>CAWLCW010000026.1:11333333-12661666 GCA_963856015.1 Helicoverpa assulta | reverse complement strand
TCTTCATTTCAATTTTATTATTTTTGCAGGTCGTATACTACGTTTGCCGAAACATAGAACTCGGATAAGAAATGAATCATTGGATTAACTTTGGATGATGAAAACAAACTCAGTAAAGGTCTACGCTAGACGAACCGAACAAGAGCGAAGCACAAGCGGAGCCGTTCTCGGCTTCGTCGTTCGCGGCGTCAAGTGTGGACGTACAACGATCACTGTTCTCGAACGTAATTTTCCGCAGTGAGTTCGCGGCTCTTGGCGAATATGGACGATATTAATAATATTGCAGTAGCCGCTGCTGTTGCAGCAATTATTATAGCGTAAACCGACAACAGGCGGAACGCAGCCGAGCACGAACGAAATGCTCGCAGCGCGCTCGTTAGAGGCTTGTAAGTTGGTCCACACTAGACGAATTGTCTTCGGCTCGTGCTCCGCTCGTGCTCGGCTCTCCTAGCGAAGACGCAGCTTTATGTAGTACAAATATGACAGATATTTAGTAGAAGATTATATGTATTTAATTCAGAATTTATTCTATTTTTGTTTTTAATTATTAGCAATTAGCTACAGTCGATTTTATATAAATTTTGAATGCTGAGTTTGTTGCAATAATCTCTAAAACAACTAAGCGGATCTTCATACTCTTTTTGTGCAGCCGGGACAAGCCACAAATATTTTTACAAAAAATCTTTCTCATTTACAACATTATTACTTACTTATGATCAAATACTGTGATAGGCAAAGAAATATCCACTCTTTTTACTCAAAAAAATATCCACAGAAACTGGACCAACAGGTAGGTAATATTCATAACTTTTATGGACGGTCAGCACCGTCATTTGTCTTTTATATTTATTATATTACGTGCCGTCTTCATGAAAAGAAGTGACTGTTTCTTTGCAAACGCCTACTGAGTTTAGTTTAGCATGTTATCTTGGACTGGAATATTGCTCTGAAAGTTATAAAGTCACTACATTGATTTTATATTTAATTTTGTTTTTCTTAGTCCGAACTAATTTGGCCACCTGGATTTAATGACGTTTTGACCCCAAGATCCCTCCTATATCTATGAAAATATAAAATGTAATAAAATAAGCACAAAAAAAATGTAAAGCTAAAGAGTTTCTTTGAACGCGCTTATCTTAGAAACTATTAGACCCATTTTAATTATCTTTTCAATGATTGATACCTTGTTTGCCGCGGGAGGCTTTTGACTACTTTTTTACGGGTGTGCGGAGGTATTCCCACAGGAAGCAGGTAAAATCGCTTTCGGAATCTATTAGATACAGAAATAGCTTTCAATAATAGTTACAATAGTTTAACATACCAAGATACCTTAGCAAGGATCAATACCACCCCACATAGAATTTCATCCACACAAGACATACCATTTCACCGACATTCCATCAACAACCAGACAGTATCCAAACGGTCAAGCACGAACCGTCCGACCTAAATAAAACAGTCGCCTCATTTCCAAGCCGAGACATAAACAGTACGAATGAATAGCATTTTGAATGCGGCCAGAGCAATTAAAATCCCTCCCTTATAAATGATATAATTATCGCGAGATCCCGACGGTTTAGTAATGAATGAAGCTGGAGGCGGTTTCTTACAACCTACGTCTGTGTGCATGCTTTTGAATACCAGAAGAAATGACGTCACAAGTTTTGAGAAGACTTTGAAAGGCAACGTCTTGGTATTAAGAATTTTGTGTGAAATTTTTACTAAGTTTAGCCTATGATTTCTCTCGATTCCAGATGAAAACTTCACGTTCCTATATGTGTAACATAATATGTGTATATTTTTTGCGATCTAACAATATCAATTACTTTTTTTCAAATTACATCAATATTTAAACAACGATAAACAAACAGGCTCTTACGCTTTGTGTATTAGCAGATACAATTTGGTTTGAGCTTAGTATCTATTCGCCTACTCAACAGAGCTGAAGGAAAGTCTACAAAATTGCTCATAATAAAACAATTCACTTAAAATCCCAGAAATCCAAAAACTCTTATGTTTCTATACCATGATGTTTGAACTGTTGACCAAAACCTGGCCTATTTACTTCCGAAACATATTAAAAATTAGTACAACTTCAACCATTTATGAGTAAATACAGTCATGACCCAATTCTGAGGACACACAATCCTCGTGAGAATATCAACACCTGTCTCTCCGTGTATCTTTTGTATTTCGGTAAGTTACAAACAAAATTCAACACAAACTCGCGACTCAATTAGAACGGGAAATAAGATTAAGTAAACAAATATTTAATACTAGCTGTTTCCTGTGGTTTCACCCGCATTTCAAGGGAATTATTTTCTGCAATCAAATGAAAAGTAGATAATGTCCTTTCTTAGACTATACCTCTAGACTATCCCTACTGAAATTATAAATGCGAAAGTAACTCTGTCTGTCTGTCGGTCTGTCTGTCTGTCACGCTTTCACGTCTGAACCACTGAACTGATTTTTATAAAATTTGGTACTTACAAAGATAGAGTTGACCATGAGAAAGAACATAGGAACTTATCCCGAAATGTTGAGAAGTTCTCTTGGAAACGCGATATAACCGAACCAGACGCGGGTGAAACTGCGGGCGGAAGCTAGTTTGTATACTAAATGATATTTAAATCGGTTCTGTAGTTTTGACCTGAATGACGGACAGACAAACAGAGTTACTTTTGCATAAGTATGATTAAGGATTGTATCGCTGATAGTTATTTATAAAAGATAGTCTATGTTACTGCAATTACATTTAGAAGCCACTGTCAGTACAATTATATGAGATGTTTGTACTTTGTTGATTAATTTCTTTGCCATTTCGCTATCAATAAGTTTTTATTTAATGTCTATTCGAATATGAGAAGCAACGACCTTTTATATCAGTCAAAAACCTATCGCACAATACCTTGTTCTCTATATTTTAGATCTCAATAAAGCATTCACTTTATAATAGGTATACACTTTATTTATATACAACGTTACAATCATCACAACTTAAGGTCTGAACACGAGTAGGGGCGCAGGCTTCCGAAGCTGCAGTCTGGCCGAGTACTTCATATTCTGAACATCATTCTCAGTCACAAACTCCACCTTCTGCAGTCTTCCGTCAGGGAGAAGTACGAAGTAGGTGCCAACACTCTTCTGAACCTCAACTGGACCTTCTAACCTTTCAGCCTGAGGGTTATCAGTAGTTGGCACTTCAGTAGAATCGGGAACTCCATAGGTATTGTCTGGGACTCCGTAGCTGGTCGCTGGTGGAGTCTGCTTGGGTAGCTCGAACGCTTGTCCTTGAGGCTTCCAGCCAGAAGCGGGGTATCCTTCATCAGGGGCTCCGTATTGGTCAGCAGGAGCTCCGTATTGGTCAGCTGGCTTCGCTGGAGGCTCTTCATTGGGTAACGTGAATGGTTCTCCGGCCGGTTTCCACCCCGACGCTGGGTAAGGTCCCGAAGCTTCCGTGGTAGGTTCTGTTGGTGAGTCAGTGGTTGTCGGAGCCAACTCCTGTCGCTGGAACCTGAACCTCGCAGGTCTGAAGCGAGGCAGTTCAGCGAGAGCTCCGATCACAACACAAGACAGTACTAGGAACTTCATGATTGTAGATTGAACAGTTGAATGATACTGGTCTTCAAACTCCAGCCCAATTTATACTATGATGATGAGTTTATGATGCTTTGTTGTATCATAAATGGTGTGATAAGGACGCTATAGAGGATATTCGGTGATCACCAGTCTGGTCACGTACCATTTGACTGACATTGACCTGAAGCCGTTCAAGTGACAGCAGTGAGTGATTAGAACGTGTTGTTAATTAATTAAGTGATAATTAATGCAGAAATTTAGGAGTTACCTTGTAATGATACGGTTTTGAATAATATATGTTACTCGTTGTCTGGGACAGGTCTGCTGAGTGTTGGTTTGTGCTGACGTCTTTTGATGTTAATATTTTAACAGTTGCATTTCTGTTATATCTGTATACAAGTTTGAAGGAAAGTTATTTCGTGTAAAAAGTGTTTTAAAAAGTAAAATGGTATTATAATTTCAAGGACATTTATGTTATTGCGGTCGTCATCATTTGTTTGGTAATTTCCGCTGAGCTCTATTATTATCATTTCCATAAAACGGAGGCAAACCGGTGTCAATAAAAAGGCCTATATTTCAAAGAATAATCATTTGTTAATGTGGTTTAATGTGGAAGAGGTCGCTAGAATGAGGGTCATCGCCAAAAATACCATTTCCTCTTAATTTTTGGTAATGAAAATTTTTCCACTCGGATTTTTACTATTGAGGGTAAAATATCAGTGTCATATCTGAATGTTTCAATTAACTCAAAAGAAATATTATGATTCGTAAAGGCTTAGGTAAATAAGTAGATCTGGATTAGTCTTAACGATGTGTGTTTCAACTTTAAAGTAACTCCTCTACTTAAACTCTAAATAGATCGTATATTTACGATTTATCAATACAACAACAGGTCTTAGGATATTTAGGATAGCTGGTTACCTTGCCTTGCAATACCACGCAATAGATAAGGCTATTGCAGTATTGATAACGTCATACATAACTTGTATGCTACAATGCCTGTGACCAAATTTACAACCCTTATGTATGGAGTATGCCAACTCTTCAAGTGCTTACCATGCTACACATATCACATCTATAACAATACATAGGTATTGAGCATCGAGTTGGAAACCCCAATTTAGTTTGGCAAAGGCTAAGCCGACAATGATGATGATAGTGAAGTCTATAAAAAGAAACATAGTCAGAGGACGTCATAAACTAATATAAACAGCAATGAAGAAGTTACGTTTACAACACATTCAAGACATGACGTGAATATGTAAGCAGTTATTATCGCTCGTTGATCATATGATCGTATATGCTAGCTTTACGTGCTGGAATAGATTCATAGAAGGATCGATTGCTAGAATAACTGTTTTTAGAGGTGGTACATTATCAGATGATCCCGCTGTGGAGTGTCAAACGTTTGCTCCTGAGACGGACCTTTGTTCCATTTTCTTTTTTCAATTTTTGGATTTGTAAATGATTCAATAAAAAGAATCTTCTCAATTTGGCTTTAATTCTAGTTCATTATTCTGTTATGGAATTGAAAGGTTTGTACTCACTTGTTTGTAGCTGACGATCGCTCGATATGTATCTGCAAAAAAAAGTTAATTTAAATTATTTCGTTTCAAATTAATTTCAAAACAAGGTTTGTATTTTTCAATTATTTTTTTCGCTACAGTCTTAACGACAACATCTACCAAGACTTAGAACAGAATAAGTCCTCACGTAAAGATTACGGACATTATAGAAATGTTCTGAACCTGAAATTAATTAAAATTAAAAAAATAATACAAATAATGAAAAAACATCGTATTTTCAGGCCAGCAATCAATTAACATAATCTGAGTAGAATCGGAGCCGATCGAGGCAATCAACTTCGGTAATATTAACGAGTGGACGATGTTTTCAAAGGCGCTTTGATCAATTTTGGAAATCAAAATGTTTTCAGTGAAAAAGAAAATATTTTCAATAATTAAAAAAAAACATAGCTGGTAGTTTTGCATTGGTGGCAAGTGAAACCGCAGGGAACCGTTTATTTATTTATTGTTTGTTGGTTTATTTAATTTCTAAGTTTTTCATTTACTGATCGTTAGTTTCGAAGATTCTGTCGACGCTGCAGGATTGGTTGAGAGTTCGATTCCGGAATAAACCAAATGTTCATAGTGTCTATCTCCATTTAAATATTCTGTAGACGTAAGAAATATAATTAAACTATCTTATATGTTCCTACGATTGGGAAAGTTCTTTTTGTTTTACTGCGGGCTGCCATTTAACTTTCCTAATACACTCTTTTGCAAAAAAAGCGGGCACCTATGCGAAACATAGGTTTTAAGGACTTTACGTGTATTTGAAAGGGTTTTAATGACTGTAGTATGTTATTAGCATCAAAAGGGTTAGCCAAGCATGCGTGAGAGTGTATTCTAAATTTGAATTTGGTAAAATTGCTAAGTAACTGGTTAAACGTTGTTTTGGACTAATTTCCGGTAGAAAGTTCGTGGGCATTTTGAAAAGTTTTTGACGAGATTTTCAGAAAACTGATAATGCAGTTTTAATTAATGATTCATGTACCCTTCTGTTACATCAAAACATTTTTGAAAAACTATGCGTATTTGGAAAAATTTTCACCTGCTCTAAATGGTCTATGCTGATGATCGATGGTAATGTTAAAAGTTTCGGTATTTTTGTCTCGTAACATACTACAGTTATTAAAACCCTTTCAAATACACGTAAAGTCCTTAAAACCTTGATTTCACATAGGTGCCCGCTTTTTTTGCAAAAGAGTTTATTATAAATGAAAGTAACTCTGTCAAGTCTGTTTGTCTCGCTACACGCCAAAATTGCTGAATCGATTTTAATGAAATTTCGTACACAGATTTTCATGCTGTAGTATGAGAATAGGCTATTAATCCAGATGCGGGAAGAGTTCCATCAGGACGTGGGTGATGCCACGCTTAACTAGATCTTATTAAATCCAGAAGCATTGTTAGTATTTAACTAAAGGTATCTACATTGAAAGGAATCCTCCTACATACGATAGTACTCATACATCAGTGAGATTGACAAAGGGCGGCGAACGTTATTTTCCTCTTAGCGTATCCCTTTCCCTTCACCAGCATTTTAATTTACTAATGCGTGCTCTTTGATACCGTGATCTACTTAAAATCAGAGCCTCTGAAATCTGAATTTCAGTCTCTTACGTAAATTCGAAAATCCACTACTGAAATCTTCCCACTGACATTTTTTGTCACGTACCTCATTATTCATATTTTTTGTGATGATGAATGGCATGTCTTAGCATTTAAATATTATTTCGAAACTTTATACGCTTCGGAGAGTACGTTAAGACTGTCGGACCAGCGTGTGATCTCTCTCCAATCGTAAAGGATTGCCGTACCATCGGCCTATGAGAGCGATGAAACAGAGAATTTCAAGTGAAATAGCTTATGCCAATTATAGATATTGCCGTAACTCAAATCGCATGTAACAAATACTCTAGGAAAAAATAAAGGTTTTGTATAAGTATCGAATTTTCTTTAACCTTCTAGTCTTCATCATACATACCTACCTAATACCTACAATATTCTGATACAAACACATTTTGAAACACAGAAAAATACGAAGAAATCGCTTTACCAATAATAATCGCACTTACAAAAGACAATCCGAGTGTTGTCTACACATTTCATATTTTCAGGATTTATGTTCACCCTTTAGGACGATAAATCTACAATTTCTCGTGAAAGGTGTGTTTTTGTGTTATTGAAAAAAAGAATTAAGACTCCAGCACTGTTTAAAGTGAAAAAACTTTATATTGAAATGTTTAAACGTCCGATTTTCAGATATTAGTTGATCCTCACATTTTTGTGGTTAAAAAACTAAAAACTCAAAAGGCTGAATTATAATTACTGAGGTATTGAGTATGGCTTATAAATAATAATTTGCTTACCAAAATAATTTACCAAATATACTTAATATTTATCCGCAAACAGTATTAAAGCCCAAATCCAGTGGAGCGTAGAATTAATGAGAACATTATGGGTACTTTATACGGGATTATACAAAAATATACAATTTCACATAATACACACACATCGTTTCTTGCTCATTTGTAAAAACCAAATAATGAAATTGGATATAATAACGGTTATGGATCCATTAACATTACACATTCACATCCAATTAAGGGTTTGTTAAAATTGAATTATTAATTGATATTATTGGGATTCAATTTGTAAAAGCAGGAAAAGAGGTAGAAGGACGATTAATGAGGGGTTTTAAATGTCCGAATTGATTTTTCATTTTACGGTTGTAAGCAAAGCCGCGATACAATAAAATTGTTAAGTTATACATACAAATTATAATAACAAAAAAAATATGTTTATGCAATTAAATGAATTGTCTTTCCGAAAATGTAAGTGTGCAAAAAAATCGCCAGTCAGGTGCAAAAATAATTATATGCTGAGTAATTACGTTATAAAAGAAACATATGTACAAATAGAAAGAAAATACAATAATGTTGGTTTACACATGATAATTATACTTAAAGAAACAAAATGTGCAACAAATTCTGCCTTGTCATGATTACCAACAAAATGAAAAAAAAACTAAAGAATGACTCCAGTATTTATATTTTTTTTTAGATGAGTGTAGTGACCCTAACTAAACATATGCTATACAGCTCCCAAGATCCCAATCATACGTCTACGCTTCCCAAAGGAACTATTTCTCGCACATGGATAAATAGTAGCCTATATAGATTTCTTATGGATAAACTACTAACTTCCGCCCGCGGTTTCTCCCGCGTCCCGAGATAACTGCTTCCCGTAGAATGATGGTGACAAATACTATACTGTGTCCTCGCGGGCCTAAGCTACCCTCTAATTGTCAGCTTAAACGGATCACCCACTCTTGACTTATAAATAGAATAACTAACACGATTTTCTTTTATACATAGACATTAGCTCGTATATACTAATATTCATTGTACAAGTTTGCGTAAAACATTCACACAAACAAACAATTTTAACCCCACACTGAACGTAAAACCTCACAAAATCACATTACATTCCATATATCATACCAATGACACGCCACAGGTTATTTTATCCCAAAAATGTGACGATTCCTGCCAGGTGGTAACAATTTGCGGGATTAATTCCAAAACGCTCGGAACGATGACAACTGAAGGTATCTACAGACGATGTCACTGACGTTTATAGCCTTATAAATCATTGCAGGTTACATTAATACTTTATTGCGATCCTGAATATTCATTTTGATAAGTAATTTGTTTATTTTTGTTTGATTTATGATGCTGGGATATTAAAATGGTTTCTAGAGAGCAGGGTGTTAAAATTCTTATGTATAACCCGTGCCGATAAAGAATGGGATTAGAAATCGCGACAGCTGTATTTACCTCTCGCTCATACACTATAGCACATGAGCGAGAGTTGAATACAGCTGTCGCGATTTCTAATCCCATTCTTTATCGGCACGGGTTGTACAGACTCTTCTTGGAACCATTTGCCTGCCATAGAAATTAGGAAACACTGGAGGAACCTGTAGTTTTTTTTGGACATCTCTTATATGTAAAGAGATTGACTTCATGCCATTAAATTCATATACTAAACACTAGAAGAAAACACGACATTTAGAACAGTCGATAATTTATTTACCAAAATCGACTTTACTTCCCTCAAAATCACTCTGAATAAATCTACCAAAATTCGAAAATTCGGCAACGAAAGATGACAAAATTGAAAAGTCAGTTCTCCAATTACTGCAAGCTGAAATTTAACACGACCAAAGCTATGAAATGGGATCAAATTTTGAGTGCGAATTGTGCAAAAGCGCGTCATCCGGGATTCTCAGTGGGTATGGCTCGTGAACGACGGGTTCCATCCAATTTTCCATTCGAGTTGATGCGATTACAGTTGCCAATGGCTGCTGAGTCGTCAATAAACAACCGAACTATCAATAGGTCTGCAAGATGTGTGTGTGAAGGTGCATGAGCGTGATAAGGCCCGTTTCATATTTGGACGGGTTTTGAGAAGTAGATATGGAGTTTGAAGGCTGTTGGCGGACTGTAGGATAGTTGATAATGGATTAGTGGATTATATGGTTTAATTTTAAGGGCGCGGGTTCGATTCCAGGTCAGGCAAGTACCAACGCAACTTTTCTAAAGTTTGTATGTACTTTCTAAGTCTATCTTAGACACTAATGACTGTGTTTCGGATGGCAAGTTAAACTGTAGGTCCCGGCTGTCATTGAACATCCTTGGCAGTCGTTACGGGTAGTCAGAAGCCAGTAAGTCTGACACCAGTCTAACCAAGGGGTATTGGGTCGCCCGGGTAACTGGGTTGAGGAGGTCAGGCAGGGCAGTCGCTTCTTGTAAAGCACTGGTACTAAGCTGAATCCGGTTAGACTGGAAGCCAACCCCAACATAGCTGGGAAAAAGGCTCGGAGGATGATGATGTCCTTGTATGTATCTATGTACCTTTTCAATTTGGACCAACATATGTATGTATGTAGGATGCCAGTATACAATAGGTACATGTACATACCATTGTGTGAAAAGTAATAGGCACTTTTATACAATAATCAGTTTCACATAAACAATACATTTGAATATCATAACAACATTAGCTGCGAACAAACAAACAAAAAAAAGGTACAGAATAAATTAACGCTGAAAAACAAATAACTACTGAATTTCTACACAAAACAAATAACAGTGAGAATTGTATTATATTTACTTAAACAACAAATCATCGAACGGGTGGGTGTTCTGAACATGACGTAATATGTCTCCCGGGCGAAAACTCAATTCCCAAATGTTTTAGGGACTTTATCCTTTACAAACTGTCCCCTGAAGGGCTTTTAGCTCGATTCAGGAAACTAAAAGGGCCTACATTAAAACTTAACTCGAGCATCGGTGACTCGTCCATCGTTAACTTATGAAACATTTTGATTGAACGATCTAATTAAATAGTTGGGCGGGTACGAAAGTTTGGCAGCTCATTTTGTTTGGAAAATATTGTTGTGAGGATCCTTTGTGCTAGTTTGCATTTTTGTTTAATCGTTAGTCAGATAGTGGATTTAAGTTCAGCTTCTATAAATAAGACAGTTATGACTTTTTTACTAGTGTGCAGTTATGTCACTAATGTAAAGGACAAATAGAACACTTCATCTTCATTCTCTCTAAAAATAAACCCAACATACCTACATTCCACAAAATGTAACTTTACCCTTTTACTCACTCACAGAGCTGTACTCTTTACTCCAGATAACGATTCCATCGATCAACACTTGAGACGTAAATACAATTTTAACATTTCAATACCCCAGCGCCTTACGGGCTAGTCGGGACTTCATTCTGAATTCTATTTGACCAGACATAAATAGCGAAGTGTGCCTTCGGGATAAAGCACCCTGTATAATGCAAGCTATCGATGAACGCGACTGGATAACTGGTGCAGACATCACCCTGTATGCACAAAGTGCTTGAAATATGTATTAGGAATTTCCCGTTCGAAGCAAGACTGCATATGGCGGGTGTAGGAACATTTTATGGGTGCAAGTTTCGAATTTCGAACTTTGTTTTAGCAGGTGAAATTATGGAGGAGTTGGTGTTATTAAATTGTAAACACGTCGACTGTTATTCACTACTAAAGGTTAGGTTACATTTCTAGATATGTGTGAAATTATAGTGCTTTGAAATAGGCAAGCTTAATCCCGTTATATAAAAACAAAGTAAATGCCGACTGCTTTAGAAAAAATCAATAATGGATTTACAAAATCTATAACTTGAAACCTAACCCAGGAGTTTTATATTGAAATATTTGTAAGGTACATAGAGACTATTTATTTTATGTTAACATGCCAAAGAGATTGATCAAATAAAACCTAGAGCAATGTGTTGGCATACGACATTCTGTCAGTCGATCTCAGGTGCGTAGGAGTATAATCTAATGTAAGAACCTACTTTCCTTTTGTACTTGGTATGTACTGAAGCAAAGATTTTGTCTGTGGAATGTGGAAAATTGGATGAGATTTTTAGATCACAGATTTTTTGTTGCAGATGTTTTGAAGTAGTGGATTTTTTAAATGAAATTAAGAGAAAACGAAAGAAACTATGATTTTGTTCCATCAAATAGTAGAAGTCTACCCAATTAGCCATTCAGTTTTTTGCCAAGAGTATTTTTTCTGGGAAATTATCAGATGTGCAGAGAGGAGTATCAGGCGTATACTGACTAAAACCTACCTTTATTCCTTCTGGAGTTCTTGTGTACTAGCTATTAACATGTATTACAATTATTTTATTGATTTAAGGAACAAAATATATTTAGCTGCCCCATAAAGGACTTGTTAAATATTTCCAACAACTCGAACCAGCCAACTTTAAGTTTATTTAGACTTGAACCATGTCCGAAGAGAAGCGATTAATTATAATGGGTTCCGTCGAAGCGTAGTGAAATCTCGTTATAACAAACGTTGGTAAGCACGGCGTTATACTGGATATTCCCATTACTATGCTAAAACGACGGTCAGCAGTAAGCGTGGTACAAGTTATAGATGGTAGCGGTTTGGATACGAGGTTTGTGATAGTCGAATATTCAAGGAATACTCTAGTTTATGGTGTACTCAAATCTAATACTATGGAACATAACCAGATACTTAATTGTCTAGTTCTAATAAGTTCCATAAATTGTAGTTACTTTAAATTGGTTGGTAACTTTATTCCGGGTTTAAAATACCATTATCAAATCTTATCTTCCATTGATGCCAGTGTTTTCAACACAAAATCGTTCGATATAACTTTGGTTCACACACGCTAAAGAAAAATGTACAACAATAAATCGCATTGAAATACCAACCTTTTTCGCGAATGTATTCTGGCCCTTTATCGCCAGCGCCCTTATCCCGCTCACCGCCACCTCTTATGACATGAACCAATCAATATCCTGGTCGGCAGAGCTCTACGGCAATTAGACGCCGTTTTAATGGTACAACGGAATAAGATATTTCTAGAAATTATTGCAAACTTTACCTTCCCAAGCCATCGTTCTGATGAAACACAATTTTCTTTATTTGTTCCCCTCAGAAGTTTGCACAAGTTCTTCTCAAGTTGGAAATGCATATTTTACTTTTGTATGGTATTATCAAGAGTTTGTAAAATACCTCATATTACCTATATTGAAAATATTGGAGACTCATCGTATCGGGTGTTACGTCAAAAGACATCAGATTTTGATAAAGTCAAGATTCATAAAATTTTAAAATACTGCCCCAGATCAGGGTAGCATGAAAGAGCTGTCACCACTTCTATTATCTACTACGTATACAATTTATATATGTATGTACTAATATTACATGATAAAAAGAAATCATTTTCATGTTTCTAGGGTTCCGTACCCAAACGGCAAAACGGGACCCTATTGTTTTCGCTCCTCTGTCCATCCGTCCGTCCGTATGTCACCAGTCTCATGAACCGTGATAGTTAGAGAGCTGAAATTTTCACAGATGATGTATTTCTGTTGCCGCTATAACAACTGAAAACTAGAATTAAATAAATATTTTGGAGGGCTCCCATACAACAAACGTGATTTTTTGTCCCTTTTATAAATAATGGTACGGAACCCTTCGTTCGCGAGTCCAACTCGCACTTGGCCGGTTTTTTTGTACCCTAGAGGCTCCGAAACTACTGAACCGATTGGTGAAAATCTTAATTGTTAGAAAAACCACGACGCGGGTAAAACTGCATGCAACAGCTGGATGGATGGATGGATGGATGGATGGCGTCCACAGCCGATTTCGGCCACGGCGGCTGTTCTCATTTAAGGAGATCAGCCAGCTGCGCAGGACATATTATAGTGCACAAGCATTTGCGCAGACACAGGTGCACTCCCTATTCCTTCACCCTCATAACCCGATGGGACGGCAATCCGACACGACCGGAAAGGGATCAGGCGCAGGACCGACATTTACGTGCTCTCCGATGCACGGGTGAATCAATCACCAACTTCCAGACTACGGGCTGCTTTGTGAAAGTTTAAGAAAACCCACAAAGCGATTTCGGCCTGACCCGGGAATCGAACCCGAGACCTCGAGCACAGCAGCCGCGCTTGCGACCACTAAACCAACGAGGCAGTCAACAGCTAGTGTGTAAATGAAATGAAAACATATCGAGAACACGGATACCAGGTTAACGAGACACAAACGATTCTTTTCCCCGTACATGGCCCGTTACCCACCTATATTTTTAATAATAACCATAAAGTAATTATGAAAGCCCACATATTTTAATTACAGCACGCTTTTCGCTCATTAAAACACGTAATCCAGGGTAGTATACCTACTCATCGACAGGTTCGATAAAGGTTCGTTTTACCAATATTATTATACCGCATAACCACGCAACATTGGCGAATTTTTGACCCCTGAACAAACACCTGGTTTTGAATAATTAATAAATGATTGATTGGAAGTAATTACCTATTTTTAGAGTACTAAAGGGCATCCTATTAATAAGACATAGCTGTCCGTGTGTCGGTCTGTCCGTCTTTCACTAAACTGTATCCTATGAACCGTGATAGCTAGACAGTTGATAGATTCACACATGATAATTTCTGTAACCACTTTAATAACCAAACATTCTCAAATAATAAACAAAAAAGGTAGAAAAACAAATATTTCTTGCACAATTACTTGTATAGTTACACATGAAAGTGATTAAAATAAAAAAAATATATTTACCCAGTTAAAAAGCTATAGAAAGAATCCTACTTATATTATAAATGTGAAAGTTTGTGAGAATGTATGGATGTATGTTTGTTATTCAATCACGCAAAAACGGCTGAACCGATTTGATTGAAATTTGGTATGTAGATAGGTGATAACCTGGATTAACACATAGGCTACTTTTTATCAACACTCCACGCGGGCGAAGCCGCTGGCGGAAGCTAGTATTAAATAAAAAACAAAAGAACTTCAACAAAGCGAGTCTTGTCTTACGTCCGCAATACCGCTAACTTCTGAACACTGACATCAAAATTAATGAAACGTTCCCGACCGTCCATCCGATACAAAATATCCTTTTCCACAATTTATGTTAGAATTAATTGCGTGGTACCATCTTAAATCAAAATGATGTATTATTTCCCTCAGGTAACCTAACAAATCCTACTATGTCTGTCAGCTCATTTCCATAGTAAGTGAAAGCTTGAATTATTTCTCTACATCCCGGTGAAGGGAAATTTAACTGTATACGGTGATATTATGTGATTTCATTGTATGAATGTAGGAATACCCATCTATTCTACTAAGAGCTTCAACCTTCTACATAATCTACGAGCTAGCACTCTTCGATAACAAATAGGCTGTTTAAAATTGAATTTATTATAATGCCAACAAAAATTAGTCAAACACAGAAACCGTTTTAAATTCCAAAATAACTTTGACTGCCTGTGTGTCGCGCTTTCAAGCCAAAACTAGTGACTCGGAACATAGGCTATATTTATCTGGGTGTGTTAAGTAGTTCTCTCGGGACGAAAGCTGAACTTCGGTACAGCTAGCTTGGTAAAACGTTAAGTTAAAACTGAAAAACCATCCATCCTATTCATGTTCTTTTTACTTCAAAACAATTAAGATAATAAGATATTAAGCGACATCTAATCAGTTACAAATCATTATCTGTTTTGAGAAGACCAAACACCTCATAATAGGTATTATTGGCGTGTGAAATTATCTAAAATACTTCATCACGTATGCGGACCAATGATATGATAATAATTAAAGCTAATCTGACTATCTTAATATTGAGTCTGTTGACGTTTTTATCTATAGGTACCACTTACGGCCGGATTTTTTGACGTCGTAAATTTGATCATGAGTGTGCTTTTTGATCGAAAAGATATACTTAATCGTAATTATTTTCTCTACTTATTAAAATATAAAGTAGTCTTACTCGTGATAGATAATGAAATATCTGACAAAAAAAAACTTTTTTTTCTTTCAAAATAACTGACAAGCAGTAGGATGAATGTTTAATAATAATATAAATTAACACTAAAGGCGACAACTATCCTGATCTAGCAAATCTAATTCCTGACAGTACGTCCGTAACTGTGTTATTATGTAAATGCACACGTTACATACATAAAGTACCGGTCCTCTAGAAGGGCCAAAGGCAGAACATGGATGCCTTTTTGAGACAACTTTAATGAAATAGTGACACAACCGACGATTATCCCTATATAGAGGTACACTATAGAAATGTCACCAAGGACAATCCCTGGTTTATGCTAAACTATAACTAGGTAGGGAATAACACTTGGACTATTATAAGTCTGCGGATAGCAATGTATACCAACTAAAATATTATTTAAATTAACTACTGTATAGGTAAAGAAAAGTTAGTAAAATACCACGATAAATCTATACTATTATTATAAAGCTGAAGAGTTTGTTTGTTTGTTTGTTTGTTTGAACGCGCTAATTTCAGGAACTACTGGTCCGATTTGAAAATTTCTTTCAGTGGTAGACGGCCCATTTATCGAGGAAGGCTATAGGCTACTTTTTATCCCGGTACGGGAAGTAGCTCCCACGGGATGCGGGTGAAACCGCTGGCAGAAGCTAGTGTTTATATAAGATCCAGGGTCCAAAGTCCAAACCATCTTTGCCAACAAAATGCATATAATTCATTCATGGTACATTACAGTAAAAGTGAAGAGAAATAAATGTAAATATCGATTAAAACGGCACATAACGAATGATTATTTTATCGATAACAATTGTTTTATGACTCTGTTGGAAAAGGGTCACCGGGTCAGCTACATCAAAGTTTTTCTAATTCTCAAAAACTAATAGGTACATGTGAATAGGCTACTCATAGGCTTTCCAAGGACTGTTTTCAGAGATGCTGCTTGAAGAAGTTAGATAGGCCATCACTATATTTAAAACACTGGTGCTTAGCTGGTCAAGCTGAAGGCCGACCCCAACGAAAATAAGAAAATACTGGGCAGATTAGACACTGAACCAACTGCATCACTGAATCGATGACCTCACTATCACAATAAAGATTGATACTGCAGCAAGATACCAGGGCAACATACGATTCACGTTCGACTGCGATCCAATCCCGACTCGATACGTTTCAATCGTTGAAACGTATGTGGGATTCCGCTATTTTTTCTTTGAAATAAACGTTTTTATCCTTTTCTGTCATTAAATAATGAATCATTTTGTCTGCAAATGATTAACTATTGCAATATGATTGTAGAGCAAACTACCGTATAGACCAAAATCACCAAAATAGCAGACCAATCGCAAACCAATCGAATTTCGTTGGAATACGATTGGTCTTATTTAGTAGCAGAATGCCCGATATGGTTAAAACTGCTATTGCGATCATATTGCGATACGATTTTGACATTATTAACTTAGGAGAATCGGGCCCCTGATCGATTGAGAGCAATTGTGCTGATTTTCTAAGAATTTAGCAAGAAAAACCCTATTGATTGCATCGAAAAACAATTCGCAATAATTAAAAAAGAAAAAAATCGATTCCTCACAATCGAAGATGAATCGTACTTGAAAGCGAAAGCAAACCGAAAAGTACATATATTTGCATTCTCTTAAAATATAAATGTGTTGATACAATTGGCTTTCCATTAGCAAATATTGGCCACCTTGAATATTCAGACAAAACTGAAACAATGGACAGGCTTCATATAAAAAGGCTTTCGATCTTGGAAAGCATCACAGTCTTCTCCTGCTGAATTCAAGTAAGGTAACAGAACTACAGCAACATGAAGTTAGTATCCTGTTTAGGGGTACTAGTGCTTTGGTAAGTTATTTTCTATAAAATTCATATTTTCTCAAAAAAAAAAAATATAAAACTATAATCCAGATTTCCACAAATCCTTCTCCAAAAATCTTCTTCTTCCTCCGAGCCTTTTTCCCAACCATGTTGGGGTCGGCTTCCAGTCTAACCGGATTCAGCTGAGTACCAGTGCTTTACAAGAAGCGACTGCCTATCTGACCTCCTCAACCCAGTTACCCAGGCAATCCTTCTCCAAAAATATGGGATATCATTTGATTTTACTGACAACATAGTGTATTTCGCTGTCAAATTATGATATTCCTCAAACGACTAAGAAAAACATGCTAACAACAGAAAGGCATCTTTTTAACCCGTTGTATGCCGATGCGCAGATATAGGTTCGCGAGACACTATTGATTTTCTATTGTTCTATAAATTAGCGGCATACAACATTTATGTTCACAGTGCCATCCAAACCATCTCCTGTGATGATGCTACCTTAGTACAAGTTCAGCAGGGCCAGCTTACTGGCGAGATCCTCACTTCAGTTCTCGGCGAAACTTACTACAGCTACAAAGGAATCCCTTATGCCAAGCCTCCTGTTAATGAACTCCGATTCAGGGTAATCACAATTTTTTATGACTGTATTATTATGGGTAAAATGGAAGATCATAACAGTACTAGTATTCCAAGAGTTTGTTACTAGTTAACACTAGGCTGCCAGACAATTAATTATTTTATTCCTAAATATAATCTACCATCGGATATTTCTGAAGGTTTCTGTAGAACTTGATCTCATTTGTCCATCGTATATTTCAGGATCCCCAAGATCCTGAGCCTTGGGATGGAGTGCTAGCAGCTACAGCACACGGAAGCGTCTGCCCACAGTTCAACCCTCTAACTGCCATATACACCTCCGGCAGTGAAGACTGTTTGTTCCTCAACGTTTACACTCCTAACCTAAACCCTGATGAACCCCTTCCAGTAGTCGTATTTATCCACGGTGGTGCATACATATTCGGATCAGGAAACTCAGGAGACTATGGCCCTGATTACCTTCTAAAGCAACGTGTTGTAACAGTAACCATCAACTACAGATTAGGCGCCTTAGGATTCTTAAGCTTGGGCGACGAAAACGTACCAGGTAATGCAGCATTGAAAGACCAGGTTATGGCACTGAAATGGGTGCAGAAGAATATCAGACAGTTCGGAGGAGATCCCAACAGCGTTACTATTTACGGAGACACTGCCGGTGGAGCTTCGGTCACTCTTCATATGCTTTCACCGATGTCTAAGGGCCTTTTCCACAAAGCCATTGCCATGAGTGGGTCACCAACTTGTGATTATGGTATCACATACAAACCTGAGGAGAAGGCAAAGATTTTCGGAAAATTACTCGGCGCTCCAGATACTGAAAACACTACAGCACTCCTTGAATTCCTTCAGAGTGCTAACTATGATACTTTCTATCCTATCACTCCAACCGTACTAGCTTCAGAAGAGATTACCGATGTTTTGTTCAAAATGGAACACTTCACTCCAGTTATCGAAAAAAATACTGGTAATAACTTCCTCACAGAAGACTATTTCAATTTGTTGAAGAGTGGAAAAGTGAACAAAGAAGTCGATTTCATGATTGGCTACAGCAGCAAGGAGGCTATTCTTCTAATCGATGTTTATAATGCGTCGTACATAAGCCAGTATGACAGATACAGGGAGTTGTTCACACCCAGTGAAATATTGATCAAGAGCACTCCAGATACCAATTTACAAGTGGCTAACGCTGTCAAGAACTTTTATTTTGGAGACAACACAGTTTCAACTGACAACATTGATCTGTTTGTGAGTTATTCCAGCAACGCCAGTATCGGATACCACGCTCAGAGGTTCGCTAATAAATGGGCAAACATTGGTCAGAAGACATATTTCTTCAAGTTCAACTTCTTCACTGAATGGAACGTGTTTGGTCAGCAAGGCGTCAAGTATGGATTACAAGAAGCTTCTCACTTTGACATGCCATTCTATGTATTCTATCCTAATGATCAGAACTGGACTGTTGATACCAGCAGCCAACAGTACGCTTTGGTACAGAAAATCACTACGGCCATTGCTAACTTTGCTAAAAACAGGTAATTGTACATCCACTCTTTCTTTAACCAATGCCAAATACTATAGAAATCCTATCAGTAATTTTACCATAAAAAAATAGCAGATAGCACTTCTATAAATACTAACAATTTTTTTTCTTCTGTTCATAGTGATCCCAGCACAGACACTATCTCATGGCCAGCTTACACCAGCTCAGAAAAAGCCTACGTAACCTTCGAAAACGATGACGTCACAGTTGGCTATGGCCCTGATGACCAAGACTACATTTTCTGGAAGGACACCTATGAAAAGGCCGGAGTTAATTTCTAAATTTGAGACAAAGACAAAACGAAGGGTCTAATGGGCTGACATTGACTGTCTTACTATACGGTTTGCGAAATATTCAACTACACAAGTTGATTAAAGTTCCTATAGTTTCCTACTTAGACCTTTATCTTTATATAACCTTTGTATCTCGCTATCTATGTGTTCTTGCAACTCATGTCTGTTTCTAATGACCTTCAAAATTCTTAATAAATGTGAATCAAAATATTTGTTTGGCTTTTTGTTATCTTTTGGCTGTAAAAAACACAACGAACATATTTCTCAATATTTTTTTTGGAGCATTATGTATAGCTATACTTACTATACACGCAGATTAACTATACGTTGTACTATAATCACTGTGAAACATTATAGCTTCATAAAATGTTAAATATCATCGACGACTGTCGTAGGCCGCGCGCGGCCGCGATAGTGGGCGCCGGGCCTTGCTTTTTGTTATAATAGTTTATTTTCATTACGTAAAATATTTTGATAACAAAAGTGATAGTTTATTATAAAAGAGGCGATAAGGATGATGCAGACGTTTTATGTTTTGTCTATAATTATCTCGAAATTCGAGCATCATAAAAACACAAGAATGATAAAGATCACTGATATAAATACCTAATATAAAGTTGCTTAAATTTTTTCAGGAATAGCAATCAATTGCTTTATTGCCCATTGCTGCTTTGTTTATTTAAGTATATTCAGTTTGTATCTTAGTTTCTTTAGCACTGTGCCGTTTTTTAAAAACATTATCAAGATTAGATTCCATCTTTCAACAGAATAGATCTTTAACATGGGCTTAAAACATAACAAGCAAGTTATGACTGTATTAAGACTTCTTCAAAACTCTCCAAGAACTATTTTAAAATAACTACCTCAACCTCTTTACCCCCAGGAACCTGACACCAGACCCATCTCTTGGCACCATCTGGCCAGAATACAACAACTCCACTAAAGAGTACGTGGATATAGAAGACACCCTCGTTCACCCTCGTTCAGAAGACAGAACCAGAGGCAGAATCTCTGGCTTTCTGGAAGACCATCTTCGAAAATGCTGGACTGGAATTCTAAGAGGATTTATTGCTAAAGAGGATTCTAGAACTATTTATGTAGAAACAGAAGAATGCTAGATTGTTTTGTTTGACTGATGAGTGTGTAAAATCGATGTTTGAAGCAATTTTCTCAAAATCATGATGATTTTGGGTAATATACCTATGCGGTTTTTTTTTTAACTGAATTGTTTTATTGCAATATACTAAGTCTTATTAAGTTATAGTAGGTAATTATGCTTATAATGTAACGTATCATTTCAAACTAAAAGTAACATTAATGAACGTGTCGCCTGTTCAAGGTGAACTGGTTTACAAAGTAACTTTAGAATAAAAACAAACTTTTCCTTTTTCGTAACATATGACTTAATTCGCAAAACTTGGATAAGTTTCCTTCTTGTATGAGAACAGGCATATGTGATAAAAATACCTCTAGAATTAATATGATTATAAAGACAATGAATCCTATATTCATGTCAGAAGAACTTAATTTTGCAAAACGCTTTATCGGATCCAAGGCCGCGGTCAAGTATTTTTCCTTCACAAGTACACACAAATATGATATCAGAATAAATAACAAAAACTTGTTACGTAAACACACAGAATTCTGGTCAAGATAAACAACTTAAAGGTCTTAAGACTACTAGCATAGGAAGAGACATTAAAATCTAAATATGTATGCGCAGACACAGGAGCAATATTCATTTTCTATTTTATTTTTGGTGAGTATAATACCGCCAAACTTCTCAAGCGGAAAAGGCCGCGATAGTACATACATATTTAAGATTCTTATACTAGCTGAACTAGCTTTTTCTCAGGGCTTCACCCGCGTTCTGTGGAAACTACTGCACATAATCTGATATTAGAGTCTACGTCACCCGGGGATAGTAAAGCTTCCCAACAAGGAAATATTTATTTTCAAATCAGTTGAATGAGACCCTAGGGTAAAAACAAGCATACAAAATAAATCCTTTTTATAATTTGCGCCAGAGACTGACGGAGAAGAGGAAGAATATTAGTATAGAAGATTAGAATACTAATAATAGACTTTGCACAATACACCTAAATAGACGCGGTGGAAGAATTAGTTTTCTAAACTAACATAGGTACTCATGAGTCATAAAATGATAACCTTCCACACATCTACACATATCTTCTATACACCTATGTACATATAGTAAAACAGTGTCTTTTCATTAGATATAATGAAAAAAAAATGGTTTAGACAAATACGTAAGTAATAGAGCACAAATAAAAAAATATATGTTTGTTTGACTGTGTGTCTGTTTGTTTGTATAGAATCTTGAGCTCTGACCTTCACCTGCGCAGAAGTAATTTATTGGGTCCCTTTTGTGGTATGAAGTGAGGCGCGGAGGCGGGCTAAAGCGGTGATTGGCCCGTAGTGCATCGTGTCATAGCCGTCACTCGGGATTGGTTCTTTGCTAATAAATCACTTCTGCGCAGATGTAGGTCAGAGCTCAAGATTCGTGCCGATAACCAGACTAATCGTCGGAACTACTGGATGGATTTGAATGTTGTGAACCTAAATAACCTGATGCAGAACTGGAACAGACCAGCTAAGTTGTTAAGACCAACTGAGTTCTCAGCGTGATGGTTGTTTCTATGTGCATTTCTTGTTCGCTTACAAAAATGAAAGATATCAAATCGTCCCACGCAACCCGTTCCCGTCAACAGCCTCATAGAATTCAACATCTACACGTTATTGCTGACATAAGCAAAAGAATCCGCGTGCGAAGTCGCGGGCAGACGCTAGTCTGACATAAAAAGTATACTTTAATCGGTGATAAGTTTCACGCTGACCTACCTCCATTCACGTTTACCTCGACAGTCGGTTTTACACCGCGAGACGATCATCACGTCATATTATAGCTTGTGTTAAATTTTTTTTTGCGGTAAATAAGATTAAGCTGTTTTGTGCTGGTGTATTTGGATTACTTAGTACTAAATTGTTATAACAGAAGATTTTATTTTTGTATATAGGTAAGTAATTTCTGAACATTTCTACTTTTTCACCGACTTCCCAAAAAGGAGGAGTTTCTCAATTCGTCAGGACTTTTTTTTTAATGCACCGATTACTCAAAGACGCCTAGACTGTTTTGCAAATATTGTTTTTGTTTGTTAGAGCCAACTTTATAGGTGGTCCAATAGTCATCAGGTCAGGATCTGATAATGGAAACCCTGAGAAATCGAGGGCAACTTACGAAAGTTGTAGGCATGCATAGAGTAAAACCTTAACATTGAGTTGTATATTTGAAAACAATATAAACGAGGAAGGATTAAAGCTGACCTGATGATGGAGACGAGAGACAGTTGAGGGAACTTTCTTTGAGGGAGGAGGGAGTTCATTATTTTTACTGATTTAACTTCGTATATGTTATTCAGTTATATTATGAGTGATTATTTTTTGTTACTTAACTCTTTTATTGTTATCACAGATATAATTCGTCAAAACAATGATAAGTATTTACATTTATTTTCTAGCATACCTACTATTATGAAATGAAAAACAAATACACAAAAATAATCTTTTGATAAAACTTCGACATAATAAAGATAATAAAAATAACGAACAACATAAACTCGCAATTATTTACCCAGATAGGTACAAAATGGTTTATCTACCTTTTTTAAAATCTATTTACCTTTTATACTCATAAAAAACTAAAGAACAAGTAACTTCGCTATAAATAGCTAATCAAGGGCCTTAAATATGACCTTAAAATTGACCGACTGACTTCGAATGATCGAAGACTGACCTCAACAAGACATACAATGTAGTATGTGATTAAATCAATGGACTGGTATTTAATGTCACTACCTACCTTCCTACTTAATACATTGTATTCTTCTGCAATTATATTATGAACTGGTTTTTATATGCTTCGATAATTTCTTAGCAAGGAATATTATCGACTGGAAATTGTAGTTTCTTATGACATCGCAAAAATGTATATAGAATTTTCCATGTATTGTCTAGCTTTGGCTCATTGGTTTGCTTCCTGGACATAGAATTTTTATTTAGCCCCATGCAAGTAAAACAGCTATATAAAATACAACAGATGGATAAATATTAGGAAGGGACGTTAGGTAGCCAAAGAACACCGAGAAAGCACTTTTAAAATCTCTCATTGATAATAACAGAAGCAGCAAACTGAATTAAAATGATATCAAGTAATGCTATTGTGATTTAACCATTTTGTACAGTAAACACATGAATGAAGCAGAAGTAATATGTAAAAAATAGTACAAAGGTACTGCTTATTTCTAATGAAATATCTTCCAGTAGACGCGAAGTAGACGCCTTAGGATATAGAAATGTAGACAGACTGTGTAAAAGA
Organism: Helicoverpa assulta; assembly: GCA_963856015.1. Taxonomy (NCBI): domain Eukaryota; kingdom Metazoa; phylum Arthropoda; class Insecta; order Lepidoptera; family Noctuidae; genus Helicoverpa; species Helicoverpa assulta. Next base: position 12,637,451 of record CAWLCW010000026.1, on the reverse strand, counting down.
AGTACATTTTTTTCCAGAGTAAAACCTGACGATGGTAGAAGTAAAGGTGCAGCAAGGATGGTTGTCAGGAGAAAGGTTGGAGACGGTTACAGGAGATGGAAAGTACTACAGCTTCAAAGGCATCCCATACGCCCAACCACCGCTGGGAAAACTGAGATTTAAGGTAAGCAGTATGAAATACTAACTAATTTACGTGGTTTGACCATCGGGAATAATGTAACTTTCCAACAGAGAGAGATTTTTTCAAAACCGTTCAAAAGTTTTGGATCTTTTATACAAACAAAACATTTCCTGTTTATAATATTAGTACAGACAGGTATATTAAGTAGCATAATACACTCTTTTGCAAAAAAAGCGGGCACCTACGCGAAATCTTGGTTTTAAGGACTTTACGTGTATTTCAAAGGGTTTTAATGACTGTAGGATGTTACTAGCATCAAAAGGGTTAGCCAAGCATGCGTGAGAGTGTATTCTAAATTTGAATTTTGAAGAAATGCTAAGAAACTGGTTAAACCTTGCTTGGCAGTAATTCCTGGTATAAAGTTCGTCAGCGTTTTGAAAAGTTTTTGACGTGATTTTCAGAAAACTGGTAATGCAGTTTTAATTAATGATTAATGGACCTTTCTTTCACATAAAAATTTTTTTTAGAAACTATGCGTCTTTGATAAAATTTTCACCTGCTCTAAATGGTCTATAATGATGGTTGATGGCATTGTTAAGAGTTTCGGTATTTTTGTGTAAAGCGTTCTATTGTTTAGATATTGTTCTCACGCGGTTAAAAATATCCCTTTCTCATAAATAAACACTATTTAGAGGCGGATCAGTACTTTGGGCTGCAATAAAACCGATTTAAAGTCAGCAGTGTCGTTCACAAAGTCCTTAAAACCAAGAGTTCGCATAGGTGCCCGCTTTTTTTGCAAAAGAGTTTATTTGTGAAGGCCAAAAGCGCACAGTGACAGTAACTGGAAATAAAAACCGGATAAGTGAGAGTCGATTTCACGCACAAAGGGTTCCGTGTCACTATCGTTAAAAAATCACGTCTGTTATTAGGGAGATTACCGTACAAACTTGCTAAAACCCAAACACAAGGAAATCGTAATGGCCTACGGTTCATCAAATAAGACGGGTGATAGACGAACAGTGAAATCTTAGTGATAGGGTCAAGTTTTGCTCTGTAGGTACGGAACTCAAAAAATCATACTATCTGAATAATACCTACTATTCTTATTTTCGTATGTATGCTAATGATAGCGCAAAAAATAGCGTAACAACAACATCTTAATTCGAATATTTTGTCAATAACGTGCGCGGTAGACATGACTCACATTTAGTAGTTAAACAAGGCAAATTCAACATTACCGATGAAAACATAGGTGTCATATTCCTATAAACTATTCAATTGTTTATTTCAGGCCCCGCAACCGCCTGTGCCTTGGGACGGAATAAGAGATGCCACAGCACATGGTCCTAAATGCCCACAAAAGGACATATTTACAGATACTTTTTTATCAGGAAATGAAGATTGTTTGTACCTGAATGTGTACAGCCCAGATATCATGCCAAATACCCCATTGCCAGTCATGGTGTTCATCCACGGGGGAGGTTACAAAAGTGGGTCTGGTAATGATGATCATTATGGCCCGGACTTTCTCATGCCCCATGGTGTGGTCCTTGTTACCTTAAACTATAGGTTAGATGCACTGGGCTTCTTGTGCTTAGACACTGAAGAAGTACCCGGGAACGCTGGATTGAAGGACCAGGTTGCTGCATTGCGCTGGGTCAGAGATAACATTGCCAGCTTTGGCGGAGATCCTAAGAATGTCACCGTGTTTGGTGAAAGTGCTGGTGGAGCGTCTACATGTCTACATATACTCTCTCCTATGTCTAAAGGTCTCTTCCAGAGAGCTATACCAATGAGCGGCGCACCTCTATGCGATTGGTCTTTGGCTTTCATGCCACAGAAACGTGCATTTGCACTTGGCAAAATCTTGGGCTTCGATACAAATGACCCTGATAAGCTCCTAGAATTTCTGCAAAGTGTGCCTGTGGAAAAACTTATAGACACAAGCCCTAGTGTGATGTCTTTTGAAGAATACAGCAACAACATACTGAAGCTGTATCATTTTACTCCGGTTGTAGAAAAAGACTTTGGGCAAGAACATTTCCTGACAGAGGAACCACTGGAAGCAATGAAAAATAAGAGAATTAATGACGTAGATGTACTTATCGGACACACAAGTGAAGAGACCACGATTGGTATCGCTAAGTTTGAACAATTGTTCCTGCAACAATACAATCGGTACCCAGAGCTGGTAGTTCCAAGGAAGATCTTGATGAAATGCAACCCGGAGACCGTTTTAGAAATATCGAAGAGAATACACGATTACTATTTTAAAGGTAAACTTATAAATAAAGACTGTATGAGAGAGTTTGTATCTTACGCGAATTATGCTTGTTTCATCTACGATATTTATAGATTCCTTACACATCTACCAAAGGTTGGTACTGGACGGAGATACATGTATAAATTCTCGTGTGTGTCTGGTAGAAATGTGTACGGGAGTCAGGGTCTGAAGTATGGAATCAAAGGAGCTGCCCATTTGGATGATCTGATGTATTTATTGAATGCCAACGTACACAATGTGGAAGTGAAACAAAATACTAAGGAATATGAATTGATTCAACTGGCGTGTACGGTATTTACAAACTTCGCTAAACACGGGTGAGTGATAAGATAATTTTCGTTTTTATTGTTCCTATTCTTTTATTGGTATATCATTCTAATCTACTTATCTTGTTATTTACTGGTATATTCCAAAGATACCTGTACACAAACCACATATCTGTTGTGTCTGCGTTTTTTACCAATTTAAAATTCATAACGTTAAAAATGCAAAGCTAGTTAAACTAACCATACTTAAATGTCTTATGTTAGATGTTTTACCCAATTGTGTCCATTTTGGCCAACTATTTTATTAGCATGTATTTGAAATCAGCCATTTAATTTTACAGAACTCCGACTCCGGACTCATCTCTTGGTATAATCTGGCCGGAATACGACAACTCTAGCAAAGCTTATGTTGCAATTGAAGATACTCTAATTCCGAGAACAATAGAAAAAGAAGATCTGGATTTCTGGAAGAGTAACTTTGAATATTCTGGCCTGGAATTTTAACATGAAGTAATAAACGTATGACAAAGTTACAAAGTGAACAATTATGTAAAGGCTGATGTTAATGATTTTATGTTAATGTTGAAATACAGAATGCGAGTATATTTCAAAATGTGACAGTAAGTTTAATAAATGTATATGAAAAACGTTCACTGCTGGTTGCCCAGCAGGCCTCCCCCAAGGTTCGCCAATTTGCTCGATCTTCGGCAAACCCCTGCCCTGGCACGTACTAAATTAGATGTAACTTAACTATGATATTAGACGGTTGGAACTACGATTAGAAAAATCACAATTAGGTAAAAGTCGTTTATTGTTTTATTCTATTTAAAATACAACTGTTTCTCAGAAGACTACAACGGTCCATTTTAATATGAACAGTGAATCAAGTTAAATTCAAAGGTAGCTTTAAATTCAGATTTGTACCTAAGCGTTTCGCTTTGCTTCTAAGAAACTCATAAAACAGTGTAGTAAAAGTAAAGTAATTGTATTTTCTAATGTTGTTTATATTAAACAATGCTTTGCAAACTTCAAGGAAAATACATCCAACTAGCTTTTCAAGATCAAGTTTTTCATCTAAGTTGTGCTATTTTTGAGTATGCATTTAAGTAAATTGTATTTTGCTTTTTAATAGCATTAATGATTCAATTTAATCTACATAGTGATATTACTTCCACATTTTCATACCAAAAGTTCATGCTTCCTGAATTGAATTGGAAAAAGCATAGCATTGATTCCTTCACAAGCTTGTGTTTTCTACAAAGTACTTTTCTCTGGAATTAGAGTAAAAATAAAAGACAACGACACAGTCACCTATTTTTATTTAAAATCACCTTAACCTACATACGATCCCAAATATAATATTTACGTTTTATGTCGTAAACAGAAGCTTAGAAATTACTATTTATTCTCGAGGTCTGGCCTCAGCAGGGGCCTGATAATTGACAACACTTATCACAAAGCTCTTAAACCAATATACGCGTGCAAATACAATTTCAATATTTGCAGAGGACCCGTTTGTTTAACTATAGAGGATCCAGGACGAATTATATGCCTAACTGTGCAAACAAACCCCCGATGTCTTTGCCTAGCAATATTGGACTTGAATTCCTAGAGGCTGCCGGGTATTTTAAGCTCAATTTATAATTTAATTGGGTTGAGGACTGTTGAGGAAAAGCTGAAGGCTTACCTTTAAGTACTGCGTTTAGGAAACAATGTTTAAAAATTTGTTTGAATAGAAAAATAAAAATATCTTGTTTTCATTTTATTGCTGAATTCTATAAAATACTGGTTGTTAATTTAGTTATTTATTTATATTCATGTCTTGAATAAGAACATTTTACTTATACTTAATACCTTTACAATAACTTATTTCTATTACAAACAACACAAAAAACGGTTAATTAAAAAAAAACTAACAAATATTTAAGGTCATTGTCTTTTCAAATCCTATACAATAATTTACCATGTTTCATTTAACTCTTTACTTAATCTTGTTTCCAATACAAAAATATTAAAAAAGATCAAACTAAAAATGGCATGAAACATTTCTTTGACATCGCCGTCGACTGGAAACATGCCCTAGAGACTGAAGGCATTGCCACGTCGAATGTTCAGCCTTGGGCCAAAGCCTTTGGGAACTTTCAGCAAGGAACATGGAAAAGAAAAATACTGTGATCGGAGTCACTATTTACTTCAATATAGCTTGTTTTATATGAGTATACAGCGTAGGAATACGACGATATTTAAATTAGAACACAATGTTATAGCCGAAATATGTTTTTAACTGAGTTAATAAAGGAAGTTCTCAGTTTCACCTGTGTGTTTGTCCGCGATTGCCTTCCGTTTTGGCTGAAACAATATTGATGCGGTTTTCAGCATAGTATTTGACAGACTTAGGTACATAGAACATTTTAGGTACAAAGGCAGGTTAGGTAGGAAAATCTGAATTAATAAATTAATAGAATTTTACGAAGAATATGAGCAAGAAGTTTTGTAGCTAACCGTATTGTAACTAAATTGTATTTTTTTTAATATTTTTGTTACACGTACCTATTATTGAAGTCGATTTTTATGCTCGTTTGATAGTCAGTGGTTATACATAGGTTTACTATGATTATCCTGCTAGTCTCGTAATTACCAGTGTCACGTCGAACAGTAGTTAAGTACTGTTTACAAAACTAGTCTATTATTAGGGCGGTTCAAAAGATACTATCAACTTGTACACATATAATGGAGACGTATTGTATAATAGATATGTCAGTATACTTGAACAATGTTCTGATGACTAAACATTACTTATAAACTAGCATTCGGTGGTGATTTCGCGTCGTAGACGGTTTAATCATTCCAAAGCGGTAGTATCATATAAAATAATCAATTAAGTAGTTTTCGAAAATAAGTGACTTCCCAAAAATAAATAAATGTAAAATTGCAGAACTCTAACAATCAGATTACAGTGCAGTTTATAACACGAATCGTGGTTCAATAATAGTAAATTATCATAAAGAAGAAGAAGTAGATGCCATTGCGATGGTGCAAGTGAAAGTATCAGAAGGTCTGCTGGAAGGTGAGGTGGTGCACAATGAGTATGGAGGCACCTTCTGCAGCTTCAAGGGCATACCGTATGCGCAGCCGCCGATAGGAGACTTGCGGTTCAAGGTATTTTACTCAAATTTAATTCTTATGATCATGATACACTTAAAATAAGACAAACCTTTGATTCGTCAGTGTTTTTTCATATTCATTGGTTGAATATTTCAAAAATTGGTTAAGAAATTAATATCATGTTGCAGGCACCACAGCCAAACAAACCATGGCAAGGCTTGCGCAAAGCAAAGGAATTCGGTCCAGTTTGCTACCAATGTAACTCATCCTTTACTAACCTGTCGAACATGAGTGAAGACTGCCTTTATCTAAACGTTTACACGCCAGAAGTTAAAAGCAAAAACCTTCCAGTCATGGTCTGGATACACGGAGGAGGATTTATCTGGGGTAGTGGCAATGACGACTGGTATGGTCCAGAATTTCTCATCAGACATGGCATAGTTCTCGTCACATTCAACTACAGGCTGGAAGCCCTTGGGTTCTTATGCCTTGATACAAAAGAAGTACCTGGTAATGCTGGAATGAAGGATCAAGTAGCGGCTCTTAGATGGGTGAAGAATAATATTGCTAGCTTCGGTGGTAATCCCGATGATGTGACTATTTTTGGTGAAAGCGCTGGAGCGGGAAGTGTGGCATATCACTTGATATCACCGATGTCTAAAGGACTATTTAAACGAGCGATTATTCAGAGTGGATCGGCCACATGTTTCTGGTCACTAGCTTTCGAACCCAGAGAAAAAGCCCTGCTTCTTGCAAAACAGTTAGGATTAGAATCCGAAGATGATAAGGAATTGTATGAATTCTTTAAACAGCAACCTTTAGAAAAGCTTGTTGATTTAAAATTGCAAGTGACGCTATCACAAAAATCTTACGAAATCCACTTTGGTGTGGTAGATGAAAAAGATTTTGGTGACGAGAGATTCTTCTATGGAAATGTCGTTGAAGCTGTACGTAACAGAACACATGAAGGTGCGGAGATCATGACTGGGTACACCAAGGACGAAGGTTTGATGGGAGTAGCTATTGGTGGTCCTTTAGAATGTATGCTCGCTAAAGCTAAGCTTTACCGCGAATTCTTTACGCCTAAACTTATACAAACACACTGTGCGATTGCCGATCAATTAAAAGCTGCGAGGAAGATACAGAAATTCTATTTTGAAAAAGAACCCGTATCGATGAAAAATGTAGATAAACTGATCAAGTTTATAAGTACCGATTTGGTTGTTCATGGAATAATGTTATCCGCTAAGCTTGAGTCGTCGAAACACAAGGTGTATTTATACAAGTTTAATTGTATATCGGAAAGAAATCATTTTAGCGAGATTTTTTTCGTCGATCATCTTACGAAAGATAAGCCGGTGGTATGTCACTGCGATGATTTGGCATATCTGTTTCCGATAAAACTTTTTACTGAAAAAGTTGATAAAAACTCGGAATGTTTCAAATTGATCGACAGGGTCACCAAGCTTTGGACCAATTTCGCCAAATACGGGTGAGGGGCATAATTAATTTCTTTTTGCTATAGTTTTTTTTATTTTTTATTATTTCGATTCATCACAAATATACCTACCTAATTTAATTTTCCCTCATTTCTTATTCTTGTATAACAAACCTATTATTTTTTCTCTTTAAAGGAACCCTACCCCAGACGCTAGCCTCGGGGTACAATGGAAGCCATACACCATTGAAGGACAAGATTACTTGGACATCGGTAACGTATTGGTTGCTGGCAAATCACCAGACAAGGAAGAAAACGATATGTGGGAGAAAGTGTTTGAGGAACATTTGCCTAACTTTACTGTTGGCGTATAATCATTCACAGCTAGAATTCGACAACCTAGATTTACTTTACTTACAACCTTTATTTACATTTATCTAATGTACTCAACTTCATAACATTTTTCTTTGTAGGTAGGTACTTAACTGCAGAGGTGGTGAAAGTAAGAGTTAAAGGACAATAAAAATACTTTCCGAGTATTTTTCTGTTGACCAAACAGCATGAAAAGTTACCCGAATTATATTTCCCCTCCATCATTTTCCTGTTCTTACAAAAGTTTCCGTGTAAACATAACATCATCTATTACTAAGCATATTTACTAGTGTGTTAGAAGTTAGTTAATGTCTGTATTCATAGCGACACAAAATATAACTTGTGACGTCACTAAAGTGGGTTTTTGTTCGTAAATAGCGCGTCACTTGCTCCGAGTTTAATGGCGCACACTTTCCGTAGATAACTGTGAACTAAAACTTAACTATACGGAACTGCATTGTATAGGTATTTATTTAGAGTACCCTAGAGTATCCACACAATATTGGCCGACAGTTGACCCGATGGTTGGCAAAAACATTTTTTTAAGATAATATTGATTCCAACCATACTAGCCCGGTCAAAATAGACATAAAAGTAGTGGTCAAATAACAAAAATTCCCAGAAAGCTGATTTTTGGTGGAGAGCTAGTTTTGATCATTATAAATAAAATACTAAAAGTCCCCATCGATCCCATGTGTGCGTCAAAAGTTATTCGAGGTCAAATGTCAAAATTTTTGGTTTTTGTATTTTTTTTCGAAAACGATAAGTTTTATCAAAAAAATACATCTGACCAAAGTTGTAGATCTTTAAATTTTCTACAAGATTGGTATCAACAGTTTTCTCCTAAATGTTACCATTCCTGAGATATCGCGCTTCAAAGAGTCACACTACACATGATATGCACATATGAGCTACGTATATACGAGGGCTGCCTTTAAGTTGTGTTGTTTGAAATAAGTATTGACAATGTAATAGGTTAATACCATTTATTGTTTTTCAAAGAATTCTCCGCGATATTTAATGCACTTTTCATGCATCAAACCCAGTTCTTGAAACATTTATTCTATTCTGAAGTGGGGGTAGTCAAATTTGCCGATTTGTATCAGTCAACAGCTTTTTCAGGTGTGTTGAAACGTTGACCACGAAGACTTTACTTAATTTTGGGGAATGTAAAAAAATCGTTATGCCCACGGATATGTCACGGTATGTTACATGTTGGTCTACGACAATTAACTGGGGCACAGAATCGATATTATCTTGGGTCATATCGGGTTTTGAACTACCTTCACGTGGCTTGTCACAAAGGCTAGATTGCCCACATTTAAATCCTAGATATCAGCGTACTGCAGTCCTAAGGCATGGTTCTGCATCACTAAACACAGAACAATTTTTTTTAAAGCGCTGAAGTCGTGACAATCCGCTTTTAAAGTTGTGGAAAATTATCGCACGCTAATTTTCGTTCGACATTTCCATTTTTATCCAGAGCACTGGGGTTGGAAATTGATATATAATATTTTGAACCTATTAAAACTTTACTCCCACCTGCTCTAGAAAAACTCCTGAACATTATTTCTTCAAATTGCAAAGAAGATTGTAGTATCAAATCATCCTCTGAGCCCTTTTCCCAACTATGTTGGGGTTGGCTTCCAGTCTAACCGGATGTAGCTGAGTATCAGTCCTTTACAAGGAGCGACTGCCCTATCTGACCCCCTCAACCCTCAACAGTTACCCAGGTCCAGGTCAGACAAGTACCAATGCAACTTTTCTAAGTTTGTATGTACTTTCTAAGCATATCTGGGACACCAGTGTTTCTGATGGCACGTTAAACTGTAGGTTCTGGCTGTCATTGAACATCCTTGGCAGTCGTTATGGGTAGTCAGAAGCCAGTAAGTCTGACACCGACTGGTGTCAGACTACTAACCCAATACCCCTTGGTTAAGTCTAACCTAAGGGGGTCAGATAGGGCAGTCACTCCTTGTAAAGGACTGGTACCTAGCTACATCCGGTTAAATTGGAAACCGACCCCAACATAGTTGGGAAAAGGGCTCGGAGGTTGATTTGATACTACAATCATTTTTGCAATTGCAAAAAATAATGTCAGGAGTTTTTTTGGAGCAGGTAGGAGTAAAGTTTTAATTGGGTCCATATATTATGTATCAATTTCCAAACCCAGTCTTCTGGATAAAAATGGAAATGTCGAAGGAAAATTAGCGTGCGATAATTTTCTACAACTTTAAAAGCGGATTGTCGCGACTTCAACGGTTTAAAAAAATTTGTTGTGTGTTTAGTGATGCAGAACCATGCCTTAGGACTGCAGTATGCTGATATTTAGGATTTAAAAGTGGGCAATCTAGCCTTACCGACAAGCCACGTGAAGGTAATTCAAAACCCGATATGACCCAAGATAATATCGAGGCTATGCGGCAGTTAATTGTCGCAGACCAACATGTAACATACCGTGACATCGATCCGTGGGCATTACACGATTGTTTTACATTCCCCAAAATTAAGTAAAGTCTTCGTGGTAAACGTTTCAGCACACCTGAAAAAGCTGTTGACTCATACAAATCGGCCAACTTGACTACCCCCACTTCAGAATGGAATAAATATTTCAAGAACTGGGTTTAATGCATGCAAAAGTGCATTAAATATCGCGGAGAATTCTTTGAAAAACAATAAATGGTATTAACCTATTAGATTGTCTATACTTATTTCAAACGACACAACTTAAAGGCAGCCGTCGTATGTACGTGGCTCATATGTGCATATCATGTGTAGTGTGACTCTTCGAATCGCGATATCTCAGGAATGGTAAGATGTAGGAGAAAACTGTTAATGCCATTTTTGTAGAAAATTTAAAGATCTACAACTTTGGTCTGATGTCTTTTTTTGATAAAACTTACCGTTTTCGAAAAAAAAACAAACAACCGAAAATTTTGACATTTGACCTCGAATAACTCTTGACGCACACACGGGATCGATGGGGACTTTTAGTATTTTATTTATAATGATCAAATCTAGCTCTCCACCAAAAATCAGCTTTCTGGGAATTTTTGTTATTTCAAATGTCTATTTTGACCGGGCTATACATTTCAGTCGGACTGATACCGGCGAAATACTAGATTTTTGTAATGTGCGTACTACCTTTCATCTTCATACTTATCAAGCGCGCGATTAAACTATCGGCCGACTAAAAGTCTGCAGTGTACGGATACTCTAAATATATAATAGTTAGGTTTTGATTTGCTAAGTAGAGATTTAATATGGATATTAACCCCATACTAATAATTCCTATTTGTAGTAAGCAAAACAATAGACAAATTAAATATTTGGAACAACCGTACCTAAATGTGTATAGTCCCGTATTTAGTTTTGTCAGAAAACACCTGCCAATTAGTCCTTTGACAATTTCTATTTATATTGTGTCCGTACAATTCAATGTTTCAGCCGTGCAGTGTTCCAACCATGCAATTTAGCGATGTCGATAAAAAGTCTAGTAAATAAAATAGTCTGGCTAATGTTACTATGTATCGTTTTAGTAGGCATTCAATTATATTGTTGCTATCTTATCTTTGTATCGTTTAGTTCATTTATGAAGTTGTGCTCTTAAGATTGAGTTTTATAAGTAGTAGTACTTTTTAAGTAGATATATTTATTGCTCTAAGATTAATACTATGTTACGCGGAAAGTACTTTTCCACAGTTCCTCATAGATAGGGCTGCCATCTTGAATTTCGCCAAACCCGGACAAACATTAAAAAAACCCGGACATTTGGCGTAAATCGCTTATTTTCCCCGAACGAGTACGATTTTTTTTTTTACAAAATAATACCTAATTTGTAATCCATTTACTTAAGTTCAATGAGGTGCTTCCTTACATGAAAAGTGTCCGGGTTTTCCCCGGACACTTCTTGAAACCCCGCCCGGACGGTCCCCGGACGGCCTCCAAACGAGGACAAATCCGGGGAAACCCGGACGGATGGCAGCCCTACTCATAGATAACTGAGGTTTTACAAGTACACTCTATTTTACAATAACATGCAAATAAGGAAACCATTTAGATAAGGCTATTAATTGCCTCAACAACAGTTCTAGCACAATTATTGAAGAAATACTTTGTATGCACATACCTACCAACTTTACTTTACCTACAAATAATTCCTTGTATAATTTGCACCCTAAACTCAAATGTCCCCAGCAAAATGGCCCATAGAACACGCATGACCCTCCAGCTACGATTATGGTTCCCAATATCCATAAAACAGTACCAGAAAACGTAATGAAAAAAAAAAAAACAAACATTGGTAAAGTCCTCGGAGTAAGGAAAGATGGAAAAGCCATAATGAAGGTAGGTCAGGCGCCTTCATCTAGGTCAAATTGGTACGACGGGCATGATCAAAACGATCTGTTACAAGTGAACTGACAAGGCGTTCGGGTTTAATTGAGACATCTATTAACGATTTTTGGTATTCCAAAAAATTACGGGTCCAACGCAGACGTATAATGGCGAAAACAGTCCTCCGTTCACCCGCATTTTGGCGCACTTTTCTTAGGCGATTTTTCGTCATGGCACCTCCGCTGGTCATTTTGTTCTCCGTGGTACATTCAGAACATTGTATAGGAGGTTTAATCTGCCAGCCACCCGGGGTCGGGGCTATTCACACTTAATTGTATCGAGAATCGAAACGGCTGTCGTTCATATCGACAAAAAAGTGCTACCGAATTTTTTTATATGTTTGACGTATTTTTAACGATGGAAATTGTTATTTTGGACAAGATTTTTAAGCCTAAATTGAAAACATACTGTCTAAAAGCTTTTTGCTGTTCATTTATATTTTTTTGAAGTAGGTAGAGGTAATTTACCACTATTGGCCAATGTTCACCAACGTCCAGCATCCGAGTAGAAATAATACTTCAGGGTACTCAATATAGTCTAATAGTTATTTTTAAGTAAGACGAATTTTCTCATAAAGAGAAGTACTTCACCTAATTTAAATTTCAACTTCCTCCATCGTTCACCAACTTGAACATAGAAAACAGTCCCAAATTTCTATGTGGAAGATGATAACGGAGTACAAGTAAACGCCATAAATTATTCATCAGGTTCCTTTGAGACGGCACACGATACTATGAGGCAAACCGTTTTAAATTTAAACCGGCCATCCTAGCCGAGATTTTGCTACGATCATTTTTGTAGGACATCGCATTCTAAAAGAGAATGGCTTGGTATTGAAGCTAGAAGTCTTGGCGTAGGAATATTTTGAAGAATATTAGAGGTATAAAGTTTTTGTGTTTCTGGCTAAAACGGCGATTGTCTAAGATGTTGGTGTATTTAATAATCTGCCTCGCCTTTTCTAAAGTAACTATTTACTAAGGACTAGGTACACGAGTTTCATGGTACGAATAGGTACATTATACCTCTATAACCTCCTCTACTCTCAAACTGTTTTGGATTAAGTGTTGCCTATTTGATTTTAATGTATGTTGTTCATTTATTGATGTCTCAACATATTTTTTAATGGCTTATGTTTAACTGACCACCAGATATAGTAACAAATAGCGGACAAAAATAGTAAATGATCACCAAAATGAAACTCGCATTTTAATGCAAAATGATAACCAAAGTTTTAACACTTTGCTATCCTATTTAAGTAAAATTACTCCAAGTAAATCATAAGTAAGCCAAAAATAGTAAATGATCACCAAAATTAGTAAATGATCACCAAAATTAAATTCTGCTATCCTATTTTAGCAAAATGAGTCCAAATAAATCATTTTTATCCCAAACTTGATATACATATATGTTAGCAAGCATGCAGCATGGAAGCAAACATGCAACATGCAGCAAGCATGGCTTCTGTCACGGCTCCGGCGCTGCGGGGCTCCGGCGGTCCCATACGAGCTTATCGTCGCAGATGGTTTTCACGCTCACCACCGCAGCTTCGGTTTGCTGGCCGGCTCCGCCGGCCAGCCTCAGCCGCGGCGGCGGGCCTTGGGGTCGGTTCATATCTAACGGAATATCCGTCGCGTATCATCGGTCGCGTAACGCCAGGACTGACAAATATACGGTAAAACATTCAATCATTCACACCTAACCGATGATGCGTTAGTGCGTCGATCATACATTTACGATACGCTCGACGCATTTTCCGTCAGATATGAACCGACCCTTAAAACTACCTGCGCCTCAGCTCGCAGGCCGCCTCGCCCCTCCGCGCCTACGCGGTTTTAAATTGCACTCTAGGGGTAGGGCAAACAAGACTACCTACGTGGAGTCTATATACACATAACTCAATATGGCATCATAATACTTTATTTAATAATAAGCCTACATTTTAAGGCAACCACAGTGATTTATTTAGGAAAAATAATACTTTAGAGGTATTTTGGTCGTCAAGATTTGGTGGTCATTTACTAAATTTGGTGGTCGAATACAAATTAAAGTGGAGTCGTGACTAAAATAGCTGGTACTATTATATTTTTAGACTTTATTTTTCTGGTGTTCAGTAGATATTTTTGGTTACAAAACTAAGGGTATCAAAGCATTTTATGGTGGTCAAAATATTTATTCCCTTTTTTAATGTTAAATTCAAAAATAATAAAAAAACATTGTTTTTTAATATTGTAATATAATATCCGTTTGTTTCCCAAATAAAAATAAATAAAATAAAAATAAAAAAAGCATTTTTTTTTTCTGAAAACTATAGAGATCTTTGTAAATAAAGAACCAAACAACTTTTTCCTAACTTACTACCACAAAAACCCACTAACATTCGCAACACCCTAATTTTTAGACACCACAGTCTAGCAACATCTTTATACCATGAACCTGTAATATCGCAGCTCCATAATACGAGGGTGGTGGAACAATTTACTCTGTGTACACGGTAAACGACTATCGGGGGTAGGGGGATAGATAAACCGGCGACATTCTAGCTTAATAGACGGTAGACAGATGCCTTTAAATCTTCAGCACTAAATTAAACACTCTGTAATGAAAAGTGTAACAACTTTGTTGGTGGTAAACATCATTTTAGGATAAATTAGTTTACGGAGAGAATCTAAGGAGTTTCGCTATCTTTTCTATAATAGTGTAACACTTTCCTATCGTGAATAAGGAAATGAATTGTCATGACTGCCATGCCAATATTGAGTGATAATATGCTGTTTCTTTGTATATTCCTATCCCGTTTGTTCTATACAGCATTAACAATCAAGAGGCTATCGTGGGACGCTGGTATAATATAACAAGCATCTATCCTTTAAATACATACAAACACACAAAACCTACATACCTATCCGCCACGCACACACAGAACATTTTAGAGCGTTTAAGAGGAAGCATGGCATAAACAAGCAGCATACCGTTTGCCATATGTACATACATTTGTACAAGACCGTTTCCGCCAAAATGCACATCAATACAAACATACCTGTATATAAAAATAATAAATCAAATAAAAATCTCTAACATTTCTTATTTAAACAGACATCCATACCGTGTGTTCTCGGAAATTGAACGGGTACTGTCCATTCCAGCATTTCCAGTTTGGTATACCTACCCCACGGAGTAGGGAAAGATGAGCGGAGTTGCCATAGGGCAGGTAGGTCAAGCGCCTTCTCGTAGGTCAATTAACGTACGGTAAGTTACTAGAACTAACTAGTTACTAGGCAGTCGCTTCTTGTAAAGCACTGGTACTCAGCTGAATCCGGTTAGACTGGAAGCCGACCCCAACATAGTTGGGAAAAAGGCTCGGAGGATGATGAAGTTACTAGAACTAACCAGGCGAAGGGGTCCTTGTCAAATCCAATCTGTCCAAAATTGATCTTGATTGATTGGTGATATAGTTTTAAAAATACTGGGAGGGCTCTAAAGAAGGCGTATGAGGGTGGAGACAGTAACGTTTTACTTTACTTTATACTAAAGAGATTTTGCGTTATGATATCTCTGCTAATCATTTTGTTCTCCATGGGTACACCCCTTGTATCAGTTGAGTATACCATTCCATCGGCAATGTGCTCTCTATGGAATGTAGTCGACATAATGTAGACAAGAATTTTGTAGCTTTGTCTCGATACAAATTGAATCGCATGATTTGATTTTAACAACCCTTTGTACTGTTTCTAAGCAATGATATGATAGTAAAATTCCTGAGTTTGTTTGGATTCTACACTTTTAGTATACAACATATGTAGATGCGCATAAAAAAATATAATGTAGGTACGGTATTCATCGACTAAGTGCGCATATACCTCTACATAAATCGAATACAGGAATACCTACAGCACAATTCCACTTACAGAAAATTCCTTACTTGTATTTTTTATTAAAACGAGGTTTTAAATGAATCATAGTTAAAATAATATAATTTACCACTTACTCAATTAAAAAAGTAATTTGAAGTAATTACTTAATTATATCCATAATAACATTACTTTGTTATACAGAAATATAATTATCTTCTGCACGCAAACAATCAATTTAAAACTTAGATTATTCAATTTACTTCTCAGTAGATTTGTTTTTCTGAATATTTTTACAAAACATCCATCCATCCTCCGAGCCTTTTTCCCAATCCTGTTGGGGTCGGCTTCCAGTCTAAACGGATTCAGCTGAGTACCAGTGCTTTACAAGAAGCGACTGCCTATCTGACCTCCTCAACCCAGTTCCCCGGGCAACCCGATACCCCTTGGTTAGACTGGTGTCAGACTTATTGGCTTCTGACTACCCGTAACGACTGTCAAGGATGTTCAATGACAGCCGGGACCTACAGTTTAACGTGCCATCCGAAACACAGTCAATGGTGTCTAAGATATACTTAGAAAGTACATACAAACTTAGAATATTTTTACAAAACAATAAGTTTAAAAGTCACTTTCCGAAGTACAAAAACTTTGATTTCTTTTTACGTAAGCTAAATTCAATAGACATGTCTAGACCAATCAGAAACTTTACCTGTCGATAAAATAATACGACACACTTAGAGTATAATGTAAGAATAAATCAATACTAATATATAAGCTGTGTTCCTTCGCAAAACATTTTTTGTAAAATTATGTTGAACTAAAAAATTTGACTTGGTCTAGTAGACGCATAGTGCAACTGTTGTCCAGAAGGACTCAGGTACGATTCCTACGTCGGACGAAATCCACTTTGAAGATTTTTGAATCTCACAAAACACCACAAATCCTGGATGTTGGTAACAACGCCGTGACGTTGCCATACTCGTACATAAAGCGTCCCTGAATGCTACTCAGTTGCTGTAATAATTCCATTTAAGAATCCATCAGGCGGATTTGAGAAAACTCTCACTAGAGCTTGTTGGGTGAACAAAACCTTCAGCTCACTCGATAAGAAGAAGACCAAAACATATGTGTTAGCTTAATTTTCCCCCACTTTACTGGCACCATGAATCTCCCACCAACCTGTCAGTATATTAATAAGAACCCTGCATAACAATAAAGGTACCCTTAAGAGACTGACATAAGCCGCAGGTACCTCGTAAAACACATATAACGTCACTACGGTTTGACGACTACCCTCTATATTAAAAGTGTAAAACTGAAATATTCCGACATTGTTCCTCGGGTAATATTTTGTGGGTAAATAAGGGTGAGCTTAGATTATTTTGTTATTTTAGCGCCGCGTGTTGAGATCATTTACATGGTTTTTATGGTTTTGGAGTACACCTGTTTTTTTTTTTTTTTAATGAAGCTCAGAATTAATCGCAGGTTTTGTAACCACAAATTGCAATGCAATTGATGAAATGATGAAATGATTTGATTTGATTTGATTTGATTTGATTTTCGATTTTAAAATTTCCAATCAGCAAGACTAAACAGATTCTTAATTTTGGCGAAAACTTACTTTTTATGCGATGTTGATTACCAGAGTGATATCTGAAACAATTCACAAAAACTCAATTAGTATTTTTCATTGTAATTTTAATAAACTAGCTAGCACTTTAATGAACCTCTAAGACCGTAATAAAAAGCACTAACCAACAAAATAAATACAGTAACTACTAAAACTAAAATTGCCTATAAAACATACATTATACCGAGTTACATAGTATCTACATAGTGAACAAAGGAATCAAAGTAGCAACATGTCGTTAAAGCTAACAAATTAATTTATGGTGGTTGGGGACCGCCCCATGGTAATAATGTACTGGATCGACAATTACATGGATAACAGTGTACCATAGCACCATACATTCCACTATAAGTACCGTTAGTGTTAAAGGGACTTGACAAAAGGGAACTCCTGAACGATTTTGTAGGAACTTAGTTCAATATAATAGTTTAATTCAATATTTTTTTGTTGTTTGTTTGCACCCCAAATGCTCTGAAACTACTGAACCGATTTCAAAAATTCTTTCACTGTTGAAAAACTACTCTTTTCTAGAGTAACATAGGCTATATTTTACCCCGGTTCAAGTTGTAGTTCCCACAGAACGCGGGTGAAACCGTGGGAAACTCGTTATTAAAAAAGGAAGGAAATACAAAAAAAACTTAGAAAAAAGCATACCTACTGATTATGTTAATTACACAAATACATATTTAATTGAAAATAGCATCAATGAAAATAGCTCGTATTTTCACTGCTGACTGTACGCAAATTATCAGGACTACAGAAGTATTCACGGGTATATTAAAACTATTCAAAGGTGCAACATATGAAATTGAACCTAGCTCCCCTAGTGTTAAGGCTTAAAATGGCAAAGCATATAAATATGTAGGGTCATTGTAGTTAGGTACTGATGGAGACATAAGTTACATAATGGCATACCATGTGGATAACCTATTGTAATGAACTTGAATGTATGAATACACTTAATATTATTATGTTCTAGTAAATTATAGAGCACTGGAGTTCCATGGTAATGGTTGACAAGATAATGTCGGCCTTAGGGTCTTATTTATAAAAGGTGTATTTACCGTAACTATGTATTATATTTTATGTGTTGTCATCTAAACTAATTTGATCATACATATTACCTATAAGTGTTGTATCTATACAAAATATGATAATGCTGATGTAATTTGAAAAGATATTTCAGTTATGTGGTTCGCAGTCGCTGGCGGAATAATTAATAATCACGTGATTAAAACGGAGAAAACTAACTTTCAGGCCTCGAAAATACATAAAAAACTGTTGTTTTTTTTCCTGAATCTAGTGTAACTTCCCCCCGGGATAGTAAGGCACAGAGCAATATCGTCACACTCCACGGAATTCGACAACATCTAATATTCCTCGCTCTAGATGTACACAACAAATACAGAATAGAATACATACAGACGGATAATATTTCCGTTCTAGTAGGACTTTTTGAAAATAGGTTAAAATCTCTGCTTTCATTTATACTTTTTTGGCAGTCGTTAAGCAATGAAGAAAGACTGACGTTTGTTTTGAGAAGGGGGTATGATTTTGCCCCAGTAATAGAATCGTAAATATGCTCAGCTGCATCTGGTTAGACTCGAATACAAAGACTTGAGAATAAGGCTTAAGGCTTCATATTACGTAGAACTATATAGATATAGTGTCTTCTTCACGGTTAATAATGTAGGTACTTTCCACATCATCATCAAAATTAACATAATGATAACTATAAACCTCTTATTTTCATAAAACTTTATTAAAAGCATTCGAAATCACAATGGCGTGAAACTTCAATAAAACCTCCCCTTATGTGTCGCTTCATAGATAAAAATTAATGGTCTATTTCATTTTTTTTATTGAGCCCTTTGCTACGATATGCCATACGCCTTCCTCCCCTAATGAGGTCATTGACGAAAAGATAGGCAGACGTTGTGATTGGAAAGTAAATTGATTTTTAAATGAAATTAAAGGATCGACATATTTGAGTACGCAAATGATGCAATATCCTGTTCAATTCATTATTGAACATTCAACTTTATATTTAATGCTTGAGGATTATCTATCCCCATGTCGAATTTCATCCAAATTGGTTCACACAAAGCTTAGTAAACTAACAAATATTGTATTTTATGATGTTAGTTACACAGCATTACGGGACATCAACTTAAAACTCTCAAATGATAGTCCCTTGCTTGTGGAATAATTTAACAACCCATACTTTACCTAATTTACATAATATATAGTTCAAAGACGCAAATGCCGCAACAATCTTTTGAAGTTTCCCCCATACAGTAACTAAGTATGCTCATCTAATATCGTAGTGAAAATCTCTCTGACATTTTCCAGTCGCCCCACTTTATTCATTTAGTTAGAGGGTCCAAATGACGTGTTTAGTCGAATCGAATCAATACTGTCATTCAAATGTGTTTAGTGTTTTTCAAATGCTTTGATTGTGTGTTAACGAAGATAAGAAGAAAATAGATGTATTTGTATACTTGAAAGATGTGAAACATTTAGTGCAAAGGTTTCACGTTGATTTAGAATTAGACATAAAGAGTGCCATAAGTAGAACTACATAAATACTAGCCAGAGAGATGGTAGACACTTAAGAAAGATTTTGGGGTAACCTGAATTTTCTATAACTCTCGTATAAACTACCAACACAGAAATATAGACTTGCCTTTTGAATACAACCAAAAAATATCTACGAGCTCTCCAGTTAGCTAAAACACACTAAGGAAATTTATTGCTCTTTAATCTCTTTATCACTCTTAAATAGTCTATTTTAGTAGTCTATTTTTTTTTAAAAATGTGAAAATTGATAATGTGAAAATGTAAAAGTCGTGGTGGCCTAGTGGGCAAAGAACCAACCTCTCGAGTATGAGGGCGCGGGTTCGATTCCAGGTCAAGCAAGTACCAATGCAACTTTTCTAAGTTTGTATGTACTTACTAAGTATATCTTAGACACCAATGACTGTGTTTCGGATGGCACGTTAAACTGTAGGTCCCGGCTGTCATTGAACATCCTTGGCTGTCGTTATGGGTAGTCAGAAGCCAGTAAGTCTGACACCAGTCTAACCAAGGGGTATCGGGTTGCCCGGGTAACTGGGTTGAGGAGGTCAGATAGGCAGTCGCTTCTTGTAAAGCACTGGTACTCAGCTGAATCCGGTTAGACTGGAAGCCGACCCCAACATAGTTGGGAAAAGGCTCGGGAGATGATGATTGTTGGTTGATCATTATTCAGAGAGCTATTAAGTTGCTCATTCTCTAGACTTTCTTTAAATCCTACTATGACACATTGAAAATCTGGGTTCCAATAAGAGACTTCCTGGTCCATACACACCCCAAGTCTCCGGGATATCCCGGTCAAAAGCTAAAGCCGCACAAAATCCATCTTCGTAAGGCCATTAAAATTTCAACAACGAAAAAAACACAGAGTCATCGGCATCAAACCAATCTTAATAAAGGTGAAACACAAAGACTGTCCACCGTAGGCGGGTGAAGCCGGGGGCGATATGTAGCGTGAAATATTGAGAGGGTCATCGGTCAGCGGTGCTCAAACTTTCGCACATAAAATAGACCCGTGAATAGAGTTGTGAAGTGTTATCGTTTTGGGATATTTTTTTCTTCTATAGTGTTTGGTGGTGACATGTGTGTGCTATGGTCTTGTGGTCGAAGAAATAGAGGTTCTGAATGTAACAATAGGTTAAGGGTTGGACTGAGGTTCTTCGACACGTATTTGTTTGGAAAAGTTTAGTTTTATAAGTGTGTCTTTGTGTTTCAGTAAATGAACTGGCTAGGCTAAGGTATAGTAGGTAGATATGCTGTACGTAAAGATAAAAACAGAAAGACCTGGATTTACGGCTAAAAAGAGAATAAAACTTCCCGTCGCAATACTAAAAAGTCAACATATGCCAGACAGACATCACTCCGATATTAATATTTCCATCTAAATACCGAGTCTGCAAATAATATTCTGCCTACTACACAGAACAAACGACGCGACCAATATTTAAATACATGACCCGATGTTAATTTACGTCGGGACAAACAATATGGCGGAGCCTACCAAATGAACCAGCACTCATCCCTACGTCAAAAACGCGAGAATAACTCTGTCAGTCAGTTATTCTTACTCAAAAATACTTTGCCAATTGAGACAAAATATAACATGGATATCTAAACTAATATTATAAAGAGTAAGTATTTTTGTTTGTTTATTTGTAATGGATAAACTCAAAAACTACTGGAACGAATTAAAAAAATCTGTCAGTATAGGCTATATTTTATTCTGATACGGGCAGTAGTTACCACAGGACGCGGGTGAAACCGCGGGAAAACGGCTAGTAGCTTATATACTTAAAGAAGGTCAGTAGTATATTTTTTTCAAGGCTTTGAATTATAAGTGCATGGTACAGGCAAAACCACAGGATAGAACGAGTACCTAAATAAAACACAATGTACTCGGAAAACAGATTATTTAGCCAGCCATACATCTACATTTACGAGTATATTCAAATGCTTGAGTACTCAAACATGTATTTGCTCTTAACGGATAAATATGATGTGTATTACGGCGTAGAATAAAAATATTGGGAATGTGTATTTCCAGGTGAGGTAACAAAAGTATGTAGCTCTATTGTAATGAATGAGATTTGTTTTTTCCCGACTTTTTCAGAATAAAACATCAAATGCATCATCGGAATGATATCTCTCAACATTTTGATATAGAGGTAATTTCAACAAGTTTTTATACTAATGTGCCATTGTCTTTTGGCTTTCAATCTTTTGTCCGTGTGGATAAAAGTACGAGAGTTATCTAGCGTAAATTAGTGGGTCTACAATTAAATATATTCAGTGAAAGTGTAGTTATACACAGCTGTCAAAAAATTATTAAATTACGGAGTTTCTACCTAGATGACCTATTTACTTTTCTCAGAACTGTTTGCATCAAGCACTATAAGGCCAGCTAAGCAAACTTAGCATTTCTCAGAATCAGTTGCCTCATTTCAATTATTTAATCAACACCGAAATCGAACTTAACATTTTGTGTTAATTAAAAATTCTTTTGATAGAATGTTCTAGAAACTATGATCAATGATTCGATTCGATACGATCTCGTTGCGGTTACTGGTTGTCTGAGTACGTTTGAGTAATTTATTTATTTAGTTTGCCTCATTCCCGAGCTTTAAATATTTTATTTTCAGGAAACTAGGTACGGTTGGCTTATTTAGCAAATTACGAACCTTAATTGCCTATTTACTCATTTGTCTGTGAAAAAAGTGACCTAAAAGGAATTTACGTTCTAAAAATACAAAACATCTAAATAGATGAAACGTACGTCGTACAATTCCATTTATCTTGGAATATAACTGTGTTCCATACATAACTGTCACGCTAAATAGCTAGACATTGGCAACTACGCAAGTAATGGTTTATTGTTATAGCTCTAGTTACTGGCAGAGGTATTTTTTGTACAAACAGAAATACGTACTAAGACAATAATGCCTACTCAGCAATGAATTCTTGGATCACAGAAGTGTAGCTGGCTAAAGATAAAGTAGACTCAAAAGCATTAATTGCACATAAAAACAGTGTTATTAAGACTTTTAATATCCACCATTGTTCTACAATTGTCACAACATAAACGAATTTAATTAACACAGAACACAATAACAAAACGCTATTCAAAACAACAAAATCTAAAATTTCAACAGAGCGACGGCATGTTTCTCTTTATTACTCATTTCTTGAAGCGTTCCCTTTAAAACTGAAAACTGTGGGAAACTGTCACTAGCAGAAGGCTGGCGTAATTAAATTTTAATCCTCAACGAACTATTGTCTGGGACAAAACCAACAAAGATGAGGGAATGAAAATTGAAGCGAAGCGGCTGTAACTCGCGACTTCGACAGAGTTGTATGGCGTGTAAGGTAGCGGCCTTGTTAGGAGGCTTAGCGAGTTCCAAGTATGTGTAATAGTGGAACGGACCGGATTATGTGGAACGGAATGAGACAGTTCTAAGTTGGAAGATGGTAAAGCTGATTAAGTTATTAATAGGATTAGACTTAGAGAGCTTTTATATTTTATGGAAAATATAATTATCCAACTTCCTACTTGAACATAATGTAAAAAACATGAAAAAGTTAAAGTATCAGCTATTAATCTTGTTTGATGACTCTTTTTGACTCTATAGGTATATAGGACCTTATATTTTTAAGACTTTTAACGAAAACAACTTCAAATAACTAAGTTATACTTAACATTATGACTGTTTGCTTCTAACACTAGTCCGCTTTTCTTCTGCTACCCTGTTAGTACCCTAAAGCGGTAAAGTGGCAGCGATCTCGTAATCGATATACTTATCTCAAGTTAAAGTTAAACTACGATCAGTGTAGATATATGTAAAACTTCTTTCAACTTATATCAGTAGGTAATAATCCGGTGAACAGACAAGACAAAGAGGAATTTCATGAATTCGTGTCGTGAGGATTTTACGTCAAATACGTTCAAAATGGAAATCTAAGAGAATGAGAACAGATATTAATCATAAGCCATTTCAATTCTCATGAATATATGCCATATTTTATTATACGAGATTTTAAAAAAAGAAAACTTATAATTTAGCTAGAGTGTATCGATCACCTTATTACCTATATTGAAACTGGCCACTAACATATAGGTCTTAAAAAAGAAAAATATATAAAAAAAAAAAAAAAAAAAAAAAAAAAACATTTTAAAAATCGTATTGAAACGGTGCCCCCTAAGTAAAACAAAAAAACTTTGAGCATCACTGTACCCACTCCACCGTAGGTTATTCCGTAGCCATTTTGCAATACATTGTTTGCTCAATTTATACCCCCCCGTTCTCTAGAGATGCGTTATGCTATTGTTGCACCCACCAAACTATCCTTCAACCTTATCGCGATGCAATAGAGTGCAATTTCCTTTGAAGCGAAGATAAATGTTATTGTTGTACGTTGTTTAGACATCTTGAGGAAATGTTACGTTTTCGGCACTTAGGAGTCAATGAACTTTGCATAGGGCACTCCGATGTAATTTGAAACAACTTTTGTATTAGATGAAAAAACTTTGGAATCGTAAAGTTTGCGGGAAATGCTGTTAAACTTACTTGTCTTCGTTTCAACGAATCAAAATTGTTTCTTATTAAATGCTTTAACTTTAGCGATGATATTTTTTGTAAGTTTATAAAACAGTTACATTTTATGTGATTACATTAAAGGCTCCAGCAGACCGGATGCGTATGCGTAGACGTAAGCGTAGTCACGCGCGTAGTTACGGCGTAACCATGAGTTGTAATGTATGGAAATGTATGAGACAGGCCACACCGCTTGCGTAACGACGCGCACGTCTACGTTACGCAAGCGGTGTGGCCTGTCTCATACATTTCCATACATTACAACTCATGGTTACGCCGTAACTACGCGCGTGACTACGACGTGGTTACGCATACGCATCCGGTCTGCTCGAGCCTTTATTAAGGTGACGAATAATAACGCTAAGTGATAACCATTATAACGCTACGTTACACATTCTGACGTCATCCTAATGGTTGTTTTAATTAATTTTCTCAGAATTTTCTTTTCGATGGGTGGCCTTGTTTGTAGGTATGTACAATGTGTATCTCTGCTCAACCTTTGAAGAAAACAGTCATATTAATATGTCACATTAATTATTTAATCAGAATCGGTAACTTATTTTTTTTTTCATGTATACATGTGTATTGTGTATGTAATGTTCGAATACACTAGCTCCTGTCTCGCGGGTTTACCTTGTGTTGAAGGAAACTGAATTCTCGCACACACATACAGAAGCTGTTCCATGTCGTTTAAAGTTTTCGTCAAACCAGTTCGCTTTATTCAAACTAAGCCATTCAGACAGTCAGACTTATTTCACATTTATTATAATAGTAAAAATTTGTTCAAGTTTGTATTTCAAAAAGCAATAAGCCACTTTCAGCCTACCTCACCGAGGCTCAACAAATTGTCGATTAAGATAACATTTTACAAAATCAATTTGCTTCGAGTAGAAACCCATTTCGTTGTTCAAACTTTTTAATGGTCAAATTTATGTAATCCATCCATTTATTCTGAAACTACTTAGCAAGTACTAATCTACGGACAAAATACAATGAATAATTTAAGTTTTCAAGTTAAATAAGTGAGGTACAACTTCACAGACTTAATTAGGAATCGCCTCGTTTCGCGATTTAGTCGAAATTAAATATTAATTGGTGAATGCACGGGTTTGCGTTTGTGCATCAGCTGGGGGGTTGTAAAGAGGAGGAAAGAGGGGAAAGGGCAGCCTGTGAAATATTGTTATCCACATTTTAATATATTCAGTGGGTCTCTGAAGAGTTTCGAGGGAAATGTATGTGTATTTCGTTTTGAAACGTTTGTTTAAATAAGTTATGTCTTTTTGTGTTGTTACTAGAATTTACTTTTGCTAAATTCACTTTTACTAGATGGAGTAAAGTTTTGTATAAACATTTCTAAAATAGAGCCAGAAATGTCTAATCTACCAATATTTATTGGATACATTCTGAGCAATTTTTTCTCACAATGTACCAATCAAATAGAACAACATTCAAATATGTAGTTACGAGTTAAGTATTAAACAAATAAACGAGTAATAGTAAAAACAACAGACATGACACACGCTATTTGTTCACCAAACATTGATGAATCGGCAATTGCCAATAACAATTTATTTTTTACAGCTAAGCAAATAAGGTTATGTTTACTCAAATGTATTTTATAGTTTAGACACATATTCGTATTATTTATATCATATTTTTGTTCTGAATATTAGTTTTATGTGAGTGAACAATAATTAGCATAAGTAAAATTACATTATACTAAGTCAACTGCAGAAGTGAAGCATTGCTTATATTAATATTGTAAAAATACGATATTTACTCCAAATATGGTTAATATTGATCCTTAAAAAAGTGTTTTATCCCAAACTGAAAATGACAATATTATTTCCAAACCAACTAATGTCAATGTATATTTAAAAATTAAATCAAACTTTTATCACAAAAAACATGAATTCAGAAGGCTTTATTCAAAAAACAAAGTTTATCGAGACACCATTAAATAAACAGTGACTAGATATTTCGTTTAAATTCCACTTTTCAGCCGGCTAGCCAACCATTCATTTTGGCGCGGCTTCCACAATTTACGGTATCGGAATAAGAACTAAAAATGTACTAACAAGATTAAATTTTCAGTTGCAATTTGTGAGTGCACGTGCCCTTGTGTGTTTAGTTGTATGTATGTATATTGTATATGTATGAAGCTAGCTTTGACTCCTGAATAATATTTTCAATAGTGCTTGTTTGGTATTAAACACACGACTTTTTAACTTGTTTTTTAATTTTGTGCTGTAGTTGGTAGGTATTATGAATTATTTTTCTGTTCGATTTGTGGTTCGAACCCTAGCTTTTTAGCACTGCAGTCAAAAATATTGTAAGTAAAGCTTCTAACTTCCAACCTTGGATAGGTTTGTCAATCCCCGTCATATGCATAGACAATAGCAACACCCACGTATGTTTACACAAACAAATCAACGTTATATGTATTACTTTCTGAACCCCGAGGCACTGCTTCACAGGAAACACAATTCACCAATTTGAGGCGTATTTTTATACACCCACGGGCCCGTCTACGTAAGGCCCCGTTCACACAACACAACTTTTGCTCATAAACACATGTCGTGCCAACATAAGCTACCGCAATACGGACTTTGTTTCAGGAAAAGTCCAGTAAATAAAGTAAATAAGTAAAACGGGGGTCGTGCTACCCTAATTAGCCGTTTGCCTGAAGTTTGTAAGAGGTGTATGTTTACATGACGTCGTTATCGTAAATTCGATTAGACGTCGATACGGTGGCGTCGTGCCGGTTCAAACGCACCCCTCTACGTATGTACCTCCCTTTGAGAGAAATGAGCCTTTATTTCAGTACAGGTGTGAACAAAATCTATTAACCTTTTTCCGAAGGTACGTTTTAATAAATCTCTTTCCATTAAAAATGCTTGCCTCTTAAAATAACGTTTCGACAGCAATTTTTGGGATATCCTCCCGAAATCCGGGTTTATTAAAATGTGCTGAAGATTTATTTGGAATTCTTAATTCCCTCTTGAACTCTTGTTAATAAGGGGTTGGGAACCTCTTTCGGTGGAACATTATTATGTATTTGTGTCATGCTTCGCTGTAAGTTATACCCGTGGTTGAGATGTAAGAGTTTTCTGCAATTACAAGTTATGGGCAAACTGGAGGAGTGCCAGCAAATTATTTCTTGGACCTGGGTTTTGCTGACACGCTGTCGCATTAATAATGGAAGGGTTAAATCTTTTAGCTCTGTGTATTTTTATTACACTTGTGTTAATGATTTACTTTACTTCATAGATTGCAATATGCTTCAACCTGCCTTGATTTATCTTGGTCTAAATACACGCTGTCTAACATTCTCTTCCAATTGAAATATCGTCTTTCACGATATAAAAAAATGTATACATTTATAAAAATATCTTTTTCCTAACATTTTAACAATATTTCCATAGTTAGGGGTGACACGATCGCCCTTCCCCTCGGTCAGCGAGAGGTATTATTTAAACTGCACCCCAGCTCCCCTTTGTACTAGGAGCACAGAAGTGCACAGGTAATGTCGCTTCCCTGTGTCACAGAGGACTGGACTCTCGATAAATAGTTGGGAGATTTTGATCCATGTTGTTTGTAATTTACACCTTTTAAATGGGACAGATGGTAAAGTTGATTCTGATTGCATGATGGATGCATTATACATATTTAGTGGTAACAATTTAGATGTAAATAGGTGGGATGGGCGGCTTTAACGTATTAAGTAGCTGGTAAAATACGTCAGTTAGGCTCACTCACTCATCGTTCTCCGCCTCATATACAACACAAGTACTAATCAGCCCGCAATTAAAATAAACCTACAGCAAAATAAGATACATAAAACTAGCAGAAAATAAAACAAAGCAATCGTATCCATCACACATCTGACCTAACCGGAGCTTACTTTGTTTACTCAACAATAGACAAACCACGGACTAGCAAGTCGCAAAACTTTAATAAACGCGCATTCTTCGCTCAGGAACCAGCTCGGAACACAAAACCTCGCACAGAATGAACCGAAGCCACAATAGTTCAATACTACTGGCATTTAAACCACTGCACTGGAAAAAACAAGCTCAAATTAAAAGAAAAACAGTTTCTTTTTTTTTAAGCTGAAAAGCTGAGTTGAACTAAGCCGTATGTAGTTCTGTTGATAGGAAAATATAAATAAGTTAAATAGAAACGTTCAGGGATGCGTTTTTGTATTGTTAAACGTTAAGTTGGGATTTTCTTTTCTACAAAATATACAAAAAGTAGATTTTTATTTGGCTTTGCGTCCTGAGGAGAAACCTTGTCAAATTCCGTGTCTACATGGCAAATGTTAATAAAATCGGACCTTTTTATACATATGTGAAAGCCTGATATTTTGTCTACCGGGCTATCCAGCACAGCAGCAATCTATAACAATAACGGAATAGGGCCAATAACATCCTCATTGATATCCTACAATGGAATAATGACATTACATACGCATACTCCAAAGTATAATTACTTGGCTAATTAGCATACCTGCGTCGTACACTAATTAGTATGTTAATTATGGTATTGTGAAACCGGGATCATTGTTTATATCGAGTGCTAGTATTCAGTACGGAATTACCTTCCGTGGAAAATCGGTCAGCGTAAATCCGAACCTCCTGTATGTTCATACGTCCCTAGTACTTATTATATAACTAGCTGTTGCCCGCAACTTCGTCTGCGTGGGCAATATAGAATAGTCAAAATACTACTTATCCCGTAGGTGCATTCTTTCACGTGACAGTATAATTAGGATTAGCACTTAGCAGTCGCATAGATTCAATGATCAAGGTTGTGTTGTGGATGTGACCATTTATCTAAACAAAAGAAGTAAAGTTTGTGACGTTGTGAATATCTCTGGATCTAGTCAGCCAATTTGGAAAATTATTACGTATAGTGCGTAAGTAATTTTCACAGGAAACAGCTATAATCTATGTCTATATGCTTTGAGTCTGACAAAGCTGTCATTTGTACATTTTCTGCAGCTGCTGTGACTAATCAGAAGCCAGAAAGTCTGTCAGTCTTACCATGGATAATGTCTTGTAATGTGACTGGATTGAAGAGAACAGATAGGTAGTCGCTCCAAGCAAAACATTGGTACTCGAACAGATTCGGCGACTGGAAGCCAACACCAACATAGTTGGGGAATAGCTGGATGGATGATGAAATGAGTCATCATCATCAGCAGGCGCATAGGGTAGGATAGTTTCACTTACTCACTATGGTAAGGCTGACCCCAAATTAGGCGTGCGCGATCCTCGGGCGTGTGAGTAGCGCGGGCGTCGCGAGCGCGCTGCGTGAACATCGCGTTTTGCTGCCCTGCGGCATGTGTGAAGAGTGCAAGCGACGCGCTCGCGGCGAGCACGCGGCGCTCGAGTTGCGTTCTTACCCCTTCGCCCGCTATCCCCACCGCCCGCTAAACGCCTTAGCAGTTAAACGTCAAGGAGAGCGGCGCGTGCGCGCCGCGAGCGCGCTACAAATGCCGCAGGGCAGCAAAACGCGACGCTCACTCAACGCGCTCGCGACGCACGCGCGGCGCCCGCGCTACTCACACGCCCGAGGATCGCGCACGCCTAATGTGGTGGCCTAAGCCGGGACTCCACCGAAATGTTTGCATTAGTTCACGAATAGGCAAAATGTACGTATCTGAGAGAGTCCACTTCATGTGTTCGTACTTGAAACCTGCAGTTTTGCCAAGATTTTCAAAATGTACGCTCGCAATTTGTCATTTCTTGGTGGAGCCAGCAAATCAAAAGAAACATAAGTGTTGTAGGTATACTGTGCGTCACTACCGCACACTGCGAAAATTTCGCTCTTGCGGAGGACGTTTATATACCATATTTTGTGTCACACGTAAACAGGACGACAGTAAGTATCCACCGAAACACTTTCAAAGATCTGATGAACGAACAAATCAGACCTGACTTGGTCACCTGGGGCCAATCAGAGCTCTATGAAGCGATAATACGCTTTGGCTCCTACTGTTATTGTGGTTTCTGAAAATTTATTCACCTCTTTCAACGATGAATGTAATTCTGATGGTACTATTAAGAACACTTGCTTAGCGCAGAAGCTGACGTTGGCAGGTCAACTCTTTTGACTTCTCGAATAGGATACCATTGGTTTTTGTGCAATGCACACCTGCAATGCATTCTGGATTAGGATAGGATATAGGTGGATAGGATTTGCAACAGAGAACAATTCTGTCTTTGTAATTGAATGATATCAAAAGTCGTGGTGGCCTAGTGGGCAAAGAACCAACCTCTCGAGTATGAGGGCGCGGGTTCGATTCCAGGTCAGGCAAGTACCAATGCAACTTTTCTAAGTTTGTATGTACTTTCTAAGTATATCTTAGGCACCAATGACTGTGTTTCGGATAGCACGTTAAACTGTAGGTCCCGGCTGTCATTTAACATCCTTGGCAGTCGTCACGGGTAGTCAGAAGCCAGCTAGTCTGACACCAGTCTAACCAAGGGGTATTGGGTTGCCCGGGTAACTGGGTTGAGGAGGTCAGATAGGCAGTCGCTTCTTGTAAAGCACTGGTACTCAGCTGAATCCGGTTAGACTGGAAGCCGACCCCAACATAGTTTGGGAAAAAGGCTCGGAGGATGATGATGATATCAAACGTAGTTTTATATAAAAGGTTTTTTTTAGACTTGGCTCGGGTCTAACTGAGACTGTTCGTAATCGTGAACAGTGTATTAATTGCGATCGGAAGTTGAAAGTAAGCATGTCTCTGGTATGCGACGCGTATTTTGTACGTTTTCAGACGCGATAAGGCAGCTCCCATTTCTTATCTGCACTTTGTATCTGGGCTGGTTTTTAAAGCTACAGAAGCCTACATTATCTCACGCTTAGCAGCGCTTGCGAGAGATAGATCCTGATTTCTTCTAGGATTAAGTTTTCATATTTTGCATCAGAAAAAATAATACTACTCACTCAAAGTAATTTGTTTAAGGCCACCACATTAGTGGAAGATAAGCTAAACTATGTTTATGAAAAAATCCTGATATGAACTCCATCTGTAACTTTAAATTATAATTAATTGTTATACTAAAGTCATCATTTTTGACATAATGTTCAAAAAATAATTTAGATGGCACCGTTTTAAATTTGGCTGAGATCTATTAATTTTCCTTTCATCAAGGTAATAATTATAGTTGGATTTTGATGTGGCACGGCAAACTGACAAACACTATTGAAATGTCTATCGAAAAATTACACTACGTGTTAAAATATGGTGAATTACGGAAAATACACAACTCCATCTATTGAAATAATAGTATATAAAGAATGTAAATGGTAATTCATTGTTATTTACCACCTCGCTTCTTGATGTATTTTATTTACCACAGATGGAGCTACTTTAACCTGTACTGTTTTGTCAAACAGGTTGCGTGTCGTAATATTTTACATCTTGAATTCACTAAATTAATCATATATTTTGATAGAGTGAACCGATTTCGATGAAACAAAGCCTAAGTAATACCCCAAGTTACGTAGAACTTTTGTATATAAGCATTGTCTGCATTAAATTCGTAGATTTTACGTGAATCCCGAACAAACAATCACTTTCTACAGATTTATTATATGTATAGATAGACTAGCAATCCACTCGACATACTGGCCGTAAGTAGGTTATTATCTCGAAGCGGTTCGTTACCCCGTGACGTCACCACAGCCGGCCACCGCATTAGTTACATAAGAGATAGCCACCTGACTTATGCGCTCCTAGTAGCCTGGTACTTTTGACTGAGTCGTGGAAACTGGAAAATGTTATAAATCCTTAGGATTCTTCTCGCCAAATCGGGTTACTCGTGACGATAAATAGGTATATTTTAATGTTTCTGGATTTGAAAATAGAATTGCGTTTTGTGAACTGGTTTGGTTGGAACTTTATTTTGCTGACATTTTTATGAATAGATATGGATTTTTAAGATGTTTGGGATAAACACACTCACTTTACATGTGTATTTGATCGATGCATTTGTTCAGTAGAAAGTTTAAAAACTAGCACTTGTTCAAAAAGCTTACAGCTTTAGAATTTTAAAAATGCCGCATCGAGACTAAAATTCGTCCTATAAACAGTGTAAAACAATCATAATGAACAACGAAAATAGCCCGAGTATCATTCACCAAATTCACACGATTTCAAAATTAAGTACAAGCCTCTGGTTTGTAAAATAAGACCGCAAATGTGATTAGATTCCCTCGGTTTTACTCTACAACTGAATACAATAGTATTCTATCTTTTTCAAAATGAATGAAATATGGTGGAGCCTTTGTTCAATGGTTTTAATAGTGGAGAAAGGTCTCAATAAATAACTGTGGATCGATGTCGTAATAAAGATTGGATTGGTTTTTCTTGTAACACATATTTTTTGGAACCAAGTTTTCCTGTGGCTTACAGAGGCGATTGGTAGGAAACGAATGCGAGTTCAGTCCACTTCACCCTTACTAATAATTTATACTACTAGAATATACTATTTTAACTACGATTTTTCCGACCTACAAATAATCCTAACCCCCACTCAGAGACATAAGCCGACTTACCACAAAAACTTTTAAACGTCAGTTTAAGACTTGTCTAAAAAATGTCAAATTATGACGTTGACGGTTCATTTTGCAGCTAAAATTTTTTTAGACAAGTGCAAAACAGGTAGTTAAGTTTTTGTAGTAAGGCCATTAATGGTTACAAGCCATTCCTTAGTGAAGGATTTGTATGACATTCCGTCACTAAGGAGTGACTTAAGTAATCATTAAATGTCTCTGAGTGGGGAGGTTAGATGATCTAAAACCAATTAACACAGAGATATTTAATCATTTCCACACTACGCTACAAAAACCTGTTTTAAAACAAACATTTATAGAACGAAAAACGGGATAAGATAAATACGAAAAATCCCATTTATCAAAAGGAAGTTTCAAAAGTGGTCGTACCGAGTTACGGGCCAAAGTTTGGTTATTTTCTCTCAACGTATACGGGTGTATCACTGGAAACAGGGACATCGGGTTTCGCATGTTTTATTGCGAAATGGATTCAGCTCAGTCGGGTTTCTATGGAAAAGTAACCAAAAACTGGATTTGTGTAACGGCTGGTTTGGTTTGGTAATATTTACACGTGAATTTGAGGACTATTCGGAGAAGGGCTAAAATTGAGTCAATGTTGATACAAGTTGTTTGTTATATCAAATTATAATATCCACTTACATAGGTCGATATATGTATACGACATTTTTTCATCATCATCATCATCTCAGCCATAGGACGTCCACTGCTGAACATAGGCCTCCCCTTTAGATCTCCACATTTTTTACAGACAAAAAATTTCGTTAATTATAATATGATTAAAATACTACATACATGTATGTGACGAAACATTGTTCTTAGGGCATAAAGATTAAATTGCGATTTAAAAAACATTAAAAATCACAGTTGGATTTTCAGAGCAAACCTATATTTAACTTCAAAAACTGTAGTTGTCCTTTAAAAATGTTAAACAGCTATTTACACATAAATTCTTCTTTGTATAAACTAAATCGTAGGTAATCATTTTAATCCATTTCAGAGTAACTCAGTATAATAAGTTCAAGCCTCCCACAGGCTGAACGGAATGGTGAATTAATTCAATGTGCCACAAACATAATGCTTGTGGCACGAATATATTTAGTTGGAGGTCTGGTCGCGATTGCCTGTCTGTCTACCAAGCTACCAGGCTGCCAAATGAATGAGGAACTGACAGAATGACGATCGCTATTAGACTGTCGACGCGTCGATAATAATTTGAGTATTGGGTATGTTGATGTTATGCATCCAGAAACCGGATTTTGCTTTTACGTATTTCATTGTTGAATTATATTAAAAACCTCCTTCGTGTATGTAGGTTATTCAATAATATACAAGAAGCTCAAAATAATCTTTTTTTGAAATAAAATAAATCACACTCCACGCTGCTACTAAGATTTCGAAATCAACCATGCCATTTTGATCGCTCGAAGTTCAGATAAACAACATTCAGATAACTTTGATTTTAATAAAGCTACGAACAAGTTAACGAGTTTTCCCTTTCAATAGCAATCAATTAATTAATTTGATTAGATATAGCTGGCCGTTTTCGATGTTTCTCGGAACATCTCAATATAAATTATTTATCTGCCATTTCAAATAGTTATTATAAATTGATATTTAACAGTTATGATGATGTAAAATTAAATAGACAATAAATTAACACAGAATAACAACTTTGCTTAGTGAGAAAATAATAAACTAACAGCAAATAAGTACTAAGGCGCCAGATCCAATACAGAGGTCGCGAAAGTCTTTTCAATAGTTCCAATAGACTACTCAGAAGCTAAAAGTTTTTCTTCAAAAGACGCTGCGTCAAAGGCGTTGAGTTTTCTCAAAATTCTTAGAACTCAAATATTGTTTTATTGGTGAAATGCACTTAGAACAATGTTAAGTGTCTGGTGATTAGGTCTAAATATAACATATGTATAGGAATCTTGTAATCTCGAGTAGTCTCGCAAGTCTATAAATAAAAGTTAGGTTTCACATTTACTGTTACTGTTACAGCCTTTTTTATCGTCCCACTGCTGGGCACAGGCCTCCTTTCATACGGAGAAGGATTGAGCATTAATCACCACGCTTGCTCAATGCGGGTTGGTGATTCCAGACTATATATATAGTCCAGGTTTCCTCAAGATGTTTTCCTTCACCTTTTTATCAGCCATTGGTGTCTAAGATTACTTAGAAAGTACACACATTCAGTATGGGTCTCACATTTAGTAGGGGTTAAATAACATAATCTTCTTATTGACATTCTAAATACATGCCTATTTAAACGATAATAAAGCAAACAACATTTACACACACATTAGTCCACTACAAAAAGCCTAAGAAATAGTAATGATGTATCTATTACGCCCCAAAAAAGCCGACCTAATCTCCCAACCGTTTAGTGAACATCCAGCCCACAGATTTACTAACTACACACACAAAATCATGTAACTTGTATCTATAGCATTAACAATTGGGAAAACCTATAATAGGCCGTCAGATTTCTATAGAAAATACTCCATTCGAAAAGGGTCATTGGGAAATTTATATTACATTTGTAACCACGCCACATAAACTCGTCATGTGGGTAGAAATTTGAATAGGTTGTAATAATCTGACCTGTGGCTGCGCCCTCGGAAATTTTCTCATTTATATGTCGTTAGCTTGAGTCGCAAATGTGAGCAATGTTCCGTTTTGTGTCTCCCAATCTGGTTTCTACCTTTAATATGCTTATTTGAATCAGTCATGAATAATTTATTTTTGTTTTTGACTTCAATCTCTAACTAATTCTAGACTATCCTCTCCACTCAGAGCCATTTGTATTTAGACTAAGCAACATTTCAATTGACTTTTCACCGTCCAATATTACTTGTGCGAAATTCATAGAACTATTAACAAGCTTGAGGTCATAAGCTACTGTTCATTTATTACTTGAGACTGGGAATATAATTTGTTATAATGGTAAATTCATTTTTGAAGTTTGTACCTAATTGTAAACCCCGCTGTATTTTTAACTAACTTCCCAAAGAGGAGGGGGTTCTCAATTCGGATGTTTGTATTTTTAGCATTTATGTAGTAATTTTGTAAGTGGAACAAGAATGCGTTTGGATTTTTTCCCTTCACATATAGGAACGCTGTTTTGAAAAAAAAGTTGTAAATCATATAAGATCCAGTAAATCCACGTCCCCTAGACTTTTCCTACTACAGTAGTTACTGCAGTTGGTTTATAGAGTACAGTAACAGTTACCAATTGAAGTGTGAGCTATAAACAACGCCATGAAGTGCGGTTCCCTTCTCTCTCGTCCCACATAAATCACTCGTTTGATTGTCACTCACTGCTCGCCAATAACGCATAGTGAATTTTGGAGATGGTACCCTTTACGTAGGTCGAAAATGAATATGTACCATGTTATAGATATGCGAGAGAATGAAAATGAGATGTCACGCTGAAGCAATTGAATCAAGTAAATGAAGATGTATTGAGCCTGATAAAGAACATAGGCTATCTTTTCTGTGCGTGTAAGAAGTAGTTCCGTGGACACGGATAGAACTGTGCTGAACTGCTAGTAGTGGACAATGTCAGACCAAGAAAGGGTATAATAACCCATAGGCATGATGTACTTAAAAAAATAATTAAGTTCCAAGCATTCGTAGCAAGGAATAAGGGTAACTCGATACCCGAACTACAATCTACCTATAATAAACCCCAATAACATTTTGACCCAGTGACCCTTAAACATCATGAAACCTGAGAAAGCTTGACCCTTCAGCAAACACGCCTAAATAAATATTAGTATCGATATCCCTATAATTTCAATTATAATATCGAAATATCGTATCTATACCGTGATATCTAATACAACAAAACCTTTGGACCGTAAGGTATCGGAATGTATTCCAATCAGACCCTATTTCAGTTTGTCGTGACCTCTACACATGACTTATCAAGGATATGAACAGGATTTCTGATTGATAAATGTACCTATGGGTTTTGTGCTTATAATATGTATACTTAGCAACTTGGTCTTGAGGTTTATACCTAAGTATACACTTACCTGACTTGTCACTTTTTTGACATGTGAAATGTTATTTTATAGTTCGTTTTGCCTATGCACAGGTACTACAAATTCTTTGTACTACGCAATTTCCCAAAACTCGTTTTCAAATGGATAACTTTCCGTGGCATCTCTTTATAGAAATGAATTCAGATCTATTTAGTGTTAAGATGTGATGTTTAGTTATTTCCGACTACACCCAAGAATTTTCTGATTTTCTGAACCGTATGAACAAAACATTTACTTTTATAGCAATAGTAGGTAAGTATATAGCGTATATATCAGTTGCACATAGAATATTCATAAAATAAGACTACGTCTCAATAATAAAAGTTTAGCTGTAAGATAAGTGCATCCGCATGGAACACAGTAATAGTCTATTTCCGACATTTTCCATTCCACTTGCCTCTTGTTATCTATGGACGGTTACATACTTCATTCTATTCAGAGATTTCTTACTATGGTAGGGAGGAAACAATTTACAAAGTTTTCTTTCCACTTGGACTGTTGTACAACTTGCTATGTTCAACTTCTTGAGTTATGATAGTGGACTGACCTTGAAGTAGACTAAAAAAACTCCTAGCAAGATAATATTTAGTAACTATGCAGTGGTTGCAAGCGACTGCTGTGCATTAGGTTCTGGGTTTGATTCCTGGGTTTGGCCAAAATAGCTTTGTACAGCCCCGGGTCTAAGATGGTAGGTAATAATGGTCTTCCCAAATACTACTCAGTTGCAGTGGTTACAATTCCACGTCAGGCTGCAGCTCACTCGATAAAAAGAAGAAGAAGTAAAATAATCCGGAGAACAGTTGCAGCTTCTTAGAGCAGTGATTCAAAATGTGATTAGTTACAAATAACCTACACCTTCAACCTAACATACCTTGCATACTCCTCATCCAGTTCACAAGCTTCAAGGCAGCTCACACGCAGACTCTCAAACTCATAACTACTCCAAGTTTACACGAAACAGTCAATAAGGGAACTTCACTAACTTCAAACTTCACCGGAATCGATATTAACAGATACCACATTGTTCAACATCTATCCGATATTAGATATCTCTAAATCTATCTCGATTCTCGATTATTAATATCGATATTCCGTCAGACGATACTGATATCTCGAAATAATTGCGTTTCGTAAGGTAAGGAAAATAGTTGTGCTTTCATATTTAACCCTTAATTTGGCAAGCATAATCTTTATAAAATTTTATTAAAAAAATACTGTAGTCTAATTATTTGAGGTATAAGGAAATAGAGAA
The DNA here is from genome assembly GCA_963856015.1 of Helicoverpa assulta. Lineage (NCBI taxonomy): Eukaryota > Metazoa > Arthropoda > Insecta > Lepidoptera > Noctuidae > Helicoverpa > Helicoverpa assulta. The sequence goes on along the minus strand of CAWLCW010000026.1, from coordinate 12,598,936 downwards.
AAATATTATAAAAATGTTTTTTTCAGTAATTGCGCTGAAATAATATGTATCTTATTTTACACATTGCCAAATACGGAGGAATGTATAGTTTTTCGATAATGTATCCAAAAGGATACATTACCAAATCGGGGTTATAAAATTAAATAGTTAATTGGTAAGAAAATTTATTTTTTTACATGAAAATCGTAAAAACAGTTCCGTTGTTTAGTTGGACATAATCTCACATTACATTTTATACGAATCCAGTGAAGGTGTTGAGGAACTACTATAAGAATCATGTTGTATTCCATAAACTGGCAAAGATGTGTTATCTTCCTCATTGTCTGTTGTGTTACTGTCGTCCGATCGTGCATTTCCTGCAGGAATCAACGCTAGAATGCGCTTTGATCTTGCTCGTTATAATACCTACGAACAAAAAAATTGCACATGCAACCAAACCAAACCCAAGCAAACTGAACACTGAACTGTTTATATGAAATTATGTCAAAAATTATGCAAAAAAAAATCGAAATAAAAATTATTTTTATCCCACGGAACCTTACATGCTGTAGGGTCTCACATGCGTGTAGTTAATATTTTTTTATGTAAACATTACGAGAAATTAAACGTGCGATAATAGGTTAACTTTTGGCAATGTGTCTTTAAAGATACAATGTCGTATAGTCGACATTTGAGCAAAGTATCTTTAAAGATACATTGAGGTTTGACAACGTGTCATGGTTCGATAAATACATTTCTATGCCATAATTTCAGCTAAATCGTTAATATATTACGTTACACACATAAAATAGTAAGAACCTGACATCATCACATATAAAAAATAATAAAAATCAATACAACTTACAACTTTGTTGCTCTTCGTGTCCGTCATTTTTTCAGGTTGACGTAAATAGGGATGTCCAGTTGTTGAAAATGAAATAGACTTACTTTTCCTAGTGATGTCATGAGTCAAACTTTATAATTAAATCGATCGATTAAAAAAAATACAATTATTTAATGTTACAGATTTTTTAAAAGTTGTTGTATCTTTAAAGATACATTTTCAAATTAAGGGTTAATAACACGGGTGTGAATTGTGATCTTAGTTATCTTGATAAAAGGAGTTGATGAAGACCTTATTATTGGACGTTTTGTGTTATTGTAATGGAAGGATTCTGGGTTAATTACAGCTACACGTGTCAAGGCAAGAAATAAGTTCCTGATAATTAAATTGGATAACAAAGTTCCTATCATTTAAACTATGCATGTCATATCGATGTACCGACACGAGACGGTTATTAGGTAAAACTTTTTTCAATAGGCCTCTGAACAACCACGATATAAAACCGTTACAGCCTTCCGCGGCACTTTTGCGTTCGAAACGACACATTAAGCACAACAGCGCAAAATAAATACCGACAAAAACGGGAGACAAATTGCTGGCCACATGACCACAGTGTTAACACGAAAACTGTCACATCACTACACTTTAATAAAAAAAGCTGAACTTTAAAAAAATGTTGCCAGAACAGAAAATATGTAAATACTAAAGTCTGGCCGGCATGATGAATGATAGCAACACTGTGATTAATGATGTTCGTCATTGACGCCCAGAATTATGTTGTACTAGGATATATTTGTTTATATTTATGGAAGGGAAAATTAAACGCTGAAGCTCTCTGGAATAATAATAAAACACAAACATGTGACGAGGGGTGAAAGGTTATTTCGTGGCGCTAAATTGCTTAAAATGGACACGTTCGTTGGTTTTCGAAGATACGCCAGAATTACTGGACCTTATTGTGTTTTTTTTATGTCTTTGTTTGAACAACAAAAATACAGTCTGTTTTCCTCAAAGATTAGGCAAAAGTTATAATTGGACATGTCAGTTACGTCTACTAATTACATTTTCTTTAAAGAACCTGTTTCTTACCTAACATACTATTATATAAAGTTTTTGATCGCCAATATCAGGAACTATTGGACCAACTCGGTAAACTCTTCAGTGCCCACAGTGCCCATTTTTGTCGATATAATATCCTTATAGTTCTCGGAGTAGTTAAAGCTAGTAAAAACATAAACTTAACACATAACACTAATATCGTAAAACATGCAAAAATTTTGATGCAACCAAACTTTTATCAGCTACTCGTAATATTTAATGGTGTGTTACGTGGTGGAAGTTTCCAGAATACTTCAATATGCCGTAGATAAATAGTGGTGCTGTAGACATAACTTGATGGTGTTATTTTATGTAGTTTTGTGAAGGCAGTATCGTCGTTTTCGAAACTTAGGGACATAGCATGAATTCTGGATAAATTGCGAGTTATTAATTATAATTGCGGTAAGTCCAGTTACATATTTAGAAATACACTAAGAATTTTTCAGCCCGTGGACACTAGCTAGAACATTTATGCATTCATAAAAAAAAGGAATAAGTACTTAAAAAAATACGAGTTTTGAGCATAAAATTTACTTGTTAATAAACGTTGTATAACGTTTATCAGTTAATAACTGATAAATTACGTTAGGGACTTATTCTAGAGAGTAGTAAAGATCAATACTAAGCTTTATAATCCTAAAGCTACAACCAGTTGAAGACAGTCAAATGTACAAATATTGGTATCGCTCAATGTTATACGAGTAACAAAAATCAATCGAATTAAACTCACACCGTGCTCACATTAGTTACATAGGCAGAATGCACACCGCAGACATACGTACACTAATTAGCGCGCCAGACAAAGATATTGTACGTTTGATTGCTACGGATCTGATCAACCAAATGGCACTGGTTGATACAATAGACTTGGTTAATGATATGGATGGTAGGTATTTAGCTTGTGGAAATAGTTTTATTTTTACTGATATTATGAAGTTAAAGAGTTAGGGTATTTGTTTGAACACGCTGGAATCTTGACTGGTTCGATTTGAAAACATCTCTCAGTTAGATAGCGAACTTTTTATGGAAGAAAAATTTTATCCGGGCTCGTAAAGTGCTTCCCAACGGATACGAGTAAAACCACTGGCTTAAGCATGTATAAAATATTTAGTCATGACCAAATTCCACAACAATTTGTTGAAAAGTATAAGCAGATTTAGGCCTATTAATTACTGAGAATACTGAATTAGATAATACCCAAGAAAGGTTTAGACAAAAACTAAATTAAGTAAACTCAGTCAAATTACCTTAAATGCTAAAAGAAACCTTTATATCAAAGAGAACTTCGTGATTTGACGTCTTTAAAGGGATAAAGGTCAAGCTAACTCACGATTTTGACATCAAAACAAGGCATTTCTCCTCTTATTTAGAGCTAACTTTATTTTATTAAAACAAAAATACAATAAAGATTTTCTATCTTACTCTTTACAATCTATCTATCTATCCGAATTGTTGATTTTATCATGGCCAACTGGCAAACATCAAATGCGTAGAAAATAAAATGAAAACGTTAATCTACTGAAGTTCTTTTGAAACAAACAGCCATACAAACAAACATCTAGTACAGACTTAGGCCATACACTGGCTCCATCTTTAAACCCAACAATCGTCACTCATCGTGTATGTTCATCTTGTCCAACATTTGAGTTGGCCCTTCCATGTCCACTTGCGCCATCAAAGATTGGTACAAACATTGCCACCAACATGTGAAGCCGACCTTACATCAGATGTCATCGACCTGCACGCACGTAAGGTCGCCAATAAACCTTTAAGCCGAAACCTTACAGTTAACTTATCGTATTGATTCGCCAGTCGCCGGTAAGTCCCTTAACCGCCAGTTCTGTTACCCTAACTATTAGTGCTAATAGTCTATGAGTCACTTTAATACCCTTAAGGTTTTTGATGGTAGATTCAACTGCCGTAGATCTCAGATTTCAAATAGTTTGTTCAAGGTTTGGTAATCCCAGAGTTTTTTTGATCAAATGACTGTTTCGCTGCAGTGGAGCAAAAACGAGTGTAAGACGTATACTGACTGAAACCCCCCCATTTTCCTTCTTGAGCCCTTCGTGTTCCAGAGCCGTGGTAACTCTTTAAATGAATCCTAAAGTCCAACTACATACCTATGTGTTAATTACCAAATTACATAATTTAGCCTATTAGCTAATAAATAGATGTAGTTATTATCTACTATTATTATATTCTTATGCACTACTGTCTAAGGTAACTGACAACTAGAGATCATTCGGCTCGCTTTTCAGCTTTTCTTTCTTTTTAACCATATAAAGATCAGTCAGCTCGCTTTTCAGATTTCAATAAGTAGATATCCTTAAACTTTTATTTACAACAGCTAATTCCCTTTCAGGTTACATAAACAAATAACAAATGTTAAAAGGAATGACTATGAACACAGAAGCATGCGCTCGCGTGCCCCGGTATTAAGGACGCAGTTTATTAACGTTTGCTGTATCAACCTTCACTTATAATTAAAACAAGGCTAACCCACTATATGGTAGAAAATGACCTCAATTATGAATCTTTACTACTAGAGTCTATTAATGCGAAAGGTGAAAGTCCGTCTGTTGTTTTGAAGAAAATTGAAGTTTTTTTGTTTGTTAGAGTGCCAAATCAGGGCTTAGGTGTGCGTATATTTGTGACTCAAAAACTACTGTACGAATTTTAAGGAAATAATATACAGCTAATAAACACCAGAATTACATAGGTACTTGTAACAAGACGCAAGTTAAACTACGGAGAACATCTAGTATGTTATAAGATGAATCTAAAATAAATTACAATAAAAATACTGCCTATAAATCTGCTTATTATAATTGCTCTAAAGAACTTTTAAATCAATAAAATATACCAGTCAATAAATATGTTACCGGAAATGTGTGAATATTTTTTCTTCAAGATTCAAGCAAAACCAGGTGAAACTATTAAGTCATTATGATAAACATCTCCTACCACAAAGTGTTAAATTGCAGCATTTCGTGGTTGCATACAAATTAACGGTAACCAGGTACTATTTCGCTGAAACTTAGTTAAGATTCAGTAGGAAAATCCAGGCCATATTTCTACAGCTTTAACTAAAACTTTGTGAACGAAAATCAGGTGATAAAAATATGAAGATATTTTACGTCTTTAAGCTTACTTATTATTTAATTTTAAGGATCTACTGAACATTCATAATATGAATGTAATAAATGGCTAAAGCATTTTGCGTAGGTACCTTCTATATCATTTTTATTACTTTGCTAATTTTCAGGTCCTGTGTGTACCACACTTAAACACAGCAATCACAAAACATAAAACAGTATCTGAATTGGTTTTACACTCATTTCCTAAAACCATGATTCACTAATCTTTAACTGCTAAATGTTGGATTCAGACTTGCCGACCTACGTATAAAATCTCCAACTGCAAAAAACAAATGCAAGTCATTGCCCTTACAACGACTCTTTGTCGCCGCAACAGGAAGAAGCAAACACTAAAAAGATTCTACCACCTCGCAAAGGAAATAATCCATTTAAAATATATAAGAATACGACCGTTTTCTCCCACCTAGGTCTTGAAAACAAAATAAAAAAGCAAGCAGCTTGCTTGTCTAAACGACACGACCATCCGGCTAAAACTTTAAAGATAGCACAGAGTTACAATGTTTTTTTAAAGATCGTAGAAAAATACTGATAGATAAGTAAAATGAAAATTCTCAACAAGGTGCAAAAAATTATATAGTAGTCTTGATTTTTACGTATCATCATCATCATCATCAGCCTATCGCAGTCCACTGCTGGATATAGGCCTCTTCAATTGCACGCCACTGAGATCGATTTTCGGCTTCTCGCATTCAGCTCCTGCCAGCCGTCTTGGTAGTCTTGATTTTTACGTATATAAAACAGCAAAAGAGTACCTAAATAAATGAACAAAAAGATTTACTTGATACCAATAAAATGATCTTATAATATTAGTATAGAAGCATAGATTTGATTACTTTGGAAGTGCCAATGATAAGAACGAAGAAATTCCTCAGACTCCAAATAAACCAATCAATCTTAGACATATTCTTAACCATCATCCTCCGAGCCTTTTTCCCAACTATGTTGGGGTCGGCTTCCAGTCTAACCGGATGTAGCTACAGACATATTCTTAACCAAAAAACTTTAAAACATCTAAACAAGCACCCACAATCTCTGTCTACAATCAGCCAAACACCCACAATCACCTGAACGAGCTACATTCAGAAGACAGTGCAATTCTTCACGAACATATTTGTCGTAAGTACAAAACAACAGCCGCCGTGAACAGTGAACATGCCACATGGCAATGAATTAAGGAGAAGCTCACGAAACCGCTCCGTCATTCGAGTCGTCACGCGATCACCTCACGAAACTTCCTAGAAAACTTTATGCTGGCTGAAGCTATAAAATCTGTGGAGGATTGCAAAGAAAATGGTATAGTCTGAATATTTGGGATTTTTATCGTCGCGTTAGAAGAAGGTATTATGATTGAAGTGCACTATAGGGCCTTCTTCTCTTTGTTGCAGGGTTGATTCTTCATTTTCAAATCTTTTTTTTTTTTGTTTTAGTAGTGAATCCATTGTGCATTTTATAAACTTCTAAGACATAATTTTTAGGGTTCTGGCAAGACTTCGTCTTAAACCCCCTTTTCTTCTTTCAATATAAAAATGTTTTGTGAAAAGATCTGCGACAGATACACAGCAATCAGTAATCCCGCCCTTTTACATTTCTTCGTCTACCCTCTTACTTCGTAGCCCCACCGCTACCGCAAATCCTTTGGGAACAATTAGACGATCGTCTAATCTTTATCGTGTGACAAACGTTTAAAGAAATACCGTGAAATTGTGAGAGGGTGAACATTCTGAAGAAAAATATAAGGGACTGTAATGGTATTGGCTATCTTTGATCTTTGTGAAGCGATCAAATCTGGGCTTGCCAAAAGCAACAAACACCACGTTAATCTTTCAATTTATTTTCAAATGAATAGATGAAGAACCAAGCTTTGTAAATAATGCTTACCTTGTATAAATTTCTCTTAAAAGTAACTAGTACCTTTTTATAACTAGGTATCTATACTAATAATATAAAGCTGAACAGTTTGTTTGTTTGTTTAAACGCGCTAATCTCAGGAACTACTGGTCCGATTTGAAAATTTCTTTCAGTGTTAGATAGCCCATTTATCGAGAAAGGCTCTAAGCTACCGGTACGGGAAGTAGTTCCCACGGGATGCGGCTGAAACCGCTGGCAGAAGCTAGTTAAATATAAACCCCCTGAAACACCGCACCGTAACTAACCAGCCACTACCCATACATTTATCAGGATCTGGTTAAATTGTAACACTTAAACTGTCGTCATGAAGGCACATAAAAACTCCACTCGTTTTTTACAAGCTACCACAAAAGTTGCTCATACAAAGTAATATGAAGCCATTTCTCTATTAAACTGTGACTACTCAAAGTGGCGGCCGCTTACGTGAAACTATTTCATAAGTCTTTACTGCCTTCTAAATAAGCTTTATCGATATGTCAGGCGAGGTGTGTCCACTACTCTACGGCCACTTGACGGAATCCTACATTTTGAATTAACTCCAGTTTCAAAGAAAGCTCTTCAAAGAGAACACTAAGTAAATGGAACGAACTTCTGTCGGAGACATCTCAACACATTACGACTAGAACGATTTGAAACCAATGAAGTCGAGCCTTTGTTCGACAATTTATCGCTACGTTTTGTTACTTCATTTCGAAGCGCCTGACACAAAAACAACAGAAAGTTAACTTAAGGCCTCGAAAGAAATTTGACTCTCATTTTTTATAGAGGCGTTTTATTGTGGTGCTAAATTGTGTTGAGAAATATGGATTCGTAATGGAAAAAATGTTAGGGGAATTCATTAATACAAGAGCCATAAATATTCGCATTATTTCTGAGGGGGCAAGCAATAAATCCGTAATAAAGATAAAGAGAAGTGTGCGGCGATAAACGCCCCCCCAGCGACTGCTAGCGATATAATATGGAGCAACGAATTCGCAATGCCCTGATTCCTATACACGGTTATGACATCTCTTTACATAAAAATGTGGTTTTATACAGGATCGGTGCGTATTCTCCGGAATACGGGACTTAAATCCGGGACATAAGTGTGCGATGGATTCGTGATATGTTTATTTTGTAATTCCCGATCCACCTGTCGTGGCAATCAACCACAAAATTTTACGGCACACAAACCGCTGAGCCGCGGTAAAGTGCGTTATGAAAATATTGTAGCGCCATTAACAGCGGATTAGGTAGATACGCTATCACATTTATTTATGAGAGAAAGGAAGACAGAAAATTATTCATTTTCACTCGTGGGAATTACAGCTGTACTTGACAATACAAAGCCAACGAAATTTAAAAAGTCTGCACGTGCCCTGAAACTCTTGAATAATGTTGCTACAATAAAAAAAATGGCTCTGAGCCCTGTGACCCGATTCGTTTGTTAACACACAGAGAGTTACACAAATAAATACCGAAAGTGCTACATAAATAAAATCGGAGCAAATAATAATATACTTTTTGTAGAGCGACCGTTAATGGATATGTAAAAACCTTCTTTGGTATTTTTTGGAACTGAGAACGTTCAGATTATTTTATCAGCAAAAGAGTAAATATCATATGCGAGTAATCTCCGGTCGTTAGGATTACCAGGTGAATGAACTCTCAAAGGGTAGATAAGTATTTATGCGAGAGTTAAAATAATACATGGAGTAAAATCGGACGAATAGGGTTTATTTAGGCTTCGGACTTTATTAGCCGCGTTTATTTTATGCCCATATGTATGTTTATTGTCAGTTCGGAGTGTTTTGTTTTGCGATATTTAGCTTTATTCGATAAATTAGCATTTCAATTGTATTATGTAGGCAGAGTATATTCGGTAGGTTTCCAGAATAGATTTTTTGGGTTTCAGTTTATCCGTGCGGTAGATATCCAATTCAACATTTCGTGACTACGTGTATCCCGTTTCCAACAAAAAATATTGAGTTCTGTTATTTTTAAAACAATTTTTGTTTCAGTTTTTCGGGGTAAATAACACCCTTTTAACTACAGGACAGATTATAGCTACCATCACTGGCGTCCATTATTTTCTTAACTCCGTGTAATTCACGAGACGGCCGCTAGGGGGCTTTCGCCATTTCATAATGAAGTTGAAAATGTTTGACAACCCTTGCTCGAGTGATGTCGCGCGTAAATTATAAAGGCGGGTTTTAGGGCTGCCACTAAAATGTTACCACGCGGCTGTTTAATTAAGGTTTTTATACTTACGGGTGTTGTTGTCTTTAGATCTGTAAATAAAAAAGATATTTTAAAGTAATGTTTATACGTACAACTTTACATAAAAGTATCGACAAAATATACAATCAGGTACGGGCAGAGACGGTCGCAACACATTTTTCCTTACATGACGATTTCACCGTTCTTTCGACCCGACCTCAAGAACTTTGTTTCAAAAGCAACCTTTCCATATAAACAAAACGTGTACACCACAGAAATATGGAAACTAGCACAAAGAAACTAATATGAAACTAGTCAAACGGGAAACTGAGAAAAACTTATTTGTTTCGGAGTTAAAAGTGGCAACACGCCTTCAGTTCACGTTTTCCTCACAAACGTACAAAGTTTAGTTTTAACATGCTATTTCGTTTTATAGAAGAAAAGTTTTTATTCAATAGCTGGTATAAGAACTTCTTGGTAACTAGAAACATTAGTAGGAGTTAGGTAGTTGTAATTAATCTAGCTTTCTTGGTTTTACGCTGAAATCGGCTTTTGGTATGGTTGGGGAAGTTCAGTGGAATTTAGGTTTAAGCAATTTAGACACTAGATGCGCGTTGGCTTTATAGGTCATTGACATTCAAAAATACTTAAGTTTTCTATACTTTATTACGTCTATTGTACTTTATTACGTAACCTTATAATAAATTAATAATTATAAGTTGTAATGGCCAACAAAACAAAACAATAACATCACGGAAACAAAAAAAAACAAACCATAAACAACACCGTGAACAGATAAAGTGATACCACATTTATTATATGAACACACGCTAGAAAATTAGCTGTAATCTTGTCCGCATTAAATAAAAACGCATTAGTCACGCGACAGCCCTACCAAGGGCCTACAGGGCCGACAGGGCCGACCCTCACTTGTAAGGGCGATTTTGAAAACGTTCTAGAAAGTACAAGTAACGAGAAGTCACTGCGTTATGAATTTGAGTTATCGCGCGCTTTGTCAAGAGAATTGGACGCCATTTTGTACCTGATGATTTTTTTTATTGGCAATTTGTCAACTGTAGGGTTGGTTTTGGGCAATTTTATTCTAAACAACTGCTTTTGTGTGCCTATTGAAACAACAACTCATTTAATTAATAAAACCTTAATCGCTTTGCCTTTGTTTCATTGAAGAATGTATGAAATACATAATTAAGAGAAAATGATATTGAATCAATACAAAAAAGCTTGCAAATTCTAAAAACTCTAACACCGCAGTTTTCTGTGGCGGCATACTTTATTACCCAACAAGAAATATTATTACAGTACAAAATGCAGTTTGCCACAGTTGACCAAAAACTTAATTATGCACTTCTGACATGCAACGGATCAATAGAACGCTGACCTACCGCAATCGATTAAAAAAATTACGACATTGCACCCCTAACTAAACAATTCATAATGGCCGCGTGTACATACACCATTTATGTTAAGCATGTGTGCGAAACTTATCTGTCCATGTGTGCATCAGAAGCAACTTCAGTGCTTTAATCAATCGTCATATCTGACAGCGGAATTCCGAATTTAAAAATATTACTGGCAGCTTTTAAATTGCATTTTTCTTATAAAAAGAATGCCAATCATTTTCGCGTGTTTTTTAAATGAAGCTTCTTTGGCATTCATTGACTGATACTTGCGTGTGTGCATGTAGATATGGAGTGTTTTGTATGTGTGTTGCAGGCGAATCGGGAGCGGCGCCAAAATGCGATCACGTCACGCCATGAACTTAGGGCTGAATATTGATTTATCCTTGATAAGGGGTCCTGCTGACGGTGCGGCGGGAGCCATTGAAGCTGGGCTTAATTGATGGTCAAGTTTGGTCATCCTTAATTTGCGAGACGTAGCACTGCTGTAATTTACTTTTTTGTTACAATCCATTTCGAATTATATGGACGACGGTACCTACGTCCAAATAGAGATGCTTTTTTAGAAAATTCATATTGGTACACCCATTAATTAATTATTTAAAACACAAATAATAACTAGAAGATACACTGCCACGAAATAAAAAAATACAATAAATGCCTATTGAATAAGCGTGTTAAAAATCGCATCGACCTCAGTCGAGCAGTGAATAGCGCGCCTTACATTGTCACCCCATGTTTATCCTACACCTATGGTTGCCCAACGCTGCACCTTATAATTTACGATCACAAGCCGCCCCCTGGTGGCCATAAAATGCACCATCTATGTCTATGGCCAAAGTCTACAATATTGGCTATTACAAATTCCTTTTTTTAATAATTTCGTGTTTAAGTAATTGGCGGTAAGCTAATGGATTAACCATTTTTTTGATGTACCTAATGATTAAGAAGGGTAATATCTTGAGGTTTTATCTTGATTAAGTAATAATAGCATGATTTGGTAATATTTCATTGATGTATAGATTGTTAAGGTGCACACTCAGAGGGCTGGTGCTTAATAGCGCTTTTTATAACTGAGGTTTGATATTAATTAGAATTTTTTTATAGTTTATATGTAATTTTTTATTCGCGGCATTTTATTGCGTAACACCAGGGCCTAAATTAAACTCAGTTATTAACAAAAAGAGGTTATCACCTGAACTCACTAAAAAACATAATTATCATTAATTATCTTGTCAATTAGCAAAAACATAGGATCGCATGTCATAATATTTACAAACAATAAAACATGTGTCCCTCACCCTGATGAACTGTTTAACAGTATCTTAGAATAAATATAAATACATTTTTATAAACAAAGCGAGCATTCACATAAGATTGAATCATCATCTGTCTAGCTTTTTCCCAACTATGCTGGCTTCCAGTCTAACCGGTTGCAGCTGTGTGCCAGTGTTTTACAATGAGCAACTGTATATCCGACCTCCTCAATCAGGTTACCTACCTGGGCAACCCAATATTTCACGGTAAGACTGGTCAGACTTACTTACTTACATAAGTTAATATTAATTATTATTTTAAATATGCCAATAGGTACACTTTGGTGCAATCAAATGGATATTCTTCGATATAATGGTGTGATGATATAAAAAGCATTTTACGTAAAAACTGATATCAAGCCATAAATACTCTTTCAGACTTTACTGTGTTAGTCACTTCGTGACTTTTACGATACAATAAGGTAGTAATTGGCATTTTAATCAGCCAGTTTTCACAATATCAATATGCTCTGGAAATTCAGTTCCAATAACATCTAACAAGTTCACCTTGAAAACTTAGACCTAAAACTGCTTATTATGAATAATAAAATAATTATTCGAAATAACAACAACTATTTTGGCAGCAGAAAACATAAATCAACTTTCAGTCATAACAAATGAACAGACGATTCCATTTTGATTTAATCGTTTTTCAGAAAAGTCATTATCAATAAGTTTTTCATAGAAAAACATTCGTGTAACTACAAATTCTTGGAAAAATTGAATCATTACTAAATAATTTCTTTATCGAAGGTCATCGGTCAAGCCCGTGTCGACAGGAATTGATTAAAAACTGAAAGTTACAAGTTTTTTTGTACGACTTCAGTGAAAGTCTGATTAATCTGTCGGGGACAATTTTACGTAAGTAATTAATCTTAATTTTGTTAGGAAGGAATACTTTTTCCTTACTTTTTATTTTATAAAGTTCAATTTGGAGACATTTATGAGTTTGACAATCAGCCTGGTCATTAAATTTAAGGGTAAGTAAACGTCATAATAGGCGTCATCTTTCGTACGTATCTTATCGTAGGCGTAAATATCAATCGGATGGCAAATGTCAGACCTTATTATCTACCTATTAACCGACTTACAAAAAGGAGGCTTTTTGCAAGTCAGTTAATAATAATAAAGCTAAACAGTTGCACTATTACCTACTTATAAGATATATTATAGCAACAAGATATGATTGTTTAAGTAAAACCAATGTTATTTTCAAATAAATAAACAACAAATCCTCATATTTGCCAAGTATTAATAACAGAGGCACTATAAACGCTGTCTGAAATATAAAACCGAAGTCTATTTTTTCAGAAGAAATATAAAAATACGAGTATAAAACTATATTAAAGCTTTCATAAAACAGTGTTTTATTTCTTCGGAGCAAGTATTCAGTTTCGCAGATATTAAGATATTCGTCACCGACCTAGATTCTTTGATCTCGAGAGCTAAATTCCTGAATTCGAGACTGTTTTATATCTTTGTAGATAGTGGCTGTTTCCTGCGGTTACACCCGCATTGCGAGATATTCTCCAGCTTTCTATATTGTTTTATATAATTTCCATTTTTAATTCACTTTTAATTCACCCATTAAAGATGACATAAATACGATACATTGCTTTCTAGGTGCAAAATAGCTGCTTTAGCAAATTTTTGACCAATTTAACGTAAACGATTAACCAAAAGGTCATCTAAAGCACTCGTTAATACGTAGGTAAATCCAATCCATAAACAACAGAAAAACATATATTAATAAACTCATTTCATTATTTTATATCGCATAAACGTGACCCCGAATACGGTTAGTTTACCTTCATAACATACGCCGGTTTTCTACGAATTTGACGTATTTCTGCTCAAATTACAACTCTTTGCTTCCCTTGGAGAACCCGCACACTGCAAACTTTTAGTCGGCCGATAGTTTGTTCGGGGTCGTACATCAGTATGAAGATGAATATTAGTACGCACATAACGATCAGGTATGTGGCCGGTATCAGATCGACTACAACTTTGATTGAAATAAGGATATATTTTTTAAAGAAAACTGTGAATCCAATTTAAACTTTCAGTCGGTATGATAGTAGTTAAATTCCTAATCTTTGTAATGTGCGTACTGCCATTCTTTTCTGTACTTACCAAGAGCCCAATTAGACTCTCAGCCGACTAGAAGTCTGCAGTTTGCGGTATCTGTTGGGGTGAATTTCGGGGGCAATAATATTACCTCGGCTCGAAAGGTTTGTCGTATCGTACAACATTCGACAATGATTCTTTGTAAGGTAAAGGTTTTCCTGAACATTGTGGTGTAGATAAATGTGGTTATTTTTCAGTTTGGAGGAATTGTTATTTAGCTGTATACAGATAGTACAGGTATAGTCTTGTGAGTGGGTATCCTTATAGTGAATGACTGCTTATAATATTTTGCAAAAAGTTTTTGCAATTGTCATATTACGGCCCAAATTCAAAGAAGCTATAATATGAAAGAAAAGTTCAATTCAAGCAGTGATTATATTGTATAGATTCATATTAAACAGAAAATAAAGCTTTTCGTCTCATTACGAAATATATATAGTACCTAGTTTGTTTTTATTTTCCTAAAAAAAACATCACATATGGAGCACGAGTTAAGAATGTAATTTAGAACCTACTTGCCTCCTTCATTCCATGTGACCAGTCCCACCTTGTACGTCAAGTTTGCTGAAGCCATCACAATGGGCAATAATCAAGTGAGGGAAATTGCCTGCTGTGGTCGCAGCCCAACAATCTCGGCCAATCAAACTAACTACATATTAGTTATAGTGCGATTTGGTCACGCGGTTTTGCTGCAAATCAGGAAATCAACAGTGTACACTGGCTTGCAAACTAATGGGAACACATGTTACGTGGTAGAACTACATTACCTGTTCTAGAAGGATATTGTACAGTGATTGATATCTTGGAATAACGTAGCTATAGCTTTAAAAGATCTTTTTTTCACCGGACATTGGATTACAATTTTAAAAACTGCTATATTTAAACAACTAGCTTTTGCCCGCGACTTCGTTCGCGTGGAATAGTGGCATCCGGCAGATTTTTGGTTTGAACAATAGATGGCGCTGTATGTCCGGAATAAATTGTATCTATTATTTTTATTTTTTGTAATAAAAACTATCCTATGACCTTCTCCTGGCTCTAAGCTACCTCCATGCCAGTTTTCAGCTAAATCGGTTCAGCCGTTCTTGAGTTATAAGTGAAGTAACTAACACGACTTTCTTTTATATATGTCACCGTAAGATTACAAACATCGTTAGATTACAATCTATCTCGAGAGATTGTAAACTGTCGAATTATTGTGAACCGTAACATCTGATTGCAGTTTAACGCATTATTTTTCGCTATATTATAATCTATCGATGAGAAATTGTCAAATTGTCAACTGTCCGAAAGCTCTCCCTGATTGGTCAGTCTTTTTGTAAGATCGACCAATCACGACCAGCCGTTCTCTTCCCATGGAGTTCCCGTAGAGTTAGGGATGAAATAGAGGTGTCAGTTAAATAAAATAAATGCTCTTCAAAAATTCTTCAAGTATTTATTATTTAGTACGAGTATGTAATTAATATTCCTGACATATGGAGGGAACAAATTGTAACGAAATATTTATTCTTCAAACACAAATTGAAATTGGAAAATTATAAGAAACCCTTTCATTTTATCCTGCAATTCAAATGAAAATGAAAAATATAATTTTACTATTTTACTATTTTCATTATGCCCACTGTAATATTTTTGTAGCTCTATGGTAAATTCGTTCGGATTAACAATATAATTTTTTTCTGAGTTATTTTGTTGACCAGGCTCAATATCCGACATGGCTAATATTATTTAATGAGAACACGTAAGTTTCCACGCATATACAAATATTAAAACACGAGAAATTCATGTGATTTAGGTTATGTTCGGAAACTAACACTAATTTGTTGGTTTATCGTTCAAACTGCTTTTCTTTGGTTAATCACAGATAAATTTTACATCCTCAACACTTTTATATAACTAATTCTAAAGATATAAGTTATTTTCAACAGGAAATCAATTTATAATCACGAAAACACAGTTGTTTACACAATCGACAACAAACGAAATAAATAAACAAAATGGCGAATGCCGCAGCGGCGGGGGCACATTACGTTCTACCAATCAGCGCGCAAGATGCATTCCGTTCTACGCCAGTTGACAATTTGACCGCTTTACATTGATAGATTATAATATAGCGAAAAATAATACGTTAAATTGCAATCAGATGTTACGGTTCACAATAATTCGACAGTTTACAATCTCTCGAGATAGATTGTAATCTAACGATGTTTGTAATCTTACGGTGACATATATATAGATTACATAAAACGTTTTAATATTCAAAACATTCCAGTAAATATTAAAAAAAAGTTGATCCAATAAATAACTAAACATCTATAAATAAATAAAAATCTCATATTGAACTTGTAGGAAAAAAATTGCGGGGTAGATTATTTTTTTCTTAAAATATTGAATCACCAATACCTACTGAAGATACTAAAGGCATACATTTACGGCCCAAGTGCACCGACAACATGAATCTCCGTCTTCTTAAAACCACTGTTCACTATGTTCCACGTTCAAAGTCCAAAGCAAACGGTTGTCTTAAGCTAAACGCTGTTTATGTTATGTGTGAAATTGGGCGTAAGTAGCACTTGGCAATGGCGAGTGTCAACAAGGATAAGTCAAGCGTGAGTCGAGCTGTCGGCGGCGTGATGGATGCGAGCCGTCTCCTGCAGCCCCGGCTTGCTACCGACGTGAAAGGTCGCCGTTTGATCAACCACGAACGTCAAGTGGCTTTTTTGTATTTTATTTGGGAATACTGCAAAAAGGTAGTACAAGGTGGGTATATATATACTTTCTATTGTAAACCATATACGCATTATTATTTAAGCATGGCTTGGCTATTCATTAAGTAGTACCTATATTAATTTAGTATATAATACTCATCATTCATTATCATCATTATGTAATTTCAATTTAATGACTATGTACACGCCGTAAGTTATACCTACATCAGCTAATCTAAACATTCTATGTAGAACATCTTATGCTGTATATAAAAAGCTTTTCTGACACTGTTACTTTTACATATCTAATACCTATGTTCATTCTAGTGTACAGACTTTTGGCAGAAGAAAGGCTATTCAAAAACAAATTAAGCATACGATACGTCACCTATGACGTCACAGACCACGCGGCCTTAAAAACACTGCAGGGAAGTTATAGTTTTTATCGCTTTTTCGCTGAAACAGGAAAAAAGCTAGAATGAAGAATATTGGCGTGAAATTCGATTTTTGGGCGTCAATCGAAACTTGCAGCCTTGCATGTTCATAAAAAAGCTGGTTCTTTTGTCAGCCACTTGTGTTCAGAGTTATAGGTTTTCGTGAACGCTGTACGGTAGCTGAAGGTTCCTATATTCTATTTGATATTGATGATAGTGCTGCCTTTTTGATACTATACTAAGACTGGGTAATCATTGTCTTCAGTCCAGACGCTCAAATACTTGAATATGAGGGGTAATTTATAGAATACAGAGTTAATCATTCCATCGACAAAGATAGCATCGTTTTCTTCTAATTAAAAAGGCCTGACCAGTAGAAATCAACGCTGTAACACGACAACGCCGCGATCATCGTGCCTGGCACCGAGTCCCACTCCAGCGCACGCCGCCGCCCGCGCGTCGCCGCTCCCCCGCGACGACTATATAAGACCGCGCGCGCGCTCATTTCGGCAGTTCGGCTAGCACGGACTGCTTCCATCGGAACAGTTTCGGGCAGTTGAGCGCACCCCCGGCTAGCACGGTCGGCATCCATCTCGGATCCGAATACGAGCGGTCAAAGTGTTGTGTGAACGATTAGTGTAGGACGTTAGTGTTGAGTGTTCTGTTACTTTGTTTACTTGGACAATTGATTAAACCTAATATATTACAACTGGTTTATGAGTGGTTTGATTTATCTGCTAGATCCCGTTACAAGTGGCGCACAACGTGGAGCCTAAAGAAGAGAAAAACTTAAGGCCACGGCCCACTCGTAGACCAGAACGGTTTGAAAGTTCGACAAGTGAACTTAGAAAAATGGCCGTCAACATGTCCGACAGTCAATTTAAAGAATTGATTCTGGCCATCACCAATGGCACGCGGGAACGAAGCAGTTTTGCCCAATGTCCAGCCAAATTTGGAGGTCTGAAGGCGGATGTGGAAAGCTTTTTAGCAGCGGTATCAGTATTCAAACAGGTAGAGAAGATTTCGGATGCCGACGCGCTTGAGGGGCTACCGTTGGTGCTGACCGGTGATGTAGCTATCTGGTGGCAAGGAGTCAAGGGTGAAGTGAAGAGCTGGGACTCCTTCAAGGAACGATTGCGCCATACTTTTTCCCCAAAGAAGCCGGATTACGTCTTGTACCAAGACATCGTATGTGGTAAGCAGGACGATCAGACCCCCACCGAACTTTTTGTTGCCAGAAAGCGGGCGCTTCTTGCAGAGATGTCCGAAAAGCATACCATGGCGCAAGAAATTAGCCTAATTTTCGGACAAATCCGTTTCGCTGTGAGAGAAAAGATCAGCCGTGAGTCCA
The DNA here is from genome assembly GCA_963856015.1 of Helicoverpa assulta. Classification (NCBI taxonomy): domain Eukaryota; kingdom Metazoa; phylum Arthropoda; class Insecta; order Lepidoptera; family Noctuidae; genus Helicoverpa; species Helicoverpa assulta. The sequence continues at coordinate 12,580,396 of CAWLCW010000026.1, read as the reverse complement.
TAAAGACCTTTGACGAATTGTTGAAAAGGGCGAGGGAGATTGAGAGCACATTGGCGGAGAAGAAAACGCAAAACAGAGACATAAACAACCAGATAAAAACAGACGTAGCACAGAATAAAAACACAAAAAAACAAAATAAGGTTCGCTGCGGTTACTGTCGACTTTTTGGTCACACAGCCGAAATCTGCCGAAAGAAGGCAAGGGACGACGCCGCACAACAAAATGTCGCTACTAAGACGGAAACGGTGGAAGCCGTAAAAACCCAGAGTAGTGACACGCCGAATTTCGCCTGTTATGGTTGTGGGAAGCCAGGGGTAATCCGAAGTCGTTGCCCTAATTGTCAAAATACGAAGCAGTCTCTAACAGCAGTAGACTTTTGCTTCTGTGCAGCTAACATGTCTGCTGATGTTCGGCCACGCCCCACTGTACCCGTCAATATAGGAGGTATGAATGGCATAGCATACATTGACACATGCGCCAAGTCAAGCATTGCCTCCTACCAGCTGTACAAGCTACTTGAGCGGAACGGCGTAAGCTTTGAGAAGGAAGTGATGTACGTAACGCTTGCCGATGGAGTACCCAAAAAACGGAATGTACTCACTCTGAGGACGTCCGTTACTCTTTATGGCCGAGCCATAATGACATCTTTCGTGGTGTTTCCGGATGCAAGGACCAACAGAACGCTGCTTGGAGTAGGATTTATTGAAGACGCTATGTTGGCCCTGAACCTACCCCAGCGGACTTGTAGCTTCGTCGATGAACCACGAAAGGAGTATGACCTGAATCCAGAGAGCATAGAGGAATCGATGGATATAGCGGGTGTACTATCCAGCGTGTGCTTACCGGACATGGAGTCCCCGATAATGAGCACACCAAGTTGCATGCAGTCGCCAGTAGATATGGTGGAAGTCGACACGAACCAGGGACCACCTTCTCATATGATGACGCCTCCTCGTTCCCCCCTCAGGAGTAACTTGTTGTTTCCTGGCGCAACAGAACAGGCCCTGGAACGACCTTATGGACCATTGATCCCCATCGAGTTCTCGACTCCACCAAAGAGGCCTCGAACATTCGACGGATACTCACCGGTCATCGATGCCCTGTATAACGACGCACGGTTAAGTATAGAGAATGCTGACGTCCAGTTATCACCGGACTCTGCCAACTTATTCTCGCGGACTGACATCTCCTCTCTCGACATATGTGGTAGCGAGAGCTTGCTTACCGAAGAGGAGCAAGACCGTCTGGAGCAGTTCCTCGAAGCAAACGAAGCGGTCTTCATTCCTAATGGTAAGCCATCAACAGAAACTGAACACGTCATTGACACGGGTTCCCATAAACCTATTTCTACCCCCCCATACAGATTGTCACCGCTGAAGTTGCAAATTCTGAAGGTAGAAATAGAGAAGATGCGCGAACAGGGAATTATTGTAGCATGTTCTTCACCCTGGTCAGCACCGGTCGTCCTCGTTCCGAAGAAAGACGGCAGCACACGAGTATGTGTCGATTATCGACAACTAAATGCCATCACCACGGCAGACAGGTACCCCCTTCCTCGTATCGACGATCTTCTCCACAGCGCGAAACCTACCCGGTACATGAGCACCATAGACCTCCGCGCCGGATACTGGCAGATTAAAGTCAGGGAAGAGGATCAAGTGAAGACAGCCTTCATCACACCTTTCGGTATGTTTAAATTTTTGAGAATGCCATTCGGTTTGCGAAATGCGCCGGCGACTTTTCAACGTCTCATGGATAGATTTAGGATATCCCTCAGCCACATTAAGCTATTGGTTTATTTGGACGACCTTATAATAATGTCTGCAAGTCTAGATGAACACTTCAGGCACCTGCAAGATGTTTTCGATCGCCTTAAGGGATTCAACCTCACTGCCAACAAAGACAAATGTGTTTTCTTTTGCTCTAAGGTCAAGTACCTGGGACATTATATAACACCCGACGGGCTTCAAGTTGACCCAGATAAAGTTACTTCCATAGTCAATATGGCTCCGCCGGCAAACATAAAGCATTTAACGACATTCCTGCAGATGTGTTCGTGGTATAGGCGATTTATCCCTAACTTCGCTAAGATAACCGAACCACTTTCCCGCTTGATGAAGAAGAAAGCTGTCTGGACCTGGGAAGAGGAACAAAAGAAAGCGTTTGAAGAGCTTCGGAAACTTTTAGTCACAGCTCCGGTATTGATACAAGCAGATCACACAAAACCGTTCACGATTAAATCCGATGCAAGCAACTACGCAATCGGTGCTGTTCTGGTGCAGGGGGAGGGCGAAAATGAGCATCCGGTTGAGTATGCTAGTCGCCTCCTTACTCCAGCCGAAAGAAATTATTCCACGACAGAGCGTGAAGCATTGGCGGTAGTATGGGCCGTGAACAAGTTTCGTGGCTTTATCGAAGGTACAGATGTCACAGTATTAACCGACCATCAAGCCTTGAAGTGGCTAATGTCATTGAAGTCCCCGACGGGCCGCCTAGCACGGTGGGCCCTGCAACTGCAACCATATAATCTGACGATTAAGTACATCAAAGGGAGAACTAATGTTGTCGCTGATACCTTATCACGTCCAAATTGTGACCCTGCAATAAAACAAGATTGTGGAGTTTGTAGCACAATAATTGACATGCCAAGGAAGAAAACAAAAGAAATAAGAGAAGAACAACTTAAAGATGAGGACTTAAAAAAAATTATACATGATCTAGAGGGAACTGAAAATGAAAACGGAAAATACTGGAGTACAAAGGGATACATTATGAATCAAGGGGTGCTCTACAGGTACAAAACAGACGATAATACTGAAAATGCTCAACTGGTTGTTCCCCGGGAACAACAAGCAAAAGTTATCACGGTATATCATGATGAAGCCTCCGCTGGTCATTATGGCATGGAGAAAACTGTTGAACGAATTGCTAAACGATACTATTGGAAGGGGATGCGGACACAAATAGAAAATTATATTCGCAATTGTTTACAATGTCAACGGTACAAACCCAGCAACCTTAAACCAGCCGGACTGCTCCAGACGACGGCCCTCAACCAAAGATTCGAAGTCGTTTCCTTCGACTTGTTCGGGCCTTTGCCAAAAACCGCTAACGAAGAAACATGGATCTTCATCATAGAGGACCTGGCTACCAGATGGGTTGAATTGTTCGCGTTGAAGCAAGCAACCGCTGAGGAATGCGCCAGAGTACTATTGGATGAGATCATCCTACGATATGGTACACCAAGACGGTTCATTAGTGATAACGGGTCTCAATTCGTAAGTAGTGTGATGCAGCAACTGACATACTGCTTGGATATTGATCACGGGTTTACCCCTGTTTATCATCCCGAAACCAACCCCGTCGAAAGGCGCAACAGGGATCTGAAAACACAGTTGGCAATACTGGTAGGAGACCATCATACTAAGTGGTCGGAACATTTGCCAAGCATACGCTTTGCAATGAATACAGCCGTTTGTTCGTCTACTGGATATACACCAGCCTACTTAACTTTCGGACGAGAACTTCGCACTGTTGACGACACAACGCACGATCTGCGACAGATAATACAGAATGAAAACTTCATTCCTGAGATAACCCCGAAGTTACTGATGATGGCTGCTACACTAAAGAAAGCCCATGAAATTCAGGAGATGAAAGAAGAAAAACGCAAAGCCTATGCTGACAAGAAACGTCAGCCATGCCCCAATTATCAGCCAGGCGACCAAGTTATGGTTGATGTTCATGCCTTAAGCAAAGCAAAACAAGGTTTCAGTGCCAAACTGGCACCTCGACGAGATGGCCCATATATTATCAAAAGTATTCATGGACCGTCCTCTTTTCAGATTGCTGATCCCACCACACCGAACCAGGCAGCAGGGCTGTACCATGCCTCAGCCCTACGTCCCTATCGTGGCGAGCCATCAACTGCTCTGCCCGAGCCAGTCTTGCCTCTTCGCCGGCGAGGTCGCCCGCGAAAGAACCAGCCTGCACCACCGGCCACCATCGAGTCTCGTCCCCGTGGGAGGCCGCCAAAGAAACAGCAGCCTACCTAAGTCCTGTCTTCCTCATCGGGACGCCTTCGGAGACAGAGGGGGAGACTGTAACACGACAACGCCGCGATCATCGTGCCTGGCACCGAGTCCCACTCCAGCGCACGCCGCCGCCCGCGCGTCGCCGCTCCCCCGCGACGACTATATAAGACCGCGCGCGCGCTCATTTCGGCAGTTCGGCTAGCACGGACTGCTTCCATCGGAACAGTTTCGGGCAGTTGAGCGCACCCCCGGCTAGCACGGTCGGCATCCATCTCGGATCCGAATACGAGCGGTCAAAGTGTTGTGTGAACGATTAGTGTAGGACGTTAGTGTTGAGTGTTCTGTTACTTTGTTTACTTGGACAATTGATTAAACCTAATATATTACAACTGGTTTATGAGTGGTTTGATTTATCTGCTAGATCCCGTTACAACGCTAATTTTATGCTTTGTCGCAGAAACATATTACTTCAGGGATCATCCTCCCCAGTCCGACAGTTTACCTAAAACAAGACAAACTTTAACTAAACAGTATTCATGTTGGACCACAATTAACTGTAGAAGGACTTCACAGTTATGTCTCGAAGCACTTAAGTCATTAGAGAATAAGTGCCTTTAACTTGCAAGTTATCCCACTCACTGGGAACTGGGAGTTTAATGTTGAACTTCATTTGTTGTTGTTTTATTGCAGTTTTCATGGATAATATGGCTAAGTGTGTTGGTAATGGAGTGTAGGCGTTAGGTGAAATGTTGTTTGTGGATACATTGTCAAATAATGGCCACAGGTTGCTTTAGGCAGCGAAAAGACTAGGGAGAAACCTGAGGCCTAATTAAGTATAATAGAATTCAAAGCCATATGGTAAATTATACAAATTATCTACGCAACTAGTGGTAGAATTTTTAAAGAAAAATATTAATTTAAGCAATAAAACTTCTTAACTTAGGTACTGGCTGTTTTTCCTTTCTTATTGACGCTATACCTCCTATGAAATAAATACCTTCATACATATGTACATATACATTACATTCACATATACATTACATGAGTCTTGAAACCGATGCCATATAGTTGGAGCATCGCTCCATTTCATTACTAGAGGTACATTCGCCGGCATATTTGATTACATCAACATGTATACGGCTTCTATGGAATTTCGTGTCATGTGTACGTAAAACAATAATGTAGATTACGTACAGTGTGACCTAGAAAATTAGTAAAAATACTTCTAGACGTGAATTACTTGCTTGTATTCTAACGAGTTTGGTATCAGGTAGGTCAGAACTTTATAATGTGGTTACTAAACTAAACTACCAGTAGATAGTTGTCCCGATGATTGGCTGACAGTTTATTTTCAACGTAATCGTGAATCCTATCAAACTTTTTGGTTAAATTAATCGTTGCTATCACTCATTTCTAACATAAACTATCGTTCGAAAAAAAATACGGTGAAGATTCGTTCGTCGCTTCGTTGATAACGTACAAGCCTACTAAAGCATAAGTACCTAAATAGCCAACTAAGTATCTCCTGTTTTGTCAGCAGAGGTACACACAACCACCTCGAGTTTGCAAGTTGCAGCCAGTCCCGACCTCTGACCCTATTGTGGCAAGTTGCCTTCAGAACGCTTACAGCAACTTTAGATGGCAAGGCTTCGTTAATAAATGTGGAAGCATCTAATACCTATGGCCTAGTTTCTGTTCAGTTTGTGCAGTGGTGTTATGTTGGTGAATCGATGGAATATTAAGTTACAAAACATTTTTTTCTTTAGTTTGAAGTACCAGGACATCAGATGATGCAAGAAGTTTAATCTTTTGATAGAAGTTTCGATATCGTAGCCTACGACGTAGCTATTTGCTACGAGAATGCGTAGCATATGCTACGAACTAGTTATCATTTATTTTATAGAACTTATCTAGTACTACTTTTCAGGTAAGTCATATTATATTAACTTTATTGGCTTCATAAATTGTACATTATTTCTGTAATAAAAAAAACAGTAGCCGCGCCAGATATCTTCGCTTTGAAATCGCCCCGAGCCTAAAGCGAGAGTTATATTGCCTTCCAAAGCAACACAGCTACCGACCCATTGATCAAATGACAAAGGATCTCCAATCTCACAGTTAGAACCGAGACATCCTCGAAATACATCGACATTTACACTGGTTTCCATCAGAAGTCGATGAATCAACACTATCGGGTAACTCGAGTCTCGACTAAATTAATCTATCAAGTAATGCCCAGAGTAAATTGAAACTCAATATTGAACCGTATCGATACTTCAATCCTCAAGTATCGATATTATCGAATGGACTTACATCGGTAAATAGCTTTGTATTTTGTAATAGGAACGGATCTAAAGCCAGATAATGCTTTATATGAAGGGGTTATGTGAAGCGATGTCCGTTTAGCTCTAAATATAAGCCGCTTTTAGCTTCGTTAGCGACAAAAGTTCAAGATTTTCTGCAGTGGGTTTAAGTACAAGAGTCTTATGTTGATAGAAAATCTCTTTGATGCGATATATGTCACGGTTTCGCCTCTTATAGGTCAAAGTTCAACTCGTGACGATGTGGTTGGGGCAACCGCTAACCGCAGAGTGAAAAACTTCACTAATGCATTTCGATAAAGACGGCGAGTTAACCTCTTTAAAGAGAACTATTGTTGGATCTGGAAAAGCACTATAAAGCACTGAATTGTTCACTTGGACTTTTTTATCTTTTACTGCCAAGTATGTTAAGGTCAGCGCAATGAGGTTAGATTCTAGTAGCACGGTTAATAATACAATAGAGTATTCATATTTTATATGCAGTGATAACCTATTCGATTCTTCAACCCAGTTGAGACTCAGAATATCTGACTGAAATTACTGCCGAAGGACATACACTGTTACTGTTACTGTTACAGCCTTTTTATCGTCCCACTGCTGGGCTGCGGCCTCCTCTCACACGGAGAAGGATTGAGCATGAATCACCACGCTTGCTCAATGCGGGTTGGTGATTTCAGACTTTATAGTCCAGGTTTCCTCAAGATGTTTTCCTTCACCTTTTTATCAACCATTGGTGTCTAAGATTACTTAGAAAGTACATACAAACTTAGAAAAGCTGCATTGGTACTTGCCTGACCTGGAATCCAACCCACACCCTCATATTCGAGAGGTTGGCTCTTTACCCACTAGGTCACCACGACTTTTAAGGACATACAATAGTACAAAAAACTGAAAAATTGTAATTACAACTTCAATTGTTTTCCTCTATTACGATGAAAGAGTAACGTACGTCTACATTACATGAAACCCTACTATAGATAGTATTACGTAGTATCGGTACATAGGTATATATCCAATGTCCTCAGCTAACGGTCAGGTGTGCACGGGGCGATAAATACTAGTTTTTAATTGGTCCGCCACTCGCTCGCGGTGTGACACACGGGCTCGCCCTAACTGATAGTGTACCACTTCGTTTTACTATAGTTTTTTGTGTTTACTATGTTGTATGCATGTAAAAATGAGTCTCGTTTATATTTGTTATACTAGCCGTTTTCCCGCGGTTTCACCCGCGTCCCGTGGGAGCTACTGCCCGCACCGGGATAAAATATAACCTATGTTACTCGCAGATAATATAGCTTTCTAATGGTGAAAGAATATTTAAAATCGGTTCAGTAGTTTTTGAGTTTATCCATTACAACCAAACAAACAAACAAACAAAGTTTTCCTTTTTATAATATTAGTATAGATTATCAAGACCTGAATGTAAAACTTATACAGAGTGTGTCGTACCTAATTACATTAAATTAAATACGTCAATGTACTGGTAAATATACAGGATTTATTTATTTATTTATTTTTTATTTATTTTGTTTTGGACAAGGGATAAAAAGTAGATTATATCCTATCTCGGGCTCTAGACTATCTGTATACCTATTTTAATCGGTTCAGTAGTTTTAGTGTGAAAGAGCTACAGACAGAGTTACTAAGAATTCCTCGGAACGCGAGTAAAGTCGCAAGAAACAGCTAGAACGTTACTATAAGTGCAATGTGACCTTTTTGCGTGAGCCCAATATTCCAGAAAACTTAAACTTAGAAACTTTTATACAAATAGTTTCTTTGAAAAATATATAGATATAAAAAATTAAATTATCCATAAATATTATTTTGCTCCTATGATAACCCGAAACACAGGTTTAAAATAATCCTAGTTCGGGTGGTCCATATAGGTATTAAATTTATTTATTATTTATTAATGTGATTAGGTACGACACACCAGTAACCTTTAGACGAAAAGTCCTTTAATACATTGTTATGTTTAACACATTGTTATTATTTCACCCGCAGCCTCCATTCATCCGGATATTTTGCAGTGTCATGGCCACTATTAATAAAACTCGCGCTCTCAAACATCGAACACAATCTCAGGAGCCATTATTTCTTTGGAATTCCCAAACAAAAGCATTTTTTGCCCACTTTTACAGTCTACTTGTCAGCCTGAAAATGACGTGAAGTTTTATAGCAACGGCTTCAGAAAATAGGCTTTCGATTGGCAAAAACCTAACGTTACGGTCACTTTGACGGCTTTTAAGGTTAGCCGCCATACTGGGTCATATGGCCACTCGATTTTATAGCGTCTCATGTAAGGAATGTCCGAGATTGGAAACGCTATTTTATTGGCTCATAAATTCTCTAAAATCTTATTTAGCTTTCAATTTCAGAGGTTATGAAAGGTAGACTCACAATATTTCCGGGCTCATAATGTTTCATTTAATTTTCAACTAAATGTAGCGGATATTAAAATGAGACTCTTGTACAGATGCCGGATATTAATACAAATATTAAAGACATCAACATTATTCACAAAAAGCGGCAAGTTCCTATTAATCATAAGTCAAAATAAATAAGAAGAAATTGCAAAAAAATCCTCACTTTCTCTGACAATAGCAATCTTTTAAACCGAATGACAACACTCGGATTACAGTTTAATAAATTGCTGCTTTTTATTTAACACACAAATTATGAAAAACGTAATGCTTTAGGTGAGAAGGGTCATTCAGGAGCGGAACTGGCTCCCAGAGCTGTTACATAACGTTTTCACATTCAATTTTAAACTCTGTGCTCCTGGAAATAAGAGCTCACTAAATGTGGATGAGCGAGGTTTACGTAATAGTGAAAACATTATGTGGAGGTTACTTCATGATAATATTTATTACTTAGTCGAGTAAAACCTTGCGCCAGAAACACCAATGGAGCCAAGAAAATGTTGGCAGAAACACAACATAAATATTCGAGTGAACAATGTATATTTTGTATTTTGCAAATTCATTTTTTGTACGAAAGCTGAACTTGAAAAATCTTGAGTAAAAGTTATCATTTATCTTGGCCAAAATGTAGTTTATGTTGGTAGGGGCACCACAAGATTGAAACAGCGCTGAGGCATAACAAAACCTCGCAAAGGGTCGTTCTTTAAAATAAATAAAAACTAAGTAAAAAATATATGAAAAGCTGCCTCTGAGGTTGACAAATTATTCTGCGTATATAAAGAGAAATATTTTTTTGTTTAGGGTTTGATTAAATTACAGGCTTTGATCAAATCACTTGGTTATTCTTTTCAGCCTTGTCCTAACCTAACTTTAGTCCTGAATACCAACAAAATAATGTCATTCTCTGTGTAATACATGAAGACTTCGATCTAATGTCTATTGAAGCAAGCTTGTTCTTTTTAGCTTCAAAAATTCGCTTCAGCAAGTTGTCAAATATTCTCATATCATACTTTGAAAGCCTTTATGGAAGCACTAAAAATAAAATGAGAGAGCACTAGAGTGCTTTCACAAGCATTTTCTGTGATCTTCATTTCTAAAGCTATGATAATCTGAAGATATTATTATCCTATTCAAAATAACTAAAAGCCTTATTTAATTTAAGTTTCATCAATTTTATGAATACAATCCACCGTTCCGAGTACCAGGGCGGCATAAACGTTAAGGAATTCGCTAACAACGTTGTCTCTAACAAATTCTCTATTGACACTATAATCTTGGCATTCATTCACGTCTTCACACAACACTAGTTATATTAATTTATCTGATCGCAAATTACATGTTTGTTGACGTTCTGCTAAGAACACAGAGTAATTGTGTTTAGCCTGTCAAATGTACGGATGTTATAATTTAGTTTGGTTTGTATCTCGTTAGTTGAAGGTAGATGGAGCGGAATATTTAGGCGTGACAACTTATTTGTTCGAGCCTGCTTCAGTAATTATGATAGTTGTACTGTAATAAATGGTGTTTACTATTGTTTATTTATATGTACAGTAGTTGATTTATTTGCTCTCCATTATTACGTCCTTAGTTTTAAAGCTGTATATTGAATGACTAGCTTCAGTCAGCGATTTCACCTGCATCCCGTGGGAACCTCTGCACGAACCCGGATAAAAAGTATATAGCCTATAGCCTTCCTCGATAAATGGGCTATCTAACACCGAAAGAATTGTTCAAATCGGACCAGTAGTTCCTGAGATTAGCGCGTTCAAACAAACAAACTCTTCAGCTTTATAATATTAGTATAGTGGTAGTATTGTGTGGTGGTAGTATTGTGGCTGTCTTGCTATCATCACAAATCAAATACCCAACGCCGATAAAACTTGACCGAGATGAACTCGATAGGTGCTAAAACAAGGGCTCGTAAATTGAAACCGTTACTGTCTACTGAAACCGTTTAGGAACAAATAAATCTTTTCCCCAATCACTCTAGGCCAGAGTTATTACAATCACGTATCTCCATTGTCACTTAAATCATGGTTCTTTTCTTTCAATATTCCAGTATTCCGGCCATTTATCCTGGTCGGTATCTCTGACGTCACACTTGGAGACGAATTTATGAGATCGCTCCATTTATTTGGCGAGTAACCGCGGAAGATTGCCTTCCAATTTGTCCCCCTGTCTGCCCAAGTTTGCGTTGACTTTTCAATTTTAGATATTCGCTTCGAAAACTGATACTTAACACGAAACTTGGTATTGTTAGAATTTAGTTGTTCCTTGTATTAGGAGGCTCTATGTACCAAACAGTTAGTTTTTTTTTTCTTATCATATAAGTTATTCTCATCTTTAAGGGATCATTACAGGTACCTTAAAAACCCAAAAAGCAATTTTAATAAGGTCACAACAAATCCTAGTTTCAACACAACTATCTAACATTATCGATCTTAACCTAACACAAGCTCCACTGTCCCAAACAGTTTATTTATCTTCAAATACAACAACGAACATAGCCGAGCAAATGTTCCCAGTAACAGTAAAACCCAAACATTGGAAGATCGAGAGCGTCCAATAAACTGCCTTATAGTCAATCTATGCTCAGTTGACCTAGAAGCAAGGAATACTGAATAGTAAGTGCCTCTTCGTCCGTGAATTTTAATACTGACTACCAACGAGAGAGGCTAGGGTCTCTGTGCCTAAGATATCTATAGGCTGAGATAATGTATAGAGGTGCTATCGTCGAGAAATAACCGCATTTGCATACTCGTATAACTCTGTTTTGTCGCACTAGAGAGATGACGGCAAAAGCCTTCGTGATTCGATTCTAGGAGCCTTATCTTGGCAGCGCAAAACCTCTGTCTATTAATTCAGTCTTCTAATATCATTATACTCCAAACAGATAGTAGGTCGATATTGATACTTAGTTTTAAACCAGAACCACCCTAGTAATAACATAGGGTTAGAAATTTATAAGGGTATTTAAAAATGAAATAGGTACATCTGTTGTAAATTAAATGATTGAGGAAGAAAAACATAATATGATTTATATGTACCACGAAGCAGTTTCCTCTCATAGTTGCGAATAAAACTGAAATAGAAAAAGTAACAAAAGGCTAGGGGAGATGTTCCTAAAACGGGTAAGCTAAGGGAGATGTTTAAATAAAATAACCAAGAACATTACATGCGACTTGTATTTGTACTCATAGGGTTGTTTATATAATAAACTTTGGAAAACATAAGATAGTCTTAGTAATCTTCTTCAAAATTCAGAAAAAAAAACAAAAAAATAAACCCCTTTCGAAATACCCGCTTTGCCCTCGGGGGGGTCCTAAAACGGGTAGCGCCTTTGGGCAAAGCAGGTAATGAATGAAAATATGTGATAAATGAATTAGAAAACATATCTTAGCCTCCTATTATCCAGGAAATCTTTATCATTAATTAGTCTCCTTAATTATGTTAAACAGTTTTCATAATTTGATCAGTCTAGATCACTTTTTTACTTGATTAAATGTTACATTTGAAATTATAATTCTACCAGCAGATAATTTTGTTAAAAATCAGAGAAAACATATTTTAATTTCTTTTTCACGCTGTTCCTGTACTTCTTCAGCTCTCTGTGGCTTCCTTTGTCTTCGATTAGCTTTCTGTGGGATCAATTGAGAAAGTGGCCCCTTATTTCAAATCGGGTAGTCACCCGTTATGCCCCTACCCGTTTTGCCCAAAAGCACATTTTAAATTTCAACTACCTTAACCTTAAAATAGTAAACAAGGAGACCTCTAAGTATTCACAATTAATAAGCATATAACATGCAAACTGATAATACAAAACTACGAAAATCGTATCTTGCACCATATTTGAGTAGTCAGCACTAGCATAATCCGATTTTTTTTAGTAAACTCTGCAAAAAACTTTTTTTACGTCTTACCTCGAAAACGCTCACTCTAGGCGCGCGAGCCAAGTGACCGTGATCAGCGGGGGGGTAGTGCACCGCTCTACACTCACAGGTTCACACTAAGACCTATAATATACGAATGGCAAAGCCTACCCGTTTTAGGAGGGGTACCCGTTTTAGGAACATCTCCCCTATGTTGGAATATACGCATGATGTACGTATAATACCTCCTTTACAAATATCCAAGATTATATAAAGCATATCTACTTCAATCATTCGTCAAACATTCAATCATTCAATGTTCACTTCAATCGTACATTCTATCTTTCGAAATATAACAGTCGTCCAGGATACATGTGTTTTCTTTGTCTCACCTGCACCCATATCCAACAGGTTATGGGCCCAGGCCGTTTTCTGTAGTTAAAAGTAATACAACTAAATTTTAAATTCAGTGAAAGAGTGTAAATGAAAATTGCATTAACAATGAACAAAATATCACATCTTATGACGGTGTTATTACTGCGTTGCTAGGTGATGAGCAACTCAATATGGTTTCTGTGAAGACTACGCCTACTCGGTCATGAATTTTATAATAAAAATGAGACCCACACTCAAAAGGAAAAATAATTATCAATCTGGAAATTCAATGCATAAAATATCAAAAATGTATTGTGATCATTGCGGACGTCGGAATCATTTCAAAAAGGACTGCCGTTACTTAAAGGAACTGCAGCAAAATAATCAATGGGTGAACTTCAAAAGTCTGCCAATAACATTGAATACTGCAACAATGACCAGGACGGTTTCGTTTTTACGATTTCATAATGTAAATTGTCTGCTAATTATGTAGAAAATAATACTGTTTATTTTCTTTTAGATTCTGGTGTGACAGATCATGATGACATATCATATTGACAAATCAAAAAAAAAAATTAAAAAAAAAAATTGATTGACAATGTAAAAAGGTTTTAACCTCGTACGTCGAATTATCCACACCATTGAAGATCGGTGTTGCTAGGAAAGGAGTTTCAATCCTGGAGTTTGGTAAAGGGTAAATCGAGGTAACAACAAATATTAAATTCAAGGATCAATTGATGACGATGATCAAAATGAAACGAGGTTAAGAATCTATGTAAAAACAATAATAATAATATTGATGACGTTTTATATTCACCGGAGGTACGTTATAATATGCCAAAAGACTGGTACCTATGTCGGTAAATTTTTCAACATTTATGGTAAAAATAATAAATGTTTTATGACAGGTGAGAACATCAATCAATAATGTTTTTATGATTACTTTTAAACAGTAATAATTCTCTGAGTAATTTAAATTTTGTTGAAGAGAATCACCAAGACTGTGTAAAAGAGTATAAATTACGGCATAGTACCTACACTAGGTCACTTAAATAAACAGAAAAATTAAATGTTCAAATATGTACCTAGTTGATGAAAATAATGTTTTTATTTGATAATTTGGTAATTCTGATGAATTATCTGAACCTTGCATACCTACTTGGTAAAAACCATGTACTGTAGATGATAAGAACTGTTCTATTTTGTTACTTTTATAGACAATTTTATACATAACAGTGTAATATTAACTGTTACATATTTGATGTACGCCTAGTCAGAAGTGCTGTGAAATGTTTTCAAAATTTTGTTGCTAAAAGTGAAAACTTATTTAACCATAAAGTAAACTAATTTATATTGCGATAGTGGGCGAGAATATCTTTCTAATGAATTTAAAGATTATTGTGTTTGTAAGGAATAATTTAGGTAGATACTGTTTAACGGTATCGAATAGCCACAACAAAATGGTGTCGCGGAGCGTATGAATCGTACGTTAACCGAAATGGCTCGACCATTGGTTACAAGTGCGAAATTATATAAAATATTCTGGGGTGAAGCTATATGTAGTGTACTGTATTATCACCGATATCTGTCGTCTCGTTGTCGCATAGACGCGGAGAGTGCACACTATACTCGATGGCCAGTTGGCGGGAAACCGGGAGAGTGTGTGGCACGGGAGTAAGACGTTATGTGGGCAAGCGAGCCGATATCCTAATTATCGGATGGTAATTACAGAGACACAGGTAGGGCGAACACTACATTTGGCGACGAGTGAAAATATTATATTGGCGGCGTGTCTGTAAGTAGCGAACATTATTTCTTTTGAATTGAAAAGAAAGGAAGGGGCAGGTATGGTAAGTTCAGTTTGCGGATTCGAAGTCCCCCTAAACAGCCGAAATCTGAACAAATTGGCCGTCTGTCCAAAGAACGTGCAAGTTAAAGTATCTAGTAAGGATGCTAGTATGGTATCCAGTCACCGACCAGACAAATTATTGTATGAGACTTTAAAGAATTGTCACACCAGTGCTCATGTCTAGGTTTTACTTGGAAAGTTTAATTGTGTGTTCTTTGAAGCATATAAGTAAGTTGTACGTTAGTAATTGTACTGTATATTCATCACATAAGGGTTTTCCAGAAAGCCTGTATCATAATATCGCATTATGAAATTCATGTATTTTTCACCAATTGAACATAGAACATTCATTTGTTTTAAGATTGGTGCGAATCAGTAAATCGTTTTAATGCTGTGATGCTACATGATGGCTATGATTACAGCATACAGCCAAACATCTGTCGTGGGAGTAATTTCCTTTATGAAAGATAAATTAATTTGTGTTCCTAGTTCCTATCATAAAGTAAATAATCTTTGGTTCCCATTGACTATAAAAGTGTGAAAAGTAATAACTGGGAATGCAATTATGACTGAAAGTTTCAAATTAATTTGTAACTTGTAATATAGTGAAATATTTGGTGAACTGAGTGCATAATATTATAAGTACCTTGAGTTTGTAAGCGACTCGCTACTACAATAATTAAGTAGTTATTTCTACTAAATAATCTGTTTTGAATTGAGTAATTTTAAGTATTTGAAAGTTAATCTGGACGAGTACCTTCTTTAAATCTTGATTAATTTCAGATTTTCTGTGCCGGTGGTTTGGATAATATAAGCTTCCAAACCTAGCTTCCCTTCCAGAGTCTAGTTAACTACTTACTTGCTATATTGTTCTGGTACCAACTTACTTCAAGAGACTTGCTTACAATATAGTGGATATTACAAGAACAAACTGGTGGTTTTGTACCTTTAGTCAACTGTTCTATAAATGACAAACATGTGCTAGGTATTTAGTTAAACAAATAGCACATTGAAGGACCATTGTAAGTTGGACTATGTATGTTGAAGTACTTACCCAGCTATACTGGTATGTATGCACATATGCACAACATTCCAACCTTCAGTGGGTTGCCTATCTAGTTAATGTTAATTATAACGGTTGCTCAGTCACCCTGAATATAATTCTAATCCTTTTAATTTAGTTTGTTTTGCAGTATTAAAGAGGTTGTTATGTTACAACAGAGATATCTCAGAAGATGCAGAACAGGAAAACAGTACCAAACAGCAATATTAGATGGAAAATGTGGATCAAAACTTTTGGTATTCAATAGATAGAATCTTTGGTAAACATCCTAACTCATAATCCTAATTTGAGTATTTTAGGTGAATATGAAACTCTTAGACCAAAAGTTTAAGGAACTAAGCAATGGAGCATTTTTGTACTTTAATTAATTCCCATTAAGATTTGTTGGGACAATGCTGCTTTATTTACCTAACTGGGGTTTCACATCTGTGACAAAATCTTATAAGAATGAAACATGGAAAGAGTTTCAATATAGATACTTACTCTGGGTACTGTCTAATGATTTAGATTTCATAATTTGGTGATTGCTTGTGCTTCTAAAATATAACCTTCAAGATTCAGGCTTGAGTGGATTTTAATTGGTATCACAATTGACTGACATTGGGGCAGTTTAACAGAGTAGTCCTCATTGTAATATTGCTATTTATTTGTAAATTATACTTTACAGTATTGCAGTGCGCAACAAGAATTATAAGTGTAAACTAAATAAACTTACATAGAAAGTTGTTGGGAGAATAACATAACCAAGACATGAAATAGAATCCATTTATTGATTTGAGATTAATACATCTATCTTTTTGAAGTAGGTACATAGGTACTTAATGTTTATCTATGTGTAGCCTTCTCAGTTGTTGGCTACAAATGTTCTTGGCGACTGATTGTTGTTGTTGCTTTGCCACCCACTTGTGAAACCTGGAGATGCCTGCTGACCGAACAGTTTCTTGAAATTTTCAAAGCAGCGGCACCGAGCTGCCTGGGTCCTGTGGCACCTGCAGTTTATCTGCGGCGCTTGGTTGTTCACTAAGTAGGTACCTACTTCATAGGTTTTAGGTTTCTATTCGGCGTTGGTGGGCGCATGAATTTGGAATCCTGCGGCCAATCTATAGGTGGACGGACGCTGTAGAGGGGTCGGCGATCGTTTCTACAGGGGGAAATGTGCATCGACGGGAGCGCTGCTTGTGAGTTGCTGTTCACTTTGATGAAAGGAGGAGGAACAGTAGTCGAGAGTCTCTATTGATGGATTCTATTCTATGTTAAGGTGTTTGTTTGTGTTTTGTAGTTTCACCATAGTTTCACTGAATGTCACAGCTACAGATTACAAAGCTGATGACACCTGTCAAAGCGCGTTTCGTTGCACGACGTAGTTGTTAACTAAAATCCTAAAATCTGATAAGTTAAACGTAACTATAAAGCAACGGCTTTATAGGTGCCTACGTTATAATCGTAACGTACACATAGCACTAAAGTAAAATTTGTAGAATTGCGCCCCTGGACACTCATTGATGTAGAACGCTCGAAGCTTAGGTATATCAGAATTCTTTTAGAGAGTGTATCTGCGCTGATCCATACGGTTGAAAACCAGATTACTTGTTGCAATGCTGAGATAAGGAATTAAGCTTTGATATATTCCACTCTCAATTAATAAAAGGAAACTGTTACCAAAATTAGTTGAGTTTGATTCATATTATGTTTTAAGCATTTGCTATTAATTTCATTTGTAATAATTTAAATAATTTTGCAATGGGGTGTCAAATTAGATGTGAACTGTAACTATGTAAACATGATTGCTAGGTAGGTTGGTTCCGAGTCTAATAGGATTAAGTACCTACCTTTACTTAACACATTAGTAGTGCACTAAACTGTTAGTGCTCTGTTGTCATCGAGATTAAATGTAATTCCCCTAGTAGTACAATTTTTAGAATAGTTAACGATACAACATGAGTAGGTAAACGAGATATCTTTTCCGTCAGGAGAGCTGCGTTTCGACCGTTTAAGTTTTAAACATTTTATAATAGGTATACTGGCACCTAGACACGTTGAAAAGCAGATTGGAAATACAAAGGTATTTCATTTGTAGACACAATTTACCACTTAGGTACAGTCAACTTCAGGTCAGTGGTAACAGTTTTATAGGAAAATCGTACTTATTACTATTGAGTTAAGGTGTATGACAGTTACCACTGATGTGCGGTCTACCGTACAACCGTATAAATTATTGTGTTATGTTGTTATCAATAAAAAAAACTTCTGAACTATAATTCTACTTTTAGTCATTATGTATGTGTCTGTACTGGCAGAAATCTGCTAGTTCACGGGCCCACTGCGGAAGTCAACCGGGTACGTACGTTTATGTGATCATAATTACTATGTATTTATGTACATGTTTGAAAAACTAGAGATCGTACGGCAGTACTAAATAGTAGAACTATTATATTTGTATTCGTAAAGCTTTGCGAGGCACGTTCCACTGTTGCTAACAGTAAGGTCCGTGAGAAATCGTAAAGTTGCGCGAAAGTATTAAATAGTAGAACTATTATATTTGTATTCGTAAAGCTTTGCGAGGCACGTTCCACTGTTGCTAACAGTAAGGTCCGTGAGAAATCGTAAAGTTGCGCGAAAGTATTAAATAGTAGAACATTATATTTATATTCGTAAAGCTTTGCGAGGCACGTTCCACTGTTGCTAACAGTAAGGTCCGTGAGAAATCGTAAGGTTGCGCGAAAGTATTAAATAGTAGAACTATTATATTTGTATTCGTAAAGCTTTGCGAGGCACGTTCCACTGTTGCTAACAGTAAGGTCCGTGAGAAATCGTAAGGTTGCGCGAAAGTATTAGATAGTAGAACTATCATATGTACCTATAGGTATACCTATATGCCTGAGAGGCGAGAACTTGTACAGCTTTACGAGGTGCGACCAGCAAGGTTCGCGAGGATTCGTATATGTTGTGTGCAAGTCTTGTACAGCTTTACGAGGTGTGAACAGCAAGGTTCGCGAGGATTCGTATATGTTGTGTGCAAGTCTTGTACCTACAGCTTTACGAGGTGCGAACAGCAAGGTTCGCGAGGATTCGTATATGTTGTGTGCAAGTCTTGTACAGCTTTACGAGGTGTGAACAGCAAGGTTCGCGAGGATTCGTATATGTTGTGTGCAAGTCTTGTACAGCTTTACGAGGTGTGAACAGCAAGGTTCGCGAGGATTCGTATATGTTGTGTGCAAGTCTTGTACAGCTTTACGAGGTGCGAACAGCAAGGTTCGCGAGGATTCGTATATGTTGTGTGCAAGTATAAAATGGCAGGGCCTGGCATGGACTTGAAAGTCACGTTCCACTGTCGTGGAGTCCTTGAGTAAGACTCAAAGGTTTGCTTTAAACGGCGCGGCGGTAACTTGTTGGTAAGGTTATTGAAAGTGGTAATGGTAAGGTAATGTGTGAGTAAAAGGTAAAGGTAATAATTTCCATAAATCGTCAGTGTAAAACGATTCGACTGTAGCGACATTTCAAAGTTGTCCGGTTGTTTATAAAACACTAGCAAACGCTACGCTAGTAAAATGCACGTAAAAGTCATTACGGGGCTTTAATCGCAAGTACGAAGCGTCAGGAAAAACTTCATTTCATCATTATTGTTTCAACTCTGAAGCTAGAAATAAAATTCTTACATTGGGACAATGCATTCTGAAACTGTTTTTCAAGTAAGTGAAGTAAAATTATTCAGTCAAAGCCCGACAAGGGCAAAGGCAATACTTGGTCATTTGAAGGAAAAGGGAAAGGAGTAGGTAGCTAGAGTAAAATGTGAGGAAACCACTGGGAGTATGAAGATTTATTATATTCCATTAATAGGCAGGTACAGTTTGGTTTTATCTATTTTTATATTCATTTTGATTTTGCCGCTAGTGGATCTCAAGTGTTCGTAATTGTTTCGAGCATGAGATACCTACCTGAATATGTCATTGCCTAGATATATAAGTAGATGATTTCGATAATAAACTGATTGAATCGGACCAAGCAAGATGAGTGCTCGTTGGCTGAACGTACAGCAATATTTGAGACTGTTTGATTCCACATGGACTAACAGGCGGGATATCGGTGTCCATCGACTGATCACCAGACTGGTTATTGATGTCGGCAAAGTGACGGAGTTTAATTTGTTTTTACTAAACAAAGGAAGGGATGTAGTGTACTGTATTATCACCGATATCTGTCGTCTCGTTGTCGCATAGACGCGGAGAGTGCACACTATACTCGATGGCCAGTTGGCGGGAAACCGGGAGAGTGTGTGGCACGGGAGTAAGACGTTATGTGGGCAAGCGAGCCGATATCCTAATTATCGGATGGTAATTACAGAGACACAGGTAGGGCGAACACTACACTATATTAATATTAATATACATATTTAACAAATAGACTACCCACAAAAGCGCTCTCGAATAATAAAACACCATACACACAATCAATACCAAAAATACGAAACCGAAAATAAGTCATTCAAGACATTTAAAATAATGATGATGATTCGGTTCGACATGTTCATGATAAAACCAAAGACTCGAAATTTGACGAAGAGTCATTTGAAGCCATATTAGTTGGTTACGAGCAAAATGGTTACAAATTATTTAATACAGAAAATAATCACTTCCTTATTGCGAGGGATGTTGTATTTGAGGAGTTGAATTTCTATTATACCTGTTCAAATTCCCGCCAAAATTAACAAGCCCGATAACAACGATAATCGGCAAAGTTAATAGGCAACAAACACAAACATAATCACTCCCCTGATAATAGCTCTGAAGCTGGACCTTCATCTAGCAAACTGAGACGTAATAAAAATAATTCTCAAAGTACCCCAATAGATTATAAAAGGATTGATGACCCATTTTACTTATAGCTCACAACTGTTCAATCACTACCATGCACCTATTGTGACGTTTTTAATAGGGATGATTCTAGTTTATGTTGAAAACCACAGAAAGTGAAATAGAGTCTAATCATAGTACTTGGACTATCGTAGCAAGACCTAAAAATACGTAAAATACCTAAATGAGACATAAAAAGCTCAAAATGGGTATGTACAATTAAAAATAACGAGTTGGGTAAACCTACATGGTATAAAGCCCGATTAGTAGCTCGTGGTTTCACTCAACAATACTTACAAGATTATTATAACGAAACGTTTACTTCAGTAGCTCAAATACTTTCAAATTTATATAACTCTTGCAAATCAGTTTGATATAAATGCCCATCTTATGGATGTAAAAACTGCTTTTTTGAAAGGCATTCTTAAGGAAGATATATCTAAGTATATGGAAGTGCCCTATGTACGTAATGTTTGGTACATGACCAGATATTTGTGCTGCTACAGGTATTTTAAGTCGGTATCAAAGTAAAATTAATGAAGTTACGGAAGTGATAAAAGGAACTCTTAAATTAAAGCTGACCTATGTGAAATGTGATTACAAACAACTGATGGCAGGGTATGCAGATTCTGATTGGTTGAGGCGACGTTATTGACCGCAAAAGTACAACAGATCACGTATTTAAAGTGTTTGATAATTGTACAATTTCGTGGAATAAGTACACGGAAACAAAATAGTCGCCGGTTCCTCAACAGAAGCTGAATATATTATGGTTATTTGAAGCTATAAGAGAAGCTTTTTGGATAAATCATTATAACATAGTTCTTTTCTGATAAAACAGCCAATGATATATGAAGTTAATAACAGTTGTATTAGCATCGCTAATAATCCTACAAATCACAAACGATATTGTGACGAATTTAGTTAAGTTTGTATGTGTTGATTTATGTGATGTGATGTGTTATTTATGTGTTTTTAGTTTAGTTTAGAATTAATAAGAACCCATCTGCCGCATTAGGCACGTCCTGTAAGGTAGATGTAAGATTGTATATGTAAATAAATAAGTAAATGTAATAACAAAATACCAGACAACCAGGCAACAGTCTGGAACTGAATGAACTCAATGAACTCATATAAAAAAGCCACACTTTGTAAGAAAGCATATTATTAATTAGAACATTAAGTTCAAGATAAAAAATGCTTAGAAATGTGGCGGTCCTGCTCCATAGGACATAACAATATCTAATTAATAACCAAATTAAAATTACACCAGCTAGTAAAATTGTATTTTTCCTTTGACTATTTGTCTGGTGACAAAATACATATAAAAGGATTAATGAATGTGAATGTTTATACTTATTACAAGATAAGTTACAAAGTACATTAAAATATTCATATCACGTTTAATTATTTATCTTTATAAATGGTATTTGACTCATGCATTTTCATGAAACATGAAAATTTGAAGCATGAAGCATTTTAATGGTCATTTCATTCTCCTATGTTTTTTGTTTGTGATTCTACATGACCTTCGCATGCTGTTATTGTATGTATCAATACATATAAACAGTAATACCATACTATGTATTTCTTTTTAAAAGAGTAAGCATGGAGTTACTTGCCTGTTCTTCTCCATAGGAAGCTACTGTTGGAATGGGCAACTAGAATCAAACTTATTTATGTTTTTGACTTTCCTAAGTGCTTGTAAAGGCCTAAATGAAGTAAATGATTTGACTTTGAAAATGGTACATGATGCAAAGTTTTTAGAATTATAGTTGAACTTAATGTAAACTTTTCAATAATTTCAGTTAAATGATTTTATTTAGAATGCTATTATGTTTAGGCACTACAACAAATAATCTAAGTTATTGAAATTTGATATGCAGTAGGTACTATTTATGATTGTATAAATTGTATGTCAATATAGCATATTGTCCTATACTGTAATATACAAATTGAATTATACTGTATATATCAAACAATGTTTAAGGTTCTTCTAACCTACAGACAGACATGTGTTGCTGGGGAGTTTGTTGCGCCACTTCTTCTTCCCAGTAAAAACACATAGGAAGTGGTGAAAGGTGGGCGTTTTGGGGGCTGTCTTTTATAAATTCCTGACGTTCAAAAGGTGCTGTTTTGCAGCCAAGTTTAAAAAAACGATTTTGACTTATGATTGTATAAAATGCTTGTACATTTGAGGGGGGCTGTTGGAATATACGCATGATGTACGTATAATACCTCCTTTACAAATATCCAAGATTATATAAAGCATATCTACTTCAATCATTCGTCAAACATTCAATCATTCAATGTTCACTTCAATCGTACATTCTATCTTTCGAAATATAACAGTCGTCCAGGATACATGTGTTTTCTTTGTCTCACCTGCACCCATATCCAACAGGCTAGAAATGCCGTTGGCTATCTTAGAATATGCTGTGGCACTAAGGGCCTTGCTAGTTTTCACAAAAGTTACTCAAAACTAAACCTTATTCCCTTGGCATAGAGTAGATATAAACAGCCCAAACCTCGACTAGGGCGCGATGCGACATCTATGTTGTTAGCACTCTTTTTCCCGGGCATAAAAGTGTTCTAAAATTCTGCAGGGCAAAATTACTAAAGATTCGTTCGTTAGCTTGTAAAAGTAAGCTTTTTTCACATCGCCTTTACGTTTTATCTTGCCTGAAACATGATGAAACACAGACAGAAAACTAGAATAGAAACATTATAAGGCTAAAGATTTTGTTTGTAGTTGGAACGCACTAATCTCAGGATCTACCTACTGGTCAAATTGGAAAAAGTATATCGGTGTTGGCAAGCCCAATCATCAAGGAAAACTTTAAGCTACTTATCCGGGTGTGCGGATTATAGAAGACTAGCTTCAGCCAGCAGCTTCGCCCGCGTGGTGTGTTGATAATAAGTAGCCTATGTGTTAATCCAGGGTATCACCTATCTACATACCAAATTTCAATCAAATCGGTCCAGCTGTTTTTGCTTGATTGAATAACAAACATACATCCATACATTCTCACAAACTTTCACATTTATAATATTAGTAGGATTATAAATAAAATTAGAGAAGGAGAGATGCAATACGAATTGATTTCAAACCATCCTCAACTTCGTTCAAAAGATAATTCCGTTACTAAATAAATTGTATACTACAAAACCAATTACTTAATAGATTCTAAAACCCCATCAAGTGAGCGAGCCCGTACATCGTAAGTCTGTTTACAATGTCCTTTAAGTTTGCTCAGGCGCTGTTTAATTAAAGCCTTAGAACACTATGTGAAGTGGCAAACACATAACTTAAGTCAAGACATGTCGTTTTAAGTCTGATGAAGGAAATTTCCTTGTGAGGATAAGGTCTACTAGTTTGTTTGTGTGTGTGTGTGTAATTGAAATTACCTAATATGTATGGAATAAAAAGTCGTGGTGGCCTAGTGGGTAAAGAACCAACCTCTCGAGTATGAGGGTGTGGGTTCGATTCCAGGTCAGGAAAGTACCAATGCAAGTTTTCTAACTTTGTATGTACTTTCTAGGTAAATCTTAGACACCAATGGCTGTTAAAAAGGTGAAGGAAACCATCTTGAGGAAACCTGGACTATAAAGTCTGAAATCACCAACCCGCATTGAGCAAGCGTGGTGATTAACGCTTAATCCTTCTCCGTGTGAGAGGAGGCCTGTGCCCAGCAGTGGGACGATAAAAAGGCTGTAACAGTAACAACAGTAACAGTATGTATGGAATGCATTTGAGTAGGTATTGCATTGGTGAAACAATGAAATGTTCTGTCTGATGATGTGGATCAAAAGTTATTGTACTGAAATGGTTGGTATACAGGTGTATCTACAAATGGTCCGTCAATGTATCTACAAATGTACACTGGTGATAAGTCGGCGCCATAGGGCAAATACAATATTTTGCACGGATGCTTCCCAACACAGACAACATTATTATTTTACAAATCAGCAACATTGATTGCGATCAGCATACAACAATAGTGTCTGCCTCCAATAACACACACATGCATAACACTCATGTATATATACATAAATATGTATGTTTTGATTGTATCGACGCGTTTCAGTCTGGTCCAATGCTTTGTGGCAACGCAGAACCGTGACGAAAGCTCTCACCGTAACCGTACTTAAAATAACGAATTGTTCCCTATTGAAAGGCAGTGTAATTACACGAGCTTGCAAAAAAACTGGCCAGTAACAAAAAAATATTGAAGCCAAAAATGAAATATAAAACAATTTTCTTAAGCCAACGGATGGGATGTTTCGAAGACTGTTAAGAAATTGTTAAATATAAAAAGAATTTTGCAAAATTTGTTAATTAAAAACTAATTAAAAGTTGTTGATTATAACACGCTATTTTTGGTATTTGTAGCTTTCTTTGTAAGAATTTGTAAAAGTTACTTAATTAGGCGCCTTTTCCATCCTTTTGTTATTTACAGTCCGTTAAAAATAAACGGATAACGTAAACTATTTTCGACTATCCTGTAGCCTTTATTGCAAATGAACATGACATTTTACTTTAGACCCAATTAAAACGTTGAATTTATCTGGTTTTACAAAATGACCACTTCCTAGGCCTATCTAAGACATCTTATTCCACATACCCAGTGACGCATAATGCCTGGTTATCTACGTAGATGCATTCAATTTTTCTCGAGCGTTTGTGTTCGTCGTCTTTGAACGTCAAAGCCTTTCGTTTGCAGCACAAACACGCCTCAAATACAACCAATCACTGCGGATTTGTTCGCTATTCTTAGAGGAAACTTGGAATTATAAAATACGTATTATTGTGGATAATATGTATTTAGGAATGGGTCTTAAACAAAACAAAGGCTGCTAAGGTGTATCAGACTCGTATCATTAAAGCAAAAATGCTAAGTGTATGTTCGTGTGTCCTTTTGTTATTGTTACTTCTTCACGTGCAAACGTCTGAACGGGTTTTGATGAAGTTTGGCAGTAGAACTTACAGCTTTTACATAAGAATATAAATTACTTTCCGGAAGTAATCCTTTCAGGAATAGGGTGATACTTACCATTGGAGAAAGCTAGTTCTTTACACTCTGAGTAGGTACTTATATTATTAAAAAACATAAAATTATCTTCAATCGTCGATCTACCGAAAATCTAAAAATCTCTTTAAAAAAATCTAGTTAATAATGTTTGTTTCATGCAGATAACTATTGCGCAAAGACTATCACAAAAAAGTGCTGATGTTTAATTAGAACACCATTTAAAATCTTCTAATAACATTCACGTACACTAAGCCCTAAATAAAATAGCCAATTTAAAAACCATTTTCATAGATAGGTTTTTAAAATAAGAGGACCGGGTGTACTTAGTCCGATAGCTAATACCTATCTACCTATATTGCAGAGGTATCATAGAACACTAGATTTTTTTTCCCTATTTCTAAACCGGTTTAAAAAAGGCCTACGTCATGCATCCTTTTTTATGTATGTAGTGTATACAGAATTCTCGGAACTGTTTTGAAAGATTTTGTATTATTTGACAAATAAAGCCCGGGAGCCAATTTAAAGCGATGCACTAAAATATATTTTTCACTTTAGTTGACATGGACTTTGAACGGATTTCTACGGTACGGTTCTCAGAATGATAGTCAAGGAGCCTGAGAAAGGACGTACTTATCCAGGTGCAGGAAGTTGCCTCGCGAGGTGCGTGAAACCACGGGCGGAACTTATTTACTTTTCAATAATGTGTTATATACAACTTTTTCAGTTCGTTTTAAGAGTAAAAAAATCAGAGTGAAAGCCCCAACTTCATAAAATATTCAACAAAACAATGTAACGTAATAAATAGTTCTGATTCTTAACACAGTTTTATCAAAGTAGGACCGTCCTAGATTCGTTGATAGTTTCCATAAATTCCTAATGAGACCGACCTTCTGAAAGTGCCCACAGATTATCCTACTAATATTATAAACGCGAAAGTTTGTATGTATGGATGTATGGATGTTTGTTACTCTTTCACGCAAAAACTACTGAATGGATTTTAATGAAACTACAATAATATAGCTTATACATCAGAATAACACATAGGCTACAATTTGTAAACATATTGTTCGAAATACTAAACCTGCGCAGACGAGGTCGCGGGCACCAGCTAGTTATTAATATAGGCACTATATTGTTATGATACGGCCTTGGAAATGAGCCACGCCAATAATTATTTAGGTTACTAAGTGATATGCAATCTCCTTAGATTGGGAGTAACTTATTTAGGTATATTGCTAATGCTGTTGTTATCATCCATTAGGTATGCCTCAATAGTATCCACTACAGGAACTTATAGAAAACAAGTTCGAAATACTTATACTGAATTACAATTTTACTGACAGTTTCTTCTTCACTCAACTATCCGTAGTTGCCCATCAACATCATGACGAGTTCCGTGTTTCAGAAGGCATGATTAATTAGGGAGTACCGGCTGTCATTTGAAGATCTTGGGCAGTCATTATGGGAAGTCAGAAGCCAGAAAGTCTGACAAACAGTCGCTCCATGTAAAACTGGGACTAAGATAGTGGAAGTCGACCCCAACATAGTTGGGAAAAAGCTAGACAGATGAGGATCAAATCATTGTTAGACAGACGACTATTTAGCAATTACGCTGATTACGATCCAAAAATCTAATCACGCTAAATATGGCGCAAAACGTAGCCGTCAAAAGGAGGTATTTGCAATCAAAGTTCCTATATCCTTTATTTACGTTACACGGTTTTATACAGATCTAGACACACGGCAGTGTGTCCGCCAAGTTCGAGCAAAAAAAGCGACACACCGGCCGTGGGTTATATTACACGAACCATTTCGGGCCAAATTCGACCCCCCTGTAACTCAAAATCTATTTTATTTACGCATATCAAATTTCTAGTATCTGTTGAGACCCCCTCACTTATCTAAAATACAAAATTTCATTAATATACCTATTGTAGGTCTTGAGATATTGACGTCAGAAAATCGCTATTTTTACTATACACTCACTGACTGATTCACTGACTCACTCATCAAAAACCTAGACCACTTCCAATGGTCGTATTGACTTGAAATTTGGCATGGAGGTAGGTCTTTATGTCAAGGTAAAGGAAAAAATCTGAAAATGGCCAAGTGTGAGTCGGTTTCAAAATAATGAAGGTGTTTTATACCCGGTGTAAATTTATACCCCTAAGGAACTAAAACGAACTAAATTTATCTATATTTATATAATATATCTTCGAATGGTACAAAGGTTTGTATTTAATCAAAGTAAAGTAAAAATCTGAAAACGGCCAAGTGTGAGTCACTTTCGAAAATAACGAATGTGTAACTTTGATCCACGAACATAATATATGATAACATGTCATGTCAGTCAGTTGGTAAATCTAGTCCATTTAGTTAATCTAGTTCATTTCTTTGTAAGAAACATAGTGCATATTAAAAAATCTAAAAGATAGTATAAATGAGACATTTCTTTAACTAACTTCATCATAAGAAAAAAATAAAATAAACAACCTTACAAAAATAAATGAAATCCCACCCAAAACAAAAATGTGAAAGACTGCCAAGTTCGATAATATGGGAATGCTTCGCCTATAAAAGAAGTGAGATCTGAATAAGTACCAAGTTCCATACACATACCTCAGTTAAAAATAGTTACTTTTTAATGATGTTACTTGGCAAGTTTTAATAGAAAATTAAATACTTGATTCATTGTGTTTAGTAGGTTTATAACAAGGTGTATGAAAACTTGCCAAGTGACATCATTAAAAAGTAACTATTTTTAACTGAGGTATGTGTATGGAACTTGGTACTTATTCAGATCTCACTTCTTTTATAGGCGAAGCATTCCCATATTATCGAACTTGGCAGTCTTTCACATTTTTGTTTTGGGTGGGATTAGAATTTTCCACAGGCTTGTTAGCAATAAAGGAGCGTGAAAATGTGTTATAACCACAGCAAACTGCCTGTAATAATTCCCTCCCGCAAGGTTTTACATCTACTGGAGAAAATTAATATTAAATATTAAAGAATAAATAAAATTATCACTGCTCCTTTCTTTGGCTATTTTAAAATGAGTGGGAGAACTTTGTTGTAAGTTCATTATTCAGAGCTATAAACAAGAGCCAGCAACCTCTTTCCCTGAAATATTTACTAGGTCTCTTCCGCGAATTTAACCGCATCTTGAAAGCATTGTTAAACACATTATGTAATTACGCATACAAAAAATATATTCACTCTACCTACCTATGTCTTCCTCACCAATTCCAAATACATATTCCGTAAACGTATGAAAATTTTGTACTTATACATCAATATCAATTTGCTTTAACTAGGTATTTAGGCGCTCACTGTTGAAACAGATAATTAATTTCGCATTTATGAATAACAATATTACTTCCAACGATTGGCTTGTACACCCAACTTAAATGCCACGAAAAGGCGCAGTCTTTCGGCCCGCAAACTAATTAATTAACTGTCAAATCTCATGTTAGCTTTGCCGGTTGAAAATACAACAACCATTAGTATAAGTTAGGCAAATTATTTAACTGCAAAACAAATTGAACAGTCAAACTTTCAGTTTACAGCCGCAACGGTCATTATGCTAATGAATTGCGACTATTTTCATTGAAATTTGTACCGGGTATCTGCATAAAATAATAAGTTGCTCAAAACTATGAGTCCTTTTTGTATTTGCAACGAAATCAGTCGCGCATTACAAATACATTAAAATCTACGAACGAAATATAATTTGCTTAAAGCTCATCATCGAAAAAGTTTTCTTTTTAACGGAAAGACCACGTAGGCCCTGTTCCACTGGTTATCGATAAAGTGTCAGTTAGTTTTCCGATAGTTAATGATTTCTACCAGATCTTTATTTGCTTATAAGATCTTTTCTCTGTCAGTAACCGGTGAAACTGGCCTTGAAAGTCGTACCTATGCAGTGCACCGCCTCTTTTATACAACCAAGATTTAAAATAAGAACATCTGATATAAATCTCCAACCGAACGCCAAAGCTGAAAAAAGTACCTACCCAGTTGAAACGAATACTGGCACAAAATCCATATTGCCGTTTAATCTTTTTCTTCCACAGCCAACCCGAAGGCCTAGACTTTCATAGACAAAGGCCATTGATTGTGAACTTGAAAATGGCGTAGTACGGTAAGCTATGCAGTGCACGAGAGCCGGATTATGTCTGAGAGACACTTGAGACGAGATCCCCCTTTTAGCCAGATATCCTGTGCTTATACCATGGCCATATGTGTCACATGTCACTTTGTGTAGGGGAGGGAGGGTACTAAATGCATGGACCTGTTGGAATTGGTGGGTAATTAGTCGAATGTATCTTTGTCTCAAAGATTAGCAGTCACCACACTGCTAATCTTCGAGAAGTAGGTACAACTGTTAAGGATGTTTGAGATTGTTAAATAAAATCTGCATGACGATTAAACGACTATAACGGTTATTTATAAACAGATATTTAACTGGTCTTTCGAGAGTACCTAGTTTCTGCACTCCGTAACTATGAATATGATGGATCCTGCCTAAATACTACTAACCTTGACATCCAGAAGACCAAAACTTGTGGTCAATTAACCCCATAAGTCTTAAACTGCAGGCTCCCCAGCTCATTATTACCTTCCCTAAAGTTCTGCTTATTCTCAGAATGAAAGTACGAACTTTAATATCCACATTATCGCCGTCAAACGTTCCGGAACGCATAACAGCGTCATGGCTGATGTACTAAGCTATACCTTCGCTTCTTAAAGCGGACAAAAGCGCGAGAGGACAAGGAAATCCATTGAAAATGCTATAGGAATAAAGTAAAGAGGTGCTACTACTTTTTTTGTACAAAAAGTTTCGCCTTCGGTCTTTGTGTCCTTGGGACAACTTGTTAAATTATAGCTTCATTTATTCCTTAGAGACCTTGAGCTTTTAGTCTAATGAAATCCGATTCGGCCTTTTTAAGCGAATTTCGTATAAAAGGACCAAATTGGATGACTAGTTTTCTTTTGGTAACGGTATAAAGACGGTGGCTATATGTGGGTAGGTACACAATTTGACTAACTGTCTGTCGACACCAGTTTCTATTATTGATGAGTTGTCGAAAGAAACGGGTATCCAAATAGATTGGTAACAGCTCAGCAACTCACTAACAAGCTGCTGACCTTCCACACATCGACAAACAGGGATAATAAATAAATAAGCTATACGGCCTACCTTTTACTTACAACTACCGTACTCCAGCGACCCAATTCATCCTTAATTGAATCGACTTCAGCCGGCCTTCGCACAAATTGCCTGTTAGAGCTCTCACTTAAGTTTTTTTCAGTTGAAATACACTAAAAGCTACGATTATTTCGGTTCACGATCGCTTTCAAACCTTAGGTACGAATTAAAGCGGAAAGTCAGACACGACTTCGTGATCTTTCCAATTAAAATAATTGGATCGTTGTTATCAGGTAAAGTTCAAAGGTATTGTACCTAGTCTCCACATAAATCAAGGTTAATCAAACTCAGATCAAAACGCAATGCAGTAAATACTTACGTAAGTTCGCTAAATGCGGATGTCCACAAACTACACAACACACGCCGAAAATATAATTACAAACAATAGTACAGCACTGGCCGATCAAACAGAAACACTAACAAACAACTGTAATTTTAAAAACAGAAATAAAATGGAACACAAGTTTGAATTCGAATTGTTTTGAATATTGCACTAGTTCGGGAAAGATCGCGGGGTTCGCAGCGAAGCCGGCGCGCGACAGGCGGCCACAGTGCGGGCGAAACGCGAACTGGAGATTGTTTCCACGAGGGACGCGGGCATTGGGGTGAAAATAGGGTGAAGCGGGGGCGAGCCGGCAACCGACTTGAATGGACGGGCTACGCAACGCATGACGGTTTTCCGACCGACGATCACAGAACGCTCCCCCGACGTGCGCAATGAATGTTTCTCTAATTATTACGGGTTGGTATTTCGAATGTTTTCTTCTTGGCCAGCAGCGGGAATGTCGGAGATAACGATAATGACTTTGAGAAGCGTAAAATAACAAACTTTAGAACGACATGGGTTCGTTTAATAAGTTCGACTCAAGAAAACAGACATTGCAGCCTGAGAGGCTGTAAGTTTAATGTTATATTATTCTCACGACCTTCATTTGTTGGTTGTATTTGAATATTTCCTTTTAAATGTTAAGTTATTCCTAACAATTTGCAGAAAGGGATGCGTGCGTACTTCGCACAAAACATCCTCGTTGTTTGACTTCTAGGGAAATACGTGTTTGATAATGATAAATGAACTCTGAACTTTGTTAATTATATTTAGAACTGGCTCGTGTTAGGTACCCAGCAGGCACCCATGTTAGGCCGCTGTTTCGTTGCCAGTATCTGAGTAGGGCTCGACAGACATTGTCGACGGCCTGTCACGAATATGTTCCACTAATGTGTACCATTTAACTCTTTATCGCGTGGGAAGGTGTAATCAAAATGATATGTTGAACTTTAAATCGTGTGAAATATAACGTCTTGCTTCGTTTACATTAAATACACGGCGGTTAAAACTCTGGTTAAGTTGTTAATTAGTTTGTTACAATGTTAACATTTAAACTAAGCCATGTAGGTTGAGCAAATGCCAAGACCTTGGGCATGTTCTGAAGTACCAATATCAAAATTTGCTGGTGGCTTATGGTTATGCAACTAATGCCCAATAGTTTCTCATAGTAGGCAGAGATCAGACCTAAGGGGACATGTAGATAGACCATTAACTTTCAGACAAGGGGCAGTCTTGTAAAGGTTTCTTAACTTTACGGCTGGCTGAACTCACACGCTCACAGTCACGCTAGCAAGCCAATTGTAGGGAAACATAACCCCTAAAAATCTCAAAGCTAACTACACAATCAAGCTAAAACCCCCACTCAGATTTCTAATCCCATTATAACAACATAACAACCCATTAAATTAACGACAAGCAAAAACAAAAGCTCCCGACACCATTCATTATCCATTTAAAAAAAATATTCCCGCCAAATATTTACTAGAGAGGTGACGCTAGTGGGGGGCAAAGAGCAGTATTCAAATGAATTAAAATCGATAATGAGTACTCGACTAAATCTAGACGGCGCGTCGGGACGCGTAGGGGTTGTGCACCGCAGATACTGAGGGGCGCAACACCCTCGTAAATTGCACCCTCTTACTAGATTAGGCGCTTTGTTTCCTGCTCTAAACACTACAAGTGTGCCTATAGAAGCTGTCTATACAAATATTTGGACTTAAGACCTACACAAAGATTCATGCCTACAATTTTAATAAGGGTTTTATTAAGGGTGGTTCTTGTTTTATTTGCATTTATTTTTTTAATTTAAACAATGCTGTTTGCGGATCGGTCGATCTGTGAAATCTGAAGCAAAATGTTTAAATGAATATAACCTAAACTTCTTAACTAATTACTTGGATCCTACCCTCATTTTATACACGGTTAGGTACCTACCCACTAACCTATCATAACAGGTAATACCCATGTATCGTTTTCAATCAACTCGATACCGATAATCCCCATCCCAGCTATATTATTGAACCCAAATTACAATATTTTACAATGCAAATAACCGGTTATTTCTTTGCTCAATAGCACCAGTAGCCAAAACTACAAAAAGCCGGGATTAGATTACGTTTACCCCTGTTCACAAAACAGGTTGAAGTTAGACCGGTTAGTTAGGGTATCAATCAGACATTTTGTTAATCACTGCCATCTGTCGATTGAACACCGCGGTTGGCTTCATACACAGGTGCAAACTTGGTGCAAATAATCCGCTCCGTAGGGAGATACAAAACATGGTCCAGAAATCGTCGTTCAGCGAAACATAGTATACCTAGTCTTCTAACGCCACGCGTGTGATTATGGAACTAATCAATGATGGATCCGCGTTTATTTTCACAAAAAACTGATAATTATTGAGCGTCGTAATGCGTCGTCGCGAGCGTAATGTCCGTTTTCTAAAAAATCTATACTTACCAAAAGCCGTTAACCTTCTTCACCTGTTCGTAGGTAAGATATCACTGTAAATACAGCTGACATTACAGTAGCCTTATTCGCTAACTCCACTGACAGCTCGCAGATATCATCATTTGGTAAAGTGTACATCAGTAAATTGTCAAACAGCTATTTTCTTATTCGCTAACGCCAGTGACCATCTGAGATGACGTCATGAGCATCGACACAGGCTGATATCCACCATGACTCATTTTGACAGCTGTTTCTGTATCGATAAACGTTAGATTGCGATTCCGTAAGCTTAGTGGACATCAAATTGATGGCCACTGTAATTTTTTGAAATACACTACAAATAGCAGTGTTTTATGCCTCATCACTGGGATGTCTATACTATATTGTAGCATCAGACATATAAGATTTCTCTAATTTTGCGAATCCAATAGAAATACAAACCCTGAGTCGTTTCCTTTATTTTTTGATAGTGTTATTTTTAATTGTATTATTTTAATTTGTTTTATCTTTTTTTGTGTGGAATAAAAATGTCGCGTGTATTTTTGCTGGCATTTGTGGAATAAGAGACAAAACGAAGTTTATCCAGAATCCAGAAACATCGTCTGCGGGATTGCAATAATTCTCTGGATTTACGGGAGAAGGAATTCATGGCAAATTTTCGTATCAACAAATAAGGGTTTCAGCAAGTTTCGGCAGAGTTACGTCCGTTTCTGCAACATGCTCAACAAAACACTGCTGTTGCAATTGAGCTAAAAGTAAGAATGTATAACGTTAAAAGTAAAATAAATACCAATATTACATAAATTAATGTTACTCATAAACACTCTGAAATGATGATGACTAATAATAATATGATGATAAACTTTGTAACATCAAATTTTGTTATGTATAGATATTGGCAGTCCTAAACTTTTATGCAAACGGATCATACCAAAGGAACTCCTCATTCATTTGCAACATGTCTCAACTTTTATTTAGTAAGTGCCTACATGAGGTAACCGATGCTCTCAGTGTATGGGACGAGCTACTCAAGTACATAAAGTTTCCTTCCTCTCAAAATCCATCATGAAAGTGTATGTTAGCATTTTAAACCTAAATAATAATAAAATAGTATACCAATTTTTATTTTGCATGCAAAACGTAGGAATCTACGTATCAAAATATTATTTACGTTGTTAAATTTACAATAACTACAATACTCACAATATTCTCAGTTAAAATATTGTTCATCCACACGGAACTTTAGACACCAAGTTCACACACAATAGAAAGCAAATACTGAATTTTACCGCCACAGATTATTTTTAAATGTATAACACGCTGAAAATAAAGCGTTCTCTCAAACGTAGTAATGTAATGCTAATAGGGTATTTCCTACTTAGCAGTATAATAGTCGATAAAAAAATAGAGTTGTCAAGTTGTCATCGTAGTTTTGGCGTCAGCAACCGTGTAACGATATCCACTTCATGCGATACAGAATACCAATGTTTTGAACTTATCGGTTGACATCAAAGTTCGGATGAAAACTGAGGCCAGTTGACATCTGAAAATCAGAAAGTTAGCGAATAAGCCAGCAGATGGAATTCAAAAAGGGTATTCGTAACCGGAAATCAGTGAGACAGGAGAGAATCTTCTTTGTGTATGATCTCGGCAGCTGGACTAATTTACCCCCACGTCATGGTGTTTTTTTTTTTCCTAAACCTAAGATTTGGTAAGTATGACATATTAAAAGTAAAATTTAATAAGTTCTGAATAGTAAAGTATTGAAATTGAAACTAGTAATAGGTAAATTATAAAAAACTGTGGCTATTCGCGGTGCCTCACCTCTGCCTTGAACAGAAACGCAAGCTCCGCGAAAACGTTTAATTACTGCATTGTGCACGAGAAAAATATGACGCTTGGGATGAATATAATTTTGTTTGTACCAGTACGTTGTACGCTTGTGATATTCACTGCCCAAGAAAATCACATGTTAAATTAATGTTAATCGTAGAATTGATTCTTATTAAATATTGAGCTTGATGAATTACAAAAAATAGCAAAAAAAAATAAAGCTGCTCACTGCTAAGTTTGCGCAGTAACAGTAACTAAACGTTCACTTCGTTATGAGTTTTCTCAGCCGCTGTGTCTGCTGCTGTTTGGTTTATCAATTTATTATATTTTAGTACTGTGGAAATGTGTTAAAAGTTATTACTTTGCTTAAAACTAATTCTGGATAATAATTCTGATCTATACCATCAGAAAAGGTGAGATATATGACGGATTTATTGTAGGGGATGTAGGTATTCCACAAAAGTAACGTTTCACCTTTCGTTTTGTAATAACATTTTTATCGATCTTTAGTAAATAACCAAAATACTCATGATTATGTCATCACTGTAAATTGTATTACTTGTATTCTCTCTTTTGCCCCACATTGATTTTTTTATTTCAGGTTATTATCGACCTGTCAAGAAGACATTTTTTTCGTGAAGCTGTACTTGCAAAATTCGCAAAATAGGAGACGAAAACCCCTTTAAGTTTTCAAATTTCATATCGAATCTGCCACCAATAGTAAGTTTGACTAACTTTCATTAATTTTACAAGCAAAGGAGCGTAATAAATCTTTACAACAAATTATTTGCTCGTCGAGGTGTGTAAGTAAACATTTTGCTAATTCCAGCGATAGGAATGTTTTATTATTGTAAGTTATTGATTGCGAGGACTGACTGGTAGCTTTATACTCTCTTATAGTTCTGTAAAAGGTGTATTGTTGAAGTGCAATCACGAATATTATGTGTATAACCTCTAAACGGTTACAATGTATTCAGTATCATATGTTTCTGTCACGCCCAGCTGTTTAGATATGAAGCTCATGCAAGGTTAGATTTAGATTAAACTTCGACATATTTGGGTGATGTTTCCAGAGATTACTACTTTCAAATGGAGCATTGTACATTGTGTTGCACAGATAAGTGGAAATAAACTTTGTATTGTCAACACATAGCTGTGTGAATAGTAAGCAGTGTTTGCTTATGCTTGTTCACTAAATAATAACTAATTTAGTCATTAAATCATCCAAATAAGGCTGCATCTATAATTTAATTATGAATAAAATAAAAATTACAAACTTATTCACTTAATATATAATCAAACAAGTACAATGTAATAAAACTAACAAAAAGGACAACTCAAGATTAAGGGCTAGACTGTGGAGAAAGGGATCTTATTTCTGAGTGGTTTAAAAGAATAACCTAAGGATCTATACCTTAACCACATCCAAGTAACCTAGGTGGCCGAAGTTGCTAACTGACCTTCAATGCCCATTTACGGGCGAACTGCTGTTCTTAAGTAACAAGAGCCCAAATTATTTCTATGTAATGTACTGCAATTTTATTTTATACCTACAGTAAATATCAAAACCTTGCCATTTACATGAATTTTTATTTTTGATTAAAAAAAAGTAAAGTCAAACTTGTTCATCAAACTTTATATACATCTAGACAATGATTTAGCATAAAAATGTGCAAAGTCACAATTTTTCTTGAATTTGATGCCTAATAAAGTGATAATTTTTATGATAACTAGCAATAAAATAACTAATTTTGCCTCCTATTAGCTAGTGCTCCTATTAGTATAAATTGATAGTCATGTGTAATTGATATTGATTGGCAATGACTATGAAAAGCGTTGTATTTATAACTTCTACAAGAATTAAAAATATATTTGAATTCAAGCACAGCAGATCACTTCTATACATAGAGTGGAATTTTATTTCAGAGAAATGAGAAGTGCCAATTCCTTCACAGACCAATCCACAGCAATGTTTTCTCTATGGATTTAGTTAAAAGTTAAATCTATCTAAACTAAAAGTATGTAGAAGAACATCTATTTTTGGTAGTTTGTATTATAGCCTACTGAACTATTTGAAAAATATTTCACTACTAGCTGGTGCCCGCGACTTCGTCTGCGCAGGTTTAGTATTTTGAACAATATGTTTACAAATTGTAGCCTATGTGTTATTCTGATGTATAAGCTATATTATTGTAAAGTTTCATTAAAATCCATTCAGTAGTTTTTGCGTGAAAGAGTAACAAACATCCATACATACAAACTTTCACGTTTATAATATTAGTAGGATTTGTTAGCCGCCCATCCCCAAGTACCATAGGCTATATTTTATCAGGATACAAACCACAGGAAAGAGCTAGTCAATAATATTGGGGTCAATGCAAAAACAATGCTTTATATTTATTGGACTATGCTAACTTTACAAATCCTATCATTGTTCACACTACAGTAGCCCTTATAATCAAAGATGTCTTCAAGTTGGTATAGGTTAATGTATTTACACATAAACATAGATAATACTGGTTTCTTAACACTTAATGAAAATATCAAACAGTTTTCTGAAGGCCAATGACAATAATGTAAATAAGTTATTAATTGCTGCATAATGTGACGCTGAATGCCTTGCATACATTGTATTTGAAGAACATAGGTACAAAGTCACGTATCTTTCCCATGGGTATTGACAGAAATAGATAAATTGAAGTGTGTGATATCTCTGGACTATGTAGATTTAACATTTCTGTTACATCATACATTGGAGGTAGGGCTGCCATCCGTCCGGGTTTCCCCGGATTTGTCCTCGTTTGGAGGCCGTCCGGGGGCCGTCCGGGCAGGGTTTCAAGAAGTGTCCGGGGAAAACCCGGACACTTTTCATATAAGGAAGCACCTCATTGAATTTAAGTATATGTTAATAGTAAATGGATTACAAATTAGGTATTATTTTGTTTACAAAAAATCGTACTCGTTCGGGGAAAAAATGCGAATTACGCCAAATGTCCGGGGTTTTTTAATGTTTGTCCGGGTTTGTCGAAATTCGAGATGGCAGCCCTAATTGGAGGGCATTTAGGCAAAGAAATAATTGCAAACAACCACTTTTATATCATCCATCTATGAATAAAGTATCCATGTATGTACATATAAAGTTTTTTGGTGCAAATCTCAGGAACTATTGGTCTGATTTGAGAAAGCCAGTGAAACGGCTGGCATAATCTACTCAGAATATATTCATTCAGGTTCAGACAGTTGAAACATTCAAACTATCTGTTTATGGCCAAACTCATTTAAAAAAGCAGATCTTCCGGTATTATATGATAGAGTAATCAGTGTAAACACCCAATTATATTAAACAGTTAACTATAATTCCAGAGATTACTTTATCAGTACTTTTTTAAGCTTGTAGGTTTCAAGGGCCAAATATGAGTGTATGTTTAAGCCCAGTAAAAGTCTCGAAACAAGTTGAAACAAGTCATGTAACATAATATTTTATCAAAAGTAATCTCCATCTATCACTTCTATGTATTTAATTGGTGAGATATGGCATAAAATATAACTGCTAAACTGTTAATATTTAATTAACCAAAATTATGTGTGTTTTTAAATATGTAGAATAGATTGTTTCTGTATCAGTATGTGTTTTGTATAAAATTAACCAAAACTTTTTATATTGAACAACTAGCTTTTGCCCGCGACTTCGTTCGCGTGGAATAGTGGCATCCGGCAGATTTTTGGTTTGAACAATAGATGGCGCTGTATGTCCGGAATAAATTGTATTTTTTATTTTTATTTTTTGTAATAAAAACTATCCTATGTCCTTCTCCTGGCTCTAAACTACCTCCCTGCCAGTTTTCAGCTAAATCGGTTCAGCCGTTCTTGAGTTATAAGTGGAGTAACTAACACGACTTTCTTTTATATATATAGATAACTGATTCTAAGACATTCTTACAAGTTAATGAGCTTGTTAAGAAGAACTTAATTGATATCATGTTTCATGTTCAAATATGGATGGGTACTAATTGGTAATATAAACAATTTAATGAGAAAAGTAACAGAACAGAAGGCTAAATAAGATGTGTGTGTCAAAGATATGTGTACTTGCAAGTACACATTTGTAATAGCCAACTATTGTCTCTTTTACTGAATTGCTTTTACTCCTATTTTTAGAAAGCTGGCGAAAAAGCTTCAGTTTCGTTTCTAATGCGGGCAACTGGACTCTTATTACTCTCTTAAAAAAAAACATACAAATTGCAAACTCAAAAACCTGAAATCAGCACTATCTACCTACTGATCTTAGCCACAAGCATCACATACCAATCTATACATGAGACACTTAACGACTGAAGTTATATTACAAATTAAAATTAATTGGACAGGGTGGTAGAACGATGCCTCGCTGCAGCAAACGCACACGGAGCGGCGCTCCCGCGAACGGGGGCGAAGTCCTACCGGGGGCGACCGCCATCGACGAACACCATCACCACAAGAGATCTAGAAATAGCAGGTAAGGGAACCAATCTAATATGTAGTTTCATTGTTATGACCATTTCAGAAATCGGCGGGTTTGGTAATATTTTTTTTAGGAGTCCAAAATCTTTATTTTACGCTGTTTCCAACATTTTTTGCACTGATTATTTATTTCCTTTCATTTTTATATCCTTATCAGATTGTTGCTGAACAGTTGGTAGCCTAACAATGTTCTATTTTGATTTTATTCTCATGTATTAATTTATTCATTTCAGTTCACGTCGACATTCCAAATCAGAAGACACGAGTTTTAGCGTAAAGAAATGTTTAACATGGTTTAAAGAATACACAACAGTTACAGAACCAGATGTGTTAGGTGAGTACATACCTCTATATTATGCAATTCCAGTCCACATTTAGAACATACTTTCTCAAATCAAATCAAAATCTTTTTATTTCACATAGGCCTTTGCAGGCACCTATGAAACGTCACATTAGTTGCACGGTTCCAAAAAGTTGGTCTCATGGAGAAGAGCCGGCAAGAAACTCCATAGACACTCTTTTTAAAAAGTAATATAGTCACAGTACAAACAGTCTATTACATAACAATAGTAAGCTCACAAAATTATTATTTGATTCTGACTTATGAATCCTTATACTGAGACCTCCATGCCAGATTTACCATCATCTTTGTTGTATATAGTTCAATAAAATTGCGAGAATTAATTTCGCCCAACTTTTTGTAGTTATGGAACATTACGCAAGTTGCAGATTATAATACCAATATTTTGTTACTACAGGTCCAGAAGGCATGGAAAAGTTCTGTGAAGACTTAGGAGTGGATCCAGAGAATGTTGTTATGTTGGTCATTGCATACAAAATGGGGGCAAAACAAATGGGCTATTTCACACAAGAGGAATGGTTAAAAGGTAACACATTCATTTTAATTCATCCTCCGAGCCTTTTTCCCAACTATGTTGGGATCGGCTTCCAGTCTAACCGGATGTAGCTGAGTACCAGTGCTTTACGAGGAGCGACTGCCCTATCTGACCCCCCTCAACCCAGTTACCCGGGCAACCCAATACCCCTTGGTTAGACTGGTGTCAGATTTACTGGCTTCTGACTACCCGTAACGACTGCCAAGGATGTTCAATGACATTCATTTTAATTCTTTGTACATATTTTTCAGTTTTTCTTTTGCGTAATGACCAAATCAAAAATCATTTATTCAAACTTTGCTGCAAAACAGCACAAAAACGCCCATCCTTCACCACTTCCTACGTTTTTGCTGGGAATAAGTGGTGCAACAAACTCCCCAGCAACACATGTCTGGCCAAAATGATAATGATAAAAAATTCATGCTAAGTTATATTGTTTGTTTATTTTCAGGTCTAACAGAGTTACAGTGTGACAGTGTGCACAAATTGCAGAACAAATTAGAATATCTTCGCAGCTTACTCAACGATCCATATATTTTTAAGGCTATTTACAGATACTCCTATGATTTTGCCAGGGTAAGTACATACTTTACCTCTTTAAATTAAGTCCTTGGTCCTCACAAAGAAATGTAAAAATCTTACTCATAAAACACTTAATAACTTCTTTTTATTAATTTATTGCAAGTAAATGTTTGTAATTTTAAATCATGTTTTATCCCATCTATTTGTGTAAGATTTGTGTAAGTCGCCCGGTACGCATGATTCGCCCGCAAAAATTAATTAGTATCAAACCAAATTATTTGCTCAAGAGAAGATTTATGAAATGCTTACAATCGTTTAGTTATTCGAAATATGTATTTCCTTTTATTCTCAAAGAAAGGCCTATAAATTATTTTCTTTTGGTAATAAAAAACATTCTCATAATATTTCCGT
Organism: Helicoverpa assulta; assembly: GCA_963856015.1. Lineage (NCBI taxonomy): Eukaryota > Metazoa > Arthropoda > Insecta > Lepidoptera > Noctuidae > Helicoverpa > Helicoverpa assulta. The sequence goes on along the minus strand of CAWLCW010000026.1, from coordinate 12,538,432 downwards.
ATCCTCAGGACAAGGACCAGCGGTCCCTGGAGACGGGCACGGCGCGGGCGCTGCTGGGCGTGCTGCTGCCGCGCTGGGCGCTGCGGCCGGCGCTGGCCGACTTCCTGCAGCGCGGCCGCTACCGCGTCGTCAACCGCGACCAGTGGTGCAACATCCTCGAGTTCAGCCGCACTGTCGACACGCAGCTCAATACTTATGATGCTGATGGCGCTTGTATGTATCAGCTTGTATACTCAAATATTCATATTTATGGGTGTTACAGTCAGTGATTTATTTACAAGGAGCGACTGCCCTATCTGACCTCCTCAACCCAGTTATACAGGCAACCACTTTGCTTCCAACTGCCTAAAATATTCAAAAGACAGTTGCATCTAGCATTGCTTAACCTTATGATCCATTGACCTGTGCAGCTGTCAATTAGTAGTTATATTGCATCAAATAACTATTATCCTTTCTTTATAGGTCATTCGTTTTATATATTTATTTATATTTCCTTGTTTCCAGGGCCAGTGATGCTGGACGAGTTCGTGGAGTGGCTGCGCGGCGAGCGGGCGGGCGACGCCGCCATGCCGGCGCACAGCTGAGGCTCGCCGCCGCCCTAGTCGCCCCAGCCGCACACGGGATGATACAAGCTGGAGTGCTCATGTGTACCGTGTTGTGTGTGATCAGTGTTTCTGTGGATAGTGCCGGATCAATCATATATCAAGAATGACATGTGAAATTGTTTACAAATATTGTTTATCATATTTTACCAATTATAATGAGGTACATATGGGGGACCCCATGTTCAAAAATTTGCAAGCCTGCACTCTCTAAATCCGGCACTGTGGAGCACACAATAGTGGCAGCAAATGAAATGTTAAGGCTTGAGCAGTAAACAAGTACCTGTGTGTTTTAATTGCATTTTATAAAGCTGAATAGTTTGTTTGAGCATGCAAATCTCAGGAACTACTGGACTACTAACTAGTGTTAGATGGCCCATTTATCGTTTGAACAGCTTAGAACTGGCAGAAGCTAGTGTAAGGCAAAATAAAAATCAATACTGCCACTTTAATTCAAAATTATCTTGCCATGATTAAGGTACTGTAATCTGCTTGGTTGTTACAACTTCTGTTGTCCTGAATATGAAAATACTTGTACACATTAGCACTCCATTAGTTGTCTAATCTGTGGAATGTATAGTTGAAGTTGACTATACAATGTGAATAGGAAGTATATGCAGAGTGGAAAAGACTTGATTAGGAATGGAAGGTCTAAATCAATGGGATGAAAGACCTGGGTTAGTGAATGGTTTAGAACGGACATTGTTGCTCTCTCACATGATGCTAAGTGAGAAACTTCTAAAAACCTCCTGTATATGTAGACATGACACTGATAACAAAACAAAAATATGTGTATTTGTTTATATTTTGTGTTGTATGCACAAGTGATCAAGTCTTTGATTGGAATGTTTTTATAATGCTTGTTATAATTAACCAAACAAAAAGTCAATAAAACAAGTTATTGTATGAAAATCGTGAATATCACATTGTCATGTCTATGTATTTATAAGCCTTAAAATTATACCAGATTATACTGTTAGTTAACAATTTACAAACTCACTCGCTGAACTAGTATATGATACTTGAGCCATAAGGGGTCTGTAATATGTAATTTATTGACAGGGAATATAAATTATTACGTGAGTAATATTTATCGCGGGCGATAATCGCATAGTGAACTGTATCAAGCAGTTTTGTTGAAAACCTATGTGTGTATGAACTTTATGTCCTGCTTTGTACTCTAGCGTTGTCCCTTACATTTGTTTATCCTCGATTTTTTTTGTTTATGGCACCACAAAAAAAGATTTTGGTTTTTTGTTCAACAATGCTAGTGTAGAAGGCCTCTGCCACTTATGCCAAATTGTGAAAAAGAGTGAGAACATTTTTGTGTGTTTGTTTGGCCCGTTGTCATCCGTATTAATGTATTTTGTTTCATTCATGTAATGTGAAAATCTCGTGTACAGTTTGTCGCGAGTATGCATGATAATGTAAACTGTTTTCTTTTTTCAATTTTGAAAAGAATAAAACAAGCCGGTATTGTTAATAAACAAATTTAGTTTTTCTTTGTTCTAACAAGTTACATTATGACCTTATGACTATTCTTTCACTTTATTTATGCAAAGCATGCTGCACTTATCCATTAACATTATTTCGCACATTTTGTAAATATAACATTACTTACGCTATTGGTTGACCACCCGAGGAGCTTCATACATCAATGGTCAGTACATTCTATTGTATTTTATATTATGTATTATTTGTCTTATTAAACTGTTAGGTATAAGTTCATGTGTATATTTTTAGAATTTACTTTAGATGTATGTATATTATGATTACCCGATGCTCCTCTTAATATAAAACAAATATATATTTGAAGTATGCAATCTCATTATCTATGAAATCTGTTGAGACATTGAATATTATATTAATTTGCCCACCGAACGTTTATTATTATGTTTGTAATAAAACAGTACAACAGACAAGGAGATGTGAACTTTGAACAGCTTTATGTGTATATTTATTTTGTACTAGTAGCTAATACTTGGTGGGATTAGTGTAATGTATTGCAATTCAATGAAAAGCTTATACTGTCAGGTATCTGCTTCAGATGGCCTTTCGACTGATTTTAAACACAAGCCTAGGATAACTGTAATTTGAATGTGCGGTGAACATCTCTGGTGTTCGTCTAACAACATTCATCTTCCTTTAGCAATAAAATATGTTTAGATAGAAACTTCAGCTATTTATGTATAGTATCATTATATTAATAAGTTGGTAACATAAGTGGTTATTTTTATAAAGATACTTAGACTAATGCTAGACATGTGTCGCACATTTAACTAAACTGAAAATAGAATAATCCATATACACCACAGACTGGACTGCCGAGGCCACTTCGAATCATGTTCCAATAGACTAGGTCTACGTCTAGTCTAAACACTAGGTTTAGGTGTAGATATCGTTTTATATAAGAACGTGTAGGTAGTATATTCAAATTCTCTGATTGTAAGTAAATGATTTCTCTGTAAAATACCGTGTATCCAAAATTATCGCAAATCGTTTAGGCCATTGTAACGGAGGTTATTACATGAGGAATAAATAAAATAATTTCAAAGTGAATTGTGTTTTGTTTACCATTTGATTTGTTCATTCTAACTTTGTGTAACTCTGCTCTTATTAAACTATTTGATTACTGAATTTGGAGTTTTGCTTTTATCAAAATGGCAATATCTGCTGCTATGTGGTGACCAAATATGACAAAATCTACATCCATATTATGAAATGGGCCTGGGAAAAATAAAAATCTGCTTACTTAATAGGTAGTTGTCTATTTACAGTACCGATCAGCTTTCATCTTACTCCTACGGTCTAACAATGTTTCGTGCAGATTGCCTTCTGTCTTTGCTTTCTTTAGCTCTGAAACGCCACCATCATTCAGCCTGAGCTTCTTGTCTTGGAATTTCTGGAACTTTTTCCTGAAAAATTATAACCACCTTGTAGCGATTTCAATAAATTAAATAACATTTTGTAATATTGGTGAATCTAGAAAAAAAAAATACGCATATATGTTTTCTGCAACAATGTAAAGATGGTACCTATAAACTTTCTAACCAAGTTTTAAACCCTTCAAGTTTTAAACCTTTCAAGTAAAGCATTGCATTGCTTGAAACGTTCTAAAGGATCCAATTATTTGCACTTACACATAATTGACTTCCACTTGTGAGAGATCAGCCTGCTCTTCATCAGGTAGCACAGACTTATTGACCTCCTTGGTCTTGTTGCTCCTGATGCTGCAGAACTCATTGGTGCCAGCTGAAGTACTCCGGGCCACAACAGCGTCATCCTCAGGATCAACGGACATGAACTTGTTTAGGGAGCTTAGGATTGCTGTTTTACCTGTGGATTTTTGAGTAGTAGAGAGTACGTGAATAAAAACTTTCTGCTCATTGTTGCCCTTCTTAATTCTAATTAAATGTTGTATGTTGTTCCATACTAAAGAGTCACGTTTGTGTAACATAGACAATTTCAAATCCATGCATCCACATATAAAAAAAACAATACTTGGTGACAAAGATTGACATGACATATCTAGAAGAGTACATGAAAACAAGACCACTCACCCTCCTGCCACACTGGTTCCCACTGCTCCATTGCGCCCACAGCATCAGATCTCCCCACAACAGTCTCTTTTGCAACGCCCAAATACTTCCCATACCCAGACTTCAGTGCAAACTTGTTCTCCCCAGCTGGGAATGCTGTAAATATCTCTTCCGGTGAAGGACCATCTCCTTCATCATGTGGAGCTCCAAGTGTGAACAGACCATTGTCTAACGCTGATACGTAAGAGTTCTTTCCGAACTCTATAGAGATAGATCCTGTAATGTCTTCAATCTTTTCAACCTTCCACCAACCTCCATGCTTTACTGAGTCCTCATCTATGTTTGATGCTTCTGAGTTTTCCTTCTTCTTGTGTTTACGTTTCTTTGCTCTGGAAAATTTATTTCAATAAGAAATCCAGTTGACATTGAAGTGGAAAACTAGGTAATTAATATGTGGAAAACTAGGTAATTAAGATATAATTACTGATAAACCGGCAGCTTGAATACTGAGACACGGAAGCTTCTAACAGCATATCTTAGGGGTAGGTTATGTTAAGAACTTACTATCCAGTGATACTTACTTGGGCTTTTCTCCTTTAAAAATAAGCTTGCCCCGCTTTACTGCTGCGTACTCATCGGCCATATCGTATTAAAAAAAATACTTTATTCAAACTTGAGTTATAATAGAAATGTTTGTTTTGCGAGTTTTATTTACACGCAGGATAATGTAAAAACAAACGTTTTATAATACAATAATATATTACTGCATGGTTATCGTTCAAACAGTTGCAATTTAATCAAATCTTCTCTTTAGCAGATATCAAAATAACTTGAAATTGAGAGTTTGAGATGAGAATGACTAACAAAATTGATTAATATTGACACTATGACTATATAATGACTATGATCTCTATGACAGCTATTTTGAAAATAAAACAAATTATATTGAATAGTGATGTCTGTAATTTTGTATGAAGATTTGAAAATTATCGATTTTTTGTGCAAGAAAGAAATGAATAATCGATCAATTTATATTATTACGAACATATTATAAGTAGTACACCGTCAAAATACATGGTGAACTGAATGTAGACTCCAGAGACTAAAAACACACTAGATTTTATGACGCATTGCTTTAATCATTTTTATATTTTATTGTGGTATCAAATAGGTTATAGTTATCGGCACGGATATTGAGCCCTGACCTTCACCTGCGCAGAAGCGATTTATTGGTTTATTGCCTTATGTGTACAGTGCGCAAAGCGATCCCGCCTCTTCCGCTGAGAGCCCAATATCCGTGCCGACTATACACATTGTGATAAATTATTGCCGCCCTAAAAATTATCGACACACACATCACTAGATTCGTTTCGTTTCTTATTTCTTCATTTCCCTGCATCAGTAATATGATTTCTAAAAAGCTAAATTAGCTTTACTAAACAGTAAATTAAATTCACATTAAAAACACAATGTGGTCAATAAGCAAATCATGAGCTTTGATACTAATTTAATGATAAAAGTGAATCGAGTCATCATTTTAAAATAGATGCCAAATCCCTTTCCGAACGAGAGCTTCAACTCATGCCACTTGCCATAGACAACGATCTTCTGCACGCCATTTTGTAATTTTGAGCATGTTGACTCTTCTCCTGTAAAATGATTTTCTTTTCGTTGTTAAAATGTAGTGATGGTGTAGTTTTATAAATATTAAAGTGAAGAAGAGAAATAAACCAAAATGGAAATGCCGGAAGTAAAATCGTTCAACGCGGAGGTATTCATCTAGCTAACTTTTCACATCGAACAATGTTCCGTGGCATCTTACTAACAAAATTTTTCTTACAGTTATCCGCGTTGTACGACAACAAGCCGCCAATATCAAAGGCGAAGATGAGTGCAATCACCAGAGGTGCTATCAAGGCCATAAAGTTTTATAAACATGTAGTGCACAGTGTTGAAAAGTTCATACAAAAGTGCAAGCCAGAGTATAAAGTGCCTGGTCTTTACGTGATAGATTCAATAGTGAGACAGTCGCGGCATCAATTTGGACAAGATAAGGATGTGTTCGCGCCGAGGTTTGCTAAGAACATGCAGCAAACGTTTGCAAACCTCTTTAGATGTCCTCCTGAAGATAAGGTTAGTTACATAAAATTTATGTTTTAGGTTATAATCTGTCCCTCTCTTATCTATGTATTGAGTAAAATGTTTTCGGGACAGTAGATACAAGCGGTACTTAAGCGTACCACAGAGTATAACTTAAGAGAGTTAAGGGGTACGAGTTTTCATATGCCTTGCTTGATAAGTTTGAGTATTTTCATTATGCATGTAATTAATGTCTGTTATTGAATGCTAATAAGTGGAAATGCTAGGAACTTTCCAATAAGCATTATATATAAAGGTCTCACATATAACTTAAGTCTTAATTCAACAATAAATAATTTCAGCGCAACATAATCCGGGTGCTGAATTTGTGGCAAAAGAACAATGTGTTCAGCCCCCAAGTTATTCAGCCATTGTTGGATATGGCAGACCCCAATCATCCATTGCATCAGGAGATACAACAACAGCAAAACAATACTGCTAATGGTAATATTTTATTCTTTTATAAGATAATTTAACCAATCTTTGAAAAAACAGAAGTAAGCTTACTTCAAAATATTAATATAAATAATAGTATTAAAATGCCCTCAGCAAGAAAAAAAAAATACTCCTATTTGATATAGTACACTTTTGTCTAACAAGAATTAACTTCAATTCATTAACTGACCTGCACTGGATCAACCTAGCACATTATACATTCCATACTTTAGAAAAATAGCAATGTTCTTGCTACTGTCTCCAATAATAATTCTTACATGTATAATTCCAGGGAGCAGTCTGAACATCAGTCACAATGCATCAGACAACAAGATATCACCCGTGCCCCCACCACTCCACACTCCACAGTCTTCCACGCCTATGGGTGATCAGGTAAATATGTATACTGTCAAAGTTCATAAAAACAATATTATAAAGGGTGACATAAACAAAGCTATGTTACTGCCAAATATGGCCAAAATCCATCCAGTAGCTATAACTTGATTTAACTTTATGCAACACTAGCCGTTTTCATGCGGTTTCACCTGTGTCCCGTGGGAGCTACTGCCCGCACCGGGATAAAATATAGCCTATGTTACTCGCAGATAATAAAGCTTTCTAATGGTGAAAGAATATTAAAAATCGGTCCAGTCGTTTTTGAGTTTATCCATGACAACCAACCAAACAAACAAACAAAGTTATCCTCTTTATAATATTAGTATAGATAATATGACATAAGCGGACTTAATGCCACAGGCATAGTCAACCTTAGTGTAATGCAAAGTTAATATGGTACATTATATGGTGCATTAATTACCAAGAAAGTATAGTATGATAGGAGTTAAAACATACCAATATACAAACAATACATTAGGGTTAGTTGTTCCATTGTATAATTTGGATAAAATCCTCTTACTAAATAATAAGAGAAATACTGTTGCTATGCAAAAAAGGTTGTATAGTCAACTAGGCTTTAATGTAATCATCGATATATATGTACTACGTACTAGATAGAACGTTCCGAACAAAAAGCTTGCCACACTGAAGTGCACTGCAGACTTTGCATTGCCCAAAATGGCAAATCAGAGCGATTTTGACACCTGCGTCAGACGGATGTCTATGAAACGACAATTATAAAATAGAAAATACATATCAAGGTATAAACTTACACATATAAACTATTCGAGAGTCAAGTTAGTAAAATTACACGCTGTTCATGCTATTACAACGCTTGTATATCATACTTGTCATTTATAATTCAATTTTACAAATATGCATTACATTGTTCCCGCCGCCATCTTAAATTATGGATTAAGAAAATCGTGCAGAAACAGATGTGCCATAAAACTGGCAGTAGGTAAAATATCAATGAAAACAGACTTCACTTTGTCATGGTATGTTCTTACTTTCAAGAAAAAATAATATGACCTCGTATGTATTTCGCTACTGTAAAAACACTACAACATATATCAGCGCGTTTAAATTCGCGAAAATTTGTGAAAGCCCTCTTAAGAAAAAAAAACATCGTAATTAATATTAAAAAACCCTAAAAATAAGTTCCTGGTTTTAATACATTACATGATTTTGCATTCACTTAGATATAAATAAACTTTTTGATATATTACATGATTTTGAATTCACTTAGATATAAACTTTTTGAGTAATGAAAAATGTAGGCAAAATACGAGCGAACATATTATGTCACTTCTGCAATTGTTAGGGAGAATTCTTGGGCTGTAGAAATGACTGAGGCTGTTTCCGAAATATAGGTACTGGTTTATTCCAACGGATGATTTGTAACAAATTATATAATTAAACGGCGCGCGACGCGTACAATTTTCACAGCTGATCGGTAAGGTCTGTGTGCGGCCCGCGATCCTCGTACGTGGCTGCCCCCCGCGCCGCGCTGTCCCCCCTCCGATGCCATCGCCGGTGGCGCCTCCATCGACGTCGTTCCTATGTTCTAGAGGTTTCCGAACATCCTGCCCGGGTTGAAACATCGTCTTCAATAGGTAAAGGACATATGTTGTTGAAGGCCCTTGTGATGTTGCCCTTCTTGGTTTTGATTTCCGCCACCCTCGTGATGCCGTCAGCACCAGGAAACACCTTGACGATACGGCCTAATAGCCAATGTAGTGGTGGTTGCGTTTTCTCTCTGATCAGAACTAACTGATTCAGCTTAATTTCGCCTGTGGACGCATGCCATCTGGTTCTCTGCTGCAACATGACAACATATTCATGACTGAATCGGTTCCAAAAGTGTTGCCGTAGATGCTCAATTCTTTTGTAGCGGTCCAATCGAGTGATGTTGACGGAGTGTACCTGCGGCTGAGAAACGGATATTAGCGGTCGTCCAATTAAAAAGTGCGAAGGAGTGAGAGCGGTAAGGTCGTCAGGAGACGAAGAAAGAGCAACAAGGGGACGGGAATTTAATATAGCCTCAATTTGGACTAGGTATGTGTTCATCTCCTCATATGTTAGATGAGAAGAATGAACAATGGTTTTTAAGTGTCTTTTTGTAGACTTAACGGCGGCCTCTGTTATACCATTAAAATGTGGACTATAAGGAGGAGTAAAGCTAAACTTTATCGCTTCTTGTGCAAAATAGGTTTCTAAATTTGAATTAGCCAAGAATTGTGCAAGCTCATTAAATACGCCCACAAAAGCTGTGCCGTTATCAGAGAGGATACTGTGTGGTTTACCCCGACGAGCAACGAATCTCTTTAACGCGGCAAGATAGGCGTCTTTGGTGAGATCCGCCACAAGCTCCAGATGAACAGCCTTTACTGCCAAACAGACGAACACACAGATATAGGATTTAATGAGTCTGGCACCTCTGCCTTTACGGTCAGCTATCAGCATTGGTCCGGCGTAGTCGACACTACAATTATAAAACGGAAATTCAAGCTGTGTCCTCGTGCGTGGTAGCTGACCCATGATTGGTTGCACCGCTTGACACCTAAATCTGAAACATTTGACACATTCTCTGAATGTACCTTTAGATAAATTTCTACCTCCTAAAGGCCAGTAAGTTTGACGAATGTGTGATAAAAGAAGTTGTGGTCCTGCATGCATAAGCTTAAGATGTTCACAACGAAATAATATTTTCGTAATGTGATGTTTACTATCTAGCAATATTGGATGTTTTGTGTCGTAACTGTAGTTAGCGTTATCTAACCTGCCACCTACGCGAATTACACCTCGATCATCCATAAATGGAGACAGTGAAGCAAGCCTATTTTTGCTGGATAGTGGCCTTTTTAAACTAAGTGTTTTGTATTCGTCAGAAAACATTTCCATTTGACTAAAACGTAACATAACAGTAAATGCTTCATTTAATTCATCACAGGATAAATGACCACACAACCTGCTGTTAGGATTTTTTAAATTAAAAATGAACCTAAGTACATAAGCGAAAATACGTTTTAATTTGTTTATGTTAGATTTATTACTAATCAAACGACTGATAACTGATTGAGTTGATTGACAGTTATCTACTAAATGAACTTTAAATTCAGGTATGTCGGAATTAGAACCCGTATTTGGCATTTTAGGCCAACGATCTTCGCCTAATTTTAAAAACTCTGGGCCCGACCACCACAATTTACAGGTGCCGATTTGATCGGCCCTCAGCCCGCGAGATATGAAGTCGGCCGGGTTCTCTTTCGACGACACGTATCTCCAAGAATTTTCCCCGGTACTTTCTTGTATCTCACTGACACGGTTACGAACAAAAGGCTTTAATTTATTCGGCGATGCAGATAACCAACAGAGAACTATCGTCGAATCACACCAATAATAACACTTATTTATTTTAATAGTTAGTGAGTCTACTACCTTTGCACTCAGTCTTGCTCCCAACAAGGCCCCGCACAGTTCAAGACGGGGTATGGTTGTATGTTTAATGGGAGCTACCTTATTTTTCGAAGTTAAAAGGTGAACGGTTATAGTATCATCATTATTTAGGCAACGAACGTACACACATGCCCCATAGGCACACTCGGATGCATCTGTAAAAATGTGCAACTCAATTATTTTATGATTAACACTAAATGCATGCCGTGGTATGTTTAAATTATTCAAACACGATAACGTAGTGACGAATGACGACCAACATTCTTGAGTGTCACGAGAAACCGGTTCGTCCCACGAACATTTTTCTAACCATAATTTTTGCATTGTTATCTTTGCCAATACGACACACGGCCCTACTAGCCCTAATGGGTCAAAGATTTGACTAATGCAAGATAAAATGTAACGTTTAGTTATTTTATTAGTTGGAGGTAGATTTATAGAAAAAGTTAACTGATCTAAATCGCGAACCCAGTTTAAGCCCAATACTTTAGCAGTGTTATGAGATTGATTACGATTTAAATCCAGAATGTTATTATCATTCTGATCAAGGGATGACAACATAGCCTTCATCACTTGTGGGCTATTAGATTGCCATTTTCTTAATTTGAATTGAGCTGATGCTAAAATCGAACTCACCTCCTTGCATAACAGTATGGTTGCTGACTCAGTGTCACTGCCTCCCAAATAATCATCAACGTACATGTCCCGTTGTATAGCTTGCTTTACGTCATCATTAGACGCCTGTGAAGCGAGACTTACGAGTGCCTTTGTCGCTAAGTATGGTGCCGAAGCGGTGCCATAAGTAACTGTATTAAGAACAAAGGTTTTAAGCGGTTCATGTTGATTAAATCTAAATAGGATTTTTTGTAAAGAGCGTTGAGATTTATTTAAATCTATAGCTCTATACATTTTCTCTACATCTCCTGATACAACGTATCTATGTTTTCGAAAACGAAGTAAAATAGAATAAAGATCGTCCTGTACAGTCGGACCGATCATTTGTAGGTGATTTAAAGAAATACCTGAAGTCGTCACAGCTGACGCGTCAAAGACAACTCTTAATTTAGTTGTAGTACTTTGCTCGCGCGTAACACCGTGATGTGGTAAATAGTAACTTATGTTATCATTTGAGTTACTAACTTCAGACATATGCCCTAATTGCAAGTACTCGTGCATAAAATCGATATACCTACCTTTGAATAAGGGATCACGTTCAAACCTACGTTCGAGCGAAAGAAATCGAACTTTCGCCATTTGGTATGAGTCACCTAAAACATCTGGTGACTGTTTAAATGGCATTTTAACAATAAAACGCCCGTCTTCGCCACGAGTAGTAGTGCGTAAAAAATGTTCCTCACATGCACGTTCCTCGGCTGACAACGAATGTTTTTCTGATATTGAATCTAGTTCCCAAAACCGAGTGAGTTCAGGTTTTATTTCCTGCACAAAATTACACACTGGTTGGTCACGGGATGGACTAGGTTGCGCAATAAACCCAGAAATAAGCCATCCTAATTTAGATTCGTATAACCTAGGTTGACATTTGCCTAGATTTATTGTGTTAGTACCTAAAATATTCCAGAACTGTTCAGCACCTAGTAAAATGTCTACGCTTGACGGTTTATAATAGTGAGGGTCAGCTAGACAGATGCCTGATGGAAGTGGAATAGTACTTATATCAATTAATGTCGATGGTAATGATTTGGTTATCTCTGGTAATACTAAACAATCAATTGTTGTTTTAAATTTACCCGAGTAAGATTCTAAGGTTAAGGAACAAGACTGTGTGCTTTTACAAGTTTGCTGGTTAATACCCGTTATTCTGGAGTTTACGTTACGTTTAAGTGAACCCAGCTTACCACACAGCTCCTCAGTTATAAAGTTTGCGGTACTGCCGTTGTCCAGCAGCACCCTCGCTACGTGGCTGCGGCCGCTGCTGTCGCGCACCTTCACCCTCGCTGTGGAAAGCAATACGGTGGACGAAGTAGTATTCTGTATAGCTTTGGCAGTTAAAGTAACATTATCTGTTATTTGACTACTGGTAGTCGGCTCGCTGTCTTTGTCTACGTGTAACAGTGTATTATGTTTTGCCTTACAATACTTGCACCGAGCCCACAATTTGCATTTTTGTTCGGAATGGCCCGGGTTTAAACAGTTAAGACAAACCTTGTATTCTTTAGCCTTCTGATTACGAACATCTGACGTCAGTTTTCGAAAACTATCACACTTAAATAAAACATGACTTTGTTTGCACATTGGACAATTTGAGCTCGAAACCTTATTTGAAATATTATTATTATCAGTTGATGTTATGGCAAAACTTTTTTGCTTATTTGATTTATTGTTTGAGGTCTTGTTTTTAATAGCTTCAGAGTCCTCAACTGATTCCAACAAGTCTGCCCTGTTATTTAAAAAAGTTAAAAATTTAGACAATGTAGGTGCCTCGGATAACGTATTTCTAAATTCTTCCCAATGAACGTAAGTTTTAGTATCTAATTTGTGAGCCATTATATAAATAATTAAGGTGTCCCAGTGCTGCGTCGGTTGTCCTAAAATTGTTAAAGCTCTGAGATTTTTTGTGGTACTATCGACTAAATGACGTACTGCTTTACTGGACTCCTTTTCTATTTGATCGACATTAAATAACGATTGAACATGATTATTTACCAAAAGACGATTATTATTGTAACGTTTCGTCAATAAATCCCAGGCGATGCTGTAGTTACCAGAATTAAAATCCAAGCTTCTAATAATTAAGGCAGCAGCACCCTTTAACGAGGACCTCAGATAATGAAATTTACTTATGTCATCCAACAATGTGTTCTTGTGTATAAGAGAATCAAACGTGTCTCTAAACTCGAGCCAATGCTGATAGCTTCCATCAAAATGTGGTAAACTAATCTGTGGTAATTTCACAACACTATGTTTCGACTGTGTGGCGTCATTATTATCTGAAGCTTGTACGGAACTCACCAACACGCTGGCTCTTCGCTCGCTATGCTGACGTCGCACCTCGCGCGCCGATGACACCAAGGAGAAGTATTGGTTTTGAAAGGCTTCGCGATCAGCCAATGCCTCGGCGGAGTCCTCCATCAGCAGCTCGATATCCCCCTGTATTTTATCATAGTCATTGTATAATAAATCCATTTTATCAAGTCGGGTTTCCAGTTCTGTTACTTGTAAATCACTTAATCGTGAACAAGAAAGGACTACATTTAAATAATTGCTGAAAAGCGTAAGTTTAGCTTTACAGCTTGCACGTTTCTTAACTAATTCTTTAAGTTTAGAGTCCATTATTCAAATAAATAATAATTACGTTAATTCGTAACTAATGAGCAAGCACTGCGTTGAATAAATTGCAAGGCGACAGATGTTGACCTTGAGTGAATTAGCGGTCAAGCTAACACGTATCCGTGTAAACAGGTTTCTTATTTTTGCCTGCTACTAATTATGCAGCGATGCACCTACAATAATAGGCTTGAGCGATAACCAGGCTTGAAATATGTGCAACGAAATGAATGCGATGACTAATAAATATGGGGAAAAAAAATGGAACAGATTTAAATGGCCAACAAAGCGGGAAGAATTTAAGAAGTGATAAAGGGCAATGATTAATTGGAACGACACACTATTTACCGATCCGTAGCCACAGTTATCCGTTCTCGTCGATATATTTCTTGGAGACGTGTGCGCCACGTTGGTTTTTTCCTGCGCTGCAAAATCGCCACGCACGCGTCACTGCACGCCTGCCTCCGTTGTTTTTTCTTTCTTGCGAAGGACCACTTTGTTAGGGAGAATTCTTGGGCTGTAGAAATGACTGAGGCTGTTTCCGAAATATAGGTACTGGTTTATTCCAACGGATGATTTGTAACAAATTATATAATTAAACGGCGCGCGACGCGTACAATTTTCACAGCTGATCGGTAAGGTCTGTGTGCGGCCCGCGATCCTCGTACGTGGCTGCCCCCCGCGCCGCGCTGTCCCCCCTCCGATGCCATCGCCGGTGGCGCCTCCATCGACGTCGTTCCTATGTTCTAGAGGTTTCCGAACAGCAATTAACATCAATGAGGATGACTAGATGTCACAATACGTCAACAAGATGTCAAAAGACGACATAAGCGGGTAAATTATTTGTATGGATGTTCTTGTCTATCGCTAGAATATATGTCAATGAATGTAATCTTGAAAACAAAATATGTCACATAAATATAATATTTATGTCATAAATAATAAATAGTTAATTCTTATCAGGATTATTTTGACCTCTGTTATCTTGGGATGATATAAAAAATATTATAATAAGATTACTTTGAGTGCAGCAAATCACTTTATGCAAAGAGAAATGTACATGCAGAAAAGAGAATTAACATTTCATCAGTAGATCTTATTGCTGAGTATAATTTCTGGTTTCCTTTGCCTGAGTAGAAAATAATATGCATGTTCATTGTAAATCTTAACCATCCATAAAGCAAGTTCCAAGTGGCGTGGCTTGCGACAGCCGATCTTTGCGATTCGCTCGATTCCAAATTGTCGAACTTAAAGTACATAGTACTAATTGATCTATTCCCTAAAAATAATGGAATAAGTTAAATAACACAAAGATCATATTTTACACATTGACTCCCTTACTTATAAAAATCTCTAATCACCTTCTAAGCAACGTTTTAACTAATCACTACTTAAAGTCCTAAGTAGTGATTAAATGTTAGTTAAGACATGCTTAAGCAACGTTTATAAGTAAGAATTTTCTTAAACAGCCCTTAAGTATTACTTATTATTTAATTCACGTTTATAAGTAAGGCTGTGAGTCTATAATCATGTCTTATCAGTTCCAGGATCAGCCATCAGGCCCTCCAGCGAAGTTCAACAGGAAGCTGTTGAATGACTTTGAGTACGAGAGCGAGGACGACGCTCCGCCCGAGCCGCCGCCCTCGCACACACACTCACACACCAGCCATACCTCACACACTGGACATAATGCTCAGCAGAATCCTGCTGATGCTTTAGGAAGGTCAGTATTCACTTTGTGTACATGTTTTATTTCATGTAAGAGTGTCAACCATAGTTGTGTTTGTAAATGTACATGTAAATTTGTCTTTGTATGCGTAAGCGCAGGAGCCATCTAAAACATAGACCAATGATTTAGACAGGCTTTGTGGTCCAAAGATCTTGAAATCGATCTCTAAGAAAGAAAGAAATGCATGAAAAATGTTCCAAACATATTACAGACACAAACCCAGTTTTGCATATACATAAGTTTGCTGTAAAGTTTTATCAAAATTGTTTCAATAGTTTTTGAGTGACAGTAAGAAACATCCAATCTTTTATGTTTGTAATTATAAATAAGTTCACTGTTTGTTTTTTTTTTTCAGTATATTAACAAATCCAGAAATCATGAGGCAACTGCATAGTTTGCAGGCGCAAATCGTCGCAATGTCAGGCGTAAGTATTACATTGTTTTTTCAAGCAAGTATATTAATGCCAGTTTATGCCCATTAGTTTTAATTATTAAAATAAAAGTAATTTTTGAAACAAAATTATGTATGTTATATTATTCATGGCATTGAAAGAAATCATTTAACTTTTAGAATCTGATGCCTATGATGCCTGATCTACAAATGCAACAAAATCAAGGCCTTCCATTCATGGTAAGAAAGATATTATGGCATACATCCCACTAAAATGATAGTATACAACTAATATTAGCCTAAAGCCCTTGTGAAACAACTTTCGCTCTGAACTCAACCATTGTAACTCTTTTAATCTTTTGTAAGAACAGAAGTTGCATGGTCACTAGTAGCTAACTTCATACCGGCATAGTTATTTGACAACATCTTTGAACCTGTAACAAGAATTAATAATACTGTGTTTTTCCAGGGATCCCAACAAGAGTCCCAGAAACAGAATGACCCCAAAGACGACATGGTGGAGTCTGATATAGAGTTTGTGGAAACCGGCCCACAAGTTATAGAAATACCTGATGCTAATGATTCTAGGTAAATATTGCATTCTACTCTGTATTTCACAGCTACAATTTGTAGTGTTTTTCATACATTTTGAATGGTGTGAAGTCACTAGATGGCTATTTTTGATAAGCAAAGCTAGTCAACGAAAAATACCACAGTTGAACAGAGCGTTGAAGTTTTTAAATCACCAATAGTATTTCTCTGCAGGGGCATAATATTTAAGTCTGAGAAGATGAGAGGTTTGAATAACGAAATTCTATTGGTTGTTCAAAAAAACCTATCCGCTCCGCTTTGTTGAACTATGGGCCTAGGTCCTATCTTAAAATGGTAAATCAAGCTTTTGTGAACAATTTCTGTCTACAGTCCGTCACCGAAATCTCGGAGACACCGTTCAAGGTCAAAATCGCCGCGACGTCGACGGAGGTCATCGAGGTCAAGGTCAAGATCGCCTAGGAGAAGGAGGGACAGAGACCGGGATAGAGATAGAGAGAGGTAAATAATTAAGTATAATAAATTTGAAATTTATAAGAGGTCATAAATGAAATCATGTTTTTTTTTTGTATTTTACATAAAAGTAATGAATGACATGACCCCTCTATTCAATAGAGAAAGTAAAATTTTCAATTAAATCAAAATCGAGAGTAGTAAGAAATATATGAATTATGATTATTGTTACAGAGATAAAGACAGAGACAGGGACAAAGATAGAGAAAAGAATTATAAAGAGCGAGAAGCTGAAAGAGAAAAACAAAGAGAAAGAGAGAAGAAAGGTCTACCACCCATAAAGAAAGAAAACTTAAGTGGTAAGTTGTTTAACTTAGGAGCTATAATAATGCAATATTTTTATATTCGTGACTAGCTGACCCAACAAACTTCGTATCGTTTAAACCTTCCCTGGACCTCTACAAACATTTTAAAATCAAAATAAGCCAAATCGGTTCAGCCATTCTCGAGTTTTAATGAGACTAACGAACAGCAATTCATTTTTATATATAAGACTAGCTGTCCCAACAAACTTCGTATCGTTTAAACCTTCCCTGGACCTCTACAAACATTGTAAAATCAAAATAAGCCAAATCGGTTCAGCCATTCTCGAGTTTTAATGAGACTAATGAACAGCAATTCATTTTTATATATAAGATTTTCCTCAAGTCATCAGGGGAATAAAGTCCTAAGTTCTATAGCTAAATAGGCAATCGTTTCTTTTGGATGTTAATGGACTATGTCCAGTACTAATATTCTAAAACTAAAATGACGATGATAGTCCAAACTATAGTTATTTGTTATACAAGAGTGCAAAGTTGCTTTTTAACCGTGGGCTCAATTTTGATGACCGAGCAAGCGAAAGATTATAAAATTGAAACATGAGCATAGCGTGTGTCCTGAGCGATAGCGAGGGAATCAAAAGAGCACAAGGTGAAACTTTTCATCCCACCTCATTGAGGAAATTGCTAAATGTAAAAAAAGAAAATGGCGCGCATGGCAAATTTAAAAGATGCATGTGTGTAGTACCTATTATAATCTATTTATTTAAAAATCAGTTTAAAAATAATATGCGAGGATAGAAAACGGCTTTTGCACTCAGATATCGAAGAGCCTAACTACTCTTGAGATAGTGGTATGAAAATGTAATTTATTTACGTAATCTATTACCGACAATGATAGTATGAATCAAACTGCGTTCCTACTACGCGTTCTCGCACGCATGTCATGCGCCGGAGTTGGTCAGTTATAAGCATGGATAGTGTCCACTGGATACGCGCAGTACTGCACGCTGCAGTGGCGCCGCTGTACCTCCACTCGTGCGTCAAGCGAGCCAGGCGAGGCTCCCGCTCAATGCTAGCGTCTGGACGAGAGTATCTGGACGGAATGTATGTACTTCTAGTAACTCGAGAACGCGCAAGAGTGAATCGCGCTTTCTGCACAGGCTCTAAATTGTGAAATAACCCACGTAATGTACCTGCAGTATGCAGCACGACGCTATGGGTGGGGCACCTGTCGAAGCTGGCGACGCCGGAGGAGCTGTCGGACCTGTTCGGCGGCGTGGGCGGCGTCAGCGCCATCGACGTGGTGGCGCCGCGCGGCTGCGCCTTCGTCGTCATGGAGCGGCGCCGCGACGCCGCCAAGGCCATCGCCAAGCTCAACCGGCACAAGCTCCACTCCAAGGAGATCACGGTCAGTAGCACTACACCCCACTGTGCAGCACCACGACAAGCTCAACCGGCACAAGCTCCACTCCAAGGAGATCACGGTCAGTAGCACTACACCCCACTGTGCAGCACCACGACAAGCTCAACCGGCACAAGCTCCACTCCAAGGAGATCACGGTCAGTAGCACTACACCCCACTGTGCAGCACCACGACAAGCTCAACCGGCACAAGCTCCACTCCAAGGAGATCACGGTCAGTAGCACTACACCCCACTGTGCAGCACCACGACAAGCTCAACCGGCACAAGCTCCACTCCAAGGAGATCACGGTCAGTAGCACTACACCCCACTGTGCAGCACCACGACAAGCTCAACCGGCACAAGCTCCACTCCAAGGAGATCACGGTCAGTAGCACTACACCCCACTGTGCAGCACCACGACAAGCTCAACCGGCACAAGCTCCACTCCAAGGAGATCACGGTCAGTAGCACTACACCCCACTGTGCAGCACCACGACAAGCTCAACCGACACAAGCTCCACTCCAAGGAGATCACGGTCAGTAGCACTACACCCCACTGTGCAGCACCACGACAAGCTCAACCGGCACAAGCTCCACTCCAAGGAGATCACGGTCAGTAGCACTACACCCCACTGTGCAGCACCACGACAAGCTCAACCGGCACAAGCTCCACTCCAAGGAGATCACGGTCAGTAGCACTACACCCCACTGTGCAGCACCACGACAAGCTCAACCGGCACAAGCTCCACTCCAAGGAGATCACGGTCAGTAGCACTACACCCCACTGTGCAGCACCACGACAAGCTCAACCGGCACAAGCTCCACTCCAAGGAGATCACGGTCAGTAGCACTACACCCCACTGTGCAGCACCACGACAAGCTCAACCGACACAAGCTCCACTCCAAGGAGATCACGGTCAGTAGCACTACACCCCACTGTGCAGCACCACGACAAGCTCAACCGGCACAAGCTCCACTCCAAGGAGATCACGGTCAGTACCACTGTACCTAGGGCTGCTTTCTGAAATTTCGTCAAACTCAACCATTTGGCGTAAGTAAATCGTATTTTTCCCCCGGACGAGTCCAAAAATTATATTTAAAAAAGCAAGACCTACTTTTACTACTATCTACACTAATATTATAAAGCTGAAGAGTTTGTTTGTTTGAACGCGCTAATCTCAGGAACTACAGGTCCGATTTGAAAATTTCTTTCAGTGTTAGATAGTTCATTTATAGAGGAAGGCTATAGGCTACTTTTTATCCGGGTTCGTGCAGAGGTTCCCACGGGATGCGGGTGATTTTCATATATTTTTTTATTTCACGAAATGTGTAATGTGCAAGGAACATTAACAAAACGAAAAAAATATTATTTTTTTATACTTATATTTAGTTGATACAAACACGCGACGAAAAACGTTGCGAATTTGCCGCGCGTCTGTTACGAATTCGCTAAGGAGCTTCGGCATGTTCTCTTTCCCCAATCCGCTTGCGTCCTATCAAAAGGGCCTTAGCTCTTACACAGCGTTAACAGTGAGCGTGA
Organism: Helicoverpa assulta; assembly: GCA_963856015.1. Lineage (NCBI taxonomy): Eukaryota > Metazoa > Arthropoda > Insecta > Lepidoptera > Noctuidae > Helicoverpa > Helicoverpa assulta. Next base: position 12,518,185 of record CAWLCW010000026.1, on the reverse strand, counting down.
TAAACATTTTTGATTTTGTTTTTTTTTTGTGGAAATGGTCATTAATAGTGTTGTATTGAACAATTGTTTTGTTCGTGTTGATCAGGTGGCGTGGGCGCCGGGCAAGGGTGTGAAGGGTCGCGAGTGGAAGGACTACTGGGAGGCGGAGCTGGGCGTGGCGTACCTGCCGTGGGGCGCGCTGCAGGCGCGCTGGGCGCTCGGCGCGCTGTCGCTCGACGCGCTGGAGGACGGCGGCAGCGTCGACGAGGACACGCTGCCGCCCTGGCTGCCGCCCAGGGTCAGGCTCACCTCACTACCACTCTTTTATACGGAGCCACTGCCTATCTAACCTCAACCCAGTTAGCTATGCAACTTAATATCTTTACATAAGACTGGTTGTCAGACTTTCTGGCTTTTATGCGTAAATTCAGAACAGGGGGCCATACAACAGAGCGTGTAAGCTTCTTTGTTTTGTGACGTACAGAGTGGCGTAGAGCGTGCACACTACCAGTGTTCGCTAGAGCGCCTGGTCACGGTCCCGCCAGGTCCGTAGACCAATCAGAGGCCGACATTCAAAAACAAATGACATCACTACAACAAACGACTACTATTTAGTAGTTTAAATAAACCCCCGGAAAAAAAAGAATTGTGTTACATTTGACTTGTTTGTCTGTCTTGAAAGCGATTTCGTCATTTTGAAATTCGGTTGTGTCCTACAACTATCAACAAATATACTCAAATAAGGTTTGAAATATTTTCGTCCACATTAAAAAATATTAAATAATAATACAAAGTAAATAAAAAAAAAACGTTAACGGACCAACTGCGATAAACGACCCATGAAACTGTATCAAACTTCTCCTTTAGCAATATCACCCAACTCATTGTTCCCAACAGATATTACCCAAGTCGATGATGGAGAACATGTCGATGCTGGGTCTGCCGGGCGCTGGGGCGGCGCTGCCGCTGGGCGGGCTGGCGGCCGCAGCACTGCCGCTGCCGCCCGCCTCGCTGCCGCCCACCATGCCGACCTTACCGCCCGGGGCCACCGCAGGGATTAGTATTCCCAGGATGCCGCCGCCTGGGTAAGTCAAACTCGAATCATTTGTTTCATTTCGGCCTTTACAAGCACTTATGAACCTCAAAATTATAAATAGGTTTGATTCTAGTTGCCCATTCCAAAAGTAGCTTCCTATGGAGAAGAACGGGCAAGAAACTTCATGATTACTCTTTTTTAAGAGTTTGGTACAAGATTTCAATATCAGTGCCTCATCAAAACTTTACAAACTACATCAACTCTAAAATAGAGTAACTTGCAATGTGATATTTTTAAAAATTAATAACAGTGATAGATGGAAGATTGCTGTCATGGGTCATAATTGCCACAAGCACAGCTGTTAGCAGATGCTGAATAAATAGCATAAAAAAAAATATATATAAAATTATTAAAAACTGCCGCTCACACGATTATAATTTCGTGCCCACACACTTTGCCCCATCCCATTAAGATTGGAATCAACTCTCCTCGTCAGTCTTCATCAGATAATTTTAGTCTGGATCGTTGATTCGGGCTTTTTTATGTTTTTGTAGTATATTTCACAGTTATATAAATTTTCCATTATTTCTCCACAGTATGCAAGCAGGCATGCCGCCAGGTTTAGCGGGCAGTTTGCCACCCGGCATCAGGCCGCCTAACATCGCCAGCATGCCGGGCCTACCCAACATGCCTGCCGGAGTACCTGGTAAATACAGATTTATTACTTTAATTACTATCAGCAATATTTATTTGGTTAAACCTAGGTTAACATAAGGATCTTATCATTAAACGATGTGTTTTGCCGTGAAGGCGTACAAATGTTAAAAAAAAAAAAAAAACAAAAGTTATCACATTATCTCAAAATTATCACTGTTTCTTTAATGTACAGAGCTTGGCAATTTACTTTGCTCTTTTGAAGTAAGCCATTTGATACCTCGATATCCAGTAGTGTTTTTGTTAGTACAGTTGAAATGTTACTCAGTCACAGTAGCCAACTTTGAAGGAGTAACTTGACGTAAACTGGATGTAATGTTATCGCAAAACTGAATTGCTGTCCACAGCTAAATTCCTCACACGCATACCCACGTGATCTATTTATTTAAATATTTCATTGCTTCAACAGCATCACACATACATAGAAATTCAATTTTTCCACCGTACGTCTACTTGTTTGACCTCTATCACAAAAAAATATTATAGATATATTATATATATAAAATATAAAAATATTATATATGTATTTAAGTATTCTAAATCGTGTTCACATTGATATAAACTAATATAGCGTATGATCTTAGCGTCAGCATTTGTCTTAGGGCTACAGAACGAGGCGGGCCTCCCGCCCACTGGTCTGCTGCGCTTCCCGCCCGGCCTGCCGCCGCAGTCGCTAACGCAACCAGGTCAGTTACATGTTATTATTATTTAAATGTTGAGAATAATATTAACGGCGTGAGGAGTAGTATATAATACAAGTACGTTATACGTTATACTGAATCGATGAAACTAAAAAACATAAAATTCAAACTTGGATTATAAACACCACTTTTTGAACATCACAATTTAGAAAATACAGCCCCTAACACGGGCAGAACATTTCGTATTCGTTTTACTGGAAAGAAGTGGCGCGAATGACATTTTTTTAAGTTTTATCTTTGCTTGTTTGCAAATATTTTATTAATCAAATGTGGCCGCACAAAACAATTTCTGTTCTGATAACCATATTCTTTTACTAGTGTTGTAAAGTTTACTTTGTATTAATCATATGTTTCTCCGAAGGTATGGTGGGTGGTTTCCTGAGCGGTCTACTAGGCGTAGGCGTGGGTGTAGGCGGGCTGGTGGGAGGCGTTCCCTTACTGCAGCATACTTTGCCGCCACAAGCCACGCCGCCTGCTGCCGTAAGTATACAAGATCAATACTGTATCTATATATTATTTCAGTCTGTTGCTATATAATAATAATCACTACGTTGAGTAAAACTGTGTTTTACCTGTTTATATGCCATAGACTTCAAACTAGGGCATGCAATTTCGGTAAAATAAAAATTACCGGTAAAAATTCGGTAATTAAAATATTTTTACCGGTAAACCGGTAAAACGGTAATTTTTGTATATTTTTTAAATGTGATATTATATCAATAAGATTGGGTAGTCTAAAAGCAAAAAATAATTAAAAATACAAGGTAAAAGGTGGTAAACATTTTTTGTGTCGTGGGCCGTAACAAAAAGACATGTCAGTACCATCCGTACGCGATGTCGTCGACAAAATGCAAGAGAAACGGCTGTGATGGTTCGGCCATGTGAAAAGGAGACCACCTGAATACATCGCCAATGTTGCGTACTCAATCTCAATATACCCGGTCAAAGGCGCAGAGGCAGATCGAAACGGTGGTGGTGGAGTGTCGTAATGAATGACTTGAAAATCTACGAACTCGAAGAGGAAGATGTCCTGGATAGATTGAAGTGGAAGAAGATGATACGGAAAGCGGACTCCGTCACAAGACGGGATAAACGCTAAGAATTACCGTGAAGTAAAAGCCCTTTCTTATGGTAAATCGTAAACATTTTATGGACCAGGGTCGCGGTAACTCTTTCGAACAATCCCGCTGCCCCGGCAGGCCTTGGCCCTGCGCGTGGAACAACTCGGGCCGGTCTCGGCTCGGGCTCGGGCTCGGGTCTGTTGTCTATGCAGACGGAGGAACGACGAGCCACCCGAACTCACCGTCCACAGACCGACGCCTGCGGTGGCCGAGAGTCGTCTCTCGACACTCGGCGCCCGTGGAGTCTTCCTGGTCCACTACAGCGGCTGGGATGAGAGGTGCGAACTCGCAGGCGCTCCACCGTCTCCTTCTCGAGCATGACTGCTTCGCAGAAGGAGGCGACGGCTTCCCATTCCCTCTCGCTGCGGACCATGGCTTGAACCAGGGCCGGACGCGAGAGGTCGCCGCTGCCTATATTGGCTCGACGACGACACGGCGGTACCCTTCCCAGGCAGTACACACCTAGATTGTGTACTCCACCGTGTCCTCAGTGCTGTCCGCATGGTAGTGAAGTAAAAGCCCTTGCTCAATAAGGTTATAGAGTAGGTAAAATAAGCATAGGCTACATTTTTACCTAATAGGAGCTATATATATATAGATTATAAATTAAGATGAGAATGAAGATTTGTATCTAACCTATAGTTAAGGAGCCACATAAGTTTACTTTCCTAAAAAACAGCAACTTTAACACTCTTACAATATGTAATGTATTCAATATTACATTATGTTCGGGCTACATAATGAAGATTTGACGTTAAATGAACAATTGTTGTATATTATCACAAAAACGTAAAAACCGGTAATTTACCGGTTACATATTATTTTTACCGGTAAATTAAAGATCGCGAAAATGGGCGGTTTTACCGGTAAAACCGAAACCGGTAAACCGGTATTGCATGCCCTACTTCAAACCAATGAACATAGTTTTACGTGGTTGGAAATAGATAGCAGTCTCGTGTGTCTGTACATTGATCTAACAATTCTGTCCACGTTAGTAATTATCGTTTAGTTTATAATCTTACTTTCAAAATTATAAGAAACTGGACTGTCACGTACCTATCAAGCCGGATTTTGTAAGTAACACATTAAATCCTGAAGAATTTTTACTGTAGCCAATATAAATCACTGAAAATAATAACCACTAACAAATACATTACTCCTTTCATACAGAGAACGGGTGAAACCCACCATAGCGACGATGCCATGGATCTCGACACGGAAGATAATCACGGCGATGAACCCAGCGCCGAGACCAACGATACTACCGCACCACCACCAGCTTTGTTGCCTGATCAGGTTAGTATTTTCTCAATTGTGGAACGTAACATGAAGGTGAACTCACCTCAAACTTTTTGTCGTCGTGGAAAATTGTGCCAGTCCAAGTGGTTGCAAGGATATTTGATCTCCTCAAAGTTACCTAGGGAACCTGATAATCCTTGGTAAAACTAGTTGACAGACTCGTGTCTTCTGACTACCCGTAACAGCTGCAAAAGAAATAAACCCTTGTTCAAAAGCTAGTTTCGACAAGCACCTCTGTCACAAAATATATAAATATTTCAATATTACCGTATTAATCTAACTCGTTCTTTACTGCCATATGATACCATACAAACACAAAAATTACCTAATTATTTTCTTCCAACAGATCCAAGCACTTCTATCAATTCCTCCCCCCAACTTCAACTCTTCGGAACCACCTCCCGGCTTCAACATCTCGGAACCGCCACCTTTCAACGCGTCACAACCACCTCCCGACGATAAACATGACGACGACAGGAAAGACAGGGATAGGGACCGCCGGGGAGGCGACAGGGATAGGGATAGGAGAGGGGAAAGGGATAGAGAGAGGAGAGAGAGGGGTGAGAGAGGTGATAGGAGAGAGAGGGACCGTGGGAGGGATAGAGATCGGTGAGTTTTTGGTTTTAGCTTTTGGATTTTGATGTGTGTTGATTTTAAGTGTGCCATTGTAAAATTATGTTAATTTACTTTATCAGTTTTATATGCGTTATATACCGTATTATGTACCGTATATTATACATTGTGCAAAGAAGTTGTAAACTCTGATATCATCGAAAGAAATAGTAGTAGTAGGAAGAAAATTAAAAATTCCCTTAAAAAGACCCGAAGTTATACATATGACTCCTCGTGCATGATCTACGAGTTGTCCATTCATTTTAACTATCGTGAAGTCAATAGTGGCCAACTTCAGACAAGCACAGGTATTCAATAACAACTATGTATGTAATTAATTAAAATGATTAATATTGGTAATTATATTAAACAGTGACGGCAGAGAAGACCGCAGAGATCGCGACAGAGATAGGGGACGCGACAGGAGGGACAGGGACCGCGATAGAGACAGAGGAGGAGATAGAGAGCGATTCTCTTCGAGAGATAATAACAGGTCAGTTTGTCAGCCTTGTATGTCATATTTTTTTAGTAGAAAATGAGATTTATAAACAACATAGTTGGTTCATGTATGCGTTCTGTTCCTCTTCAACTGAAAAAAATAATCAAGATGGCCGCTAATTGCAACTTATCCTAATAATTTAGCACATGCAATCCTTATTACTTACTTAAATAATAGCATTTTAAGATGTCAAGTGTGTTTTATGGTACACGTAGATATTTACACTCATGATTTTACAAAAAAAATATTTAATTTCAAAACATAAGTACATAATTCTGAGTAATGTGTATAATTAAGTTGTGTCCTACATTTATCTGATTCATACAAAGTACCTATACCTTTTCATAAAACTAATTAAAGTAAATAAGCGATTGAATACTAAAATAAGCATTCAACCCACAGAGAACAAACAAACAGCCGCGAAAAATCCCCCCGCCCGCCACCAGGGCCTGAAAACCCAGAGAAAAGTTTACAAGAACGACTCTGGGAGATGGCCAACGGCAAACCAGCGAGAGAGGACAAGAGGGACGAGTTCCCCGAACAGAGGGACCGGGAGGACTCGAGGGACGATCAGAGGAACGATAGGCCTCCGCTCATAGACAGAGTGCCTGCCCGACATGATGGGCCGCCCGCTAATATGGATAATGGTAAGTTTTTATTATGTACAGTTCTCGAAAATTTATTTATGTTGCGGTCAAACCGCGCAATAAAATCCGCCTCTATATATTTACGGCTAAGAAAGGCAGACATTGTAGTACAATAATTGTTCGTAGCGCGAAATACTTGTTTTTGAAATCGAGTCAAACATGTAGATCTATGGTAAATGCGTCATAATACATAGCTTATAAATATTGTATCTCACAAATATATACTTGTCAGACACAAGTCAAACTTGTGGTCTGTAAGGGTTGCATCATTTAACAATAAAGATAACCAAACCACAACTTGCCGTGAAATTGCCACCAATTGGCGAATTGAAAGTTGGTTATGATTTTGATCTTAAGAGTTATTATGTAAATAGTGCAACCCAGTAAATGTGTAAATGAAGCATGCAGAAGTTATCGTCTTTATTGTGTAGTGATCGAGCCCCGAGATCATACAATTTGTGAGATAAAATATCTATACTAGTAGAAGTAGCCACAAAGTAACGTAAGTAACTCTCGTAGCGGAGGTCGCGGGCGCGGGCGCGGGCTGGGCGGCGCCGCGTCTGCCGCCGCCGCACTTGCAGCCGCACTTCCGCGCCGGTACGTCACAGCCATACCTACTCTGTAGCAATAGCAACTCCGAGCCTTTTCACAACTATGTTGGAGTTGGCTTCCAGTCTAACCGGATGCAACTGAGTATCACTGTGCCACAAGGAGCGACTGCCTATCTGACCTCCTCAACCCAGTTACCCGGGCAACCTCATACTCTTTGGCAAGACTGATGTCAGACTCACTGGCTTCTGACTACCCTTAACGACTGCCAAGAATGTTAAATGTCAGATAAGCAAACACTATTGGATTCTAATTCGCAAAAATATTGGACACTTATCACTACATAGTATAAAACAAAGTCGCTTTCTCTGTCCCTATATCCCTATGTAAAATGCTTAAATTTTTTAAACTACGCAACGGATTTTGATGCGGTTTTTAAAAGTGATTGAAGAGGAATGTTTAAATGTAAAATAGCATACATTAAATAGTGGGGAAATACTGTTATCCCACCCGTGCGAAGCCGGGGCGGATCGCTAGTCTATACTAATATTATAAAGAATAAAACTTTGTTTGTTTGTTTGGTTGTAATGGATAAACTCAAAAACTACTGGACCGATTTTAAATATTCTTTCACCATTAGAAAGCTATATTATCTGCGAGTAACATAAGCTATATTTTATCCCTGTGCGGGCAGTAGCTCCCACGGGACGCGGGTGAAACTGCGGGAAAACGGCTAGTAATTTATAAAAAAGAGCAGAAATAAACCGACCAAATGAAAGTCGACTTGCGCACAAAGGGTACCGTTAACTATAAAATCCCCTAAAATATTTATTTTCTTCTGGTTTCCAGTATTTTTTGTTATAGCGAGAAAATTATAATACATTTATGTATAAAATAACTCTTCTAATCGGGAAAGGGACTTACATATAAGCGGCTATGTAAAACATAACACAAAATAAATAAATAAACATAATAAATAAAATTAATTTATGTTAATGAGCGGGAGAAAACAAAAAATATGTGTCCAATATTTTAGGCCACTCTAAGAAACTGACTAATCATGCGTATTTATTAATCCACTACTGGGGCACGTTTCTTCTTAGCTTCTTTCTTATTTGACCTATTTACTATCTAACCTTTCTTTGGATGTTTGTTTTTTTTTTACTGTAACGAAATATTAGTTATTCCGTTTTAATTATTTCTGTCACTGTTAATGAAATATCACTGTGCTTACTTCCAACTGGTTTTGATTGGATAGCTGCATGGCGAAAGAAACTTGAAATGAACATGCTATAAATTCATAAGTTTTACTAACAGCTATTCCTATTCACTAACACATTATTGTTTTTTTTTTATCTGGGGTCCCTCATTTTTCTCTATAAATTATTCTTTTCACATCTTTCATGATCTCTGTTTACTATGTCTGTTAAATTGGTGATAGAAATACATTTTACTAGTCACAACATTCTTACATAAAATTTAAGAGCACTTTATGTAGTTAGTTTCAAAGTATTGTCTATAAAAGACTATTTCCATTTGCAGAATTGAGAATGAGAGGACCGCCTAGACCCCCGATGTCAGGTATGGCTGGACAAAGTCACCCTAACGTAAACTAGCCCAGCGTAACCGACTTTACGCTAAAATCTTCCCTTTATCGCTTTCAGGACCCTGGATGGATGGACCCGGGCCAGGACCGGGCCCCTTCGGCCCTCGCTTTAACGGCATGGGCCCGCCCTTCAACCGGCCGCCATTTGATGGCCCGCGACCACCCTTCGACGGCGGCCCGCCCATGTTCGAAGGCGGACCACGATTTGAGCGACCGCCGTTTGGTCGCATGCCATTTGACGCCATGAACCGCCCGCCCTTCGACGGTCCCCGCCCACCTTTTGATGGTCCCCGCCCACCTTTTGACGGACCACGACCTCCCTTCGACGGGCCCAGACCCTTCGATGGTCCACCATTTGACGGCGATAGACCCCCCTTCGACGGGCCCCCACGCTTCGACGGACCGCCTGAGTTCTTCGACCGTCCCCGACGATTCGATGATCGCGAACAGTTCGGAGACCGAGGCTGGAACGGTGACCGCGACCGAGACCGAGACTGGGGAGACCGCCGACCCGACTGGGACGACCGACGCCGGGACAGGAGGCAACCTAGAGATCACGAAGACAATCGATTCAACAGGCAGGATCGAAATGATAGGAGAAGGACCTTCGATGATAACCAGCAGAATAGAGGAAATGACCACAGACGAGGTGATGATAACCAACAAAATAGAGTTAACGATGCTCGCCGCGGTGACGACAACACACAGAACAAAAACAATGACACGCGTAAACCTGATGACAGATCCACTGACCGCGATGAATCAAGCAAATCGAAGCCTAAAGACGACAGATCTGACAGAAGTGAAAGGAATTCAAGGCGGGAGAGAGATCGAAAATCTAGGTGGGGAGCCGCTGAAGAGGCAGAGACCGCCGGCAATGGTGACGACGACAAGCCTAAGGAAGCCAGCCCGCCTGCGGCCGCGGCTCTAGAAACAAACGAGGCTGGACAAGAAGAACAAACTGAGCCCATTGAAGCCAGTGAGAGTATTCCCTCCGAGGAAGCTCAGCCCATTAGCCAGGAGTCTCCTCGCGACACCACGCCCAGCACGGAACCTTCCGCAGCTCCCGAACAGTCTGAGGAGACAAGTAGTCAAGAGAACGATAAAACGGAATACTCTCCTCCTGAACCGTCTTCTAATTCCTCTCCCCCTCGGACGGCAGTGTCAGATGAACCCTCTAACGATCTATACGACGCGGATGAATCCGTCGACACCAGTTTCTCAGCCCCCGCCCCAGTACAAACTGAGTCGAGCGAGTCACCTCCCTCGCCTGTCGTTGAAAAAGAACCTATGGAAGTAGAAAGTGAGGATTCCAAGACTGTCGACATGTTCAGCCCAGAGAGAAAACAGAAAGAAAGTAGCCCCGACAGAGAACAGGAGAGCTCTCAGGAGAACGAAGCCGGAGAGTCGCAGAGCAGCGCAGAGAGCAAGGAAGGTGCTGCTTGACAGCGGCGCAAGTGGAAAGTTGGGTATTTCCAGTGGAAATGATTCGGGTGACGCTCGGCGCCGCGCTGTGCCGCCCGCCGCCGCCACCGCCGAACCGTTATAACGCCAAAGATATTTTTTATACACGAAACAAAAAAGTTGAAATATACGAGTGCCTTATTGGTTACCCAAGTGTTTTGTTTTGCTCGCATCCGGTACGGCATCCGGCACGGCTCGGCTCGCGTGAAGAGGAACGCGCCTGGGCACTCAAGTCGAGTGACCCGGGCCAGGTACGGTTGCTAATGATACTTCGTACGCAAGTCCAGAACAATTGCACACCACTCACACTTTGCAACATGTCCGCGACTACATTCATTCAGTCAATCTTATAGTCCTTTGAGCATATTCACATTTGCAATGGTTGTTTGTGTACTCCGGTATTAAACGATCCTACATGTTGCAACGGTAAGCTTGTCTAAATATTGAAACACATGCACAATTGTACTCGGCGGGCGTCCTTATTTTATTATTGCATAATGTCGAAATGGAATCAATATAATACAGTACATCACTTTATATATTTATGAAATGAAATGTTTTAATTAAATAATATTTATATGATGGAAATGATTGCCATTTCGACATATTATATCGCTAGCAATGTGTGCAAAATACCTTGGCGGCGGCCGCGTCACCCGAATCAGCCATGGATATACACCGAAGAGTTTCGACGACCGACAAGAACGGAAGATCACTCCATGTATCTATTGTCTTCACGGAATCGTGTTTTAGCTATTGTGTTACGTCCACGTTACGACGATTTTATTAAGTTCTTTATTATTTTTTACTTGACTAATTTCGATTACTCGAATTGTATGTGTAAATTTACTTTCGGCAACACTCGTTGCAGTAATATTAATCAAAATTGCCACCAAAACTTGATAATACTGTTTCGCACTTTCTAAAACTATAAATGATTTAAAAATTTGACTCTTTGTCTTAGATAACTTGGTGGTGGTAGGGAAAGGATTTTAAAGTAACTATTTAAATCTATTTTATAGAATATCGACATAAACATGTTTTATAAATTTATATAGGCACTATATCTGTAGTTAAATTGTTTATGGATTTAGGTTTATAGTAGGCTGGCAATAAGTAAACTTTACTTTTGAAGGACATAAGCGTAAAGTGCGCTATGTGTATCGCTTCATAGTATCGATGTTTATATGTAACATATTTTTATAAAATTATAATGTGAGTCTTATTATATCATTGAGATTTACCTACTCCATTACTTTGAACTTTTCAATATTAGGTATTTAGCTGTGTAGATAAACATTATAATTTCAATGCATGCTTCAATGTTTGTCATATTTGCTTGAATAAAAATTTATAAAACTCATTGGAGCTATGTTTGATTAGATTCCGGAACATGTAGAATATTCTAGTGCAGCCTGTCTTCGAGGGTCCTCAGTCGACGTGCGGGGTTCCTTTTGCACACATTGACTAGTTTGTGCGTTGTTTTTGTCACGTTACAGCTACAGCTCACGAGACCCCGAGAAATAGAATTCACCAAGACAGAAGCTGCTGCTACTCAACATGCCTACTTTAAAATTTTAAACTAAAATGATTATTTTCTTGTTTCACTGCCTCCTTAAAATACCCCAATTTTACTACATTAGTTCAATTTATTTTCAAAATTGATGAAATAATATTATGTATATCAGCAGGCCTAAACAATAGCCTTGCAATGATATGGACAAACACCTAATGTATCATTCATAAGGCTCCAAAAATGAATCTTTACATAAGATTGAACAATAAGGAAGCCAAAAAAATAATACGTTTGTATTATTAAAAAAAAATACAACCCATCTAGTAATAGCGTCCAAGGCCGATTTCGGCCACGGCGGCTGTTCTCATTTAAGGAGATCAGCCAGCTGCGCAGGACATATTATAGTGCACGAGCATTTGCGCAGACACAGGTGCACTCCCTATTCCTTCACACTCATAACCCGATGGGACGGCAATCCGACACGACCGGAAAGAGATCAGGCGCAGGACCGACATTTACGTGCTCTCCGATGCACGGGTGATCAATCACCAAGTTCCAGACTACGGGCTGCTTTGTGAAAGTTTAAGAAAACCCACAAAGCGATTTCGGCCCGACCCGGGAATCGAACCCGAGACCTCGGGGTACAGCGGCCGCGCTTGCGACCACTAGACCAACGAGGCAGTACCCATCTAGTAGTTAATTGAGAACCACCTTTTTTTGGGAAATCGGTTAATATTGACCATTGTACCTAGACTTCCACTAGATGGCTCTGATGATGGGATGCCATTTTTAACCGACTTCCCAAAAAGGAGGAGGTTCTCAATTAGTCGGGATCTTTTTTTTTTTTATTTTTTATGTATGTTCACCGATTACTCGAAGACGCCTGGACCGATTTGCAAAATTTTTTTTTGTTGGATAGGGTATACCTTCCAGGTGGTCCCATAATCACCAGGTCAGGATCTGATGGTGGAAACCCTGAGAAATCGAGGGCAACTTTCGAAAATTGTATTCGTGCATAGGTTAAAAACTTAACAATGAGGTGTATGTCTGATAACACTATGCAACAGTGAAGGTTTGGAGCTGACCTGATGATGGAGACGAGAGAAGGTCGAGGGAACTCGACAACTGAATATGTAAACTACATCGTGTTTGGGCTTATATTATTTGTATTGACGAGACCTTTGCAACTGTGAAGGTTTGGAGCTGACCTGATGATGGAGACTGGTGAAGGTCGAGGGAACTCGACAACTGAATATGTAAAGTACCTCGTGTTTGGGCTTATATTATTCGTATTGATGAGAACTTTCCACAAATGCGGATAGTGACAACTATGCTTGTCACTGAAAAGCCAAAAATAAAAAACTTTTTACAAAAAAATAAAACCGACTCCCAAAAACACTGAAAAGCAAAAAAAAAACTATTCTTAGGTGCATCGGCCTAGAAGTCGGTGGCGTATAAACTCTGTAACATCCATTAGACACTGACTTCTAGGCCGATCAAGACCGTGCTCGTGAAAAACTGAATATCATTATAACTTGTTAAATACTTACAAGATGCTAATGAAACTTCATATACATTTGAAGGCAGTTACAAGCTTTAAAATAATGTTTAAAGTAAGTCTTTAGACTTCTTATTGAGGGTGCTGGGACCAATTGAAACGTTTTTTCATTTAATGAAATAACCTTTAAGATACGCATTATTTTGGTTTTATTATTGCCGAACAAATTTAAACTAATTCCTAGGAAGTCATGTACAAAATTTGATAAGAATCCGCTTAACCATTTCAAAGATCTAGCAAAACCGAAAACGTTACCCCAGCAAAATCTCGAATAACTTCGCAATCGAAGAAAGAACAAATACAAAATATGGCACAACATTTACTTTATCTAGACAACTAATTTTATAGGTAATATTTATTTAAATATTCCCATCAGAAAGAAAAAGGTCTGGCTGGGGTAACGTTACTCCAGCAGGAAATGTTTTTGTGAAATAATTAAAAAACTATAAGCGCAACAAATTTAAAAATGTGCGCAACAATTACAGAAGCCGCACAACTAATTATCTATAAGATTAAAATGACCATTTTCGACAACATCTGGCCAGGGTAACGCACACGCTAGGTGTTACCGAACGGGAGTTACCCGAAATAATAAGTAGCGTTCGTCAACATTGTGAACGAACGAAACTTTTTTCCCGATCGTCAACAGTGTTCACGAAAGGGTGTTACCGAGCAGGAATAACCCTCGAGAACTATGTAAACACGAAAGTATGTGTGTATGTCATTGTAATTTTTCACGAAAAACTACTGATTGGATTTGAAGAAGTTAGGCAGCGAAAAAGAATAGCATAGCTTATATTTATGTCAGAATAATGTAGGTAATAGACTACTTTTTATACGCGGAAAGTAGTTCCATCGGGGCGCCTGAAGCCTCGGGTGCAAGCTAGTAGGAATGCCATAAATGGCATAAACTTTAGAAAGAAACACTGGCGAGTATGTATCTGAATAGTGATCTGAATTGAAAGCCACAGAGTTCATTTGTTTATACTGATTGAAAGCCATAACTTCCAGCGTTTTGGATTTGTATGAATACCTTTTTTTTTTTTTTTTTTATCGACGTAAAATCATCAAATGACCCCTCCCGCTGTGGGTTAGCAGCGGTGAGGGAGTGTCAGACTCTTACTGACTAAAATCGTCGTGTTCCGTCATAGGCCTTTTATGTACCAGGGCCGCGGTATCTCTTTCGAACAACCCGCAGCCCCGGCAGGCCTTGGCCCTGCTGGGCAATACCTAAGATGGAGATAGTAATAATCTAAGAATATTCTCGATAGATAGAGCACTATGGATGAACGTAAAATAATATTGTTTCAGTGTTGGAATATTATTTTCTTGTTTGAGCAAGATGCCACGACCAGGAAATATTATTATTTAGTTTTAAAATGGGTGGAACAAGTATACTACATGTTTAATCTAAACAAATTCTGCGTAAACTAAAACGTTTACTAAAATGACAACAACGTTCCATCTCCTCGATTCTGTGATAACATGCATACTTTTTTTATCGCATCTCTGTTTTGATACTATTGTCAGAAAGAGAGCAAAACACATAAATTTAATGCCATGGAGACGTAAGCTAAGACGATGGAGACGTTAAGTAGCGCTGGAACGAAACATTGACGTTTTGTTTGTGTGAATCAGAAATTCTTTTGTCAATCGGTTTAAAATTTCTCTAAAAATATGGCAGATATTCAAGTAGTTACCCAGGATTTTGTTAATGTGCACATCACGAAGTCTGATAGCGAAGATGCAGCGCCCGTCGAGAGAAGATTCAAGAAGGGAATTACTGTTATGGACTTTAAGGTTACAATGATTCACAGACTTTTTTGTTTTGCTTTATAAAAACCTATATTTCTATAAAAACTCACTCTGAAGTCTTCAGAACTATGCAACGTAGTGTAATTTAGCAGCCTTGAGTAATTTGCCTTCAATAAAACACAGGCTACTTAGTGTCTATATGTGGTATAGTAGAATTCAGAATCTCTGATTGATAGTTTTCTTCCATCCTTCTACTTTGATTGCAGTAGAGTAAACGATGTGTAGAGTTCTATTTAACTTCACCACATGTCACCACAATTGCAAAAAATTTGATATCAGAGAAATCTCAAAAAATCTGCTATATTTTTTCATAATTAATTAAACAGACTAAACTGGAGCTCGTAACTGGTGGCTCGGCAGCCACCATGAAGCTGAAGGTCTATGACAAGAAGAACAGCTTTGTGTGTGACATAGACAACAATGAAGCGCTGCTCGGCTCATACCCCATAGACGATGGCATGAGGATACATGTCATTGATAAGTTTGCTTTAGTCCACGATTTTGGGTCTTCAGATAGTGCAGAGAGGTAAATATTATACAGTTTGAAAACTACATTTGATTTGAGAATTCAGGCTGTTATAGCACCCTAGATATCTTTTACATATTTTTTAGTTGTACATAAAATTGTAGTAACAGATTACAGTTCATAAGTATTGTCTGTCATTCTTTTATATTTTCATCACTATGGCTTTGCAGAAAAGCTGGCAATTCACTTTAGGCTACAAAAAAAGAAAGCCAGAACAATACCTTACAATTCTTATTTCAACATCCTACAACATCATAGCATCTTATAAATGTACAGGTTCCGTCTATCAGAAGAAGAGTATGAGAAGAAGGGGGACACTCTCCGCTCGTTCCTGCAACGTAACCGCCTTGGCAAGTACAATGAGGAGGAGATGAACAAGCTCAAGGAACAACAGCAGAAAGAGCTTGAAGATGAGGCCAAGTAACTCAGATCATTATTTACGCTTTTTAAAAGGGTCTTTATACAGCATTGGGATAAATAAGCAGATCCCAGCATGACAATTAAAATATTAAAAATATAAAAAAGGTGAAGGAAAACATCTTGAGGAAACCTGGACTTATATAGTCTGAAATCACCAACCCGCATTGAGCAAGCGTGGTGATTAATGCTCAATCCTTCTCCGTGTGAGAGGAGGCCTGTGCCCAGCAGTGGGACGATAAAAAAAAAAAAAAGGCTGTAACTGTAACTGTGTTAGATTTCTTCAGTTGTCTCTTCTTAGATCCCTTAAGTCTGAAATATCAATTGTATTTCTGGCTTGATTTAATAAATCAATGAGTTCCTATGAATATAATATATTAGGCCCAAAGTTTAATTTTTAATTAACTGTCTGCTATTTTACAACCATCCATCCAATCACTTTAAATACTTTAATATAAAATTACTTATCAATTCACCAAATCCCCCAAGCACTAACAAATTCACGTTTTCCTCCGCAGAATCGCAGAAGCAGTGCTAGTAGGTGCTAGATGTGAAGTCCGAGTGCCCCAGCAGCCTGTTCGCCGCGCCACTGTGCGGTACAACGGACCGCTCGACGGCGCCAAGGGACTGTGGATCGGCGTGCAGTATGATGAACCGCGCGGAAAGAATGATGGGTCGTGAGTAGTCACATAGGTTTGATTATAGATTGCCCTTCAGGGCTCCTAATTTATAAAAAAAATATTTTAAATAACAAAGAAACTATATGAAACCGAAATTCACACCATAATCAGCATTGTTTATAAACTCTGTTTTCAACAAGCTTCTAATTTCATATGACAAGGTTTCCATGAGATTTAATTCTTCCTTTAGTTGTCTGATTTATAAATTTTATCAAAAGGTTCCTAAAAAAATCTCCACATTACGAGGAAGTTTACTATGAAAGCTACAGTAATTTATTATCGAGCTTGTCAAATAATTTAAAACTGTAAAAGTTTCAATTTTCTTCCACAGTGTGAACGGCAAGCGCTATTTCACGTGTCCCCCAAAATATGGGGGTTTCGTGAAACCTGTATACGTGACGGTTGGGGACTTCCCTGAAGAGGAATTTGATTTGGATGATGAAATATGATCGCTCAACGTTCACTGTCAATTGCATACATAGGCCGCGGTAAAACGGGAGGTATAACATTGTGTTTGTATGCAGTATTTTATTTTTATAACACCGTAGAACTATGAATATTGACCTTTTATACGAAGGCGGCCCCTAAACCTACAAAAACAATTGTGCAATATTAGAATATAAATATTGTGCAATTAAAATGTTGATTGCTAAAATCATTGCGCAATCTTCTATATAAAGGTCAATAAAGTACAATTCGTAATATTGCGCAATTTGATGGACTATTTAAGGAGCCCCTTAAACTAGTGAGATTGGAGAGTGAACTATGCGGTTTGGTTCTTTAATCTACAGTGTATGTTATTTCATAGTTTGCGGTTTTCATTTGTTGAAATGGCCATACAAGACTTGCTACAAACACAATGATGTATGCAACCTCCTTAATATATTTTTGTATTGAGCACTATTAAGCTTGCAGGCGGGCTAAGCATACACATAGGCTTTAATATTATGATTTAAAAAATCTAATAAATAATGCTTTATTTACGACTAGCTTTTGCCCGCGACTTCGTTCGCGTGGAATAGTGACTTCCTCCAGATTTTTGGTTTGACCAATAGATGGCGCTGTATGTCCGGAATAAATTTTATTTTTTATTTTTATTTTTTGTAATAAAAACTATCCTATGTCCTTTCTCAAGTTTCAAACTATGTCTGTACCAAATTTCACACAAATCGGTTCAGTAGTTTAGGCGTGAAGAAAAGACAGACAGACAGACAGAAAGACAGACAGACAGACAGAGTTACTTTCGCATTTATAATATTAGTTTGGATTATGTACGGAGCGAGATTGTTTATTTCAGATAGTAGAGAGACATGATATTCGAGTTCTTTTAACACTATAAAAAATAATGGCGATTTGGTAACTAACTTGTACTAAAGATGGTAAAAAAAAAAGAAAAAAAAAATTGTTACAAATGTGAAAGCGATCTCAAGTGAATGTCTCGTTTAGTTTTTGATACGTTTTTTAATGAATTTCTCTGTAATCATTATGATAATGTGTGATAGAGGTGTTCCTAGCATTGGCTACAACTACAAAATGTTTGTTGTAAATATAACACTTACTGCCATTTTAAGGTATAATAAAGCCTTAAGCCATGTCTAGGAATACTTGCTATATATCTTTGTTTCATATTGGGCCTTAGCTCACCGACAAAATATCGTCACTTCTCTTCAAACAATTGTTTTTTAAAACTGAAGTTTTATGTTGTTGATGAATAAGGGCCTAAGGCATTTTAAACTGTTCCGTAAGTTATTGCGAAAAAGGTATGATCCTATATAATATGGCTTACTGGACACTTTAATTTGTTTAAAGATGGCATTAATGTTAAGAAGCGCATATTTTGTTGCGGATTACTTAATAAAGTTTTGTGTTGTCGACATTCCAGTGAGAATGAGACTTGTATTACGATTCGATACTCAATCATGTGTAAACACTACATATCTTTGCTTTGTAACATTTTAGGTTGTAAAATTATTATGTATCATATTTTTTAACAATAAAATAAAAACATTCAACTCTAGTTTTCTTCAGCACCCACGCCTTGAAAGGACTTCTATGTATGCGGCGCTAGTGTTTCTAGCCCAGTCAATTTGGAAATTAACAAAAATTAGCACAAAGTTAAAACCTTGAATTTACCGAGCTTCCGAAGGTATTCGTGGTTAAAAGTCAAGGTTTTGGCTTATCCTAATAAACCCATAGTTCATACGGTAATAAAGAAAAACACCACCCATTGTCAAAAAACCTTTATTATTACGACTAAAGTAATTAAAACTTCCTCCTCTTCAATATCTCTGGTCTCCAGTTAATCGGATGCGTCTCCTCGGAGGCTGTATCATCTTCCCTGTATATCTTGATAGTCTTGTCAGCTTCAGTCGTGATGAGACGGGAGCCCGACTGATCGAATGTCATCGCGAATATACCGGCTTCTGAGTCCATTGAACCGGGTTGGACGGCGGCCTGGGGACATGAAAATGAATGGGGGATTTATTTTTTTACCGACTTCCCAAAAAGGAAGAGTTTATCAGTCCGGTTTTTTTTACTTTTGCGGAAGTTTTGATAACTTTAACGCTTAAACAGAATGATGGAGAAATGGAGACATAATTTTTTACTGGCAACACAACATTTTAGCAGTCGAGCGCTTTTGAGTTTCGAATCTATTATGGATAAAAGCTACTACAAGTAGAGGCTTTTCCACTAAATAAAAGTAAATACTCACCTGTAATCTCTGGAAGTTATACCCAGTCCTCCAATCCCATAAATACATAGTTCCATTATCTCCTCCGCTGACCAAAACTCCCTCCGGATTCACAGCCATACAGTTCACTATAGCATTATGTCCAGACAAGTTTTGTATGAATTTGCCTTCTGGGCACTTCCACTGTTTTATGTTATCCGGGGAAGCGGATGCAAAGGTGTATAATGTTGGGTGGACCACGATGGAACGGACTGATTTCTTGTGATTGGTTAGAGTGCACATAGATTTGCCTGCTGCTAAATCCCAGAGACGGATTGTTGAGTCGTGGGAACCGGTTATAATCTGGAATTATAAGTAAATAATCGTGTTATGTTCTGTATGTTATGTGTGTGTTGTAAATTCCATTTAATCGAAATGCGACGTATCCTACTAGGTATTAAGTAAAGCTTAGTTGGGATTTTTCTTTTGAGGTTGTTCTCCCATGAAATTAACTGAATTTTAATCCCAATTTTACTGAACGTCAAGGGAATTCAGATACCTAGTTGATGGCAATAGCGTAAATACAAGGGTATCTGGTATTAGCGCACTTATGACAGCTCAAAACATTCTACAGTTTCTTTAAGACATGAACATTGAACATTTTCTATTACCTGCGGCTCAGCAGCCTGACAAGCCAGCGAGGCGATAGTATCAGTGTGTCCGGTCAGCGTGTGCACATTGGCCTTCGTCCGCATGTCCCACACCCGCGCCGTGGCGTCGCGGCCCGCCGTCACCAGCACGTCTATAGTGGGGTGCAGGGAGATCGTGTACACTGCTGAGAGATGCCCGTGGTAGTGGCGGATCACCTGGGAAATAAATATAAAAAGTAATTTATTCAAAGTAGGCTGAAAATCAGCACTTTTTGAAGGTCAAATTTACAAAAGACAGCCCCCAAAACGTCCGCCCTTCACCACTTCCTATGTTTTTGGTGAGAAGAAGAAATTGAGGAACAAACTCCCCAGCAACACAAGTTTTGCTAGTAGTAAATTGCTACTTTTAAAGGAAGTGCACAGACTTACAGATACACAATGTAAGCCCAATTTTGAACCACTCTAAATAAAATAAATCTTTTTACTTTAGTAATATGTAAAAACCTTGTATGTTAGCAAAAATCTACAAAATATTTAATTCAATATTTGCAAAATATTTACCTTGTTATATTCCAAGTCCCAGCATTTAACTTGTCTGTCCTCACCACAGCTGAATAAGTATGGATGTCGGGAAGATACTTCCAAGCCTAAAAAAAAATGGCGACATTAGCAAACATGTGAAAAACCACCGAATATTGGCTACTATTGTGTAAAAAAGGAACGTTAATCTCACCTCTTACTGTACTGACATGTCCTGTGAGCGACACCTTCAGTTTACCACTTGCCAAGTCCCAAATCTTTATGACTCTGTCCGCAGCACCTAAAAATATTCAAATGACTATACTAGTTTCATTTTATCATGATTAACTGCTTGAATGCCAGTAACTATAACAGTAAAAAAGCAATTTTTTTTTATTTTTTATTTTTTTGTTTTTAATCTGCTATCAGTCTACTCAGACTATGATCAGATGCGTGGAGATACTAGAAGGGTATTTATAGTAATGGGGCCAGTGCCCAATTCTATTTAGTCAGGCAGCACAATGTCAGCTTTCTTGAGTCTCTTTAGATGGTTCTGCACCAGTAGTGACTGTGACAGAGGATTTGGATGGGAGCTCAACCTTTCCTTATATCTGTTGAGGTACCGTTTGGTTTCTTCATGAATGGTTGGCATTTCCAGATACTGGTGGATTTCTGAGTTCCGAGTATACCAAGGGGCAGCCGCTATGACTCTCAAGATGTTGTTTTGGGCTCTTTGAATGCACATAATGTTCGATTTGCTAGCAGAGGTCCACAGTTGGATGCCATATGTCCAGATTGGTTTTATAATGGCGCAGTACACTCTTAGCTTGTTACTCAGTGATAATGCAGATTGTTGACCCAGTAGCCAAAGGAGACTTTTGAAACGGTCGTTTATTTCAAAAAAAGCAATTGTGACTGGCATACATCTGCCTAATCTTTTCCTGGCGTTGGCTTCCAGTCTTACCAGGTGTATTTAGATATTCATCCTTGTATAAAACAAAAGGAAACAGTAAAACTGATAAACTGCTGATGGAATCAAACAAGACGCAGAAGCCCTACATTTTAGGTCTTAGAACCTTTTATGAACAAAGAAACTCATTAAATTGTATTTTTTGTATCAGAAATCTCACCTGTAGCAAACCACTCATTGCCTGGTTCGACAGCCACACATCTCACCCAGCCCAAATGGCCTGATATAACTCTAAACAGCTTCCAAGGTGCATGCCACTTGGGTTTGGGCATCGCTGGAGGTTTCCTCGGCACGGCCAGGGCGCCGGCTGGTGGGGCTGGGGTAGGTGCTGGCCCGGTGAATGGCATGAGAGCCGATTCTGAACCTAGAGCTGCTGATTCCGCTAGTTCTCCTGGGAAATGTGAAGTTTAGTGTTAATAAGTTTTGCAAATTTTTTGATCCAAATGGGTCTGTTTTGTATGTATATACAATAATAAAGTATGTATGTATGTAAAGTATGTATGTAGAAAAATAATATTGTATGTTGAACTAGCCGTTTTCCCGCGGTTTCATCCGCGTCCTGTCGGAGCTACTGACCGCACCAGGATAAAATAAAGCCTATGTTACTTGCAGATAATATAGCTTTCTAATGGTGAAAGAATATTTAAAATTGGTCCAGTAGTTGTTGAGTTTATCCATTACAACCAAACAAACAAAGTTTTCCTCTTTATAATATTAGTATAGATGATAAAAAACTTTCTTTTGAAATCGAAATGAGTTGTAGAAGTCAGAAAGAATAAGTAGGCAAATAAAAAAAACTAGTTACAAATCATTCAAATTGCCATAATAAAGTCCCAAATTTATTGATAGAGGATGATTTGAGGCAAATATTATTAAACATTCATAAGCATAAACATCAAGACTATCAAATAAAATATAGTAGAGAGAAAAGAGGTTGCTAAGCATGCCACAGCCAATAAAATAAACATGATTGTTTACACTTATTGCAAAGTATACACAAACCATGTAGGGTATCCGTAGATCCTTCTATCTCTTCAGAGGTAAGGCCTTGGACATAAGATCAGCTTTAAAAAAGTTAGTATTTTATACCTTAATGTAACATTTATAGCATAAGTGGATTAATAATTGCTGTTCAACTGCCATTATTCAATTTAACAAATGTAAACCTTGTCCTTCATAACTCTTGTCTCCTTCAAATGTGTTTAAAAAGAGGCAAGTCCGCCCCCAAGACGACCCACTGACCAAAAAATTGTTCCCCCATTAATAATGTAATCATATTGAAAAGTTATGTCTCATAATATTCTGATAAAACTGTGCATATTACCATTATCATTAGGTATGTCCATCTGTATCCTGGCATCATGTTGTTTAACAGCCTGTGCATGTTGTACTGTGTCCAACACTTGACCATAGCTGTCACGAGCTTTCACTCCTTTCAGTATTTTCTCTCTGGAATGGAAAAAGACAAATTTTAAGTCAAACTAGTGTTTTCTTATATCGAAATCTATATGTATAAGGCTGTTATTTAGGTAAAGACCATTTAAACTTGCTTTAGGAGCTATAGATTGATGGAAAAAACAACAAAATATCAAGTTAAAGGGGCTTACTGCAGGAAATGATGAGGTTACAATTTCTACAAAGTTTAAACTGTGCTATTGAGTTAATATATAGTTTTTGGGCAGTGATAATGAATACTTACGCTTTCTCATCAATTGGCGGCAACAATCCTTGGTTAGATAGAAACATATCGTGAGATCTTTTGAGAGATCTGAACACCAAAGTGTGTACCGAGTGTTTTATCACTTCTTCCGACATTTTGCTCGTGTATTATACTTTCTAGGTTAACCTTAATAAGAATTATACTAAAATTAATATTATAATTACTTAATTTATCAAGAATTTGTCATATTTAATACAATTTAGCCAACACAAACAATGCGCGCACGGGGGAAGCGCGTCGTGTCAAATTCAAATCAAATTGACATTGTCAATGTCAAAATAATGTTTGTGCAATCGGTTTCGTTCGGAAATATTTCAGACTTTGAATTGAAAATCAATTTGATGGCGTTTTCATAATGTTATCTGATGCAACCGTCGAAAATGTTCTGATTACTTTTACCACTCATGATAAACTACCTGTTGCCACTAGGTTAAGCCTGTCATGGAAGTAGGGAACCAATTTCATGTCTGTGCTGTTGACCTTTATGGATAAAGGGACTGGGATTTAGTTACAACAAATGGGTAAGAAAAGTAAGATAAATAATAATATTTTATTGACAAGTACAAAAATTCGTGATACATATTGTATAAAATAAAATATTCTAACAAATAGTACAGATGCTAGCTGTTTATTGATTAAAATAGACATGCAGTATAAAGTCACATTGACTGTGTGATGAATGACTAGAAAGTATTACAGTAATTTTAGACTAGTTTTAGAGACAGAATAGCATATAATACAATTGCACATTAAAATAAATAAATTCGTTAAAAATCTATGTTATTTACAGTAAATAAACTATTGTCTACCGAGTTACAATTACGTTCGCGTACACAGGCTATTCGTGTTAAGTTTATGGACACCGATGCACTTCGTAAGCTTGGTTCTACACCTTTACACCAAATACATTAATTACATAGATTTCATACTTCTCAGGATAGATATACAAAACACTTTTCGTTGTTATGTTTAAATTATTATCGGGAGAAGTACTCAATCTACTGTTATATTATATTGTGCTATTTTTGTAAACTTCCAATTATGAACTAGTTATGCGGAAAAGCGTTCTAAGTATAATGTCCAGAGCTGATTTTAAAACTTTAGTCCAGGTGCCAAACGTCTGAACTAAATGGATCAGGGAAAAATGGTCCTCAAACGAGACGATCAACATTCGAGTTCTCGATCGACTGCCAATCGTAATCGATATCGGTAGAATCGGCGACGGAGAAAACCGCGCCACTCTCGGTTCAGATGGCCGATTTCTCTGGATTATTTGCATCACTGACTCGGCGGGAGTGAGGGGCCCTCCTGAGAGTGCGCGGCTGGAGGTTCAAAGGGGGCAGGTTGGGGCGTTCGATCCTCGTGGGGGAGGACACGAGGGGCCTCCCACGGCGGAGAGTGTCCATGCCATTGCGGAAGTATTCTTCTGTCCTGTCGCTGTAGCTTTCGATCAAAGGTGCTGGGTCTTCGTATTCTACGTTGAAGTGTCGTGGGATGGCAAGGTCTTCGGGTGGGCCGAGCTTGTACAGTGGGGGTTCCACACACTCGTAATGGTGGTCTTCAGTCTCGTCATGTGGGTACGTGTCGGCCACGAAGTGCCGCGTGCCGCGAGGAGTGAGTGCCGCCCAGAGCACTCGGGAGTCTATCGCGGCACCTCCGTATAGCGCATTGGAGCCCGAAGCTTTACCAGTACCGCTTTTACAACCTCCTCGCGCCCTGTCGAGAAAAAACCCATGAGATTTTTTCCAACTGGAAGGGAAAGAAAGTAAAAAGTAAGAATCAAGATGAAAGAAATAAAGAGATAAACTATAGAGATTTCATAATGTGTTATGAACAAGATTTTCAAAAGCGTGAAACTATCAGAAGACGTGTTTTTGAATATAGACACATTTTGTAACAAAGATGAAGAAAAAGAGAAAGCAGAGATGTACTCACTCTCTACATTTGAGGAGAAACAGCGCCAGTAGTGCAGCTATGCAGAGAACAGCTATACAGCAGGTGATCAGCACCAGGAACCATGTGTCATCATTAGTGGCTGGCTCTGAAAACATTACAAGTTTACAAATGAAATATGGCAACATGCAGTTAATATGTTCAAGGCGTTGAACAGCAATAAGGAACGGAAGGATATAAGAGACGTAACTGAACCACCAATGGCGATGATAGATTCGTGGCCATGTGGCAGATAAATAGATTGATAATCTCTTAAAAAGATTGACAACCTCATTTTTGGGAAGTCGTTCAAAAATGCCTCATGCTTTAAACAAATACTCTCTGGGTCATATAAAACCTCGGAGAATAGCTACTATAGTCCAAAGAAAATGAAAGCAACATACGTATCTCACCATGTCTGGGTAGCTCATGGTATTCCACTCCTGGGAACAGCGAGTTCTCCTCATTGTTCCTGCTGGTGGGGCACTTGGAGGCTCGGCAGGGGGGCGTCAGGTTGGCTGCACTGGCCAGGAAGGCGGGCAAGGGGGGCGGAGGCATGTGTAAGATGGAGTCCGGAGGGGGGCCCAGGGACAGGCATTCTGCCCCGCAAGACATCCTGTAGAAAAAAATATATAGTAATGTAGTTTTCTAAAGTATTCTGTAATTTGTGCTAAAGGTTTGCCACGGATGAAAGAGAACTGCAGGACTTGTATTTCTATTACTAAATTTTTTTGTTATTATTCACTTTTTGCTTTTTAAATTCATAATTTCGCGCGCTCCTAAGTCACCTGTGTTTACCATTTCCATTCAAAAAAAGATAGGTACCTACACTTTTACCTAAAGCTAATCAACACTACATTAGGAACCATGAACACTTCACCAAATTTTCTTATAAATAGGTTTATAAATATTTGTTCAATTAATTAATTATATTAATTTATTTATGTTTACTGATGCGTTATATTTATATATGAAAATTAATCGTCTTCTTCATCAATACCTGTACCAAATTACACTTTAATTTAATAAACAAAGACGAAACAGTAATATCTTCGATAAGCATCTTGCGGCAAAGAAAATCCGGAACAAGAAAATTGTAACTCCTCACAAAGAAAACCTTACAAAAATAGCCTAAACAAATCGTCTATCCCATGAAATAGCAACGAAACTCGATCTACACTACATACGAAACACAATAGTAACAAACAGACTCACTTTTTAATATTATTTATAGACTTTTCACACAAAACAGATGCACTTTACTCGGCTCTCGTATTACACTTGCTAAAAATTTGGTCCATCGGATGCAGGGCGCAGGCGCGAACCCGTACTATAACGTTTACAAACGAGTAAATACTAAATTACACATACAAATACATTACATCCATTGCTGGCTTACACCGACCACGCAATGGAAACTGTTCTACAAACACAGCAACGTATGTTGCAGCATTTACTTAGCACGCATTTTGACGTTTACACTTAATGTCATAATAAGGGGTACATTATTGATTCACGCACGCGCGGGAAAGGATTTTGACCCTCGAGTTAAGGGTGGTAAATAAAAGGTTGAAACGAAATAACGGATTTACTTCTGTCTCGCTCTATTGCAATAAATCTAGGATGAAGTGAAGAGTGTAAATAATGTGGAATTAGATTTTAGAAAATTGCAAATGATTGGAGTTTAATCGAGTTGCAAATTAATAGACAGTTGGAGCAAGGGGGATATCTTTAAACTTATTAAGATTGCCACAGTAGCTCAGCGGTTTAAACGTATCTGGGAGAGAAAGATGGTGACTATACCCAAGTCTATACCAAAAAAACTTGGTGCTCTAACGTTATGGCTTAAAATTGTGTGTTACGCTTTCATATTATAAAAGGCTGAATCGGTTTCCATGTTTGATACGAATATTTATCGGTGCATATTCCACTGTATGAATTAATTTATTTGGAATGCTTGGGCCCATTTTACTAAGTTCATACTGTGTGAGACGACAGAAATTGGTGCAGTGGTCTGTTCAATAGTTATAAGAAAAGTTTTTGCAGTAGCCACAAATTGACGTGAAAATAGGAAATTAGTATAACTCCTGCCTAGTCTCCTACCAATAAACATCGAACCAACTTACAGTGCGAATGCGTACTTGCATTATAATAATATTTTCATACAGCCCACGATAAGCATTACAGCTTTATAAACTAACTTCTATAAATACTCTTTATTAACTTTAAATCCGTTTCCGATACACGTGCTTCCCTCCAATTAAGGATACAAGGTCAAATTGAAAAAATAAACCATTAATTAATTCTGCCACGAGTGGTTAAATTATAATATTGCATGTTTTTATCGGAGAAGTGGTATAAATGCAAGTTATTACTTGCCAATGTCGAGGTCACGTTCCAATGAACTTTCCAGCTTTATTAACTTATTTGTATGGGAGATACGTCTGTTAATATGGTTGAGAAAATCCATAGGATGGCTTATAATAAGTGCATGAATAAGATTCTTTAAGATTATAAAGCTCAAATAGATATGCATCCTACGGAACGATTGTCAATGAATTGGTGGCCAATGTCAAAATACCACCGAGAACCATCTGCCTAGCCATTTGCACATTATGTTTGGTTCGGCTTCCAGTCTGATTGAATGCAGTAGTCTGATTGCCAGTATTGTACGTACAAAAGAGATAAGTAATCGGACTTCCTCAATCCAGTTACCTGAAACAACCAGACAGGTACCTACCCATTAAGAGAGGTTGACAGACTTGCTGGCTATCTGACTACCCGTAACTAATATCAAAGATGTTCAAATGATCTCACGGAGGACCTAGTCATGACAAGATGGTCAAGGATGATTCATATGTGTCACGATAAAAGCCGTTATTTACTTACTTTACTCTCAGTAGACCAGAAATCGTGCTAATTACATTTCATGACATTTCTTAGATCACAATGATTCAATTGACCCCCTGTTACAACAGAACAAGTCTTCTCATTATTTTCGGAGATTGTTTATTTGATTAGGATAATTGATCCTGTTTGTTTGGCCTAAGTAGTTTGGCATTCAGTGTATTATGATGGAGTGTAGGTGGTCCTACAAAGGCGTGTAAACGACAAAATACAGGCTATAGATTATACGTAGAAAGTTGATTCAAAAAGAGCTCAATTTATTACTATGCACTAGGTATACACATTTATGTATGAATCGAACCCACCAACTGAAAACCATAGGTGCCCTATAATACTTTTAAATATAGCCACGTTAATTTTACTTTTGTGCAACTTTTCGTGAATAAAATAATGTCAGTATGTATCTAACAAAATTCCCATTATGTAAGTACATACCTTTGAAAAATTCTGTGTCGATAAATGGAATTGGGTAAAGAGATCTGATCGATTGCTTACACAAAGCGAAATAAAATGTGCTAACCTTAGATATTCTCAATACATAGAACAACTCAAAAAGCTTTGTATTAACGTAAATAAATAACGGTACGAAAGTTTTCTAGCACAAAGAGGCATGTTGTTACAAAACCTGCCTTTGTGATGCAATGAGGTTAAATCCATAAAAGATACGTTGGCATAGTTTTCAATAAATAAGTAGTTCACCTTTAAATGTGTTACCGAATGTTAGCATACCGTAACTACAAGTTAGAGTACCTACGTATGATATAATTATACTAAGTATCGAAATTCAAATTATATTTATTTTATTTTATTATTTTTGTTGTTTACAAAACTTTCCCAACTTAATAGTGTCAAAAAAAGTCAAAATCAAAATCAAAAGTCATTTATTCAAAGTAGGCTGAAAATCAGCACTTTTTGAACGTCAAATCTCAATCTCTTCACTCACACAAGTCATTCTCCAACCTCAAAAATCATCAAAAATTTTAATTAAAAAACGCAATGGAAATAACCGCACATTGCCGGTGTTCTTATAAATTGTTCAGAACGAAAACAATCATGGCGTCTGCCGGTATGACGTCAACAAGATGGCGCGTCCATTGATAAAAGGCGGCGCGGCGTGCGTCACATCCGCGTGCAGTGCGCATGCGTCAAGTTATACAACCATTGATAGAGAGTGGGGCGCTTTGTAGGTTTCGATGAGCTTACGATTGAAAAATATTTTTACTATACGACTCTATAACGTTGTATTATAATCTGAACTGCAGTAAAAAACAGATTAATGAGCTTCTATCTACTTTGGATAGTGCTAAAAAACTGGCTATCATTTTCAGTTTATAGTCGTTGTCACTGCCATGTCAAAACTAGTTTGGCTTAAAAATAACGTTACTATAAACGGGAACTAAGCTACTTCTGCTCAGTTTTGCTTTTGTCTGCCCATGAGTTAATATTGAAATTGAGGCCATTCAACAAAAGGGAATTGTAAAGTGTCCTGAAAATTAAGGGCTCCAGAAATCAAACATGAGAATATTTTTGATGAACATTAAATGTGTGACTTTGAACATTCTGAACAAGATTTGGAACAAATATGTTGGATTGAAAACACATCTATTCACTTTCATCGTTATTGTAATCGTGTCGTTGTCGTCCCATATAAAAGACATTTTCACAGTGCAAAAGCAGCCTCTTTCGGACGGCACGAAAATGTAGGCTGTATATCGGCAGTATCAGATGCCGCCCTTGCCTCCGACCGCACGGACGAGCGCTACCAACGGGAATAACCGCGAACTTCAAATTCAAATTTCGTATATCGAACGCGGACTTCTTTTTAAAATTTGTCTGGTTTTATTTTTTATTTTTAAACTCGTTGCTTCAGGCAACGTGTAGAGACTGTTTATACTCCTTGGTGAACTTTGAAGATTATTTACGTGAAGATACGGTAAGTTTAGTTTATTTATATTCTAGAGGTATAAAAATATATTATATCTTTTAAAATAGTTTCTTGATAGTTTAAAGTGGTTTAATTTGTCTATATAGAGGTTAGTAAAATAAAACATAGGTTATTGGTCGCAGTTTTGCAAAAATGCAAAATATTATTCAGATCAATATGAATTAGGAGACGATTTTTTCAATCATGCCTGTTTTTTTAAACGAAGTTTGTAAAACTTTCTTCACTATAACATAATTGCAGCAAACAAATACTTTTATGTAAGTTTTCGTAGTCACTTTGCAGCTTGTGTGCGGCGATTTCATGGTCTACGGCGCGTAGTAAATTAGCTACGCTTTTGGTGCTACGAGATGCGCTACGAATTACGCGTGGTTTCGTAGCGGATTTATTTTACTAAAATATTTTAAAACTTTCCACCAACCAAGGGGTATTGGTCTAACCAAGGGGTATTGGGTTGCCCGGGTAACACTGGGTTGAGGAGGTCAGATAGGCAGTCGCTTCTTGTAAAGCACTGGTACTCAGCTGAATCCGGTTAGACTGGAAGCCGACCCCAACATAGTTGGGAAAAAGGCTCGGAGGATGATGATTTTAAAACTTTCCCACATTAAGTATTTTAGTTAAATGTTTTTTTTTATGTATAAGAAGACAATATACAAGCTGTTGATTTGCATCCGTGCCATAGTCAAGGACGTAATTATACTAATGATTCTCAACCCAAATCAACAAAAAAATTGGTATAAATTTTTTTGATTTCAATTTTTTTTCGGAAATCCGTCAATGTCATCTAGCCGTATTTAAACTTGGCGCGTGTGTTACTGGCCTTAAAACCGTGCTGCGCCTTCACACAAACGCAAACATAAAGCATACGCAACGATTATTCATAAATTTCATTCATAAAATTGGATTACTTCTGAAATACTATGACATTACAATGACAAAAAAAGCAGTGCATATTAGCTATTTCCCGTCAACTGTAATTCCAATCGATTATTTACGTATTTTATGTCCTCCTCCTGAAGTATGGCACAAATGCAAATCAACACCTTGTATATAGAAATGGGACATAAATATTGAATTGTAAATCGCCTTAACATTTCATAAAACATAACTCACTACTATTATTTGAAAAATTCTCGCCCTAATGTATACAGAAACGCTTTTACCGGCCTCCAAACACTAATGCGTTTTAAATTGTTACCTACATATTCTTTGATACTACATTTTTTCATGAATAAAATCAGGCTTTCCTACAATTATTTCAAGGTTACAGAAATATGATGAATGAGATAATAATCGTTTTTTTGGTGAAAAATATGAGAGCGGTGATAGGTGCTTTTAACCCTTAATCGATTCTGTCATTACAACTAGGTACATGAGATAACGATAAGGTTCGACAATATTGCGTCATATATTTTTGATGAAGAGTATTTTTTCATTTTTAAATGGGTGACCCGGTGAACTTTTGACCGACGCGAATAGAGGGGTGTTATAAGTTTGACGGCTATTTGTGTCTGTCGTAGAAATATACCCGATGATATTACGGTACGATGCACATTTAACGAGAACCTGTTAAGATACCGTGTAGTAATTCAATTTGGGTTAGTTGGGCGACCATTTGAAGTAAATTGACTGGACTAACACGATTTGTGTCGAGTACTGATTCTATGTAACTATATTGTATAGATTTATACTGATAGCCACGTGTAAGTTGCTTTCAAGCATCATGCTTTCACACCTGGGGTTAATAGATAGGGATATCTTTCAAAATATTTATCGACTAGCTTTCCGCCCGCGGCTTCGCCCGCGTGGAATTCGGTTACAAAAAAAACAGTTAAGACGATAAAACAAATTGTACGTCATCCCTCGGGAATTCCTCATTTTCGAGGATTCATTATCGTATCATTTAGCTTCTAAATTTATATGTTCATATTCGTTTGCAATATATAAGTAGATGTAAAAAAAACAGTTTAGACGATTAAACAAATTGTACATCATCCCTCGGGAATTCCTCATTTTCGGGGATTCATTATCGTATCATTTAGCTTCTAAATTTACATGTTTATATTCGTTTGCAATATATTACCTTGTTTTAAACGACACACAGCGCCATCTACAATCCATCCATTAAGCAAACAATATTTTTGTTTTCGGGATATCTATTTTTTTCGGGATAAAAAGTACCCTATTATTTAATCCGGACTTCTAACTTTACGTCTGCAAAATTTCAAAGCAATCGGTTCAGTAGTTACGGCGTGAAAGCGGAACAAACAAACAAACAAACAAACTCACTTTCCGATTTATAATATTAGTAAGGATATTTAAATCAGCACTTTCTTAATCATTAAAAAATTGTCAAATTATTGGAATATATTGCAGTTGCAGACATCTTGATTTAAATGTCATTAATATTTAATAGGGGGCACTGGGAGGCTTCATATTCGATCATCATCATCCTCCGAGCCTTTTCCCAATCATGTTGGGGTCGGCTTCCAGTCTAATCGGATTCAGCTGAGTACCAGTGCTTTACAAGAAGCGACTGCCTATCTGACCTCCTCAACCCAGTTACCCAGGCAACCCAATACCCCTTGGTTAGACTGGTTTCAGACTTACTGGCTTCTGACTACCCGTAACGACTGCCAAGGATGTTCAATGACAGCCGGGACCTACTTAAGTTAGTTATCAAATGAATATTTGACATTGTTATATCGAAAAAAAGTTATACTTATCTTTGTCCATGGTACGAACATTGTCAGTCACGTTAGGTTCCCGTGACACACTCCTCAGAATGCGACAGGTGGCACCGATATGGTCACGTTTCCATTTATTGCAAACGTGCACGATGCAGTTAAGATTGCACCCGCAAAAGTCTTACCTATTCCTAGTTTGAAATAGGAACGATTCTCATTTATTTTTTCTAATTTGATTGCCGCCAATTGGTCAACTAGGCGATTTGTTGGCTGGCTGGTTACCCACCCTCTAAATTAGACATTGCCTATTATAGAAAGCGTATTTCTTAAATTGTGACGAGGATAGTTCGGACTTAGTTGGGATGGAAGAGGAAAGAATAAATAACGTTGTTAGTTCCCAGCCATTTTCATACAACCATAAAACTGTTCGATAACACAAAAAAAATATTCTGAGCTTTTCAAAAAGCCTAGGTTACCAAGCTATAAAATTCAAAGCCATTTTCTCCATTGTTATTTTAGACAAATAAAAAACGCGTCATTGTCCATTAAGTAGAATCTGTTGTTTAGCCCTTAAGTGCTAGATCTACATACATTTACCCACTTAGATGTGACCTCGGAGTCGTAATCTCTTTTAAGTATTACTTTGAGTAAGTAGGCCCGGTATAAAGTACAATTAGTCAAGTTTAATTAAAAGTTATGAGAAAGACAAGTTAAGGTAATGAGATTTTTGAGTTAGGAGTTTTGCGAAAGGGTGGAAATATATATCGACTGCAAGCAAGCAATACCTCCTATCTGACTCCGGGTGGATTTTAGGGTAGGGGCACAATAAAACTTAATAAAATCCTTATTCCGAGGTATAATGAGATACTGAAAATCCAAGTTTTCTTTTTTTACGCATAGTATTGATTAATAAAGTTTTTTTGTTTTTATTTTGAGTCTAGGTAGTTTAAGGTAGATACAAGTTTTTTAAAACAAAAATGTCAGATAGGAGGTATTGCTTGCTTGCAGTCGATATGTAGTATATATAGCATTGTTTTATTGTTATGTTTTACTCAGTTTCCTGCTTTACTACTATAGGGCCG
Source organism: Helicoverpa assulta (assembly GCA_963856015.1). Classification (NCBI taxonomy): domain Eukaryota; kingdom Metazoa; phylum Arthropoda; class Insecta; order Lepidoptera; family Noctuidae; genus Helicoverpa; species Helicoverpa assulta. The sequence goes on along the minus strand of CAWLCW010000026.1, from coordinate 12,484,366 downwards.
ATGCCGGTCTTTATGCATAAACCCACATGTTGCTTTAAGCAGCATTTTTGAAATCATTGAGAAAATCTTGGAAAGCAGCAGTTTACGGTGAAACGAATCCAATTATATAAAAGGTTCATAGTGTGGTATTTTACTATCTTTATACACCAATGAATAGTACGTAATTGATTTTACAAATATCTTAGATTGTCTATAGTAAGGTATTAACACCGAAATAGTTCTAAACACCAATTCCGTTTTCAATACACCTTCGAAATCGAATTACCGTCAAGCAGGCGACCGGTACCATTCGTCACAATCAATTATAACTTTACAGCTCTGTGAATAAACATAATTTGTACTAATATTACTAAGAGCTTGTGTTTTGTTTGCTCGAACGCCCTCAAACTCAGGAATTACTGGTTTTTTTTTCATATCGATGAAGGCTATATGATCTCATCCAGTGCGCGATGTAAGGGCATTACTCTAATGTGACGCGGGTGAAACCGCTGGTGGAAGCTAGTTCCATTTTAAACTATAGGATAGGGTGTCTTTTTTCTCTTTTATTTAGTATGTTTTTCATAATTTTTCAAAATGTTGAATATTATCAGTGAAGACATAAGCCTTCACTTCATTGGAATACCAGGAAACCGATCCTAACATATTTTAGACAAAAACAATGATGACAGATTTTTATAAATAATAACACGCGCCAAAAACGGAGGCACTCCGTTACGAAAACATCTCAAGCCACGTCTCTGTGAAAGTGCTAGCGCGCGCTCCGCGCTTTCATAATTGCTCCCATTAGTGTCTCGTCTAGTAATACTTTCATAAATAACAATGTGTATTACAACTAGGTAGAAATAGGAAAGAACTATTCGTACAGTATTCTTTCGTTCCATTATTCTTATTTTACATATATAGTTTATATGTAAATACGAAAGTAATCGTCTGCTTCCGTAACGCCAAAATTACGATTATAAATAAATTTTGGTCCCCAAACAGTAGAGCCTGAAAAATGATAGGTTAGACTACTTTTTATCCCTATTATCACTATATCAGACTATTAGCGTCCACTGCTCAACGTAGGCTTCCTTCAACTAACCATTTCGGTAATGGGCAGCCCCCATCCATTTTTATCCGTATGCGGTAATTATTTCCTTCGGAACGCAGGTGGTAAAGCTAGCTAAAGCTAGTAATATTACAGACCTATTATTTCATAAAGTCATTCTCCCCAACCTGTTTGTCCAATGACTAAGCTATCATTTGCAATGCTAAACAGCCCGTCCCGGCTTTAATGGAGATTTACTTATAATTCAATTAATTCGCGACTCGCGCCAGATTTTGATGAACAACGCTATTACAAAGGATTTGAACTCGTCAAACGTTTACTGAGCAATAAAGAGATTGGTAATTGTATTATTTTGCGCTTGTAGGTATGTTTAAGAGGGATTGTAGAGAGAGCTTGCATTTATGTCATAGGTTTATAACTACACTATATAATGTTGTAAAGCTGAAGAGTTTGTTGGCATGCGTTAATCTCAGGAACTACTGGACCGAATTGATATATTCTTTCAGTGTTAGATAACTGAATTAATCGAAGAAAGCTTTGTGTGTTGGACAACTACTGGACTTCTTGAAATATCTCGAAAATAGTTTGTTAGTAAATCGAAGACTATAATATTTATATGTATATGTAGGTATTTTTGAACGTACGTACGCGAAGAAGCACTTGCATTGGAACGCAAGGCAAACTACAAAACAGCTTTTTAGTCCAGAAAACTTCATATTCCATACCATTTCCACTCAGTTAGTCTAACAAACCCACAAACCAGCCAGTAGCGGCGTAAGGGGGGGGCGGAGGGGGCGGTCCGCCCCGGGTACCACGTCTCGGGGGGTGCCATCTCGGTCGGCACATATCTGCACGACCAGGATGACACGGGCAGAAGGGATAAGCCACCGAGGGTGCCATTCTAATCTGCAAAGCCTAGGTTCACTACTAGTCACTGTACGCTATTAAAATTTTAAACAAAACTACGACAGTGCATGCGCAAGACGTCGAGGCGGCACTGAGAGGGGTGCCAGTTCGGCTGTCACCCCTCTCTTTCTTGTTTATATTTGTTTTTAACTGGTTCCATAAATTATTTTTTTTAACTTATTTTGGTACTTTTGTGTCCCGAAACTGAAAAAATTTCGCGCTCGCTGCGCTCGCAGCTATTTGACTTTCCACTGGTTTCTTTCAAACTTGTTTGAGTATTTTTGTGTTCCAAACTCAAAAATTTCGTACTCGCTGCGCTCGCGCCTTTCACTTGACAGTGTGTTTCTTCTAGAGGTAATTTCTTTAGGTACCATTGCGTCTCAAAAATCAAAAATTTCGCGCTCGCTACGCTCGCGGCTTCTTCTCTTTGCTGTGGTTTTTTTAACACTTGTTTGGGTACTTTGTGTCCCAAAACAAGAATTTCGCGCTCGCTACTATTTCACTTTACGGCGGTTTTTTTTTAACTTATTTTGGTACTTTAATGTTCCAAAACTAAAAAATTTGGCGCTCGCTACACTCGCGACTATTTCACTTTACGGAGGGTTTTTTAAAACTTGTTTTGGTACTTTACTGTTCCAAAACTCAAAAATTTCGCGCTCGCTGCGCTCGCGGCTTTTTCACTTGGCACTACCTTTTATGCATGAACATGTATGGGTTCTTTTATGTACCAAAACTCAAAAATTACGGGCTCGCTTCGCTAGCGCTTTATAAGTTTGCAGTGATCTGTCTCCGATTTCTTTATGTTAAACCTAGCAAAAAAACACCATAAACGATTTTTAAGTACTATCATTTAAAATTTTAGTAAGTGATTATATTTTGTCATTTTTTTTGGGGGGGCGCTCAATAGGTAGTCCGCCCCGGGTACCACCCAATGCTACGCCGCCACTGAAACCAGCTTCATTTAGTCCATTTCATTCGTTATAACAACCTCGATGGGACAGAACAAATAATGGGGAAAAACACCTAACACCCATTACGTTTCTAAGGACTGCCAAGAATAATATTCCTTCTTGTAGAAATACGGAAACTCGAGCACTTGATTGGAATACGTTTTATTTTTGTATTGACGATATTTATTTGTTTGTTTGTTGGTAGAGTTTCGTAGAATCTATGAGTCTGCTTACTACTCTGGCAATGGTCATCAGTTCGACGGTAAAAAGGCAAAAGGGGTCAAGCGCCACATTTTGCGATTTTAACTTTTTTATTGACCCCAACTCCACTATTTTTTCTCTTTCGAATGGTCGTAGTATCGTTTTCCTAGCATGAAAAAAAGTCGCTTGCACCAAAGAATTATTTGTACTGAAGTGCCAAATCGATACTTACCAAAAGTGCTCAAGCGACACCAACTTTACGTTTTTGTATCGCCTTGTCATTTGGCATAATTTTAAAAACAATATTAGAAGTAAATATGTCGTTTATATCCATTTTTCTTTTATTTGTTTAATAACTATAACGTCGCTTACACCAATAGTAAAAATTGTCAACGAAACATAAATTGGCGCTTGGCCCCTTTCTTAAATAATTTTATTTTCATTACGTTGCATTTGATCCACTCCGCACGCGCGACAGCGCCCTTGCAAATGGGTGTATGTCTCGTGTAGGTACGTGAAAGCAAGTTCACGCGTGTTTGAAACGCGATCGCAGTTGTTAACACAGATTAAAATTTTATATAAAACATGTCTGCAACTCCCGAAAACGTGAAATTGCGAAGTGTTTTAGGCCGAAAAAGACTTGCTAGTACCAAGAAGGTTAGGTATTTGATTATAATGATAGCAATAGAGGGGTCGAAGAAATTTAAGATGCCGTGATTCCCCTACTATCATCGGTAAATTCAACCTCATTTTATTTATTTTATAAAAATAAATTTAACGTTTCTTAGGATAGTTTTTAGGGTTCCGTATCCAAAGGGTAAAACGGGACCCTAATGTTTTTGCTCCTCTGTCCGTCCGTCCGTCCGTCTGTCATCAGGCTGTATCTCATGAGCCGTGATAGTTAGAGAGTTGAAATTTTCACAGATGGTGTATTTCTGTTGCCGCTATAACAACAAATACTGAAAACTAGAATCAAATAAATATTTTGGGGGGCTCCCATACAAAAAACGTTATTTTTTTAAGAACTGGTAATAGGTAGTAGGTACGCGTTTCATAGGTACATGTTGGATAATTTTATTACGAGAGCAACTTGAAAATGTGTTTATTGAGATATCTTAACGATATTGGTGTAATTATTGGTATTATTAATTTTTGTATAACCATTTTATCCGTTTTTGAATCATGTAAATCGGTTCACGCGTTTAGGAAATCATTAAAAATGTAAACAATCATAATTTTTACCAAGTTATTGTGGTTTATTTACTCAAATAATGTGATAACATGCTGTTGTATGTACTATCAGTTAGGTAACTGCTGTTTTTTGGATCTCAGTTTTGTTCCTTGTATTGTTTTAGTTTAATACATAATCCATAGTTCTATTACCTACCTGCTGTGCCAAATATAAAATAATACTGTTAATTAAGATATTTTAACTTAAGCCAAAATCTGACTTAGTTCTATGATCTGTTGTGCCAAATAAAATAAAATACTTTACTACTTTATATACATGGAGCTTAGGCCAAAATCTAAATATTCCAACATTCAATATTGGTGTTTAACCCCCTCGCAAATGCGATAAACCTGGTAAAAACCTGGGGTCAAGCGACATCTATCTTTGAAACTATTGATCTCAGGCTTATTTTGATGTAAAATTATTAAAGAACATTGTATTTAAGTAAACTTTTCTGAAGATTGTAATGTGATTCAATAAAGCAATAAAGAGATATTATTTTTTTAAACTTTCTTTTTACTCTCCTGAACAATTTGATCTGTGGTGCTTGACCCCTTTTGCCTTTTACCCGTCGAGTTATACTTGTAATGCATTTCAGTAGCTTTTGAAATAAATATTCAATAAACATTAGAGATGTCAGTAAATTAGATTTTAGAACCTTTTATCAAAATTATCAAGTCATTTGAACAACTTTGGCATTCGTTACTGATAGTGAGAAGGCAGAAAGTCTGACAGCCAGTCTTACCAAGGAGCATTGGTTCTCCTTGGCAAACTTGAAGCTAACTCCAGACTCCAACATAGTTGGAATAAGACTGGACAGAAGAAGCAAAATTAATTCCAGTTCTTTACGAAATGTACAAGTAATTAACGCAAAAGAAAATTGCTCATTACCCATAAAGTCAGAGGGTTGGCAACACCTCACAACGTTAAAGGATTGGATCAGTAATCCAGTTATGGCAACACCGTCAATAATGGAATCGATGTTTTAATCGATTTAGAGAAAATACGTTATTTATATCGGATTTTGTTGCGTACAAGGCTCGTGTATGTTTTTTGCTTGTTATTTTCATGTTGAGTTTCTAAAAGAAAATTGACTTAGACAGAACAAAATAACATTACCTCAAAGCACCTATGTGCGTACTTGACAAGCATGTTTGCCGTAATGATCTACTAGGACCAAAATGTTGTCTTTTGTTAAAATATCTGTTACGCCATTTCAATTGACCATGTTATGATTTTGGTATACGATGATTAGTTTTTCAAGTTTTTCAACAAAATCGCTGTTAATCCGTAAATCAAGAAAGTCAAGACTGTTCTCAAGAATCTTCAAGAGTACTAAGTCCTAAGTCAAAGGTTAAGTAAGGGAAGTTCTAAGTACAAAATGGCGACTTGTTAGCAATTATTTCCACACTTATTCGCTCCAAGCAAAGTTGAACAACGTTGGATTTTCTACGCAGTTTCAAAAAAAGTTGTTACCAAATTGCTACCTACTTTTAAAAATTTAAGGAATATTTCCTCTTTTGTATTGCATTAATCAGTCACAATATTCAAAGGAATTTTGATAACAATTAAGATAGATGTTGTGTCAAGGATTTAAATAATTTGCAGTAGATATATGTTGTTCAAAAAGTTTAATTGTGATTTATATTTTTTTTCGATTCTGAATGGTCAATATTTCAATCTCGTTTGAATTCTAATGCAGTACAATTCAATATAAAAAGTAGAAATTAGAACGTTCGTATAATTTATTGCATTTTTTTCCAGTTCAATTGAATTCAAAGAGTTGTTCAGTCAACTGAGTTCATTCGAGATATTCTTTATGAATAATTCAATTATGAGTCTTATTACTTTAGTTACCTAATTTGGAAACATAATACCTACCTACTCTTCAAAACAATAATTGATTTGGTAACTTTTTTCCCTAAAAAAATATTACGCCTGACACTATAAATGACAGTCGCATCCCTACTAATATTATAAATGCGAAAGTAGCTCTGTCTATCTGTTTGTTACGCTTTCACGTCTAAACCACTGATCAGATTTTAATAAAATTTGGTACAGAGATAGAGTTGACCTTGAGAAAGAACATAGGATAGTTTTTATCCCGGACTTTTGAAGAATTCTCTTGGAAACGCGATATAACCGAACTCTACGCGGGCGAAGCCGTGGGCGGAAGCTAGTATAATATAAGAACTTATTAAACCGGTCTATATTAATCTGTTTGGTAGTTTATCACAAGCAAAGAGCGCACAATAGTTAATTAAAGTGACATTTATCTCGCGTCGTATTACTGTTAAAAGCTTCGTTATTGATATAAATCGCACTTAAAAGTTGTTCTCGAGTTATCTTAGTGACAGAGATATTAATATAAATGTGCACAGCGATAGTTGGAGAATTTGTTACACTATACATACCTACAACACCTACATACATACCTTTACATTTATTGTTATATGTTTAATACTATACTTATTTAATTTCGTTAATTTATCACCTACTTTTAAAATACCAAAACAATAAGTTTGGAGTTGCTGTTGCGAGTTTTCAGAATCAATTATTATGGAACTTTATGGTTAGCCAAAATATGTTTGAAAAGAAAGGGACGTTTCTATTTTAGTTTTAATTTGATAAAAAAACATAAAAAAATAACATTTCTATTCTTAATGAGGGTTTTTGAATTTTTTTCTGCCACCGGGTGGCGCCACGTATGCGTCTGGTCCAAACAGCTGTCAAATAGTATGGAATTGTAGGTGCCGAACTTATTGTTTATTGAAATTCTGTTATATTGGAAGTGTTATTGATTTTATTATGGACTACGGTCAGAATAAGGTTTCCGAACTAAAAAGTGAGCTAAGAGAGAGGGTGCAAAAGTCACTGGTACTAAGGAAAAGCTTGTTGAAAAATTTGTTAACACAATATGATTTAGTTTTTTTTATTTACTCAACCGCAATAGTAAAACAATAATGCAGTGCTTTAATTATAAAATAAAAAAAACACTAAAATCGTTCACTATTCATAGTAAAGATAAGCACTTTGACAGTTATCTGGACCTGACGCTCGGTGCTGCCACCTCGTGGATTGCCATTTTAGAAAACCCTCATTGACAGTGATTTGGGTTAACCTACAATAAAATATTATTAGGTTTTTATACGTGAACTTTTTGAGTGACACCTTTTTAAAACTTAAGCTCTTAATTGGCAGGATTACCAAGTTCATTTGACATTCATACAATTTGAATTTAAAGTTTTTTGTTTGGTTTTAGATATTGGCGTGGCTTTTTAGAACTATTAACTTAATTAATATATAAATACTAGCTTCTGGCCGCGGTTTTGGCTAGGACTACTTTCCACTGCAGAATAAAAGTAGGCACCTATGCTTTAGTTCCGTTGGTTCATAATATTTCCTTTTCATTAAAACCAACTTACATTTTATTATTATCCGTCGTGCTCTTGTCACCGCCGGAGTGCCAGCCATTTTAGAACCCAGAGGCTTGGCACGCGACGATGGCAAGAGACCAGACGGGATGTCTATAATGCCTTGGAAGATGGGAAGGTCTTTGGTGTGGGACGCAACCTGCGTCGACACCCTTGCACCTTCCCACCTTCCCAGTACGGCGAGCTGTGTCGGTGCAGCTGCTGCAGCCGCGGAAAACCTCAAGCGGCACAAATATGTAAACCTCACCGGCAATTGCATTTTTGAGCCGTTTGGGGTTGAAACCCTGGGACCATGGGGCCCAAGTGCCCACAGACTCTTTCGAGAAATTAGTAAGCGATTAGTGGAGTCCACTCGTGACCAAAGGGCTGGCCTATACTTCGGTCAAAGGATATGCATTGCCATTCAGCGTGGCAATGCAGCCAGCCTTTTGGGCACGATCCCAGCTGACAGCGATGCGGATGAATATTTTGATACCTAGTTTTAATATTTCCCTATAATAAGATCATTAATGGTTTATTAAATATAAATAAAAACTAACTTTTACATTTATAATATTAGTAGGATTGTCTTGATGTAATAAACAAAACCTTGTTCCTGAAAAAATATCACATATATTACACAAACGTCAAATCAAGCCAACAAAAAAAAAAACGTTGAAACCAAACTCATACCCACATTAGCTCACATTTATATTTAGATATAGACCAAGGTTTGACTTGATGAATATTTCATGAAGTTTTCATACGTTTACAGTTCATTGCGTTACGTATATGACGTGGTGAAGGATTATTATGAATCTCGCGCGCAATGGAGGCTGAAACGAGTCATGTGAAAGTAATGATGTAGGTTGGGTTTGATGAAAAATGAATTAACGATTCCTGTCATTATGGAAAAAAGTAGGGTGTATTACAGTTATCGTAAGGCGACAAGTTGCTGCCTGCCGAAGCTATCAGGGACTATAGTGAGAATATTCAAAATGTAAGTTGGTTTGAACGCGCTAATCTCAGAACCAACGACGAAGGCTTTTTATTTCGAGTAAAAATAAAACAGCTGGCAAACGCTAGTTACTTTAAAACTCGTTTGAGTGAAGATTTAACCATTGCACTAAGTACGTAGCAAAACAAGCAGTCAACACTTTTCCAAACCGTGGAGGATTTTTCTAATTTCTTGTCATACAACATACCATTTTGAGTCTCACAATTTTCTCACAGTCATTTTGAGCATAAAACCTTACTAACCTCATTGTCAGTAGGCCTACAGGTCAGGTCAGGCCGCCATGAATGATAGATGAGCAAGCCAGCTCAATGTCGTCACAGTCTCCTTATGACTGGTTGTAACCAGTTGCTCCAACCTTCAAAGTTTCGATCCAGTGTGGTCAATCGACAGTCGAGGGTTAAGTGTGACATGTGTACAAGTTCTCGTCTTGTGCTGGGTTACATATTGATATTGATCAACAGCGGATTTCTATAGCCGTTCTATCAATTATTTTTTTAAATAGAGGTTAAAGAATTTATATGGAGCTAAAGTCTAATCGCAAATCAAAGGATTACAATGTGAGATTCACTTTTGAAAATGGAATTATAGTCTTAAAAATGTTCAGTTAAAAAAAAAAACTTAGTGGCCAGTTGGTCAGCATTTTGAAAAAGTTTCGAGAATTTCTGAATCTTCTCTTGCCTATGTACGTGATTGTTCTATTTTTCTTCTTGTCTCATCGACTGTGGATATAAACTGTTAAAGAAATAGAATATAAATTTTTGTTAGTATTTCGTTTCACTTCGAAGTTGTTATTTCTACTCGTTTATAGGATCTTTCAACCCACACCCATTGTACCGGAACCTATAAAAATTACTTAGTACAAAAATAGCCGGTCCCCAGTCGAAGCTTTTACGCGTTTGTACATGTTTCACGCTACTATAGGTACATCAGATATATACCAACAGCTATAATTTTACATTCATTTGAATACAACGTTTGCGTTAACGGTACTGTCTATTATTTATAACTCTGTGTTATGGTCACGAACATAACAGAGTACAAAACGAACCTAGAACGTGAAATTAGGAATCGCTATGTTTTAATAATTATGTAATGTCTGAAGGTGATTCTTGGGCGCGATAAAAATATTATATGCTTTGGGTTTGAAAAACTACCTAACTGAAACTAAACAAGTGATGTCGAAGTTACAGGAGCTTCGATAATTTTATTTTTTTCAATTTCATCTCTAACCTCAATACCTAAAATCTTTTTAAAGTTCATTTAAGACACTATTTCTTATAAATCTTCTGTCGGTCTCGAAGTAGCTCAGTGGTTAATTCAACATTTTTTAACCCCCGACGCAAAAACGACGGGGTGTTATAAGTTTGACGTGTCTGTGTGTGTGTGTGTGTGTGTGTGTGTGTGTGTGTGTGTATGTGGCATCGTAGCTCCCAAACGGATGATCCGATTGTAATGCGTTTTTTTTTGTTTGAAAGGAATGTCATTCGGGAGTGTTCTTAGCTATGTTTGGTGGAAATCGGTTCAGGTCTTCAAGGTCATCAGCTCGTTTGATAGGCGTGATAGGAATGTTATACGCTCAGTTTACTTGCAAGCATATGTGGTATCTGAAATTTGAAACACTAATGTCTTCTGGAACCACTGAGCTGGTCTGCTGTTAGGGCACGAAGATAGGAGACGTAACCCTGAACTGCCTTTTAGTAAACCCATCGAGTTTGGGCTCGTTGAATTTGTCTTGACTATTTCTCTTCATGTTTCTAATTGACGAGAACCTGATGCTGGAAATGGGATGTGACGGATGAAACCCTGGAATGCCGGAATGAAACGGATAAACCGATTTATATTTTTGCTGAAAATCTAGAATGACCAAAGGTTAATCTTTATTGATTCTCAATCTGTGCAATTCTCCCAGAGCCAGTTTGTCATGAGGATTGTTAAACAGCTTCCTTTAGCCATGATCGCATATAGCGACCCCATCTTAAAATAAAAGAAATTAAATGAAAGAAGGAAAAATTAAGGAGCTCCTTCAAAAAGCATGAAATAAAATTAAATTATAAATTTAAAAAAACCCCGACCCAAAAAAAGTACGCAATTAAACCCTATAAAAAGCAAAAAATAACTTTAAACACTACGTAAGTACCAACTAAAGCATGTCAGACTAAACTAAATTTTGACTGAAAACTAATTACCTGTGTGGGCCCTAAGGATTTGCGCGACCGCCAGCCGGGGTACGTTTTTGCGATGCGTTCCTATTTCCAGTAAATTCAGTAAAAGGTTAAAAGGTAGTTTTGTGTGTAATTGGTACTTCTTTGTTTGTTGACTGAAATGTGATTGATTTTATGGATTGCTACAGGGACTTGTTATTGAAACTTATGACGCTTAAGAAAAGGTTCTATGAATAGTAAAAATAGTTGATGTTGATATGTTGTGAGACCTTGTTAATAATATTAATAGTTTTATAATGATGGTCATATAAAATTTTCATGCCGGTTAAACGGCGAGACATGTGAAACACTTCTACTGTAACATCTTGTATTACCATGTTTCTAGCAAATAAATTTTCTTATTCTTGATGATAGATGATGTTTTCGTCTAAATATCTTTGTTCCCGGTGCAGGTATTGTGTAGAACCGAATGTAAATTCATACACCAGTTATGTTCAAAAATTATCTTCATATACCTGTAGGTACCTACTCGTATTACTAATATATATTATTGTGTACTTAAGTAAATGTTATCTAGCACTATGAGTCTTGTTCCTCGAAGTAAATATTTAAATAAATAAAAATATTAATTTACTTGCTCAGCTAGCCATCATCCATACACACAAAATAAGCTCAATTCAATGCCACCCGATCAAGATCCGACTACATTATCGAACTACCCAAAAACTTTTCGTTCAAAGCCTGACAGGCAATAAGGCAGAGATCCCACTAGAGGGCTTAATTACACGGTTGAACGACAGCTCTACCTTTGTGTACACGCCCTTTGAACTGAAAGATCGTGTTCGGGTATGTGAATGCCAATGTCAGATGTGAATTGTTCGCATTTCGTATGATTTTGTAGACTATTTATATGTAATTTGGTTATATTGGTGATAAATTCAGACATCTGCGTTTTCTGTTTTGTAAAGGGTGCTGTTAAAGTACTTATTGAGGTTATTTCAACAGCGTAATAGATCAGATCAACTCCAATTTCCTAATAATAATTTTATAATATCCCATGAATCAGAATGAGCGTAAATTCATAGGTTGCCAATCATGTTGGATTGTCACCATAGCGAAAGGATTTCAAATTAATGGTATACGTAGTGCACCTGTAGCTTCAACCATGGAGTCTTATGCAATGTTATGACTTCTGTGTCCGTGGCTTATCTTGTTTAAAAAATTTCATAGATTGCAGAACTAGATAATAAACACGATAAAACGAAAATAGCTTCAGGGCACAAATATTTTGACACGAAAACATGCTTGAGTACGCATGTTGGTCATGGTTGAATTAAAAATAAAATTCGGCAAAGGTCAACACGGCCCTTGGCTTAAAGGCTGGAACAAAATGAAAAAAGTTTCTATGCTGTTTGCTTTTAGAATTTTATTTATTTTCTGTTGTAATTTTTTGGTGTGTCAACATTTCAAATAAATCGAGCGACGAATTATTTTGATGGGCTCTCGTATTATATTGATAAATTCGAATTTTATTTATTTCGTTGTAGCTTGCAGACATCTTTTAAATTTTAGTTCTCTTAAGCGTAGCACGGAGTCTGCAAGATTGAGTTATAAATAAAAACCGGCCAAGTGCGAGTCGGACGGACGAACAGAGGAGCGAAAACAATAGGGTCCCGTTTTACCCCTTGGGTAAAACTAAACGGAACCCTAAGAACTAGCGTTTTCTGAGTAAGAGTTTCTAAAATGATGTGAAAGCAATTGCGGGAAATTTATGTATTACTAGCTTCTGCCAGCGGTTTCACCCGCATCCCGTGGGAACCTCGGCACGGACCCAGATAAAAAGTAGCCTATAGCCTTCCTCGATAAATGGGCTATCTAACACTGAAATAATTTTTCAAATCGGACTAGAAGTTCCTGAGATTAGCGCGTTCAAACAAACAAACAAACTCTTCAGCTTTATAATATTAGTATAGATATATAATATGATCCATCTGTACAGAAATAAATGAGGCTTCCACTCATTCGTCTACGAGACATTGGAATGCTTTTAATTAGATTCTCTATGAACAAATATTGGGTCAAGGAGGACATTTTCTGTCCTCACCTTTTCAGGAATGAGCACTGAGGGGAGACAGACATTTTAACTATACACACTTATACATTACAATAAGTTGTTGTATTATGTTGCGAAATTATGTTTTAACAATACAGGGTGCTAGGTTTCAAATTTTAATGGGGTTTTCTGGCGTTGATTAAATTATGATAAATGATTGGTAATACTTACTTCTCTTTCGGATCTTGTCCTCGATGAACTCTCCGCATCCTCCATCTTCTGTGATGCAAAAGTAACCTTATGCATAAGCGTATCAAATGTGTTATGTTAGGAAACCCATATAGAGTTAGTTCCTAAGATAACATTAAGGCTTATTATTCAGACCTGGTAATATTTGTTTGAACCACACTCAGTTAAAAGTACCTACATATTAAATCTCGGAAGTAGTTAATCATACCGGCTTGTTCAGATTAAAAAAAATGCGATCCAACTTTATAATTTTGTCGTAAAGATTCTATAGTTATTTTGGAGAAGTTCAGTAATATACATTGAACCTACAAATTAATAATGGATAATTTGGATATTTTTCCTAAGTAAATACTGGCTAATTCAGCTGATACATATTTAATTACTTACCGAATATTTGAACCAGCCAAAGCTTCCATATTGTAAAGTTCTTCATTAATCTCTCTAAAATCAACTCGAGAGATTTATCTTTCGATTAACTTTGGATTTCATAAACTTTGTGATCTCTCGAATAAACGACGATAATAAATAAATAAGTATTACAAAGTCATTTAACTTTAATTTTATGCTTTATTTGCTTTTATAAGTTATGAAGTTAATGTTAGTTATTTTTGTCGATTGAAGTCTTTAGAGATGTATTACGTTGTCAGACGTGTGAGAAAATATCGATATATTTAAATGTCTATTTGGAGAAAATCTTTTCAAAATTTTTATGACAAGATTTTACAATATTTCAACATGCAGGCCCTAAATAACAAATTATTCGAAATTCTTCGCGTTTTCTTTAAAAACTTATAAAAGTCATCAATTGTAAGCAATAAATTGTGTTCTAAAATATTGTACACGAATATCAGTTTAAGTTTAGAGTTGGTATTATATCGATATTTAAATCAACTTAGTCAATACTCTTATTAATTTACATTAACAAGAAAGATGGCCTGTGGCCAGTTACAATCATATTTTTAAAAATATTCATGCACTCATGTTACAGTAGTCCAAACTTACCTACTCCATACTGTCAGTACTTATTGTCTTCCAATCTTCCGAAAACAAATCGCTGCCAGTAAGTAGGTATATATATCTAATAATATTTCAATCTCATCATCATTAATCTAGTTTTTTTTTCTTTTTTAACATAAAATACAGTCGAAGTTTCTAATAAGGTTTATAAACAAACATTGCCTACATTTGAAAATGAAAAGATTAATTTGCTTAGCGCTAACTTTTATCGCCTATAAAAAGTATGAACATCAGCAACGCAATTTGTGACTTAATTGACTTTTTAATGAGACCCTGGAAGTTTCAGCCGACTTCCACGGCTTAGTTAATGGAGGTAAAAAATAGAAGTAATCACTACGTAGAAAATAATAAATAATTTTGTAAATAATTTATAACACTTATTTGACTTATTGGATAAAACATTATCTTTCTTATTTAGGTACTGCAAAATATTGTTTATGCAAAATTACAAACATCGTACTCCAAAATGCATTAAAAAATATGAGCTTCTTTCAACTGGCCATAAATCTATCTTGCATTTTCTCAACCTCAAAAAAGAACAGCGTTATAAAAAAATCGCACAAACTCTTTCAAAATAACCTCCTTCGTTTTAAAAATCGAACGCAATAAATCAGTTCAGAAAAAGGCGCGCAACAAAGGGGTTTTTGACGTGTACCATAAAAAGTTGGTCTGCAACAAATCGGCTGTCAGGACAACTTGGTAAGTTATCGATCGAGTATCAAGGGCAAGGTTACCGACGGGACTTGTGACGTCACCAATGTCGCCAGCTGAGATTTTGACAGGTCACAATAGATTGATGAACTATTGTATGGAAAGTTCGTCTGTTAAGCTTTGGTTTCCTAGGAAAGCGGTGCCGTCATATAGCGGCCGTAATACAGCGGTGTATGACGTCACTAGAACGTTGACTATGTAAACGAAATGGGGCGGTTTCCTAAAGAGCGGTAACTGACAACGTAACTTCAAAAAGCGGTGCCGCCATTTGCATGACGGCCGTCTTGTCGGTGTCAGATGGTTTGGTGAACGTTTTATTGAAAGCGGTGAAGGTTTTTTAATACGTGTTTGTATTTTTTTTTTCGAACAACGTAAAAAATGAGTTCCAACTCTTGGAGCAGCGAGGACGACGAAATTTTAATAGATTTCGTTCGTAACCACGCAGCAATGTATAATATAAAAAGTAAAGATTATAGAAAAAGTTAACTAAAACAGAATTGGTGTCGTGAAATTTAAGAAATATTAAATAAATCAGGTTAGTAAGTATATACAACTAACAAAAAGTTTATGACGGTGTGTTAAAACGGCCGTGGAACTTTCCACATGTCATCACCGTAAAGATGACCGTCTATTTGCGTCTGTAATATTACGGCCGCTGTATGACGGCACCGCTTTCCTAGGAAACCCAAGCTTTAAGCAATGGTTGGTTTGATATGGTTAATTTCACTGACAGAACATTTTTAACCGATTGGTTGAACAAGATTTTATTATTATAGGAAGCGGGAGATTTCGTAACACCAAATTCTTATAAAAACTTGTTTTGTTACTCAATTGCTTTAGAAACAAAAATCCTAAATAGTATATTTACATTGGACTACCTACTGGAGGTTTTGATCAAATAATAAACGGCCGTTTTCCTTAGTAATAATGTTCTCTTAGTGAAAGTATACTTCAATTCATTGTATTAAACATGCACATAATTCTTCCAAACTAACTAAACTAAAGTTTCGAAATAACTTCCAAATATTGACTTCTAGTTAGAACGGCTCGTTAGTCTAGTTGCGGTATTGATTCTAAGTTATATCTAACCTGGGTTTTACTTGTAAAGTGCTCTGTCAGATTCACTAAGGTAATCATTATTACGTAATGTTGGAAAACTACCCAATAACTGAGATTTGTTGCTATGCAATCATCTGCATAGTCTTTTCCCACTCATCTTGGGTATGACTTCCAGTCTTACCTCTCAGCTGAGTACCAGTGTTTCACATGGAGCGATTGCGTATTTGACCTCCTCAACCCAGCTACCTGGACAACCCCTGGGTAAGACAGGTTGTCAGCCTTTCAGATAGAGATTAAAACTTGCCAAAACTACATAAATTACATTTAAGAATATCGCCCTCTTTCAAAAACAATTTTCAAGAAAATACATGCAGCTGACATATTTTATATTGTTTTCTCTCCAGTGAAGAAATTAACATACAAAACATGTAGTAAATCCTTAAGCTGCCGGTGATATGCTGAAAGCCTTTGAAAGCTGTCATATTAAACCTAGACTGACCGTCGAGATTTAAAGATTTATAAAGGTAAATTGGAATTTCGTATTGTGGATATGACATATGTTTATGATGGATTAAAGTGGATAGAAATAGAAAATATTGTAGTGTAATGCGTTAATCTTTTTTGCATAAATTGTAATGCATTTTTCAGGTGTTTTATAGATATAAAGAGTGAGTAACTTGAAAATAAAAACCAGGTATTGATTTTTAATGTTCTCAACAACACGTTATCACTCATAATAATTATTTATCATTATTTTCGACACTAGATAATGATAGATATTTTGGAGAAGGCGTCAAAGTTTTAGCTGTCTATTATGTATGCCCAATTATGAGTCTAGACTAGATCTAATTCATTGTATTATTTTAATCTGACACTAGATAGTAATTAATTACTAATATTATAGTGTTTGAGTACGACACTTACTATACTTAGAAAAGAACTTAGAATAATAACGTTTTATTTTTCAGCAAAAACTATTCATGTATTCTCAAATAAAGTATAAACAAACAACTTTATTCCATTAAATTGAAACAAAACAACATGTTTATGCATTTTTCATGAAAAAGAAAAAAGAATATACAAGTTTTTCAGTCCAATTAGTAGAGCGTTATTGTTTACACGCCTCAGTGCTAACATTGTTATTGAATTCAAACTTTACCCAACTCAGCAAAAAGAATATCTAACAAATGTAAGTTGGGATCTCATCATGGAGAACAAAATGACAGCGGAGGTGCCATAATAGAAATCTCATAAGAAAGTAGCGCGCCAAAATGCGGGTGTGCGGGGGACGAGGACCGTTACCGTCTTCGCCCTTGTACGGCTTCTTTGGAGCCACCCATTTTAGGTAAAACCAAAAATCGTTGACAAATGTTTCAAAGAACTCGAACGTCCCGTTAGCTCACTCGTAACTGATCGTTTTGGTCGTGTCCACCGTACCTATTTGACCTAGGAGAAGGCGCCTGACCTACCTGCATTATGGCATCTCCGCTCATCTTTTAATACTCCGTGATTGGGATTCTATCTGCAATTCTAAATACTAAACTTTGAGCGATGTTGAATAAATTCTCATCATTTTGTTTGTCCCGACCTGTATAATTTGAGGGTCCAACCGTGAGCGAGCTGAAAAGGAAATAAATTATATTCGGACAACCTGATGGTCTACTCAAACACACTTGAAAGGGTTTCCACAAAGTCCTGTTGAACCCTTTTGTGGTTTTTCAAGGTCAGAGGGTAAGGTTTTCTGGTTGTTCTGATAACTTCTAATTTGTATAGACAAGTATGTATCTACGTGTGTTTAATGAAAATGAGGTTTGGACCTTCTAGTTAACGGTTAGGTGTTTTTGAATATAGTTTTGGTATATAGTTTAGACGTAATTCTTATACTTGAATTAAACTTAAAAAAAAAACAACAGTTTTATAATAAAATTGAGTTGTATAGAGACAACTTGTTTTGTCTTAGCAATAGGTAACATTAGTTACAATGCGGCTTTGACAACTGCAAACAAATTAGCCAAGTAAAGTTTACATGATGGTAAGCTTCTTTCCGAAATACAGCTGAGTAATTTATTTGCGCTTAAGGGGAATTCACTGTAAGCCTTACGAAGTTGTTGTAACTTAATCGTTTAGCTTAAACTCTGTATCTGTATTTACATTACGATTCCCCTGAGATAAGGTAACAAGTTTAAATTAATATTCGCCATATTGTTTTGCTAAGTCATCAAGTTCATGTTGAATAATTTTATTTTCTTTTCCGAGTATATTTAGAGGCGAATTGATTTGTTGGGGGTCATAGCATTTTATTTCAAAGTATTTTAAAATATGCAATATCTACTATGATATATAATAAAGGTTTTCGACAGAAAAAAAAAAAGATTATGGAGCAACTTTCAACTCAACTTCTCCAAGCATGGGATATATATTATGATAAAAAAAAAAACATTTAAGTAAGTGAATAATTAAGAATCTATATTTTGTTTTCTATTTTGTTTTTCAATACGTTGTCCATTCAACAACAACCAGACTCCATTAAACAATATTTCGTCTAGAAAAAGCTTAATTATCTTCCAATCATTTTATCAAGTTTCATACACAGCCACCACAAAATACATAAGCCCTGATAGAAAAGGTTCTACAACAATATGAAGGACCCCAATAGGTCCTTGAGAGTTGGAACAATAGTGGAGTCGGTAAACAACCGTGGACATTATTCGAAGACCTCTCGTTACTGGCCACCGACAGATTAAAGTGATAACCACCTTCTTTCTTTGATAATTTTGTTTTTTGTCTATGGTGAGTGTCGATCTATGAGGTTGGGAATTTCTGTTTGTTTTTTTTTTAGTTAAAATATTGGATATTGACTGTAGTTTTAATTTAGATAATAGTTTTATAAAGCTTTTAAAACGGTATCCTATGCGCAGCTTTATAATTCAAAAGACGAAGAATATCCCTTTTGTAATGCGATATTTATTAAAGAGTCACTCTAGTAATACTAAAGTAATACTTCTGAGTAAAATAGATCTTCAGAAGCAATTTTCTACTAATCATTACTAAGACATTGACAGTAAAATATACTTTAAACTAAGTTTTATTACTGGAACTTGAACTGAATCAGTAATTTTTCGTATAGGTACGTAATACCGAAAAGCGTAGCAACAATCTACATGCGTAGCGCCGTAGCACCGTAGCTGCGTAGCTCGTAGCACATGATAATGAAATCATAAAGTTATTTTCAGGTAACCAGACATCGTAAATTCTACCAACATACCTGTCATAATATGTTCCAATGTGTTTACATACTTTTTTTGTAACGTGACTTTGTGAAATATGTACGTGTGTATTTTTTAAAGCCGCAAAGTTTATGTCTTATTTAAAACATTGGCAGTGTTTTACAAAAAAAAATTAAACAGACGTTTCAAACATGGTCTTAATAAGTACCGACTTTTATAGTGATCGGTTCAGACCGATAACTTTGTTGGAGATGATACGATGGTTTAGACCCGCTGCTAAAGCCGGTACCATTTTAAGACCACGTTTTATTATAAGGTGGATCTTTATATTACAAGTGAATTCCATCAATCTAACGACGGACGTCCAAAGGTTATATCTACCAGCTTTATTTTATATCTTAACTATCTAGGTCAGTCTTCAACTTGAAACTACTGATATTTACTATTAATACTTATACGAGATTTCCTCGAATTATTTATTAGGTAAAAGTAGGTCGTTTGCAAAGAGATGTGGAAGTTTCTTTAACAATACTCGTTTATCGGATTGTGGGAATAGAAAATAATATTCGTAAAGTATATTACGTCTGCGTTTAATGTAATAACTCTATTCTATTGGATACTATTTTATGATGGATAACTAGTTATTTGCTAAGATTTTTCATATTTTATGATATCAAGAATACTGTCCGTGAGACCGACTAGTTTACCCTCTTTATATATACTATACTATATACTCGTACATACAGATATGAAAAGATTTTTAATTACGTATCTATAGTAATAGTTTTTACAGAAACAAAGCATAAACTTAATTTTCATCATCATCATCATCATCATCTCAGCCATAGGACGTCCACTGCTGAACATAGGCCTCCCCCTTAGATCTCCACAGATACCTGTTGGAGGCGACCTGCATCCAGCGTCTTCCGGCGACCTTCACAAGGTCGTCTGTCCACCTTGCTGGTGGACGTCCTACGCTGCGCTTGCTAGTCCGTGGTCTCCACTCAAGCACTTTTCGACCCCATCGGCCATCCGCTCTGCGAGCAATATGGCCTGCCCATTGCCACTTCAACTTAATTTTATAGTGCTGAATTTTCATACGAAAATTTCTGTGCTTTTTGGCCATTTATAGGTAATACCTGCATGTATTCCTAATTGTTCCTCGAGTCTAAACACAAAACTGGATTCTCCGAATTGAACCTCCACATACCATTGCAGCTCTTTCAATACGTACCGCATATAATATAGAAAGGATCGATTGGGTGACGTCAAACACTCGATATGTATGTACAATCATCTATACACATGCTTGAATCTGCTATATATATGCTTCCTGCGGCTGTGTCCATGTTTGATTTTCTCTTTTCGAATTCAGTACAGCTAGTTTCTTTTGAAATAAGGAGTGCTGTGGCTGTGAGTGGAAAAGATGTCATACTTTTAGAAACATACATAAAAATCATTATTAAAAAAAAATGGTCCTCATCGCTATCACTCGGTAATGTTTTCATAAGGCTATTAGCTGTTGCCTAAGCATTTCTTACACATTTGAATAACTGTGAACTGTGAATGGAAAGCTACTTATAAATCTTTACCGTATTTTTTTTTAAGTGAAATTTTAACTAACACAAAGTCATCCACATATCTAAACTTTCACGTTTATAATTTTCGCTTCATTGACAGACAGATGAATATAACATCAATATTTGGTGTGTCTAATGTGATATCTGAAAAGAATTAATTTCCACGAAACGGTGGAATGGAAATGCTATTAGCTTCGTCGGACTTTTTGTAATTAGTTTTCTTACTCAATGTAATTACAACGAGATACAAGATTAAGTCAGAGACATACAAGTTAACGCGTGTATTATCTTTAATAATTTATATTTTGGCTTTGGTAATTCTTCTAAAATATTTTTAAAAGTGACATTGTAATTACCATAGAAGGGTTTAATATTATTATTTTTTTCGTACATAACAATATTAGGGCTTTAACAGAAAATTCCAAAGTATTCATTAAGAGCTTCCACAGAGGAAAGACTTTGGCAGATAGTTGGCAGTAATTGAAAATCCCATCAAACTTTGGAGTCTGTCCTTACCTGATGACTACTACCATACATCTACATAATATAATAGAAAATATAATTAAAAGCCCGATCAAATTATCGGCGACTAAGAGTGTGCAGTCAGCTTGACCGTAAATCACTACATAGTAAAAAACAAAGACGCTTTTTCTGTCCCTATGTCCATTTGTCCTTTTGTACGCTTAAATCTTTAAAACTACGCAACTTATAATATATATAATAGGCACAGTGATGAAAGAGGAAGGTTTATATGTATAATACATTAAATAGTGGGGAAATACTGTTATCCCGTGCGAAGCCGGAGCGTCTCGCTAGTATGTACTAAAACACAGACAAGAGGTCTCAGTAACATTGACGCCATTTCGACAGCCAATAAGATTAACCCCTGAGCCTGAGTGCTTTATTTAAATTTTATCTTCTATAGTACAGCTAGGCTTTCTTATTGGCCTTTTATGTAAGTGGATTATGTTCGCGAGATCTTGGTTTTTTTGTATTGCGAGTCATTTTTTGTAGTTGCGTATTTATTAGTTCAATAAATAAATAAATGTATGAAATATCTAAATGTAATGTTGATAGTTACTGTAATGGTTTTCAAATTCAGTCCTACTTCCTACCACTCTCCATTTTCGCAAAAATAAAATATTTATAATCCAACCTAAAATTAAATGAAAGTAAGATATTTATCTTCTTACCATCTTCAAATATCAGCTTAACGTAATCAGCCAAAAATAGAAGTCCATTTACTTACTATAAATAAAATAATAACATTTAATATTTATATACCAAAATGCCGAGCTTTGCGTACAAAATAAATAATTCAGAGGCAAGTTATTCTCGTAGGTTCGACCGAAACAAACCCCGAGGCGTTTCGCTAAGTGGTGTTATTTTCGTACATGGCAACCCTAATTCTATTAGGCCAGGTATTATAGTAGACACCTTCGCTGTAATTGGCAGTACGAATGGTCGTGTCTGTGCCTTAATTTAATTTTTAATTTTAGAATTTTACCGCCAAAATGTAGAAGGGTTTGGTAAACAGGTGTTAAAGCACTTTTAGGGAAAGTTTAATTATTTTGTTGGGTGACTGGCCTTGAAATAGTAGTGTGATTATACGACTCTTTGTTTACATAGAAAAGATGAGACATAGTTACATACGTAACACATTAACTTCGCCTCTATTCAATTAGCAAAAAAATATTTCATATAGCCAAAATAAGAAACCAAAACCAGTTTGTGACCAATATATCAAACAGATAATAAAACGTTGATAAACAAGTAGACAGATATTAAAACTGATAGATCGACCATTCTAAATTCCCAGGAGTCCATAATACATGAAGTAGACTGAACATATGTACAGGGAAACGGAATTTTTGCTACTCCCTTGAAACGAAACGTTTTCAGTTGCGCGTTAAATCTTATAATACCTTTCCGAGTGGTTTCTCTCAGAGGGCCAGCTGTCAGGTAATATGTAGCCCGGCTTCTCATGTTCTAGATACGAATGTTTATTCTTTTTTAGGAAGGAATTCATATTTGACTACGGAAATATTGGTACTTGACGAAGAATGTTGAACAAAAGAATAATTAAGAGCAATTAATTCACATAAAATTGGAATAGTTATTCGTATGAGTATACTAAACACTCTCTTTCTACAAAAAGAACGATTACTAAAGCATTACGCCAAAATTATGTTTTGATAAATACTAATTGAAAACATTTACCATTACGAAATACAATTTACTAAAAAAGTACATTGATTTTTACACAAAGCTTCTACCAACTTATGAAAGCCTACAGTATTCATTAATTATGAACACACCAGCAAGGAGATGTAACAATAAATAAATAACAAGTTAGGAGACAGACGAACTGTGTTACACCAAGATTAATATCAGAATTACCTCGCATCTCTTATTAATATAGACTACAGGCCCACCTGTAAGAGTACCTAAGTAATTAAGTACTACATGACATAATAAATTATAAAAGTTCTATTCAATATGCCGTTATATGTTGTTATATATGTGAGTATTATGTATTTAGGTAAACTTCTCGACCTTTGTTTTAATTTATTTTGAGTTATTTTATTATTTTTCAATAAGATTTTACCGTCGTGGGTTTTTTCAAAATTTTTAATTTTGTTCTAAGTTAATTTCGTATATAGGTATTATTTAACTAGAATTGATAAAGGATAACAAAAGTTGCTAATTTGAGATATGGTGTGATTATGTCAATCATTAGTCAAACATGATTTTCCAATGAGCTTCTATTCTATTGTAAACTTATATCTAGAACCATAACATAGGCAATTACTTTTCTCACCATCTCAACATTTACGCAATCGCATATCACCAAGCAATTTTAAGCTTTAATACTTCAGTATTACAGTATATTTTCTTCTACTTCTTATCTCGCCATACAATGGTAATGTCGTGTCGTGATGTATTGAATACAAGGGCAAGTCGGGGATTTGTGATAATCCAGCTCAGGTGTTGCCATGGCAACGAAGGACTCGAACTTCAACGGAAAAGTACCTACTTAAAATATTGTGTAATTTAAGGTAAAGTTTGTTAATGAAACTTAAGGTATTATTGTTGAAAGTGAGTTTATTTGTCTGTTATAATTTCACGCAAAAACGGCTGAGATCATAATAGTATATGTATTTGGCATTGAGATAAGGTTATTTTATTTGGGTGAAGGGCTTAGTAGGCGACGAGAAGAGATGGTTAATTAGGCAAAATATAATAGAACTGAAATAATAATTGTTACTTGATAAAAATAAATTTATCAAATGACAACTTCAAAATCAAATTGTGCTTTTCACTGGAATTGTCCATCCGATGGAAAAGTCCACAAGTCTGAAACAGGTTCGCAAAATAAAAGCTTTTTCCACGAAAAAATGCTTTCATCTTGTTGATTGTTTGTCTATCCATACCCATTGTATCTATCTGTACTATCTATTATACTATAACTATAATATATCTACAGATTTAAGTAACTAACCATGATATAACAATTAATTAAAAGACGCTAAAAACACGCCACCGTAAATTTTTTACGCACACAACATGTAAGTATTCGGATATACTTATGTAGAGTATTCAGAAAAATCTATTCATCACCAAAAATAGGTACTCTCTACCTGAAAAAATTAGCTCTGTAAACAGTAACCTTACAAACACTTCGACAGTACACCTTTCACTATAGATATTGTCAGCTAATGGAACACAATAATGGCTCCATCGAGTATTCGCGCAGCTTGTCACAACGCTCATGTTAATGTATAGCTCACTTAACGTCTCCCCAAGGTTTTGGGGACATACCTACAGGTGTATTTTTAACTGGAACAAAAGTAGAGTCACGTTGCACAATTTTTAGCTAAGTACTTACTGTTTTTGAAATGGTCTAAAATAGTATGTTTACGCTTGAATAGGATTTAGTCATAGAATGAAATAAAGTGCTCGTCAAGAGCTTTCATATGGCAAAGGATTAAGCACTGTTAGCTAATTTAAAAAAAATGGAAACAAAATGAGGTAAGTTTGGCTTTGAAAGGACCGACATGATGATGATGTCCTTCCAGTCCTCATAGAAGGAAATAAGACAACTGCACAGTACATATTATAGTGTACAAGCATTTGCCCGGACCAATTTACCTATGTCTCGAACATAAAATAATAGTCAAATCTGATGGTTATATGTGTAATTTGCGAAAGATGATTTTCTTAATAAAATAGTTCCATTTCAATATAACAAAGTTCTAGAAAGTTCCGCAATAATGGATTGTGTTGACGCGTAGGATTATATTCAAAGCGATCAGAACTCAGAAATGAATGAATATTAATTAAAATCTTTTCCTAGAAGTTATTCTAGTGAATGAGTAAAAGTTTCCCGAACATTTTCTCTTTAGTTTCTACAAAGAGTTGTTTGCGTGGGCACTATAATACTCGGTTTTCATGAAGCCGATGTTTTTTCGTTTTTGTTTTGTTTTTAATACCAGAGTCCTTTTAAAAGGATGGATTACGAGAGTTGTTTTTTTAGTTTGAAATAGAATGATATCGATACTAGGAAATATTAAAAACAAAACTGGTTATGAGTGGGCTGTAACTCGTGAAAGTTGTAATCTGCAAAAAATATTCTAAAAAAATAAAATAATATAGAGCTTTAAACTCGTAACACGTCGAATTGATAAAAAGGGTTTTTAAAT
The DNA here is from genome assembly GCA_963856015.1 of Helicoverpa assulta. Taxonomy (NCBI): domain Eukaryota; kingdom Metazoa; phylum Arthropoda; class Insecta; order Lepidoptera; family Noctuidae; genus Helicoverpa; species Helicoverpa assulta. Next base: position 12,458,835 of record CAWLCW010000026.1, on the reverse strand, counting down.
TTTCCGTGGTCTATTCTAATATCATGAAGTTGAAGAGTTTGTTAGTTTGATTGAAAGCGCTCTAGAATTACTGGGCCGATTTGAAAAGTTCTTCTATTGTTATAATTATAGCCCATTGGTCGAGGAAGGCCTTAGTATCTGGGATCTTAGAACGATTTCACGCACTCGCAAAAGCTAGTAAAATATTTGAATTCTCCTTTCTCTGTGTAAGGAACGGCACTATCTAACCACCTAACCAGCCACATTTAACCTTTCCTAACCACGTAGAGTTACAACCTAGTTAAATCAAACCGTATAGATAAATTAACCATTCCTGTGATCTGTAACTAACTACTATAAATAGAATAGATGCCATTAATTACAAGCTAAAAATATAAAATCGATAGGTATCTGCATCCAACGGGACGTGCTGAACTTAAAAGCGTTATAAATACATGTTTAAGTTAATTTTAACTGAAATTGGTAAACAGTTTACGATGAGAGGAGATTGAAATAACTTTTTACATTATTGGTGAAAGCTTGTGCAAAATTGTTACGATGAAGTAGGTTAATTGGATAGGTAATCATAGGTGTAATTTAACATACACTTGTTTAAGCTGTGCTTACTTACATTTTATGTAAAGCCTAGACAAGGCCGTTTGTTCATAAAAAAAAAAACATAAAAGAATAACTATTATTTTTCTTATAGGTAGATATATAAAGTAGCATTAGCGATATAATTTTTTGTACCTACTGACTGACAGAATTGTCAAATGCACCAAAAAGTGGTCTGATCATACCCGCCAAAACTAAAACGTTCCAAAAAGTTCTACCGCTGCTGTTTAGATTTTTTTTAAAAGCATTCGAGAATTTTCTAATAGAGCATTCTATTTTCTACATCCAGCCAGTCAATTTCACTTTACAAAACCGACCTTTTTAAAAATCGAAGGCATCACATCCGTTCTCTATTTGAACGCGGAGACAGCATCCGTATCTACAAATTGCTGGCTGACCTACCCTCCTGAACTAAAAAGGTTACAGTTTATTCTTAGCAATGACGTGGGCATGGCTAAATGTGTTAACATTTCAGTCTGAAATTCAGGCCAGATTGCAGAACAGTTTTAGACTGTAAAACAATCGATAAGTCTGGCTTTTGTTTAATTAGAATACCAAATAGGAACTAATTTTAGGAAAGAGGTTTAGTTTTGGATAGTTTTAGATTAAGGGTTGATTTATATTAGGCCGGGACGTGCCGTGTACGTGGCTCGAACGGGGCACGGACGTGAAACGTTACATACATTTTGTATGAAGTAAAAGCCCTGACGCGGCCCGGCCGTGGCCCGTCCGGGCCACAAACGGCGCTCGTCATACAAAATGTATGTAACTTTTCACGTCCGTGCCCCGTTCAAGCCACGTACACGCCACGCCCCGGCCACGTCCCGGCCTAATATAAATCATCCCATACTCGGAATCCTGTTATGGTTTAAGATTCTAATTATAGGAAAGGTTCAATTATGTCTTTAATTAAAACATTTACGTACATGTTGACCCAAGGAGTTATGCTTGTCTAGAGTTCAGTAGCTAGAGGCACATTTCTCTCATGAGAGTTATCTAGAAATGAATACTAGAACCCAAACAAAAAACCTCACCTACACAACACAACAATACAAAAACAACACAGAAATACTCCAAGAGCGCGTGATAAAACAAGTTAATAAGCTTGTCTATGGCCCCTAATATGTTTGACAGACAGAATTATCTGCACGTAGCAGTCTAACATCGTTCGTTCAACAACTTAATCCGCAGGGAAATCAAAATAAACTTCATCGCGCTTTGCAACTAGCCAGTATTTGCTATTCGAATTTCAAATCGTTGCATCATGGCGATGGCACGCTTTGATTCAAATATCGAATGAAAATTATGAGATTGGAGAATAAAAAATATTGTTCCATGCAGGTTTTATTAAAAGAAAATATTACTTTTTAGAATTGAAGGATTGTCCTTTAGAATTTGCTCTGATATCTTAGTCGTTGTATAGGCATATGCGCTCCCGATGGACAATAATCAAATTAAATAAAACAAACACCAATAATGCGTAATTCATAAAGCATCTTGTTAATATAGGTAATTAATTGCCATCTTAGGTAATTACTGTAATTAGCTAATTGCTTACGTGCCTAGTTCCTAACAGGTGATAACTAATGCATAGAATCCATACATACTATATACCACTTATCATTCGACGATGTTATAGGTATGCATCTTCTTGAAACGCTAAAAAACTACTTCTAAAAAACTAACTAAAGCATGAAGTTAATCTTTAAAATGACCATGGATAAAAGTGTAGTAACCCCACTAAAAAGGTTGACACCTAGTCTTTTGTCCTCCGTGGTTGACACCAAACAGGGCTAACGAGCCATTTCATCGAATCACTGCAAATTGAACGCGTATAACAGCGCTTAGTTCCAGTTCCATTTTCAAAAGCAGTTGACAGTCGACCATGGAGAACAAATTGACTAGCGGAGGTGAAATAACGGAAAATATCATAAGAAAGTAGCGCGCCAAACGCGAAAGGAACGTCACTGTTATCGCCCATATACACCTTCTTTGGACCGGGTCATTTTTAGTAATACCAAAAATCGTTGTCAGATGTCCCAAAGAACACGGATGCCTTTTTAGTTCACTCGTATCTGATCGTTTTGATCACGCCCACCATACGTATTTTTACCTAGAACAAGGCGCCTGACTTGCATTATGGTATCTCCGCTCATCTTTCCTTACTCTGTGCAGTCGACAAATACTGAGAATACACGTGTCGATACAGCAAACAACTGCGCTCTGTGTGAACTAGGCTTTATTGAATTTTATTCGGAATTTCCGACGAGTGAATTGTGTAGGCCCGGCTTAACAACGAAGAGCTGATGAATTAATTTATTTATATGGAAATATTCTGTTCGGTCACGATTTTAGGGGTTTCGTAGTCAGAATTAATTGATTGGATTTATTTTTGGTCTGGTCCAGTGTGGTTTCAAATGAAATCAAAATGTTGTTTTAGCTTTATTGAGCTTGGATTTTTCCAGGGTTTGTATTATTATACATACCTGAGTTTAACCTTACTTAAAAAAAGTTTGTTAAAATTTTATTTCAAGTATCAAATTATGATTTTCATACACATTTCCTAAGTTAACAATTGGATATCGAAATCCCGTAAAAAGGACTAAAAAGGTTGTTTTACATAAAAAGGCCGAGCAAAAACGAATATAACCGGAAAGTGTGCAGTGCGATGTCGGACGATATTAAGCTTTACCCGGATTATCCGGCGTCCTACCGGTCCTACCCGGATGAGCTGTGAGCTGATCACACGTTTCAGTTCGTGGAAACTCTGAGGGAATTAAATAAATTTCACTCAATGTTTATTTTAGTGAGTAGATTTGTGGGAGGACGGGGTGAGCATGTTTAAATATTTATTTAGATGCAATCTAGTCTCAACTATATAGTTGTTATATCTATAAAGTCCTAGCTCTAGAGTCTCTAGAGTCTGTATTATAGAGCAGGAGTTTATAGTGAGGGACCGATTTATAGGCAATGTCAGCTAGGAGATCAGCCAGGAGCGTAGGACATATTATAGTGCACAAGCATTCAAAGTCAAAGTCAAAGTCAAAGTCAAATCATTTATTTCATTTAGGCCTTTACAAGCACTTATGAACGTCAAAATTATAACTAAGTTTGATTCTAGTTGCCCATTCCAAAAGTAGCTTCCTATGGAGAAGAACGGGCAAGAAACTCCATGGTTACTCTTTTTAAAAATAATATGGTATTACAGTTTGTATGTATTGATACATACAGTAACAGCATGCGAAGATCATGTAGAATCGCAAAGACAAATGAGGATAAAATGACAATTAAAATGCTACATGGTGTTCACATTTACAAATTGGTTTATATTGTGGTACAAAGTTACAAACAAATAATCAAAAGATGAATACAATTTTACTTGCTGGTGTAATTTTAATTTGTTAATTAATTAGAAATTGTCAGTATGTCCTATGGAGCAGGACCAGCATGTTTCCAAGCATTTTTATCTTGAATGTAATCTTCTAATTTATAATATGCTTGCTTACAAAGTGTGGCTTTTATATGAGTTTTAAACCGCATGTCATTCAGTTCCAGAATGTTGTCTGGTATTTTATTATAACATTTGACACAATATCCCATGAAAGATGTATGAACTTTAGATAATCTAAACTGCGGGATAGCTATTTTATTTTTATTTCTAGTGTTATAATTATGTCTATCACATATTTTATCAAAGAAATGTAGGTTTTTCCTAACATACATGATATTTTCATAAATAAATTGGCAAGGTACGGTCATGATATTAATTTTTTTAAACAGTTCCCTAAGAGATTCACGACCACGTAAGTTGTACATAGCTCTGACAGCTCGCTTTTGTAAGATAAATATGCATTCAATGTCAGCAGCTCGTCCCCACAGCAGAATGCCGTACGACATGATGCTGTGGAAGTAACTAAAATATACCAGTCTAGCTGTTTCTACGTCCGCTAGCTGCCTTACCTTTCTAATAGCATAGGCGGCCGAGCTAAGACGACCCGCAAGAGATGTTATGTGGGGTCCCCATTGTAGTTTTTTGTCAAGAGTGATTCCCAGGAAAACTGTCTGATTTATAAATTCTAGTTTTTGACTATTGAGTATTATGTCACATTCACTACTTTTTACATTTGGCAATGAAAATCGAATGCATTTTGTTTTTTTTTCATTAAGAGCCAAGTTATTTGCGTTGAACCAATTTTGAACCTGGAGAATGGAATTGTTTACGTCGTCTAAGGTACGTCTACGTCGATCAATATTAAAAATAATAGAAGTGTCATCGGCAAACAACACCATTTTAGGTTGATTATCAAATAAGTAGGGCAAATCATTTATGTAAACTAAAAAGAGGAACGGACCTAATATAGAACCTTGTGAACCTCGTGAATTTACGCCGTTGACTTGAACTTTAAGTTGCCGACCATTTAGATATGATTTTAACAGCTGGAGAGAAGTATCTTTTATTCCGTAATGCTCTAGCTTTCGCAAAAGCGTTTCGTGATTTACACAGTCAAACGCTTTTGAGAGATCGCAGAAGATACCAATAGAGTCTTCAGCTTCCTCCCAAGCCTTAAAGATGTGCTTGATCAAAGTTACACCAGCATCGGTTGTACAGCGACCTTTAGTGAAACCGTATTGTTCTTTGTGAAAGATGGAGTTTTTATTGAAATGGCGCAACATCTGTTCAAGCATCAACTTTTCAAATACCTTGCTGAGAACCGGTAAGACAGAAACGGGTCTATAGTTATTCGATTCCTTACTATTTCCCGATTTAAATAAAGGAACTACTTTGCTGTGTTTCATTAAGTCAGGAAACACGCCTTGGTCTACGCTAACATTAAATATGTAAGTTAAATAAGGTGCAATTGTTACAATAATTGACCTACATACCTTGACAGACATACCCCAAAGATCTTCTGTTGATTTTATTTTAAGATCTTTAAAGGCTTTAATAATAGCCTCGGGGCTGGTATGTTGAAATTTAAATACTAAAGAGCATGGTTTAACATGTTTTTTGAGTAGATCGATAGACACGGGAGTGGAAGAATTTAGTGCTTTTGTCGTCTCGAAAGGTATTTTAGTGAAGAATGCTTCAAACTCTTGAGCTACTTCAAGGTTACCGCTAATGGAACCTTTATCAGTTTCTAGACTTAAATCAGTTTTTCGAACTTTTCGTCTCCCTGTTTCGTTGTTAATTATTGTCCAAGTAGTTTTTATTTTATCATCTGCATATTTTATTTTATTTCTAATATGAATGGATTTTGCCTGTTTACAAACGATTTTAAATATTTTTGAATATTTTGAGACGTGGTCACGGAAACTTGGATCGGCGTTATAGGGCTTTAAACCATAAAGTTCAAACAGCTTTTCTCTACTTTTACGAATACCCGGAGTTGCCCAGTCACTAAATAAGAACTTAGATTTAATAATTTTAGTTTTGACTGGAAAAGCTAAGTTGAATTCGTCGTTTAATACAGAGAAAAAATCGGCATAAATATCACTTGGATTTTTAAGATTAAAGCTATGTGCACACAGTTTATCACCTAGAGTTTGATTGAATTTATCGATTTTTTCTAAAGTATATTCCCTAAATTTTATTTGTGTTTTCTCTGGTGGAGAGTTAGTGCGAAAAGTGACAACTTGTCCGCTGTGATCAGAGGGCAAGTAATTCACTATTTCCTTATGTAGGTACTCACAGCTGCAAAAAACATTATCTATACAAGTAGCAGTAGCATTTGCGCAGACACAGGTGCACTCTCTATTCCGTCACTCTCATAGCCCGATGAGATCTCGTGTAGGTAGTAGCGATGCAGTCCTTTAATCAATTTTTACTCAAAATTCCGATTAAGTCGATTTACTGATAGATTATCGGATTAAGGTAATTGAGTTTCGTAGGAAAATAAAACAAGTATTTTACTTTATTTACAAGGTAACTTTTTTAAGTAGTCAGCCTGGTTTAGTGAGTATTTATTTATTGATTTAGAATTATATTATATGTCGACATCGTTTTAGCTGAAAGATGTCCACTGCTGGACAAGGCCTCTCTCAAGGTTCGATCTTCAGCAACCCGCAACCACTGCTGCCTGTCCACTCATGAACTTTTCTGCTCCATTTACCTACCTATAAGTAGTTCAAGCAATCTTCATTGACAGATATGTCACTACATAAACAAAACACGTACACAAACGTAAAACAAATGCAAACAGGATGTGCAGAGCGCCGATGTAGACCGTTATTAACCCGCCGGAGTACCTATCCGCCCGGTCTGTCTGACCCGGTTGGGCTGACGTTACACTACCGGGTATCCGGGGCTGGTGACGTCATTAAATTGTTGGGGATACCTGAGTTTATGGAATAAAAGAATAATTGTTTTAAAAAATATGCTTGGAAGATTTAAAAATAGAAGAATAGAATAGAATCGAATAATAATATTGTTAAAAGTTCGATAATGAAACCCAACTTACACAACATTTAACCTTTGGCAACGTTTTGTATCTTTTTAAAACTTAATTTAACTTAATCGTGCAGTTACCCTAAGCAATTACTTAGGTATCATTATTCTAGCCTCATTATTTCACAAAAAAGCTAAACAAATAAAAAATCCCAACTTCAAAAATAAATTCGTACCATTCTTTAAGCTACACAAACTTAATTACTACTAACTTAACTTATTATAATAATAATTTCATAAAACCTAAAATTAACTTTAACTTATGACACAGTAATATTAATGGAGGTATTTGAACTTTTCTCAGAATGACTCTGTGACCCCTAACTTAACCGAATAATTTATGTATTTACTTAGTTTACTAGCTCGGTCCCGTGGGTTTCAGAAAGCCATCGCGATTTTATTTTTGTTCATGTTTTAAATTGATAAACTTAAACTTTAATAATGAATTATCACATTCATATAAAAATCTTTCAGCTCCTGAAGCTCAAACTTCCCTCAAGAATCTTGCTTAACATGTGTGAAGATGTCACGATATTTATTTATTTAATCATAATTTTTACTGGTGAAAATCCTGTAGTGCTTTTTCACTTGAATGCGAAGGTTACAGAATATTAAGTATAATTTAGTATAGATTACAAAGAAAGATCAGAATTTTGTCGCGTCCTCATATTCATTTAGCAGTCACAGTGGAAACCTTAAATACTGTAATTATTTAAATTATTGTGAACACGCGAAAATGTCGTTGGAACTCGATAAATATGCAAATGTTACGTTTAAATAATTGATACAAATGAAGACAGAGTTCACGGCTTCGTAATGTGTTGTCGAATCGATGAATACTTTATTTATTTGGTTACTGAAGGTAAAAGAACTTTATTGTAAACCATTCATGGCATAATTTACTTGGAATGACCTTTTCTTCGTATCCTGTGTGTACTCAATTCTTTATTTTATTATAATTCCGTATGTTTTACAGGTGATACAATTTAAAGCCTAAAAACAATATGAAACATATAGGTAGTCGTGGTGGCCTAGTGGGCAAAGAACCGACCTCTCGAGTATGAGGGCGCGGGTTCGATTCCAGGTCAGGCAAGTACCAATGAAACTTTTCTAAGTTTTTATGTACTTTCGAAGTATATCTTAGACACCAATGACCGTGTTTCGGATGGCACGTTAAACTGTAAGTCCCGGCTGTCATTGAACATCCTTGGCAGTCGTTACGGGTAGTCAGAAGCCAGGAAGTCTGACACCAGTCTAACCAAGGGGTACTGGGTTGCCCGGGTAACTGGGTTGAGGAGGTCAGATAGGCAGTCGTTTCTTGTAAAGCACTGGTACTCAGCTACATCCGGTTAGACTGGAAGCCGACCCCATCATAGTTGGGAACAGGGCTCGGAGGATGATAGGGCAGAGCTTTAAAGAAGTTGAAACGTCATGCCTTGTGAGATGGGAGTGATTGCTTTAGTGATTAGGGTTTCAAGGGATGCTAGAAAGATAACTGAATAGGTTATAAAGTGTAGCATTTAATTCCATGTTGGTTTATGAAATATTATGCTCTGGAATGGTACCCGATATCCCGATCAGTGCGTTTGTGTTTCAGTAACCACTAGCCTCAATCTGCGAGTCCAGACATCACCGTAAAACAATTTAAAAGCAATATAAAGCCTTTTAAAACATATTTATCGAATTACTGAAAAAATAACAACAAAAGGATTTAATTTAAAAACCGAGTGACCTCCCACGAGATGTTCGTCCGTTTTAAGAGCTCTTAAACAAATTGAAATCGGTTTCATCTCATAATGGACACTGGCCAGGTATGAGAGATAGGTAGGTACCTATAGGTAATTAAAATGAATTCGGTCATTACGACCGTGTGAAGCAAATACGTACAGACGCCTATCATCAAGCTACTCCAATACGTCTTTTGCCAATCAATATTGGACCTTAAATTTTGAGCATAAAGCTGAAAATCTATTGCAGATATTTTATAGGTTAACAAGCAAATAAGTACTATTTTGATAGGCACATTAATAAAGTGTGACTTCATGTTGTTTATTTTGGTTGTTCGAAGTTATTTTCGCACGTGTTTTTGTAATTTTTTGGGAAAGTTTGCCAAGGCGTCTCGTTAGGTGAAACTTATTTCTAAATGGTGGTGGTTATCGTTTAAGTTAATATTGTCTTTACAAATATTAGGAAGCGCGAGTAATAAAGAACTTTCTTTTTATTTTCTTGAACGCGTTAATCTCAGGAACTGCAGGCATATATCATACTAGCCGTTTTCCCGCGGTTTCACCCGCGTCCCGTGGGAGCTACTGCCCGCACCGGGATAAAATATAGCGTATGTTTCTCGCAGATAATATAGCTTTCTAATGATGAAAGAATATTTAAAATCGGTCCAGTAGTTTATGAGTTTATCCATTACAACCAAACAAACAAACAAAGTTTTCCTCTTTATAATATTAGTATAGATCTACATTATGTACCAGGTTGTAAGACTATAGGCTACTATTTGTTCTGGCTCGACTAATTTATCTGTCCATTAGGCGAAATCAATTTAATTGACTTAGTAGTTAGGTTAAAAGTATACTCTTAGAATTGAAACCCGCCACGTACCTTGGAGACCATGTAGACCACCATGTAGAACTTGAAGACCATGGTGAATGGTGTATAGTTAAAGCAGCCAACCATATTTTCACGTCTAGATAATTAAAACTGTCGAAGATGGATAATACATAGACTTGATATAATTAAGCTCCAATAATAAGAATGACCGACAAGTACCAATATAAGTAATCGAACACACAATCGAATGCTCAATTCGAATCGATATTCGAGTTTGACCTTGAGAAGGTAGACCAGTAGGAATGTTTTATTCATAACAAATCGTTCTGTTCATTGTAGCTTCGTGTTCCAGCATTCAGCCTGATTGATGGAGGCTTTACATGAAGACTTTATTTTTAAGGAAGTTATACGCTAAGTCTTTTTTACGTGTGGATTTTTATGGCTCTCGATGGTGTAATATAATACGGGCTGTAAACGGATTTTTTTGGAGAGTAATTTTATTTAATGTTTAGTACAAGTCAGAAAAGTCAAGTCAGAAGAAAGTAAAAATTCGTGGTGGCCTAGTGGGTAAAGAACTAACCTCTCGAGTATGAAGGTGTGGGTTCGATTCCAGTTCAGGCAAGTACCAATGCAACTTTTCCAAGTTTGTATGTACTTTCTAAGTATATCTTGGACACCATCATCCTCCGAGCCTTTTTCCCAATCCTGTTGGGGTCGGCTTCCAGTCTAACCAGATTCAGCTGAGTACCAGTGCTTTACAAGAAGCGACTGCCTATCTGACCTCCTCAACCCAGTTCCCCGGGCAACCCGATACCCCTTGGTTAGACTGGTATCAGACTTACTGGCTTCTGACTACTCGTAACGACTGTCAAGGATGTTCAATGACAGCCGGGACCTACAGTTTAACGTGCCATCCGAAACACAGTCAATGGTGTCTAAGATATACTTAGAAAGTACATACAAATTTAGAAAAGTTGCATTGGTACTTGCCTGACCTGGGATCGAACCCGCGCCCTCATAACTGAGAGGTTGGTCCTTTACCCACTAGGCCACCACGACTTTTTATATCTTGGACACCAAAGGCTGATAAAAAAGGTGAAGGAAAACATCTTGAGGAAACCTGGACTTATAGAGTCTGAAATCACCAACCCGCATTGAGCAAGCGTGGTGATTAATGCTTAATCCTTCTCCGTGTGAGAGGAGGCCGCAGCCCAGCAGTAGGACGATAAAAAAAGGCTGTAAAAAGTCAGAATTTTTCATACGCTTTAAGAGTACCTACTAGCCCACTGCAAACTTTTTGTCACACAGATTTACGGTAGACGTATGCGGTACAAGGATCAGGTATTTAAGCAGTATCAAAACGTCTTAAAACTTTGATTGGAATCAATATTTTCTTAAAAAAAAATAAAACATTTAACCAATCATCGGGTCAACTGTCGGCCGACTCTTTAGTCTGCAGTGTGGTGTAAAAGTTAGGGTCCGTTCAGATAGACCGGGTCGGAGAGCAGAGCAACTTTTTAACACGTTGAAAATTGAGTACTTAGTATTAGAAGTAAGGTTTATTTTTGCATGCGCACTGCTTTTGTCATTGAGAATGCTCGAATGCGCTCGGTGTGAAATAATAACCGGCTCCGATCGTGTATTTTTTCTTGACGTTTGGCTTCGTTTGCATGCTCTTTAATGTTCGCGCAGCCGATCGGCTCCGGTCTGTGTGAAAAGAAAAATGAGCGCCGATGCTCTCCGACCCGGTCTATCTGAACGGACCCTTAAGTACAGAAGGTAATAAATTAAATATCGAAGACCCAATAACATTTAACTTCCTGTCAAAAGATGACTCGATACTAATGATCAAAGGAATCGATAGGTAGCTCGATTAAAGGGCTTCATTAATCTTTTCCAATAAATTATGATTAGATATCGATATCTCGATGTCAGTGATTTCCGACTTCAGTTACAGAAATGTAATTTGACGAAATCCTTAAATAGATCAAATGAATCGGGTTATAAGTAGGTTACTTAAAGGATGGCTGTTAAAGTTCACGAATAGAATCTGACAATATCTGAATATTTTTTTTAAACTAACAAAAACTAAATAGGTATATAAAACAAGAGCGTGCTTGGTGTAGTTTCACCAGTGATGATCACCCCTCTGAAATATAAAGGCCATCATCATGAAAGCACCTTAAGTACCTATTGGTCTCATCTTTCCCTATCCGTCCCTAAGATACCGGCAGCGCCTAGTTTGGGGACCACAGAACCTATGAAAATGTCTCCCGTAGAAGTTACAGTGAAAAGTGATAATTTACCTTAAAAAGTGACTCATTCATGTAACTGTGGATCAATAAACTTTTTATTTATTTATTTTTATCTATCATTTAGGTACTGTTCTGTTTCACAGTAGTCTGTAAAGAAGACGAACTTTATTATAATTAACTTAAATTAAAAACTTCGAAAACAATAACAATCAACTAATCTCCGTGTAAACGAAACTGACAAATAACTTATTACGTAATACCCACTCACCCTACAACTGCGTTTCACAGGTAAGCTGCAAGGATCAGATCATAATTCCCTTCCCAAAATACATTTAATGAGGCAGCCAGTGTAATCGGATTTGCAATATTACTCCGCCTTCTATCTGTGACTACCTATCGTAATTATACTTGAAGAAGCCTTCTTGTGTAGGAGATACACTGAAGAGAAAACATATTGGGTCACTCTAAAAAGTACTGGGACATTCGCTGCAGTGGGTTAAAAGCTAGACATCGAAGTGAGATGGGAACCTTTTTCTGATACTGATTTTCAGGTCTTTTAACTTCTAATTTTTTTTCCATTTACGTATTGACAACCATAAGTCGATTTATGCAAGAATATACAGTGGAGTGATGACTTGCGCAAGACGGCTGGCAGGAGCTGGATGCGAGAAGCCGAAAATCGATCTCAGTGGCGTGCACTTGGAGAGGCCTATGTCCAGCAGTGGACTGCGATAGGCTGATGATGATGATACATACATGGTCATATAGAGGCACATTCGTTTCATGTACAAAGGTGTTAAATAGGTACTTAGATTTAAATATCTTTCAACTACATATAGAGAGTGCAATGATTTCAAGGATAAGGCCTGATACTTAGATATATCCAGAGGTTTTTGTAGCTGACCTAGTTTTCTTGCTCGAAAGTGTACGACCTACGATGCAATAACGTCTTATAGCTGGCTGAATAGATAATATGGGTACAGTAACAGATAATATGTCTGTGTAATTTATGGAATTAGAAAATAGTAATAGCGTACTAGAAAAAGCATAATACGTATTGTTTGCCTAGAAAAAGGTCCCTCAGAAGCAGTAAAATCTTATGAAAAGTATGTTAAGTTAGATAAATATAACTTATGAATATTTACGTCACTATAGAATTAACTTTTAATAAAGAGAAGACAACTAGAACATACTTCAAATTGCGATCTTATGAAAAAAACAACGCCCACATAAATCTCTTCTTACCTTAATCTTACAAGAGTATGTATGTCACATAAAAATGATTTTTTCCTGAAACTTTATTACCGTAAAATCGTTTTAAGTCTCTTCCATTTTGTAACGTGAAACAGCCGTGGGATGACGCCTACGTAACGTTATAAAATAACATTGTTTAACGTTATTAGACATAGAATAACAGTTATTTTCGTATCGTTTCGACTGAAGACTTTAAGAAAATAACTGCGTGGGCTAATTCGCAAAGTTAGAATTGCCTATTTTGGTGCTCCACTTAAGTTTTTATTATGTTAAACTGTCTGATAAGATTTTTATACTAAAGACGTTATTTTGGGAGCAAACTTTTTAAATGGCTTGCTACATTGGTCGGTTCTAGAATGGATGTCCTGACGAGTTGTGTCGAGTCTTCTTCTTTAATTTAATTCTTTGCTCTTTTCGGTGCAACTCCTTTCATTTACGCCTATCGAGTGCCAAGTGTGGTACAGGTACCAAGGAGATTCGTGTTACCCAAATAACATGGTTAAATAGACCAGATAGACAGTCGCTATAAGTAAACAACTTGTAAGCATTCATCTGCATCCGATTAGATTGAAAGCCGACGCAAACATCTATACTAATATTATAAAGCTGAAGAGTTTGTTTGTTTGTTTGAACGCGCTAATCTCAGGAACTACTGGTCCGATTTGAAAATTTCTTTCAGTGTTAGATAGCCCATTTATCGAGGAAGGCTATAGGCTACTTTTTATCCCGGTACGGGAAGTAGTTCCCACAGGATGCGAGTGAAACCGCTGGCAGTAGCTAGTGGTTGATAAAAGCTGAAAAACCCGCCAAAATCGGAACATAGCACGTAGTATGAACGAGGTAGTAACACAAGTAGGCCGTATGCCAACAATCTACAAACAAGCTAACTTTTACTATCAGATGTTCTAAAACGTGGTGTTTTTGTTAATAACATGAAATTATTCAAACTAAAGTTTTTGGGGTCGCTAAAGTTTATAACTAACAATTTTAGACAGATTTTTTAGTCGGACCATGTAAGATCCGATATAAAGAAAATGTTCATGTTTGAAAACATAACAGCAAACTATTTACAAATATTCTTACGCTTAAAAATCGGTAGGTATGTTTTAACATGATCGTGGAGGCCGATTTAAAGACTCGAATAATACTTTTTGTAAGCATTACAAGCTATTTCATCTTGTTCACCTATTATAAATTACCTTGTAAAACTATAGAACTATTTAAACAAACAAAGCCTGAAACTACAGCAACATTTCTCGTCGAACATTCTGGAATCTCGTGCCAAAATCGAAACGGGGATTCGTGAAAATGACAGCCTTTGTTCACATACCACCTGCCGACAGGTGACGTCACGTAGTGTTGTACAGTCGGCTACACAAGTCTAGTGACAAAATCAAAATTATAAGATAGTTGAATGCTAAAATCTACCATAAGTTACTGTCTCGGATACAGAGAATATACAAGTTATATAATAATATACCTCTACAAGATATAGAATATATAAGATAATCTCGAAATCAGAGAATTATAAAAGTCACAGATTTTGCATTTTAGATTTTAATCAACTGAGCAGTGCCCGCCTTCCTCTCTTGTCTATCGGTATCGGGACTTCTGAAAAGGGGGTTCTCAGTTTGGCCTGTATTTAGGTATGTATTTTTGTGCGCGATTATCTCGCATTTTTGATGCGGTATTTAGCATAGCATTTGTCACACTTAGAAGCAGGTTTCAGGTTTTTTTGACTTGTCATTTGCGCTCCGGTTGTTGAAATTCCTTAAAGTGTTACAAAAGTTTTGCTGCCGCCTGTACATAAACCTACTTGTACGTTGTAACTAGTATTTCAGTAACAGGTAGCTGTGAGTTCCGATAATATTGATAAGCTGTCAATACTCGACATGTGTTATCTCGGGCTTTACAACTAGATATATACAAGTGTTGTACTTTGAGTCAAGTTCGACTGAAATATTGTTACAAGTTTTGACTGTAGTTATGCTGTATTTCGCCTTACGTTATCTTCTGTATTTTGGAGAATATTCCAGAAATAATATTTCTGATGAGTATTTGAGGATCTTGAACTGAATATTATAACTATTCAACACACCTGTAGTTCTCGCACTTTACTTATTTTGTATTATACAATTGTTGTTGAAATTAACTTCTAGGAAAGTAGAATTTTTAAACAGCATTAATTAAAATCATGCATAAATCGTAACGTTTACATTCTTGGATATAACTAAACACCACACAATTCATATATTTGATAACATTTAAGACGAGAATAAACATTACGAGGTTACAAGGTAGATAAATCGATATAGGTATGCTTACACATTAAAATTTCATAAACTTACATACTTTCAGATTACCTAACAACCAGTATTCAGTAACTTTCCACCGATACCTACGTAGAAAGCTTAAATAATAAATAGCTCTGTGCTGACCACCTGTCAGCACACATACACAGCACACTCACACACGCGTAAGTGTTACAATCAATATCATGTGGAGTGTGGAGTACTTGTTCAATGGGAATAAGTGACGTCAACGCCGAGCTTACCTATCTATGAATAGTACATAAGAATTTGTTAGTACATCGATCTTCTGTAAAGGTTTTTATGGGAATGAATGGGATTGACTTCGAAAATAACGTGAATTTCAATGGCTCCAACTTCATATTGAGATATTTAATGCGGGTATAGGCGAGACCAAGTCCGTTACTGGTGGGCTTTTCTCTGCTATTGAGCGAAATAGAAATAGCGGAAAACAGTTTACAAACTAAAATTCATTTTTTATATTACAAATGAGCCAAAAAACGGTCTTATAATATACAAACAAATTAGTTGATCTCCTATACAACATTTGAACTAATATACATAACTTATCAAAACATTCGATACTCCTAACTTTATCTCTGCTTTACACATGATGTTGTAAATTATAAAAACGAAAAATGACTCCTGTGGTTAAACCACTGAATGGATTAGGTAATTTTTTTTTACAATTCGCCATAGAATATCATAAAGTATATGCGATAGGATTAAATGTGATTGTGAACGACACACCCTATATAGTGTACACTTACAAAAGTTCTTCAAGTATACCTACTCAAAGAGTAATATCATTGTATTTGTATATCCGAAAGTTGCAGTCTCTTACAATACCTCTTCACCTATCATTTATATCTGTAGCCTCTTAATTATACACAATGCAATCTTCAAGTGAAACTTTATGAGATCCCTTTATATTTCAGTGTACAATCTTGGAGTGCATGATACATTAAGTTTTGCAGTCTTTGCAGTAACTATATTGCAATTTGTTCCAGTTTATTGCCTGTGGGCTGTAGAGATTGCGTTGTGTTCCGATATGTGATCGAGAGTAACTTATTTTGTTGAAGTTTGTTTTATTGCAGTTTAGTGATGGTGTCTGAGCACCTGTATTGGCGTTTTTTCAATCTTTATGTTATCAAATTAGAATAGATCAGGGGTTTCCAACGTAATAAGCCCTAATATTTACTGTTTAATGAACGACTTTGTGCGATCTACCAATTACTCTAGTCATCTAGTACATGTAACATCTTAAAAAAAAATGATGAAATTTCAGTAAATTTTCCGTAGGTATCAAATAATAGTCGCGATAGATCATCGCGATCGACCTGTTGGCCACTCCTAGAATACTTAAATCTTTAAGCAAACCCGCTGTCTAAGCTCCTCGTCTATTTATTTATTTAAATAAGGCATTTATGGCTATAAAACTCAATTAATATAATTTTCATTTTATTTGTCCCCAGATAATCTACCACAATGAGGCTGGTGGTGCCGGGCTGCGTGAATGACGCGCGCAGCATACCTGCGCTGCGTATCTTTGTACTTGCATCCGCTATGGCGCTCTATCTTACTATGGGTAAGTAGTTAGGTTACAATTAAATTAGTATAAAAACTAAGGGCACATTCCGAGAAAAACTGTTCGAAAGAAGAATTTCTGCATCCCGTAGTCTAACTGTCGCCTTGCACACAAACTATTTAGACCACTTAGAACCCATCGTACTCAAATCGCTACTAATTAAATCGCGGGAAATTGCTGAATGTAGGACATCTCAGAACAGGTATTACAGTATCTAGTTGAACGGCTCATTTGTCGGATTTGGCCTTGTCCACGGGCTTACCCAAAAATCTAATAGAGGTGTATGATAGTCTATGTATATGAACTAAAAAACATTGACTTTGATTTACATATTAACGTAACATTTAAAAGATTCCATGCTATTGTGCAGTTTTATACGGAAACCGACTCGTTCCATTTTGAACATTTTATTACATTTTGAATCTTAAATTAATTCCAGTAAGAAAAGCGTGACGTTGTTTATTCCTACACCCTAATATGACATTAAGCTTAATTAACGATTGTTCATTAATGAATTCCCACGGAGGACAAAAGTTGTCCTCCGTGTGAATTCCATTTTCGTGATTTCCTTTATGTTGACGCACATTTGCATGTGACATTTTCGCGAGTAGGAATCCAAATGAATAACCATTGATACACAAAACATGTACCTTCCTACTTATGTATAATTAGATTAACCAAAAAATCTCTTAAGGCATTCCCAATATTTTATCTATTGTGGTTTTGAATACCTACTAGAGATAGGAAGAGATAGGATTTCTATGTAGTAACCAAATCCACAGATAGATACATAGATATAATATTTTGAACGTTCGTTACTTGAGTGACTCTGTGGCAGCTTTTTATTTTTAATTTTCCGTGAAGTGTTATAATCCTCCTTCGCTTGCAAACTTCTTTGACTTTATTGTTTCTTTTGTGAATTTACCTTTTGATTAGAATTCTTCGCTGGTTTCGGTTTTGTTGTCAGGAAATCTTTGCAATACTTTGTAATGAGGGTTTTTGAAATTTTTTCTGCCACCGGGTGGCGCCACGTATGCGTCTGGTCCAAACAGCTGTCAAATAGTATGGAATTGTAGGTGCCGAACTTATTGTTTATTGAAATTCTGTTATATTGGAAGTGTTATTGATTTTATTATGGACTACGGTCAGAATAAGGTTTCCGAACTAAAAATTGAGCTAAGAGAGAGGGTGCAAAAGTCACTGGTACTAAGGAAAAGCTTGTTGAAAAATTTGTTAACACAATATGATTTAGTTTTTTTTATTTACTCAACCGCAATAGTAAAACAATAATGCAGTGCTTTAATTATAAAATAAAAAAACACTAAAATCGTTCACTATTCATAGTAAAGATAAGCACTTTGACAGTTATCTGGACCTGACGCTCGGTGCTGCCACCTCGTGGATTGCCATTTTAGAAAACCCTCATTAAGTAATTGTTTTGTTCATAATTAATTGTGAAATTGTTTGAAGTTTATTATTACGTATTTCAGAAGGAAATATTTTTTAAAGCGAATCCTTAATTATCGGTGAAAATAAAAAACCTTGAATCCAAATTAAATTACCTTAAGAAGCTTTCATTGAATTGTAGCTTCATTTCCAAGTCAATGAGTTTTAACATTAAAATATTTTTTAATAATTTTTCAGTAATATGTAGTTACTATAAATTTTATTTACTAATATATATGTATATAGATTGCAGCTTCTTACTGGCCAGATGCAATGCTACTTTCAGCATATTTGATTTTTTTTCGATTCTTATCTTAATATGAGCTGTAGAAAAATCATTAGGTACAGCAATCGTTTTTCATAATAGTATTTTTTTTTTAATACTACGTAGGTAAAATTGATTTAAATGCGTTCGAATTTCAAAATTAATGACATCGAAAAAGAAGATGGCCGTTCTAATATCGTTTTTCGTTTTGTCCTTCGTCCTCCAATAGAATATGACAGGCCGTCGACTTTAATAAATAAATAGAAAATGATTTTAGCATCAACTTTGCCAATGAAAGTCAAGTCGTATTAGTCTGTATTTATTTGGCAAATTGCTCGAGATTGAGAGTGGTTTCATTGTGTGGCTTATCAGAAATTAATGAAAGATGACTGGCGGCTTGACGGGTAATCTTTTACGTACAGATTTATCCATGGCAGTGGAATAAATATTTCAATATTTGTGGGCTTTTGCTCATAAAACAGTTGTTTTGCCCAAATCAAGGTAGTAACTGGAAGAATGAATTTGCTAATCTTCAATAAATGTACTTATGTAGGTAGGTATATGAACGTTTATATTGCGATCGGCAGAATGGCAGAGTTCCAGTGCCTCGGAGTATGGTTTAAATATGAAAGAAGGCACGCTCCCAGGTCCTCGCAAAGAGGTTTCTTCTAGTGTTATTAACCTCCTTACTTTAATAATTTAGTGCTCACGTATGTTATTCCTTTTATTAATCATGAATTAAGTATCAAATTATCAGAAAGAAAGTAGGTGACTTTCAGACCTACCTAAATATGTCTCGTCCTAGAATAGTTAGGTAGGTGTTGTCTAGGTAAATAATACTTCCAAACAGTCTACATAAATTCCTGTCCTTGTAAGTACGTTATTTATTCAGCACCTGTCAACATAAAAACAGAAATAAATGAAACTATCGGGATTGTATCAACAATGAACAACTTTTCTTATTATCCTGTCACTACCTGTCTAAGGAGGTTCTATGTCTACTAAGTTCTTTCCTTTTATTTACTCAAACAGTCCGATATATATAATTAATAATGTAGACAATAAAAGATGGTAACTATTACATAATATTTGTTCATAGCTAAAAGAAGATGTCTCATACCGCCTACGGTTATTATTATAGCAATTTATTTCTAACTGGCAACACACAATTGCTTTGACAACTAATGACAGTTCTATCATTAGTTCTATCAATAAATCGATGTTTGTTTTTGAAAATTATTGAAAAGTCCCTTATGGAATTGAAGATAAATTAGAAAGATACTCACGTATATGAAATAAGTTTCCAAAGTATTTAATAATAAATGATCAATCACTTAACCAGCCTTCATATAGAAAACTCATTTATTTAATGAGTATTACGACTGAATACTTTGTAACTTACATAGGTACATAATAATATTAGGTATGTTTATTTTTCTGTAAAGTATTAGGTCATAGCAGGGCAAAAGTATTAGGCAAACAGAGATAACATAAAATATTAAGTACATACCTAGTTAGGTACCAAGGTAGATACTAACTAATACTAAATTTTAATCTATCGGTACCTTTATAAAGTTAAAGGGCTAATTTAAACAAATATTTCAATGATTGTTGTTTATTGAGGATGTACAGATATACATACACAGGCTACTTTCTGGATGCGCGGATGAGTCACACGAATTGCAATTTGAACTTTCTTTCTTAAGTATGGCTAACTATGGCTATTTCCCTAAACGTTGCGTTCACAATGGTTTACACCTTCCAAGAAACGTTAATTTAAATAATTAAAGAATTGCTAACTGTCTATTATATTGTTACACAGGTGCATCAGTATTCCAGGCTATTGAGGGACCCTTGGAGCAGAGTATAGGGGAGAAGCTAGAACAACTGAAAGCACAGTTCCTGCAAGACCATCCGTGTGTTACAGGTGAGTTTACTTTGAATACGTGTTTGCTTTAAATATTCATACCTACCTATGTTTTAAAATGCGATAAATGATTGTTATGTTGGAAGAAAATTATCGTCATGGCGACATAATTGACTTACGCAAAATTGTACAACACATATTTCTCGCAAATTGCAAACTTTTAGTTGGCCGATAGTTGCATGATAGGGCTCATGAAATATGGAGATTGCTGGTAGTGCACTACTTATCAGGTCAACTATCGGCGTACAGTTAAATCCGTAGAGTGCTCTAAAAAGAAGAATTGATTGAAAAATAATTAATTTAGCTGATTTTGTGTTTAAAGCAGAGATAAATCTTTGTTTTATTATAAAACGTTTAACTATGTCATAAAAAGGTTTAAGTCCAATAGGGCTTTACATACGTAGGTTCTGCCTTATCAGTGCACACAGCAATAGTACCGACGCACTAACTCCTAGATATAATAAACTAGCTTCTGCCAGCGGTTTCACCCGCATCCCGTGGGAACTACTTCCCGTAACGGGATAAAAAGTAGCCTATAGCCTTCCTCGATAAATGGGCTATCTAACACTGAAAGAAATTTTCAAATCGGACCAGTAGTTCCTGAGATTAGCGCGTTCAAACAAACAAACAAACAAACAAACTCTTCAGCTTTATAATATTAGTATAGATAAGTAGGTACCTACGTACACAAAATAAACTAAACGTATCATTTACTTGCGTCAAGAACCACGGGTAACTAAACGTGTGAGGGTAAGGTTCAGTACCAATAAATTATGATGTAAACCTAGCCTAGTATGTTCTGCTTTATAAAGCCTAACGTTTTGTTCAGATGACGCGGTTTTGACGGGACGAGATTCTTTGATTTCTCTCAAAAAGAAGTAGGCCCCAATATATTTTGGGATGGATTTGCTTTTATGTAAAAAAAATGCTAGGTTAATAGTTTGCTATACATTATTCAGGATTTTTTGGTAAGTGAGCATCGAAAATGTATAATTTTCTAATGATAAACAATATGTGAATATTTCCGATCAAATATTTTATCAACCTTTCCCAAGTAAAAATATCCGATATCGCTCATAAAACGCACTTACGACAAAAGATACGGAGATGCATCATCACCCGTGCGAAACGCGTCGAAAACGCTTAGTCTAAACAAGACCTTACAAATATCAAGTGACACACCCATTTCTCGTGGCTGACTTATATTACATCTTGCACGAGTAACAAGCTACTTTCACATACATAAGATAAATATTGAAATAAAGCAAGAGTAATTTTGCTGAGGAACATTTTAGTTATTACCTCAGGAGGTAGAAACTTGAGAATGGAAGTTTAGGAAGTGGAAATTGTAATATTCCTTCAGCCGTTGTTCTGTTATAATAAGAGAAGGTGGTTTATATGTAGTATGATAAGTACTTTGCATCCATACGAAGGATCTTTTAGACTGTGACGGCGAATGATCTTATCATTTTTTTTGTGGCTGTGGCAGGTAGACGTGGTAGAGTATTTTTTTTTTGTTGGTGTCACTAAAGGTGCAAGCGTCTCAAATCGAGGCTACCTTTACAGTAGTCACTCTTTATCGTCATCGTCTTGAATACAATCCATAGTAATACTGTGTTTAGAACATGTTTTATCATAATGTGGTCAATGTTTATATGTGAATGACCGCCACCCAAAGATTAACTTAAGTTAGTTAGTTACATTCAGGTAGGTAATGTTATAGCAGATATTTAAGTTAGTACACTCACTACACATGATATTTAAGTCGACAAATAAACATCGAATCATCGAGGGATAAGAGTACCCACGTGCAGTAAGAAAATAAAAGTATTTACCCACACGTTCAGAGCAAAGTGCAACGCGTGCCCCTATCTCAATAATTGCATACAATATACAAAATAATCTGGAATCATGTCGAGACCTATTGATGCATTATCTACAGATGCATTAGAAGGGGTCACTTAACCTTAAGCTATTAGCAATACGTACTCATTAATTAATGTAGTTACCTAAGTTAGGTGGGAGAGTGACTTATCCATGACCTGATAGATATAAATGGTGTACATTTACATACGCACTTATTGCTTGAATCACCTTCATTAGCTGTTTTTTTACAAACACCTGAAAAGACATAAATCATATAATATACTTTTAAATCAAACTAATATTTTAGTGAAACTAGGTATCTGACTTTGTCTGATTGTCTCTCGCGCTTTCAGCAAACTATCTGAACCGATTTTACCTAATAGGTACAAGGATAGTCTAGAGCCTGAGAAAGGACTTAGTGGTGGAAAGGACAAGGGACGAAACCTGCCTACATGAGTGAGCATTAACAAAACAACAAAACAAACAACTTTAAAACCAATGATCTATACTCCATTGTATGTAAATTCTCTTTATAAATGTACACACTATATATATATACAAACTTAAACTACTTATCTTTATACAGAACTAAAAATAAAATACTATATACAAAATATATATAAACATAAAACATAATATAAAAGGGCATCGATCAGGCGTCGAAGTATTCCTCCACATCACTGTCCTCCGGAAACGTGCCCAGAAGACTGGCTGCATTGCCACGTTGAATGGCAATGCTAATTCTTTGTCCAAAGAATAAGCCAGCCCTCTGGTCACGCGAAGCGTCGACAAGCCTTTTCGCGATGTCCTTGTAAAGTAACCGCGAACTCGGGCCCCACGGTCCGAGCGTTTCGACCCCAAACGGCTCAAAACTATAATTTCCAATAAGGGTATTATATTTGCGCCGCTTGGTGGTCTCTGCAGAAGCTGCAGCCGCCCCAGCACAGCATGCCGTGCTAGGAAGATGTGATGGCGCCAGGGTGTCGACGCATGTTGCGTCCCACACCAAGGGCCTACCCATCTTCCATGGCAACAACGTCATACCATCTGGCCTCTTTCCATCGTCACGCACCAGTCCATTAGGCTCTAACACGGCTAGTACGCCGGCGGTGGAAAGAGCACGACGGATAATGTCGTTAATGCTGGCATGCCGTGCAATACGACCAGCACTTCTGCAGCACGACAGACCATGGTGCCCGAGGCTGTCGACAGCTTCACCGCAATGGCAGCGATGCGGAGCAACACAGGGAGCGCCTAATCGAAGGCATGTAGCGATCCGGAAGGTGTTGTCATCCAGCATAGTGCCTATGCTGGTTGACGGAATAACCTGCAACCATAGTCCAGATTCCCATACTCCCACAGCCAGCAGGCGAGCACGCTCGGCAGCACCATTACACGTATTAAGAAGATCATTCCGTGTGATGCTGCAGAGCGGCCCATCCCACTGTCTCTGAGAGGAGGGGTCACTGGGCAAAACCGTATTTGGGCAAGTCATTTTCCAAGCATTCAACGCATCGGCCAAACACGGCACCCCAGAGTCCACCAGTGAGGAAGATAGAATTTTCCTAGTGAGACTTGCGGTGCTGTGGACCGAGGAGAGGAATGCCGGTAAACTAAGACTGGAAATTTTGCGGACGCCGAGGCCTCCCAAGCGAATAGGCAGTGAGGCCTGTTGCCAGGCTCGGTCGTCCAGGGCCACATTTAATATTAGAGAAAGGGTGTTCCTGATAATTTTGTCAACTTTATCTAATAGGTTCGGATGTTTCCACAAATGAGAAGAGCGAAGGATATAAGTAAATTTTGGTCCGAAACAACAATATCGAATAAGTGTATATGCCGAATGTACATTAATTTTAAGTAGCCTGTCCGAAATGTCATTGAAGTTTTGAATTTTTTCCTCTATAAAGGAGGAAAAAGAGTCGTCATAGATCGGAGACCCTAGTAGGCGAAGAGAGTCTTTTTCAATGATTTTTAATTGCGGAGCTATGGTATGAAATTTTGAAATAATCGTTTGCCTATGAATGTTGGTGTCAGGAATGAAAATTTCGCATTTCGAAAAGTTGAGTGTGAGACCGATTGATTTGAATTTTTCTTTTAATAGTGTAAAATCATTGAAAACAGTATCTACATCGCCTCCTAGGGTGCCATCATCTAAATACCAGACGTTAAATTTTGAATTTAGTTGACAAATAATTGGATTTATAGCTAAACTAAAAATGACTGGCCCAAGAGGGTCACCCTGTTGACATCCAGCAGCAGATTCGAGAAGATGGTCTTTATATAATAATTTGGAAGGGTATCTATAACATTGCCAAAGGAATTTAAAAACTTTAGGAATTTCTTTTTTTGCTTCTGTCAACAGAATGTCCCTGTTTACGGAGTTGAAGGCATTCATGACGTCAACCTTTAAAATGACCTCCCCTTCATTACTATTGAGGAAAGTTGTTAAAGCATGTACCGCAGCCTCACAGCCCCCTTTAGAACCAAAACCTAACTGTAGGGGCTGGAACTTGCTGGCCAAAGATTCGCTATAATAGGCACAGCTTATTTTGGCTACGATACGTCGGTAGGTGCTACCTACGGCAATGGGACGAATGCCGCCATCCCTCTTGCGTAGGGCGCATAAGTTAGCCCCATACAAGACATCGATGACGGCATCGTGCACATTGCCGGCGAGCATTAAATTTATAAGAGCTGTCAGCTCCCTCAAAAGCGACTCACCAGCTTCCCCGGCGCTTGCACTCGTTAAGTCTTTTAAATGTTGCGGCGTCAAGCCGTCGAGGCCCCCGGCGGAGCCGCTCCTGAAGGAGTTGACAGCCGAGCGCAATTGGATAGCTGTAATGTACAACGGATCTGTATCATTGGGGTCGGGGAAGGAGAGGTCATTTGCTGCGGCCGGGTGTTTACTCTCCAGGGCTGTAAAAGTCTCTGGAGAGTATGGCGCGACCACATCGCTGCTAAAAAGTACCCTAGCAGCCCCACTTATGTCACCTTCCCCTAATTTGGATTCCACATGATGTAGAAGCCCTTTGTGGGGTAGACGTGCCGGTAATTTAGGGTCAAAAGAAGAAATAGTACTCATACAGTTTTCTTTAATTTGGGCTGTTAAAGTTTTTTTAGATGCCAAACTATTCCGTAGACAAAAAAACGGAATTGAAAGCAAAATAGTGGTTACAATACCAAGTATTTACTGCAGCCGCCATTAATCATACTACTAACGCAATAGAAGTCAAAATCGGTTGAACAAACAGTAAAAAAGGTTTACTTAAATTTCTAATGTTATTTTAAATGGAGTATAGAAGATCGGGAGAAACCAAACGCAACTGCTTGGCTGGGCTATCATAGTCAACCATCTAGCAATTAACTATGTACCTGTGCACTTACAAGTACAATTAAACTGCACATATTGACAAGCCCCTGATGCAGATAACAGACACATACGTGACAGCATCATGCGCAAGTTAACTGATAATACATTGACGTAAGATGCGTTTAGTGCAAGTGAGATGATGCTTTGGGTTATGGGGGTAAAGTCAGATTAATTGCGTTGCTTGTTTTCATGTTGTTGAATCGAAAAAAAAAAACAAAAATGTATCTAACGAAACCAAACTTCGTAGCTACGCCATTTAGTAAAAGATCCAACAATGAACCATACTTATGCACTTGCAAGTAACTGCACATATTGACAAGCCCCTGATACAGATAACAGACAGATACGTGATAGCATCATGCGCATTCACTGATAGCAGACTGACGTCAGATGCGTTAGTGCAAGTGACATGCGTTAGTGCAAGTAAGATGATGATTTGCGTTATGGGGGTAAAGTTAGATTTATTGCGTAGATTATTTTATCGCATAGATTCCTTTAATGTTGACTTTCATTGGAAAATTAACTTCCATATCAGTTAGAAAACTTTTTAGATATGTATCTTAATCGTAGCGAAGTCGTGGTGGCCTAGTGGGTAAAGGGTGTGGGTTCGATTCCAGGTCAGGCAAGTACCAATGCAACTTTTCTAAGTTTGTATGTACTTTCTAGGTAAATCTTAGACACCAATGGCTGATAAAAAGGTGAAGGAAAACATCTTGAGAAAACATGGACTATAAAGTCTAAAATCACCAACCCGCATTGAGCAAGCGTGGTGATTAACGCTTAATCTTTCTCCGTGTGAGAGGAGGCCTGTGCCCAGCAGTGGGACGATAAAAAGGCTGTGACAGACAGACAGCTTAATCGTGAGTTGTGGCTCATGGTTACATGCCTGCCTGTAAAAGCGTTTGTAACTTTGTTAAAGAACTTTTGAAAAGTGTTTTCAAAGATATTTTTTTTTTCTTGAGAAAGAACCTAACTATTTGACCTACTCAGTCCCTGTGTACATAAACCTAAATTTTTATACCAGAAAATCTTATTTATTAAATACTAGCCGTTTTCCCGCGGTTTCACCCGCGTCCCGTGGGAGCTGCTGCCCGCACCGGGATAAAATATAGCCTATGTTACTCGCAGATAATATAGCTTTCTAATGGTGAAAGAATATTTAAAATCGATCCAGTAGTTTTTGAGTTTATCCATTACAACCAAACAAACAAACAAAGTTTTCCTCTTTATAATATTAGTAAGTAACTATAGACAAAACTGTATCTACAGTGTACTTACGTAATATTCCCCAATTATTACAACCAAAATAAAAGTCGAGAGTCTCCCAGATTTCCCGATATCTTTCATAAGAAGCCAGTCGTGTTTCTTTATTTATGTTTCATAACGAGTTCTTATCCTCTCTGCGAAACTTGAAGTTACTTCGCGGCTGAAGTCTCTTCAATAAGCCCAAACATTCAAATATTACGTCTTTTACTAGCTTATCCCGTGGTTTTACTCATTCCCTAAAATAAATATTATTCATGTAAATTATACAATAGCACTTTTTAGAATTAAGCAAAATATTGTAAAATTATGTTCAAAGTGAAGTAATAAACAATTGATTATTTATGTGAAAGTAACGGTTTGGCACCAAATCTATTGAACTTTAAAGATTGGAATAATGTAGGGCCTGAGAAAGGATTAGACTAAGTCCTTTTTATATACCCGGTTGCGGGAAGTGATTCTCCCGGGAACGGCTAGTAGTTGATATAAAAGCGATTTACGGCATTTTTACAGGTGTGAGATTCCAACGACAAATAAAAAAAAATACTTTTAAAAACTTTAGCCTAGATACAGCGAGCGACTTGTAGGTATCATAAATTAACAAAATCAAGTTATTCAAATTAATATTAATTAAGACAGGGCATAAAACATTATTCAATAATTTATCGCTTATTCATTTTAAATAATACAATTATGACATCGCAACGAGCATCGTTACGATTATAACGTTATTTAAACAGCGTGTAGGTCTTCGTGATAATCACAATCATGTTATCTTGGGTACTTCACAAATAAGAAGCGACAACGCATCCAATAGAAACGTTTGCTTTTAATTCATCGTGGAATCGACTCATGCGCTCAGTCAGCCCACGGTCTCTGTCGCGTGAACTACGTCCAACGTCTACGCCCCACGGTCCTAAGGCTTCCGCCATATTTAAACCCAACCAGTTCTTTTAAAATGCATCAAAATGGTGATATTCAAACTTGAAAATTGTCGCCGGGATACTAAAGTGACGGAAATATTCGCGCTTTTCGTTGAACCTAATCATCCGAAGAGGTTTTTCAAGTACAGTTGACCAATAACCCGTAAGTTCCGGGATTTTCGGTTTGCGTTCTGGAACCCCGTGGACTACCGACAAGCCGGCTAGGTTAAGTGGGCCGCGATAGTGTTTTGTTTTATTGGTTATTCAAATCTCGAATTTTGGAATGTGCTTTTGAAAATGACTATGGATTTTTTATTATAAAAATAAAAAAGTTTTTATTGGTTTCGCGCGTTAAAAATTGTTTGACATTAACTTTTTAAAATGGAGAAGCAAGCTGGGAACAAGTATAAGCGGATCCACTCCTACGGGAGCATGAGTTCGAGGAGTGACGACGACATGATCGTGCACAGTCAGCTGTTTCCTTACCACAAGAAAATGGTGGTTGAGAGAGAAATTTTGTATGAGGAGGAACATCCCCCTTTCCAGCCTTTGATAGCAACGAGTAGGCTGTTTGGGAAAGCGAGGTTCACTTTTCTGCTGTTGTTCTACGTGGTCTTCTACATGGTCTACTTGGCATCAGGGGCTCTGGTCTTCTCAGCTTTGGAAGCGCCGATGGAGAATCAGATACGGCTGGAAGTCATAAGGGCTAAGCAAGACTTCATGGCGCGTTATCCGGATATTTTGGGTAAATATTTTTTCATGCGGCTTTTTGTTGAGTCACATTTAGGAACAAGTATCCTTCTAGAAATTAACAATCAAGCCATACAAGTTTTTATGATCACCAACGGAATACCAGTTTTCATCTAACAAAAAACCGCATCCAAATCGGTTCATCCATACGAACTACAGCCAGACATAAGCTGGCAAACTTATCACCTAATCTTTTTGCGTCTGAGGTAAAATATACCTGATCACACTTCAAGTACCTAAATAAAACAGTAGAAAACTTTCCAAAGCCATAACATATCCTTATAAAATGTCGTCCGGGCACAGAACTACCCACAAAGCGTATATTGCGGATATAACCGCTATTGTGCAACTTGTGGTAAATATTTGAAATGCCTGCAGTACTGGCGGACAATGCACGAGTTTCTCATTAAGGAGGATCGAACACGTTCTGCAAGGAGGCTGCACTATAATAGTTTTGTATGTGGCCAGTCTTATTTGGGACTTTATGGACTCCTTATAAATGATACGTAAAGAACGATTTCGAAGTTCGAATAGGCATCCAAAAAAGTATGAAGATATTTTTATTTCTCTTTTGTATCTTTTGAAAGAGGTTTTATGCCTATTGCTTATAAATTGAAGTTTTGGAATGCTTCGTTTTTGTTTTGGTAATCAATTTTAAAAAGATAGAATTTGACTTTTGACTTACTTATTGCCGACAGTAACAAAAGTGTTCAAAGTTGTCACCATGTCGGTAAAGTTTTCGGTGGAATTTTATTTCCATCATGGCTAGCTATCCGTCAAAATGACATCATACTTATGTATTTAAATAGTCAAATTATCACTTACTTAACTATGCATAATATTTTTTACTGAACTTTGTCTAGTCTCGAATCTGTTGATGTAAACCAATAAAATGAATTAACCTTTCGTTAACGAATAAACAAGTCAACATATTTTAATTTTAAATGTTATCATACAATACAAAAAACTAGTTATAACAATATCGTATGAAAAATCAAATATGTTATTCAAAAATAATTTGTGATAAAAAACTATATATCTATTTATCTTCTAAAACATGATAGTAGGTCAGATAATTTCAATAATTTTATGTAAAACAAGATAAAGTATTGTTGTCATTGATAACGGTAATGCCGTAGGAAAAATACATTAGTGCACAGATTGATAACAGCAATCTGAATTGCTTCAGTTAGTCATCATGCCACCATGTTTTTTTATAAGTCTATCTATTTTCCACACTACTACTAAAATGGCGGAGTTACCTGTATCATCCTCCGAGCCTTCTTTCCCAACTATGTTGGGGTCGGCTTCCAGTCTAACCGGATGTAGCTGAGTACCAGTGCTTTACAAGGAGCGACTGCCCTATCTGACCCCCTCAACCCAGTTACCCGGGCAACCCAGTACCCCTTGGTTAGACTGGTGTCAGACTTCCTGGCTTCTGACTACTCGTAACGACTGCCAAGGATGTTCAATGACAGCCGGGACCTACAGTTTAACGTGCCATCCGAAACACAGTCATTGGTGTCTAAGATATACTTAGAAAGTACATACAAACTTAGAAAAGTTGCATCGGTACTTGCCTGACCTGTAATCGAACCCGCGCCCCCATACTCGAGAGGTTGGTTCTTTGCCCACTAGGCCACCACGACTATCTGTTATATATTATTACCTGTTAGTAGTAGTCCTTATTATATATTATACTTATAGGTACATAATTATATGAGCGTATCTCCTTACCTAATTTCATCCAAATTCGGTACTATATGTGCGAAAGAAGATTAAACGATACCTTTGACTATTTCATAAAACTATTAGCTATTATCCAAAAGTTCGGCAATAATAAAAAAAAAACTATCTATGGTAGGTACTTACTAAGCATAGATAAACCACAACGTGGCACGGTTTTACAAGATGACTTTATTTATTAATGTTTGTTTGGTATCGTACACGTTCTTGACATATTTTGTTTGTGCATTCATTAATTATGTAATTAACGCAAACGTGTGTTCTGCTGCATTATCTTGTATGAACTTTGTGTTTATAATGTAGTTTAGATAATTATGTAATCTATTCGTGTTGCTTTAATTATATTATTCTTCTTCATGCGCAAACGGTTGTATGGATTTTGATGAAAATTGGCAATAAAATAGCTAATAAGAACCTCTACTAGCTTAACATAGGTAAAAACTTTTTTTTTAACGACGTCAAAAATCATCAAAGGATCCCTCCCGCTGTAGGTTAGCAGCAAAAACCGTCGTCTTCCGTCGTAGGTATTAGTAAAGAACGTTGATATCCAACATTGAATTGAAGCATATATTTTTAAATACGTATCACCTATAAATACTTTTTTCAGGTTGTTTAAAATTAATAAATTCTAATATTACACTGTCAACTACTTAAATACGCTAAGAATAGCAACATTCCATAAAATTTCCTACAACTTACTAATAAGTTCGTCTACCTACTTCTATCAAACGAGTTTTAAAAAAAGAAGGCCTTGTTCTAAAACACGTTGGTTAAGGTCGTAAGCCTACTATTACATATTTTAACCAGTAACCGACGAAATTTTGGACGAATCGTCTCGGCCAGTCATTTGGAAAACTGGTTTGGTCATAGACCATGCTAAGTAGGTAGATTATTAATTTAGTGTCTATTGTGTAACATAGGTAGTTTTGGAATTTGTCAGTCTTTACGTAATTGCTAATGATATTGAATGATTTTTTAGAGAATTTAGATTTAATGTTGTAATAATGTGTAGTTTTTGGTCATTGACTTCTTAGAGGACCAACTAACTTTGAGATTTAAAAACCGGTTCGCATTTTGACTGTCTATCTATGTGTCTCATTTATATAATTGGTCTCTAATCATAAATTACTAAATAGATAGTAAGTAGGTATGTAACTGATCTACAAATAATGATGCGTTTTGATGTAAACTTTACAAACTTTCAGTTCATTCGCCAATTTAAATACATTTTCACGCGGCCTAATCACTACATAGTATAAAACAAAGTCGTTTTTTCTGTACCTATGTCCCTTTGTTCGCTTAAATCTTCAAAACTACGCAACCGATTTTCAATTTTTTTTAATAGATAGAGTGATTAAAGAGGAGGGTTTATATGTATAATAACATACATTAAATAGTGGGGAAATACTGTTATCCCGTGCGAAGCCGGAGCGGGTCGCTAGTTTCAAATAAAAAAATATTTTCAATGCTTAAACACTACTAGAAAAATACAATAACAGCTTGAACAAAGCGAATGACAATGTACAAAAGCCCGCTAAATAGATGGAATGGTACAAAGTACTGAATGCAGAGGTATCAAAGCATTTCCAGACTGTGATGTGGGCAGCCATCTTGCCGGCCCAATGAATCGGTACTAAGTGAGCGATCACTGCTCACAGACACCATTTTATCCGTCTATTTTTATTCTATTAGGAAAACAAAGAATTGTTTAGAAAATAAATTCTCGTTTTATTTGTTTGTATAAAGGTGAAATCTTTTTTATCTACATTTAATATTAAAAAATGTTAAAAAATAAATAATTAATAATGAAAAAATAGAACATGCTTGAACATAAAGTAAATTAAAAATTCGAACAATCCAAATGTTAGATTTGTTAATTTAATTTTAGAATAATTGTTAACTCTGATAGTAACGCAGAAATAAAATTAATAGTATGGCCAAGTGACCTTTCAAAACTGAAGTGAATACCTACAGGTGCTTGGAAAAATACAGATTTTTTTGGCCAGGTGTTCATTTAATTTAAATATTGCAATTAGATTGAGAGCAAAATATTTAGACATTTTACATATGATGACAACTCTTTATTAATTTATGCGAAGACAAAGATGATTATTATGGCACTTATTATATTTAGTATATGTTCTATAATAATCCAAGTTAAACAATCTCCATCGACAAGAATTGATTGGTATTTACTAAAATATTGATCTTCGTAACTATCTTGGTTTCCCACGCGTTGGCAAAGCGTGGGCCGTATAATCTCGCTCCTGGCACTTCCAGTAATAGCTTTAGCGTACTTCATCCTATTTGTTTTGGATCTGTGTACTTAGCCAAGTAAACCGCGGGACGTGATCACGTTTTAAAATAATATTGTCGAATTTATTTAGGTTCTTAGTTTTTTATAATTTCGGCTGCGAAAGTCTGTATAATAGTTGTTTCTGAATTATTTCTGAAGTGTTACAGATGTTTAAAGATTTGTCGAGTAGAATTTTAGAAAAAAAAAACGTTTCAAAGTGTTTTGGTGTTCACAAAAAATTACAAGTCCTAGCCCCTGCAAAAAAAACTATGAGTCATTGTCATAAGAGTCAATAAAATAAATTTTAATAAAAATGAATTTATAAAGCTAGTAGGTATATTAAAAGCATGTAACTGTATCATAGCTAGAACTTACATGACTAGAACAATGTGCTAATATTGAATAGAATCATCCCTTTGCATCAGAATTGACGTTTCGGTAATAGGGTGACCAAAAAATCGAATAATTGTTAAAAATATATCAAAGTGACAGGGGTCAAATTAGCAACCTTTATCAAAAGGACTCATTTGTGAAGCCAACGCGATTCGCGCCTTCGCTTTTCAAAATCGTATCTCGATAGTAATCTAAATACGTAAGATACTATAGACCAACTATAATGTAAACGATATTCAACCTTTAGCCTTAATGTTAAGGTTGAAGGGAGAGTCAATTGGATGGACTTCAGGATGTTTGGAAGGTTTTCAGAAGCATTTGGTTGAGTTTTTTAACACACAGGTAGGTGAAGTATTTTAAATTAAAGGTGCGAAATACGTCGTGTGGTTATAATTATGTTTCGAAAAACGAAAACGTAAATCATTTTATAGTTAAAAAAATATATATATTTTCAATATTACGATATACCCGCATATTTCATGATATTCATACATTTCATGATATTCAGAGTTGTGGACTTCATATTTCTTTTTTGGTAGAACTTCTGAAGCTACGAAAAATATAAAGTTAGAGGTCTTATGAGACGCTACTATTAATGTCCCAAATGAACAAAGCTTATTGAACTTTATTACCTCTGCATAGTGTTCAATATGTAAACGGGTATTGGATGATAGGCGGTTGCATGAACCATAAGCCTCTTACCTCTACTGAAATTTGTACCTTCAGCGGTGGAGTTAAAGTGCAATATACATTGCAGACTCGCTTTGACTCTTACTTATCAATATCATGTGTGTAAGTAAATAGTTACATACCAACAAATGTACAGAAAATTCAGCAAATAGGTTATAAGGAAAAAGTATCAAAACTTATATGTATGTAATCGCAGAAGAAATGGTTTGTGTACATTAACAAAGAAGAGAAATGGGCCTATCTTTTCAATCTACATAACATTTCTTAGACAGGTATTCTTCAAAAGATGTTCCGTCAATCCTTGGAAGTTTCGATATTTCTGTCATATCCACTACAAAAGGTGTATTGGAAAAATTATGTCAACACCTGCTAACATATTTTCTGTTGTAAACTGTTACCTAACTTGCAAAAACAATAATCACTCAATTTTCGTGACTTTTATAAAACAAGTTGAATTTTGATTTCGAAAAGATGATCTCTTCACTAACAATTATTTTCACCGACTTCCCATAGAGGAAAAGATTTTCAATTCTTATTTTTGTATTTTTTACGTGTTTTCTCACATATCTAAGTCGTTTATAAAATGAGTTGATGAATTTTTTTTTTAAACATTTTGGCTCTAGGTTGATGACAAATCCATTTTAAAATAAAGTAAGTAGTAAATCTGACCAGTTACTGTATGATCCAGCGAGATATTTAGTTACAGATAAAATGATAATTTATCAATGTTCGTACGCATCTCACAATATTCACTGAACCGGAACGCTGACTGCGCCAAAGATCCAAGATAAACCTCGTGTTTCGTAAAAGCTAGTAAAAGTCAATTTCAAAGAGGTTTCGGCCCAAGTACCACAAACGTAGGTACTTAAAACAACTATTTACTATAGTATTTTCATCAAACGTCTATCGTTTCAACGTAACTTTTCTAAGTTTGTATGTACTATCTTGGACACCAATGGCTAATAAAAAGGTGAAGGAAAACATCTTGAGGAAACCTGGACTATATAGTCTGAAATCTGAAATCACCAACCTCTCCGTGTGAGAAGAGGCCTCAGCCCATCAGTGGGACGATAAAAAGGCTGTAACAGTCTATCGTTTTAGAGTAAACTGGTGTTTTAAGAAAAACGGACGTTTGTCAGTTATCTTGGACCTCGGTATATTTGTTATTTTTGAAGCTTAACTGTATTCACGTCAATTCACGATTAAGTACCTACCTAATTTTACTCGGTAGTGATTTTATCCCATCGGTAAATAAAAATAAGCATAAACTTTCGTCATTCCTACGTACTTTTTTTACCAGTTAATGGTTAACTTTATCCTCATCAAACAAACCTTCAAACAAAAAATTAAGTAGGTACCTAATCAAAATCAGTTCCTTTGTTCAGTTTAGTTTATTTGTTCATTTTTTATTTGCCAGAAACAGACACACAGTTCAGCACTTGAAAGGCCTTGTCATTTTATTTACTGCCTTCCTCCCTTTATGTGAATAAATACGTGTTACCAAAAAACGACGGCTATCCTTCACTCTACCTCTGCCACTGACTTGTGGCTGAAATAAAAACCCCTTGATAAACTGCAGAGCCATACATCACTTTTTGTCAAGTCGGCAAAATGGCGTGCGGTTAGAAGGGCTGCGATTGAAAGCTGGCAAAACATTTCATGGTAGAAGTCCATGTAGATTTCTTGAAGTGTTAGCAATTTTGTATTTAATAAATAGCAGTAATCTGGCCAATATTAAAAATCCTACTAGTGAAAATGATGAGGCTAATATTTTAATTTACTTTTGTTATACATGGACAGTGACAGACTCACAGATGGACAAAATCATAGTTTTTTTACATACGTAACACATTGAAAAACGTTGGGCCTTTTCAAATCTGTTGCAGTATATAAGCTCTTCTTGGCACCCGGTTAAAAATTAAGCCGCAATAACCCACACAGACACAATGATGTCTTGTAATACCAGGAGTGCAGAAGCACAGAGGTGGTTAGTCGACCACAAGCCATAGTAACAAAATACATCTCGCGTATCGACTGCCACACCCCCGTTCTGCTTGACCTCAATAACTATCTCGTAGTTTGACTGCGGTTACATTGTGTGAGAATAGCGGGAAGTATAGCAAAAAAAAAGGTTTTACTGATGTGGTTTCTTGAAGGTACCTATGTTTTACGAGTAAGTGACTGTATACTGTGACAAGTGATAAATTCAAAGAAGTGGTCCGGGCCTCAAAATATAAAAGATAGGTAGTAATCTAAATAGAAAAACACATCTACGTACAAGTTATACGGGCAAGTTCCACTAGATTTGTTTAGGTAAATATTTGTAGTAATTCTTATGGCCCAAACTTCGATTTAGTGATTACCAAGAATAAGGCCATTTTCACATCCAAAACAGCAGGAGTATCAAGAACCACCTTTTTGAACTCCATTTTAAAATACCTTATTACTTCTCCTCCGCTCTCGCTCCGCCTATCAACTTACCACAGCTCATTTGACCCAGCTGGGGAGCGTTTACACAGATCGAGCGGGAAATGCATCGACCCCATCTGCACTAGAACTAAATATATAACAATACAGCACCAATTGTTCACTTAACAACGACTTATTCAGTGCTGATAACATCACGTGATAGTACCAATGCCCTTACGACAAATATACTTACTACGTAGTCAATGATACTTGGTTGTATTATACAGATACATATGTCAATGTGAATATGTCCCCTTTGATATGTAGTTATCAAGAACGTTATAAATCAGATCTTCCGTTTGTTTACATACCTTTTGAAGCAATGTAGCTGTTATGTAAGTTTGGTTCTTTTAGTTGTGGTTGGAAAAATTTCTTTGCGAGTTCTATCTCTGCGGAATATTCTCGGCTCGTGTCTCATGGAACCTACTTCCCGTACCTGGATAAAATACCTCTTTAGCTCGTGTTACGCGAGGATAGTGTACCTTCTCCACAGAGAAGAATTTTCCAAATCGGTTCACTAGTTTCAGAAGCGTTGGGGTACAAAACACAAGAATTGAAATTTTAAATTTCGATCGCCTTATGTATTACGACAACGGAAATGAAAGCAAAATCATGTAGGTATCATTTACTAATTACTTGACATAAGTAACAAACACATAATTATTACACGCGTCCTCTAAACGTAATAAAACTATATCGTCATACGTCAAATATGTACAATAATATATCTGAAATATAGTGCTGCAGTACCTACCTATCTAGTGACAATGACGCAAAACTAGCAGTAACTACCAGGATATCATAAATTTATAGAAGTAAACTACGTACATGGTTCTATAACACAAACACAAGCCTCAAATCAACATAACGATAATCCTTAAAAAATACGGAGGGTCAACAGTTATTTAGTCTGGCAGTAAACTCTAAATTCTGAAATGTACAGGATAGATAAGTCTCGATCCTCTTAGCACCGACAAAGATTCGTTTAAGATTCAGGTACCCTCGATTGGTACCAATTGATGAGAAATATTTTTCAGGCTTTAAAAAAACTATTCAGAAATATAATACTCTGTACGTTTTTTTAGCAAATCGTAAATCGGTGTGCGGTTAGAAGGCCCAATTAAACTGTGGATGGTTGCTTGTGAACGAGCTGTCAATGTCAGAAACAAACGAACACCGCAAAAGTCTATTCAGTAATCGACTTTATCAAAGCGTGGAATTGGTTTTCTTTGAACACTATTCGATTTGAGAAATAAACTGTTTGAAAAAAGAAATACTATCCATAACGTATTATATCAACATTCATTCCGCTAGCGGTTTCATCCTCGTGAGAACTATTTGTCGATCCCGTATAAAATTTTCCTCGGTAAATGATGGCTATCCGTCACTGAGATTATTTTTCAAATCCCGTAATTCCTGAGTTGCGCCTTCAATTAAACATTTCTTATAACATACATCAGCAATATAGATTAGATTGATAATGACCCGGATTAATTCCAATAAAATGTATAAACTACGTCACAAAAGAAAGTACGCACTTAACCCTAGGTCATCATCACTATCATGCATTTCTCATGACACACAACATACGCGAGCATTCTCAGTGTTAAATGTCAAAGGTGCAATGCAACGCATCCCACTTTCCTGGTCGCCATATTGTGACGTCATTTACACTGTATGTCATAATATTGACCGACCCCAGGCAAGGGTTATCGAGAAAGTACCCCCAGGATCGTTGCTCGCGAGTGTACATGGACCGTGGTATCATGTTTACAATTAAATAGCAGTTAATTTTATTAATTTAGTGCTTCTTAAGATATATTGGAGTAACTTTACTTACGTGAAGTAAGTAGGTATTAATTGTTTCTATCATTTCTGAGAAAAGGTTAACTGCTATCTTCCGGTTATCGGTTAGTTTATGTAGGTCCTAATTAGCGTTTAATGGGTACTTTTTTTTAATATAGTACTTTTCCTTAAGACTTTAGTCGAGTTGAACTAAGTTTAATAAGATCGAGCTTTTATCAAGGCTACAATAGTGCTTATATTCAAATAGGTATTTAATATCCAATTGTTCTACAAAACTTCTCATAATAAAAGCTGGCAATAAAGGCACTATTTGACTCGGTTATACAATAGCTCCTATACTTATTTACCTACCTAATGTTGTCTATTGAAAAGTCTTACATAGGTACCCAACATTGATATTTTGAATTAATATTCCGAACATTTTATTAAGCACCTTCTGACTGGAAAATACATTTAGGAAGAAAATACTCAAGACTCAACTTATAATGACATTTCTTCCTTAGTAAAACCTCGTATAGTCACAACTTCATAAAATGAATTAAGTAATTCTCCAACCGCAAAAGTTACATGCGTACAAAAATAAATGTGGAATTGCTTGAATTTTTCATTCGTTGAAGCTTGGACCATGGAATTTAGCCAACGAGAAAATAGACCTCTTAATTAAATAATACCTAGGGACTATGTAAAGCTTGCTATTCAGGGTGCGACTTTTAATCGCAGGGATTAGGCCACGGATTAGGCCTAGTTGACCAGCAAGCTTAAGTTTATATTATTTAGGTAAAGGACATATGTACTTAGGTACTTATTTTTGTGAGTAACAGTAAAATGTATTGTTGTAGTGAAATTATTTAATTGACTAATCATAAAATTCGCTTCAAAATCTGACATCAACAATGAATCTGTTACAAAAAAATTGCGTTGTCAAAAACGCATTCTTACCGCTTTGCATTCCAGTTTTATAAAATGAGCTAGCTTTTAGAGGTTTAACTCTAAATTAACATTTTAATATAATGTCACTTACAGCATGAAACACAAAACTGTGTGTCATTTATCTAGGACGACAGCGACAGCGACATGCCGCTGGCAATATAGCTTTATTAATGAAACAGAGGCACAACATGCACTTGCATTCCGTTACACACAAAATTATACAGCACCGTTTAACAGAAATAGGTCAATAAACTCCAATTTTCAAAGCAAAATCTCGCAAAAAATTGCTACCATTACAAGCAGGTCTAATTTTCATCAAAGAGCGTCGGCCTAAAATGAATAATACATTGTGTACAGAATGAAATACACATTCGCGGCTGCCGGGAAACCGGCCACAAAGTGCTGGGAAATAGCCGACATTGTTCAAACACGGTTTATTCAGCCTACGCAGTGTTAATTATTCACCTAACAATTAAACGTAAAATACTTTCACGTAATGATGATTGCGACGTGTCAGCGATTTAAATATACGTAATTGTGATAAATGGGGAGCTTTAATTGATATCATGCATCGGGTTGCCAGCCTTTTGTCTTAGTTAACTTTCGTTGAAAATTGTTTGAGTATCAAGTTTAATGGAATTGATGATAGTACATTAAGGTTTTTAATTTAGGGTTTATTTAATTTAGAGGTAATGTAAAACACATCGTTATTTAATTAAAAGCAGCTATCATATTTATTTAATTGCCTATTCGAAATAATAATAAAATATGTTTAAACAAACAAAATATACTAGCTACGGATAATAGGTATACAATATTGTCTATGGGCGACTTGAGACTTTTTTCAAATGTACCAAAGTACACATCGTGTGAAAAAAGTAAATAGGTACATAAATCGAAAAATAACTGAAAGTCAAAACTGTCATTACGAATTCTATCTTTAAATACTTGCATTTAAATTCCAAAACGTTCAATCTGGATTTAGATAGAGAGGTCTCGAGGTCGGGCGCTCAGGTCTTAGAATAATCTCTCACGTTGAGACCTGTAGCTGAAATACTTTGAGATCTGACTATATTATGCTAACGTTACATAGACTAACTCGATATAAATCTCGATTCTATTTACCTCAGTCGATCCATGATTAGCTACATCAACATACAATTTACTCCTTTTATCAAAAATACCGGGAATAAGTTCAATAAGGTGAAATGTTTTAATTTCGCATTTTGTGCC
This sequence comes from Helicoverpa assulta, assembly GCA_963856015.1. Lineage (NCBI taxonomy): Eukaryota > Metazoa > Arthropoda > Insecta > Lepidoptera > Noctuidae > Helicoverpa > Helicoverpa assulta. The sequence goes on along the minus strand of CAWLCW010000026.1, from coordinate 12,418,458 downwards.
ATTTCTGAGAAGCTCGTCAAAATAAGTTTTCCTTTAGAATAGATTGACTTGGCGGGTTTTACGTCATGTCTTCAAATTCGGCGAAACGTTAATTATTTTGGGAGTAAGTAAATAACGGGTATTTAGAGATGGATGCGGAGAATGTTACTTCAGTTAATTTAAGAAATTAATAATTGTTTGTAAATAGGAGTTTCTAAGAATAAGGTTTAAATGTCAATCGGGAAAAAATGAGACCATATGATAATTTTCTTCTAACTTATAAGTGCTTATAATGATACACTCTTTAGACTTCTTTTCATAAATTTTGATGAAATTTAAATGAAATACGGTCTTTAGTTAAAAGTACCTATCCTGTCTTTTTATCACATTTGAATAATGAAGTTCCATTTGATAAGTTTTTTAGTGTGAAAGCACAACCACTTGCTATAGGTACCTACATAAGTAGGTATATACCAGTTCCAGTAACAAAACTTTATTTTCTTCCACAGACGATGATCTGGAGCTCTTACTGGATGAAGTGGTCCGGGCCTCGAACCGCGGCGTGTCAGCGTCAAGGAATGTCACCGGAGGACCCAACTGGAGCTTTGGACAGTCACTGTTCTTCTCATCCACTGTTGTCACCACCATCGGTGAGTTTGAACGTTTTTGTTACTACCTGAGGTTTTAAATATGCCAAATTTTATCAAAAAAACAAGACAGGCAGTAGGTACCTATATTTGGTTAAATAAATCCTCAGTTTTGGCATATTTTTTTTTGTTATTTCATTTACGATTCGCTCCATGTTAGGTATTTAGTAATGTAAATGCATCCTTTTATGCTATACTAGCTTCTGCCAGCGGTTTCACCCACATCCCGTGGGAACCTCCGCACGGACCCGGATAAAAAGTAGCCTATAGCCTTCCTCGATAAATGGGCTATCTAACACTGAAAGAATTTTTCAAATCGGACCAGTAGTTCCTGAGATTAGCGCGTTCAAACAAACAAACAAACAAACAAACTCTTTAGCTTTATAATATTAGTATAGATAAAAGAGGACTACATTAAATTAGATTAATGAAGCAAAAAGCTCTGGCCCTTTTTGACTGGAACCTTTCGTCCACTGTCATTAAAAAAAAACGAGTTTCTATATAATATGGTTCTTGATTTTAAATGAATAGGACATTTAAATACATCATTCATGCATCCATGGTCGCGGGCAGACTGCCCATGGTGGTGAGTTTCTATATAACATGGTGTAAAGCAGGGGTCGGCAACCCGCGGACGTCTTACTTGCGGCCCTTTGACGTTTTGTAAATACATAAAAATATAGAAAATGTAAACGAAAAGGTTGTGTGTTTGCACTTTTTGCAATGCACCACACGCAAGTACTGAACTAATTTGATGATTTTTTCTCTGTTTTCATGCTATGTCCTATCCCTAGGTAACATACTGGGCTATATTTTATTCGGCTACGGGACGCAAGCGAAACACCGGGAAACGGCTAGTTAGTTAACATAATGCTCGCTCTATGTTTTCATCTAACAAAAAATTCGCTTCACTCGCGCCTTACACTTGGTACTTTTTGTTCTTTTTTTTTTATTCAGGCCTTGAACTACTTAACTCAAAATTTCGCGCTCGCTTCGCTCGCGTTAAACTACATTTCATTATTCTTTCAACATTACACACTTCTTCTCAAACTAGTGAAATTGCTTAAAAAATCGCGCTCGCTCCGATTGCGCTCTATTTACAGCTGAATGCTGGGCCATTCCTACTTAGGATTAAAACAATCTTTCGATTTCAACTGTTCAGCTATCACAGTCCACGATACAGCCTGGTGACAGACGGACAGCGAGGTCACTAATAGTCCTGTTTTACCGTATGGGTACGGCACCGTAAAAAATTAACAAGTGTGGCCCGCCTTCAGTTTATTTTACCACCTTGTAGCCCTTGCCTGACAAAAGGTTGCCGACCGCTTGTGTAAAGGATCCGAAACGTCGGGATTAATTAATATTAATATAACCGCGACAAAATCCGTAATAATAGTTTTATTTCAATGTCTAATATTCGCGTATGTATCAGAAATCAATATGAATAGGATATTATGCTAAAGCATTCAAATAAAATTCTCTGCTTTTACAGGATACGGCCACGTAACCCCGCTCTCGAAGCCAGGCAAGCTGTTCTGCATGATGTACGCTCTCCTCGGCATCCCACTGACGCTGGTGCTGCTCTCAGCTCTGGTGGAACGTCTGCTGCTGCCAGCTACTGCACTGCTTCGCTCTCTAAACGCAGCACTGGGTCATTTATACCGCCCCTTCACTATACGATTGGTGCATCTCATGATGATAGGTGAGGATTTGAGGAATTAGTCTTAATACAGGTATAGGCCTGTGAGGGTATTAGGCTGAAAATTACTGCGCATGCTATCTTTCTGCGACCAACAGCAGCATCAAATATTTAGCTACTTTAGTTTGCTTGGTCTTGTGTCCAGAAAAATGTCATATAAGTAGCATTTTATAATAGATAGCTATCATGCCCATAGGCATACTTAATACTTTTTTCTATTTAGAATATTCTTTTCCTTCATATTTATGAAGGAAAAGACGATGACAGAGAAAATCTGTTTTATTTTATCCAGAAAATTCACCATAGTCTTACATACCAGATCTAATCATTGTATTTTTTTTTTCACAGTAACAACCCTAGTGCTGTTCTTCTTAGTGGTGCCAGCTTGCGTGTTTGCGTACTTGGAGCCCGACTGGGACTTCCTCGACTCTTTCTACTACTGTTTCATTTCCCTCACCACCATCGGACTGGGCGACTACATCCCCGGAGACTCCCCCGGACAACCCTATCGACCGCTCTACAAAGTTGCTACCACTTGTAAGTTGTTTTTTTGCGCTCGCAACATTTTTTAAATGTCATTTATATTTAGGCGGGAATTTTGTGCCATTTTATAACTATAATGTTGCCAATATAAAATAAATCGATTGTCAGAATTTATAAAAGACAACGATTGTTATGTATGATAATGTTTTGTTAGCAAAATATAGACATTAATTTTAACAGTGACCTGTAACCTTAGACCAATTAAAAATGAAGACCCTTATTTTCAGCAATTAAGCTTAACGAACTTTATACAAAATACAAACAATAACGTTTTTAATTATTACTTTATCAATATTCTATAAAATGTATTTTATTATTCTACTGCTTTCTCTAACGATCTTTGGTCTGATGCCGTCTGAATAACAATGATGGTTTAATTAATACGTACCTCAGCAGTATTATGTAAGTTCAAAAACTTTTGGTAACGAAAGAGAAAACCTCTGTTAGGTACATTTTCCTACAATAACTTGGAAGCAAATACCTAGTTTATACAAAAACCCGCATTAGTGATTCTATTCCTTATTTAGATTGCCGATCGTCATTATAGTTACATCGACAGACATGTATATTTATTAGACAGAAATTAGATTTATTAATTACTTAATAATATGTCAATCATGTTTGTTAAGGATAATGTAATGCTTATATGGGTATATTAATGAGAATAGTTCTGTGAGGATAATCGAAATCAGATGTAACTAGTTGAGCTGGTCGTTTGACATTCAGGCTTCCAACTTTATAAAACAATGTTTATGACTCCTTCAAAACACTTAATATTCTTTAGTTGAACTTAACATCAATATTTTCCTTTCAGTCTACCTCCTCATCGGCTTGACATTCCTGATGTTGACACTGACCGTCTTCTACGACATTCCTCAACTGAACTTGAGCACGGTATTCTCATCGGTGAAGCTTGACGACGACCCAGAGAAGATGCGACTTAGCGGCTCAGGGGTCATGGGACCTGGTTACGGGATTGGTGGACTAGTCATGAGGGATGATTACAACCACCATGACCAACGCCGCTCTGTGGTACACATCAGACCGCATCTGGACGACAGCCCGAGTCCCGAGGACACTACCCCCGTACATGCTCGCGACATTCGTGTACACTAAACTGCTTTCTCTGACCTCGGTCGTGATTCCGTTGGCTAGTTGGTGCTGTTGGATGGAGCAATGTGGAATTATATTGGATGTTTGTTTGTCTCTCTCGGTCTTTCGATTTGGAGTCCCATGCGTTCCAAAATTGTTGTAAACCTTGAAGCTCTCAAAAATATAAGTATTTAATTCAAAGTTGAATTTTTTAAGCGCATGGGACGTTAGAAGAGTTCCAAAATTGAAATCTTTCTTATTCAGAAAGAGTTTATGTTCTACATTGTGAAAAGATCCGAAAAATAGCAGCCAACGTTACAAATCGACGTTTGCTCATGTAAAAATTTCCTTGAAAATGGAATGAAAATAAAAAAAAAGATGAACAGGCGCGGTTAAAATTATAAATTAGTTAACATTACTGTAATATTTAGTTTATAAGTTAATTCCCTAATGTTTAGTATTAAGTTAATGTCAAATATTCCGATGTGTGTATCTATTATTTTCTTTTTCGATCCCTTTGTCGACTACCGTCCTAAATATGTGTGAAATGTGTATTCTAAGTTGGAGTCTTTAAAAGAGAATGTTTCATAAAGTCTGCTGGTAAAAGCTGCGATAATAAGACTGAGAGGTTTTTCAAATTTTCAAACTTTTCTAATTCATTTTTAAGAGGTTTGTACTTGCAGAATTGCGTACCTTGCGAACTATAACGTAACAATGACGAAAACAATGTAGTATCTAAACAGACTGACTAACAACATGTCCTTCTATATGTATACGTTTTACATTCCTAAATTGTAAGGACTTTTCTAAAGTTATATCCATGATATCCATTTTCAAATCAAATCAAGGGCATATCAGTAACGGTCACAATTCAAACAACTAATACTTGCCATATCAAAAATCTAAACTTTATATAACATAAACATTCTGTACTTTGAGTTTTATAAAGAAAGATGGAAAAAAATTGTGAATTATCTCTATTACCTATCAAGTCTTTAAAAAAGAATTATAACGCAAATATGTCTCTTCATATTATACAAAAATTACGTATCAATTATGTGTGATAGATGACCAATAACGTAGATTCATTGGATTTTTAATATAAAATATTTATATATCTATAGATATAAAAAAAAAACAATCTATTATATTAACTTTCAACATAAAATGTTTTCATAAAGATAAATTATATTATTAGGGTGGTAGAGCATAAATTAAAATTATAATAATCAAAATTTTAAATCGTTTATAGTTGTGTATATAGTTTAGTAAATACTGTTGCAAAGAAAAAAGTTTACGTAGATGTTGGTAGTCCACACTTTTTTACTTTTTTAAACTTCACATAGAACTGTGTGGCTGTGATTTTTTAAAACATAAATAATTGGATTATTTTGCTGTTTATCAAAACTTACTTTTCAATATTATTTTAATTTTATAATTCTGAATCGAAATGCAATCAATGACAATATAATCAAACTTATGATATGAAAGTATATAAATATATTTCTCACCCATATTTATCTAGTTATAAAATTGTACTAAAATTATTTTGCTACTGAATAGGATATTTTTTCAGATCTAGGTACGTTTATTTCTCCCTTGCCCGAAAAAATAAATTCTCATATTGTTTAAAAGTTTATTTACAGGGAGTATTGAGCACTACATCACTTAGAGAATATAAATTATTATATTATAAAAAAAAAACTATGGAACAGAATGTATTGAATGTTAGAAATAAATAAATAAAATATACTTACTAATAAGTGTAAAACTAAGCATGTAAACGTATTCTATGTTCGTACATCTCCATAACCATTGTATCAGTTTTCATAGAAAATAGATCGTAGTGTGTAGAAAATAAAACACAAAATGCCTTGAATGGATAGCCGCATTATAGAACAAAACTGTATCAAGAGTAATTCGTAAATAAATCAGCTTGAAAAAGTAATATCATTGTTTTATTTTCACTTTATGCATCAAAAGTATTTCATAAATAAATGCACAGCTGAGGTGGTGTGGAACCAGGGTTCTACAAAAAAATCAACCCTATAAAATGTACCACCTATAACTTATGGAATGATAATAAAGAATATAGAGTACTAGCTTTTGCCCGCGACTTCGTTCGTGGAATAGTGACTTCCGGCAGATTTTTGGTTTGACCAATAGATGGCTCTATATGTCCGGATTAAATTTTATTATTTTTATATTTTTTGTAATAAAAACTATCCTATAATATAGGATGGAATACTTTCACAGTTCCATACTATGTCTGTACCAAATTTCACACAAATCGGTTCAGTAGTTTAGGCGTGAAGAAAAGACAGACAGACAGACAGACGGACGGACAGAAAGACAGACAGACAGAGTTACTTTCACATTTATAATATTATAGTTAGGATTAAGAACAAAGAACAACTTACTACTACAACCCGAAACTGGAGACATTAGAGGATGGTTTCTGGTTCAATAAAAATCCATAGGTACTGGATTGTTTATAACCCATTAAAGAATATTGAAATATGTGTTTTATTTTTATTGTTAACCTAATTATTTTGCTATAAATTAAATAAAAAACGGACCTAGGTAATATAAAGTACTTAAAATAGTTTTTCATATGACTGTACTCTGTTTGCGTAAAAAGAAATGTAAAAAAGATTCGAAGGTTTCAATACGTCAATGTCAAAACAAATATAACCTCACTTTTAAGCATTGCAGCCAGTAGGCCGCCGGTATAGTTTCGTTCTCTTTTTACTCCAAACTAAGGACTAATTTACCTTATACGAAGTAGATAATATTCAAGTAGGTTTTTTACATAGTGGTGTAGTTTAAAGTACTTTTGAAAGTGGTGTAAATTTACAATAAAAACATCTAGTTTTCACGTGTGTGATTATTCCTATTTTATATCGAAATGGAAACTCCAGTATCTGCTTTTGCTATGTACAAAGCAAACACTTCATCAAATAAGGAGAAAAAGAATAAGAAAAGGAATAAAGGTAAACCACAAGTAATTTCTCCGAAAGCCACTTCGCGAAGTTTACCGCCGCAATTAAAAGATGAGAAAAAGCAGATAGAACTCGCGCTAAAGCTGAAAAAGAAGAATAAGAAAGTTAAGGAATCAAAGAACATAATTAAGAAGAAGCAACACAAAAAGAAGAGATCTAAATTAAGTAAACCTGAAACAAAATTGAGTCCAGCTAAGAAGTCTACAAAACAGGTATTAAATTCATCCGATGTACCTGATAGCCATGAAGATGTTCCAGTACTTCTTAAACCGCCTGCTAAGAAAGAGGTGACTGACCATGAATCAGCAGATGAAGTCTGCTCACACTCCAGCGATGGCAGCTTTGAATTCACTCCGGTGGAAACAGACAGTGAAGAGGAAGGACTGAAAGTATTCAAGTGGATGATCGCACCTTACGACATTGACGAGTTCTTCGCCAATGTGTGGGAGAAGAAACCCTTACACATTGCTAGAGGAAAACATGACTTTTACAAAGAATTGATAACCACACCAATAATTGACGATATGCTTCGCAATGAACATATTCAATTCACCAAAAATATTGATGTCACTTCATATGTTGATGGTGAAAGACAGACGCACAATCCAGAGGGTAGAGCGCATCCACATTTAGTTTGGGACTTCTACTTAAATGGTTGTAGTGTAAGATTATTAAATCCACAAACTTATATTCCTAGACTGCATTTAATGAATACAGCAATGCAGGAATTTTTCAATTCATTTGTTGGTGCCAATGCTTACCTGACACCTCCAGATAGCCAAGGGTTTGCTCCACACTATGATGATATAGAAGCTTTCATATTACAAACTGAGGGCAAGAAACATTGGCGTGTCTATAAACCTCTGAATGAAGGAGAAGTCCTCCCTAGAGTATCTTCAAAGAATTATCAACAGGATGAAATAGGCAAGCCGATACTAGAAGTGACATTAGAGGCGGGTGATATGCTATATTTCCCAAGAGGATACATTCACCAAGGTGTCACAATAGATGGAGAACACTCACTGCATGTCACAATAAGCATGTATCAAAAGCATTCTTGGGCAGATTTATTTGAAAAGCTAATGCCAGCAGCTCTACAAATTGCCATTTCTGAAAATGTTGAATTGAGACAAGGACTTCCATTTGACATCTACAATCATTTTGGTCTGGTACATTCCGATTCGCAGACCCCTCGCAAGAAGGAAATAACTAAAATGATTTTGTCACTGTTTGAGAAAATTAAACAAACATTACCTATAGATGATGCAGTCGATCAAATGCATAAAAACTATCAACATGCAGCTCTGCCGCCTGTCATAAATGACTTGGAAAAGGCTGTGACAGTATTTGGAGATTCCGATGTGATGATTGCAGATGGTGTAGTCACTAACAGAGTAGAAATTTGTCCTGACACTAGAATAAGACTACTGCGCAAGAATATACTTAGAATGGTTTCTGAAGACAAAATTAGGGTGTACTATTATGTGGAGAATTCATTGGAATACCATGGCAATGAATTACCTTATCTTGAGATTGAAGAAGAGCTTGCACCGGGTATAGAGACATTGATAACCGCATACCCTGAATATGTTGCTGTGGAAAACCTTGACCTTCCCAATGATTCAGACAAATTGAGCTTAGCAGATGCTCTGTGGGGTAGAGGATTAATCATGACTGAATACCCTTTAGAGAATGTTGAAGATGACTAAATAATAAATAATGATTTAAGTATTGTAAACTTTCGTTTTTTACAAACCCTAGTCCTAGTCAAAACTAGCAGTAGCTATTTTTGGGGCTGAATGCAAGTCCAATCAAAATTAGTACACACACATTTAGTGATGAAATGGGAATTCCAAAAGTTGTTGTAATGAGAACACTTATAATTTTCTTAAATCGTTATATTTATTTTAAATTGCATATAAATTTGTGGACTTTCTGTTACAATAGTACTCTCGAACTGATATCTTTTTTGTATAAAACGCTAAAATTATGTTTTACAACTATTGTACCAGAGTGCCATGACAATGTCGCAAACATTCGTTCCACTCAGTAGGTACACGTTATAAACAGAAAATACACACACAATAATTTATACTCTAAGCTTATTCTTTTCTCTTCAAGAAATTAACCTATTTAAAAATACCACCTAAAATTTAGGTACTTAGATTTTCTAATGTTCACACACACTCTCACGCCCGAGACGAGCTCATTATTGATAACAACGTAAGGGTATAATGGAAAACAATTTAACAAAAAATATACGGGGACCTCACCGCAAATGTATAAACAATCTTAGAGTAGTCATGTAAGTAACAAAATGTAGAATCTAGGTTTCAGACCGCGTACAACTATGTCACCGTGTCTGACGGGTACCGCGCAAGTACCGCTTGTTGCTAGAACATCATGACACTGTCGTAATAGTGGTAAATATATTTCATTTAACTACAATTTATATTTCAAGTTACTTTTTTACAGGCAGCGATAGATTTATAACATTTGGTATACGACTGTACATGTTACAATCATGATTTCACAATAAAAAGCTTGGTCCGAACGGTTATAAAAAATCATAGTACTATGAAGAAGACATTTTTGAAATTTCTTCTACTCATGAGTAGTTTGAAACGACAGTTTAGTTCCCACAGACCGCGACAGCACACTTTCTATATCTTAATTCAAAAATAAACACTGATCATATCAAAATATATTTTTATGTGAAGCAAAACGACCAATGATAAAAATCATTATCTGATAAATTTTAAATTCTTTGTACTGATATACAAGATTTTCGACGCAATACCTAATTCATACTACGCAAACTTTAGAATTTTTAGCCTATCTTATTTAGTAAAAAAAGAAACTTCTAAATCTATTGCCTAATGTTAGAGGCGAAAAACCTCTTTGTCACATCGACCGTTACCGTGTCAGGGACTATCTACATTTATACGCATCATCCTACGGTAAAATGTTTAAAACTTGTGAGAACATTATGTTATTCTATTGAATTAATGTTATTGTGTTGCTAGGCTACTAAATTGAACTGTACAACGACAACAATAGATCCAGATAAATCTCAAAATGTTAAAAGTTTATTATATATCAAAATGTAAACTAACATTGCGAATAAATGTAGTTATGCCCTAAAAAATGATGTTGTTAACATTTCCTTAAATGTAAATATTTACAAAGAATGAAGTTTCTTACATTTAGTAGTTAGTTCGCGTTAGTAAAACTATATTAACCTGTTAATTCGCTCTCCACTTGCCTAAACAATTTATCGTAGAATATCAATACATTGTGATGTCAAACGTTCACTATTACGCTTTCGTAATCTTACACTACACGATTAACTCTTATAATTCCTCTAAAATTTCAATTAATATAAAAATCCATCATTTTAAAATGCACTAAATATATCGAATTCCGAGGTAGAACATTGCTCTATATCTAATCTCTCAAGTTGTTTAGCAAAATATTGCTAAGGAAACTTTCATCGTTCAATAATTCCCAAACGCCATACTATGCGAGTTTGTATTCATGTAGTGTAAGTACGCAAAATTTCATTATTGCTTCAGGTTACTGCTCACACGTCAGATAGTTCATACAAACGTAAAAAAAGACATAATTAACCCAACATGGCAACACAGACTGGGCTCTTACAAATAACAAAAGTTAATATTGTGAAATACATTCAACACCATTTTTCCCGCCAAATTTGACGGCCTCGGTCGCGGTGTGACCACGTACAAAAAGTTGATTTCGTTGCCATAAAATTACAGAACCCAAAACATTGCTCTTTTATTTTAAATCTTATAAACAATTAACTTATCAAATAGAATGAATAGAAAGCAAAAATACACAAATTGTGCTATCTGTTATTATTACAATGTACTTCATTTCATAATATAAAGAAATATGTTTAGTAAGTAAATATTATACCAGATTCCAGCAAATTAAAGTTACAATAAACCATGATTATGCAGACAGAAGTTGACCCATAATAAATATCTACTAGAAAGATACAACTTATGATCCTCACTGGAAATAGAATTTGGGTAGTGAATACAGACACATTGCATTATGTTTTATGTAAAATTGACGTTGATTCGTTCTGATAAAACTGAACAATAATTCTATTCGCAAAATTTATAAAGAAAGCAGCTGTATCTACAGCGCCTATCCCCACCATACGAATCTCATGTAACCATAACCTAAAATGAAAAAAGAAAGTACAAATAAATCACTACCCAATTTCCAGCCAGTGTAACAAAAAGAGAAAACAGACCAGCCTTATTCAACCTTCTTTCAAAATAACGGGCCGAACCTAGTTTAACGTTAAGACACTTAAAAGTACATAACATACGTACTTGGTCAAAGTGTTCGTTCATAGAACTGTTGTGTGACGCACAACATGTATTATTTCTTCGCGGGCGGCTTCCGAGGCGTACGGGTGCTCTTACCCGTCGATGTCGAGGGGGTCGGGACTATTGGCGACGCTTTCGCTTCTGGAATAGATTAAATTGGTTTTTAATATTGAAGTTCAATATGAAAATGTACAATTTATATTTAGAAGAATCGATGTTTAGTTGTATGTGGTAAATCGATATGAATGTAACCTATACCGGGCAAATGCCCAATGCGCAATAGCTGTCAATCGGGTACGGCAGCCCCATACATTCAACTGTAGCCTTAGGCTGCACCATTTTCGAATTTTAATTATTAAGTCGCAATAGTGATTTCTGTCAGTGAGAATTTATTATGCAATGATTTCCATCTCAAAGAAACTGTTTAATGAGGGCCAATAACCGTACCTACAGGGTACATTCATTCCCAAATAGCCCTGAAACTTCCACAGACCCCATTGAAAACTTCTTAAAGTAACAAAAAAAACCTTACCCGCTCTCCGTCCTTTACGCGTGGGTGTAGGCATCGGCGTATCAGGTTTCGGTTTGGCGGGCGTTCTCTTCGCCGGCGTACTTTTTGCTTTAGCCTTCTCGCTGACCGCCGTCGCAGTCTGATGAATGATACAAAGTTTAGTATTAAACGAAGTTAGTGTAATATTAAACCTAGTCCTACCTTTGTTTTTTTAAATAAATAAACTGGTATATAAACTTTTTCGATACTTTGTTGAACATCTTGTAAAAAGTTTTACACGGTACTAAATTCGTTTTGCAAGAATTTTGATTCTTCATAAAACTGTGTCACTTTGCAATATTTCAAGTGAAAATTTCGTAATTCTATTTAATAACATTTTGTTCACAGAAAGAATAGTAATCCCATGCAACACGCGCATGCTATAAAACAGAAAAATAGCAAAATTATAGATAACAATAGAAAAGAGGCTAAAAAAGGAGAAAATAATCATATTAATTAAAAATAAATTTTAAACACAAAAGCAAGCGATGAAATGAATGAATACGAATGAATATGATACATAATTATTATTAAGATATCACTTTCCTTTTCTGAGTTAGAACATGCTTATCCGAAAATTACTAAATAGTTATTCTCATAAAGAAGGATCTAAAGAGAAGTACGATTTATACAGAAAGGACAGAATGTATTACTTCCCTTTAATAGAGAAACATAATATATTTTTACATCCCATTAATTTTCTTTTTCGAATAATGTTGGTCTTCACCCTACAATAAACTATCAAACTTAACTTTTTTGTAAATAATACTGCAGTATAACAAAAATAACATAAACTTAACTAGCTTTGTACACAGAATAACCATGCACTCACCATGCATCCTTATCACCCATAAACTATAAACCTAACTTTTAGCACCCTGTATTATTGTTAGTCAGCAATTATGAAAATTAAAACTATAATATCATTTATATCTAGCTGATGTCGTAGACTTTACATTTTTCATGTAAACGAATAACTTAGAAACCCGATTTAGAAGTTATATTCTTTAGTCTGAATGTACTCTATTAGGTACAAAAATTCTGATATACATACTCTTTGATAAAAACCATTATGACGATCTCTTTTTATATAGCAACATCCCAATAGTATATTTCTGAACCCTTAATGTATATTTTGTAATGCATTTTATGAGGCTGAATGCGTGAAATGACGTAATGAATAACGAAAATAAATTAATACCTTTACCCAAAATAATGCCGACCACTGTACACTGGAAATTTAAACTTGCATCATACAATATACCATAGAAAAGTTGATCTTCAAGACGGCTGATTGAAACCGCAGAGAAGATAGTATTTTTTTCTTATTTTGTTTTATAATGGAATATTTTTATTGCAATTATCTGATAATAGAATGGAAGTTTGTGTCAACTTTATATTTTCGTCAATTTACAAAATCAGGACGTATTTTAAAAAAATACCTTTACCTTTTGTAGGTAAATTACCTTTTCACATACTAATAAAGTACAGTATAGATTTTTTTTTAGTATAAATCTATGGTATATCATAAACATCCTGACCGCATGCACAAATCTGATACAGAATAGATTTCATAAAATTCTCTCAACACGCATCATGACAATCTCTTCTAACTAATACATTTGCACTTATTACAACACATACTATGTCTGTTGGAGTTTTCATTTATTATATAGTAGTGAACTTTATAAGTAAAATTCATAACATACTCTGGTATGTTGTGTTATATGAAATAATTTAGTAAATTAATTGTACTCGGGATAGGTATGTTTTATGACTATTCTGCAACTGTATTTGGGACAAAAAGGAGCATCTTTGGCGTCTCACTTTGACTCCAAAAAGGATAGAACACTTCAAAGATGATTTTTTTTTTCAGCACATCTTTAAAGACTTAAAAAGCGTAGAAGATTGACACGATTCTCAAAAAAAAAAACTAATTAGAACTGTAGTAATTTAATAAAACAACTAAATCAACACACCAGAGTGACTCCAACAGACATCGCCGCCACGCGCGTGCGAGTGCCACCGACTAGGAACTCGGACACGCGTGCGAGCGGACCGACACACCACACATACTCACTGTCGAACATGAATGTAAATGACTGGTGATGGCGGATACGTACATTTCTATAAATCCGTTGTACAATGCCTACCTTGCTTGTACTTGCCACAGCGGGCGTACTACCTGGAGATTTTCTTTTATTGTAACTTTGTGATTTTGTCTGTGCTTTAGTTTTGCGAGCGCTTTTTGGACTGCGCTTTGGCGTCGACCGCGCACGTTTCACGGGCGTCGCCGATTCCTGCAACAAGGTCAACGTGCCGGGGATATTAGCTCGGCGGAAACTACGCTCAAGGCAAAAACTTTGCCCCTCGGACTGAAACTTAGCTCATACACAGTAGTGTTTTGTTTGAACATTTCTAATGTAGAAATTCGAGGGGGAAAGTTGTTTGAAGTAAACTGTAACATGACGCTATAAACTACGGGCTTTCAAATATACGTTAAAATAAGTAGTAGTATAATAGATGCGATTTAATTACATAGACAGAAATAGAGAGAAGAGACATTAATAAAGAGATTAATATGAAAATTAGTTTTTTTAGCTTGCAATGTTATATTCTAGCAGTGCATTTTGGATAGGCGTGTAACATAACGCTTTTATAATTCCTGCAAAATGCATTCGGATCAACTTAACCATACTTAAGGCGCTTTGCACATGGAGCAACTATTGGAGCAACTGGCAACTAGCTGTTTACATATATTTCAATTGAACCACGCACACATAGCAACTCGCATAGCAGTTTTCAGTTGCTGTAATCGATGACTAAGATAGTTCCTAATTGCCGCAACTAGCAACTGTTAAATATTATACCGGTTTTTAAAGTTGCCGGTTTCCTCAACCGTCAATCGCAACGCGTCCGGCGATTTCACACCCTCCCTCCCCTCTCCCTGTGCCCGATCATTCCAGTCAAGTGCCGCTCAATACGTCGTTGCTCACAGATTGCCATAAAATTGCGGCAAACGTAAACGTTATAGCAACTATCAACTTTTTACAAAAAACTTTTAAAATGTTGATAGTTTCCTCAACTTAAGTTGCTCCATGTGCAAAGCGCCTAAATAGTAAGAGAGTTAGTCTAGCAGAGAATAAAGCTCGATAAAAAAATAGTGATGTGAAAAAAGTATCGATAAAGATGTATCTCACCTCTGAATCGTTCGAGTTGTCGAGTTTAGCCCTCGGCGAAGATTTCGAACTGTTTCGTTTGCGGCCCTTCTTCTCTAGTTGCGACTCGTCTTTGTACAGCGAGAGGTCCACTGTAGACATCAGATGTTCTAGTTCAATGTTACAGTAGTTTTAAGCGGTGTTAAAATATAAGTAAAGTATAGCAAAAGTTTTTCACATCGATCCACATTTAAATGTAATACAGAGACAATCTTTACAATAATAACCATGGCGGATTGTCGGCTACGACAGCTGTTTTCCAAGGAGATCAGCCATTTGCGCAGACAGTTGTTCTCCCTATTTCTTCACTCTCATAGTCCGATGGGACGGCAATCCTCGGCCCGCAGCGCTCGCTGCAGTATGGACTGCGCTCGCGCCGCTCCGTTCGCTCGCAGTAGTATACTCACGTCCATCAGGATGTTCCTCAGTAAGCGCGGGGCCGGCACGCTCGCCCGTGGCCTCGGCCCGCAGCGCTCGCTGCAGTATGGACTGCGCTCGCGCCGCTCCGTTCGCTCGCAGTAGTATACTCACGTCCATCAGGATGTTCCTCAGTAAGCGCGGGGCCGGCACGCTCGCCCGTGGCCTCGGCCCGCAGCGCTCGCTGCAGTATGGACTGCGCTCGCGCCGCTCCGTTCGCTCGCAGTAGTATACTCACGTCCATCAGGATGTTCCTCAGTAAGCGCGGGGCCGGCACGCTCGCCCGTGGCCTCGGCCCGCAGCGCTCGCTGCAGTATGGACTGCGCTCGCGCCGCTCCGTTCGCTCGCAGTAGTATACTCACGTCCATCAGGATGTTCCTCAGTAAGCGCGGGGCCGGCACGCTCGCCCGTGGCCTCGGCCCGCAGCGCTCGCTGCAGTATGGACTGCGCTCGCGCCGCTTCGTTCGCTCGCAGGAGCTGGGCGCCGCCCGCCGCACGAGCCAGGGATAGTGTTGTTAGCACGCACTCCATGTCTGGGTAACAGACGATATAATGTACCATTGAGGATAATATACTTCACAATTAGTACCTAAATAAGAATATCCACTGTGCCATTAACGCTCGACCGCTCGGGCCTAAATTAGTCTACAATCGCTCTTACTAAAAATCACGAATTCGAAATCTATGATCTATGTATAATAGAAAGCTAAATGAGGGAATCAGAACTTTAAAATTCAAAATCAACATTGCATATCTCCAAAAAACCAATCAAAATCAAAAATCATTTATTCAAACTTGGCTGCAAGACAGCACTTTTTGAAAGTCAGGAATTTACAATAGACAGCCCCCAAAACGCCCACCCTTCACCACTTCCTATGTGTTTTTGCTGGGAAGAAGAAGTGGCGCAACAAACTCCCCAGCAACACATGTCTGTCTGTAGGTTAGAAGAACCTTAAACAATGTTTGATATGTACATTTGTATACAATGTAATTTGTATTCCACAATAGAGGACAATATGCAATTACAGTAAAAATGCTTACAAAATCTATTTACGAAGCGATCTATGCCCATTCTGAACGATGAATGACTTATTTTGAATTTCAAACTAAGTTCCAAAAATTTTGAACATAGCTATTGGAACTCACCAGTGACATCATAGAAATCAGGCTTGTAAGTCTCGCCAGCCGGATCAGCGGTCTTGTCTTGAGAGAGCCAGCGAATCTTTATCTTGCGCGTAGTACGGTACACATTCTGCATTGCTTGGCACACATAGAAACCACCTTCAGCATTGCGGACTGCTAAGTACTCGTTCCTGTGGGATATTATAAAAATTATAATGTCGTCATAGAAGGTTGTCGGCCACGACGGCAGTTCTCATATAAGGAGATCAGCCAGCTGCGCAGGACTTGTTATAGTGCACAAGCATTTGCGCAGACACAGGTGTACTAAATATTCCTTCACTCTCGCAGCCCAATGGGACGGCAATCCGACGACCGGAGAGAGATCAGGTGCAGGACCGACATTCTCTTCAAAGATGAAAATATAGGGAATGGTATGGTTTGTGCCAAATTTAATGGCGGCTGGAACATTAATCGAGTAGGTGTGCAGTTTTTCGCACGCGTTAATACTCGACGTCAATTACTTTCGACCTACTTAAACCTTCATATAGGTATACCTATTAAGTGATAGATAAAAATACTTCAATGCTAACCATTGTGTGGTTGTGGTATAACATCAATAGTTCTTATAGTCTGATTTTTAATTCGAGTCAGTAAAATGACATTTCCAGTGTTGCACGGTTTTAAAAAAATAGGGTCCCCAATAAATAGTGATGTGGAAAATCGAGATTTTTAAATCGAGAATTAAAAGTTAGTCTAGATTACATTCATTTATTTATTTGTACATACATTACATTTTTTATTAATATCAAATTGGCTTTATATTAATATAAATATGTAATTTACGGAAATTAAACTGAACACATGTAATTAAATATTACATAAAATACTGTTGTTAAAGGGCCCAACCGGCAAAGGTCGACGCCTAATAATTTCACACATAGGCAGTGATGAAGGATTTTTAGAAGACGGGTTATTAATTTTTGAATCCAAGAAAAATACCGGTGACTATCATGAAGAAATGAACTCAAAGTGTTTCGAGGACTGGCTTAAAACTGTTTTGCCAAATTTAAGGCCAAATGCGGTGCTGGTACTAGATAACGCACCGTATCATTCTAGAAAAGTCGAGCGTATCCCCACTTCAAACTGGCGGAAGGATGATATAATTCAATGGTTGAATGAAAAAAATATTCAATTTCAACCTAGGATGATAAAAGCTGAATTAATAGAGATTGTAAAATCTCACAAATCTAATTACGAACGCTATGCTGTGGAAGAGTTGGCCGCTGAATATGGTGTCACAATCCTGCGGCTGCCCCCTTATCACTGTGAGCTCAACCCAATAGAGTTAGTTTGGGCTCAAACAAAGGGGTATGTCGCCAGGAACAATAAAACTAAAGTAAAAAAGTTGTTTGAAGAAGGTGTGAAAGAAGTGACACCTGAAAATTGGCGACAGTGCATCAACCATGCAATAAAAGTCGAAGACAAAATGTGCCAACTCGACCACATCATAGACGAATGTGTGGATTCATCCTAACTAATATTATAAATGTGAAAGTAACTCTGTCTGTCTGTCTTTCTGTCCGTCCGTCTGTCTGTCTGTCTTTTCTTCACGCCTAAACTACTGAACCGATTTGTGTGAAATTTGGTACAGACATAGTATGGAACTTGAGAAAGGATATAGGATAGTTTTTATTACAAAAAATATAAAAATAATAAAATTTAATCCGGACATATAGCGCCATCTATTGGTCAAACCAAAAATCTGCCGGAAGTCACTATTCCACGCGAACGAAGTCGCGGGCAAAAGCTAGTTTATAATAAATGTAACTGATTCCGATTCCGATTCTGAATATACTGATTCAGAATCGGATTCGGAATCGCAACCGTTATGAATAAAAACCTATAAAATTACTTGTATTTTCCTTACTTTCCATTATTGATTCCTCTGAATCCCCCATCTTTTGTAATAATGTTGCAGTGAGAAGTTTTAATATGCTGGGAAGGGTCATATTTCTAAAATCGTATTATTTAATACGTTATGCTTTAAATATTTACAATAAAAACAACGCTCTGATACCTAATAAAATAAATCATGACTAAACTTCTAAGTCGATCGATTGTGGAACATCACTATTGTAGTGGGTCACCCTGTTTTGTGAAAGTGACAGTTGCCCCTGTCATTTTACTGACTCGAATTAAAAATCAGACTATAGTGGCATTTTAAAGCTGAAGAGATTGTTTATTTGAACACGCTTATCTCAGGAACTAGGTACTGGTCCGATTTGAAAAATTATTTCAATGTCAGATAGATAAAAGCTTATAGCCTTCCTCGATACATGGTCAGACTAAAAGCTTTTTATCCGGAGTAGTAAAGACGAGACGCGTTTTTTTTAAATATTATTTACATTGAGGACAGCTAGGCCTTTCTCCTGACTGGTTTTGGATTGGGAAGGTATTATTTAAGGGTTTGTGGTGTTATAGGTGGTTTGAGGAGGGATAAGAGTTTCACTTATATAATAAGCCAGCCGTTTTCCCGCGGTTTTACCCGCGTACCGTGGGAGCTACTGCCCGCACCGGGACAAAATATAGCCTAAGATACTCGCAGATAATATAGCTTTCTAATGGTGAAAGAATATTTAAAATCGGTCCAGTCGTTTTTAAGTTTATCCATTACAACCAAACAAACAAAGTTTTCGTCTTTATAATATTAGTAATAAATAAATAAAGTATCGATAGGTGCATTAAAAACTAAACTTACAAATATGCAGGACGGGTAAAAGCACTAGTAAAAATATAGAACTTACTTGTAGAAAACAATAAGTTTGTCGTCATTAGGCTTAGTTGGGGTTGAGCGGCCAGCTGATGCCGACAGCTTCGTGGCCATCGCCAGCTCAGGAGTCGGAGACTGGTACAACTGCACCTGGAATATTACCAATACATTAGCATATGCTCAATTGCAAATGTTTAAAAAGCTATAAATAGAGTAACGTGAGTTTATGATGATGAATGTTCACCTATCAGAATCGATTTGTCCCGTTTTACACTTTGGGTGCGAAACCCTTAAAACTAAAATAGTTGATATTGTTTGAAAGAAAACCCTGCTGCCGTCGTGAAAATTAAGGGAATAGTGTTTCCCAAAAATGAGACAATATTTCCGTATCATAAAAATATTTTGATAGGATTAATTTATACTGTTTTTTTTTTTTTTCATTTTTAGCTCTTAACCACAATCGCAAAATATGAACCATTTTCCGTTTTTTATACGAAATCATCCGTAAAGTAAGTTAGGTCTAAAGTTACATAAAGCTATGCAAATACCTAAGTTAACCCTACAGTATGCAATAAGTAATCAGGCCATTGCCAAAGCGCCCTAGTTCCCATGACTTATGTTTAACGATTATTGATTTTCATTCCGCTATGATTGCATTCAAACTGGTAGAGCTTTTAAAACTTATTTAGTGACTGTTTTTTTTTTTATTCTATAGACTTCGAATGTTATGAGTTCGAATGATAAGTAAGTACGAGGTTGACGATTTGCGATTTCTGGTTTTTAGGGAGACGAACGTAATAATAAAATGCCGCGCTAGTGGTTTAGGCACCAGCCTCTTAAAAACGAGTGCGCGGGTTTGTTTCAAGGTCTTGTCCAGGCAAGTTGGTGTCCAAAACCCAGGACTGAGTAAAGGAAACATCTTGAGGAAATCTGAACTTTTCAGTCTGAAATCGCCAACCTACCGTGAGAAAGGGTGACGGAATTAACGTTAATCCCTTCTCTGTATGAGAAGAGGCCTATGCCCTGCAGAGTAGACAGCTAAAAGGCTGATGGTGAGTCGACCCCAAAATGTTAAATGTGAACAAAGTTTTCTATTTAATCAAAGTGCATTAGTACAAAAACTGCTCACCTCGGGAGCATGTGTAAATCATTAAAGTTTATTGCCTAATAAATCGCTAATAGCCGTACATTGCGTAATCTTATGCCCTTACTTACACACAGTTTTAAAATCTCGATATTTATTGCAAAAATAAAAACGTCAAAAATATAGTAAGGAGCATGTCCATCAAAACCATTCAAACACCTCTCGTGGCCCTTTCAATCTACAAAGTACAAACGCTGGTTAGAAAATAATTGCAATGAAACCCATATAGGTACTTAGTTCGTAATTGAAATAGCGGAACAGAAAGTATATTTACTGAGCGAGACCTTTAGTTTAAAATAGTTCTGAATTAATCCATAATTCTTTCTCTTTCCTTTTTTTATTATATCTCCTGTTTATGTATTTACGAAAAAGTCAAGTTCTAAACACAAAACGCTATAAAAAGAGACCTCTATTTACAGATTTGCGATTACATAACATGTAAATAATTGCTTTACTTACTTACGAACATACGAAAAGCAGTACAAATACGTTCCGTTTCAGTGTGTTATCTTCGCGTGTTCATAGAAATGAGTGAAATAGATTACTTGGTCCGATAGACGGCAACCTGTCGCTTATACTGTCTTTACAATCGACTTCGACTTGTTGCTAACGCTGACGTCATTCTGTTATTATGAAGCTTTGTTTGATATAGGTAAGCGGGTCCAGTTTAGGGCGACAATAGACTAGCGGGTTGGGGGTAAAAAATGTTGCGAAGTTTGTATACCTGTGCAGTTGAGGGTTAAAAAACTCTTTGGTTTGCTTTTTTTTTTTAAATTGTTTTTTTTTTGCAGGGTTGCTTTAATTTTGCACTTATATTCTAACAAAAAAAAAAATATTTTTCAATGATTTTTGTAATTTTTTTTTTGCAGACGAAAAATTCCCGCTTTTTTTCATGAATGATGCCAATGTCTTGTATGTACTTGAATGCTTTGATTTTTATAAATGAGTCCATTTCGTACTACTATTATCAACTTTTATTTAGGTCAGTCATTCCCAAATTATTTAAGCTCAGTGAAAGGCCAAAGGCTAAAAGTTTTTTAGACTTACGTAAGCAAATAGAAAATTAAAACAAAAGGTCACGTTTTTTTTATTTTCCTTTTAACGTTTCTTATGCATAATATTTTTCATCTGACTATGCTTAAGGATATAGGTATCATAGCCTTATGGAATATTCATATTTTATTCGCAAATTGGAAAATTGCATTTTATTAGTCAAATTAATTTTAAATAGTACTTAGCTAGGTTCACATTAAAGTTATGTTCCATAATATGAATCTGAGAATAAATTGTTTTCTCAAAGTAAAAGATTATGATGTCGCAGCTGAAATGAGTGGATCATTATGCGGAAACACGTCCGAACATAAAACAGTATTGAAAATCACTTGATACAGAGCACTGAGGGAAATGAAGGAAGAGATCTAAAGAAAATAGAGGATTTGGATATATCTAAAATTGTATTTTGTTCAAGGAAATTTTAATTTTTATCCGTAAGGAACTATTTACCTACTTTATTTTTAGTTTACGTGTTTGTAAATAAGAAAACTTTCAAAAATCAACTTTGTTTTTTTATTTTGCGGTAATTTTTGGATTATTTTACAAATATTTTAATGATTCATACAAATAGTTTTTCTTTGAAACGGCCTATATAATTATTTTAAATATGATGAAGGGATAGTATAAAACATACCTAATATTCGCAAAACTTTAAAAATAATGTTCTTAACTTTAACTTTTTTACAATGTTTAAAAGGTAAAGGTGTAAAATTATTTATTTACTGTTAAATTGAGCTTGCGATACGCGCGTGATAAGGAACGCTACTAATTACGACGAATCGGATTTTTCCCGGGTACCGGTTTCGATGCTACGAACCGGAAAGTAGATAACATTCCGGACATTACCGAGTCTTGAAACCACGAAAGTAGAACAAATGAATATATCCACCACAACAACTACAAAAAGTTACTCTTTTGTCATTGAAAATGCAGTGTCTAACCCACTGGAGAACAAGTAGGTATGAAATTATAAAAATAGATGGTGCTTTGTAAGTAATTAATGCTTTGTCTGCATAGCGACGAGAGTAAAACCGCGGGAAGCGCTAAGCTTGTTTACACTGCACATGTGAAAAATATCCTAAACAAACAATCTAAATGACGCTACGGAATACTATGAAAACTTTCGATAAAACCTTTATGTTGTAAGGTCACATCTATGCATATTGGGTCCCTACATAGAGATTTTTTTTTTGTTTGTTTGTTGGCTCCGAAACTACTAAACCGGTTCGAAAAATTCTTACACTATTGTGACGCTACAGTTACACTTTTCCCGAATAACAAAGGCTACATTTTATCCGAATAAGGCAAAAGTACCGACAGGACGCGGCCGAAATCGCGGGAAAATATCTAGTGATGGATAGACGCGCTTCGAGCAAGGTAAACAAATGACGCGCAATCTAATGTGCACGAGGCCTAAGCTTTTGCGTCTTATTATTTCACATTTCTATTTGAACAAAATTATTGAAATAAAAGTTCAGATTATCATAAACTTGTTTGAGTTTAGCTTTTTTTTTAAGTATTAATCTGTATAATTAATTTAACCAGTTGACTGTCCGCGATGTAGACACAATAGTTAAACAATCACTTTGTATCACTTATGACTCGAGGGACAGGGAAGTTTTTAATTTTGAATTCTTTTTAAATTAAAATTGATAGTGTTTGGTTTTATAGAAAAGACACACCACTTAATGATTAGTAAACATTATTGTTTTTGCTAATAAGAAGGTCAAAGTTTATGATTATTCATGAATAAAGCCCTATGAATAAGTGTGTTAGATACAACAAACTATGTACTTACTAAATATTTTTTATGTCATTGTTAGATAAAACAACTTTAGGTAAACTTTCAATTTAAAACAATATTTCTTTTCAATCAAGTATTAGTAAGTAAACAAATGCTAAATAAGCCAGGGCCTGTATTATGTTTCAAAACATTGGTCTAACTTGTACATCTGTTTGTCATGTAAGTACACTATTTTCTGAAGAAAAGATGCTTTGTTTATTATTCATCAAGCTTGCATTTTGGGTAACCACAACCTTATTGGGGAATGATTAGGATAAGTACAAAAAGTTTACCAACCTTTGTTCTGTTCCTTTTCATCCTGGTGTCTGGAGTGGATTCGCCTTCAGCCGGTTTCTTGGCTGGAGTGGGCCCTTCGCTGGACTTGCTCGGAGACACTTGTCTTCTCTTTCTCATAGGAGGCGTCACCGTCGCCAGCTTCATCGTAGACTTCGGCTTAGACTCCACTTTAGCAGGCTTAGGCTCAGCTTTCTTATCCTCAACTTTCTCTTCAACCTTTTCAACTACTTTCTCAACAACTTCTTCCTTTTTAGGAGATTCAGATTTCTCTGGTTTGTCCGCTACTACTTCCTCTTTCTTCTCCTCAGTAGTTGTGGCTGGCTTCTGCTCAACTTTAGGCTCCTCTTTCTTCTCTTCCGGTTTAACTTCCGGCACATTCTCAACTTTTGCACTTTCAGCAGCAGGAGGGTCCTGTTTCACAAGTGTTGGTGCCTTCTCCTGTAACTGACTGTCATTAGCTGACTCCGGCACAGACTTGCTGTCGCTCTGTGTTGGTGCCACGTCTGCAGTTGGTGCAGGCTTCAATTCTGATGGCTTAGATGGTGATTTCTCTGGAGGCTCATTAGCTGTTGCAACCTTGGGTTGAGAGGGGCCATCAACAGTACTTGCAGTACTTGGGGTAGCAGCCTCTGTTTTCTGAGGGGTGCTCGGGGCACTGGCTGGCTTTTCAGGAGGTTTTGGTGTACTTGGTGATGTCTTTGCAATGTCTTGTTTGTCTTTGTTAGACTCAGGGTTCTGAGGTTTTAATGCAGCAGGAGCATTTGATCCAGACTTAGGGGATTCAATAGTACCATTAGCATGACCAGTGGAATCTGGCTCATTTTTCTCAGGGGTCCGTGTGAGAGCAAGAGCTTTGTCCTGCACAAGACTAAGGGGAGTGATTGGGTTGCCACCTTTGCTTGGACTGGCAGCCAAGTTGGAAGGTCCAACAGAGTTCTGGGTGACATGTGAGAGGTTGCCATGGTGACTCATGTTCTGTGCCATTTGCGCCATGTTGGCGGACACGGGCGCCATGGGGGGCGGCGCGTGAGGCAGCGGCGGCGCGGGCGCGTGGTGCGTCAGGTTCTGGCCGACGAGGTTGTTGCTGGCGTGGTGCAGCGAGTTCTGAGCGCCCTGCGGGTGCCCTACGGTGTGGTTGGCAGTGGCCACGTTCCCCTTCGCGGGGCTCGCCTGTCCGCCCGGCTGCGGCACTCCCGGCTGGGGCAGCACCGGCTTTAAAGCAGAATTCATTTCAAACGCGTCTAAAACTCGCCTGCCGGCCGTACACAAGCTGAAACACAAAGTTAGCCGGGTTTATGACACTGTTTTCGTAGCAGGTTAACACACCGCGATGTCTTTGACCCACAACAATAATTCATACATAATAAACGTATATGCAGTACGCGCGCAAGAACGCGGGGACCGATCTGCCCGCCTTGTGAGTCCGCTTTCTACGTGTGGCGCTAATGAACGGTCAATATATAGTGTTGAGGAGTTACCACTAGCTGTCAAAGCGAGAGAGGCCCATGAAATAAGTCCTGTGTAGCAGCCCGCGGCAGAGATAGCCGCAAAAAATATGCGTTGCTATAGCCAAGAAACTTCCGCAAGATATGACCCGCCGTTGGCGAAGTCTCCGTGATGTCACTGTCTTGTTCAATCACTGCGAACACACACTTGATCTCACTCGCGACTATGTAATTCCATGATTTATTCACACTTTTTACCACGAATTAGCATTCACTTTACTCTAGAACAAGTACATAATAGGCACAGTAGTCGCAGAGATGGCGTCGGCATAACGCGCATGCGCCACCCTCTTCCATTCTCGTCCAATGAAATCCTGTGACGAAACGAAGCCTAAACGAATTTTTACGAGAGTGCTTTCTTTGTCTAACATCATTGATTTACATATAGCTGTCTCGCTGGTTAGTCGTCGTGTTTGGATACGTTCATTCTGATTTCAATTAATGATTTCAAATAATTTTGTTGCTCTGCTTGAAAACGGTTTTTTTTTGGCAAATTATCTTGAATTTTAATACCAACTATTACGAGAGCGATCTAGTCAAGAATCGGTTGGAACTGCGAACAGTTGTTGCGGTACCTATGAATATATCGGTGGTTTTAAAAGACTTAAGTTACTTATATTCTTTTTTAAAGTAAGTAAACAAAAAATACACGGTTTTTATTTAATGAGTCGAAGAGTGGTCCATCTCAAATTAGATATGCAGGAAATTAATGAATACTGAAATAGCAATTTATTACGTACACATAAATTCTTGTAATATGAAATGTGCATGTAATGAAAAATAATATTTTTGAAGATTTAATTTTTTTTCTCAAGTTCATGGAACAGTCTCTAGCAATATAAATATATTAGATTAAGTTATAGAATGATAAATAGGTAATCATGGTACCTCATTGACAGGTCTCAAAAAGTAAGTCTACTATATCTTTCACTTACTTTTACTAGTAAAGTTTCAATAGAGATGTGGTATGGAATAAATAATTTAGAAAGAACCATTAACATTTTCATTGCATTTTTTTACTAATTGTTCAATTATAACATGTTGTTTCTAGAACATATTTATATACCTAAAGATTAGATCGATCCTTTAGTTTCAAACTAATTGGATGTATAAATTTAATACCTGTGCGTGAATTGGAATATTTTTTGACGTTGTCAAATATTTTCACTTCTATGTGCGTTTCAGTACAATCGGTATATTTAGCATTGTAGTGCTGAAGTAAAATCGTGTTCTACTGTTTCCACTCACTTTGGAAGTGATTAATTTGAGTACATTTTCAAAGGATTAGTTTAGTTCTGTTGCTCAACTTTCAATTAATCCTCGTTGGTTAAAATTTGGGAACCTGAAACGAGCTGCGTGACAGTTCTTCATTGTTCTATTAAGTCCCCATGTGCATTATTTATTTTAATTAAAATACATTGATTTGTGGTTTTGTGACAGAAATTACAATATCAATAGCACGAGAAAATATCTAATATGGTAAGTTAACAGCTAAACCTTTTCTCCGGTAAATGATCTTGTAGCCGACAAAATTTAGGTTGCGGTGAAAACGCACACTTAGCATTTTGCAATATTAATGATTATCGATGAATATACAGTATCAGCAGGTCATATTTTGTTTCTCTTGGAACCCTCATTGAATAAGGATTATTCAGATGCTAAATATATCGACGGGTTTCAAAAGGTTTATGTTTTGGAATCATTTTTATTTATTTCTTAGGACGTGTTGTCGAGACCGGCTGAAGAGTTCGGAAACGATGAAACGCTGGAGCGATTGTGGGCAGCGAAGGCTATGGAGCACAGTGATATCTATTTCAATGTTAGTAACACATTTCTTCATTACCTTTGCATAATGCTGACGTTGCTTTGCTGTTGTGGCACTTCTGATAATACTGTACAAATATTGTTTTCAGATGCTCTGTTCCGTGGACACTAGATGGCTGCAGCTAACGCCAAACGACGACCTCATCTACACACACTTCAAGCAAGACTTCCCAGACATGGATGTATCCTACGTAAACGAAAATGAAATCAAGAACAGCATGAACAAGGCAAAATGGAGAATATTCTGTGAAAAGTTTAAAAACATTGTTGAAGATTACAGTTTTGGTACACTCATGAGGGCAGATGCAAAAGGTGATTATTCAGAAGTAAACACAATGCTTGTTCCTAGAGTTCAGTTCTATGCTATAGAAATTGCAAGAAACAGAGAGAATTTGAACAATGAGGTGAAAAAACGGTTCAAGTGTATGGCAAAACCCAATATAGAGGCTCAGGAACACAGTAAAATTGCCACATAAAAACTATACACGCTTAAAGGCTAGTTTTGACAAGGAAAGTTTGATTTACAGAGTTTTATGGATTAAGTGGTAGCATTCACTTTCAATAGTGATTATGATGAACACCTAATTGTGCGGGAATCGAAGACTTGTGATATTTATGCATTAATTGAAGTAAAATTAATATATATATATATATATTAATATATATATTATTATATTAAATTTTATATTACCACACAAATATGTAATTATCTATAAAAAAGCGTTATTGACAAAATATTATATCGATTTAAATTAAATTTTCAGTAAAATTATTTGTATATTTTAAAAAATATGGCATTTGATGTAAGGGAAGTTCTTTATAATTTTAAATTGTTGTTTGTATATCAACATTGAATTTCTGTAATAAAATGTAATTTCTGTTTTACTAAACCTATTTTTAGAACAAAGCAGCTACTTGATGACTGTGTGATAGCATTATTCTATGCTGTATACTTTATCCTTTTTAAATTTTAAAGTACTTTTATGACTCTTCTTGTGCAAACTAGCCTAATTTTACGAAAACCTAAAGCATTCTCAAATAATGATCATATTACAAGTAGTATACTCGCAGTAGTAATAAAGTTATGGTAAATACTGGCCAAATAGGTTTTTACTAGACATTAGCCACCGTCCCAAAAGTGACTATAAAAATTAAAATATGATGTTTGTATTCCATCTTGCCAGCTTCTCACATTAACAATACGCATAGAATAACATATTCAGCAGTACTATTACATGTAAATCTAGATATTAAAAATATTTTTACAAAAACAATTTTTAACACTGAGATTAAAACTTTTTGTAAAGGCGGGCCTGACTGTTTCTATTAAAAATTGTTTTAGCAAAAATCTCACCTACCGATTAGTAAGCTTGTGATTGTATTAATTGAAAAATGAATGAGGTGCTCTATTGCTCATACATTTTTTATATTAAAATTTATACTATCATACAAAATGTTTTATTTACACTTTCAAGTTTTCAGCAGTCTGTATAATACATATTCAAATTTTAATGAGGGTTTAACATGACCTTACTAACACTTGGCTTAAACCTATCCATACCCAGATAAAAAGTTGCCCGTTTATCGCGTCTAGCAGCATCTTTTATTTGCTATAAACATAGCAAGTTCTTTGCTTACTTTTACGATAAAATGGCTGAAGCGATTTAAATGAAATTCCTATAAACGGATTGTACGAGTAGCCACTCAGAACACGTGAATAGTATTTATGCAGGTCCTTGGACATGCTGTAAGGTTAAGATTATTTATTTTTAGAAAATATTTCATGCTACTATGTAGTTCAACCAAAGGCCCGAAAACGTTTATTCAAAAGAAAAAATAGCGGTATGTACCTATGCCACATACGCTTCAATCGTAATTGTATCTCAGCTGGATATCAATAGTATGTCGCTTAAGTAAAATTAGCAGAATCAAGCCCCAGGCCCAGGGTTAATTCTACTGATTCGAAGTCACGCCGCGGGACAACCTGCCGTGCCACGCCGGTAGTGGGCGCCCCGGCCCATAATCTTGCGATCAGATCCGCATTTGACGCCTTGATCAGGCGAGAAAGTATTTTTAACTAACTTCCCAAAAAGGAGGTCCACAATTTTATGTTTTTGCAGTTACTAGTAGCAGTAGCCAACTCTGGACAAGAACTGTACTTTTTGTCCTTACTGTGTTCAGGAAAACTACAGCAATGGCCAACATCTGCCATGTGCACTATCTATTAAGGGATTTATTTGCAGAATAAATAAATTAAAAACAAAGTAGGAGTTTTAGTTTTTTTTATTTGTCTTAATATCTATGTTTACGAGGTCTCCATGGCGGTGGCAGTTTCCTCGGTGTACTTGCCCTTGTCTTTGCCCAGGGCTGCGAGCCTGCCCTTCGCTCTGCGGTCGAGGATAGACTTACGGTCCTTGTTCATCTTTAGCTTGACGATCACGCACTGTGGTAACAAAAAAAAAATATTTTAGAATATTGATCAATGTGTTGAGAATTTTGGAGGGAAACCAGTAGTTGGTCAGAGCCATGGAAGTGTTTCAACACAACTTGTGCCCCTGTCATGCATTGCAACATGTATGACATAAAAGCACATTATCAGAGCAAAGTTATCATCATTATGAAGTTACTATGGTAGTGTACTTGATTTTAATTAAGCATTTTGCAAGTAAGTTACAATTGCAGTAACTTGCCATATGCTAGAAACTAATCACACTTGTTTGTATGAATAATGTTAGTTAATTTTGTATAGATTTTACAAAAAATCAAGAAAATAACAAATCTTGTGTAAAGATTACAAATTCACTTAAAATTACTTTTCTTAAAAAAGCATGCAATTCAGTTTGTATGCATAGTTGGACTTTTCAGTATCAACACAATGTTCAATTTAGTATTGAGATTACAATGGTTTAATGTGAAAATTGTTGTGGTATTGTAAACAATAATATACCTTTGAAGGGTGGATGCCAACATACGCACTGGCACCGTTGGCCTTCTCGCGCTGGATCCTCTCGATGTAGACGACAAACTTCTTACGGTACACCTGGACTACCTTGCCGACCTGCTGACCTTTGTAGTGACCACGGACAACCTAAAACAAGAGTACAAAAATTGGTCAATACTATGTTATTATCAATATAAGATGCCACAAGTTTCATAAGACCCTAATTTGAAAGTTTAGCTTAGTGTTAAGTGATGTTTTTGAGGGGTATTTAATATATTTTTTAATGATACCAACCCTAAGCAACCCTGGCAGCCTTTGACCAAAAAGTATGACTGTTGGTCAGGTCTCAGTCATTTGTAGACTGCCTCATCTGCAAGTACCAGAATTAACTTACTTTGGAGCTCAGGGTGGTACACAAGTTGAAAGAATTTTCAGCCTCTATACATGTTGTATTTAGTTTAGCAAACAAATTGGTCAAATATCTATATTCTGAAAGTTATCTTGTCAACATAAACAAGAGAAAGCATTTTCACATGCAGTATGCAAGATTTTCTTCATAATACTGCCTATTTAGCATATTTCCATTTTTTCTTCAACATATTTTAGATTATTCACAAATCATATTCTACATTACGTAGAAAGAGTGCATGGTATTTTATAACCTTCCTTATGCCAAAACAATAAAAAAGGCATGGCATTAACTCAGTTAAGTGTGCAGTCCTATCAAAATGTATGAATGTAGTGCAAAACAATCAGAGCCTAAGTTCCACCATGGCACAGACTAGCTAACCGCGCCGAAGACTCGTAGGAGAAAACCTCGAACTCGTCCGTAGCACGGCCGCAATCGTCCGTGGTCTAAGAATGGTTTATTCTTCATCATATTGATTCGCACATACAAACATAACCTCGAAACGAACACAAGTCGATATAAAGGAGGTTTAACAATGTTGGCTTACCTGAACTTCGTCATCCTTGCGGATTGGCATAGACTTAACGTTGAACTTCTGTCTCAACTCCTTGGACAGAGGTGCAGACATAAGCACTCGTCTGATGTGTGAAGGAGCGCTGAAATGCCTCTTCCTGTTTTTCCTCCTTGAGGATGTGACGAGCTTATTGTACTTCATTCTGACGCTCTTCACTGAAAACCCAAAATACCACGTTTTACTTCACAGTTACAAAATGTTTAGGTTACTGTTTCCTGCGTGCTAAACGTCAAGTTGCCGCGGCGATTATTTAGATTATCAACAATAACTATTATGAAAATATCCATTGCGTATGACGGGGAATATAGTGTAAATTTACAATATAATAATTTTAGGCACAGAAATATGAACAAATACAAGATTTTCACGGATTAATCAACGTACCCTAAACGACTCGGCAAAGAACCGAAATAAAAAGAAATTATACTAGTGTTGCCAATTTGAGAATCAGTCAATGTAGCTGTCAAACCGAACACCATTCATTTAAGTAAGAAATAAATATAGTATTGCTGTTATGAACCAAAAAAACATGAACAATAAGTAAAATTATGCTCTAGTGTTAAAATAAAACAAAATCTAATTTATTAAACAATAATTATTATCTTACAAATAAATGTTTCAATTTTATTACTTGGCAACTTTATAGAACATGGACGGTCAATACGTTTCTTCTTACGCATATCTCTTTTAAAACTATTCTATTCGTGCGAGCTTTATGATTATTTCTTGTTTTTGTAAACTTGTAAAAAATGCAATTCTATGATCTGAGTATCATATTATTTTACAAACAATACGTATGTATGAAAACAATTAATATATTGAGAATTAAATGAGTATTAGTAAGTACTTGGCAGAAATTGAATAGGGGGAGCACATAAGTATAAAATGGGTACATAAGGTAGTAAATGGGTACAAATAAGGAGCACATCAGTACTCACTATCGTTTACATACTTATTGATACTAGCCGTTTTTCCGCAGTTTCACCCGCATTCCGTGAGAACTACCGCCCGTACCGAGATAAAATATGGCCTATGTTACACGGGAATAATTTCCCAACCGTAAAACAATTTTAAAAAATCGGTTCATTCTTTTTTCGAACAAAATTTTTTTTATATTATTTTTGTATGTTTTACATCGTTACGGGCAGTCAGACGCCAATAAGTCTGTCATCGAGTCTTACCAATACGTATTGGGTTGCCCGGATAACTAGGTTCAGGAAGTCAGACAGGCAGTCGCTCCTTGTAAACCACTGGTACTCAGTTGCATCTGCTGGTTAGACTGGAAGCTGACTCCAACATAGTTAAGAAAAAGGCTCGCAGGATGTGATGTTATAGCGGTGTAATTACATGTAAGTACATATTTTCTCATTGCTCACATAATATCTAGGCTAGGCTATCAGTTATCGATGGCAGCCCAATACCCATTGGTAATACTGGTTGTCACTGGCTTCTGGCTACGTGTAACGACTACCTTTACCGTACCTTTCGAAGGACGGAGGAACTCGTCATGACAAGATGCTCACCCATTCATGGACGGATTGCACTAGAAGTTGCTTAACCTTACGATCGATCGACTCCTACGGATGTTGCATAGCAACGAACTCTAACGTGAATAGTATGGTGTGACATACATTTTTATGTAGGGGTACCAGAGACCCCCAAATAAATATTAAATTGAGGTGTATTCGTTGATTCGTACCTAATTTTTTAGAGAAGAACTTTGTCCAGCAGTTGATGTCTTTTGACAAAAACAACGTACCTGAGTAATTAATTCCCTAACCTTTAACACAACATTATTATTTGCCCATTGCTTAAACCACCAAGTACACACTTCACTTAAATCAGTCTTAAATTATCTTAAAGTCCTGTCCAAGTGCAGTTCCGTGCAAGTTGAATGAAATCCAATTCCGTCCGTAACCGATTTGTTTCATTCATAAACAACCGGAATCGTTTCAGGTCGCGCTTGGAGCGAGTTACCGGCGATCGGAAGATCTGCTTTCCGCAACAATATTGCATCTTGCTCAACGAGTTTGTATTAAGGTAAGTACTGTATTAAGTTAGTGGTTTTCCTTTGAAGGGGAATGGAGAAAAACCACTGAAAAAGTCATGTGGATGTAACTGGCTCAGAATCATGTTGAGAAACTATCCATCTATCTAAGTTGTATTAAAATAATGCAAGCCAAATTATAAAGCCATTCTAGCTCAAAATTCTGGAACAACGGTTCACCTAATATGAACCAACCAAACGCAAGAACATAAATTGTGTAAAATGAGGAAGGAAAATAATCTACCGCTACATCGAAAACCGGTTAATGAGGCAGATATATTTGAATCACGTCGTAACGCAAGAAATATCCATATCTTAGCCCCATTCCAGTTTGAGGGTGCAACCGATATGAATCATCTGGGACCTCATGACACTAGAGCCCACGTCCGTCTCAATGTTTACAGTAATTGTGTCGCTATCAATTTACCTACGACCTTGTGACCTCTGAGTTGGCATCGGGTGGCATCGGCGTGCCCAAGCCCAACCCGGCACGGTGCGTGGCCGACTAACAAAACAGAGGGAGCTAGTTGCCCCCTGAACGCATGTCCGAGCCTGCGCAGTCCGCGCACGTCGCCCGGGCCTTTCAGTGAATGAACTGCGGCCGCGGGGAGTGCACGCCTGCCGCCCGCCGACCACATCGGACCCCAAAGAGCCTGATATGAGTGACGTTGAGTGCTGTGTGTAGTGATAGTGTGATGGTACGCGCGTGAGTGACGCTATGGCCGCGCGCTCGCTGGAGCCCGGCCACCACCGACTATGTGCGGCGTCGTAGGTAAGCGTTACCCGGGCTTCAAGGTCACCCCGTAAACAATTCCCTGGTGACACCCTCCAGTTTCCACACCATGCACAGATCTCTGCCATTTTGATTGCTGAGCACACCCTGAGATGACCTGTGGTTGTCCCGGATTGTTGCTAATGACTTAATGGCAGACGATCCCTCTCAACTCCCCACGTTGTGTGCTTTTACGCTCGTGTAGTCGCCTGAATGTTGTAACTGAACTCTAAGAAGATGACACCCTTAGCTATTTACCAACGCCCATCAGAAACAGTCACCAAAAGGCTTTGAAAACCTTTTTAACCTAAAACTGAAACGCCTTTTTGAAGTGAAATTACATGGAAATCGCAGGGAAAATGTAAACCGGAGCATTATTCAATTTATCGGGTACGTTAATTAGAAAATCACACAACCCTTGCTGTCACGTAGGTAGTATTAATTAGAACCTCCGCTGCGATCTCATTAACTGACACGGTTGCGAATCAATGATCGCCAGAAGCTGTCGACGTGAAGTGTGGAGAGATTGGATGCTGTTGGGCCATCACACACTTCGGAAGGCTCTTGCATTATCTTTTACGGCGAACGTGATCTTGTTACCGATACACACCAGGGATATACATACACTACTGTACTTCAGTAAGTAGGAGGACGAAGTTGCGTGGACTAGAGAAACTTTGAGAATTAGGTACAGATTGGTTGGGCTGATATTTCGTCTTGCTATGTCATGGTTTTGAATATAAGTCTGTTAAGGAATATGGTGTAGAGGTTCGTGATTTATTTACTTGTAATGAAGTATCTATTTTGGGCTGACCCCAAATAACTTGGGTACAGGGCAGGGCAGGAAGATATTTTTTCTATGGGAGTTTACTAGGTATCTATTTAGTTTTGAAGCAAAAAGTCAGCCGTATAATTTGTAACCTTTCATGAGCTTGTAGCATTTTTATTGCAGCAAGTTCATTAAGACTTAGAATAGCTTTCAGGCATCGCTAACACTGTAAATAAAAAAACATCAATTAAATTCATTCAAAAAAGTATTCGCAATCATCAGTTAAGTAGATAAATAAAAATGTAAATATTTTATGATACCATCTGTGCGCCATAAGAAAACCTCTGACTACGGAACCATTCATTCTTATTGCAACATATGTAGCAGCTTTGATCAGGACATCCACCCACAAAACATAAGACAAATCGCTTAGATTTTCTTCTTAACTTTTCTCACCATTTTATGTAGACCCATCTACCATTTCCTTTACATATTTTTTATTACCAAATACCTACTTCAAGATACGCCTATAAAATAAACACCCGTTGACATGGTTTTCATTTGACGAAATCGAATTTCTCGTACCTTCATATCAAGAAAGATATATTGGGGCTCAATATTTTATGATCGTTTTGCTTCGACTCGTTTCAGTATGGAATCCTTACTTTTTTTTACTACTTATATCTAGAACTTTTAGCAAGGAAACTGATAAATCTCGCTTTGTGCGAACATTAACTTGACCAGAAGATAATAATTAATGCATTGTTGACGATGAAACTTTCAGGAATTAACTGTGAGATGAATTTATAATGAGCAAGGAATATTGCAATTATTTAATGCATGAACAGGAAGTATCCAAGAATATTATTTCTGATACAGGTCTCTATGGACTCTCCAGGAAAAATTTAAACTGGGAACCTAACGTTGTCAAAATAAAGTTTTTATGCTTGAAAACTTAATTCGCCATTTATAACTCCTAAAACCGTTTTTGTCACTACGCTAAACTGACAATAATAGCAACAGATTTAAAAGACCATTCTCACAATAATATAAAATCCGTTGTAGGTATCTTCCTTGAAAGAAGGGGATTTTTTGACGTTAGAGAAGGACAATTTTGAGGTTAACTTTACTTTTTCTGATTCCCACATGCGACCAACTCATTAGCAACATAGTCTATGGCTCAATCAGTCGTTTCACAGACCAATTGGCTCACGGCGTACCTCAGTAATGACAGACAAAGATTGCGAAGCGTAATTGCCCGTCCCTATCGATCCCAGTTCATGTTGATTAAAGTTTTAAATAAACGAGTCTTTTGCTTGGCGTCGCCATCCTTTCTCGTAGAACAATCACTTCGTCTCATCTAACCATCCTCTTTTAATTATGGCTGTTTAATTAAAAGTAAGCGTGTCACGTTATTTTGTTTATTTTGATTTTTACTTTTTTTAATTTATTTGAGTACCGTTATGTGCTGAATTTGTTTGTTAAAAATATTGGTGTTTAAAATCATATGCGCTAAGTATTTTTTACGCTGAAAACTTTAAGGAACCTAGACTACTAATATAAAGCTGAAGAGCTTATTAATTGCTTGTTGCTAGCGAGCGCTAATTTCCGGACGTATAGGTCCGGTCTAAAAAAAAACACTTTCAGTCTTAGATACACTCATTTATCGAGGAGATATGCATTTTATCCAGATGCCGAAAGTAATTCCCTGGGTAAGTGGGTATATAATTGAATAATGATTTCGTGCCAAATTATAAAATTGGTCAACAATTTTAAGTACCTAACACCAAAATCACAGTCTCAATTTCACAATCTTTCACGCTGAATTAACAAAAAATCTCACTTAAATGAAAACGCGAATTTCGATTGAGTGACCGAATAAGCAAGAAATGACAAAATTTTAATGAGATGTCTTTGACGCTATAACGGAATTTAATTCTAAGCCTTACTTTATTATGTTAGACATCAAAAAGATGTTCTTTGGGGCAGAAAATTAGGACCTTCGCGCACTGAGGGCGTACCACGGAGGTTGGACCGCAAGGTTTTATGCTTTAATTATGAATTTTTAATGAATGCGTGGAAGTCTCGGGTTTACACTATGCAGGCTTTTGATTTAATTTTCTTACAATTTTGAGTCTATGGGTGCGTCTGTGTGAAGTGTTATTTTTAACATTATACAAAAGTGCTTATTTTTTTTCGTTTTATGAGTTTGAACAGTCTCATATTCTTAAGCAAATTCAATTTAGGAATTCTATTGATTTTTAAACTTCTACATACTCACCATATACTCACCTTGTCCTTCTATCTGTATCAACTATACATGTTATTATATTCTACTAGCTTCGGCCAGCGGCTTCGCCCGCGTAGAGTTCAGTTATATCGCGTTTCCAAGAGAATTCTTCAAAAGTCTGGGATAAAAACTGTGATAAAAAATGTTCTTTCTCAAGGTCAACTCTATCTCTACCAAATTTTATTAAATTCGGTTCAGTGGTTTAGACGTGAAAGCGTAACAGACAGACAGACAGACAGAGTTACTTTCGCATTTATAATATTAGTAGGGATACGAATCTTTAAGTACAAAACCAACCTACGATTTATAATAATTAATCACATGGTAAACGACTACGACATATTACCTAATCCTTTGACTGCCCACACGAAAACCAAAAATGTTATCTCTTCAAAACATTCATGATCCATTTCAGTACTGATTTCATTGACATTGAACATTAGACATTATTCATTCCTGACCTTTTTGGATCCATTAAATTGGTGTAATGAGAGGCTCGTGGCTAAGTGACAGCAGCATTATTGGTCTAAAAGTTAAACAGGCGTTCGTCATGTATTTAAGAAAATGTTGTAGGTATGGTGAATTTTCAAAACAGAAGACGGAAAGTCTTACGAGGGTATTGGCTTACCCTGGGTTGAGGCGTTCAGGTAGACAGTCGCTCCATGTAAAACTGGTACTAAGCTATATCAGGTGTGACTGGAAGCCAACCCCAACATACAACATACAATTTGAGAAAAAGGATACTCAGACGATGTAGGTTAGGTTGTATTTAATTACCTAGCAATTATTTAACATTATTGATTAATTCCCCAGCGAGTTGAGCTTAAGAGAATAAGGAGTATTGATTGAGATGTATCGGCTTGTACTTTGCTAATGGATGGTCACTTATCTGTGTGTGTGTGTGTGAGTTTGTTTTTATAACACACGGTAATTTGTCTTTGTGTGAGAAAAATTTTAGTAGAGAAAAAGAAAAAAGGTTGCAGGCATTTTATTTGTATAAGTGAGTAAATGTTAATTAAAATTGCAAGTTTTCCTGTTTTGTTAAAACTTCTGGGGTAGTAATATATACAGATTATTTTTAGACAAACATCTCCCTTTATTTGGTTTTTGATTTTAAAGTTCAACATGACCAAAACAAGGAAAAACCAATGATAAGGTATCATTATGCATCCCCTAATATGAGCGCAATAAATTCAGCCACCCTAAAGGAGCCTCGGAAGGTCATAACACACTCCTTTCCTGGTCCAATAATAATTTTATTGGCTCTCTCAACCTGCCATCATTTGTATTCAGTTGGCGCACACTTCATAATGTCGTTGACCGCACCCTTTCGCCCTAAACATCCACCTTGGGATAGATATTTTATCTTAGGAAAGCTGGTGAGCTGAACTTGTGTGTGTAAATGTATATGCACATTGTCTTTGTGTGAGTCGGCGACTCGGCCACTACTGAGCGCTCTCGAGCTCCTTACGCATACAAATATAATCATCATCATCCTCCTGCCCTTATCCCAATTTTATTTGGAGTCGGTGCAGCATGTTTTCTCCTTCCATACTCTTCTATCTGCCGTCATCTCACAAGTAATATCAATAATCAACAAGTAATATCAATCACGCATACAAATATAATGTGCATGTATATTATTAACACACAATTAAATTTGGTTCATCGGTATTCCTGCAAAAAGTATCTGTATTTTTTTTGCTAATAACGTTACTTTTAACCGTTATATTATAACTGTTACGCAACGTTGTTGTTCTATCGTTTTTCTTGTAGAGTTTTTGCGGAGGATTTTACTGTAGCGGAAAGTTGGAGTTGGTTGGGAGAGTTCTTTTTTTTACTAAAAAGTGATTTTTATATGTACGTAGACGATGTTTTTTAGACGCTATGCAATACAGTGAACAGCTACAGGTACTGTGTTTCAATAAAGAATGTTATGGAAATATTATTTTTTCCAAATGAAATTATTTCAAAAATAAACAGAAGAGTACATAAATTTAGTACTGACAATGCGACAATTTATTCTGCTAGTAACACTTTTGCTTATACATAGGTACTACCAACATCATCATGTTGTAAAATGTTAATTCTTACTCTTGGAGTAAACTCCTGAATTCTGTATGTTTAACGGAGGAGTATGGTAATAGAGGCTTATTATGAAATATTCCGTATGCCACTCAAGTTGATTAAAACATGGGCTGTGACGTAACGATGCGTGGAAAACGGTATTTTGACAGTGTTGCCATTCTTTGTAAAATTGTTTTATGTTATGCAGATTGGGGATGTATTTCATAAGATAATTTTACATGTTTTTTTTTATTTGTAGGTAAGTAAGTAGGTATTTGGGATATTTAGCTTGACAAAAGTGTAATTGAATAGGTCATGACACATTTGGGAGCGAATTTGAAAGCAAAGCTTCACAACAATATCCGTCTGCACAAATGAATAACTTCAGAAATGCTAAGTTATTTGGTGAGAACTGTAGATTTGTGTACAAATGTTATCGATATATTTGGTGGATATGCTTCCTAAAGAAATGCTAATTTATACCTTAGAAAGTGGTGGACTTCAATGCTTCTTCATGTAGGGTAAAATCTATGAATAGGAAGGTATAAAGTTCAACGGAAGGACCAAGAGTATGTAACATTGAAAATATTTAAATGTATTCTATTGTC
The DNA here is from genome assembly GCA_963856015.1 of Helicoverpa assulta. Lineage (NCBI taxonomy): Eukaryota > Metazoa > Arthropoda > Insecta > Lepidoptera > Noctuidae > Helicoverpa > Helicoverpa assulta. Next base: position 12,378,972 of record CAWLCW010000026.1, on the reverse strand, counting down.
ATGGCAACCGTGAACTGTACATGCTGAAAAATGTGTGATAGGGCTTTAGTCCATCAAAAAGGGTTATTTATAAAGATATGTATTCCAAAAATCGCTAAAATCGTTAAGAAGAAGTGTGGCTGGATATGATATAATGCATGTTTCTTTTACTTGTAGGAACATGTTTAGAGGATGAAACTTCTCTGGTTTTAATCCTTACTTGTATTATACATGCTAAAGTTAGACTGTCGCGGTTGCACAACAAAACAACTGAACTCATTAAGAGGTAAATGAAAGTTGCTCAGATAGTCTAGCTAGAGCCTGAAAAACGCCGTCGACGCGCGTGTGTGCGATACAGACGCGATACGCACGCAAGTCAGGACAGTTCTGCAGGATAAAAACGCGCCGGCGACGTGCGTGTTTAAAAAACGTGGTGTGCATAGGCCCTAAGAAAGGACATACTTTATTTTTTAATGTAGAGAGTAGCTTCCACAGTATAACTGCAACCCCAACTAAATTGGATGCCTCAAGACCTTCTACCAGCAATTAATAAAGTCTTTAAGTACAAAGTATAACATAAAGTGTTCCCCAATAAAACCCTGAACATTAATACATGTTAACTTTCTGCTTCTTACTTCTTATTAAGTAAGGTTTAAAGGATTACGACAGAGTAATCTCCGCACGCCATGATATTAAACTGAATACATTGCTTTATAAGGAATACTGGGTCTTTCGTCATCTCAACACACTTAACTCATCACGAATGTGTTCAGTTGGTGAAACTTAAATTATTCACTTTTATGTTTTCACCAACTCAACACGTTTTATAATTTAACCCGATTTCAAATAAAAAGTACAGTCAACAAATGAATGTATTCATTTTCTGTGTCACAAACATCATCGGCCACTGAACGTCAGCTTAGCAAACGCGAACATGGACTCCCAAACTACTTAGTACAAGTACTAGGAAATCATAAAGGCATTGAAGCCAGATGCATTAGCAACTTTTAATAATTTTCTACAATAAAATAATGGTATTGAAATCGAATCATTGTTTGTCACAAATACTAGGGTAACAGAACTGAACAGAAGATTAAATTTTTATTGACCTCTGTAGTTATTATTTACCTTAGTCTAAGTTAAATGATTGTGATATTATTACGATTGCGATTATGAACCTGACAAGCAAACGGAATGGCAGTAGTAGACCATAGTGAGAAAGAAAACGAACATAGTACGTGAGGAATAATGAAAATCAAACAGTTGGCGATTTTCAGTAAAACTCAAATAAAAACAAAGTATTATGAATTACAGACAGTACTTGAAAAGTCTTCTATCGATAAATTGTAGAAAAACAGATATGTGCATTACTTAGCAATCCGATTAATATTGAAGATAGAATATCTTCTGTTCAGTTCTGTTACCCTAGTATTTGTGACAAACAATGATTCGATTTCAATACCATTATTTTATTGTAGAAAATTATTAAAAGTTGCTAATGCATCTGGCTTCAATGCCTTTATGATTTCCTAGTACTTGTACTAAGTAGTTTGGGAGTCCATGTTCGCGTTTGCTAAGCTGACGTTCAGTGGCCGATGATGTTTGTGACACAGAAAATGAATACATTCATTTGTTGACTGTACTTTTTATTTGAAATCGGATTAAATTATAAAACGTGTTGAGTTGGTGAAAACATAAAAGTGAATAATTTAAGTTTCACCAACTGAACACATTCGTGATGAGTTAAGTGTGTTGAGATGACGAAAGACCCGGAATACTGGGTAAGTATGTGGGGTAAAATCTGAGGGTTTTTTTTTTGATCATTTTGGCTTAATTTCTTGGTTGAAGTTGAATGATGATGAGTAGTTTTTAATGGTCTCGAAGATTCTAAGATCAAAAAGTGTTCTAAGGATGATGTTTTGATTCTCTGGCTTGTCATCGTGGTGTAGCAATCGGTTTCAGGGCATACGAGTATGTCGCTACTCGCGGGGAGGGCCCGAGCATAGGTGACGCTCTACGAGAAGGCTTGCTACATCCCCCCATGTTTTGATTGATATTCAATTTATTTAAATAAAGAAAAGTATTGAAAAATGGCGAGAGATGTAGAATTTACGTCGCGTGCAAAATCTTACTTCATTATGTATATGTTACCGGAAATGTACGAAGTCTAGGAATTGTATACAGCTCCTAGGAAATGTATACAATTCCGAAGCTATTTAGGAAATGTGTAAAATATTCTTTCAATAATTATTTTATACATACATATCCTGGGAAATGTATAGTTACATTTCCTAGGCATTGTATAAAATTCCAATTTCTGTCGGGTTTCTTCTGCCTGGCAGAATTGGCGTACTATAAAGATGGTAGAATTTTATTTGGATTCATTTTATTTAGCACATTGCCATTTATAACCTTCAATGAAAAAACGTTTTATTAAAAATTGAAGTTAATGACGAAAACGAATCGCTGCAAAACCGACTCCACGTAGTCTTGTTTGCCCTACCCCTAGAGTGCAATTGAAATTGAGGAAATGTATAGATTTCCTAGAAAATGTGTCTAATGTAATTTATTTTACACATTTCCGGGCGGTTTTAGGAATTACATAGATTTCCTAGGAATTGCATACAATGACGGATTACATACATTTCCGTTAACATATATAGATAACAGATTATATTTTCTCCATACCAGAATACCTATATAAAAAAAAACTCCATATGTAAAAAACAGCCTCACCAGCTCATCATTGCCAGCGTCATAAAATTCTGACTACACAAAAATGAGCCCATTTTCCAGCTATAATTTATTAACTTCGATAATAAAGCCAGCCGTTTTGGAACCCTTTAAGGCCGTATCTCGCATCTCGACAAGAAGTCATAAAAAGCTAGCAATGCAGTAAATAAGCACTCTCATTTTCACGGACATTAATGTCAAGAAACTCTTTACTGCATTCTTGTGAAAGCAACACACACCCACTTAGTCTTTTATTCACACACACTTATAAAACTAACCATTTTTGTACAGAGAACAAAAACATAGTTACTTGCTTTTTACTCTTCCACTACTCAAAGTGTCCTCCATACATGCAAGGAAATTCAAGGTATTCGTTCAAAGTGAGAGGTAACGTGTAGAAATTAGTCAATGGAATTGTATAGGTACGTATGTAAATAATGATGTTTCTTGGCACAGTCTGAGCCCTCATCATTATCATTTTGCTAGCTTTTTCTCTACTATGAAAGTTGACAGCCAATCTTACTAGATTCACCTGACTATCAGTGTTTTTTTGTTTGGAGCGATTGCATAGCCTAACTCCTCAACTCAGTTACAACGAACGCGAGGTATGTTTAATTAGGTATGTTGCAAGATGCGCAGGTCGTCATCGTCATCATCATTATCTGCTTAGCCTTTTACCAAAAATACAGTGGTGTCCGCTGCCAGTCTACTGCCATATACCATCGTTTTATTTGAAGTCATTGCCAATCTGAATTCCTCAACCCGACTACCTATGTGAGTGCGAGGTTTTTTGACACACACACATAAGTAAAAGCATGTGCCACTTTATCCAGCTCACGCTTCAAGGCATTAAGGCCGCTGTAAAGTTTATTGTTTGTTTAAATTGTCATGAGTTCTCTCTAAGCCGCTCTGTAATGTTAGAGCCAAAACGTTTTGAATAAGTCTGTAAGTAAGTTGCGTGTTTTATTCAATCGATGTGCTAGACTAGGTGTTTTTAGAGGGTTCACTTGCAGATGTGGATTGTCGACCACTATTCGTCAAGAAGCTGACCTACGTCCGAGGATTATGCTAGTTTGTCATTCATTGTTTTGCTGCGGTAGGGTAAGGTAATATGAAAATATACATTTCATAAATCTACGTGGTACCAGATAGAGTGCGATGCTGGTGTGGAGTGATCTGTGGAGCCCGGGTTTGCCTGAGGAAACATACCTACAAGTTAACATAAAATTAGATTCACATAAGTTTTAAAGGCTAAGCTTTGCTTACTTATATATAAGGACGACGGAGAAGACTGTTACATTGTTATATGTATCTTTTGAAAGGATTGGATTGGTGGGATTTTGTTTGAATATAATAAAAATCTGATTATTCTGCTGAGTGCGACCAAGGATCTATGAAAATCGTTTTATGGAGAGGACTTATTGAATTGAATTTGTTCTTTTGGTAATTGTTGTGGGTGCACTAGAACTCTACGTTTTACTGTTTTATTCAATAGACTATCTACCCTAGATCCGTTTCACGAGATTTTTCTGGACATTCTGCAGAATGTTCCATGCAGGGTGCAACATAACAAACATAAAAAACATAAAAATAACCACACCTACGTCACTCACAATAAATAACGTTTGACGTAACTTTTATAACGATGTAACCATTATTATAAGTAGTTAACTGTCCCAGTTACCCACCCGCTTGAGCTTTACGCACAACGGATAGGTCACATTTATAAATAGGGGCAAAAAATCTTTCTAGTGCACCCTTTGTAATATAAGGGGTGATGCTATTCTCGTGTATGTCATTGATAAAATGTTTTTTTTTTATGTGGTATAAAATTTTTTATGATGGTCAATTATTTGTGGCCCTGGTTTACTGGTTAGACTGCTTAATTTAAATGGCATTGAAATAATACGCAGATAAAGTTTTTCATTTATTTGGGTTGCAGCGATTAATTCTTGGGTTCTCTATAGATAACTTTATGAATTAAATCTTTATTTAGTCATTGGTATCCAAGATATAGTTAGAAAAAATTTGTAACTTAGAATAGCTACATTAATTGCTACTTGCGTGACCTAGAATCGAATCTACACACTAGTATTTGAGAATCTGGTGTTTTAACCATTAGGCGATCACTATATACATGATTAAAAAAACGAAGTCCACATTATTTATGACAAAAAAGCCTTTTTTTAACCTTTTTACGCAGCATCCCACTATACATATATTTAAGCCCCATATGTTTCCATTTTCTTCGTCTCTTTATGCAAAAGAAATATGGTAAGTGTATTTGTCTTAGCGGCTCAACAACTTTGTGGTATTAACACTAAGTGCATTGGGCTTTCGAAGTTTAGGCTGTTTGTAAGGAAAAATCGAGTTTTTAAATTTTTTGATTTTACCTATTGAGATGAAATTTTGGTATAGACGTAGGTAAGGTACGCTGTAAATGACTATGTTTTTGTAATCTAGGCCCGTGAAATTAAGTATTCCTTCAATAAAATACTGAAAACATCCCTTATTGTCTCATGAGAATAAAGACACCAGGAAATATGAAAAAACTAAAAAAATCCTGTAAAACATTGTCAGTGTTATTTAAAAATATTTTGTAACACACATATACATACACAGAAAAATGTTAATAAAGTCGAAACGAAGTAACCACAAATCTAGCAGGGGCTGAAATACTACGAATTTCATATTTTGTTAGCGCTACGGGCTACGAGCGGCTACGGCGTAGCAATATCGTAGCAGAAATATGCATTTATGATAATTACGTGGCTTTCTCCGCAGCTGCATTCAAACCAGTTTAGAATTGTAAAATACTATGTTAAATGTGAATAAGAATATTATTTTATTATATACATTTTATTTTAAATTGTTGCTCTAGGATTTTTATATTTTGACATTATTTTGAAAATATACACGATGACATCTAGATATATCTATACTAATATTATAAAGCTGAAGAGTTTGTTTGTTTGTTTGAACGCGCTAATCTCAGGAACTACTGGTCCGATTTGAAAATTTCTTTCAGTGTTAGATAGCCCATTTATCGAGGAAGGCTATAGGCTATACTTTTTATCCGGTATACGGTACGGGAAGTAGTTCCCATGGGATGCGGGTGAAACCGCTGGCAAAAGCTAGTCCTAGATATAGCTTCAAAACTGTCACTATTCCGAATTTCATCTCAATCGGTTCAGCCATTTTGAAAATAGAGTCTAGTTAGGCATATAAAAAATACTTAGTTATTATTAGTTTTTGAAATATACATGCATAGTTAAAAGAGAGTGTATTGTATTTTACTTGCCAACCAAACCATTTTATTATATTTAGCGTATTAACGAAAGGTCAAAGGATATTTTACGGATTACCGGAGCGACTGGGCGGTCACGATAAATTAATATAGGTTACCCATTAAACAGCTTTCAGACACAAAAGATGGATATTCAATGGAAAAAGCTTTTCAAATTGTGTGATAATTTTTGCTATATTCAATGGAAAACACAGTGTTAAAAATTGATAGAGCGGACATAGGTAGTATGAACTATTTAACATCATCATGCCTAGTCTTTTTATAGAATGTTTGGATTGGATTCCAGTTTAACAGGATGTAGCTGAGTACCACTATTTTACATAGAGTAACTGCCTATCCGACCTCACCCTGTACTCAATTACAAAAAACACGCAGATTAAAAAATAACAAAAAAAAAAACCGTGTTCGTCTCGTAGATACACAGAGGTACGTCACCCGACTTGCCTGAATAAAAAGGTCAAGAAATTAATTACGAGTACATGCATAAATGAATATTTTCTGAGCACTTTTGGTTGCGATTGTACGCTGAATATATATTTAGGAACGCGGTTTTTGTCCATGGGGGAAACTTGAAGAAGTTAATTTGACTCTTAAGCTCTTGGGTAAATGTTTTGCTTCTTATAAAGTTGAATAAAACGTTTATTAATTTATTTCTAAGTATTTTAAAAATAATTTTCTTGATACCTCAAATCGTTACTTGCATATATGTATATATTAAATTGGCGAAATAGTAAATATAAAAAAATAATTATTAAAAAAAACAAGAAGATATATAATGCAAATAAACATTATCGTTGTGCTAGCATAAGTGGAAAATTGGGCCCCTAAAACAAAAAAAAAACCGGCCAAGTGCGAGTCGGACTCGCGCACGAAGGGTTCCGTACCATCCAAATATTCTATATAAATATACATATATTTATCGAAATCGAGCAAAAATGAGCATTAAAATCACGTTTGTTGTATGGGAGTCCCCCAAAATATTTATTTGATTCTAGTTTTCAGTATTTGTTATTATAGCGGCAACAGAAGTACATTATCTGTGAAAACAACATCATCGAACAAGTCGTCTAGGTACACTTATACATTTTTATTATTAGTTAAAAGTCTCGTTTTTGCGGAATTTTGTGTGTTTTGTGCCTTTTTGGATAGCATAGAAATGTAGATGTTTTTTTAAGTATTCTGCAAAAATGAAGAGTACTATTTTTGAGAAAATAGCTACTAAAAAAGTAATTGCTGTTCGCTATAATTTCCTTGTGATTTGTACAGTTTTATGGTTTGTTATTATGAAGTGATTCATCTTCTATCCAAAAACACACAAAAACGAGACTTTTGACTAATAATAAAAATTTATACGTGTACCTAGACGACTTTTTAAGAAAAGATCTTGAAATTCGATTATCTTGAAACGGGTTAACTTTTGCCCAGTGTATGCCATGGGCAAATTTGTCCGTATTGACCTATACTATCACCTCATGAAAGGATGTTGACTACTAACAAGTAACCCTGTAGATAAAGATTTTAGCGGTTTCAGGGCATAATAACTTCCCGCTTAAAGTATTGAGTTAAAATTATCTTGTCTTAATATTTTTCTCTTATCAGAGGTATCTGACATAAAATTGACTGTCTAAACATACCATACTTTTCCTAGAATTACGCTACGCAAGTTATTTACGCTACCATAGTAAGTATTCATGTAATACTCATAAATAAGGTCTGCACAAAATTATCATAACTTTAATAGACAAGAGTGACACACAATTTCTGCTCGCTTGCTCCCAGAGCCCCTCACCATTTTGCTTGAACAAATTTCCGCGATAACTTATGTTTTTCAATCAGCAATGCTGTACCAAGGGTGTAGACATTCGCAAAATGTATAGTTACTGATGTAGAGATTAAGCAATTCTCAGTTTTAGCTTTTTTGTATAGGTAGTATTACATGTGAAAATCGTATAATTTCACATATACAAACAAGTCACCACTGTTCTTGTTAGATAGCATAACAAATAAACGAATTTCGATTATTTTCAATTCCCTTTAGCTTGCTCTTTGTAAGTTTGCTTGATTTGGGCTGTCCTATAGTTTTCGATCCTTATTTTTAAAATGAAAGACGCAACGAAGTCATCCTAACAGGTTCCTAATTTTCCATCGAAATAAGAAAGTTCTCAAAAGTATAGGCAAATGGGTTCTAGGGGAACAACCGCGGGGCACAACTAGTCCCATAAAATTTAATATCGACCATTACGTCGATTCTATAAAATTCGAACAACAACTCGCATTTCACTTCACATTTCACTTCGCTATTCACACTCACTTCAAATTCGGTTCGAAACGTTCTAAAAGTCATCTCATGCTTTATCTGTCAAAATCTCGAGTTTAATTTAGTTCAACTCGCAAACACGCTCGCAAGAGTAGCGCTAGTGTAGTAACTCACGGTGGATTCAGATGCGAAGTTTAGAGTGAAGTCTTATAGAATAGCACTACTGGATTAACATCGGCAACGTCGCGTAAATTTATGAAGACATATGCACGAACGAGGAGCTGGTTATTTTAATAAAAATGAATGAATGAAGTGGGGATGTTGTGTTATTTTTGGGATTAGGGGGGTTATTTGTAGGGGGCAATAGGGGTGATATAGTGGGTTTTTGTCATATATATCGAATACCCATGACAGTCTGGCCAGCTCGTTGTGACACATTTCATCTTAGACTCCAACTCTAAGTTACTTCACAACAAATTGATGATCTCACCACAAAAACATGTCTGTTTATTTGTTTATTTCCCTCTTATTCGCACATTACAAGAGAATGTCGGCATATAGTCTGTTGTATGGGCTTGCAAATTGTTTGCTTGTATTTGTTCACAACACGAAGTCAGGGCGTTATTGTTATGTTCAGCCAACAGTTATTTACCTTGAATTTATTCTGTTTATTATTTTTACTCGTTGGTGGGGTAAATATATTTCTCTTCTATGATTTTGTTAAAGAATATGTCTGTGATATAGTGGTAAGTATGAGTAATGTACATACCTAATTTCGTTTATTTATATAACTAACACAAAATAAATTGCAAACGTTCGAACAAAAATTATTTTGATTGGTCAAAATACAGTTTTTATAGAAAAGTTCTTGTCTCCCGTCACGTTAATAGAACGATGAGATTTCAAAATTATTTTAGTTTATATAAAAATATTTGATCGGAAACGTGTGTAGCCCCTGAATTAATATAAACCCTAAATTAATACATTCTTAATTAGCTAAATACATAATTTAATAAAAACCTTTGAAAATCTTTGACTTATCTGAGTGCACAGTAAGAATTATCTATTAATTAAATCTAAAAACTCACAAAAACGTTCTAATTAAAAACAAACAATCGCAGTACAAATACGCGAACAATATCAACTTGAAAACAACAACTTGTAGTATAATACGACGCATTTAGAAACACACTTATGTATGTACGTATAATGTCGTAAGTGAAATGAGCGTTATTCAATTTGAAAGTGTCGTATCTCAATGTAATCGCTTTGGTCGTACATATTCATAGTCAATTTTATTACCGAGTTGATTAAATCAGTTTTAATCGTGTTTAAAGCATTCTATTAAAATATTAAAATTAAATCAAACGTAAATCCGAAATTAACTTTGTCTCTGTGGCTTTTACGCTTTACGCATAAACCCTCAATTTAGATATAATTTAGTAAAAATACTACCAAGAGCTCAAAAAAGGACACAGGCTACTTTTTATTAGTTTTAGAAGAATTTCCCATGGGGACGCAGCAGCGCGGGTGAGATTGCGTTCAAAAGCTATAAGTAAACAAATAAATATCTCATTGTTATTCCCAGTACTAAAACTCCTAATAAACCAAGCGTTTGAAAAGGGCGAGGACGCCATTACAAGTCCCAGTATTTACGGGAAAACTTGTAACAAAAACAAATGCAATCACTTTCCGAGCCGCCCCAACAGCCAGGAAATCGTTGACAACAAAGAAAGAATTTGAATCGTTTGAATAAAGAAAATAAAGTTTTCTTTCTTGAGAATAAATTATAGACAATCTTGAACAACCTCTTTTCTGTTTATTCTACTAAATAAGCAACTTTCTAAACGAACTCTTAATAAAAAAAATCGTTTCCAATTCCAATTTCAAATTAATTAATTACTTACAAAATATTTGTTTACTCACCTGATATTGTAAAGTTGTAAAACGTTAAAATCTTGTTTCGAAATTAGCATTAAATCTTTCCGAAGTGGAACAAACCTTGTTTAAAGTTCCGAACGAAACTTTCTAATTACAGATAAATATTTTAAAATAGGGTTCAACGAAAGTGTTCGAGTATGCAAACTTTGTACCTACTTTATTCCCTTAATTAACTGGTGGGAGAAATAAATGTAGCATACAATTTCGAAATACATAATTTTATTTATCGTCTAGTCGTTTCTCTACACGGTTTCTCTGCCTTATGTCTTAACCCAAGCCTGCATAAACTTTCATGTCAACATTCATTGGGCCAAATAAAAACACAGAACAAAAAAATACCGGAAGGAAAGGTTTCGGTTTGATAAAGATGCGCCCCCATCCACGGATTTACCGCGATAAGTATAGAGTAATCATGATTAATCGACAAGGAAGGCTGCTATTATGTCTTTTCTTAATCATTGTCTTTATCGAGTAAACTCTATCGCATTTCCATCCCCCTTTTTGTTCAACGGGGTTTATGTTCAACATTTTTTTCAAAACATTGCAGAGTTAAAAACGATAAGATTATTATGTAGATATGTGTATGTATGGTCTGACCGTTTGTACAGTTGACACTGCTTTCATTCAGTAAAAAAATGAAAATTGACAGCCGTCAATTGCACAAAAAATGCAATGTTCTTTGATTTAACTTACTTGATAATAACGTACCTGAGTACTGAAATGTAGATAAACAAGGTAAGTACGCGACGTACCTCCAATCAGAGTTGCGTGGCGCTCGTAAACTTGAGCTCACCTCGTCATTTACGAGGCTCACGATTTATGAAGCGGCCATATTGGTTTCGCTGACAGCGGATATCTTTACGGGCTAGTTATATGGTTTATATGTCGGGATGGTTCGTTGTGGGTTAGCAAAGAGGATGGTTATAGTGGCCGGTTTCTATATACAAGAAACCCATCGTTTGTTGTTCTCATCTTCCCGTTAGCAAGTCAATCGAGTCGTTTCTAGGATATTGATTTAATTTTCTGCTAGAATTATAGTATAGTGGAAAAATGCAGACATAGAAATATTTTTATCTATAAGTATTTTACACATGAATTTAGAAAATAAATGGATTCTGTCAAGCACCTAAAAGCGTAGGTTTAAAAAATAGTTCCAAATTGTTACTATGAAAACTCCTTTTGTTATGGTACCAAAACCGATTGGGATATTTAATTAAATTTGAGGTACACAATCCACTATACTACGATTTGGATTTTAGGGCAATAATATTGACAGGAGATTGTTTCCAAAATGTGCAGGCGTTATTATTTTATGCAATGGGTCTATGATTGGAAAATGGTAAATATTTATTGAACTAACTGGTTTCCGCCAGCGGTTTTACTCTCATACTGAGAAAATACTTCGCATCATCATCCTCCGAGCCTTTTTCCCAACTATGTTGGGGTCGGCTTCCAGTCTAACCGGATGTAGCTGAGTACCAGTGCTTTACAAGAAGCGACTGCCCTGCCTGACCTCAACCCAGTTACCCGGGCAACCCAATACCCCTTGGTTAGACTGGTGTCAGACTTACTGGCTTCTGACTACCCGTAACGACTGCCGAAATACTTCGCACACCCAGTTAAAAACTAGCCCTCCTTGCTAGATAGCCTATCACTTAAAGAATTTATCAAATTGGTTCACGGCTTAATCCAATTTCGTCATGTTTTCGAAATTCGAAATATACTTCGGAAGCAAAAAAGTTTGAGCAAAGTTTTTTTAAAATTCTTATTTATTCAGGACTTTTTAGAACACAGCGTACGTTTGTTTCTAAGCGTTTCTTTTTAAAACAATGTTTATTCAGTCTAAAGAAATATCTGCCAACTTCGAAGTCAAAGCAAAAATATTAAGATCCCAACATTATTCTTTCTTTTATTTATGAATCGTTTTTTTACTAAGAAGTAGCTATAAGTATTTTTTATTACAAAGGTTGTAGCTTTTATCCAAATTAAATTTAAGGATAAATAAAGATAAATAAAAGTTAAATTAAAATACCGACGATAAAAAGTAAAATCCTATCGTAAAAAATAAAATACCAAGTTATAGATGCTAGATAAAAATAGCTCGATCAAGGTCAATTTTGATTGCAATAGGCTGTATACCATGATTCCTTGGTCACGATTTACGAGGGCAAGCTGTGGCGGCCATTTGTAATTTATTAGCGAATGCCAAGCAAAGCGCGGGAAAGTGGAATTAGCAATTTAATTGCACAAAAAGTGTTTTATTGTTGTTGTTATTTGCGGTTCTGCCAATCAAATTGATTTGCTGTTTCAAAATGGTGGACTTTGTGCGGTTACAAAGATGGCGCTTGGAAAGATTTTTTATAGAAATGCATGGTGCTGCAAAAGTAAGTACCTACCTAGTGGAAAATAGACAACAAATACGACCAGAAAAGGGTCCTTAATGGTTTTGAAATTAATTCTTTCAATTGGTCTTTGAGTGTATTTTTTAATTTATTGTAAAATAATGACGGGATTTTCATGTCGTTTTATGCAAATTGCCATTTTAGACCAGACTATTGTCCAGTCGTCATTTGCGATTGCCATCCCAATGTTTTTTATTACCTGCCTAGCGTTTTATTAGAAAAAAAATATCTAGGAGGCCTTTTCCTTGTACCTAACTTAACATAAATAAATTGAGGTAAAAAAATCTTTAAAACAAGCTTTTATTTAAATGCGCTAAAAAGAAAAAAATAAACTTTTACTGTAACTTTACTGTCAACTTATAACGACATTTCAAATTTAACATATTTGACACAATTTATATGTTTTAAAAGCTTTTTTTGATTTTTACCTCAATTTATTTTATACTTTTTAGTTTTCACCTGGTAAGTTCCTATGTCTAAATTCTGTAGCGGCGGTCATCTTAGATTTTGATTTGGTAAAGTGCACTTTATTCTACTTGTCAAGCCCTGTCATTGGATACCCATATGGATGGGATTGAAAAAAATAGGTTATTCACCATTTTGTAGCGGCGGCCATCTTGGATTTTTATTTCGTAAAGTGCAATGTGTTCTACTTGTCAATCCCTTTCATTTGATACCCATATTGTATAGGTACCTTAAAAATAACTAGTCCGCCATCTTGTATATTTAGCCATGTTGGATTTAGGATGACGTCACATAGCTTAACATGCATTGTCATCCAAACTAAACATGTATGCAAAATTTCAGCTCAATCGGTTGAGGGCAAGTGCCTTAAAATTGAGTTGTAAAATTCCACCCGAACACACATAGTTACATACATACATACATTGCAAGTTAAATAAAAGCTTGTAAAATACTTACAAATACTCTATAAGTTTATTGCTAGCTAGTTTCAAAAGTTAATTTCAATAAAGGTTTCATAGTTGGACTTGACGTGAACACATACTTCGAATTACACAACACTACATGCAGTACGCGTTACCGTGAAATATTTCACAGAACATGATATTTATTACTTCCTACCGTACAAACAAATGTATTTGTTTACATCTCAGTTGTCTTGTAACGTGTACTGACTATTATATAACAGATATGAAAAGGAGTTGGTTTGTGTCTCTTACACTGAAAATGGCTGTGCTGTTTTATATGACAGCCTTACTAACAATGTAAATGCGACAGTATTTTTGTCTATTTGTTCCTCGCGTCAAAACTATTGAACCGATTTAAATATATTAGGTACACCGATAGCCTAACGCCTAAGAAAGTAGATAACCCGCTTATGCAAAAAAAAAAAGATGTGCAGCGATTAGATAACAAATTCATGTTTATAATATTACTTAGATTTATTTATTTTTTAAGGACTTTTATAAGCTATCATTTTCGTAGTTTTGCGATAAGATACTCTACTTGGAACACAAAACGTTATAAAAATTCAGTATTAATCAATTATATTATCAAATCATTCTCCAAGATCTAATTATCTTGTTTTTTCCGTCCATACCAGCATGCTTCACTAGGGAAGCACAAACCTGCAAAGTTTTCCTTTTAAAAGTAACGTAGAAATCATAAACTTACCTGGACATCTTTTACGACCCTCTTTGGCTGTTCCATAAAGTAAAATCAATACTGATCACGTATTTTTCTTGTTTTGATATAATAAAAAAATATTAAAAACACATAGTTCAACATGTACAAATATAAATAGCTCATTGTAATGGCAGTAAATAAATCTTAAAAAATAAAATAATCATAGGAGTTCACTTAATCTAGACTAATACATAATAAATACGAGAAAGACGGTTTAAATTTAATACCTATATGGACCACCCGAACTAGGATTATTTTAAACCTGTGTTTCGGGTTATCATAGGAGCAAAATAATATTTATGGATAATTTAATTTTTTATATCTATGTATTTTTCAAAGAAACTATTTGTATAAAAGTTTCTAAGTTTAAGTTTTCTGGAATATTGGGCTCACGCAAAAAGGTCACATTGCACTTATAGTAACGTTCTAGCTGTTTCTTGCGACTTTACTCGCGTTCCGAGGAATTCTTAGTAACTCTGTCTGTAGCTCTTTCACACCAAAACTACTGAACCGATTAAAATAGGTATACAGATAGTCTAAAGCCCGAGATAGGATATAATCTACTTTTATCCAGCTGCAGAGAGTAGCTCCCTTGTCTAAAACCGCGGGATCATTTATAAAACAACTAAAACAGCTTACTTTTCTTCGCCACTTTTCCTTACAAATAATTATATTTAACTTAGAATTGAACACTCGATGCCTCGGTACAAACAAGACTGTTCCTTTTTAATTGAATTTCGGGGTCCGCTTAATTACTTTAATTAAGACTCAGATTCGCTCATTTACTTCGCCGTGACTATATTTGTGTACTGGATATTTTCTTTTCCTATTTGTTTGTTGTTCGTAATTATGTTGTCCATTTGTTAGAGGGGAAAATGCTTGATTTATTTCTTACTAGCTGTTGCCCGCAACTTCGTCTGCGTGGGCAATATAGAATAGTCAAAATACTACTTATCCCGTAGGTGCATTCTTTCACGTGACAGTATAATTAGGATTAGCACTTAGCAGTCGCATAGATTCATTGATCAAGGTTGTGTTGTGGATGTGACCATTTATCTAAACAAAAGAAGTAAAGTTTGTGACGTTGTGAATATCTCTCGATCTAGTCAGCCAATTTGGAAAATTATTACGTATGGTGCGTAAGTAATTTTCACAGGAAACAGCTATAATCTATGTCTATATGCTTTGAGTCTGACAAAGCTGTCATTTGTACATTTTCTGCAGCTGCTGCGACTAATCAGAAGCCAGAAAGTCTGTCAGTCTTACCATGGATATCGTCTTGTGTAGTTGACTGGAATGAAGATAGGTAGTCGCTCCAAGCAAAATATTGGTACTCAAACAGATTCGGTGACTGGAAGCCAACACCAACATAATTGGGGAATAGCTGGATGGATGATAAAATGAGTCATCATCATCAGCAGGCGCATAGGGTAGGATAGTTTCACTTACTCACTATGGTAAGGCTGACCCCACATTAGGCGTGCGCGATCCTCGGGCGTGTGAGTAGCGCAGGCGTCGCGAGCGCGCTGCGTGAACGTCGCGTTTTGCTGCCCTGCGGCATGTGTGAAGAGTGCAAGCGACGCGCTCGCGGCGAGCACGCGGCGCTCGAGTTGCGTTCTTACCCCTTCGCCCGCTATCCCCGCCGCCCGCTAAACGCCTTAGCAGTTAAACGTCAAGGAGAGCGGCGCGTGCGCGCCGCGAGCGCGCTGCAAATGCCGCAGGGCAGCAAAACGCGACGCTCACGCAACGCGCTCGTGACGCACGCGCGGCGCCCGCGCTACTCACACGCCCGAGGATCGCGCACGCCTAATGTGGTGGCCTAAGCCGGGACTCCACCGAAATGCTTGCATTAGTTAACGAATAGGCAAAATGTACGTATCTGTGAGAGTCCACTTCATGTGTTCGTACTTGAAACCTGCAGTTTTGCCAAGATTTTCAAAATGTACGCTCGCAATTTGTCATTTCTTGGTGGAGCCAGCAAATCAAAAGAAACATAAGTGTTGTATACTGTGCATCATTACCGCACACCGGGAAAATTTCGCTCTTGCGGAGGACGTTTATATACCATATTTTGTGTCACACGTAAACAGGACGACAGTAAGTATCCACCGAAACACTTTCAAAGATCTGATGAACGAACAAATCAGACCTGACTTGGTCACCTGGGGCCAATCAGAGCTCTATGAAGCGTTAATACGCTTTGGCTCCTACTGTTATTGTGGTTTCTGAAAATTTATTCACCTCATTCAACGATGAATGTAATTCTGATGGTACTATTAAGAACACTTGCTTAGCGCAGAAGCTGACGTTGGCAGGTCAACTCTTTTGACTTCTCGAATAGGATACCATTGGTTTTTGTGCAATGCACACCTGCAATGCATTCTGGATTAGGATAGGATATAGGTGGATAGGATTTGCAACAGAGAACAATTCTGTCTTTGTGATTAAATTACATCAAACGTAGTTTTATATAAAAGGTGTTTTTTTAGACTTGGCTCGGGTCTTACTGAGACTGTTCGTAATCGTGAACAGTGTATTTGCGATCAGAAGTTGAAAGTAAGCATGTCTCTGGTATGCGGCGCGTAGTTTGTACGTTTTCAGACGCATAAAGCATTTTACGTGTGTATGGTATTAAATAGAGAAAGCTCCCATTTCTTATCTGCACTTTGTATCTGGGCTTGTTTTTAAAGCTACAGAATCCTACATTACCTACCTCACGCTTAGCAGCGCTTGCGAGAGATAGGTCCTCATTTCTTCTAGGATTAAGTTTACATATTTTGCATCAGAAAAAATAATTAAGGTCTACTTAATACTACTCACTCAAAGTAATTTGTTTTAAGGCCACCACATTAGTGGAAGATAAGCTAAACTATGTTTATGAAAAAATCCTGATATGAACTCCATCTGTAACTTTAAATGATAATTAATTGTTCCACTAAAGTCGTCATTTTTGACATAATGTTCAAAAAATAATTTAGATGGCACCGTTTTAAATTTGGCTGAGAACTATTAATTTTCTTTTCATCAAGGTAATAATTATAGTTGGATTTTGATGTGGCACGGCAAACTGACAAACACTATTGAAATGTCTATCGAAAAATTACACTACGTGTTAAAATATGCTGAATTACGGAAAATACACAACTCCATCTGTTGAAATAATAATCCTCTATAAAGAATGTATGGTAATATTGTCATTTACCACCTCGCTCCTTTGAAAAATTTGATGTATTTTATTTACCACAGATGGAGCTACTTTAACCTTCGCTAAACAAAATTTTCATATTTTTTTTCTTCCGAAGTTACTTATAAAGGTGTGATTTTCTGTGTAAAGATTAATAATAGGCCGATCAACTAATATAAGTACAACATTCAAATGTACAGTTTTGACAAATAGATTGCGTGTCGTAATATTTTACATCTTGAATTCACAAAATTAATCATATCTTTTGATAGAGTGAATCGATTTCGATGAAACAAAAACTAAGTAATACCCCAAGTTACGTAGAATTTTTGTATATAAGCATTGTCTGCATTTAATTCGTAGGTTTTACGTGAATCGCGAACATACAAACAGACAAACAGACAAAAATGACAAAAATGATGGAAATGGGTTCTGTTAGTTATCCTTTAACATGCTGGCTATTTTTTTTTGTCAATTTCTTCAATGTACAAAAATTACTTTTCTACAGATTTATTATATGTATAGATAGACTAGCTGGTGCCCGCGACTTCGTCTGCGCAGGTTTAGTATTTCGAACAATATGTTTACAAATTGTAGCCTATGTGTTATTCTGATGTATAAGCTATATTATTGTAAAGTTTCATTAAAATCCATTCAGTAGTTTTTGCGTGAAAGAGTAACAAACATCTATACATCCATACATACAAACTTTCGCGTTTATAATATTAGTAGGATTTTTATTACAATTTCTTGACTCAACCCGATAGTTTACTAATGTTATGCCATGGATTAACCAAATTGCAACAAGGGTTATTTCAAATGACCAGAAATAAATAAACCTTCAACTTATTGCAGGAACGTTAAAACATTATTTAATCCTTTTTCTCAGTTGAGAGTAGTTAGATGAGCAAGTGCTTGTTCAACTTGTTTCTATCTTTCCAGTTTATTAGTTGCGATTTTTCACGCAAGCGCTTTGTTTGTTTTTTAAGGATTTTATATTTTAGTTACTGCGCTTGACACAATTTCACGTACTCAACGGCACAGCCTAAAACGTCCACTGCTGAACAAAGGTCTAAGGTCCTAAGCTGAGGGATTTTCCATACTCACCGCGCTGGGCATGCGTGTTGGTCAGAATTCAGGACATATCATACTTACCTTACAAAAGTAAATACCTACTGCCGAAAGGATCCCAACTGTTTGGATATGTAAATAATATAAATGTCACATAAAAAGCTTGATATTTATGTAGGCTTTAGTGTATTTTCTCTGGTTTGAATACTATACATTAGGGGCTTTCAAGAGGGTGAGTGGGTGCCTGTTTGGGCGATGCTTAGGTTGTTGCCCCCGGGACATCTGTTGTAGTTCTCGTCGTAAATAAATACTGTTTAGGGATAACACTATCTTGAATTGCACTAGCTGTTTCTGGCAGTTTCACCCGCGTTCCGTGGAACTACTTCTCGTAACTATTCCCGGGTGATAGTTTATACTTCTCCCGGATAAAGTATAAACTATCACCCGGGAATAGTGTAGCATTCCAAAAGTGAATATCACACATAGAGTACAGGATTCTATCTACCAACCATGTACTTTAGTAGCACCATTAGACCGTGGAAAAATCTAGAAATTTCCAAGAAAATAACAGAATAAATAACTTTAAAATAAGCTACTCAATTCCGTGCATTTGTTGATTAAAGCTCAATGTCTTCAATACAATTTAGAAGTGCATCAGAAAGTGGGATGGAGTCGACTGGGGTGAGGAAATTATTATGAGCCGAGAAAGCAATCCACTTAGGCATCTGCGCCCTCGGATATCGCATTTGTATCCGATAGTGACAACTCTTGGGAAACCACATTGGTTAAATGTAGCTTGGCTGTTATTGGTGTCTTGGCGAAGAACTGTTTAAATATCATTGAGTATCCTTCAGGTTCATTTTTGGTTGCAATCAATTCAGCCATTTTGATATGACAAAAACGAAAACAAGCATTTATAGTACGGTTTTGATTTGCATTATGGCCAGTACCTAATTAGCGTTTTGGGAGCGCTTTTTATAGCCTAAACTAAACGAATCTGTTTTCTCTGTCTGATTCCTTCAGAAAATATATCTAGTTATAGCTGCGTATAATCGAAGGTGAACCAGTGAAGTTGTATGTCTGTCATCGTGACAGACATTTTACGACGGGAAACCCATGTTATGTTTTTAGAGCAGCTGGTTTTTGTGCATCCTTAATGGTGCCCTCGTCCATACATGACAGGCGAAATAAGAGCCTGTTATACATATATAACTGCTACATATATGAACCACTATTTTTCATGACGTTCGAAATTGAGTAGTTCAGCAGCTTCCAATATTTCATTATACAACATAAAGTTGGCCAATATTTGCTCAATAAACCAATGAAAAACACAAAAACAGTTTGACACTATCAAAATTGCTTTAAATTAATAAACATTTCATTTCACTACAGAGTTGGGGCATGTAGGTATTTTCGTGAAATTCCCAGTTTTGCACAAAGACTGGCCGCATAAATTCGGTCGGTTATTTCGCGAAGCTACCATTACCAATATTCGGTAGTCGGTAGTCGATGGCAGCGATTAAATTTTCAATTAAAATGCATCCAGCTGCTAACACATGGGTTAGCTGGGTAAATGTTCTCGATAACAATATAATGTAGCTATTATTACGATGTTACACTTTATGTAATACATTCTTGACATTTTCGTTGGGTAGTTTATTAAGCATTATCTCAGCTACTTTATTATATCTTTTTGGACTTCAAGTTACAAGTTCTAATATTGTTAACTACATAAACATTTCATTTAATACAAGATTACTATTAAAATCGTTTCAGTTCAAAAAATTGGCAATGATGTATGTTTTCTAAAACTATTTTTAATTTAGGTATTGGCAATAAAGTCAAAAAACCAAAACTTTTCAAGACTGCACCAAATTGGGGGTTAAAACTGAGAAGCTTGCAAGACCTGCTGTAACACCAAATTACCTTTAAATCCTTTGAAATCTCCCGACATTAAATCGTAAAAATGAACTTTATAGCCGGGTTTAAATATTTTATCATAATTTACGTCATTATGGTATTTAATGGTCTGTGAGATGGCAACATTGGGTATTATTTTTGATGACTTGTAAATTACAGTATCCGTAATAGTTTTGTTACCTGAACAGTCACAGTTTAAATAAATTCTCTTGTAAATAATTGTGAAGCAGCGTACTAACGTTTGTAATGTCACTCACACACGCATGTGCTCGATGCACGGCACTTAGTACTGACAGCACCGATAGCGCCGGTAAAAGCTTGTCGATACACATGCGTGTGAGAGTGACATTTTTACAAACGTTAGTACGTGGCTTCACAACTGAATATCTTTATTCTGTGTAAAAGTGTTACTTCTTATACTTGCTTGTTTGTTAGTATGCAAACTGTCGTTTAGTGCAGATAACTTATGCTTAAATCAATCTTCAAGCAAAAGAGTTTGTTCTACTGGTTTGTTAAATTGGTCCGATTATTGTTAGACGCATTGAACTGAGCAACAGGGTATTTATTATTTTCTCTGATATACTATAAAAACTAATGTTCACTTTGCGTTTCGAAGATGATTTGTATTAGGATTGCACAAAATCGGTCGTGCCGTTCTTCATTTATCACGTACGCGGGGCCGCTAGTATTGTTTTAGAGGTACCTATTCTACGTATTTACTAATAATACGTATCTATAGTTATCGGCACGGATATTGAGCTCTCGGCGGAAGACTGGGGATCGCTTTGCGCACTGTACACATAAGGCAATAAACCAATAAATCGCTTCTGCGCAGGTGAAGGTCAGGGCTCAGTATCCGTACCGATAACTATACGTAATTTTATAATACATACTTATAATTTTATAATACGCGGGCTGCGTAACGGGATACCTATTAAAACCAACATGAAGCCTAGAAGGTCAAACCTTTCGTATTTATCATAACCGTATAGTCGTATGACTCGATTTTATGCAAGTCATGATGATATGAATGATTGACATGAACTGGTTTGTTAACTGGCAAAGAAAAGTTGGTAATAACACAAGAACATAATATAAACAATATACGTATATTTCCACGCTAGTAATCTCTTTTATAATATCCAAGATAGGCAAATAAACCATTGAACACACATTAACATTATAACTGTGGGTAAAAATACTTAAAACTCCAATTCATCAGCTCGGACATACTGTTCGGGTAAAAAGAAATATTCATCGACTTTTTGCCAGAATTGTACTTCTTCATTTTCAGGCTTTACCCCGGGAACCAGTTCATGACCGATGTCCAAATATTCTTCATTCTCCAGAGTAAATGGTGCCCATGTCACACCCAGGTTGTTGTCAGGAGTCGGGTTTCTGAAATTATATCAAACTTTACGTATGATGATGATTTACTTATCATCGACCTAGCCTTTCCCAAAGTTATATCGAGGTCATCCAGACTTAACGAATGCAGCTAATCACCAGCGTGAAGAAATGACCACCTCTCTGATCTCCTTAAACCCGTTACCCCTTGATGAGACTGATTTATCGGACGAAACACTGATTGTATTTGAATTTATATAAAAGCTTAAAATAAATAAAAACAATTGTAATACCATACCCGTATTTAGCAAAGTTCGTCCATAGTGTCGTGACTGTATCAATTAGCTTAAATGTGTAAGATTTCGTGATGACCTTCTTGTCAAGTAGCTTGGCGTCAAACATGTACAGTACGTCGTCAGCATGAGCTGTGACAGGTTTGCTTCCGATCAGTTCCGTCAGTCCTCTCAAATGCGCGATGACATTTCTCTCAGATTTACAAGAAAATTTGTACAAATAAAGTTTATTCTTCTTAGCACCAGCACAGATTTTAGCAAACTTCATTGTGGGATATATGAACATAGTCATTGAATAATACTTCACCAATTGCTCCCAGTCCTCAGGTATTCTTACCCCATCTTTGAAATAAAACTTTCTGATTTTCTTTCCAAGCTCAATCTGTTGATGTACTGACAGATTAAATAAATGATCCCTGGTTACTAAAATTTCTGGGAAGTTCCTTACCAAGTCTAAATTCTCATTTATCGTGTCTTTTGCAATACAAATAAGACCTTCGTCTGTAGTAAATCCGGTCATAATGTCAACGCCTTCATGGATACCATTAGTCATAGCATCGACTACACTTCCGTAGAAAAATCTTTCATTGTCGCCAAACTTCTTTTCATCCACAATGCTAAAATAAACGTCTAAATTTTTTTTAGCTTCTGCTAACGATATGTGAGCTTTCGCATTAATTAGTGATTCAAGTGGTTGATTTTTAAAAAATTCATACAACTCCTTATCGTCTTCAGAGTAGCATCCCAATTTCCTTGCCAATGCTAAGGCTCTTTCCCGGGGCCTAACTGCCTGTGCCCAGTCACACAAAGCAGCACCGCTTTGTGGTATCGCTCTCTTGAACAGACCTTTGGTCATCGGTGATATTAAGAGGTAGCTGACACTAGCTCCACCAGCGCTTTCTCCGAAGATAGTGATGTTGTCAGGGTCTCCGCCGAAGTTGGCAATATTTTTATTCACCCATCTCAGTGCTGCTACTTGATCCTTCATGCCAGCGTTGCCAGGTACATCTTCAGTATCCAAGCATAGGAAACCAAGAATTTCAAGTCTGTAGTTGATCGTGACAACTACGACGTCTTTCCTCAAGAGAAATTCGGGGCCGTATAAGTCATCATTACCGCCTCCGGAGACAAAGGCGCCTCCGTGTACCCAGAACATGACTGGCAGAGGTTTATCCGGGTTTACGTTGGGTGTATAAACATTAAGATATAAACAGTCCTCACTGCCGATGGTACCAGAGTTGGTGAATATATCATTTTGAAAACATTTTGGTCCGAATTCTTTAGCCTCTCGAACTCCATCCCAAGGTTTCGGTGGTTGAGGTGCCTGGGGAAGAAAATTGCAACCAATGTCAATATTTCTATCAGCAACGGTACGTAGAGGGTATATTTACTTAATGGTTATCTGACGGCCCCTTTTGAAGAGTGACAGCTAGAATCCCCGCAATCGTTCTACTCAATATATTAATATCAGTACAGATGAGTATGCGTTGACAACAACAATAGCAACACTTACGAATAGCTAACAAAACAAAGTACTTATTTCTAGCGCTATTGATAACGATAATTCGTTAAATTATACTGCATTATCTTTAAACAACACTTGACGAAGTAGACGCATTAGTAAATCATAGTGACGATATCATGACAACAAGATAAAAAAAGAGTGAAAGGAGGAAAAAAGTTAAAAATAACGCTATGAATCACATAAAGGCTAGTGTTATTTTGTACCTTGAAACGCAGATCTCCGAGCGGCGGCTGCGCGTACGGAATCCCTTTGAAGCTGCTATACAACGTGCCTCGATACACATTGTGAACCACCTCGCCTTCCAGCAGACCTTCAGATACTTTCACTTGCACCATTATTACACCTTTATCACAAAATACCCCAATAATACTTGAACAAAATGCCCATTTACAAAAATGCCCAACTTGTAAAAAAAACAATTTGTTTGGATTGAGTAATCGTCTGCTTTAGACCAATGCCCAAACAACACTAGCGTCTGCACGTCAAATTGATAGTAATAATATCAAAGATAAGTATGATTTTGGCCATATCACCTTATCTGTTTGCTCTTCAATTGTCAACCTTATTACTTTTGTCTTAACGTTGTTTTAGACGATTCTGTAACTTGTTGTTAAGTGGTAGTAGTTACTTTATTATACTGATTGTTTTCCGCAATTCTGCCCGCGTCAGTAACATATTGATACTTTATATATAAATAGATTCCATCAGCTGTTTCTTGTCTTCTTCGTTGTCTTTAGACCTTTTAGGGAAATATAAGTGAGAGAAAATCAAACTTTAAAAAGTTTTGTGCATGAAATAGCTTCATGAAAAATGGCATTATGCGTAAATCCGCGGTGCAGATACGAAAACAATCAAAACAATCTCTGGGTATTAAGGACGATTGGACGCAGCAGTTTCAAATATATTTATCTGAGATTATATATCGGGGAATAGTAATCTTGGATACTCATGATTAAGAACAGAACAATGCTTTATATTATAATAAAAAAGTATTAATAAAAAATATGGAACCCATTCAATGTAATTTCCAACATAAGCTAGCAACCTAACTTTTGAACCGACATAATTCTTAACCGTATTACAAAGGATTATTTAGTCAATTCTTTTTGTAACCTATATTTCATCTGCTGTAACAATTTGTGTGGGTGAACCGAATAATTTATCGATTTTTTCCCATAATTGTAGTTCTTCATTGTCAGGCTTCACTCCGGGAACCAGTTCGTTACCAATGTCCAGGTATTCTTCATTCTCCAGAGTAAATGGTGTCCATGTCACACCCAGGGAGTTGTCAGGAGTCGGGTTCCTGAAATGAAAGGTTAACTTGATAAGCTAAATTACACAATGCGAGAGGTCTTAAGCTATTTTACCATTTAAGAGATTAGCTCATCTTCTGCTTAGTTTTTCCCAACTATGCCGAAGTCACTTTCCAGTTAAAAATATGTAACTGAGTGGGTAAAAGAATTTTAAAAGTAGGCAGAGGCCCTATGCCTCTGCCTACTTTTAACCTCCACATTCAGTCAGGAAGCTCAAATCCCAATATCACGCCGTTAAAATAATCGGTGGTCAGGCTTTCTGACTACCCGCCGGGCCTGCCAAGGATGTATAATGTGTGTGTGTGTTTGAAATAAATGGATTTTCTTTCTTCTTCTTTCTTCTTCTTCTTTCTTATAAAAGACAGCCGGGACTCAAAAATGTGCCTTCCGAAACATATTTTCAATATTGAACGTAATACAGAACTGTTTTTGGACTTATATTTAAAAAATAAATACATTTGTAATAACATACCCGAATTTAGCAAAGTTCGTCCAAAGTGTTGTTACTTTATCAATTAGCTGGAACGTGTAAGATTTCATATCGACCTTCGTATTAAGTAACTTGGCGTTAAATAAGTACAGTAAGTCATCAGCATGGCTTGTGACAGGTTTGTTTCCGATCAATTCTGTCAGTCCTGTAAAGTGCGCGACGAGGTTTCTCTCAGATTTACAAGAAAATCTGTACAAATAAAGTTTTTCTTCTTAGCGCCAGCACAGATTTTAGCGAACTTCATCGTGGGGAATATGAACGTATTCATTGAATAATACTTCACCAATTGCTCCCAGTCTTCTGGTATTGTTACCCCGTCGTTAAAATAAAACTTTCTGATTTTCTTTCCAAGCTCAATCTGTTGATGAACTGACAAGTTAAATGATAATTGCTTGGTAACTAACATGTCTGGAAAGTTCCTCATCATGTCTAATCTCTCATTTATCGTTTCTTTTTCGATCCAAACAAGACCTTCGTCTGAGGTAAATCCTGTCATTATGTCAACACCTTCGTGAATGCCATTGGATACAACATCGACTACATTTCCGTAGAAAAATCTTTCATTGTTACCAAATTTCTTTTCATCGGTAATGCTGAAATAAATTTGTAAGCCCTTCTTGTTTGCTTCTGCTAATGAAATGGGGGCTGCAGCATTAGTTAGTGATTCAATTGGTTGGTTTTTGAAGAACTCATATAACTCCTTATCGTCTTCGGAGTAGCATCCCAATTTTCTTGCTACTGCTAAGGCTCTTTCCCGGGGTCTCACGGTCTGTGACCAGTCACTCAAAGCAACACCACTTTGTGGTATCGCTCTCTTGAACAGACCTTTAGTCATCGGTGATATTAAGAGGTAACTGATACTAGCTCCGCCAGCACTCTCTCCAAAGATAGTGATGTTGTTAGGGTCTCCACCGAAGTTGGCAATATTTTTATTCACCCATCTCAGTGCTGCGAATTGATCCTTCATGCCAGCGTTGCCAGGAACATCTTCTGTCTCCAGGCTTAAGAAACCGAGAATTTCAAGTCTGTAATTGATCGTGACGACAACGACGTCTTTTCTTAAGAGAAATTCGGGGCCGTATAAGTCATCATTACCGCCTCCGGACACGAAGGCTCCTCCGTGTACCCAGAACATGACTGGCAGAGGTTTATCCGGGTTCACTTTGGGCGTATAAACGTTAAGATATAAACAGTCCTCACTGCCGAGCAAACCAGCTTTTGTGAATGAGTCGTATTGAATACATTTTGGTCCGTATTCTTTGGCCTCACGAACTCCATCCCACGGTTACGGTGGTTGAGGTGCCTGGGGAAGAAAAAGTAACCAATGTAAATATTTTAAATTGCTGGCTTGGGTATTCTATTTTATTTCGATTAATAAGTCCCGAATGTCAATAAATGTGTACATCACCCCCGTTGACTACTTTCCCGTTGTCCTTGGACTACGAGAGTTGGTACTTATCCATGAGATACAATTTTGTAACCATATTATGCTTTTAACGATAAACAGATTAAATTACAAGGTACAAGAAATTTTACGATACTGAGATCGATTAGTCACTCGATTATCTGTACTATCTCTTAAAAAATCTAATTAATTATTTATACGTGAGCAAGCATAGTAGGTACATTATAATCGATAATAGATTAAGGAATTGTTTTGTACCTTGAAACGCAGATCTCCAAGCGGTGGCTGAGCGTATGGTATGCCTTTGAAACTGCTGTACAACGTGCCTCCATACTCATTGTGTACCACCTCACCTTCCAATAAACCTTCAGATACTTTCACTTGCACCATTATTACAAAATGCCTAATAACACTTGCTCAAAAAGTCCTACTATTAAAAATTAAAGTTGTTGCTTCGGAGCAATCATCCGCTTTAGACGAATGCCCAAACAACACTAACGTTATTACGTTAATAACAAAATATATATCATTATATACCGCTTATAAATTTTAATTTGTTACTTCGTCTATCTGTTTATCATGTATAGAATAACCATGTAACTTGAATTTATTAAAACATTAACATTTAATGTATAGAAAAGGTTATTTTTATTTTTTTCAAATATTTACATTAATTTTAAAAATTAAGAATAAACTTTATTTGGTCAAAAGGATATATACATATTTACATAAAAACTTATTTATACATATATACAACAGCTAAAAACAATTACAAAATGGCATCAAAAAACTCCTCATCGCTGCCCACCGGGAGTGTACCCAAGAGGCTGGCAGCATTGCCACGTTGGATGGCAATGCTTAATTTTTGACCAAAATAAAAACCAGCCTTTGGGTCACTTGAAGTGTCAGCAAGTCGCTTTGCCAGATCTTTAAAAAGGAGATGAGCACTTGGACCCCACGGCCCGAGGGTTTCAACCCCAAACGGCTCAAAGGTATAGTTACCAACCAGGGTGCTATATTTGCGCCGTTTGAGGTTCTCTGCAGCCGCAGCAGCGGAACCAGCACATCGCGCCGAGCAAGGAAGATGGGATGGTGCAAGAGTATCGACACAGGTCGCGTCCCATACTAAAGACCTACCCATCTTCCAAGGGAATAACGACATACCGTCTGGTCTCTTGCCATCGTCGCGTGCCAGACCACTGGGTTCTAATATGGCTGGAACGCCGACGGCAACAAGAGCGCGACGGATTATGTCGTTAATATTCGCATGCCGTGCAAAGCGTCCCGCGCTACGGCTGCACGACAAGCCGTGGTGTCCAAGGCTGCTGACAGCTTCACCACAGTGGCAGCGGTGAGGAGAGCAGCACGGAGCACCCAAACGCAAGCAAACAGCAAGCCGGAAAGTGGTGTCGTCAAACAAGGTGCCTATGTTTGACGACGGAAGTGCCAGAAGCCATAGACCCGACTCCCATTCGCCCACAGCCAGAAGGCGCGCTCGCTCTGCAGAAGAAATTGACGTATTTATCAGATTATTCCGTATAACTCTGCAGAGCGGCTCATCCCACTGTCTCTGGGAGGACGGGTTGACGGGTGGATCAGTATTCGGGCAAGTGATTTTCCAAGCCTCTACAGCCTCAGTCAGACATGGTACCTCGCAATTGGCCAGTGTGATAGGAAGAATTTTCCTGGTCAATTTCTCAGTACCATAGACGGAGGATATAAAGGCCGGTAGGCTTATACTTGAAATTTGGCGGACGCCAAGCCCTCCCATGCGAACGGGGAGAGTAGCCTGAATCCAGGCTCGGTCGTCCAAGGCCACATTTAAAATAAACTTATATATACAACTTAAAACTAATACAGTGCATCAAAAAATTGCTCCTCATCGCTGTCACCGGGTAATGTACCCAAAAGGCTGGCGGCATTGCCACGTTGAATGGCAATGCTCAACCTCTGTGCGAAATAAAAGCCAGCCCTTAGGTCACGAGAAGTGTCAACAAGGCGCTTAGAAATTTCCTTCGCAAGCGCGTGAGCACTCGGACCCCACGGCCCGAGAGTTTATGTCTATGGTATGTCTTTCCAGACCTTGGGACTACAGAGTTCCGAATTTTTATTTTTACGGAGGCAAACGTGGGGCCGAAGCCAACACACTGAAGCCCTTTTGAGACAACTTTAATGAAATCGTGACATAAAACAGACGATTATCCCTTTATACACTATAGAAATGAACCCAAGGAAAAACACGGTGGACGTCGTTAAAAAAAATACAATCCCCGGTTCTGTGCTAAGCTATTGCTAACTATGGAGGAAAAGTACTTGGGCTATTGTGATGGGATGTTAGTGGATGACAATGTATTAGATACATGTAAAAATGGCAGGTGGAGACTCGCCACCTCACTTACTGGGCCCCCGGGAATCAGTCACTGAATAGCAACAAGAGGGCAACAGGGACATGAGCGGCTGAAGGGTGAGGATACCTCGGCGGACTTTAAACGCAGATTACGCACTCCCTGTAGGTCACTCACCATGAGGCACCCACCCTCCGAGCAGGGCTACTAACCCTGCTCTAGCGACTCCACTCTGGACGGCCAAGCCATACCAGAGGCGTGAGACCTACACCCGTCATGGTTCACTTCGACCGGCCGGAGATGGGGGACAGTATACTCCCTGTTATCCCTGGAGAACTCAGTATATATAGCCCCGCGGGGTCGCTACTCTCCGTCATCAGCCTCAGATGTCCTGCGGTGCTTATAACTCATTATTATTGTCGTTATTATCTCAAGAGCCTTTGTCCCAATTATGTTAGGGTCGACTTCCAGTCACGATGCAACTGAGTACCAGTGAGTACAAGAAGCGACTGCCTATCTGACCTCCACAACCCGGTTACCCGCTCAACCCAACACCCCTTGGTAAAACTGGTCAAACTTACTGGCTTCTGACTATACCCATAACGACTGCCAAGAATGTTCAATGTCAGCCGGAACCTACAGTTTAACTTCCCCTCCAAATAACGGTCATTGGTATCCAAAATATACGTAGAAAGTACATACGAACTTAGAAAAGTTGCATTGGCAGGTACTTGCCAGACCTGGAATCAAAAACGCACGCTCATACTTGAGAGATTGGTTCTCTACCCACTAAACCACCACGACTTCCACCAAGTCACCACAACATTGTCATCTATTTAATGTTTTTTTACGTAATAATACGTGTAATATTTTTGCCACACACAACTTAAATGCGGACTAATTAGAATCACTACTTTTATCCCTATGGTCACGTCTATTGCGGTTCAGTTCTCAGCGTTTTGTTTAGTCTGCTGTGCTTTTGCCGTTAAAGTACAAAAATTAAATATATGGAACGTTTCTAATGGTTATGCGTATTCCGTTATTTTCAAGTCAACGGGCTTAAGATCTTTGATTTTGCTGACCCCGTAGTCGCTGGCATAAGGGACAGGATGCGCGTACGAAGTCGCGGGCAGAAGCTATAATAATCGAAAAACTTTTATTGCAACTTCATTGTTTTTTTTGTCATATTTTTGCGCAATGGAATTTTTCAAGCTTTTTAGGTAACATGTAACTTCTTTTAAGTCACGTTGATAAAAAAATCGAGTCTAATCTTAATTTTAATCCTAAATTATTATTAACTAGCTTCTGCCCGCGGTTTCACCCGCGTCCCGGATGGTGACAAAAACTATCCTATGTCCTTCTCCTGGCTCTAAACTACCTCCCTGCCAATTTTCAGCTAAATCGCTTCAGCTGTTCTTGAGTTATAAGTGGAGTAACTAACACGACTTTCTTTTATATCTATATATATAAAAGAGTTTTAATTACAAAAAATAAAAATAAAAAATACAATTTATTCCGGGCATATAGCGCCATCTATTGTTCAAACCAAAAATCTGCCGGATGCAACTATTCCACGCGAACGAAGTCGCGGGCAAAAGCTAGTTTATATATATAGATGAGTCATTATATTATTTACAAAATAAATACGCAAATCGAATAATTATTTCACAATTTTTTTCCTGTGCAATGATCGACAGTTACGTTTAAAATTAACATATTCTATATATTTTTAAACAAGAGCCCACAATTTAAACTCTGGGTACATTCCGCAATATCTAAAAGGTGGATGGAACTCAAACAACCGTTCTCAATATTGAATCTATCCCTATATTTGCTAACCACAGATATAATTTTTGACATTAGCCCCATACAAGTAACGTCGAATTCCTATCTCACCATCATCATCTCCCGAGCCTTTTCCTAAATATGCTGTGGTCGGCTTCCAAATTCCTATCTCCAGTAAGCAAAAACACAGATAGATAGTATATTGGGAGCAGCCGTAAGAGGAATTAGGTCACCATGACGCGAGGTCACAAAATGGGCGCAGTCGTGTCATTGAAGAGCTCAATGTCAATAAACCGGTCTGTAGGAGATTTTTTAACGGTTCTATTTAGGGGGTTTTAAGACTGACATATTGCTTATTTGTGTTAAATATAACTTGAGAGTTGATAGGACATTAAACACAATATTATTTGCGTTTTTTTTTACCCACAAAGACAAACACGACTAGATAAAGGCTGAATAAGAATGAATGTTGAATTAAAGTAATATATATAATAATTGTCATATACATATATTTACGATACTTTACATTGCACTTTGATAGGGACTGGCTTCAATCTGAAAAGATCATGTTACATCAATTTGGTAACCTTGTATTATAAACAAATTAGAGGGATGTTTACCAACACTTCTTCAAATGAAAATACAAGTGAAACTTTAACCTTTATTTATTAAAACTCCTTATCAACATATTCTGGTGTGTATTCTCTAAATATATCTTCCCAGAATTGGTATTCGTCGTGATCTGGTGCCGAACCAGCTTGCAACTCATTACCAATGTCCAGATAATCTTCTTTGACTGCTGTATACGGAAGCCATTTCACTCCGAGATCATCATTTCGCGTCGGGTTTCTGTAAAAAAAGCACCACATATTCAATCACATCAAATAAAAAAACATTTATTTAAAGTAGGCTGAAAAACAGTACTTTCCGAATATCAGGATTACATGAGACAGCCCCTTACTACTTTTACTAGGTTATTACTGGGAAGAAAAAGTGGAGCAACAGATTCCCCAGCAATTTATCTATTTCTTATAAAAAAAAGTTTAGAAGTCAATATTTAACACTCGATTTTTGATGGTCCACTTACGTAGCAGAAATGAGAATGCTGAGATGGATGTGTGGTGTTACAAGAATGGATAAAGTGAGGAATGATTACATTAGAGGAAGTCTAAAGTAGCGCCAGTTACAGAAAAGATGAGAAGTAGAAGATTGTCGTGGTATGGGCATGTAATGAGGAGGGATGATACGCATGCAACAAAGTGTGTGCTAAGTATGAATGTAGATGGATGGAGAGGAAGAGGAAGACCTAAGAAAAGATGGATGGATTGCCTGAAAGATGATATGAATAGGAAGGGAGTAAGTGTCAGTATGACGAGTGACAGGGGAAAATGGAAGAAAATTACATATTGCGCCGACCCCAAGTAAAATTTGGGAACAGGGCAGGAGAAAGAAGAAGACTTACCCATATTTTGCAAAGTTAGTCCAAAGCTTTGTAACTCTATCGATCAGTTCAAACGTTTTCGATTTCATATCGATTTTCTGTACTAATGCTTTGCTATTGAACATGTAAAACAAATCATCAAGGTGACAGGTTACTTGTTTACCATTAGTAATGGTATTCAAACCCAACATGCTACACGCCATGTTCCTTTCAGATTTGCAGTTAAAAGTATAGAAATAAAGTTTATTCTTCTGTGAACATGCTCTTGCGAATTTTATAGTTCCATATATGAACATTTCAGCCTTTTGGTATCGGGCCATTCGTTCCCAGTCAGTATCAACCTTTTCGTCATGCATATAAAACTTTTTGATCCTTTGTCCCACCTCTATTTGATTTTTCAATGAACAATTCAACGCAATATGTTTAGGAGTAAAATAATTATCTAAAGTATTTGCTTGTTCTAGCATTTTTGTATGTTCTCCAAATACAAATAAAATAACACCGTCATCTTCAGTATACCCAGTCATCACTTCAACTCCTTCGTGAATACCGTTTTTTAGGTAATCTGAAAGGTTCCCATGAAAGAATCCCATTTCATCACCGAATTGTTTCTCACTAACTATACCAAAGTTTAATTCGAAACCTGCACGAATTTGCTCAGAGAAAGAAAGAGGTACGTTTACTCCAAGCAGTGCCTCAACAGGCTGTGATTTGAAGAACTCATAAAGACCTTTTTCATCATTAGATTTGTATCCTAGATGGTGTGCGAGCGCTAGGGCTCTCTTACGAGGCTCAAACACTTTGGCCCACCAGCACGTAGGCACTCCACTTTGACAAATAGCTCTCTTAAATAGCCCTTTCGACATCGGAGACACTAGATGATAACCAACGCTTGCTCCTCCAGCACTTTCACCAAAAATAGTTACATTGCCAGGGTCTCCACCGAAATAAGAAATGTTCTTATTGACCCACTTCAGAGCAGCAACTTGGTCTTTCATGCCTGCGTTACCAGGTACTTCTTCGGTGTCTAAGCAAAGAAAACCCAGGACTTCCAGTCTGTAGTTGATAGTGACAAGTATGACGTCTTGTCTGACGAGGAACTCGGGGCCATACATGTCATCGTTGCCACTCCCGGAGTAAAACCCTCCGCCGTGGATGAAGAACATGACTGGTAAAGGGTTGTTAGGTTTTAGTTGTGGTGTGTAGACGTTGAGGTATAAACAGTCTTCGCTGCAGTTGGGCTTCGGTTGCATGAGAAAGTCTACCTGGCTGCATGATGGGCCAAACTCTTTGGCCTCTCGAATACCTTCCCATGGTTTTGGTGGCTGCGGTGCCTGCAACAAGTCATAACATCAATATACAATAGGTATTAATATCAAGAAAAATGATATCATCTTGTCTTGTCTTCTATCTACACAAGATTTAATTTATTATTTCAATAAATCCCTTAAAAGATGAGTAATATTGGATGATAAGATTGTACCACGCATAATCAAACTATTATATGTATTTATCTATCTATTATTGCGGTATATGAGTAACTCTTAAGTAATTAAATAATACCGTGTAAATTAACTATTGTTTACTACTATACATATATTACGATTATCTTTGAAGTAATCAGTTTTATCATATATCAACACGAGTAACATTTTCTTTGTTACATCACTTATTTAATATTTTCATTTATTTACCCTCTTTTAAAGGACACAGAAACAACTTTTCAAAAATAACATCTCATTATTTCTGTGGATTCATACTGACGATGAAATAGCAAGCGAGCTATCTACATAGTGTTGCGTCGCTTGCCCTAATTTTCTCTATTCTTGACTGTGTAGTCAAAATGTTCTATTTTGAAATGTTAGTTTTTATATAAAAAATATATGTATATAGAAGCTCATTAATTATTACATTCTTATAGAAGCTCATTAATTATTACATAATTAGATTCTTACCGACCTCCACAAACCACATAGAATCAACTAGAATCAAACTTAGTTATAATTTTGACGTTCATAAGTGCTTGTAAAGGCCTAAATGAAATAAATGATTTGACTTTGACTTTGACCTCACAATCATTTTTCATGAATCCTACTGACGAACAAGAAATCACCGACATTATACGTAATCAAAAAATTGACAGTGCACCTGGTCCCGGTCAACTCACAGTACTCCTACTCTCAAAATGCCTAAACAGCTTCACAAAACCTCTAACCTACATTTTCAACTTAAGTTTGGAAAGCGGAGTCTTTCCTGACTCCTAGAAGACGGCATCTGTTACTCCTATTTACAAAACTGGTCCTAAAGGCGATCCTAAAAATTACAGACCTATAGCTCTACTAAGCATAGTTTCAAAAATACTAGAGAAAATTGTTAACAAAAGACTGATAGACTATCTCGAAAAAAACCAAATCATCTCAGATCGGCAATTTGGCTTCCGTCAAGGTAGATCCACTGAAGACGCTGTGTCACTTTTGACAGATCGAGTTTCTCACCATATAGAACATGGAGAATGCTGTATTGGTGTATTCCTCGATCTCGCAAAAGCGTTTGACACAGTATCGACGGGGCTTCTACTAAAAAAATTAGAGTTCACAGGCATTAGGGGCAACTCTCTAGAATGGTTCCGCAGCTATCTTACATTACGAAAGCAATATGTTAAAATAGGCAGCCAAAGAAGCAAACTCTTCCCAATCAACTACGGCGTGCCTCAAGGCAGTACACTCGGTCCTACCTTATTCACACTGTATATTAATGACATAGTAAATTTACCTATCAACGGTGCGGAAGTAATAACATACGCCGATGATACAGCCATTGTCTTCCATGGCAATACTTGGGATAATGGTCGTATCATAGCAGAACGCGGTCTTTCCGAAATTGCGTTATCCCTAGACCTCAATCTTCTGACACTCAATA
Organism: Helicoverpa assulta; assembly: GCA_963856015.1. Taxonomy (NCBI): domain Eukaryota; kingdom Metazoa; phylum Arthropoda; class Insecta; order Lepidoptera; family Noctuidae; genus Helicoverpa; species Helicoverpa assulta. The sequence continues at coordinate 12,343,665 of CAWLCW010000026.1, read as the reverse complement.
TTAGCAAGAGCAAATTCATAATCTTCTTTCTGTAAGACGAACCATACCTGCCCTCCTCGCTCATTTATTATAAAAATACACGCATGTACACAAGCAAATAACAATAACCCCCAAAAAAATTGCGCCTGTGAAACCCTCGAACGTACTGAAACAATCAAGTACCTAGGAATAATCATAGACCACCACCTAAACTACAAAGCACACGTCTTCTCACTGTCAGCAAGAGTCCGCAAATTAATACATGCCATTAAAAAACTTAGGGACAGCTCCCCATTAGACGTACTGAGAACGGTTTACTTCGCGCTCTGCCAATCCGTTATACAATACTGCATACGTATATGGGGGAGTGCCGGAAAGAGCACCTTCATTACTCTGGAAAGAGCACAACGAGCCTTGATCAAGGTAGCTTTAAAACTACCTTTTAAATTTCCCACGGACTCAGTATACGAAAAGTTCCAAGTACTGAGGGTCCGCCAACTGTTCATACTTAAGGCCACGCTCGTCACCCACACCCTTGTCAAAAAACGCGCTGACTATCAAGACATACTTAGGAAACGGGTAGTTAGGATTGCTATTCCAAACGCCAACTCTGAACTTGCTATACGTTGTACACAATTCTCACATGCAAGCACATATAATAAGGTCAACGGAATTTGTAACTTAAGAGACTTTACATTTAATATGTGTAAAAAGAAAATAACAGCAGCCCTCCTAAAACTGTCGTATACAGAAACTGAAGCTCTGTTGTAGCACAAGCTCACCCACAACGTCAACACTGACGGCCCTTTCATACGGCAGTCCAGTTTTTTGCAGGATACCGTTTTTTGCAGGATCCCGTTTGATCGCAAAAGATATTATATGCTAGTGTTCACACGAGCAAACCGCATGCAGGATCCCGCAAAATGCTGTTCCCGTCGATTTGAAACTGGATCGTTCGTCCAGTAAAAAGCGGGATCCCGTTTAATGACACATATATTTCTATAGCAGTGTTCACACGGCGTCCTGCATGCGGTTTTTTGCTGGACACTGTTTTTTGCGGGAAAGTGACTTACAAAAATACCTAAAGTCGCGCGTTGTATCACGATAGGATGAATCCAGAATTTTCTTTTCGCTGCCAACGACGCCGATAATACCAAAAGACTAGCAAAGTATTCACGTCCATTTCGCCTGATCACTAGCGTAGGAATGGTCAAAAACAGGATCAGCCCTTTCACACGGGAATCCAGTTTTGCGGGACCGGCCTTCCTGCAAAACTGAACTACGTGTGAACACAGCGTCCGTTTTTGCAGGCTACAGTAAAATGCCGGTCCCGCAAAACTGGACTGCCGTGTGAAAGGGCCGTGACACTCTCACACTGACTTAACACGCCACACACCCTCACCACACACACACTACATCACACATTCCCTCACACACACTCCAAACTAGCACATAAGCCCGAATACTTCACCCTGTTTTTTATGTAATTTCTATCATCATCATGTACCTAAAATTAAGTCCTTCCCTAAAACTCCAAAGATACTATGTAACTTTAATATATTAAGACTATCGCACTCTGAGCCACAAGTCACAAGCTGCACTTAGTTTGTGGCTCAACGACAACGAAAGCCATGTAAAGTTACTTTTGTGAATAAACATTATTTTATTTTATTTTTTATTCTTTAGGTAATACTGAAACTATGAAGTTACCTTGAACCGCAAGTCTCCTATCGGCGGCTGCGCATACGGTATGCCCTTGAAGCTGCAGAAGGTGCCTCCATACTCATTGTGCACCACCTCACCTTCCAGCAGACCTTCCGATACTCTCACTTGCACCATTATTACACTTGTACAAAATGTCCTAACAACACTTGTACAAAATGTCCTAACAACACTTGTACAAAATGTCCCAACAACACTTGTACAAAATGTCCCAACAACACTTGTACAAAATGTCCCAACAACACTTGTACCTCTATAAAATGTCCCAATACAATATCACTAGTCCAAAACGTCCGTTTACAAAAATGCCCGAAGTACGTGATTTTGTCAATAAAAACTTCCGTTGTTCACAATATTATTTTTGCACAATTTTGAAGATTATTTTGATAGATTTGGCAATGTGTGCTCTCATTTAGAACACGAATCTAACTGCCATAAATTATTATCTTAACTTGCTATCAGCTTGTTTAGTCTCGTGTAATTTTTTGTTTTATTCACGTGTTAGTTATCAAATAACCTTGATTTCTGTCTATATCATATTTCTAGAAAATAAATAACTAAACGAACAATTCTATTCATTATATTGGTAGGATATTACTACAGGTAAGTAACAAATAAATGACGACTCATCATGATATTATATAAAAAAAAAGTTGATCATTGACGCAATTGATTTACACAAACATTATTTATCATATTTTTGTATATAAAACTCCATAGGTACTTACTTATTTAATTCATGATATGATATAAACTAAGTTAGAGGTAGAAACCACGACCTAGTAATTGTCATCAGGTTGACTTAACATTCCGCGGTTCTTCAGTAAATAGGCATACCTATTACCTATCAGCTGTTTGGTTATGAAACAGCATACATAACTTCCACACTGCCTTAACAAACAGACAAAGATAATATCATTCTTATTTGAACATCTTCGGCAGTCGTTACGGGTCAGAAGCCAGAAAATCTGACAACCAGTTTTACCAAGGGGTATTTATTTATTTATATTTATTTATTCTACATTCACAGTCTCATTAATCTTAGCTTCTCAAAATCAAATCAAAGCAAATTTATATACAGACAATGTTGCTACACTCATAAACAACGTGTCTATGCATATTTAGGGGTGACCAGCCTTCATAAATTGTATATTGCAAGCCGTTCTGTGCACGGCCCGAATAACGATGTATGGCACAGTTAGTGTTCCGATAGTGTAGTCTGTTTTATATCGAACATGACTTTTGTTTACAACCTTCGTAGTGAATCGTCATATTTGTACTATAGAGTTGTTATTTCTGTAATTAATTCTGATACTAAAAGGCAATTAGGCAAAATAGATCGTAGCATAATAATTTTAACAATATGTGCTTACTTTTTTGTTCTTAAATTATTTTTTCAGATTGCTAAAAATTCTCTGCGATGCACTTCCCCATATCTGCACTTCTTTTATGGGAAATAATAATCTTCCAATAAATTGGCAACACAAAAATATTTTCACATCTTCTTCGGCTGAAAGACCTGTATCTATGGCCAAGAATAAATAAAAAAAAAAATCACATCTTCTATATTTAAAAATGACTGCTATCAAAAATACTTCCATATTCAAATATGTCGGATGTTGTCGGGTCTCCCCGGAGCCGCGGTTGTCACGCGCTCCCGCCAATCAGCGGCGATTGTTTGAATATGGAACGCGGGATATTCTTCCAATGTTCTATGTTTTAATTGCCGCTGTGACTAATGGCGGACGGTCGTACGTGATCTGATCATGAATTTCTTGTAATTATAATATCTTTGTTTTATAAATTGTCTCATTATATTCAGTTATTCCCTCTGATGAGGAAATGAGGAATATCTTTACTTCGAAAGCAAAAGTGATGTCGGTTTACTTATAATACGGATCTATTTGACTCTGATGAATGATTCAGAGGCTCTTATTCGCTTTGGTTACGTTACTTTGCTTAAGTTAAGTTAACGTTTGAGTAACGGCGAAAGATATTAGGTATTTTGGCGACAGTTGATTTGTGTGCTTTGATCTTACTGCCATCTTGGAAAATAATGCTTTATGTATCCGCAAATTCAGCCTTAATCACATAGGTATGCATAGATACTTCTTAATAAATATATGCATTGTACTAACGTAGACAACATAATTGAACCTAAATGTGGTACATTTACTGCAAAGCCATTCTCAGCTTTTAAATATACGCTTAACCTACGCGCACACAACAGTCTAAACAGTCGTTCGACTATTTTCCCGGTGGTTTGAAAATATTTTTTTTAGAAAATCGTGAATTCAATCACAAAGTTTTTAGTCGATCTGATATCGGACAAATACCTCATCGTTGTTACGTGTGTACTTCGAATCATCTTTATACTGTTTTCTGAGCCCAAACCAAGTATCGTCCGATTAAAAGTGTTTAGTGTGCCCTTAACCTGAATACTTAGGCCAAACAAACTTAATATCAGAGTATCAGAGTAGTGATATTAAGCGGTATCTCTCAATCCACCGGTATTTAATAACAGTCCGGAACAGGTATTTGGTGCGGGGTGAATATTCAAGGAACGTTTGAATTGCAAACTGTTACAAGCGACCAGACTGGTTGACGGGGACGCTAGTTGGAGTAAAGTAAGAGATGTAGCGAGAATTATCGAAAATAAGGACCTAAGATGATATTGCTCCATGAAAAATTGTTTGTAAAGATCCCTACCTCTTGCGCAAGATAAAGCAAGGCAATATCTATCTTTTCTATCGCATCTGTAAAACGCAGACCTTAAAGGGTGCTAGAAGTTCGCCTTGAGGGTTACCAGCGGATAATGAAACGAAGTGTTAGTTTTAGGAGTTGTCTTTATGCTATTTTTAGATATATAAAAAATATTTTTTATATTTTTTTGTGAGAAATGACTTTATCTTTAATAAAGTAAAGATAATAGCTAAGGTGTTGTTGTTATGAACGTAGTTTAATGTATAAAACCCCAAATAGGTTCTTGAAAAACTTAAACTTGGACCACACTAAAAGTGTTCAGCGCAGGCTCAAACTTCCTCCGAAATACATTAATTAATTATACACATTTGGTAATTCCTACGAATTTGTGTACTGTGCAAAAGTTTGCCATTTATTTGCCAGATTTCCATAATAGTCTGTTGTGTTAGCTTATAGGATTTTGGGAAAATCGAGTCGGAATGGAATCGAGTTCCTGTGCTTCTGTAGCTTGCTCGATTAAGTTTTTTATTCGATTTATTGTTTCATAACTTCATTAAAAATGAGGTCTTAAGTGTAGGTTTTATTTTTGATTAGTTTTTCTTTTGTGGTTTGTCCAGTGGTCATCTCGGTCACAAATTATATTCCATGCTACGTTGAGAAGTAATGATGTATTTTGTTGTTTTACTTTATATCGTAGGATTTACCATAAGACACCACCGCGCCAATGACTCTGTTTCATACCAATATATGACATTTTCAGCAAAAAGGGATCATATGGTTTTGAATGCCCAATTGTTTTTTTTAAATGAGCTCAAAATAAAACCAGTTAACATTATTCTCAAAAATTTGAAAAATATAAAAATATTTTTATACAAAAAAAGACAATGGCTAAAAGCATCCTTTGATCGTTAAAGCGACTGCCACCATACATTATGGGTTACCTCGCAAATGAACGCTTCGGTACCCAAGACCCCGCGGAGGTTCAACACAACCAACATTTTTGACAACTTTCCGCCATATTGAATTCGTTCGGCTATTTTCGGGGACACTCGGGTGTGTTCGGTCAGTGATCTCTTGTGTTTTGTTCTAATGTTATGCTTACACAGACTGATTCAAATAAGCCTTTTATAAAACATAGACACAAGCCAAGTCTCTTTTATAAAGACATATTTAGAACCTTCTTCATTTTTGATAGTATTTTTTAATTTTAACATACATTATGTAGAAACGTAACAAGACAAAAATGTAGATGTACCTACGTAACTCGCAAAAAATAGTAATTTTGAGACTATCCGCTCTCCTTTTATTGGCGTATCTGACACAATAGTTCTCACCTATTTTTCTTCATAAATAAAGAAAGTAAGAATAAAGGCAGGTATGCAACAGGCGAAGGAATTGGGATACTCGCTGCGATATATTAGATTCCATTATCGTGAATAGCGAGACGTGCGAGGACTTCTTCTTATATCTATTGGTGGCAATCAATATCTATGTTGGCAAGTATGTCTGAGCCTATTCTGTAACCAAACCTTTTCATTATACACTCACACACACACAATCAAGCCTTATTTTAAATTTTTAAGTTTTTGGGTAATCTTCGGCTCTACAGGATTAAAATTGTATTTATTTCCCCAAGTCACTTTATTTGTCAGTTTGGGTTATTTTTGTTCACGTTTGTTACCCGGGCACGGAATGGAATTATAATATTAAATAATTTGTCTATTGATATAATATTAGAACCGATAGATTCGCTCGATACATACTCGTATAAAATGTTGTTTAAAAACATGAATGAATCCTATCCTTTAAGCAAAACATCTCCAAGGGTTCACCTTCAAGTAAAAGGGTGTGGGGATCTTCGAGTATATAACCTAATACCTTTCATACATAGTGAACAGGGTATGATATTTTCCACATAGTTATAAGTTTCATATAAATAATCCCACAATTTCCCGATGACATTAGCATAGGTAGATCCTTTACCCTTTCGAACGAATTTTCCTAACCACCGATATTCTTCCGAGCGTGATATTGAAAATATGTTTCGTTTTGGGCGTTTGAAATCAAAATAAATAAAGAGTATTTGTACTTGATTGTTCTATTTTACTTCTTGTCTCATAAACTGTTAATAAATGTGGAATATGAGTTGCTATCGTGAAATGTTAATGAGTTGTTAGTTTTCCTTATCATGCCCACTTGTATTAATTTCTACAAATTACTTGTATAACGTTTGATAATTAAACGAGATGAGGGACTACTATTTATGAGTCTTTTTCACTCGTGACGCAAAAAGAGTGTTTCAAGTTTGATCGCTGTATATGTTCGTTTGAGGCAGCGATTAAAAGATGAATCGACTTGGCTTGACGACACAAACTTACATCTAAAATACTACAGTATTTACTAAAGTCCTACAGTATTTTAGACGTAAGTTTGTGTTGCAGCAGCAGTTCTTAGATATATTTCATCGAAATCGGCTAATTTAAAGATGCAGAAAAGAAAATTTACTTCGGTTAATTAATTAACCCAGTTTATTTTTCCCTTAATCGTTGCTGTAATGGAAACTGGCCATAAGGATGCATTCTGGACACACGTTGCATCATCACTTGCCGTATTGCAGTTTAAGATCCATCTAAGGTTAAATTAATACAACGAGCTGGTCTGTATCTAACGGTATTACTATTCTGAACAGTTACTTCAAGCGATGTGGTCAGTCTTTAATGTGGCATCTAAAGAAACTTTGTGTTCGAGAATTTCGTCAATTTTGTAAGAGATTTTGCCCTTGAAGGAATCAGTTTTAGTGCCTATGTGGTTGTAGTGATTTGAGGAGTCAAAATCAGCTGTAGACATACATAAAAGTACCTATATTTAAAAGGTGAGTGAATCTTCGTCTGCATACAGGATTTCTTTAAAAAGGTTCCACAAGTATCTACTTCATCGTTTAAAGGGTGTTGTGCGCTATACTTGTACTACAGACTTAGAAATGTAGAGTTGGCCATTCGTAGGTTCGCGTCAAATAACTGGCAACTCTAAAGTGAGTCATTTTGATGCCTGTTGAAGTACTGTGTTGTTAATTTTATTTCTAAGAAATTATTTATTTGTAGCGAACTGTAATTAGGTATTCAAAATACAATATCACGAATGAAAACTCAGTTATTTTTCAGAATTAAACTTGATACAAACTGTTTCCTTTATGAATGCAATTGCATTTAAAAACAACATTCCATTGGTATGTTGTCCTATAAAAACTTTTACGTACTACTTTGCACATGGGTCATTTATTTTTCCAAATATTCACAACAGTCTCAATATAATGGCGTCCACGGCCGATTTTGGCCACGGCGGCTGTTCTCATTTAAGGAGATCTGCCAGCTGCGCAGGACATATTATAGTGCACGAGTATTTGCGCAGATACAGGTGCACTCCCTATTCCTTCACTCTCATAACCCGATGGGACGGCAATCCGACACGACCGGAAAGAGATCAGGCGCAGGACCGACATTTACGTGCTCTCCGATGCACGGGTGAATCAATCACCAACTTCCAGACCACGGGCTGCTTTGTGAAAGTTCAAGAAAACCCACAAAGCGATTTCGGCCCGAACCGGGAATCGAACCCGAGACCACGAGAACAGCAGCCGCGCTTGCGACCACTAGACCAACGAGGCAGTCTCAATATACCCGAATTCAAAAGCGATGACTTGAAACCTATATAACGTCAGTATTTAATCAAGCGTGAAATGAGTTTTATTTTGGAGTTTAAACTATAAATTCCATTAAAATACCTTTTCACATAGATGCGGACATCTTACAAGGAAAATGCAAGTCTTCGTAACTCTAGACAAGATTTCTAAAGCTACAATGTTGATAGGTTCGTAGTGTTGATAGTTTGTCTGCCGAGGAAACCTCTTAAATCTTTGTCTAGTGTCTCTGGACATCACATTATGTGCTGTCTTTCAACCATACTATGTTTCGACAGTCAGTTTTGAGTATCAAAACCCAGAGTTTGCTCTATGACTGGTGTCTGTGCCATTGCTAAGTAACAATATGCAAAAATAAATTGTTTCACATTAAAAAAAAAAAAACTGTGGTTATACAACAATATTAATTAATCAGTGATCATAGTGTTAAAAATGCTGTGTGAAAAATGATCTATAATCTTAAAAAAATGGTTCAATAAAAATAAGTTTCCAAATAACTTAATCCGGAGTTAACAAAGAATAGAGCGGAAATTTCAAATAAATGTAATGCGAAAAATTTCCTAAGTCGTTCACTTTGAACCGGTTAGAACCGGATAGGTCCGGTACGTGCCGGTGTGAACTAGTTAAGGATTATTACCGCGATGTAGGGCGTTTACGACTGCGCTATTCTTCCAAAGTGTAATTTCCTTCGAGGCGCTTTTACTTTTGAAATGTATGGCTCTGTTTACTGTTTGTGTTAAGAATTTTTGCGACAAACAACGAAATTAAGAAGGCAATTCAGTTAGATACGACACACGATACTACACGATATTTTTAACATTGTGACATGTCTTCTAGATTTTGTTCTTGAGTTCGTTAATAGACTCATTTATGAACGATTTTTTTTATAAACTATGTATAAAAGTACATACAAACTTTTGTGTTCATAAGATTAGTACCCATATTTTGGACCTATCTTAGCTCAATTTGACTCCAAAACTGACAGCAATTTTAAAATACATAAATTGTTTCAAACTTGATAGTGCGACAATGTAATATACAGACAGACTTTATCACTTCGAGATCAACATAGATTAAAAGCAAGCTGAACAAAACATTTCAGTCCCAATTAAGGTCGTTCTCGTCCACGTGTATCGAATAAATCCTATTACAATAAAATTATCTGGAAAGAACGGAATATATGGAAATTGTATTCCAACTGACAGTATCTGACCTAATTCTTTCTCTAGTCACTGGTTGTGTAGAAGTTGCAAATGTGGGTGCTGAAAATTGGATCATGTATTCGATAGCCAGTGGCCGAAGTAATTAGTTTATTCTTTACTGCACACATAAACACATTTTGACACACAGATAACAGAGAGATTATGCACAACGGCGAATTGAACCCAATGTTGGGTTCTCTTACAGCTAGGGCTGCCATGTTGAATTTCGCCAAATCCGGACAAACATTAAAAAAACCCGGACATTTGGCGTAAATCGCATTTTTTCCCAGAACGAGTACGATTTTTTTTAAACAAAATAATACCTAATTTGTAATCCATTTACTATTAACATATACCTAAATTCAATGAGGTGCTTCCTTACATGAAAAGTGTCCGGGGTTTCCCCGGACACTTCTTGAAACCCCGCCCGGACGGCCCCCGGACGGCCTCCAAACGAGGACAAATCCGGGGAAACCCGGACGGATGGCAGACCTACTTACAGCCAACCTTAGAGTGATTTGAATTAGACGTGGTTAATCATTATGACTGTGAGGGTAACGATAATATCGTTCCGTCTACTTTTTGTTACTTCACATTGGAGGCCATCAGGTGGTTTTGAGAAAACTCAGACACTATATTTGTGGCTGCAGAATTGTGTGAAGAGCCTTAGAAGGAATGGTCAGGTTTGGTTATTGTCTAAAAGGGACTTTTGCATTTCCAAATGTAACTAAACTCTCATTTAGTTAGCAGTAAACGGGTTCAAATCTCACACGTACTCCTTTGTATGCTAATCTTTTGTTTTGCAAGGTCTGTTTATAGTTTTGTTTCAAACAAAAATTGTCCCAAACAAATTGAAGTTAGTCCAATTTGTATGAACTATTTAGTTAACACTTGTTTAATCTAGAGTGTTTTTGAGCATATTAAAGTATCTGGCTTATTGTGTGATATGATATGTTAGAGAATTTTCTCCCGTAATTATATTTTATGGTAAAAACCTAGCACGGTTTGTGATTTGTGGAGATGTACCATTAAAAAAGTTGACACAAAAACCAACTATGTTTAATGAAATGAACTAATTTCGTACACGTTACGAGTTAAAATGCACATAGGCATAGGCAACTTTTTACCAGACTACGGGAATTAGTTCCATAGGACCTCTGGAAATAGTAGTGATAAATAAAAATCATGGGACCGATAAGTAAACCTTTCTTTAACAGCAGATTTTTTTAATTGCATAATTTATACGAAGCTAAGTCAAAACGTAGTGTAGGACGTCCTCAGGCACGGTGGAGTGATGACTTGCGCAAGACGGCTGGCAGGAGCTGGATGCGAGCAGCCGAAAATCGATCTCAGTGGCGTGCACTTGGAGAGGCCTATGTCCAGCAGTGGACTGCGATAGGCTGATGCTGATGATGAAGTCAAAACAGGTATCTGTGGAGATCTAAGGGGGAGCTATAGGCACATATATACAATATAGGCCATATTGTATATATGTGCCTATATACAATATATACAATATAGGCCATATTGTATATATGTGCTTATAGCTGAGATGATGATGTTGATGATGATGAAGGTCAAAATTCAATTTCCAATCTTAAAACATCGAATGGATAGGTTATTGTAATCCACAGTAAGTGTTCTATAATCGTCCTTTACACTATATATTCACAGCTCAAGTGATGGAGAATATAAACGTTCAGCTAACTGAGTCAGCGGTATCATATAGCCTGGCCTGTCAAAATGTGATTGATCTCTCCGAAACTGTGATGTGGTAATCTCTCTATACTTTATATTTGTAAAACTAAACACATTTTTCTGTAGCAGATATAGTTTAGTAAGCTACTTATGTATTTGTATAAAATGTGTTACAAAGTACGGCGACAAAAAATCGGTAAAATGTTTACTCACTCTGCTATTGAATAATTTGCATCAAATTATTTTATTATTGAGACTTGTGTCATTTAAAAAAAAAAGATTTCGGTGACATTAGTAAAAAAAATCTAAAACGTGTATAGTACCTACCGTACCCCTTATTATTCAGATTACATCGTAAGCGACACTTCAAAATAAAATTAAGCATGTTTTTTCCGGATTTATAAAAAAATCCCCGATTACAATCTTTCAGGAAGCTATATTCAAACGTTTAGTTAAATCGCCATTACGCACACTTACATACCATTAACTGTGTGATACACATACTGACATACCCACGAACAATATTGTTCACTGTACAGCTAAATGGTCAACCTACCCGAATATGTGAAATTTTACCAATCGAACATTAACCTTCCACTATTGTGATAAGGTTGAAAATCAATTAAAAAAAAGACAGATTGAGATAGGTTGATGTCACGGAGAAAAAAACGATAGCGGAGATGCCATAAGGAAGATAGGTTAGGCGCCTTCTTGTAGGTCAATGTAACGCACGGTAAGCGTGATCAGTAACTAGAACTAACGAAGCGTTTGGGATCCTTGACAAATCAAAACTAATCTTTCAAAGATTGATTGATTGGTGATTTTATTTTGAAAGTCATGGTCGGGTTCTATAGAAAGCGTTCTGTAGGGAGCTAGTAACTTTCCTCGTCCCCCGAACACCCGCATTTTGGCGCGCTACTTTCTTAACAGATTTTGCGAAATGACATCTCCGCTAGTTATTTTGTTCTTAATGGTTGATGTTGCTGTCTGTACCACAGTATCGCGATGGAACATAATAGTTGTAGCCTCGGCCTGCACTCACAAATTGCACGCTTCAGCAATTTTCCCGTGCCATTATGTGCGTGTGTGTGTGTGACCTTCTATTGTTATGTGACAAGTTTGTGTAAGACTAGGTGGAACCCGCAGAGTTACATGTGTTTTACGAGGGTTACATTTTTTTTCTGCGGAATCCTTTGGTATATACTTTTATTCTATAGCATACTCTGTATACCTCAGATACTATATGTATAGTAGGTCAGATATTTACGTGCCTGTTAAAGAATGTAGGTACTATAAAGGTGTGCCAGTTTAATTGAGTAATTTTATCACAACGTGGAAGTTCATGTGTATCTATCTATTACGAAAAGTCAGTTACTTTACAAATAGACACTCGTATTCTATTTACTTGTATGTAATTGTACATAATGTATAACACGTGTGTTTGTATGTGCAGGCGAGCGCGCGCTCGGTCGCCGCTGGAGGCGGGGCGCGGGTGTCGGCGCGGGCGGCGGTTCGCCCAGTTGACAGCATGCTCATCGCGCTCAACGACTCCAACCTCACTGACCTGGCGCTCGGCCCCGACCTGCCCACCAGCCCCTACAGCCTCGCGCAGAAGATCATCATCGCCATCATAGCCAGCGTGCTCTCCGTGCTCACTGTCGTCGGCAACTCCATGGTCATGATCAGCTTCAAGATCGACAAGCAGCTACAGACCATTAGCAACTACTTCTTGTTCTCGCTCGCCGTGGCAGACTTCGCTGTGGGCCTGATCTCGATGCCGCTCTACACCATGTTCACGATCTACGGATACTGGCCTCTCGGGCCTCACGTGTGCGATACGTGGCTCGCGCTGGACTACCTCGCGTCGAACGCCTCGGTGCTCAACTTGCTCATCATAAGTTTCGATAGGTACTTCAGTGTGACGCGGCCGTTGACCTATAGGGCTAAAAGGACTACACGAAGGGCGACGATGATGATAGGGGGAGCTTGGGGGTTCAGTTTACTGTTGTGGCCACCGTGGATTTACGCGTGGCCGTACATCGACGGCGAGAGGAAAGTGCCGCCGCACGAGTGTTACATTCAGTTCATAGAGACGAACCAGTTCATTACGTTCGGGACAGCCATCGCGGCGTTCTATGTGCCAGTGACTGTCATGTGTATACTGTACTACAGGATATGGAGGGAGACCAAGAAACGGCAGAAGGATCTGCCCAATCTGCAAGGAGGGAAGAAACACGATTCCTCTAAGAGATCTAATTCTAGGTGAGTTCTAGTAAATAATTTTCTTATCAACCTAGTTATAGTTTGACGTAAAAAACCGTAGAGTTAATACCAAGATGGAACCCGAGGAAAAATAGGTAACAGAAAATATTTGTCTCTAGAAAAGATTGTGGCTTTAAAATATCCTGCATACTGCATATTTCGAAGTATTTCAAACGACATTTTGATGTGCGCTATATTTATGGTTATTCCCCAAAGCCAGCTTAGAAATAGTTCCTAGGAAATATTGATGATAGTAGTGATATGACGGATCGGATAGAAAGAGTGCAATATGGAATGTAAATAAGTATTTTGGAGCGCCTTTCATATGAGTATTTACAGTAAAATTAGAGAAATAATTAAAATAATTGAAGCAGTATAGATTTATAGGAATGTGTATCTTAATGGTAGGTAATTAGGTTGTTTTCTGCATAATGCTTGCAGTGTTGGAACGGTGCCCGATGAAAACGTACTTACAGACATTGTCTATTAAATTCAACCCTAATTCCATAATTGGCGAGTTGCCTGTAGAATACAATATTGGGTCTATTTATAATTCTAAAATAATAGAATGAAATACGGCTATTAATTTTATGTTGTTTGCGTAATTCTGTTATAAACATAATAATTAAGTAAGTATAGATTTCATCGGTTAAAAAAATTTTACTAAAATGCTCAATATGGCTTTAATAACTAGGCTATCTAACACTTCAAGATTTTTCCAAATCGGAGTAGTAGTTCCTGACATTAGAACGATCGAACAAACAAGCTTTGTAATATTACTAAATATAGATTAGACTATCTAATTACCACTCATAGTGTTACTATCAAGCGAGTACATAGTTAATCGGGTCTCAAGCGATTTAACACAAAGCGTGCGCAGGTACTCGCTCGGTAATGGTAATCAATCAGTTTCGGTAATCGTACGGTTATTAACACGTCGATTGATTGATAAGCTTTGAGTAATCGGTGTTGTGATTCTCGGAGAGCAAATTGAAACTTATCCTTGTGATGTAAGGAATTAAAAGGAAAATGTACCTGGCTCTGTTTCGCTTTTTCGGGGAAATCATGTAACTATTAGACATTGAAACCTGAGAAAAGATTCCGGGTATAGAACCACCCGGGGTGGGTATAAAATTGTAGTATCATACTTTACCTAAAAGTGACGTAAGTACCAATTTTAACCGTGTTGTATGTATCTTCGTTGTTATATGATTGTGGGGAAAAAGAGAAAATACATGTATATTATTTTAGGGTTATCCGTAAATCCGGTTAGACTGGAAGCCGACCCCAACATGGTTGGGAAAAAGGCTCGGAGGATGATGATTATTTTAGGGTTATCTGAAAGACTTATGGTCTCTGCACACAGCGGGCGCGGCGCGGCGGGACGGGACGGCGACGTGACACAATGTACTAGATCGTCGCGTCGCGTCGCGCCGAGCGGGACGGCTCTGTGTGATGTCGTCCGTAATATCTAGTACATTACAACTGCTCAGCGCCCCGTCGCCGTCCCGTCCCGCCGTGCCGCGCCCGCTGTGTGCAGAGACCATTATTACTTTTTTTCATTCACCAATTTACAGTGCTATCACATTAGTAGATTTTTCGCTCAGTTCTGTACGGGCAGTGGGAAAGGTTTAGGACAGCAAACTCAACAGTGACCACTTTAAAATCCGAAGACCCACAAACATTCTAATAAACGAACAAACTCACAAACTCATCACCATTAATTGCAGGACTGTCACAAAATCTCCTTATTCCGGTACAAACTGACATCGTATGAGTCGCCATAAATTTCAATTCTACCACAGCGAGATGGATATTAATGGTTCAAGATAGACGTAGATACCCCACACCTGTCTGAGGAACTCAGATTAACTGCTTAACCTTTAAAAGTATTTCCTTGTTGCTTAATATGGATTGGTTACACATTTACCCTTTCGAAATAATCTCGTTTTCTTGATAGAGGAACCGAGACTAACCTTCGTTGTGAGATGCATT
The DNA here is from genome assembly GCA_963856015.1 of Helicoverpa assulta. NCBI lineage: Eukaryota > Metazoa > Arthropoda > Insecta > Lepidoptera > Noctuidae > Helicoverpa > Helicoverpa assulta. The sequence goes on along the minus strand of CAWLCW010000026.1, from coordinate 12,328,407 downwards.
GGGAAAACTTAGCGTATGGAAACAATTGTTGAATTCGATATAGTTTTTTCTTTGAGACCATCAAATTAAAAGAATAAAGTATAGGCCAATAAGTATCTTCTTATCCGGGTTCGATGAATCCTCTGGACGGCGGGTAATCTGGAACATTCAGAGATATCTACAAAAAACTTGATGCGGTTATCCAATTTGTTTCGCGGCCTATAAGCAAAACTACCAATTATCACCAATTTCCGTATTTATAGTGCTACTTACAATCCTATACGTAATAGAATATTCTGGAGCCGTGCAAGCCTACGTTATTAAATTAGCCTAGCAACATCAAGTGTGGCACGTGTGAACATATAGTTAGTTATATTATGCATGTGTGCTTCTCACCAAATAATGGATATTGTTGTCTGCATTGTAAAATTGTTTGTATATGTATATATGAGGTAATAGTGATTACATCCCTTTTGCAGCATAGTTTAATCTTACGTGAAAGTTAGTTTAGGATTAATAAAGCTCTTATTTTTATAAGGAGATGAAATTAATGGTTGATTGGAAGAAATTAATGATTTTGAGTTGGGTCTAAAATTACGGCAATAATTGTGCAGTGACTAAAATTTATTAAAATTAAGTAGCATTTTAATTGATGGGTTTCAATAGTACCTCTTAATCCCGATACGTCTTTCTACTGTACTTTCTACGTTGGAATGTAACAATAACAGAATTAAGAGCAAAAACTAAATTAAAACGTCTGGTGTTTTAAAAATTAAAAGAATAATATATTATTTTGCAATTAAAAAATTAACACAAAATACAACCACCATCAAAATAAAATAAACAAAACAATCCTTGAAGCTACAATCCAGCACAAAGCGCTGAAAGCAATGTTACCGGACCGCTGTTACTCATTGTGCATCACAATACGCTTTGATACAAGCCTTCAAAGGACTTAAGTCACGGCCGCTTGGGCGATTCAAGCGCTGGAAGGTACATTTTCATATATTTTATTTTACGAGGACAAGTTTCGTTTGAGATGTAGTGAAACAAGTGCTGGTTTGTGGGAAATCTGTTTTGTATAAAAATAATCCTTTCTAGTATCAGATACACGCGAAAGTAACCGTCTGTTAGTCGAATAAAGGTAATTCGGTACACAGATAGCTTATAGACTAAGAAAGGACAACGGCTGCTTTGATCCGGGAGTGAGAAAAAAAATCCAATGAGGATAGAATGTTAGTATTGTTTGTAAGAAGACTTTACATTTACAAATAAATACTTTTCAGTACATTCACTACCACAAGTGGCTGGGTGGCGAGCGTTTGCCAAAATTGCGAGCACGCAACTACTTTATTCAGTCGTATATCTTGAAAATTGGACAGGTTCAAAATTCTCGCTCGCCCGAATATCGGGAAAGTAGGGCACGAATCGAATATCCGAACCCGCTAAGAGAAACGTCGTGTAAATATAAGAAAAATATAAGAAACGCAAACTTTTCTTCTTCGGTTATTGGAAATTTTTAAAATGTTTTATACAGTTTGTTTGGAAAACTGAAACTAAGAATGGTATCAATGGTTGTTAATGCCTATACTGTATGTACAGTTCGGAATTTACTGGAATTTAGTTTTTGAGCTGGGATTTAAACAATGAAAAACCGACCAAGTGCGAGTCGGACTCGCGCACGAAGGGTTCCGTACCATTATTTATAAAACGAACAAAAAATCTCGTTTGTTGTATGGTTGCCCCCCAAAATATTTATTTAATTCTAGTTTTTAGTATTTGTTGTTATGGCGGCAACAAAAATACATCATCTGTGAAAATTTCAGCTCTCTAACTATCACGGTTCGGACGGACGGACGGACGGACAAAGGAGCGAAAACAATAGGGTCCCGTTTTACCCTCTGGGTACGGAACCCTAAAAATATCTATAAACTGGTTTAACTTTTTTAAGGTGAATCGTTATTGCTTGCAAAAGATTTTAAATGTTTAAGAAAATACTGAACACCGTTACTGCTTTTAGCCGTTTTACGTGTTTGATACAGACACAAGCTAGTATTATATTACATCTTCGAATGCATTTGACAATATAAGGATGAAGACAAACAATAGATCTCCTTTTAATGTCAGACACTAGTCAGACAACTTACTAGCGGTTGGTAAAGAAAATACTTCTATTTTGTCTCACAAACCACAATTCTTTCAGCATCCATTTTCTTTGTATCACAAGAAATTGCATTTGTTCTGAGAACTGTGTCTCAGGTTTGTCTCCAGACAAAATTCTGAGAACCTTGTTTGTTTACTTACAAGATTTATTCAGAAGCTCAATAACCATACTGACTACTTTATACGGGCTATGTCTGGCAAAGAATATATTTTGAGAGATTGATCCTCAGCTGTATTTATTTGTAGCTAACTGTGAATATAATATTATCATCATAGCAGGCAATTGCTGTTCACTGCTGAACATAACGTAAGCCTCCCCCAATGAGTGTCACCTATCCCGGTCTCGGTCAGTCCGAATCCATCCATTGCGCACAACCATCTTTATCATCTTGAAAGTATTATGTAGTCCTACTAATGTATCATTGCTCATTGATTTTATTTGCGCATGTGCCCCAAAACCTGAAAAGGCAAGGTGAGAAGATCGTCATCAAACTATCTAGTACTCCAGTCTTATCTAACACTAATAGTCCTTGTATACCATCCGTCCTTGTATCATCTCCAACAATATCATGAGTGCCTAGTACTCGCTCGGGTAGCTGCCGCGCGTCCTTTGTGCGAGTTCGCCTTTGTACTCGCTTGTCGACCTTTGACGAAGGGTGCGTGAAATCGCGATCATACGCATTGCCCGCTTGGGAACTAGGATTTGTATGTGAAGAGAATATTTTTGGGTGTGTTAAAAAGTTTGGGGAAAACTAAGACAGGTTTTGGAGATAACACGGGGATGTTTTTGTTCATATTGGGTCATACAAATTGTATGACACAGTGGCGAATCAAAACGGAGTGGCATTATGAAAAGATGACGTGTTTTCTTTTCTACAGAACTGATGAACGTAGTATGCTTTTATCTAGCATTGTAAACATTTTCAGTCTGACCTAAGTTTATTTCCCTCAAATGTATATCTGAACAGCTTCGTAATGTTTTTTTTGCCACTTTGATAAGTGCAGCGTTTTGCTGCAACCACATCTCATTATAAATTCAGAGTAGATGTTTCCGCTAAGATGTATTTGTTCTTCAGCAATATGTATCATTTATAACATTTTACACCACTACGGATATCACAGCTAAAAGTGTTTTTAAAGTTTCAGATTTTTCGTTAGGAACATGTGCAATATTTTTCAGTAGGAAGATCTGAAATAATATTGACGTATAATAATGTTCGTATAAGTTAAGATGTACAGTCCACAAGGTGTTCTATACTCGACTTGTTATTAACAATTGCTATAATAATTCCCATTGCAACACAAAACCTCAACCCCCATCCCCTTACATTGCTTCCACTCAGCAACATTGATCAAAGTGTCACACTTTGTCTTGTCTAAGCCTCGGCCTGCATACGTGTAATAGCGTTATGCTCTCCTGGTAATCTGCCTGGCACAACCAACTTTTATCCTCAAATGATGAAGAGGCTAGCCCGATGGGATTTTGAGCCTGGATTTATTTAAACGGCGTTCTTTATGGATCTAAATGGCCTTTTTATACGTGGAATATGGATTTATTTCTGTTGTTGTTTTTAAGTTCTCTTAGTAAATAAGGTTATGTTTTGTCACCAAAGCAAGGCAAAAAATAGGATGGATTTAACGGAGACTGTAAATTCCAAACCAATACTCTTATTTCTTTGCCTTTATAAACTAATATTATAAAGAGGAAAACTTTGTTTGTCTGTTTGTTTGGTTGTAATGGATAAACTCAAAAACTACTGGACCGATTTTAAATATTATTTCACCATTAGAAAGCTATATTATCTGCGAGTAACATAGGCTATATTTTATCCCGGTGCGGGCAGTAGCCCCCACGGGACGCGGGTGAAACCGCGGGAAAACGGCTGTAAATATTTCACGGAACCCACATATTGTAAATGTTTTTTTCTAATCTAGAAATCAAGGTAATTCTTCAGTTAATTTTCTCTAGAAAAAGGCAACAGACTTACTAGTTAATGTAACAAGAATAACTATGTAGCCGAAGGTGGTAAAGTCTCCAAGAATTAGGTCAAATGTCTGGAAATAAATGGAGGCAATGAATCACCTGCATCTTACAAATATGGCCTTGTAGCTTTTAAGTTAGGTAATAAAGTCGTTATGTGAAGGAATTTTATTATGATTCATTATTATGATAAGAAAGATTCTGATGAGATATAAAAATAAATATAATACACATGAGGTAGTATTAGTATACTTTGGTGGTTAGCACATAATCAATTCTTTTAACTTAAGATGTAAATTCGTTTAAAATTAGATTAGTCTAGATGCTTTTCCTTACATTTCACTAGCATTTCCCCTTTATAGGTACGGGTAGAACTTTTGTAACTGAACACGAAACTATTCTAATTACTTTCTCAATTGATTAGTTAGAAAAGCGTCTATAGAAAAAGACTTAATCAGATCAGTCGTTTTACCGAGCGTATAAGAAAAGGTGTTATTTTATATCGTGAGGATGTAATCGTAACTTTTTTCTAAATTTAATTAGAAACTGTGTTTTATTAGAAAATCAAATCAGTTAAACCAGATAGTTCTACAATCTAACATACCTCAACACATTAGAAGCTAAAATATATCGCTTCCAACCCGTGCACTCATATTTCAACCCTTCGAAGATCCAATAAAAATACCTATCGTCTGAAAGCCTTTAAAAATTTCATCGACCGTACACCTCTGGAGGCACCCATTTAGTAGGGCAACTGGGGGAATGGGGGACACTCCCCCTTTTACGGCGAAGTGAAAGACATTACTCTTAGATGCGTCTGGATTTATGTGTTTCGAGAACGTTCCTGGATACATATTTGTATGTGGAATTGTGGAGCAATTTAAATTTAATTTGCGAGTTCATATTGTTACCGCTGCGGGCTTATGCTGTCCTGGTAATGAGTGATGATGCCTCGTTAGTCTCTTGAATTGTGTCTCATTTGTTTGGTAAAAATAACCGAATTATGTAGATGACAATTAAGATTGTAATAATTAGAAAATTAAGCTATGTATGTGCACGTAAATACTCTAATTTTTATACGCAAACTTACGTATTTCAGCTATTACATTCCCAATCACAAACACCTTTGAATTGGAAGATGCTTTGTTGCTATCCATATTTATAAACAAAAACACAATTTATCTTGTTGAGTGGTATAAATGCTTGGTTTGCCAAAATTCTCCACACATTTAGTAAAATGATTTCTTTGAATTGAATCGCTTCAAATCAATTTCAAATACAAATTATTGGTGAGCACTCAATTACGTTAGCAGTTCGAAGAGAAATGCCTAAACCATTCAATTAGTCTAATTGAACAACAAACAACCACAAAATGATAAAGCAAACAAACTATTTGCTATTCGGTCAATTGTTCATACATTTAAATGAATAGGTGGAAATGTGGTGATCGATGAATTACCGAATAACCAAATATCGCGGTTTTAAGAATGAAACGGTTTCAAATATTGGTTGCACATGTATTTTATTTAGTGCTATTAATTATGTAGAGAGAAAATGCTGAATTTATTTACTAAAAGAATTAGGTATTAAATTAACAATTTTAACATATAAAGATTTATTACTCGTCAAACTGTTTTATTTATGATGGTTTTCTTGAGATGAAAACTATTTCTTTAGGTTAACGTTATGAATAGTTTTACCAGCTCAAAAGACTGTACCAAAGCATTCTTCATCCCAAACCAATGCTCAGGAACCGAGACCATAAAACCCTCGGTATTCCAATGACACACGTGCGAACTACCGATGAGTAATAAAACCTCTGTTTTTGTTCACATTTGTTCATGTATTCATACACTAATGAGGTTCTCATTTAGCACCATCGTAAGTGCTGTTGGCAAATATAATTGCATACACGTGACGACTATGGGACGCAGTAAAGTGCATTAGACTGTGATAAAAAATTCTGTTGCATTTGAAAAAACATCTGCATGTTGGAATTTTAGATTGAGTTCACATTCTTTCTGTTTATATTTTTTACTACTTTAAGGTAAAAATGACAAAGTCCAGGATTTCTTGTCAATGAGAAACCAATGGTGATCGTGTCAATTGTTCCCAGCCAAAATATAGAAAGTTGGATCATGGAAAGAAGTCTTCAGGGTAATGAAGCCTCATTGATTCTCATTAATTTGTAATTATACACCAATCTTCTTGGCATCAATATTAGTAGATAATCTAATAAATTATATGTTGTGTTTAAATTGTTTGACAAGTTTTTTAAATCTATAACCGATTTTTTTTTCTTTTGTATATTTTTTTCGTCAATATCACCGCCAAGGTCCTATCTCTTATATAACGGTACTATCGTCTATGGCATAGTCAGGTCCCTTAACAGCTCTTTAGCAAGTAAACTTCTGACTCCTGTGTTGAGTTAGGTGTTGTCCCTCAAATATATCTTCAAGTCTGTCGAGCGCAGTTTGTTTCAAACTCTCTGAAGCCATCATAAGTTTGTGTGGATGTATGAAAAGGACTGGGTTAGTGAGATGTATAACTATCACGAGTGTACAAGTAAGTTGTATTGTTTATATCATTCACGAATACTTAGATTTTTATACTCTGACTGATGTACTGACCACTGATATAAGTTTTATTTTTGACGGTCTTGTGAGTAAGCAATTAAATTAATTAAAATTGGAAGGTGTTTTCCTTCCGCAAAACCTTCCTTAGGAGCGTTCTAATTTGGACAAGATATCATGTTTTTATTACCTTTCAAATGAGTTGTTTGTAAAGAGTTTATTGAAGGAATGTTCCATTAAACTTTATTTCAAACTACATAAGATTCACTCTACCCCATCCTTTACTGACCTCACTAAACATAATATAAAAAAGCCCACAAAAGGGCCACACCTAGGCCAAAGTCCTCGCATTTCTTGCGTCATTCGATCTCTTCAAAGGGATAGCTATAGATATTCAAAATTAACTTCGATTCAATGGACCCGACGGGGTCCTTTGGGCCAAAATAAAAATTCACCCTTTAATCGGATCCCAGGTATTTTTGGGCCTTAGGCTTTTGATGTAATATTAAACAAAGTGTAAGAATCTTGTTTATTAGTGGACGGGGTTTGCAGGTAATTTGAGCAGGAACTATGGGTTTCTTCTTGTTAATTAGTAACGTTACTCTGCGTGATTAAACAAATAAACAATTTGTTTAGAACTCTTGTTTTTTCTAGTAATTGTTACTGTTACAGCTTTGTAGAAGTTACACGTAAAAATAATACTGTGTTCTTGTTTCTCGGAACTGTCGAGTTTAAGGAATGAATTCCATAGAAATTCTCTGTCGTGTAATTTTTTTTAAGTTTTTCCCTAAAAAAAGAAACACAGGCATTTGTTTTGTAGTTTCCACTTTAATGTTCACATCCTGATTCTCATTTATCGATTTCACAGCAACAAAAATACGAACAGAACAAAACACAGAAATAATCTTCCCCAAGTTTGTTCAGGCAAAAACAAACATAAGTGCTGAAATTTCATTTAACTTCAGGAACCGTTAACTCAAAACTACATAAAAGGCAAATTACATCCACAATGAACGGAGATGCCTGCTAAATGCATTTCTGACAAAGATGGATGATCCTGACTTGCGATCTCGCCGCCCTCTACAAATTTATTGGGGAAACTCTCACAGATCCGATAGGAATGTATTAGAAAAGTTCCTTTGAACATCTGCGGTGACATTCAAGGACAAGTAAGGGCACTAGGAAAGTATATTTGTGTTTATTACCTTTTTCTCTTACTAGTAAAAGCAGGAAAGAAAAAAGATTAGTATCAATTTGAGTCAGTAAAAGCTGTTATTTAGTAAAGTTTTTGCTCCTAAGTTCTTTAGAGCGGGTAAGTGTGGCTACGCGGCGTAGTACTGTTGCTACGCGCGTAGTCACAAGGTTACGTAGTCGCGTACATTCGACTACGAGGACGCAGTTATGCATTTCTGTGTATGCGCTTTTGCCAGCATACACACAACTGAGTTACAATCTTCAGTGTATGGACATAAGGTTAATTTAGCGCTGTCGATGCTGAAAGGGCATGTGCTTTGAATCGAGTGCAGCGTTAACCGTTTTTAATGTGATTTTGGTAGGTCACTTTGAGCGAATGTTGCCTTTGCAATGCATGGACAAACCCAATAGTCTTCATAGAAAACAGAACGGTGCCCCTATGCTAAACCTCAAATTACATTACACATAGTATAACATATATGTACTACGTGGTATCTAGAATCAAATTGATTGGAAGTTCAATTTGTGCGGAATATAATCTTTTCCATGTAGATATAAAATAAACTTGTCTACTACTAAGTTTAATACATTATGGTTTGAACTTCCCAGCAATAAACATTTCACCTATCTTGATTAAAACAAGCTATTACATTAATATTGTATATATTTTTCAACAAAACAGCCATAAAATAGCTCAACGCATACAGATTACGCAACAAATACGGTTGAAATAACTCCCATTGACAAGTCAGTTTCGACCATTCTGCATTTTACGGCCTATATTTCAGGCTATAGATTTGTTGGGCTGCCTCGTAAAAAATAACTTTGTGCCGACATCGGACGTAATACATTTATCCCTTCGAAGTATTGGTGCCGTGTCGGACTTGACGATAAATGTGGGTAAAGCTTGTACCACACTGCCACACATTGACTTTGAATTCTACTTTAGTTTGGGGAGAACAGAGCAAGCTTTTTCTATGAGTTGTTGTGGATGTGTGCTTTGACTTTTGTTTGTGAAGAACAGGCAAGCTTTTTCGATGTGTAGTGATGGGTGTGTGGTAGTGTGTGATCCGCTTGTTTTAATGTAGACTGTTTAGGCAATTGTAACCTACATACTAAGTACCTATATAACGAAGCGAAGGAGTATTTTATTTGTTCGCCTGAATGCGCTGGTCTGATTTGAAATAATGTTTCAGTGAAAAGATTTTAGAGTTAGCACGTGAAAAATCACACCTGCTTGTTATCCAGGCGTGCAAAGTAGATCCTATTGGATATGACAGAAAAACACTAACAAGTCAACACGAATTTTCATCCATTTTCTGTGACCTTAAAAAAAACATAAATTCAGTGCAATCATTTATAATTTCCATATTTCTTTAATGGATTTCAATACAACAACACAATCCATTAAAAAACCAACAGTACATAAAAGCGCTTCCATCACAATTAAACGTAAATATTTACAGCGCTGTTTCCACTGAATTTTAATGCCGTGTTCATGATCAGTGACAGATTGTACCGTGTACCATAGAGAACTAAATGACTAGCGGAGGTCCCGTAACCAAAAATCTCCTAAAAAAAGTAGCGCGCCAAAATGCGGGTAGTCGGGGGACGAGGAACGTTACTGTTCTCGCCCTTATACTGGGCGTATAAGGGCGAAATAAGTAATTAAGGACCCGAACATTTTTTGTAATAAATAAAAGAAGAAGACAAATAAAAAAAAAGAAACCCATAATAACCCGTAATACCAAAAATCGTTGACAGGTGTCTCAAAGAACCCGAAAGCCTCGTTAGTTCACTTGTAACAGATCGTTTTGGTCAAGCCCACGAGTAAGAATTTGACCCAGAAGAAGGCACCTGACCTACCTTCCTTATGACACCTCCACTATCTTTCCTTCCTACGTGGATGGAATACAAGCGCTGTGATCACGTGTTTGTCAGCGTGACGTCATCAAATATGGCTGTTGTCACGCTATCACGGTCATGTGGATGCTGTTGAATAATATATATAAGTTAATGATAGATTAATCGGTATAGTTGGTGCTATCAATTATTTCGCGAATTCTATAAAGTTGAATTTTGTGTAAAAGTTTAAATAAAAGGATTTCGCAAATCACAAATCAAATACATACATAACATATATCCCGACGAATCGAGAGCCTTCGCCTTTTTGGGACTTCAAAATTGTTAAAAATGAAAATACCTATTTCTCGAGTATAAGTGTGCGGATTTAATTCCAGATTAGGCTGAGTTGAAACCCGTTTCACATAATTTTTTGCTATACATAATATGAACCAATAATTAGAAAGACAGGATTGATAACACTCTTGTTGAGACTCTTTATCTACCGAGTCTTTTCTTTATACATATTGTAATGCCAACTCAATGCAACAAAATTTACACATTACCATTACCAATCAACATTATAACCACTTACTGCATCCGAATCGAATAACCGAAACAGCGATCACACACTTCAGCTACACTATAACACAGGTTAGTCGCTCGAGGACAAAGCAAACACCACAATACTGCCTTTGTTATTAAACGCGTCCACGGGAAATTAACCCATTGTGTGTCACGGCGGCTGAGTGCTAATCGTGACACGTCACGTTTTGTTTACCTGACACTCATGTTTATGCTGGATGAAGAGGTAGAAGGAATTAGCTGTTCAGCTGGTATGGTAGTTACTAGTTTCATAGTATTTTTTGGTTGGTAAAATGTCCGCGTGTTGGTTAAATGTCAAACGAGCGCTAATCACTGTCGTCAATACATAGTTTTACAAGTTGTAAGTATTTCTAAGACAGTTGTTATTGTTCTCATAAGTTTATATGTTATTTATTGCAACAAGTTTAGTTTAGTTTTCTGTAATTTTAATAAGAAGTGTTTTTTTTTTTTGTTTTGTATAATTTTTCTAGTTCAAGTTCTGTCATTATTTAGCGTATGTTGGTTAACCTGTAATTGGCGACTGTGTAAGTCCTAGTAATAACAGAAATTGTACTCTATGCTTTATCTACACAGAAGCTGTTGGTAAACCTTTTTAATAAATAAATAAATAAATAAAAGTTGTTACTAGTATTCTTGTTATTTGAATTACTAGTAGATTAATTTCCCACAACATGATAAAAAATAGCTTATTTCCTTTCTCAAGTTTTAGGCTATTTGTGTACCCATTGAAATCGGTTTAGTAGTTACGTTAGTACGATCCGTGTCATGATGTGTAGAAAATCTAAAATTTAAGCTCTCTCAGGTCAGCTGACCAGCATATAACAACGCACACGCACAAAATAAATAACCCACACACATGTATCTTTATCACGGTAGCGGTAGTCTACCTACCTGCACACGTGCACCATAAGCTATATAATAACATTAATGACACCATAATCACCGCTAATTGTGACGGTAGTTTGTACAAATAGTATAATTGGTGTGCTTTACAACACGCTATGCTCATAAGGGGCCCATAACCGTCCCACTGAGTCTTTGTCACGCTCTTAGAGAGCTAGTTTACGTACTTAAAGTACCTTAATTGGCGTGACAGACGATATTTTGTATACCTGCGTGATAGTAATTATATCTGTAGTATAGTAATAATTGTTATAGTGTAATGTTTTGTTTTGTGTAGGTGGTAAAGGAGAATTGAGTGGGTTGTACCCATGTTTACTGGGTGTAATGATGGGATAGAAGATTAGTGTATGTTATAATTTAATCTTGGGAAAGGTCCACGTTTTGATAATAGTTAGGCGGTGTTCTTTATAGAGCTTACTCGGGGTAAAGTGATTGCTTTGTTTATCATAAGAAGCCTTAAAGTATTATGACCTAAATAAAAATAATAGTTTCCTCATAAAATTCATTAATTCTTTTAAAGGACAAATATACAGACACTCGGGCTTAAAAACGAGGAATTAAATCAATGTAAAAACTGAAAGCGATTAAAACTTTATTCGAAAACTAGTTTAGTAGTGGAAATATGAATGAACCAATAATCAAGCAATTACCGAGGCTTTCTGGTCAAAGTTTTAATTAAGCACCGAGTCCCTTAGTGATTGGATATAATAAAAAATAATCTATTCTCATAAAAGCTTCATAATTTTTAATCACCGCTTTTGTATTTCAAATACAAAACTTGTCGATTTTAAATCGATCAATATCGTTTGAAGAGTCTCGAAAGTTGGCCGCTGAAATGGCTGATGCATCATCGAGCATCGAGCACGAATCGAGAGCTCGAGATTACCGATTCTCACACTCGATATATCGAGGGCCTCCCGGGAATTTCGTGAAGATTATATTCCATTGAGAAGGGTTCGTGTTGTATATAAACTAAGCCGCATTTGTGTGGGTCGTTGCGATTTTCTAATATACTTCGAACCGTTTTCTAATCGGAATCTTTTAAGTCGTATATTCTAGAAGCAAAAAACCTAGACTTGAAACTTGAAGGGTTATTGCGGGTACTGTGGTAATATGTCTAGCTTCTGTTTTTATATGTATTTTCTGGGTAGAAGGTTTTTTTGTAAGAATATTCGAGTGATGAAGAAATTAATCGTATTACCTTACTTTAAGTGTAAGTAAGGTAATACGATTAATAAAACGTAACGAAAATAAACGTGACTTTACTTATGCATTTTAGAAAATTAATAATGCAGTCATAAACCTATTCGTTCATAACACAAGATGTCATAGTTAATAATAATGTGTACTACACATAATTTCACGGCACGTGTCTCCGCTCTGCATAACAAACAACAAAGTTTAAGAAAACGACATTTCCACAAGTCAATTTCGCGGTAACAGCAGCACACAATACTATTGTTACTACTTGCTTTCAAAGTAACAGTTTCCGATAATATCGGATAAGGATACCAGGGGATCAGGAAATAGGTGTTGGTCACATATGGCACGAATGTTATCACGGCGCTAGGCTCCCGCTTAAAGGGTAGCTGAAAGGTTTCCCAAGAGAGTGAGAACGTCATTTGAGGCGGGAAGACGTGCCTTTGAAGATGCTATAAGTTTTTCAACGAGTAGTACAAAGGTTGCATGGTAAAAATGGGCTTATTTTTATAGGGAATGGCGTGATTCCGCGTGCTACGCACACAAATATTTGTCCTGGTCTATTCGCTCTTGTAACAAATTGCGTGCGTATTTTGTGCGCGAACACATATGACATTTACAATAAAGTAGATAACATTATTTCTCGTTTTCCATACCATTGCAATCCAAACTAATATTATAAATGCGAAAGTAACTCTGTCTGTCTGTCTGTCTGTCTGTCTGTCTTTCTGTCTGTCTGTCTGTCTTTTCTTCACGCCTAAACTACTGAACCGATTTGTGTGAAATTTGGTACAGACATAGTTTGAAACTTGAGAAAGGACATAGGATAGTTTTTATTATAAAAAATTATAAAAAAATAAAATTTATTTCGGACATATAGCGCCATCTATTGGTCAAACCAAAAATCTGCCGAAGTCACTATTCCACGCGAACGAAGTCGCGCGGGCAAAAGCTAGTTCTTACATATGCGGATGCGGGGTGGTCGGTATTTAATGAAAGACTCATTAAATACCGACCACCCGCATCCACTTTAACTAAACTCCAAAACAGATCAATTTCGATAAGGAGCGAAAAAATATACATGAAGTGTGTGAAAAGAAATCTAATTTTGTGAACGATGTATATTTTTCTCCGCAAAGAGAATTCCTTCAGTTAGAAGTAGAACGCGTATTGGTTTTTTATCTGAAAACATTCGAAAAATAGGTCTCAATATTTTTTATCCGTCTGTTTTTTGCTTATCTCGAAAGAGAGATGAATGCGAAATGAATTTCCGCGTGATTCATAATGCACACGTTTGTGAAAAATATATTTTTTGTTACGGTATTATTTTCAATGGAATAAGGAAGAAATGCGTTATTTTATCGTACCTACTCGCTTCACAGAGCACGAAGGCAGTACCTATAGAGAATGGTTAAATTAAAAAGGTGAATAGGAATAAATTATGGCGCGGCCAGGAAGCATCACGCCTGAATCGGCTTGGTGTCGTGCGGGTGTACTTTATTGTCCTAATAACAACATGAAAAATCTTACTTTAGATCACTTTGTCCTCGTCGATACAACGACGATATGTAACTAATGCTTACTATTAAAATACCGATGTTTTATGGGTTATAAAACAAACGAACCAGACGACATACGTACATATGTGTCTTTATAAAGCGGTCACCAAACATACATACAGAAAAACAATCCAAAACAAATCACTAACAGTAGGTAAAATTTGCCACCAGTCGAGCAGTGCCTCAGTCACCCACGCAACAAAAATCAAAAAGCATTGAAAAACTTTCCATAAAGAAAAACATGTTTACCACCGACGTTTTCCTTAACTTTCTCGACAAAGCTATTTATTGGTAACAGAAAAATATACGAGAGATATTTCCAAGTATCAAGTGTGTAACATGGTTAGGATAAATCTGAAGATATCGGCAGATAACCAAATTCAATAACATGATGTCAATGTAACACTGTTATACTGTTTCATATTTGGCGGGGAAAATGGGGTGTTCGCTTATATGACTTGTCGAAAGAGGTTTATCTTTAAACAGTCTATAAGGTTATGCCGTTTTGAACCGCGGAATAATGGAAATGCATGGTAATGGAGATGATATATTATTGATTAACAAGATTTATATAACTTATTTATTTACTGTTAATTTGCTTACAGAGTAGAAGATACAGAATTTGGAAATAAGACCCGTACCAGAAATGACAAATTCGTATCTCTTGTAAGCAATAGGTTTATAGAATCCCGTAATAACCTTGTTTAAATATTAGACAAGGATTTAAATTGTCTTGTACTACTTTCAAATAAAGATATTCTGTAATCTGATTGCTCATTAAAAATTGCAATCTCGAATAGGGTTGTTTCCTAGTATTCGGTCAATTAAAAATAGGTATATGCACCGAAAGTTCACAAAACGAGAAACACGATAAGCTATATTATATTATTTATAACTGACCACATAATTTTTAAATAATTTATGAAATTTAAATTTATCGTCTATTACGTCACGCCCTTGAAAACGGCGAATCGAGTCCGATGTCGTCACTTTACATTGACAATGACAAGTATTTGACAGTGACAGTCTATGACAAGTATAACCTGAGAATTGATATGTTGTTTTCTTCAGTTTTTATTTGTATTTGAGCGAAAGAAAGTTAGGAAAGAATGATAGTTTTATTGTCGCTCAATTCTTTGCTAATAACCAAGATGACACAAATATAACCTCAATAACAAACACAAACTTTACGTTCCTTTGCACAGTTTTATTTTACCGCGTACGCAACTCAAAACATTACAGGTATTTTCTTTTGTGCCCAATGTTTAAAAATAATTTAAATGTTTTAAACATTTGTTTTTGTATCTATAATATAAGAATACGTTATTAAAATTTAAAAATCAATGAGTTCTATCTAATTAGTTTCTTCTCTTTAGATGTGCGTTAAAGTGTAAAGGAACACACAGTACAATATGACGTCACAGTCACGTGATCGAGCGTTTTCTGGGCAATGTTTTAATATAAATAGAAAAAAATCGAATACATAAAAAGTAAAGAGATTTAAGACGCAAAATTCTAGGAGGGGTGATCTTTAAATTATTTAGAAGCTATTTAAATAGATTTTCGAAAATTGGAAACAACCCTATTGGCAATATGTATAATTTATATTGCAAAACCCACTCAGATCTTATGAATATTAAATCCCATATTTTTCCAATAACAAATGCTTTGTTGCCTGAATATGAGAATGAAGCCGTAAACTTATTTTATTGGTCAATTTATTGAGTTTTTATCACCAAATATATCAATGGAAGTGATTTAGATGGAATTTTTATCCCCGTCAATAATTTTGGAACATGAATGTGGGCTGTCTCTTTTCTCTCATCTTCAACAATTGTTCGCCGCTTAGTGACACTTTCAGCATCAATTCCTTTCATATGATATCTCGTGTTAGCTAAACACTGTGATGAAGATATATTATTCATTGACAGCGAACCTATTCACAAAGCAGAGACATTCTCTGACAACCCTCAGATACGATACTATCAGTTCTACCGTCCCTCGCGATGTCCATTATAGTCTCAGGAAGGACGTGTCAGTGAGCGAGACAGTATTATACCCGTGTCTAACGACTGTAAGGGAGAGACATGTATCATTGTGTTGCGTTTCGATTGTTAGAACTTTGTATGCAGAAAGGAAACTCCTTTTATGTCTGCGCGCCTAGTACAACGTGTTGGTTTTACGATATACTATTTCGCTCTGTTTTTTCTATTCACGTCATATTTATTATGTTCGTACTGGAATATTTTTTACGTTATTTGACACCTGCGTTTCAGTTTAGTGAGATTTGTAAGATTTTCTTTCATTTTCTTTATATGGTTTTGTATGAACTTTCAACTTACTGTTGCGTCTGCTATACATATGTACTTGAGCAGTCATTCTCTTGCTTGTTTAGTTTTCCAAAGAATTAAAATTTTCTCATAGTCTAGCTTTTACGCAAAAATTACGGAACCTATAGGAAGATATACAGATGTCTAAAGCCTGAAAAATGACATTAGTTACTATGTATTTATCCGGGTTCAAGAAGTAGGTCCTTGTGGACGCACTACATATATAAAGAACAGGTAAGCCATGCAAGTTTACATGAGGAATGCATTCCAGTCTAGTTTTATATAAAACTTTATTTACTGGATACAATGTAATCTTTTTATAGCTCATATTTTAGGAACAGAGAAATACAGAATTTCTCTGTTTTATAGGATATTCTTGGTTTATAGAATAGCCGGGACTTGTATTTATTGAAAATTTTATTGTATTGGAAAATTTTGATTTATTTATCGCCACATGTGTATTTGCAAATATCGGTGTATTTTTGTTGAGTACTAGTGTTTTACATAACGCGACTGCGTATCTGACCTCTTCAACTCAGTCTCCTTTGCAATACGATATCCCTTAGTAAGGCTGGTTATCAGATTTCTTACTTCACAAGACCAATAAAAAAAAACATAAGCATTATAATCCTTTTTTGAAATAGCTATCAAGAATTTGAAATAAGATTCTGTCTTGATATTACAAAAGGCTCTATCCTAATGGTTGAGGTTCAGTTTAATAGGAGCAATTTCCGTTTGACCTTCGCGTTCTAAAGGAGCTATGTTTTCAAAGAGAAAATAGGGTTTTATTGTTCTTTTGACATGGTGAAATGAGGTTAGGACAAGTAAATAGAGGTGAGGTTTGCCTTGACACTTCAAAAAGGATTTTTAGTCAAGTTTTTGTTCCAAATGAGCATAGGTCCATAACTCATAATATATATTATACCATGACGTTATTAAGTTATTTATATGAAAGCACTACCATGACAAAAGCAATGCATTACCCACTTAATAAGTTTCCGTAACAACATAATATGGCACTCGAGAAAAATCTTAAACAACGAATTAGGTTAACGCACGTCAACTTTATCAATTTATCCGGGTGACGGGCACCGCGCCCATTATCCGGGCCCGGCTGCCACATGTTACCCCAACCCGGGCGGGGGGAGGGAACAGCCCTCCGGAAAATGTACAAGCTCCTACCGTACACTATTTATGACGGCGCTGCGTATTTACATTGTGTACATAGCCAAAACGCATCCATAGGAAACTGCTCGCTGATATTTTGTAATGCTGTTTTTTATTTTGTGATTCCAAAGTATACACGAATTTTGCGTACTGCTCGAGTATAATTCGTAGCTTAGACGTGCACATGCATCTTTCCAATTTATACACGGTCAAATTTAACTATACAAAATTAATATTAGGTAAAGTATTAAATAAAAATGGCTTTTGAATCTGAGTTTGTTTATTAAAAATGCTAATTAAACAGGCTTCTTTTTAATATCATTATTCGCCCCCAAAAATGTATGTTGCCTTATAAATTACTAAGTCAGCCACAATTAACGAGCATCTAAATAATACTATCTTAGCCACTAGTTATCTTCTAAGTAAACCACTCTAAATACAACTCAGCATGATGGTTATTTTTTAGCATCTAAATTTGTAGCAGGCATTCTAACAGTAAACTTCTAAAATACCATTAAATGACATCATAAAATATATTTAATTAGCTTCTAATTTTTTAACTCAGTACGTTTAAAATGTAAGCAAGCAACATGCAGCAAGCATCGCTTCTGTCACGGCTCCGGTGCTGCGGGGCTCCGGCGGTCCCATGCGAGCTTATCGTCGCAGATGGTTTTCACGCTCACCACCGCAGCTTCGGCTTGCTGGCCGGCTCAGCCGGCCAGCCTCAGCCGCGTCGGCGGGCGTTAAAACTACCTGCGCCTCAGCTCGCAGGCCGCCTCGCCCCTCCGCGCCTACGCGGTTTTGAATTGCACTCTAGGGGTAGGCCAGACAAGACTACGTGGAGTCGGTTTTGCAGCCATTCGTTTTCGTCACTAACTTCAATTTTTAATTGAACAAGCATTATTAATATTTAAATTAACATTAAATGCTAGGTCGTGTTTTAATCAAAATGGCGAGCATGCAACTCCTCGCGAATAGTTTGGAATCGTAAAGATTTTCGCGCCTATTCCAAAGTATACACGATTAGTTTGCATGCGGACTAGCAATGTATATTATGGAACAAAGCAAGTTACTTTGGCCACTACAAAATATATGCGAGTATTTGCGTACTGCTACTGTATACATCGGAAGACTTTGTATAAAAAGTGAATTCCAATCTATTCGCGACTAGTTTCACACGCTTGCGTACTAGCCATGTACATTCTGTAAATACGCGACGGCGCTTTCTTTCTCAATAAGTTAACATTAACTACCCCGCCAAAGCAATTCCAATTGTATTCACCAACAATAGACCTCAAATTCCTACAGCACGAAGTACCACTTACTACCTTCTACAAAATAAAACAATCCCCGTTGTACTCTCAACAATCAAATATCAACTTACAGTTAACGAGGGAAGATTCATAATCGCTTGGAGCTTTTCGTGTAGTGTTAACGTTTCGGATCGTGCCTTTCGAGATGAATCCGCGAGAGTACTTATTACGAAGCTCCTATTTCGCGAGATCTGTGTATTTCTTGATATACAAGCGATTTACATTCGTATTGGTAAGGTGCTTAAGAATATTTTGGCGTGGAACTGTGATGGCGTTTATCCTGTTTTGGATTGCATTGGCTCTGTTTTTCAGTGAGACTGAAATCGTTTTTCGGATAAGACGATTCATCTAAATGTTTTTTGCATCTTTGTTTTCCATTGTTTTGTGTTGTATTGTTGAAGTCTCAAGTTTGGTGACCCGTTTGATCTTTTAGTGGGTTATTGTTCAACATTGTTGGTGTTGTGTTGCTGTCACAGAATAATAGATTTATTATTTACGAGGGTTAAATTAAACAATATCACCGTCTAAGTTTTACCTCTTATAAGCTGCGGTTTATATCTTCAATGGTGTTAAATTATTAATAATGATTACTTCAGAGAGGTTAGTCCTATTTATGGCTGAAAGTCGAAAGTTTTTTGCCTATAAGGCTTCGTAACGTAAACCTTTGTTGTTGTGAGAAAGGTTCTGTGAAAGTGATAAGCCTTTCTTTTTTTCGCTCTAGAGCCCCGGCTTGCTGCTATGTTATTAGACTTATTATCATCTTAAAATCGCTCAAACGTTATCCAGTTGTATTTAGATGCAAAGAAAGCCATCTGTCTTTCAGGATGGCACTAAGTTAAGTTCAAATTAGGACAGGGCTAGATAGAAACTTTGAGAAGTGTATTATCCTCCTAAATACAGTAGCTCTTTTGAGATGCCAGTGAATCTATGGAAAACAGCTATTTTAACTTTATTGTCATTGAAGTGGGCGTTTTAAAAGAGCAACCTCTATAAACTACAATCATACTATTACATTCATAGATCCTTGAATAGACTTTACTATAACAACTAAACGACGTAATCCTATCCTCATGATACCTTATATACCTTTCTTATACATACATATATCACTTGTAATCAAATCAATTCTTCTTCTTCTTATATAATACGCCCTAGTGTCAGAGTTTTCTTAAATCCGCCTGACGGCATCTAACATGGGATTGCAACAATGATCAAATCAATGTAATGCACAAAGTTACTGGCAGATCACTCACTACTATGTCTTCATGTTTGCTCGGCATATGCAGAGTATGTAATATCTCATCTTCGACATAATACCTCTAAGTGTTGTGTAAAGATACTGAAGTGTCGAAGTGCTGATGGCGATGTAGACGTGGTAGTGTGTGATCCACTTAAACTATAACTGGCGTATGCTTATGTTTATGGCACTATATATTGGATAATAATCAGGATTACTGTAGAAAATAGAGCTGATATTTGTAGTATTACATCGATATCTACCGTAAAATTATGTTTACGGTAGAGTTTTTAGGGTTCCGTACCCAAAGGGTAAAACGGGACTCTATTGTTTTCGCTCCTCTGTTCGTCCGTCCGTCCATCCGTCCGTCCGTCCGTCCTTCTGTCACCAGGCTGTATCTCATGAGCCGTGATAGTTAGAGAGTTGAAATTTTCACAGATGGCCGGTTTTGCTAAGCGTTTCTGACGCTACTTTCTTTATAATAAGTATTTTTTTTAACAATTAGAAGTAGTACCGCAGGGGCGCGAAAAAATCTAATTAAACCATAAGAACATACTAAAAACCGAATCACCAACACTACAGACAACTCGACCGCACATTGGGTGCAATACAAAATCCAATTGGCCCAACTCAATTAAATGGCCGCGACAGTTTTAGTGGCGTTGCAAACTGTAAATAACTAGTCCAAGTGTCACAGACAAATGAAACTTGCACTGTGGACCAATCTGCACTAGATTTTGTACAAAATAATGTAAACTTATTTTTAGAGCAGCCTGTGAAGTCGTGACTATACAAGCTGTTGATTTGCATCCGTGCCATAGTCAAGGACGTAATTACGCTAATGAAATACTACTACATTACAATGACAAAAAAAGCAATGCATATTAGCTATTTCTCGCCTACTGTAATTCCAATCGATTATTTACGTATTTTATGTCCTCCTCCTAAAGTATGGCACAAATGCAAATCAACACCTTGTATAACAGCTGCAAGGGTCCATTGATCATAAGATTAAGCAACGCTTGGTGAAGTCAGTCCGTGGATCGGGTGACCATCTTGTCATAATGAGTTTTTCCGTGTTTCGGAGGGCCCGTAGGACCCCAGCTGTCAATTGAACTTTTTTGCCAGTCATTAGAGTAGTCAGAAGCTAGAAAGTTAGACAACCAGTCTTACCACAGGGTATTGGGTAGCCCAGGTAACTGTGTTGAGGAGGTCAGAGTGCTGATTCCGAGTTTTGACAGCATTCTCAACTCGATACGTATTTATAAGTCTATTGAAATAAAGAGTCGTATGCTACGTCACATGATTTAGGTATTACTTCTTCTTTCATTTTGCCGGTTAATAATGATTACACTCGCAAAAGTGAGCTCAAGTGTAATACGACCAAGTACTGATGACAGTCTTTATTAAATACACAATTCTAAGATAAGTGCTACGTGATTCAATAGTATGATAATCTTCGCATCGAAAAAATTAACTTGCAATACTCGCACTGGGCACTCAGATAGGCAGTCGCTCTTTGTAAAACACTGGTTCAACATAGTTGAGAAAAGGCTAGGCCGATGATGGGTTGTCAATCAGTATAACCAAGAACTATCTTGTTGCCCAGGTACCCGGGCAAGCCGATACTCCTTGGAAAGTCAGTCACCCCTTCTATAGGGGGGGCGTTCCTATCAGAGTCATAAAAATAGGGAAATGAAAGATGAATTTTATTACTGTTACCGTTACTTTTTTACTAGGATACCATAGTTTTTCTTACTATTTTTATTATTTTACTTGAGGGTACTTTATTTTATGATGTTATTTTTTATATAGGTACGTGTCTACCGATGAATTCTGGCATTTCTATCTCACACTAGTTTCTTTCCATCGTGTTTGCGGTTTTATTTCAGCATATAGATATAGTTTCCGTAGTTTTCTGGAACATTTCAGTGGCTTTAATTAAAATTCTTTGTTAAAAAACTAGCTTAATATTTTAAGGGCCAATTTTTCAATCGCCGGATCACTTTTATTTGAAGAATATGTCTGGCAGCTATGTATTTATTCATCCGATACGAGTTAAATGATGACTTAAAAAATCGGCTCTTAGTTATTTAAACTCTAAAAGCCCAACAGTCATATAATTCTTTCCGCATTTAACGGTACAAGTAAAGAAATATCTTTATAACTTATGCCACATTAAATGCGGGCTAACCCGTTGCATTGGCCTAGTGCCAGGAACAACCTCTCATACTACACTCACGAGCATTTGATTAACCACATACACCATTAAATAACATAACATTTCCTCAACATCATCCGTTATTATTGTAGCTACAACATAATAAAGTAGGAACACTAAATTGTCTTATAAAAATGTAATGGGATATGATTGTTATGGGCTTGGTAATAGAGTCGTTTGTTAGACTATTTTATTGGTGGGAATTACTTCCTTTTGGAACTAGATATTAGTATTAGGTTTGTAGGATTATTTCCGCATCTACTTATAATAATCGAGATGAGTAGATTATTATTATTCATGTAACCTTCATACCTATTATTAATGTAACCTTTTTCTTAATATTATAAGTAGGTAAAGGACAAGTAAGACGAATTATTTTTAAACTCCAAATAATGCACATTAACAAACATCATTTTTTTGTAAACATCAACTTAACATTGTTTCGAATTTTGAAATTCGAACTCGTATATATTTTAAATCCGAGTTTTATTTTGTCTGGATTTTGAATTTGAAATTCGAACCCAAAAATTCTCTATTCCGTGCAAATGTTCAATCTATGTAATTTGTTTTGTTACCAGTGACGAGACGAGAGAAGTGGACGGCCGCACGAGGTCCGAGTCTGGTGATGCGGATTCCGTATATCACGTGCGAGGTGCCCTACACGACCAGAGGTGGAGAGATAACCAGGTGAGGAACGTGGGTTATACCTATTTGATGTGTGACTAGAAATTCTTTATTGGTAAGGGACACAAACCACAGAACCACGATTTGGTTGGAGGTTGATCACGCATCAGATGTTAACACCAAAAAATTAACTCAAAATACATACAAACATTTTCTCTATCCAAAATCTATAAATAAAAAAGTTGAATTCATATTTGCATACGAACCAAATTCTACGCATACTAAACAAAACCCATCAACTTCTTCTTCTCAAATAAAACAATCTTCACCAAAACACCAGGAAAGCATAAAACTGAATAAGCAGAACATTTCATACAATGAAGATTTGAAACTAAAATAATAGGACGTGTATAAAACGTTGAATCTGCGCTGAATAAATTGAATTGTACTAGGCTAGCAGGCAGCCGAAGAGATAGCGGGTGTCAGAAGTTGCTCGGTCAAATTACCGGCGTGAACGCTACTGCATTTTAAATGAAAACTCCGCCTTTGAATGGAAACACATACGTGATACATTTTAGTTTCGAAACTTTTGTTGAATTTTTTAGTGTGTAATGGGGATTTACATATTGTTTAGTGTAGTTTAGCATCTTCCAAGACATTGTTTTTGTTGCCTAAATTCGCAGTAGAGTGACTTGACACCATAAGATAGAAAAAAAAAACCGGCCAAGTACGAGTCGATATCTATAAATATATATATATTGCAAAACTGAGCAAAAAATTACGTTAGTTGTATGGGAGCCCCCCGAAATATTTATTTTATTATAGTTTTCTATTTATTGTAATTGTTGTTCTAGCGGCAACAGAAATACACCATCTGTGAAAATTTCAACTCTCTAACTATCATGGTTCATGAGATATAGCCTGCTGACAGACGGACGGACGGACAGAGGAGCGAAAACAATAGGGTCCCGTTTTACCCTTTGGGTACGGAACCCTAAAAATTACATAGAAAGACGTATTGAGATTTTTGTATCTTTATCAAGTCTTCAATCACAAAGATTAACGCCTTTAAGTGACTAGTTACGAGTTCATCAAGGAAAACATGAAGTTCCCTGTTGAGTTCGCTACGGGGTTTTCTAATTGTTTTCTCACAGAAGAAAATGTTGGCGGAGTTAATTGTAGACAGACTGCTATAAAAGTAATATTTTAGTTTATAATACAACATTTTTATTGATGACCTATACAATATTATACAAGTTTTTTTTGTGTTCGTTTGTTTGTACTCTGAAGGCTCCGAAACAGTTGATTTTCAAAATTCTTTGATTGTTGGGAAGTTACAGTAAGGAGTACTTCGTGTGGTATTACTGTTACTGTTACTGTTACAGCCTTTGTATCGTCCCACTGCTGGGCACAGGCCTCCTCTCACGTGGAGAAGGATTGAGCATTAATCACCACGCTTGCTCAATGCGGGTTGGTGATTTCAGACTATATAGTCCAGGTTTCCTCAAGATGTTTTCCTTCACCTTTTAATCAGCCATTGGTGTCCAAGATATACTTAGAAAGTACATACAAACTTAGAAAATTTGCGTTGGTACTTGCCTGACCTGGAATCGAACCCACACCCTCATACTTGAGAGGTTGGCTCTTTACCCACTAGGCCACCACGACTTTTTTGTGTGGTATTGGTTATATTTTATCCGGTACGGGAAGAAGGTCACACTAATATACTTAGTTTAGTATAGAGCAGTCAATTCATATCAGAAATATCCCAATTTACCATTATTACAATAATTGACCATTCAAATTAAACCAATCATTAACAGTAATTGAGAACTAACCCAAAAGTAACAGAGTTAACCAATGATGTAATTCTGTACACATTTCGCGTCATAAAGTTTAGATATTAAATTTCTAAATGAAACAGTTTAATTATACAAAATTACAGCGGTTTGACGGTACAGTCGGAAGCTAGCTGTAAAACTGAATATATGTGATTCGGAAGCTAACGCCGACAGTACCTAATTTCACTCCGTAATTCGCCATCAACATTAAGTACTAGATATATACAATTTATAACTAAGACATAATAGTTTAGATAGTAAAATCTATCTATTCATCCTACTAATATTATAAACGCGAAAGTTTGTATGTATGGATGTATGGATGTTTGTTACTCTTTCACGCAAAAACTACTGAATGGATTTTAATGAAACTTTACAATAATATAGCTTATACATCAGAATAACACATAGGCTACAATTTGTAAACATATTGTTCGAAATACTAAACCTGCGCAGACGAAGTCGCGGGCACCAGCTAGTATAAAATAAAGTTGTGTTAGTTCCACTAATTTATAATTCAAGAACGGTTTAACCGATTTGGATGTAAATTGGTGGTGGGTTTTTATTCCTATCTGAATATGGGAAATTTTTCCTTCTAGATATAGTTGTGTATAATAACCAATTTGTTAACACAACAGTCTAGGGCGTTCCCTTTATCTTACTTCCTAAATCCATTTACCTTAAACTGATAGTAATGTCAGTTAAATTAAGTACCAAAGCTATAGATATACTTACCACTACCTGATAGATAGCCAACCCACTAGTAATTTACCGTCTAACCCGCACTGACTTTAACGGCTTTCCCGAGATAACATAACGTTTCTACGATTAAAACTACTCTAAATAGTTCCTAGTATAGTTCCACACGTGGGGCTGGTGGCTAAATAAGAACCAAACGGGTCGATCGATCATAAGGTTAAGCAATGCTTAGTGCTATTGATCCGTGAATGGGTGACTATCTTGTCATGAAGAATTCCTCCGCGTTTCGGGAGACACGGTAAATTGGTTATTTGAACATCTTAGGCAGTGAAAAGACAGAAAGTCTGACAATGACGACCTCGATGGCGCAATGGTCACCATGCCGGACTGCCGGACCTGAGGTCCCGGGTTCGATTCCCGGTTCGGTCGACATTTGTGTGATGAGCATGCTTGTTGGCCGTGGTCTGGGTGTTACAATATGTATTTATAAATATGTATATATGTAGCTATATGTAGTTTATCAGTTGTGTTAGCACCCATAACACAAGTTAATTAATAACTTACCATGGGGCTAACCGACCGTGTGTGAAAAGGTGTCCCGACATTATTATAAAAAAAAAAAAAAAAAAAATTAGTCTCACCAGTCTTACCGGGGGGTATACGGTTGCCCAGGTAGGCGATTAGGTTGAGGAGAACAGTACTTCAGCTGCTCCGTATAATACACTGGTACTGATTGCAAACATAGTTGACAAAAGGCTAGGTAAATGAAATATCCTAGAATTAAGCTAATGTATGCCTTTTAACATTAGGAACATAGATTTCTACGAATGCAGTTAGAAATTCCAATGCATCACAATGGTCCTATTGTACTAACGCAGCAACCGGAACGAAAACCAAATAAAATATAATGCGGTTGCTACCACCCTTATGTTAAAGTGCTAAGGTTGATTTTAGCTTGATTAAAAGGTAAATATAACTTGGTCTAAGCTTACGATGTTGGGTAGGTGCCAAGTGCAACACTAGGGGCGACTATTTGGCACGAGACGTCAAAACCGATTGTAGCCGATGTGGAAGCCGATTTTAGGTTTGGCTATTTCATCAATTTATTTGGTGATAGAAAATTTACATGCATATCGAATGTTTGCCATTACAATTTAGTGTACTGTGGTTTTGTGCGTGTGTGTGAGTGATTCTAGCCGCTACAAATGTGATAGCTAGGCGTGGTGAAATGGTATATTCCAATTTAAAAAGTGTAGCTGAAAACGAATTTGTGTTCCTCCTAGTAGGAACATAAGATTCATCTTGTCAAGCCTCTAAGAAATATTTTTTAAATCAGTCTCATTATGAATGTAATCTACCCCTAATAATTGTTTGTCAATAAAATTTCTTCACAGGAAAGTGCACACGTGCCTGATCAAAAATTCAATTTATGTACCCCAAATAAAAAATAACGATTGAACAAAATAAAATATCCGGAAGAGCGATTTTAAAATTCCTTTGAAGCTACCTCATTAAGCAATACGAAAGACTGTATTAAAAGATGTTATTTCTCAGGAAAAAATATGATAATTTTCCTTTATTTCCTTGTTTTCAAAATGGCTGCCTTGCAGAATTGTACTAGGGTAGCAGCATTACTTAAGAGGACCAGTGTTATGCGACGAGAGGAGCATAATAACTGCTCTTCAGCGATAGTCTGCCAACTAGTAGCTACGAAGTACTAAATTACAGTCATTTAGGATGCATTTGGACTGCAAAAGATTTCCACAGAAGTTCTCTTTAGTGATGTAATAATGGAATAAAGTTTGTCTTGTTACTCGTGAAATGAAATCTACCTTTTTTAACAATGACTCGACTGGATGTTTTCTTAGGAAGTCTGTTAATTCTGTTTTTTTTTTTATGAAAATTCCTTTATAGAATTTATAGTTTTGTTTCTGGTCCAAGTTAGATGCTCGGTCTGTTTATATGAACATTTTATTTAAGTTTTCTTAGGTCACCTCAACTAGCTTATATAATTAAAAAATATTGTTCAACAAATTGCGGTAACTTGAAGCGTTAACATGCGGTTTTCCTAAATGGGTTTGACCACTAGACAAATATGTTAAATATTAATTTATGTAATGTTTTGCTTCGGTCCCGATTACATGGGATTTCTATTTTAGAGAAATGAAATTGCGGATCTTTTAAAATTTTATGACAGCTATTGAATAACGCCCCTTCTCTTATAATTCTTCCTCCAAAAAAGACCTTTTACCAATCAGATCAAACCACAAAAACCCTAAACTTCTCTAATATAAACTACTTACTGCTTTTCTGTGGTTTCACCCGCGTTTCTAAAATATAGCCTATGTAACTATACCTCTAGTGTAGCTATCCAACAGTGAAAGAATTTTTCAAATTGGTCAAGTAGCTTCGGAGCCTTTATCAAACAAACAAATAATCAAATCATTCCTCCTTACAATTGTAGGAGAAACCAAACTTTTTGTATTTACAACATAATATATTTACATATATGTAGTTAACTAAAACAAACAAATAATTCACAAATAATGCAATAATGTCCTACGAAACGAAAACCGACTGATTTGACAAGTCTTGTCTTCTCGAACGTAGCTGTCAAACCAGCCGGCCAGTACCAATGAGTTTTCATGAAATAATATTCAAAAAGGTATGAGGCACAATATGTATAGTGTACTTAAACTATAATACTTCTTCCCCAACAGGCAGCAAACGCGCGTCGTCCACAACGCGGCTGGGCTGCAGTGAGAGCGTGGTGCGTCGCCTGGTGGCACTCCGGCAGAGAGGATGTCGAGGACACGGAGCCTGAGGAAGAGCCTTCAGACCCTGGGTACGCCACCCCAGTGTCTGTTGAGACGCCGCTGCAGAGTTCCGTGTCCAGGTAAGATTTACATACAACATACCTATTATGTATCTGAGATTTAAAATAAAATAGGTGATAGGCAATTTTATCAAGAATTATTTAATACTAGCTTTTGCCCGCGACTTCGTTCGCGTGGAATAGTGATTTTTGGTTTGACCAATAGATGGCGCTATATGTCCGAAATAAATTTTATTTTTATTTTTATATTTTTTTGTAATAAAAACTATCCTATGTCCTTTCTCAAGTTCCAAACTATGTCTGTACCAAATTTCACACAAATCGGTTCAGTAGTATAGGCGTGAAGAAAAGACAGACAGACAGACAGAAAGACAGACAGACAGACAGAAAGACAGACAGACAGAGTTACTTTCACATTTATAATATTAGTTAGGATATAGTTAGGATTATAAAACTTTAATTTTATCCTCTCTTATTTCTCATAGCTGCGCTAAAGACGAAGACTAAGATTTATTTTTTAGGCTGATATAAGTGCCAGTGTCGGAAAATATGAGTACATAATTTACTTATTATTGAGAGAAATAAATATGTCACTGAAATAATTCTTATGTATTTATCAGATCGTTAAAACATTTTCCTTAATACATTTATGACCATCTCACTACGGAAGCTCATCAACATAATATTCTCGTATAATATCCAATCAACAACTTAATATCAGTCATTTGTAACTGCCAGTGCTATAACATTATGGAGGTTTTCCCCAAGGAGGGCCTAGCTCACGACCCTCCGTGCCATCCAGAGGTAATGCCTCTAATGTTATTATATAAATAACTTAAGGTCGGAAGGCTAGAGTTGGATATTAGTAAAGGATTGTAGAGCAAATTGAGATAGCAGATTTGATTTGTAAAAGGTTAAATCATGCCATGCAGAATTTTCATGCGTATTTTTTTTCTCAGATGCACATCACTAAATGTCATCAGGGATCCTTATGCGTCTCGTGGTGGTGGATCTAGCGGTTCAGGGGGTGACGGAGGTACCTCCCCCCTCCGCCGAACCTATGAGCCACCCTCAAACATCCCCGCAGCCCGCGACAGTCGCTCTCTGCCTCCTAACACCAGAATCAACGCTACTACCTCACCAGCACCCAAATCTGCGTCCGCAGACTCAGTATACACCATCCTTATTAGACTACCCGATGCTGATACTGAAAGACCAACGATCAAAATGATCACAGAGGAATCTCCACCTTCTAACACGAGAACACATTTCCGACCCACAAGAGGGGATTCCGAACTTAACCTCCATCCCGCAGGACATCAAGCGTTGACTAGGAGAACGTCACATATACAAGACGTTAGAATCCCCTTAAACGCCAAAATAATACCAAAACAGTTGGCAGGGAAGGGTATAACTAAACAGCCAAAACCAAAAAAGAAAACACAAGAGAAAAAGCAGGAGACGAAAGCGGCGAAAACGTTGTCGGCTATCCTTCTGTCGTTTATAATCACTTGGACGCCTTACAACATACTGGTGTTGCTAAAGCCACTGACGGCGTGCACTAAGTGCATTCCTGACGAGCTGTGGTCCTTCTTTTATGCTCTTTGTTACATAAATTCTACGATTAACCCTGTGTGCTACGCCCTCTGTAACGCCACCTTTAGAAGAACGTACGTGCGGATTCTGACGTGCAAGTGGCACAATAGGAATAGGGAAGCAATGACTAGGGGAGTGTACAATTGAATTGTGATGAGCTTCATACTTTGAATGATTTGTCTCGACGGTGCCAAAATGTTAATTGCCCAATTTTGGTAACCGTTTAAGTTTTGTTTGTTGTCGTGCAAAACAATGCTGGTAATTGGAGAACGGAGTTTCGTTTTCAGAAAATGGGGATATGTGCCAAATATTTCAAGTTTCTGTTACGAGCATTGGCACGTTTCAACTAAAAACTCTTTAATTTCTAATCCTTCCTAAAATGAGAACTAAAATGGACTGCTAATAAAAAGTGGTAAAATCCATGTTTAGTGTGTGAAAGTAAAAGTTTATTTTTGTCCATTGAAACGATTAGTTGTGAATTTTAATTTCGATTAGTGAGTTGACTGTCCCGTCCATACATAGTATATTATTTGTAGACTTAGATACATTTGTTTTGATTTTAGTTTGCGTTCATTAAAAATATTTTATTTCGGACGTTTTTTGTGATGTGCAAAGCATTAAAAAAAATCAAAGTGAAGTGTAAATTCATATAAAATCCTTCTAAACATTTATTTCAATCAGATTGAGAACTGCGTAAAACTAATTGATTTTTATTATAATCTATCAAAATATAAACGAAATGGAAGCACAAAAAACGTCCGAATCTTCTCCTGTTATAAGAAGAAGAAAGATTTAATTTAAAATCGGAAAATTAAGAGCAAAAATATTAAATGCCAAGAGTATATTAAGAGTGGTTAGTGTTAGATCACAGAGCTGAACTAGCTTAAACTGGTAGTTGTCAATAAATCTAGTCAGGGGACTGATTTGGAAATACGAGATTGCACTACAGCGAACTCCTGAGTTTTATGTTGCCCTAGTAATTTATTTCGTAAAACACCCAGCATCTGAACTAAAACGTGCAGATATAGTATAGTTATACACTACCTCTATTACTTTTGATCCATGTTAGGTATAAAAAGACGACGGAAGACGCTGGATGCAGGTCGCTTCCAACAGGTATCTGTGGAGATCAAAGGGGGAGGCCTATGTTCAGCAGTGGACGTCCTATGGCTGAGAAGATGATGATGATGATGATGTTAGGTACCTTGGGTATGCCAAATCTTAAGTTATATTGTAAAATATAGATGCCTTTTGAAACCTGAATTTGAAAAAAAAAAATTAAAAATGACCTAGCATTACTTTTCATTCTTCCTTTCCCCAGTCAAAGAATAATACTATATATAGAGAAATAAATTCTCGCCGTTATTATTCGGATTAGTCGAGTAGAGTTCGATTAATAAATTGTACGATTTATCGTGAACGCTAGAGGAAGCTTATCTCGTACTTTCATATCGGTTTGCTTTGAACGTGTAAACTCTAGTCAGATATTTCTCTACGGTGTTCTGGATAAAGTTTGAGCTTTTAGGATTAAAATCGACGAATTTAGATCTCGGATCATTTAATTTGCAATCTTTTGAAGGTTTCTTATTAAATTTTTATCTTTATTTATCGTCGAGTGCTTCTTATCTTGAATCTTCCCAAGTCAAATAAACATGAAAATGTTTTTTTTCTCTCCTTATTTTTGTTTTCGGCCTTTAAAGCTAATGTAATTTGTTTTAAAAAATCCTTGTTTTTGTTTTAGATGAAAAAGAGTTCTAAATGAGTGTCTCGTAGCACTTTGTATTAGAATGTATCAACTTGTCTATGTCAAACAGTATTAAGAGAGAGTCCTGAGCCTTTTTTCAAAATATTCATTGTGTGTGTTTTCATGTATTTTGATTTAAGTAAATTTTTATAATTATAGAAAACTCTGAGCAATACAAATCTATTTCTTGTGAGGATAACTGTTTATATGATAATTTTAAGATTTAAACGACCATTTTAATTGTATTTCAATGCAAGGTGTTAAAACCTTCATTTCCGATAGGTTTATATACTTGTTATAGTAAACTACTTTGAATATGGTACCTATAATTTTGAATTCGAAAAATATTTGCGCGATTTCAGGGTTGTGCCCACAGTTTACTATGATGAGTTTATTGATCTCTTCTCGGGTCACGATGGGGTTGTAACACCTTGTACACGACTTGTTTTTCTTCGTCTCTGTGACTTCATAAAATCGACCGGAGATACACCATATCTCGAACTATTAAATTCATACAACGATCTGTCAGACGTGCCCTTCTTACTGTATATATTATTTTACCTCACTCTTCTACGAAAATTTTATGGATATTGCGGAATCTATTATTCCTTTTAATGTCGTAATTACTATCACTATTGTGATAATGTTGTGAGAAACGAATAGTGAGCTAAAATGATAATCCAATTTTAATTCACCGCTAATCTTAACCCGACAACGTTTAACTACATATATGTAAATTAAATTTAAATATGTGTCAAGTAGATAAAGATGGGATATATTCATTGAATTCTAAATATATGTATGGATTTTAAAATATATAAAATGTAATTGTAAATAAAACATTCGATATATTAAGTCTATGACATTTGTATCGGCAGTATTACTATGAATAGGAATATATATGTATTATACAATTAATGTGTGTGTAAGTACATAAGGTTATGTAACATATACATCAAATCTATGAGTGTTGTACAACGTTCCTTTGTTGTAAATGAGGTTTTATTAACCTAATTACACTAGTTTACATGACTTTTGTTCATGAAATGGAATACATACGGTTACATTACTTTGGGTATCTACATCTCGGAAAAAATATTGAAAAAAATCCAGCACGTCAGGTTTTTGAAATATTTATTAAGAAGATTTTTACAAAAACACATCTAAATAAACGATAGACAGTTAAAAATGGGTAATTTTTGCTCTTTTTTTATAAATATTTTCATCTGTATCTCTCACAACAGTCCAACAATAGTCCCCTAGCATGTTTTCGTCCCAAAAACCTTGATAATTTTGCTCAAATAATTTTAAATCTTGGTGAAATCGCTCACCGTGTTCATCACTCACACTACCAAGATTTTCTGGAAAAAAATCTAAGTGGGAATGCAAAAAATGAATTTTTAGTGACATATTTACACCCATACGCTCATAATTATGCAATAAATTTTCAACGATCTCTTTGTAATTATCACTTTTTTTATTGCCTAAAAAATTTTTAACGACACTTTTGAAAGAGTTCCAGGCTGCTTTTTCTACATCGGTTAAAAGGCTCTCGAATTTTGAATCGTCCAATATTCTCCTGATTTGAGGACCCACAAATATTCCTTCCTTTAATTTAGCCGCAGAAAGATTCGTAAATACAGAGCAGAGATATTGAAATGCAGGCTTGGACTTATCCAAAGCTTTGGTAAAATTTTTCATCATTGGTTTACCAAATTTCAGTGATCTATTTTTACCTGAATACCAGGAGCTGAGGAACAATCTGCAATTAGTGCAAATCACTTGAGGAACCCAATTTTTATCTTGATTTGACACCGGAAATCCAAAATATTGTAAATAGGCTTCTTGCAATGTTTTTGTGAAAGGGAAACCACGATTTAACTGAACAATTTTCCCAAAAACATAACAAAATCGATCTGGATGTAGTTTACACACTCTAGATGACATTTTTATATAAAAATGAGACTTTTGATTCACACAGTTGTTTACAAAACAGAACGATAAACGCATTTAAACAATTGCGGGTATATAAAAAAAAAGTCATCGATATCTCCGAATTGTGACGTGCTACGAAAAATAAAAAAATATTTTTTTAGTAACCGTCCATAGCCTACTTAAACAATATAGGTTTCATTTCATGAACAAAAAAAAAATTTTTTTTTGTAAACTAGTGTTATTAATTATATATGTGTAGAAATAGAAAATCTATTATATATCAATGCAATTTACATTTAAGTCCTAGATTTGAATAAAACCAAATTTTATACAAAATTGACGAGAATTACGCATTTTTCTTATAACAAAGTGAATATTCCATGAATCTCCAAAGACAGCATTTTGTATAAAAAGACGTGAAGATTACTTTTGATACTGAATTAAAAACGAGATAGCCAAATATGTGCCAAAACGAGAGTGATCACAATATAAAAGTAAGTTAAAATCTCCCTAGTACTTAATAACGAGCTCTTCGCAATCTAAATGACAGTGCGACTATTTTACCACGAAGAAAAGCTAAAAAAACATTGTTTTAAGATCTTCTATCTTAATACATATTTTTTGTCATCATATATATAGCATACTAAGATACCAATTTCATTAACATTATTAACTTCCGAATTTCTTAAAACACCTGTTCAGTTTGTAATTTTAACGAATAAATTCATAGTGAACAGTTATTTCAAGAAATCTGGCGATTATGTTGTCATTGGACTTGGGTCTAAACACAAATTGCACACTTAGATCTAAACAGGGTTAACTCTAAAATAGTTTTTTGAGTTTTGCATACCATCAAATTCCTTTAACTAATACCGAGAACAGATTTAAAAATATGTTCTAGCTGCGTACAAAAAGCATTTTTCTATACTGTGGTGTGTTTCTGTAAGACTTCATTCTTAACTTCGCATCTGAATCCGCCATGAGTTTCGTGATTGGCATTCTCAAACTACACTAGCGCTACTCTTGCGAGCGTGTTTGCGAGTTGAACTAAATTAAACTCGAGATTTTGACAGATGAAGTATGAGATGACTTTTAGAACGTTTTGAATCGAATGCGAAGTGAGAGTGAATAGCGAAGTGAAATGCGAGTTGTTGTCTGAATTTTATAGAATCGACGTACAGAACACTTCTACAACAAATTCGTCTTCTCTTAACCCTCTTTAGATCTAGGTGTACAAAAGTACATTCGAATGGTTAGTACAATACATTACAAAACATACATGAGAATGCGTAATTCTATCATTCAACCTGACAAGACTAACTGATTTACAAATACAATTACAAATACAATTGGTGATGCAACTCAACAAACCAGTGACTATTGACCGAAACTGTTTTATTTAATAAAAACTGTTTATTCAATAAACGTTGTAATTATTGTTTGCTCCGAATTGTACCATTTTTAATTTTAATGATTCTCTTTATTCCCTTTATATTTTGTGTATAATGTCACCAAGTTGAACTAAAAGTGTTTTGATCAAGTATCAATGTTGCTTCTTTTTTGTTTTCCATTGATTTTACGACCTACCTACATGTTTTTTTTAATTCATCAAAATAGACCAATAGTCTGAGAATTGCATAGAATTAAGTTTAGCCAATAAGAATTACCTGACGCATTCTATCTTGCAAGTGAGAATTTTTTGCCTGATTTTAAAATAATATTATTATATCCCGAAATATAATTAAATCCTGTTCATTGATTTATTTAAGTATAGTTAAATAAAATTATAAAAATAAATAAATTGTATTTGTAATCACTTGGTAGGTAGTTATTCTAATTCCTTAAAAGTATTGTCAATGCGCACAGTAAAATTAGTTCAAATTTATTTTTTGTGGATGTCCTTTGAATTAGATTCCTAGTCCGAATTGTTTTATAGGTAATCTAGTAGTTTAACACTTTTGGCATTCCATGAAAGATGCAATATTAAAATTTTGGGGACTGATTAAAAATATAAAAACTATCCACTCAGATGTCGAAACCTCAGATAGAGGAAAATACTTTTATAAATATTAAATTCAAGTAAAATTTTCCTGAAAGTGTGTTTCACGTTTCTTGTAGCTAGACATCTATACTGACTCAATCATTCATAATTATACTTCTGTCAATTTTGCATCTCAGTTTGACCTTCTATTCGGCGAACGTTGAATTTCAAAAAATCTGAACCGCCATTTACGAGTATATCTTCAAAATTGTAATATCGCATCTTATTTAAAGCCCTAAAGTACATAATGATAGTTGACAGTACAAAGCCGGGCTATATAGGTATTATGTAGCCCACACATTCCACCAAATAACCTTAGACTCGGTCTCGTTATTATTTCTATACATTCTTTATACAGAGCGACACCATACACAATATACATAACAATGCATATACGTATATACAAACAACAATAACTGTTTATTCTATTTTTATTTAAGTTTTCTTTTCTTGATATCAGAAATATTCCTGCAGGTAATTTTATAAAATATAATGTATATAATTATTAGTATGTATGTTTATGATGTCGCTCTAATTTTAATAGTAGTGATTGTTTTGCTGCGTGATGTGTTAAATAATTACATATTCAGCTATCATAGGAGAGTCTTGAAGACTTCTTGTATATTATTACTAGACAATTTAGTACTACATCTCGATGTTAATAATTTTTATATCTCAAAACATAAGTTACAACCTTATTTGCAATTGTCACTTATTTTTATTCACGTTTAAAATAACACCCCGTCATAAAATAGAAGTAATAAATTATTGAGGTAATACCTTAATAATAAACATGAATAGATAGTAACTTACAAGATTCTAAATTTTTTGCCTATATTGTATTTCAGATTGTGCAAATTTTTGTCGTGAAAATAAATATATAAATGTGAAATCAGTCGTGACCTTAATGCGTTAGTGACGTCTGAGTGCCATAGAGTCAGTGTTTACAGTAAGAAAATACAGCTCAAGTTGTGCTAAATGTGTGTAGACAGACGGACGTAGTTTTCATGTTGCGATTATCATTTTGCGCAACGAGTACATAGCTAGTGAAATTAATAGTATTAAATATACAGTATGTACGTTTGCTATTTTCCCGGAATCATACGTCGGTTGCCCGCTGTGAATAAATTATATGGAAATGTTATTTTGTGATTAATTTATTTAATGGATGTCATGTAAATCGTATTTTATCTTAATATTCATCAAGTTTTTTGTAATTGTAAGCTGTTACGTATCTCAAATATTTTGAAAGTA
The DNA here is from genome assembly GCA_963856015.1 of Helicoverpa assulta. Lineage (NCBI taxonomy): Eukaryota > Metazoa > Arthropoda > Insecta > Lepidoptera > Noctuidae > Helicoverpa > Helicoverpa assulta. Next base: position 12,291,569 of record CAWLCW010000026.1, on the reverse strand, counting down.
TCATATACAAATGAACTTGAAATTATAACGTTAATGTTTTCAGATATTGACAAAAAAGAAGATGAGTTAAAGAAAGTGTGATATGGCGTTATTTAGTTATTTTTATAATAAGCCAAATAAACTGCCAAATAAGAATAGGTAATTCTATTATAAAAATAATTTGAAAACAGGTGACGATAGCTGCCTGCAACATTAAAATGAATAAAAAAAGAACTCAATTAAATCGAGACGCATGATACGCAATGATTTCAAAAAGTATTTGGTACAAAAATATTTGAGATACGTACGTATATTTTAACGAATCCAGTAATTATTATAAAACATTTTTAGATGTCGATTTTGTAAAATCATTAAAATAATGACAAGGGAATAAAACGAACTGAAATATTTAATTAAAAAGTATTGTCATGTAATATTTGTAGTGTTGTAAAATAAAATATAATGAAAAATAAACTCAGCAAATAAGTATGATAGATATTTGATGGGATTTTGCATGAAATAAGATATTTAGAACAGTTTGGAAATATTCGAAAAATTCATGACGAAAATAATTTGGATCCGTTTACCGAGAAATGGTGGAAATATTTTTTTCCTTTATAAAATATATTCTTGATTTTATTAATTAATCATTTAACGAGCCAGGCCTTTGAAAAGGGAGGATCGTAATATCCTAATTTTATGTTGGGCTTAAAATGGCCGATTTAAATGCCGTGAAAATATTTAAAAATAAATTGACAACCTATTTATCACATTCTTACTAGATTTCAACCTAATTTCGCACTATACAGCTCTGTTCTGATTGCTGCATTATAATCTCACTGGTCATTGTATTTGGGTATAATTGTTGTCACCTTATTTGAATGATAATAGAAATTATCTAGTAGTATTTGCAGTTTTCAGTTAGATGACAGTAATGACCAAGTTTAATGGCCGTGTGAAATGACAAACATCACTAAATAATTCCGGTAAAATAAAATATTCCGCAGCTGAATCCAATTATTGTGTGTTCAATTAATATTCAAAATGTTCAATTAGTACACGAAATGCTTCAATTTCAAAGTTCACTGGTTCGTTTATGTTATTTATGTAACAAAAGTGCAATATTAATGATTGTTTTTAGTGTTTTAAGTGTTATTTTGTCTTTAAGACATGTTGGTTTTAAAACCCGACCAAATACTCCTTTGTCGTTCACGAGTGGCAAGACATGACAGAAAGTGTGTTTGACGAACGAAATCAAATATTGCAATTTAAAATTTAGGATTTATTATTATCAATGTACAAGTTTAGTCATTCACGATGTATTTATTAATAAAGAAATAAATAAATGTGGTTTTTTGTAAGTTATTTTAAAAATTAATCAATGTTTTTGTATAACCAAAGACAATAAAAATTTAACTAAAAAAAGGTTGTGTTTGTTATTTTGAGTGCATGGAATTATTGATTTATTTGAATAAAATCTAATTCATTAAACATGTAAAATATCATTGAGTATAATTTTTTGTTATTTTTCTTTCATCTTGTTATAATTTCCTACTCATTCAAATATAGGCACTAACGTTCGTATGTTAATTGAATCCAAATCAAATCTAGGAAGATGTAAGCTTAGAGATGTGTACCTAATTGGTAGTAGGTTAATCAGCCTACCTCTCCCGTCAATTGGATTACAGGAAACCGATGAAGATACACTACTACTAGGCAAACGGAAGGAATAAAGAGAGAGGGTATTCAGGGGCTACAGTTTTTGTTAAACAACTTCGAACATTTTTGTAATTAATCCAATTTATCTTACAAATTACTTCATCGCCACTAAATCTGAATCCATTAAGTACTTGTTACTCGAGATGTGGTTAAAACGGTTCAAAGTATGACACTACAGACAAAAAATTACATTTTATGCGTGTATAGACGACATAACATCAACATACAATAATAATCTGTCAAATTATTCTATTGTTTGAATTTTTTTTTTATTTTTTTTTACGTATTTTTTTCTCTTTGTGATAATCGACATACAATATTAACCAGTATATTAACGTATTTAATTTAATGTGATTAGCTACGATACCCCGTATAAGGAAGTACACAAGGGGGCCCTACATAAGTACATTAAGTGAGTATATAAGGGGAGTACATAAGAAAGTTCATGAGGGGAGTACATAAGAAAGTTCATAAGGGGAGTACATAAGAAAGTATATAAGGGGAGTACATTAGAAAGTATATAAGGGGAGTACATAAGAAAGTATATAAGGGGAGTACATTAGAAAGTATATAAGGGGAGTACATAAGATAGTTCATAAGGGGAGTACATAAGAAAGTATATAAGGGGAGTACATAAGAAAGTTCATGAGGGGAGTACATAAGAAAGTATATAAGGGGAGTACATAAGAAAGTTCATAAGGGGAGTACATAAGAAAGTATATAAGGGGAGTACATTAGAAAGTATATAAGGGGAGTACATAAGAAAGTTCATAAGGGGAGTACATAAGAAAGTATATAAGGGGAGTACATTAGAAAGTATATAAGGGGAGTACATAAGAAAGTTCATAAGGGGAGTACATAAGAAAGTATATAAAGGGAGTACATAAGAAAGTTCATAAGGGGAGTACATAAGAAAGTTCATAAGGTGAGTACATAATAAAGTATATAAGCTTTAGTTTCTAAAGTACTGACAATTCGTCAGAGGTATGCTAATACGAAATGTTGCGCTTAAAAAGACCTTTTCATTAATATATGGTTCGTACTTAGAGGTGGGATATTATTCCTTAACACAATATAAAGAATCGATAATACTCCTCATTTAAGCTATGTCTGTCAAAATACTAAGAACTGGTATGTTAAGTATGTTAAGACAGAATATACCGCTTAAAAAATCCTTTTCATTGATATATTGCTCATAACTAGAGGTAGGATATTATTCCTTAACATAGTATAAACTATCAACAATTCGCTTTAGTTAGGCTATATCTTCTAAAATACTAAGAATTGGTAAGTTAAGAAAGAATGTAGTGCTTAAAAAGACCTTTTTGATTGATATGTGGTTCATAACTAGAGGGGGAATGTTATTCCTCAACATAGCAAAGCTATCGACTATATGCTTTAGTTAGTCTATATCTTCTAAAATACTAAGAATTGGTAAACGGTATATTAAGACGGAATGTAGCACTGAAAACGAGTCTATGAATGCTTTATTACTTATGTTAATACTTATATTACTTTGCACATGCTTTCCTCAGGATTGCGATTAGTCACGGTATGAATTTATTTATGTTTACCTCCACTTTTTATTTTTATTTAATTTTTGTGACTAATCCTTCTGATTATGATTTACGTCTCTTTTTTTTCTTTTTCTTCTTTAAATAGTACATAGTTTTAGTAGTTTTATTATTTTTTTCTAAAGAGCATAAATCAGTTCATACCGATGGACATCCGCAACTCCGCATAGGTCCAGTTGAAAACCAGCGTCAGACACTAGCTGTCTGGCATAATGCTGAACTGGACCTATTTGACGCAACCTTTTTTTTTATTTTTGTTGTTTCTATGTGTACGTATGGTTTGTGTCAATAAATAAGTTTTCTTTCTTCTTTCTTTCTTTCTTTCACATTAAGTAGGTATCCGTAAAATCCCTTACATTTAAAACATACCAACACACTCGTACATACTACAAAGTCCCTACAGAACCTTCTAAATTACATTTAGCATGAAAATTTAATCGCTACGTTATTGGCCCGCCTCGCCTCGCTGGGGAATATTATCTAGATCGCTCGCATCTTGCGTGGGACGTACAAATTTAATAGCTGACTGAATTTTATATATATAGGTAGCTGTGTGTGTATATAAGGCTTTTGTGATGAGATAACAAAGAGTGTTTAGGTAAAGCTGATGGATAACAACTTAACAAGGAATGGTGAAAATGAATGTTAGCGGGAGAAAAGTACAGGTTTTTGTAACTTATATTTAAAAGTAAAAGTATCTATTTTTCAAAACTGAAGACGTAAGTAAATATGCAATTACCATTATCACATATAAGTATTTGAGAAATTGACAGATAGTCAAGCTAGAATCTAAACGATAGTTTTAGGGTCAATTCCCACTGAAAGAGCAGCGGCCGGCAGCGGCCGTAAGAGCAGTGGACAATGTAAGAGCGCGGCGGGCCGCGCGGCGCCGCGCCGCGCCGCGACGCGCTCAATCACTTGCATTTACGGCCGCTGCCGGCCGCTGCCGGCCGCTGCTCTTTCAGTGGGGATTGACCCAGGTCGAATGTACGTATGTTATTCATTCACGCTAAGACTACCTGGAACATTTACAGCTTACATAAAATAGTTTCCTCGGTGCACGGGTAGAAAGAAACAGCTACTTAGTAATAATTATGTAAAAAACAAGTCACATGTTAGTGTTGGCCATTGCTGAAAACCAGCGCCGCGACTGTCTCGCATAGGGTGCATATACTGAGCTGCATATGCTGAGCGAGGGCCATTTCGCGTGATTGTGACGCATGTTTTCCTATTACCATATTCTTTTGTTTTTCTATTTCATTCCTGTTTTGTTTTTTTTTGTGTGCTTTTATATGTATATTCGTTTTTGTTTCTGCGTCATGAACGCGAATAAACGTTTTGATTTAATTTGATTTGAAGTCCTCACTTTTACTCCAATCAATTCCCAACAATAACACTGTCTTCATTAAAAAACTAAATTCTACCTGAAATAGGCTCCCAGAGGTGTTCCCCATAAATCCATAGGGTTGGAAAATTAACGGCTCAACTTCTACCTACGTGGCGAACTTGCTATATCTACGGGTAAAGGGGAAATTCTACTGGCGCGGAAAGATATCACAATTTGCGATTGTGAATAATTAGGTAAGTATTTTTTAGGAGGTTGGTAAGTATGAATCAGTTCCTGGTTTGGTTGTGGGGATTAATTAGTCTTTTTTTAACGTATATATTTGTAAAACCTCATTTTATAAAACTTCGATTTTGAGATAGATTCATGATAGCACAAGTTTAAACCTTAGTGGTTTTTGGTTGCTATTTTAAATGGAAAATCCTGTATTTATTGTAAATATGATAAATAAATGAAAACAAAATGGAGCGACAGCCTATATGACCTTCACAACCCAGTTGTGTGGGGATCAATCTATCAGATATTTATTCAAGTAAATCTATACTAATATTATAAAGCTGAAGAGTTTGTTTGTTTGTTTATTTGTTTGTTTGTTTGTTTGTTTGAACGCGCTAATCTCAGGAACTACTGGTCCAATTTGAAAATTTCTTTCAGTGTTAGGTAGCCCATTTATCGAGGAAGGCTATAGGCTACTTTTTATCCCGGTACGGGAAGTAGTTCCCACGGGATGCGGATGAAACCACTGGCAGAAGCTAGTATATAAATATGCAGGGCAAACTGATCCACCTTTTTTAAAAGCTGTAAAAATAGACTATTTAAAAATTCAATAAGTACACCAACATTCATATCTTCCCGCCACGAAAGATGGCGTACGCAATGACATAGATAAAAACAAACCAATGGCCAAGGCTGTATACTATACCGCCTACCCACTGATCAGTAAAAAAATTAAAACAATATTATGAAAAGGAAGTCGTGGTGGCCTAGTGGGTAAAGAACCAACATCTCAAGTGTGAGGGTGCGGGTTCGATTCCAGGTCAGGCAAGTACCAATGCAACTTTTCTAAGTTTGTATGTACTTTCTAAGTATATCTTAGATACCAATGATTGTGTTTCGGATGGCACGTTAAACTGTAGGTCCCGGCTGTCATTGAACATCCTTGGCAGTCGTTTACGGGTAGTCAGAAGCCAGTAAGTCTGACACCAGTCTAACTGGGTTGAGGAGGTCAGATAGGCAGTCGCTTCTTGTAAAGCACTGGTACCCAGCTGAATCCGGTTAGACTGGAAGCCGACCCCAACATAGTTGGGAAAAAGGCTCGGAAGATGATTATGAAAAGTTAGAACGTGGTGTTGAAGTTGACAATATGTTAAAAAGTAGGCGTATTTCCGCGGATTCACCCGCGTCCCGTGGGAACTACTGCCCGTACCGGAATAAAATATAGCTTATGTTTACTCGGAAAGAGTGTAGAGCTTTCCATAAGAGAAAGAATATTTAAAATCGGTCCTGTAGTTTTTGAGTTTATCTATTACAAACAAAAATACTTCCTCGTTATAATATTTGTATACATAGAAAATATTCGTAAAACAAACAGACAGACGGCTCGTGTTATTGCTATGAGTAACACGTACAGAACGTGTTTGATTTTCGACGATATTCGCAAATTGTTACGTTATTTTGGATATAAAGACTGTATGGATTCTGACCTTTGCCTATTCTATTGGCGTTATTTGTGTTTATCTGTGTTTGTAGGATTTTAGGTTTCTTAAAGTGTTTTTTTTTTTTACATTATAAGATTTTCCAATCATTTTCTTGGTTCTTTCAATTGCACTGAAATGCATTACTCGTACGATTTAATAAAATTATGGAGTTAACTTGCAGGGTGATGTATATATTATAGTTATAAGGAACTGTGTAAATGTAACTGTGTAACATTAAATAAATAAACAAGTTCAAAAGTAACGAAAGACTGACTGGATAGAAAGTAATCTCATCATCATCATCTCAGCCATAGGACGTCCACTACTGAAAATAGGCCTCCCCTTAGATCTCCACAGATACCTGTTGGAGGCGACCTGCAGTAATCTCATGGTTATAAAATATACCAAAATTAATCTATTAGACAGTTACGTACTTAGGTAGGTATACACAAATAAAACAAAACATAATTTACTTAGTTTTTACATAACCCTCAAATGTTTTTTTTTTCAATTATATTTTTCAGAAAGGTGGTAATCCATTGACACATAGAGGCTTTTCCTTTGATTACCCACTTCCTTCTCTTTCAAAATGTTGGAGTTTTGAAACTTTGAAAAGTACTTCACACGAGCCTGGCAGGATATTAAGAAATGGGTCGGTGCGGTGTAGACGAGCCACAGTGAATACCTTTAATAATTTTAAAACAGTGGTACAAAATAATATAACAATACACACACAAAATAATATAATAATACACCCGCATCCCGTGGGAACTACTTCCCGTACCGGGATAAAAAGTAGCTTATAGCCTTCCTCGATAAATGGGCTATCTAACACTGAAAGAAATTTTCAAATCGGACCAGTAGTTCCTGAGATTAGCGCGTTCAAACAAACAAACTCTACAGCTTTATAATATTAGTATAGATGTACAACGATCAGGGAAACAATTAGTTTCTATTGCATGGATGCTCTTGAGCAGTTTATAATATTTATGTAATAATATTTTTCTTCAATAATTATCACCGTTCTTTTTATTCAAAGAGCAAAACTGTGTTACTCAAATAATTATGGATCTTTTACGAAAACCTCTAAACATAAAACACGAGCCACAGTCGCACATACCAACAACAACAACAAAAAAACCTAATTCTAACAACTATTAATCGGCCCAGCAGTTGCTCAAAAGTTGCTCGTCTACTAAAACCAAACATTTAATTCCCGTTGGAAGCGTCCCTCGGGAACCTCTACGTGCCATGTAGCAAGCTCCGTGTTTTATTTTTAAACACCTATTTACGTTCGCTAAGTTTGCTTCAAAAAGTTTTTCATGTGACAGCGTTTTCTGGTTTAGTAGACGAGTATTTATTATTGTATGTAGTGTACATATTTATATAGTTATATATATATACATATATATTATTATTAACTTATTTGTGTATTTTAATATATGTAGGTTTATGTTTCATACTAGTTTTTCGGATTTTTTTGCACCTACCAACACTTTCTCTCCGCCACCCAAAGGTAGACTGGTAGAGAACGCCTTAGGCGTTATGTCCGCCATTGTACTATATGTGCAAGAAGTATTAAATAAATAAATAAATAAGTATTTTAAAGGCGCTATCTATACCGCTATAATAATATAATAAAGAGGGAACATTCTGTATGTTTGTATCCTAAAGGCTCCGAAACTATTGAATCGAGTTAAATTCTACCATTGTTGAAAACCTACACTTTGTCCCGGTATGGGCAGCAATTTTCAGGAACGCGGGCGGAACCGCGGGAAGACGGCTATTACTTTTAAACCAAAATGTTAGTTAAGGCGAAGTTGCAAAAAATATGAAATTCCCAATTAAAGACAATATATTTTTGGGAAATCGGTTAACAAAACGTCTGTCAGCATATTTTCACGATCCATTTTACACGATTAGGTCATTAACCTACGGTCAAAAAACTTTTTTCACTTCTTAAATAAATAAAAAAATACCTAGATAATTTTCATCTGCATTTACTAGTTCTATATTTTCACATTTCTACATTTAAAAGGATCAGACGTCATTTGTTTTAATTATTGAACAAAAAATGAGCGATGAGATTTTAAAGTAAGGTGCGAACCACAATTATCGTCCTTCTGGTTTTATGTTACCCATTATTACGTCACGAGGCGACGTGACGCCCATTTCACTGTTTTTGGGGCGTGACGCGTCTTAGACTCTCAATAGAAATTGGATTTCTAAAGGTTTTTTGTAGTTGTGTCAACAACTTGGTAATTAATCCAAAAAGGATTTTTTATAGTAATTCAGACAATCAGTAAACGTGTTATGTGTGATTATTGTACATGGTCATGCACAGAGCAAAGCAACATATATTTTACACCTCACAATTTTAGTAGTTTCAAATTGTATTTCCATTCCACGTTAGGTATTACGAAGCGTGAAAGTATACAAGATTGTCGCTTCAAACGGCTAGTTTCGTCGCTTTTGCAGCTAACTACCGTGTCAGTTATGAAGTTACAAAGTAAGTTGTGACAAATTCACAGCCACTACTGTGGACCCGTACACGTTACTTTACTTAGTAGGGTTACCATATAGCTGAGAGTGGACACGTGAGCTATTTGATACGAGATATTTTTTGTTTTAAATTGATTGTGTATCCCGCGATTTCATTTGTCATATAAACCGTTCCAACCAGTTATATCGTAATAGTGATCAAAGATAAAAAGATTTATTAAGATCGAAATAAAAACAAACACGTGAGTTAGCTAGAATTAGACACTTTTGTAAACAAACCAAGAGTGAATTACACCAGATGACGAAATCTTCAAGACATGTCCTACTTCAGTTTCAGAAAACATCATAACATCCAAAATTTTATCGTCCATTTATCTACCGATCCTGCCAATTTCCGATATTATCTGGGGCACCTAACCGCTATAATTAACTTACCTGCCAGTGTCGATCGCAATCCGGTGCAATTTGTCACTGCCGACAATTGGCGCGCGCACCTTAAACTTGAGAGTTCCTGATGGATTACGAAGCGAATTTTGCTTTCAATTTTGAATATTTTTTTAGCGATTTTTAATGGTTTTACAGATTCGTGAATGATGGTTTTCGGTGTTTGGACGGATTTATTTGTGAATGGTGATACGGTTGATGACATTTATTAAATAAATAGCTTCCTTTTTCCGCCACCCAAGCACTCGTTTAATATGTTTTTATATATATTTTATTGCTGCCAGGCTTAAAATCCATTCAATAGTTTTAGCGTGAAAGAGTTACAAACGTACCTACATACATATTTACAAAGTTTTGCATGTATAGGTAATATTAATAGGACAAGACTCAACATATATAACATTATGATGCAAAAGCAAATGCTAGCATGTAATTACGTCGAATATACTGAACACAAGCAAGTTTACATAAAGATAATTATACAAATAACAAAGTAAACAGTTTATTAATTAATATGTTGCAATATGTTTTGAGCTATTGCAAATGTATTTAAATATAATTAGTTTGTAATACTAACTTACACGAGGAAACACGATGTTTTACTAAATATCTTATTAATAGCCTGATTAAATTGATCCCATATATCAATATTGAAACTGTTATTAATTTCAATTTTGTGGTCAATTACAGTAATATGATTATGATTAAAGTTAATTGTACAATTAAAATAACAAGGCTTGTAAATATTGCCACCCAACGTGGGACCTCATAAAACCTTTACTACAACACATAAATATTTTACGCATTAATTTCTTTTGTTATGGAATGGGTCAAGATTATTTGTTAAATAAGCTGTTTTTGGTGAGAGAACTATTACGTATTTTTTTAAGTTAAGTATCACACTGAATGGAACCGTCCTCAAGCAAGTGTCCAATTTTAAGTACTTGGGTCATTGGATCAATGAAAACCTAGCCGATGATATGGACATGGAAAGGGAGCGCAGGGCATTGTCGGTAAGGGGTAACATGCTTTCTCGCAGGTTTGCACGATGCTCGCGTGACGTTAAAGTCACATTATTTAAAAGCTACTGCCAAACGTTATACACGTGCAGCCTGTGGAGCAGTTACACTAAAAAAGCCTACAATGCTCTGCGCGTCCAATATAACAACGCGTTCAGGGGTATATTGGGGCTCCCTTGGAGGTGCAGTGCCTCCGGTATGTTTGCGGAGCATAGCTCGGACGGCTTCCAGGCGGTACTTCGTAAGAGAACGGCCTCCCTGTGGTCTCGGGTAAAGGGGAGCAGCAACACGCTTTTGAGTGTGTTGTCGGACAGAGTTGACGGCCAGATGCTCAGGCACTAGTCGTCGATGCATGTTCAAAATAATAATTACTTTAAATTTTACTAACATAGATTTTTAAGTCTCTCATTTTACTAACATAATATGGACTGTGTACTGTGTGTGCTTAGTCTGAAATAAATATTTTCAATTCAATAAGTAAGTAGGGTCCAATTCATATCGCAACGGAACATCATATTGGTAACAATAATATTTTTTAATAACATCTTCGAAAAATACCGTACGGGCCGAGCTAAATAAAACCGTTTAAAAACATTAACACTCATTTGAAGATTGCTCAAAATACTCAAATCAAAACTCCACTTACAATTGGAATTCTTCATCACAATCTTAAGGTGAACTTGTAGAATCTCATTTTAACTGACTGAATATGATTGGCGAATATCTGCCGGATAGTTGCTGATGTTTGGCACCCCGGGGAGAGGGGAGGGAGGGGGTGAAGGGGGGCGGTTTTAATTGCTTTTTCAATTAACGCCGACGGAGGGTCTCTTGCGATCCTATTCGTGAAGGCGTAATGGACTGATCAAAGAATAGATGAGTAGATACGAACCTTTTTTGATGACGTTGTGCTTGATACTTTTTTAAATTTGCAAGGTTTGGGTAAGATGTGGATGAAGGTGAAGGATTGTGGCAAGAGGTTTCAAGTGTGCCTAAAATCGAACTCAGTCCCTTATATTCCATTTACCTATTTTTATAAAATTAAGAATAGGCATAGGGCTCCTACAGTCCTTGTAAACTTGCATGAAGTACACTATTTACTTAGAGGGACACATATCTGGACAAAGTTTAGCACATGCTAGAAATGTCTAAAGTATTAGTTTTTTGTCTTAACAAAAATACAGTTTTAGGGTCTATCAGTTATGCTGTTTTATCTGTGGTATCATAATCATATGTGATATTTTTCCTATATTCAAAAGCCTAGCCCTATGTTCTTCCCCTTCTGCGTGTCGTACTCGTGACGCGTCGTGCGCCGACACTCAGACGAGCATAACTGCATTAGCGAGTGAGTCGCGACACTCGGACGCACTTGTACTTACTGACTGTTAACAGAGCGCGGTTATCAACAACATGGTTGTTACACTTTTTTTTGACAAATACAAGGGTTTTCTATGTTGATACTTTTACGGGAAAATGTTATTTTGCCTCACTTTAAAAAATATCAGAATTCGTGGTCAAATGCATGTTAGGATATAAGACGGTAATTAAAAAAAGTTCTTATTTCCGTTATTTGGAAAAACGCTATTATAGAAATTATGTATGTCTTTATTTACAATTACTCAATTTACTGCCTACTCCCCCTTCTGCGCGTCGTACTGGTGACGCATCGTGTGCCGACACTCAGACGTGCATAACTGCATTAGCGTGTGAGTTGCGACACTCGGACGCACGCGTTCTTACTCGCTGTTTACTAGCGCGGTTATACAAGCAAGCATATAAAACAAGTGGTTTTGTAATGAAACTTAAGACAAATACTATGTATTTATTCACGGTAACTCATTTACTGCCTACTCCCCCTTCTGCGTGTCGTACTGGTGACGCGTCGTGCGCCGACACTCAGACGAGCATAACTGCATTAGTGAGTGAGTCGCGACACTCGGACGCACTTGTTCTATCGCGCGGTTATCAGCAACCTGATTGTTAAAGTCTTTTATGTAATACAAGAGTTTTTTGGTGTTGTAAGTTTTGAGGGAAGATGTGACAGAATTTAAGTATTTTTGGATGCAGGACAACGTGTATACAAAAATAACCAATTAATAGATACCAACCTACGCTAAAGATTAATGGCCTTACTACAAAAACTTAACCACCTGTTTTACACTTGTCTAAAAAAATTGTGGCTGCAAAATGAACCATATGTCAACGTCATAATTTGACATTTTTTTAGACAAGTCTTAAACTGACGTTTAAAAGTTTATGTGGTAAGACGGTTTGTGTTTAAATAAAAATATAACTTTAAAATATAAATATAACTTATTTGCCTATATAACTACTTTAGTCTTAGTCAACAATTATAAGTAACATAGCCAATAAGAGCTTCCTCTCTCCTAACTCACTTATTTTGCTGTGCCCGACAGGGTGTGTGAACTATTTATAAGTACTACCACCTAAAAATACACGTGGAAAGCAATAAAAGTATTGAGTAAAAAGTGATTTTTTTTATTATTTATTATTGTACATATTAATTACATTTTTAAATATTAAATATAAAAATAAAAAACATTTAAAAATATAAAAAATATGTTGCCACCGATATCGGGCACAGGTACCGGTGGTTAGGGTCCCAGAGACAGAAACCTCCTCACAATACGTGCCGTATCAAGGAGTACTGCCTTCTGAATCAGTCCCTTGATCCAGCCGCCCAACGAGAGCCTCCTGAGGTGTTGGTCGAGGCTCTTGGCTATTAAACCATTGGCCGTAACGACAATCGGCACAATAACAGCCGTGTCGACACTCCACATGGCGACAACCTCGTGCGCTAAGTCGAGATACTTTATTTGTTTGACTAAGAAGTTTATTATTATTGTTTACTAGCTTCAGCTCGCGGTCTCACTGGACGCGACCGACGGATCTTCTTCTAGTACAAGGAGAGCTAAAGAGTATCCTGCGTTTGTCTCCCGCTACTTCCATATTAATTGACTGTCAAATAGGTTCTGAAATTCTTGAGTTACAAATAGTATAACACGTACTTTCTTATGTATATCACTAGCCCGCAGTTTTACCAATTTCCCAAGAAATGTTTCTACATCCCGAACACGGATAAGAAAGATGTGTATTGCATTGTTTCTGACGCTACAATATATAAAATTAACATTTTCAACTTACGATATGCAATACAATTTTCCACCCCTTTATTCTTAAGCCATAATTTCTGCAACGCACTTAACCCAACTATTAGTATATTAAGTTCTCGACAAATTTCCGCCGAGCGGCCAAGTTTCATCTCTAGACTTTAATAGTTTGCCTCCCAAACACTGGAGGCATTATGTAGTGGAATTAACAATGATTTTCAAGTTAAATTAGCAATCAATTTGAAGTAAAATTAGAAGTTATAGATGGAAATGCAATATTGTTAAAGTCTTTGAACTTTGTAGTTTATTGTTTGATTGCACGTTTCCTTGATAGTTCTGTTCGATCTTAGGTAGTTTTAGACACTAGAAGTAGCCCCGTGGCAACTATATCAGACACCTGAATAAAAAGGAGCCTACTTATATATTTTTACAATTTAGACCAATAGTTCCTTATTTGCGGTTGAACACTCAAGTGAACACAAAAACAAACGTTTATATTAGTATGCATAGCTTTGTACTGATGTGACAATACTAGCAGTAAAAGTAGATGTGTAAGACCATGTCAGTAAAGCATTAGCAGAAGTCATACCATAGCAGCAGTCCAGTAAAGGCTGGCAGCCCTTTAAAAAAGCCCAAGCGAAGCACTCAAATATTTAATAGCTACTGATGACAATGGCAATTCAAATAACTTATGTATGGAAGGTAAGTCGTAAAACCATTTAAATAAAACGCCTGTTCATGATAGCAATTAAAATAACAGCGTTTCCACTTTTTAATTGCACCCATCACAAAACAAATGAATAAAACAACAACATAAAGAGTGAATGCTTTATTACTGTGCAGAGCCAATTGAAGAAGAGTTAAGTTTTAAAGACAGAGATTAACTTCGTCTGAGTTTAGCCGATGTGCTTGCCTCCGACGCCCAATCCGCCCCAGCCGAGACCGCCCCACCCGCCAAGACCTCCCCAACCGCCAAGTCCGTACCCACCAAGGCCAAGTCCACCGAGTCCGTAGCCTACGTTAATAGGGGCGGCAACACTGACAGTGCGAAGAACGGGGGCAGTCACAATGGGGGCGGTAACAACGGGGGCAATAGCGGTTTTGATGACGGGGATGGGAGCGGCTTTCACTAGGTTCGCAGTGGAGATTGCGGGTCCTGCCAAGATGGGTGCTCCGTAGCCATATCCTAGACCTGGAAAGATGTTTGCAATTGTTAAATTTTGAAATGCAGATTGAGTCCAGAGATTTAGCTCGGTGAATCTGTGAGCTTTCATTATAAGAACAGTAAAACCTGATGAACGAATTTGACGGTAAATGTTGTGATAATTAAGATGAAATATCTTACCGTATCCTCCCAATCCGCCCAAACCGCCAATGGCGCTGCCATGAGCGACGGCCAAAAGGCAAGCGAACTGTTTAGATAAAAACGCATTGATTAATTTCATTATGTTCTCTTTAATCAATTCTAACGTTGAAGTAAATACGATGTTATAAGGTGGTAGAGTTCAATGAATTTGTGCTCATTATTACACACTTTAATGATTAATGAATCAACATTAAAAATCAATATCCAATTACTTAATTGTTTCAACACTAGGATAATTCGATATTTCCTTTGAGACCCTTAAACTGTTCTATTGGTTCTAATCATAATGTGATGCTTCATGATATTCTTATCAGCTTCTACTAATTTCGAAATGGTTTGAAATCAAATATAAACTATGTAAGTGGGACTGCATGATGGGTAGGTCCTGAGATTTGCACGTTTAAACAAACAAATGAACTCTTCAGCTTTAAAATGTTGGTATGTAGATGTAGCTGATTGCAGAAATAGGAAACATGGAAAGAGGAATCCTATAAAGATAAGATTATGAGACGACAACAATTATGATCTATCTATCTTCCTATGACAAATGGTGGAAGATAAAATGAAGACAAAACAAATGAATTAAGATAAGAAACACAACACACGTAAATAAACAATAACAAAACAACAACTTACAGCTATGTAGGTGTTCATCGTGGCTGTTACTTCAGACGAAGTGTTGTCGACATTGCAGTAACCAGCCGTTTTATACCAACCAGCAGGTACCACTGAAATTCGGCCGGATACCGCCTGTCTGTGCACGCACTTGCGTTTCGTCAGACATTTGCATTGAGCATCCTTGCAGGATTGGGAACGGTGAATATATTAGCCTTTATCCGTCTTGAAAGGGATCTTTGAAGGTATGTGAAGAATAGAGAGAGCTGTTTTCAGGTATAACGTACTTACCTTAAGTCATTGTCATTTGCCGGGACTGCGGGATTGTTCGAAAGAGTTACCGCGGCCCTGGTACATAAAAGGCCTACGAAGGACCATGATGGGTTTTAGTCAGTAAGAGTCTGACACTCCCACATGCCGCTAACCCACATCGGCAGGAGTCATTCGATGATTTCCCATAAAAAAAAGGTCATTGTCATTTCACTTTTCCCACGCGATTGACAGAAACGCACTACATTTAATACTTCTTACTTTTATATTTTTTATTCTTATGTGTATGTATGGCTTGTGTCAATAAATAATTTATCTTTCTTTCTTCTTTCTTCTAAACATCAGGTAGGTAGGTATATAAATATATCTGGTTGGTACATTTTAAATCCTTCATTGCCAGTAAGAAATTCTCTAGTCTCTGGTCGACTGTTTAATCTGTAGTATGCGGGTACTCTAAACCACTACATATGTACCATTCAAAAAGTGGGTAGTGGTAGCAAAAGGTAGTGAATGAGTGACAAGTGGTGTAGTTTCAGAGACATACAGTTTTATTATTTAAATTCTTCAGCTGGACAATGCAGCATTTTCAAAAGTAAGTACCTATTTTTATATTTCCCTTTAAGTATTTCCCAAACGCAAGCAAAATAAACAGCTTTTCCTTAACAGAAAACAAATACCGAACATTTCACACGGAGCAAAGATACCAGGCGTTCATGTATCGTAAGGAGCATTACACAAACCGCTTGCATTGGACTGAGCAAATACCTGTAGGCAGCTCAAACATTTGTTCTGGTTCAATCCGGTTCGCACAAAGGGACCACTTCATCACTTTGACGTACAAATTGCTATTTATAGATTAGGTTAGATGATGAATTGATTCGCTGACCTTTTATGAAATAATACGCCTGTTGGAATAGAAAAAAGATTTTGATAAAGTTACAATATTTTATTTCAGTAGGTAGGTATTGGGTATTAGATAAGTTGATGGCCTCAATTGGATATTAGGACTTCTGTGCAAGTGGAATCGATTAGAATTCCCAGGTCGGACCAAACACGCTTTGTGGGTTTTCGAATCTTTCATACAGCATGGAGTCTGAAAGTTATTGATTGAGACACCCGTGCATCGGTGAGCACGTAAATGTCAGTCCTCCGCCCCTAAGACGACCCACTGACCAGTCCTGCGCCTGATCTCTTTCTGGTCGTGTCTGCTTGCCGTCCCGGTCTATGAGAGGGAAAGAAAAGTGAGTGCACCTGTGTGTGCGCGAATGCTTGTGCACTATATGTTCTGCGCAGCTGGCTGATCTCGTTCGATAGCAGTCATCGTAACTGACAAATTATTGGTCTTGGATGCCATTATTATTGCTCAATTGGTTTTTTAACGAATCAATGTACATTACTAAGGCTATAAAATCGTACATAGTAGTAACATACCCCAAGTTTAACCCTCCACAGCTAAGTAATAGTTGTCTGGCGAGCTGCCAGAGCTAGTTATCTGGGAACTGGTCGGATGGCTGTTAACGAGTTCCTATGTCTGATACTGAAAGTTTATTGTTGCACTTCAAATGCATAGCTAAGCGGCTTTCCTTTATGTTATTAAGGAGGATTTAATTTAAGCAGGCGATTATTAAATACATTAGTGTTATTTGTATGCAATACTAGCCGTTTTCTCGCGGTTTTACCCACGTCCCGTGAGAACTACCGAGATAAAATATAGCCTATGTTACTCGAGCAGAGTGAAACTTTCCAAGATGAAAGAATTTTCGGTTGTTTAGTTTCGGAGCCTTTAGGATACAAAGAAACAAATAAATGTTTCCTCTATATTATAGGTATTAGTATAAATTCCAATTTTTAAAGATACCATTTTAATCTTTCCAGGCGTCTTCCAAGAAAAGAGGTGGTTATTGCTCAAATGGTAAGTATTTTTTTTGTTCCTTTCAACGTCATTGGATGTGAATTGTGTTGTGGTACATCGTATAGATCTGCATAGATTTTACTTATAAGTCGTTCTGCATTTTGTTAACTCCCTTAATACTTATTTTCTTTATATGGCTTTTAAGTAATTGGTACTACATAATTAATAACGATAAATGCATTTTTTCAGACAAAATCCATACAAATTTAGTACTTAAAAACGACACACGTTGTTTATTTATTACCAACAAAGTAAGTCTATACTATTGTAAATTATAGAGCTATTGATAGTAAAAAAAATAATAAATTAATTTTAATATTAATTACATCTATTTGGTACGATTTGCATACAACAGCAATAACCTACTATTAAACTGCAGTTTATTATTTCCTTCAATAATTGGAAACAAGCGCATACCTCACTTATATGTTTAAACAATTATAACTATATCGCGTGCACTTGGAGGTTGCGAGTTAATAAATCAATCAATTTTGTGTTCACACCTTTTGCTTGTTTACTTACGAGTACTAGCTACGCGCCGCGGTTCCACTCCTGTCCAGAAGTGACAACTTCCTGCATCTGGATAAAAAACCTTTTGCAGCCTTTTCTAGCTGACTGTCTGGGAAATTTCATTTAAATAGGTGCTGTAGTTGTGGCGAATAAGCGGCGTTTGTCTCGAAAGCGCGATAAACAAAGTTTACCTGAACACAATAACCTAAATGTTCAATGATATCTGTAAAATGTTACTTTTTCCATGAGCTCTAGTTGCCTCAAATAAAGGATATATACCTAATAAATAAAAGCCTAGCCTTTCCCAACTATTTTGTGGTCGGCTTCCAGTCTAATCGGATGCAGCGAAGTACCAGTGTTTTACATGGCCTACCTGACCTCCTCAACCCAGTTACCCGGGTCACCCAGTACCCCTTGGCAAAACGGGTTGTCAGACTTACTGGCTCCTTACTACCCGTAATGACTGCCAAAGATGGTGAAATGACAGCCGGCACCTATAGCGGCCTGATGCTTATTATTTTAGGCCAATGACACATTCACATTCAATCTTACATAACAATTCTACATCACAATATCGAATCGATTACTCCTTTATTACACACTTGTAATATGTTCCAAGTTCCAACATTAACAAAACACACAAAAACTGTGTAATTGACACTGGCAATACCTACCAAATTAAAGACACAGTGTAAAAAAACCCGTGCAGTTGGAAAACACGAATATTAACCGCCGAAGCATGAAAGTTATTCGAAGTTCGCGAAATATTTAGTGTGCTAGAACTAACATTGGTAATTAGATAATTGTAGAACAATTAATTTTCGTGCTGGCATTTAAAGTCATTCATTTACATATATTATGATTCTTTGTTTAATAACCTCGGTATTTGTTACTGCTTTGTACATTTAGTGGATGTGTTTTTCCACGAAAATACCTGCAAGGCTTCTTATTTTCATAAAGTGTATGGGGTATGAGGATTTGAAAAAAATATAACTGGATAAGTATGAAGGGCTTTTTAATGTAAGTTTTTTAAATGTGAAAGTTCTTTTTGAAACATTTTTTAATAGGTATATTTTTTTAGATAACAAAAAATACTCGGAAAGTTTTTAAATACGGTAGTTTTCTGTACTCGGACAGTTTATTTTTTTGCCCAAATAAGCGCTATGTTTGATCACCGAACCAAAAAAAAATGTGTACAAACCATTGTCCAATGATTCATCGTTCAAATCCCAAGTGCATTTTTCAACATTATTTGTCAAAATCCAATTTGTCAATTTTCAGTATTTTAATACAAAAATGTCATAAAACCAATAAAATAGATAGCAACTTCAGTGACGAATAGCAAATATCAAACAATAATATTTCAGCTCGACCACTAACCAGATTAACATAGCATTGGCGTTAAAATATCCGGGTGTATCCGGTTATAACTGGTCATAACCGTACGTAACTGGATTCGGTTGGAATTTTAAACTGCATTCGGTTTGTTTATGCTGATTGTTCGGAAAATATTTTATCGTTTAACTGTTGTATTTTATTTAATGCTATATTTATGTATAATTTGTTTTAACATTATACTCATATGAAATGAAAACGTTTACACCAATAAAAAGTAAACATTTTAAAGTTAGGGTTAGTTAGAAGTTTGTCAGATCTTTTCCATCTAGTTCTAATCTGAAACATTATTATTTCAGTAATAATGTTATACTAACTCTAAATAAAAGGAGAATGGTTGAAATGATTGGATGTTGGTCTACTTTCCCTCTATTAATGAGTCGTATATCATTTGAAAGGTCTTTTTAAGTGCAACATTTCGTACTAAAATATTACTCACCAATTTTAAGGAATAATATTCCTCCTTTAGCTATGAACCACATATCAATCAAAAGGTCTTTTTAAGTCTATAAAAATTCCTTATGTACTTCCTTAAGTACACTCCTTATGTACTCCCCCTAAGTACTTCATTTTATACTTTCTTATGTTCTTCTTTATACGGGGCGTGTCGTACTTAATCACATTAAATTAAACACGTTAATATATGTCGATTAGCACAAAGAACGTACAAAGAACGAAAAATACGTAAAAAAAATGTTTTTTTTTTTAAACAAAGTAAATAGAATAATTTAATAATTGAATCAGAAAAATTAGAATAAAGAGCTTAAACCATTTTACCAAAAACATCTGAACATCTTCATGCGAACAAAGTTTCAAACATTCGCAACCAAAAATGAACAACTTACCAAATAATCGGATCAAACTAGTCTTTTTCCAAAATGCAATATCCATTAAATTCTGGTCATAACCGGTTGCAGCCGGATCCCTCGCTTTACAAACATTCAGTTTTTGCTCCTTCCCTTTGTTTTTGCAAATGATTCCTGGCAGTGACTGTTTTTGTTTTGTTTTCTCACACATTTTCTCTTTTCAATTGTTTTTTTCTGTTCCTCGCCTCGCTTGCACTCAAAAGTGTGAAAACAACTCCGGAAAATCGGTATGCATAGTTTCGTGAGAGCTATTTTGGATACAACGTGAAACAATCTGAATTGAATGTATAATTTTCTCGTATTTTTAAATCATGACGTCACCAAAATATATTTGTATTGAACACGATATTTTCTTTACACCTACATAATTTTAAAATGATAAAAATATATTTGTGACCAGTAAATCCAATATGATAGGCACATCCACTATTATTTATGTTTTGGTAAACAAATGGAGACAGTTTCAAAAATTTTAATCACAATTTGGAAGACTCCTTTTTGTATTACACTACACATTGTAATTTGAAACTAGCGATTCCCCTCGGCTGTTTTAATACATTTACGTTGACTTCAAACTCGAAAACAAAGCATCAATTAATGGGTTTCTACTTTAACTTTTATGTATCTTTAATGCAAAAATCTGAAGTTATAATTGTAGGTATTTTACCCTTCTAACTTTATCTCAATCCAAGAAATCCATAACACCGTAGAAATTCAACATTAACCCCACCCAAACCATCATTATTTTCAAAAAGAGAACGTAACAAACACCATGTATATCACCATTTTAATATATTCATCGATCACCAACACGGCTACTAATATACTTAACCAAAAATGAGCGTCCATTTTTCCATAAAATGATAAACTCGTCGAGATCGCCATAATGCAGTGATGAGATCAGCCACCATGGACCATTCGTTTATCTCCAGTGTCGTTATAATGGACACGTGATGTAATTAGTAGCCTTATGAGCTTATGAGGTACTTATGGGACAAAGAGTGATGCAGTTTTTATTTTTATTGTGTCTGCGAGGTGCGGAATAAAATTTGTATCGTGTGTAAAGTTTTTAATAAAGTTATATGTATGGGTGATTGTTAGATTGGTTGTAATCCCAAGAGGCGTTTAATTGAAAGTTTTGTGTAACGTAAATATTTTTGACTTTTATGTCTCTTCTAAAATGAAGTCGTGGTAGTTATGAAGTAAGGTAAAGAACCAACCTCTCAAGTATGAGGGCGCGGGTTCGATTCCAGGTCAGGCAAGTACCAATGCAACTTTTCTAAGTTTGTATGTACTTTCTAAGTATATCTTAGACACCAATGACTGTGTTTCGGATGGCACGTTCAACTGTAGGTCCCGGCAGTCATTGAACATCCTTGACAGTCGTTAGCTGTAGTCAGAAGCCAGTAAGTCTGACACCAGTCTAACTAAGGGGTATCGGGTTGCCCGGGGAACTGGGTTGAGGAGGTCAGATAAGCAGTCGCTTCTTGTAAAGCACTGGTACTCAGCTGAATCCGGTTAGACTGGAAGCCGAGAGAGGATGATATGTCTCTTCTAAAATACAGGCATTTTTATGTAATTGAACTATTGTAGTATGAGAGCCCGAACACTGTCACTATCAACTGTTGTTCGATAGTTTTATAAGACTCTTAAGACAGTATGGAGATGAATGGCAGTGCCCACATTATGTATAACAATCAGATACTTAAAAGAAAAAAGTTTGATCGAATAAATGATTACGACTTTCAGCCTGCGTGCTTATGAGTGCCAGGTTTTAAATCAAACTACCATCGATCCCATCATTTTAGAAAACCTTTTTAATCTTATTATTCAATACCATTATTAGAAAATACCTAATGGTCTTTACTATTCCGAATACATCTCATTTCCCAGTAACACGAACCGAACTTAACTATTAATTCGCTACGGAACCACGTAGTTTCCACAACGATCGCTTTATCGCCCCCATTTCGCATGATTACCGAGGAAACGCAAATAAAAATGCTTTTAAAACGAGTCTCCATGAAATATATTCTATTTGAAATCGTGGGAAGCTCACAGTTGGAACTGTGATGATGTCTGCAATATTCTGATGATCAGGGTTTGTTGAAATCGAAGGGAATTTACAATTATTTAAAGTAACATTTGTCTGTTTTTTTCAGCAATTCCATAAAATTGACTCTTTATTGTATTTTAGTATTTCAGTTAAGGTTAAATATGGGTATCTTATTGGGTCGTTAAACTACGTCACTCACGTTTTAATACTAATTTCACTTATTGGATTAGACTTGTCCCCAACGGCTACTCCAAAAAAAGATAACCCATTTCATTTCTCGTTTCTGTACTATTTGCTTACCAAACATTTAAATTCGTTCAGTAGTTTTGGCGTGAAAGCGCGACAGACAGACAGAGCAACTTTCACGTCATAATTTTAGACCTGTTGACTTATTATAACCGACTTCATGATTAATCTCACCTGAAGGGAGCGGTCTCACTGAGCGATGGTTACCTAAGTTGCTTTGGTTATTTCTGTACTCATTACAAGAGCTAGATTAAAATTAAAACTAATTTGCTAGTCGGCTTTATACCATATCCCTGCTTGGCCTTTACCAAACTATGTTGGCGTCAGATTTCATTATAACCGGGTGCAGCTTTCAGTGTTTTCCATGGTTACAGTGCCTATCTGGTCTCCTCAATCACATTACCGTTACTTATGATGAAGACTTTCATTTCGGAACGCTATCAATATCAAAAAGCACATACAACACCGTGAAAATGTCACTTAAAAACTCATCTATACTTAATATTATAAAGCTGAAGAGTTTGTTTGTTTGTTTGTTTGAACGCGCTAATCTCAGGAACTACTGGTCCGATTTGAAAATTTCTTTCAGTGTTAGATAGCCCATTTATCGAGGAAGGCTATAGACTTTTTATCCCGGTACGGGAAGTAGTTCCCACGGGATGCGGGTAAAACCGCTGGCAGAAGCTAGTACTTCATAAAGTGAAACTTAAAATCTCTCAATATATAGAACCACACCCTCACCCGGGCAAACTTACCGTCGCATAAGATATGACGTACCTCAAGTAACTCTCCCGCTGGTGGAGCAATTAACTCGTTAGCCAGAACTAATTATGTAGTAGCCTGACAGCGTGTGCTAACAGATTTATCATTGTACTGTGTGATGGACGGATGAAGAAATTATGTGTTTGTTTGCTTATGTGTGTACGAGTGCATATGCGTGTGTGTGTGTGTTTGTGTGTGTGTGTGTGTGTGTGCGCGCGCGCGCGTGTGTGTGTGTGTGTGTGTTTATTGAGGCTGAGTAGTGTGATGACAAGAATTCAACTTCACAAAGTAAAAGCTAAATTCTTTCAAAGAAACCACACCTAACCAGGGAAATCTTACCGCCGCATAAGATATGACGAAGCTCAAGTAACTCTCCCGGTGGTGGAGCAATTAACTCGTTAGCCAGAACTAATTATGTAGTAGCCTGACAGCGTGTGCTAACAGATTTATCATTCTACTGTGTGATGGACGGATGAAGAAATTATGTGTTTGTGTGTGTGTTGAGTTGGGTGAAGGGTGATGAGACATTTTTAAGAGTGTGGTGTAGTGTTTATTTCGTTTAAAGTTTGAGTAAAAAGTGGTAAATAGGCAACTTGCTGCTGTTTTTCTATGTTGTGTTACAACTTCATTCGGAGAAGTTTAATTATTTCAGTATTTATTTTTTTGCAACACAAAACATATTCTAACAATCTGCTTCCTTTAATTACCAGTTTAGAGAAAAATGCTACTAACTTACTTGAGAAATGTAAAAAAATATGGTAAAAATATAACTAGCGTCCGCCCGCGGCTTCGCCCGCGTAGAGTTCGGTTATATCGCGTTTCCAAGAGAATTCTTCAAAAGTCCGGGATAAAAACTATCCTATGTTCTTTCTCAAGGTCACCTCTATCTCTGTACCAAATTTTATTAAAATCAGTTCAGTGGCTTAGACGTGAAAGCGTAACAGACAGACATAGTTAATTAATAGAATTAATTCCACTGAACCTTTCGATTGTGCTGAATTCTAAAATTAAATTATCATGATCAGGATTACGATTTGAAAACTACAAAATAATAAAAAGTTTTTTTATTGAAAATCACAAAGTATCACTTAAAAGTTATGAGATGAGACATATTGCACAAACCACTGAGGCCTATAAAATACATTATTTATCTAGTAAATGACTTGATTTATTTTGACAGCAGCATGATTTTTACAGCACTATACTTATGATATAATGTAGCTACTTTAAGTAAAAATTATACCTTTCTTAATAATTTTGTGTTCATATTTATATTAATTTATTTAAATAACCATATATTAGAAAACTGTAGAGTTTGATTGCTTGATCGCATAATCTCAGAAGCGACTGGTGAGATTGTTAAATAGCTGTAATCGTCAGATTGTGGAGGTTTATAGGCTACTTTTATCACGTCACGTGAAGCATGGGACGAGGCTGAAATCGCTGGCAAAACCTAGTTCAAATCTAAATAGAATTGAAAACAGATTGAATTCAGTAAAATCTATCTTCAAATGGTCAGTAACCTCAATAAGTAGCGCTCTGCTTTTAAAATTATATTGCCAAAGAATTTTTATGCACTTTTTAAAGCCAATTTGGATGAAATTGCTCGTATAAAATATGATACCGTTATGTCTAGTTAGAGCTAAAATGTCTATGAATATTCTTTATTACTATTCAATATTACTTATTCTAAAGGTATTGAAAGCGATTTGATTTGAAGGCTTTATTAAATTTTCTTTTTTTATGATTCGATTTAACAGTTACTTACGCTATTTAAGGACTAAATTACAAGTAACTTAATATTAATTTCGAATTACTATGAGATGTGGTTCGAAGAAAATTAAATCAGAAAATTGCATGTTCAAACTATTTACACATTTTTTTATATTTATTTTTTGTTAAAAGTTATTTTTATTTGTCAGCTTTTAGAATGAGAATGTTGCTTAATCAAGTATTTTCGAATAAAAACAGCACCTTTTCTGGTCTGTATAATCCATTTCCTACATCATTATTCTCAAACCAAAATGGACAGACAGTCAAATATTCTTAGATAGGTACATGAGATATAAGTTTTAATTATTCGACCTAAAGTAAATGGTTTAATATTGATTAATCCACAGCTTTATTTAACTTATGTATCGACAGTAACTTATCAAATATTTTTGTCCTCACACACCCCTGGCTCTGGAGGGATCGTCAGACTATTCGTCACGTGTTTTGTAGGCTCCGTATGTTCCTAAAAACAGAAAAAGAGCGTCACATCAGTTATTATTAATATAATGAACCATAACTTATCCTAACTCCGGTTGGTAACTGAGAAACTTCTAACAAGAACCTACCTATGCTAATAATATAAAACTGAAGAGTGAGTTTCGTTGTGCACGCTAATAATCTCATTAATTCTTGGGCCGATATGAAGAGGTCTTCAATTAAATATGTTTGCCGTAGGTACTCACATGCTCGGAGTCAAGTATGTCCATTTCTTGTACGTTCTTCATAATCTTCTGCGTCCTCTTCTGTGCAGACGCTGCTCTCGCTTGCAAGATCTGTAACGTATATTTTCGGATATTAATTATGCGATGGAACTATGTTAACCAAGTGATTATTCCGTAAACCAGTTGTATTTTTGATTTTAAGGTATACAAATACCAAATGTAATAAAACAAATTTCCAAAGAGGATTGTGGACATTGTGGTCTCCTACGTTAGTCTCGTTTTCTATACTAATATTATAAAGAGGAAAACTTTGTTTGTTTGTTTGTAATGGATAAACTCAAAAACTACTGGACCGATTTTAAATATTTTTTCACCATTAGAAAGCTATATTATCTGCGAGTAACACAGTGCGGGCAGTAGCTCCCACGGGACGCGGGTGAAACCGCGGGAAAACGGCTAGTTCAATAATAATTTAGATACTCGTAGCTCATAATAACTATTAACAAAAGTATGTTTTTATTTTAAGGCTACTTACAGAAAGTCTCCTCTGCTCAGCTTCAGCTAACTTCTCCTCGATGTCAGGTAGGCTGATCTCCGGCTGTACTGGCTGCAGCAGCCTCTGCAAGTGAGGGGGAGGGGTGGACGGCCTCTTGGCTGCGTCAAACTCTTCTAGCGGTATCTCGAAGGCCACGGCTGGAAGTTGTGATGGTCGGTCAGGTTTTTGTTCGGAGGTTAGGTTTTTATGGAAATCTTCATAGAAAAATAGAAACTACACGTATGTGTTTTCAATGTTCAGATGAATCAATTGTAGCTTATTCTTTCCTTTGTGATTAATTGCAAACCTCTACTAATTACAAGATATTATAAAGCGAAATTATAACGGTGTGCAATACTAGACACACACAAAATGTTCCTTCTGGTCTAATCGTTTTAGCAAACGGTAACAAATTACATGCGAACTTTTTTTAAATGTATGTCGGCAACCTTTGTGCTTAATCACATGCTTGCAGTGAACAGTTTACAGTTTTTTAAATATGGTGGAAGCTTGTCATTTCTAAAACTTACGCGGTTTCGGTATAACCGGCGTCTCGGGCAGCACCACAGTGGGCAGATCGTCAGGGTCGTCATGATGATGGTTCTTCACTCCAGCGCCATTAGAAGCAGTCTTAGCAGCACCGTTAGACGTCTCCTCGGTGACCGGGACAGCTGTGCTTGAGGAGCCGCAACCCATTTTGAACGTCAATGGTTAGGCTGTAAAGTGGAAATTGGGATTTGAGTTATGTGGTTTATGGTAAATTAGGTTGGTGTTAGTATTCTTTAGAATCGTTTGCACCAGGCCTTATTTGGTAATAAGATTATTCGTCTCCTACAATCGTTTGAGGTTGATAGAGACAATGATATTTTGGAAACGGTTTATGCACATAATACTACCACGTAACATGTGCCTGTTTGTACCTGTTGTCCGTGACCTGTAGGTACAACATATAAAAACTGCTGGGTTAGACAAGATTTTAACATGCATCTATGGAAATTACATTTTTAATCACGTTATGATCACGTTAATGTGTTTTTCCATACATGCTTTGAGTGTTTTAGTTTAGCGATTACGATGAGTTTATATCTATACTAATATTATAAAGCGGAAGAGTTTGTTTGTTTGTTTGTTTGTTTGTTTGAACGCGATAATCTCCGAAACTACTGGTTCGAATTGAATAATTCTTTTTGTGTTGGATAGTCCAGTTATCGAGGAAGGCTATAGGCTATATAACATCACGCTACGACCAATAGGAGCAAAGATATAGTGGTAAATGTGTAAAAAACGGGAGAAATTATTTCATCTTTGAAGCCTTCCGTTGCGTGCGCCGTGAAAACGGTTCAAGATACACAAAAAATATGTATTAAAGAATAATAGCTCTTTTAATGATCTAAAAAACAGTCCGCGACAGTGTATGTCTATCTTTTAAGATTAACTCACAAAAACCGTTTTTATTACATCTATGTATATAAAAGAAAGTCGTGTTAGTTACTCCACTTATAACTCAAGAAAAGCTGAACCGATTTAGCTGAAAATTGGCAGGGAGGTAGTTTAGAGCCAGGAGAAGGACAAAGGATAGTTTTTTTTACAAAAAATAAAAATAAAAAATACAATTTATTCCGGACATACAGCGCCATCTATTGTTCAAACCAAAAATCTGCCGGATGCCACTATCCCACGCGAACGAAGTCGCGGGCAAAAGCTAGTAATATATATTATATTGGATAACCCCGCTGAAGAACGTATAGTTAATAAAGGGACAAAATTGGAAATAGAATACGTACCAAGGGAAGCGTGGTCTTAGATCTAACTACATATAACTGAACCATTTAGTTTTCTTAACAAAGATTGTGTATTACAAGTTCTTCGATATTGTTGTTTTATCTTTGTTTAAAAAACATCATAAAATAGCTCGTGCAATTAATTATACCTGAATGATTCTGCCAACAGCGATTGAGGTTAGTAAGGCATTGAGGTCAATCAAATCTATTGAAGAGCCTTAAAGAATACGCGCGAAATACGCTTTGATTTGTAAGTGTTAAGTAAATATGAACTTTTTGGGCGTTGGTATAGAGTTCAAAATAATACTAGGTTAAAGTTTTATCGTTGTCTGTAATAATAATGTGTTATTTATTTTATATCTGTTACTGAAGCTTTACCATCATAATGAAAAAATGTGGTGATTTTCTTCAAGATCTTGTCTTATTTTCACGCTTATTTAAAAGAAGTGTGAATTTCTTATGATCCGGTATACCTCTGCTTTAATGGTTCTTTGTGTTACATCTAGTCCAAACCAATACTTAGTCCAATGACCCTTTCAAACCAACTAAACAAAGACAGCCAAAGGCCTAACCTCATTGCCATAAATCGATTCCATTAACCTAGCTGTAATCAAATTAGACCCCCCTTGCCCTTTCAGGGGGTTTTTGAGAAATGCCGCACTGTCTAGCATGATAAAAGCTGGTCATTTATCATTTAAAAGGCTACTTATAGAAACATGGGTACTATGTAGGTGAGCTCAAAAGGTCAACTGTTTGCTACGCCGTAGCAGGTTGCTACGAGCGGCTACGAAATTTAGAAAAGAAAGTTTTGTTTCGTAGTAATATTTTTACTTGAAACTGATGCTGCGACATCTGGCAACATATTTGTATATAGCTTCTGCCAACGGTTTCACTTGCATTCCATGGAAACTACTTCAGGCACCTGGATAAAGCATAAACTATAGCCTCCCTATATACATGGGCTCGTCGGGGATATGTGAAGCTAAAAATATTCTTGCAGATTTATTTAACAACTCGATTATAGTGAAACTTTTTTAAATACACTTATACATTTTCTGAGGTCGAAATACTAATCCGATTTGAAGCCGTAAATTAAATGCGCTCTCATTAGTTCCTCGTAAACCGTTTGTTTTTGGATTGAACTCATTCCCAGTCGTGATTGTGACTAAGCAAATGTAATTTTGAAGATTTATTATTATTTTATAACAAGCACTAGATGGGAAGGGTCCAATATTGTTGAAAAGTGCGCTTAAAGGGAGTTAATTCGTCACCAAATATTTGAATATCTTTTGCATTCTGATCGCCGCTGAGAAAATTATGATAGAATTCCGTGTGAATGAAAAATGTGATGAATTTTTGTGAACGACAGTTGTGCACACTTTTTATAGCACATCTTTTATAGCTGTATAATTTTGCGTAGAAAAAGGATCTGTAAAATTGTTTATAAATAAATTGTAACCGCGTCGAGTGACGTATACAGTTTTCCTTTTGCGAATAATACTGATGGAATCTCCTAACTACAAGAACACATAAGTTTTCATAACTTACCTCCTATTTGCAAAAACAGCACACTTCAACGTCTAGGCCACCACATTTAAATATACTTCACTACAAATAAGCTAAAATGTATCTTCAGCAACTGAGCCAATCATACTGGGTAGTCAGAACTGCCAAGTATTAATTTGCAAAGGTTGCAACGGCTGTTGCTTTCTCACAATAATGCAATATGCATCATTTGACATTGAAAACTGAGGAATGTAGTATTTTTTCAATTAGTAATATTGATTTATTGTGACACAGGTCACGTTGACTGTCCTTTTTGCAGAAAATATTTAATAAAGTTAATGTATAATTGTTGTATAAAAATACTAAGTAAATACAGTTTAAATTATGAACTAAAAACTCATCCGCATCACTGTCAGCAAAAACCGCCCAAATGCGCGGCTGTATTATTTTTTAATTCAAATTGCAATTGCGATCTTTTATAATGTTTCCTTTTTAAATCTATCCAATATTTGCTGTTTGACATAAAAGAGATCCAAAAGCTATCTAAAACCTTTAAAAAAAATGAAAATTACTTATAAGTAAATTCGCATTACATCAGTAGGTTTAATTACATTTTAAAGTGTATGTTTCATGATTTATTTACATGCAAATGAACACTAAGAATCACAAAAGTCCACCAACCTCAGAAACCAAAAATAAACACATTTATCTCAACTCATCCGTAAAGGAAAAAAAAAAGCAAAATAAATCAATATGGCGGACGTTGAACGGATGCTTAGCAATTTTTCAATCTGGTAACACCGTGGGCTCGGTGTTGCTATTTACCCCGATCGCGACTGGGATAGGGGAAACGCGATGGATTGCTAGCAATATTTCCTGATTATATCCCGCCCGTTTGTTGGCTCCAGGCATGAAAGGCTGGATGGCCTCGTTACGTTTGCTTGAATTAAAAAAATGAGCAGGATTTTTTTGTCGGTGGCCACTTGTGTTTTGTTTTTTTATTATTTTCTTTCTTGTAATCCCGCCGTTCTACTCGCATAAAATGTACTACGCATTCGGATAAAACGTCTGACTATACCTCTTGGTTTCTGAAGAAAGGATATTGAATTAAGTGTAATTCTATAGAAAGTTTAACTGGCTACTTATTATTGTTTTGGTGTATGAAGTAGACCAATCAGTATCAGAGTCCATAGAATAGAGTAGGTATTCTGTATTTTTACATGATTTATATAAAGTTAGATTTATATAGTATTCAGTATTCTGACATGTTTCTCAACATAATATTACATAAGTCAAAACACGAAATACCCACGAGGAGATCTTCAAGGATAAGACCTTTCCAAAGTCATCATTATAACATCATGTTTTCCTAGGAAATCGATTTATTTACACACAATATTACTAATGTCACGTCACACGTGCCGGTTACGCTCTATGCTTATCTATCAAACATATCTTTAAACTATTTTTTTCCCGTAGTTTTCCCTTCGTATACCTTACGTACCCCGATAAAAAAGGCCTCGAACTATCTCAATAAACACGTTTTTACAAGCTTTTATTATAAGGTCGACTTGTATGTAACGAACTGTGAAATAGAATCTATAGCAACCATCAATTTAACCATCTTACAAGGATCGTAGCTCTATAAAAATTGGCAGCTATATATTGTTCTGACGACAATACAATATGGTACTGTTGAACTGATCTGATGATGAAGCCAGAAGATATGAACTGGGACTTCATGATGTAATATTGTATCATAGCTTGTTTGGACTTGTTAGAAAAGTTTTGAAATAATTTTTACGTGCTTTTCCTAGTTTTTCTAAACTTTCTTCTTTTACAAACTTTTATATTTTTCATGTTAAGTAGTAGGTTATGTCTATTTTTTTTTCCCTTCACATGAACCCGACTTCACTCGGGAGTAACTTGGCACTTACTTTTAAAATTTTTAGCCCCGAGAAGTTTGTAATAGTTTAAAAGCTTTTCTGTTCAGTTTGTACAAAAAAAACCACATATACACTCACAGAGTTAACTTGATTATTTAATTAAACTAATAAAAAGTTAAAGATAATGTTTTGATCCTTGATGCCGTTAAGTATTTTAGGCATTAACATAAATCTATACAGTACTAATATTATCCAGCTGAAGAGTTTCTTTGTTTGAAAGCACTAATCTCAGAAACCGATGGGCCCATATAAAATGCTCTTTCAGTGTTACATGTATCGACGAAGAAGGCTACATTTTATTCGGATGCGAGAAGTAGTTCTCACATCACGACACGAGTGGAATCGCTGGTAAAAGCTAGTTCTGAATTACATTCTTACCTTTTAAGATTAGAAAGAGAAACTGCGAACTTATTGTCTTGTTATTAAAATTCCACAAACATTTAAGTACAAAAAAAATTACTGAAATTAACTTCAAGTGACCTATCTTTTCTATTTTATATTATTTCTTTTGCACTACACTTAAATAAACAACGACCATCGTTATTGCTAGATAACCTAGTTACGTGTTAGCCTCAAACGGGAGTCGAACGGGCGACCCGTGCGATCGCCGCCGCATCGTCGACACTACTATCAGGCGCGATTAATACAAATTTTATTCTAACTAGTACACTTTTTCCATACGTTATGTAGTGCGACTGGATAGTTTTGATACTTGTGATTAGAAAATAATTAGCTACATTTTTGTTTTTTTTTTTTTTTTCTATAATGTGTTTTTCACATTTTAGTAATAAATATAAGTGAATGTTATTGATTTTTTTATTATTTATTATTTAAAATTAAATCTACGAGTCTGTAAAATACAAAATCCTTACTAGTCTTACTTAAATGCGAAAGGAGGTATTGTTTGTTACGGTTTTACGCTAAAATGGCTGAACCTGTTGAGATATTATTTTTTTTGAGAGATGGACCAATCCCCAGGAAATCTGAAAACAGAGGTAGGTTTTTAATTCTTTTTAAAGACGTAATTCTCAATGCCCCTATTGTAGAATGCATAAAAATAATTTTACTTGACCAGCATCTAACCAACTAATCACAATTTAATAGCCAAAATTATGTGTGTCAAGTATCAAAACACGTACCGTGCTCAGTTTCAGGACTGTAACAATGCTTACATAGAAATTACTGGCGCTCGCATCGAACCCCTTTTACCTTTCAGCTATAGAAAGCTGTAGAGTCGAACATTTGGACTTAGGTTGCTGACGCATAGCAGACTTATTTTAAGACTTTATATGGGCGGTGAAAAATGTAGGTGAT
Source organism: Helicoverpa assulta (assembly GCA_963856015.1). NCBI lineage: Eukaryota > Metazoa > Arthropoda > Insecta > Lepidoptera > Noctuidae > Helicoverpa > Helicoverpa assulta. The sequence goes on along the minus strand of CAWLCW010000026.1, from coordinate 12,258,647 downwards.
GCTTTTTATAATCTACACTAATATAATAAAAAGGAAATATTTTTTGTTTGTTTGTAGTCCGAAACAACCAAACCGATTTGAAAATTCTTTCACTGTTGGAAAGCTTCACTCTTCCCGAGTAACATAGGCTATAATTATCCCGTTACGGACAGTAGTTCCCACGGGACGTGGGTGAAACCTCGGAAAACGGTAAGTATTAAATAAAAATTGAATTATGCGGTAAATAATATTAACTAAAATTCATTCAATCGTCTTTCTGTAGTAATTTAGTTTCAAATAAATAAATACACAGCATCAAAAACATGGAATTGAAACATAATATAAAGATGATGCAACTCAAATGTTAATCACAAATCGAAATCACCGCGACTTAAATATTTATAAAACCGATATTGTTGTTTGTGGTAGGAACTCAACATGATACGTAAAGTAAGTTAATATATTTTGTGTTCATTTATTTTGCTGATTATGAATAAACAGGCGATTGAATATTTTATGTGTGGAAAGCTTGTTAATGAAATAACATTGGCGCCTGATAAAAACGTGTTGTGCAGTGGGCGGTAAATTGCTGACAACATTTGTATAGGATTGGGTGTCGGTTTCGATTCCCGGGTAGTGTAAGTATTGAGCAACTTTACAAAAAATATTTCATAGGTGTATATCTTATATCTGCCAAAGTTATTTTAGACATCTATTTGTTGATTAACCTACTAGAGATTCAATTTAGACATTAGCGCAGAGCTTAGCCAGATAGCATATTGGGAGCGGTCGTATGCGTATTAAGCGCCTTTAGGAATTTTCTTAGCAACACCTTTAAGTGAATTTGCGGTTGTTCTAAATTAAATGCGTGATGCAAAAAAAATAATTCTTCTTTAAAGACACTATAAATAACTATACTCTAAAAAAAATATCATCCATAGATTTTGAAGCAGACAAAAATTTTCTCTATCACCAAAACCGACTCCACGCCACATGAGTCTAGTCGTCACTCATCGGGGCGAACAATCACCAACACCTACCATTGATTGCCGCTACATAATGCATAGCCAGCCCACACCACCCCACCCCACGTGGCCTCAAATTATCCACCAACCAGCTACCCTGACCCCCGAACCACGAAGCCCAAATCCACCAGCCACTAAACAATGGTGAGCCCAAGGATCAAGATATGTTGGTCGTAGTATGCATGTCGATAATTTCGAATCGATTTTAATAATTATATGGTTGTAGCTCCCGTGGGTGTGTCGCGATTCCACTTGGTTTTTTTTTAGCTGATTGTCAATAGTTTGGGGGTTGTTTGTTTTTATTTTACTTACTTCGATACATTAGAAGAATCTAGAACGGCTGCTGATGCGATTAAGATGAAATTGAAGGCAGATAGGTAGGTGTTATGACAGGAACCAGTGCGCTTTAATTTAACCAACCAATCTTCAATCTGAACAGTACTTATATGATGCGTACAAAACTATTTTTATATGTACTTAGATTAAATAGATTGTGTGTAAATGCTTATGAACTACTTATATTACTTCTCATGTTGTTCATGAAAATCAATATTCAACTTATGATTTTAATGCAAAAAATATTCTAATAAAAATCGTTTGCTAGGTACTGTTTTTGATTATTTCACAGCCAGTGATCTAATGAAATTCAATTTTTCTGTCAGCGTTTCAATTATTTTAGAAAAACAATCGCATGCAATTTGCAGTTTTATCTCGATAGAATCGAGTTTTATCCGGATTTTGCTAGATTTGACCCAGTTTCATGTGCAATGGACGTCAGAAGCCTAACATGAATATAACGTTCTGTTCAAAAAATGGATTTTATTTTGAAAAATTGTTTATTCAACAGAAAATAATCAATTTGAAACTGACTGCTGTATATGGTTGTGTTATAATTGATTTCAGAACTTCATTGATGATAGTTTTCATTTTACCTGTTTTTGTTTTTAGTTAGGTTAGCCTACGTTGTAGTCGAAATTTAAAGAGCTTGGTCGTAGAACTATGCAATTTTAATTACCTATTTATCTATACTAATATTATAAAGCTAAAGAGTTTGTTTGTTTGTTTGTTTGTTTGAACGCGCTAATCTCAGGAACTACTGGTCCGATTTGAAAAATTCTTTCAGTGTTAGATAGCCCATTTATCGAGGAAGGCTATAGGCTACTTTTTATCCGGGTCCGTGCCGAGGTTCCCACGGGATGCGGGTGAAACCGTGTGCAGAAGCTAGTACTTAATATTTAGAATTATAATAAAGCTTTTAAGTTTAAGAAATGTAACAAACTGCCATCTGTCAAGAAAGGTGTGAACTACTTGCAGGTGAATCGATCGGGCGTGATTCATTGATGTGAGCCTTGTTAATACGAAATATCAGTAGAGGGCGCTACTAGTGTAGATCTATTGAACTTAATCTCATTGTTATTTTGTTTTAATTTATTTTTTAGTCGTTTTAAAATATATTTTGTTTTGCGAATATTTTTCATAATAGTTTTAGATATTTAAAAATACCTGTTTATTTTTCGCTTTATTATCAAAATCTGGAAATGGGAAAAAAGTTCGATAAAAATTACCAACACCTAGACTCCCACATCGCCTTATACCTAATATTTAAAAATGAACCCTAAAAACCTAAAGGACAAATACTTAACTAAATCGATTGATATGGAAAGTTTACCTACATTACTAGTTGAAAATAGTTATTGGTATATTTGATAGGTTTTCAGTCTACAACGGTAGGCCGATGACCTAGGCTGAACTGTCACGACAACTAGGCTAACAAACAGGTGTTAAAAAATGAGGTCTAAATAAGCATAAAAGAATGATAAGTCTTCAATTATTTAGCTACTAGCTTTCGTTAAAAAAAAAAAAACTGAATTGGCTAAGTACAAAGTTTTCGCCAGCGGTTTCACCCGCGTCCCCAGGAAAACGCTCCACTCACCTTGACCAAAAATTGCCTATTACATTCCTCAATAAATGGGCTATTTTCAGTAAGTCCACTGAAAATAACCAGTTATTAAAAATTCAATTCACCAAAAGAACACCAAAACTAAATCTGGGATAACGCAAACCGATAGTGTAGTCGATCCGATCTAATCGATTCCAATCCAAACTCGGTTATTCGATTCGCTAAATCGGATTCGCAAACATCGACCACGCATTTTCGAAAAAGGAAGAGATTGGGGTAAAGAGCCCGATTGTGGGCATGAACGAGAGGTCAATGGCCTATTAATACTAATGTAAAACGGTGAATCGGCGACAATAATAGGGCGAAGTCACGAATTATCTGCTTTCATATTTTTGTCGCTTGAATTATTGTGGAAACTATTGTGATAGTGGGTAAAGTTTGGAACTTTTTCCCTAGATGCAATTTTAGAATTACGGTTTATTTATGTTCTTTTGCGTTAAAAACATGCCTTTGTCATCGCGGTGAACGTGTATTGCGGATGAAGTATGAAAACGTAATAAAAGCTCCGGTTTCGCACAACGCGTACGAATTTGGCCGCCATTTTACCCAATTAAAAAAATCCTTTGCTCGTCGCTTATAAAAAACTAGAAAAAACTCTCTTCGCGCTTATAAAAAAGAGCGAAGAGATCTGTGAAAATAATTTCTAAATACTTAATGGGTACTTACGCCCCCAGCACCAATACCTAGTTTATATCCGCCCTAAAAAAAAAACTCCTAAACCCCAAAAATTAAAATGTCCAACACGAATTCGCTGAAAACTCTATTTGTACAGTGTTTGTAAACTAACCAGAGCTCAAAGGCTCTATGTATAATTCATAGTGAAAATTTCAGCGTTCGCAGCAGCTCAGCTCAAGTCATACTCCTTTGGAAGTGAGAAGTTTCGTAATAAGGAGGTCTGGCCATGACAGACCTCTTTAAACTATTGCAGTCTTAGTCAGTTGGTGTAGTTTTTGTAGATCTCTATTATCAAAATAATTTCTACTGAAAAGAAAATTATTATTTTGGTAAAAAGTAAATGAAAGTATCAAGTTACAAGTTAGAATTACGCAGTCTCTATTGTGTACTGAAACTCGTACGGCCGAATACTAGAACGCCACTCAATTTTAAGGGCTGCTCAAACATCATTCTACCAATGTCACATTTACGTTATCTGCGACGGATATACTTATAAGTAGAACTTAAAGTTAAGTAGCGTTCGAGTATTTTGTTAAGTTAGACTTAAGTTCATACTTAGGTAGTTATGATTCAGAATAAGTTTTTTTTATGGTTTTAAACTAAACTCGCGTAGAGCTAGATATATCTATTTCGTGACCTTATAGCCAACTAACTTTGCTTTAGAATTTGTAAATAATGCAATCTTTCTAATGCAACCTCTCCTAAGCACACAACTGCGCGGTTTACCCTACACTACTTGGTTGCAGAAACCGTTAAAATAACCAAAACAGTATCACTATGCAGTCATTCACTGATTGGATTACCGACAATGGACACCGATACCCTTTTTCGGTAATTTATTATTGTTTTCTACCACTGGGTCGCAGAAAATCACTTTTTTAGGGAAATTAGATTGATAAATAACGGTCTTTGATAGCGAGATGAGATCAGAATATAACTGTTTTTTTTCGCATATTATACTGAAAATTGGGACGATTTTCTTTCAATACGATATTGGTAAATCAAAAAGATTAAAGTATTGCAACAAATACAAAACGTTTTCAACCGACTTCCCAAAAAGAAGGCAACTAGGCTTGACGTTTCGATAGAGCTCTAATAGGCGTCTATATGAATTTAAAAAAAGTTTAACCCTTAATTTGAAAATGTATCTTTAAAGATACAACAACTTTTAAAAAATCTGTAACATTAAATAATTGTATTTTTTTGAATCGATCGATTTAATTATAAAGTTTGACTCATGACATCACTAGGAAAAGTAAGTCTATTTCATTTTCAACAACTGGACATCCCTATTTACGTCAACCTGAAAAAATGACGGACACGAAGAGCAACAAAGTTGTAAGTTTTATTGATTTTTATTATTTTTTATATGTGATGATGTCAGGTTCTTACTATTTTATGTGTGTAACGTAATATATTAACGATTTAGCTGAAATTATGGCATAGAAATGTATTTATCGAACCATGACACGTTGTCAAACCTCAATGTATCTTTAAAGATACTTTGCTCATATGTCGACTATACAACATTGTATCTTTAAAGACACATTGCCAAAAGTTAACCTATTATCGCACGTTTAATTTCTCGTAATGTTTACATAAAAAAATATTAACTACACGCATGTGAGACCCTACAGCATGTAAGGTTCCGTGGGATAAAAATAATTTTTATTTCGATTTTTTTTTGCATAATTTTTGACATAATTTCATATAAACAGTTCAGTGTTCAGTTTGCTTGGGTTTGGTTTGGTTGCATGTGCAATTTTTTTGTTCGTAGGTATTATAACGAGCAAGATCAAAGCGTTGATTCCTGCAGGAAATGCACGATCGGACGACAGTAAAACAACAGACAATGAGGAAGATAACACATCTTTGCCAGTTTATGGAATACAACATGATTCTTATAGTAGTTCCTCAACACCTTCACTGGATTCGTATAAAATGTAATGTGAGATTATGTCTAACTAAACAACGGAACTGTTTTTACGATTTTCATGTAAAAAAATAAATTTTCTTACCAATTAACTATTTAATTTTATAACCCCGATTTGGTAATGTATCCTTTTGGATACATTATCGAAAAACTATACATTCCTCCGTATTTGGCAATGTGTAAAATAAGATACATATTATTTCAGCGCAATTACTGAAAAAAACATTTTTATAATATTTTTCTCTATTTCCTTATACCTCAAATAATTAGACTACAGTATTTTTTAAATAAAATTTTATAAAGATTATGCTTGCCAAATTAAGGGTTAAGAGGAGGTTCTCAATTCGGATTGTTTTTTTTTTCTATATTCGACTGTTGTAAAAATAGCCATAACAACAGTGTGACGTAGACATATATGTTATGCATGTACTTTACATACGTAACATAGACATAACATTTAAATAAACTTTGTCAACTTGAAAACAAACAAATACATACCAAAACTAGACACAATTATTGTAAGTAAAATTAGTGGTGTGGCTCAAAAAGGTACCCTCCTATATAAGGTACCACAAGGTACCACTAATGACCAACACAAATATGACGAACTTATTTGGTGACGCGAATTGGTGACCAAATGTTGAGTTTGTAAGTTTGTTACGTAATGCTAGGGGTATAATGGGTTTGTTTGTTTGTGACGGTGTTTTTAAGAAACTAGTATTATGGTACTAGCTCTTGCCCGCGACTTCGTTCGCGTGGAATAGTGATTTTTGGTTTGACCAATAGATGGCGCTATATGTCCGAAATAAATTTTATTTTTATTTTTATATTTTTTTGTAATAAAAACTATCCTATGTCCTTTCTCAAGTTCCAAACTATGTCTGTACCAAATTTCACACAAATCGGTTCAGTAGTATAGGCGTGAAGAAAAGACAGACAGACAGACAGAAAGACAGACAGAAAGACAGACAGACAGACAGAGTTACTTTCACATTTATAATATTAGTTAGGATGACACTTTTGAATTAGAAAAAAGAGCGAGGGTCGCATCTGTAAAGAAAAAAAATATTGGAAAATGCACAGCAGCACCATTTTGTTAAACAAAACGACAAACCTTTCTTTGTATTTATTTTTTAATATAAACACTTAGAGTATTCCCATATGCTTAGTACTATCTATACTTAATGACTCTTTTAGTCCTTAGAAGAGTTACCTTTTCTCAGTATTGAAAAATTTTAATTTCGCCTTATATAAATAAATCGATGGTCTTATAATAAAACAGCGCCTCTGTCTGCGGCGTTGGGCAACGTCATGTGTGAATCATCATAGAAATTAAAACATACAAATATGATTGACATTTAAAAATCAGAACGCGTGGGCATCAAAATTACATGATCGTACCAATTGTCATATTTCAAAGAAAAATAGAATTGTTTTCAGTAAATTCGTCACCGTATCAATTCACAATTTTAATGTTATATACACGGGGCATGCGATATTTTATATATTTTTTTGTACTGCAATTACATTGAATCGCGGATAATATATAATATTTGGCACGACCTTATTATTAGTAGGTACTATATATACCTATATTTTTTGTCATTTATATTAACTTTTATGTTGTGTCTATAAAAGGTTTAACAAAGCTGTGGTTGTGTGGATATTTTGTTTCGAAAAACGAAATACAAAAAAAAAACTTACAAAATTTTTGCGAATTTCATGTGTTCTAGCTATATAGGCCACAAAGTAAATATTTGGGTATCACTCACTTTCTGCATTTAGCTTTTATCCTCGTTCTGTCCAAAACAACAAAAGCAATTAAGAGGCATGGTTAATAATTTTAAATTCACAAATCATTTTAACTAATACAAACAACTAAATTCGGGAAAGTCCATTTCCATGTAATGTATGAATCATACATCCAATTAAGTAATAAATTCTATGAAATAAAAACGATGAATGAATCAGTTTAATGGCTCTAACAGTTTGCAGTTGAGATTTCAAAGAAATGCCTTATTAAGCTATCGAGTTCCCAGAATGGAGAATAAAGGAGAATATACAGTGTTAATGATTAAATAGACGCTTGAGGAAAAGTGGCCAAAGTTTCAGTTAGTGCAATTTGTTTTAATTGCTATGAATAATGTGTTGATTTCGCCCTCTTTCTCTTTGCATTAGGTATAGCTTATATGCCAGCTTTTGCTAAAGCTTGGGTTTCCTAGGAAAGCGGTGCCGTCATATAGCGGACGTCATATTACGGTCGCAAATAGACGGTCGTCTTTACGGTGATGACATGTGGAAAGTTCCACGGCCGTTTTAACACACCGTCATAAACTTTTTGTTAGTTGTATCATACTTACTAACCTGTTTTATTTAATATTTCTCAAATTTCACGACACCAATTCTGTTTTAGTTGACTTTTTCTATAATCTTTACTTTTTATATTATATATTGCTTCGTGGTTACGAACGAAATCAATTAAAATTTCGTCGTCCTCGCTGCTCCAAGAGTTGGAACTCATTTTTGACGTTGTTCCGAAAAAAAAACACAAATACGTATTAAAAAAGCTTCACCGCTTTCAATAAAACGTTCACCAAACTATCTGACACCGTCAAGACGGCCGTCATGCAAATGACGGCACCGCTTTTTGAAGTTACGGCGTCAGTTACCGCTCTCTAGGAAACCACCCCATTTTGTTTACATAGACAACGTTCTGGTGACGTCATTCACCGCTGTATTACGGCCGCTATATGACGGCACCGCTTTCCTAGGAAACCAAAGCTTTACGGTTTCACCCGAGGGATTCTATTCCAAGGGAACTACTTCACGCACCCGGATAAAATTATTTGTGTATTGTATTATCTATGGGCCCTAGTTGCCTAAATTAATGGAATAAATTTAAAAAAAAGTAACCTCTCTCGATAAATGGGCTGAAAGATTCACAAGTATATACCAAAAGAGCCAGTAGTTCCTTTGATTAGCGCGCTCATACAAAAAATAAGCAAATATAAAATAGAAAACTGTTCTAAAAAAAACCGGAACAGTAAAAAACAAGTAGGTACCTTTAAGGCTATATTTAGTCAACGAAAAACTACTCTCTGTTATCGGAAACTCATTAGGTGTATCTAATAACAGCTGAAAACTTTGGATATACGACCAAGTTAGTAAATAATCTTCGAAGTTAAACCTGTACCAACTCATATCGGTAAATCTTAGGTTTTACTGAAAAAACTTAGGATTTACCATAGTTCGGGTTTTTACAGTAACATATACATATTATAAATGTCTATTAATATTATGAATGAAAAATCTTGTGTCAGTTTTGTTTGTGCTCTTATTAATAGTTATTCATATTTCCAACGAAATTAAATTATTATTATCGTAAAGTTAATATGCGTCACAAAATATATATTTGGATGTTTTGCTTGTTCTAAATACAGAGTTTTCCTTAAAACCACGACCTATTTCTAATTTACAACCGCTACTACACAAGGCCTATACAATCGAAAGTACCAATCCATATATCCATGTAAAACTGAACAAATAAAGGAAGTTCGACCCATAACCGACATGTAAACATCTCCAAAAGATACGGTTAAGGGAGGCACTTTTAATTTCGCTGTGACTAAGTTCTATGACGGACGATGTGAGAAAAGACCAGACAGCCACGGGAGACACCACGTGCATTTCCATACTAGTAACGAACCATAATTTTGGATCCAATCCATAACCAAGGGGACGGAGTCGCTGACTTACTCCAGTTACTGAGTAACGACTAGTGATGGGGTGTGAGCGATTCGATGAAGCGAGTGCGAAAATCATGTCGTGCGAAATGGCTACTTCATTTGAGATTCGTTAAAGAGTTCAAGTATGATTTTCTAATAAAGCAGTTCGGTTGAAATGCAAAACTGTAAAAGTATATTCTGAAATAATTGTTTCAGGTTCAGGGCTGCAGCTTCGCAGAGGGTATCTTCTGAGACAGTGAGTATTTATTGGATTGTATGAATAAATATCTACTGTACAGTGACCGTATGTTTTCATCGTATGTACGTTACATAGACAAAACATATAATTATAGTTAAAAATAACAACAATTTAATCATACATCTCGCTATCTCCACCAGCCCTTCGATTTTACTGTTAAAATTCTGCTTTAATCACTGTAGGTAACCCACGTTTCGCACTTAAAACTCGCACACAACTCGTCGAAAAAAAAAACGAACGAATCGAAAAATAAACGCTTGCCCAACACTAGCAGCGCATATTTAGCCATCCATCTCTGTAAGGTAGGGACCTAAAGTGATCGCTTAAGATGCTCTTTTTAGCACACTGTAGTTTCCTTTTGGTACGACAGCAAAAGGTACTGTTACGTAATATTATTATGAATGAACTGAAGTTCAAACACGTTTTTTGTCTTCAGAGTTTTATGGCTAGCGTTAATTGTAGTAGATATGGGCCTGTCCAAATGTGTTGCTATGAGAAAGTTTGTTTGTTTTGATGGGGTGGCCAAAGGTTATGTTGTGGTTTGTAGTGGAAGAATTTGGTGGAATTTTAAGGATCATTATTTATTGTAGGATGGGAAATCATCAAACAATCCTCTCGCCTTGAATACAGCCGGAGAGTGTCAGCTCTCGCGGGTGAGCTTTACTGATTTTTTCTTCGTACTGTGTATTGCTATGTCATGGCATCTCTTACATGCATTATAGAACTTAACGAGGATGCCGTCAAAAACAATAGGTTTATACTTAGAATCATCCTCCGAGCCTTCTCCCAACTATGTTGGGGTCGGCTTCCAATCTAACCGGATTCAGCTGAGTACCAGTGCTTTACAAGAAGCGACTGCCTATCTGACCTCCTCAACCCAGTTACCCGGGGAACCCGATACCCTTTGGTTAGACTGGTGTCAGACTTACTGGCTTCTGACTACCCGTAACGACTGCCAAGGATGTTCAATGACAGCCGGGACCTACAGTTTAACGTGCCATCCGAAACACATACTTAGAATCACTAACAATAAATTGTGACGTTCCAAGATCATTCAAAGTTTTCAACAGCTTTTCATGCTAACAACCAATAATTTGTTTCACCTTATCCTTGGAAGTTCTTATTATCATATAATTTACAGCTAAAACCTCAAGTTTGTTGACAAATGCAGTTCTCACTGTGGACGTAGTTGTCAATTGTTTTGTCAATATTACAATTATTTGCTTTTATATCGTGTTTCAAGCTTGATAGTTGAATTGTGGTGGTTACAGCGGTTTTCGATGAATTCGCTTTTGTTTTTCATATTATGCAGTCTATATTTTATTTAAGTACATGTTAAAATAGAAATTTCAATAGAAAAACATTGTGTAGACTGGCCTAGATATTCTGGTTTGATATTTTGGTATAGTTATTTTATTTAGAACTAGTCGTTTTCCCGCGGTTTCACCCGCGTCCCGTGGGAGCTACTGCCCGCACCGGGTAAAATATAGCCTATGTTACTCGCAGATAATATAGCTTTCTAATGGTGAAAGAATATTTAAAATCGGTCCAGTAGTTTTTGAGTTTATCCATTACAACCAAACAAACAAAGTTTTCCTCTTTATAATATTAGTATAGATTTATCAATTTATTATTTGTTATTTTATTTAGAACACAGTTTAGTCACATCCAAGTCTGCACTTCTGTCTGCTGCCCTGTTTGCTTTTAAAAATGCCTTCTTTTCAAGGAACTGTCAATTAATCATTTAAAAAGAAGCCGTCTTACCACAAAAGCTTTTAAACGTCAGTTTAAGACTTGTCTAAAAAAATGTCAAATTATGAAGTTGACATATGGTTCATTTTGCAGCCACAATATTTTTAGACAAGTGTAAAACAGGTGGTTAAGTTTTTGTAGTAAGGCCAAAGGTATCTAGTGTAATCGGTGTCCGTACCATATAACCCATTATTTTGTACCGTGTCTGTCACCTCGTTAATGTTAGGTACGTACCTAAATATACGTAAGTGTTGTTCTTTTTGAGTCTTCTACGTCTTAATAGTATTCTTTATACTCGTGTATATGATCCTAATTTTTTACTGAAAACATATTTTTTTATTTGATGATTGTATAAACAGCTTCTAAGTAAATACACACGGCGTTTGATTGGCACAAATATTTTTTGTAGGCCTAATGATCAGTCGCCGACGCGACGGACTCTGATTGCGTGATATATGCTTTACATAAATAATCTTATACCTATTGATTAAATACTGTTTGTAAGTCGTTAAGGTTCCTAAGGTTATTTCGAGTATTGATAAAGCTAAATTTTTTTTCTAAAAAGAAACCGTTCTGAAACACCAGGTTTACGAGTTTCAGTAAGTTTCTGTGTAACCGTTGCTTGTACCCCACAATGCACCAAGAGGTACTCTTTCTTTACTTGGGCATTATTCGCCCAAAAGAAAGCATTGTGTTTTTACACCTATGAGATTCAGCTAAGATTCTCTGAAATCATACGACATTGTGCAACAATCAATCATGCAAGGCACAGGCCTATTTAAATAAAAAGAAGAAATGAGTGCTAACCGTCACACTTTTTAAAGTCGAATGTGTGAATTGAAACTTGAAAGTCCAGGTTTCCTCAAGATGCTTCCTTTCACCCTCCGCCCTAGACATCCTGATGCACCTATCTTCCACATGCAAGATTCTACAGATTGGTAAACTAAAATGTTATAAGAACGTACTAATATAAATGCTTGCAGTTTGAAATTCATTGAGGACCATACAGTACTTACAGTAAATAACATATTTACCTACACTAATCAACATAGAACCGACATACAAACCTATCACCACCTAATGGTACTTTCATACCAAATTATAAATTTTCAATGTCAATCAAATATTCATGGGCACGTATTACCACGTGATTGGCACTATAATGGCACTAAAACTTATTTATTTCAATATCCGGTGGCACAGGAAGGTAGTTGACAGTTACTTTCGCGCCAATTGCATAACAATATCGCCATCTTGATGTGCGCACGCGCCGCTTTGGGTTGTTGCTGGTTGGGCGTTTTTTATTGGGTAATAAATTATTTTGATTTGACGGTCTTGAGATTTATTGGTGATGACTCCAAACGGGGAAACGTTTTAAGCTGCGAAGAGGTTTTTCCCGCAGCAGTACAAATCTTTAAGCTTTTTAAATCAATCATGTATACACACATCTTTGTCATTTAATAGGCAGTAAAAGGTGACTTAACTAAGCTTATTAATGCGACGCCTATTCTCTTGCTACGTTACCGAATGACGAGGATGTGGGTTAGGACTTTGGCGCCTAATCTTTGTACATACTTCGCCTTGTGTTATATATACACTCAGCGGCACGGAATCTGGCCCAAGCACATTTGAGCCTTATAACCATTATTTAAATGAAAAATCTGAATTTTTATTTTAAAATTGTTTAATTTACTCATTTTCTAAAAGAAAATGACTAACAAATAACAGAATTGTGAGGATTTTCATTAAGTTTCGTTGAGTTAGAAAACAGAGTCCTTTACCGCAATAATCACCATAAACTTTTTAAATTCAACATTTTTAACAAAACAGAAAGTTATCGAATTTTAATAATGGGTGTTTCTTCCTCTTGATCTGATGACTCTGGATGATGTTTTTTATCTCCACCTGAGAGATCTCCTCTCAGGCAGCTACCAGCGGTTTTCAGTTCACTAAGAGTCCGTGGTGGGTTACGACTTGCTTGGACCTGTCTTTTAAGCATGTTCCAGACATGTTCTACAGGATTCGTGGCTGGGTTTCTTGCAGGCCAGTCCAATTTTTGAATACCGACCTCGAACAAGTAATCGGTTACGCAAAGAACTGCGTGAGGTCGAGCATTGTCCTGCATTATACGAAATTCTTCACTTCCTATGAATCCCTGACAGGGTAAAACATGATTTTGAAAGATCTCTTCAATATACCGCACTGTTGTCAGACGACTTTCGACAACCAATAATTCAGTACGGGCTTCTGAACTTATGCCTTGCCAAACCAAGATGGACCCACCATGAAAACCGACTGTTTGCTTGGTAGTGGTGGGAAGAAACCATTCGCCGCGCTTTCTCCATTCACATTCACGCCCGTCTGGAGCTCTTAAGATGACTCTGCATTCATCGGTCCATAAAATTTTACTCCATTGATCATGCGTGTAATTTGCATGTTCTCTTGCTATGCTAAGTCTGGCTATGCGATAGTGTGGGAGAAGTTCCGGGCCTCGAGTTGGTCTTCGAGCACGCAGATCCCGTTCCTCCATCCTTCTTCTTATTGTGCACTTACGGACGTTGACTTCTCTTGCTGTTTGCAAAGGCTGGCGTATCTCTCACGCAGTGAGAAACCGATTTTTCATTATTGCACGTACGATAAATCGGTCGTCGTGCGCCGACGAACACCTTACACCCCCACTTTCTGGTCTTCTTGTGTAAAGGCCAGTCTGGTCATACATTTCCTATGCATATCTTTAACTTGTACGCGGTGCACTTAAAGTTTCAACCATCTTCCGCTGCTTCCGCCCTTGACGTCTTAGCAACACTGCTTGAGCAACTTGAGCTGCAGTAAGGGTAATTTTCAGATCAAATTGTGAAAAAAAGAGAAACAAAAAACGATCGTAATCATAATTTTTTTTTGGAACGTGCTTAGTACTTCGATAATTTCTATCTGAATTTAAACTTAACTTTCTGCTTTGTGTTCCAACAACGGAATCTGTTTCTAGTGTTACAAAAGTTAAACAGACACACATTTTTCTGTATTTTAATTAACAATTACGAAAGAACTGACAATATATCATATCAAATTAGAATTTACAACAGTTATCTGGGCTGATATCTACTTGTATTTGTTTGGGCCAAATTCCGTGCCGCTGAGTGTATATAGGTTTAGATAAAAGCATTCATCATCATCATCATCATCTCAGCCATAGGACGTCCACTGCTGAACATAGGCCCCCCCCTTAGATCTCCACAGATACCTGTTGGAGGCGACCTGCATCCAGCGTCTTCCGGCGACCTTTATTAGGTCGTCTGTCCACCTTGTTGGTGGACAGACAAAAGCATTAGTAACTTAATAATTCATTGAAAATCACGTCGCTTGTGCCATTAGGAAGTGTATCCGAATCTTCCAGAATAAGCTGCATAAAGAAAAATAATTTCCAAGTCATTATTTACCAGAACAATATAAATTCCCCAACAAAAACAACGGAAACCGCAACAGACCATACATGCATCGAACGGTCCGTATCCGGCGGACGACGAAAGTAAAGTAAGCTGATCGGTGCACGCGCGGGGCTGCTTGCGGAGCGCCTGCTAATCGCAGCTGTGAGGACTAGACGGGATGGCGTGGCACAGATTCATGCTTTGGTTACAGCATAATACTTGTAAAATATGATAGAATTTAAATATGAAAAAAATATGGTGTCCAAAGGTTGACAGCACTGGCGCATCCGATTTTACCTAAAATCAAGCCTTCGATTTCAATGGTTCTGGGGTTTTGACCCCAGTAACGTCAACGAAGCGTAGTCGGGGTCGACTTCGAATGTTTCCAGCTATCGGCTATAGGAATAGGAGTTTTACTGAGTAGGTACATAAGTAAACCTTGCTGTCAGTATTTCTGGCTGTCAAAGGCGTGATTCCTAGTTACAGAAAGATGCTACCATTTACATTGTACATGTACCATTATCACTGTTGATTTTGTTGCTCGAGAGTTTGTGGCGTCACTTCTTCCCAGCAAATACTTATGAAGGAAGTGGTGAAGGGTGGATGTAATTTGACATAACATTACATACTTATTACCTATATTTTTACCCTGAAGTTCTCACTGTCAATCCACCAAAGAAACGCTTTGATGCCTAACTGCAATTTTAAGCAAAACAAGAACATCAATTTCATGCTGAATACTTAACCAACAATTTATTATATTAATTAGGTACATCGATTTCAAGAAAATACAACTTAGACGACCACACACAGGGCCAAATATTCACAAAATGTATTGAACTCTTCAAAAAAAACTTTAATTAAACCATCACTATCATGACAATTTACTAAGAGACAGCTGCCTTTTACCAAACTAAAATAATCCAATACATAATTCTTCTACTTTCAACGCATCATCGAAACTATCATACACTTGAACAGTACAAATAAATACAAAGCAGGCTTCATTAGGGCTCAAATAATATTGATACAAGATGCGAGAATGTAAAGTTTTTGCTACTCTTGAAGATTATTCTTACATAGTGTACTGAGATAAATATTTACTAGGAGGCCTATTAATGGGGTGGGTCTGAAGAGGCAGGTGGTATTTTGCACACACCCCCTATAATAACCGGTTTTGTATCAAGTATTCAAGTATGTTCTAAAGTTTTTCTTAATGAACTTTTTGCTAGAATGCCAATTTTCTAATGATAATTTTATTAAAATAATGTTTGGTCTAACGACTTGTCTAAGCTGTTACATTAATTCGAGGAATATGTAATGTTATATATACTAAGGTGCTCACTATATAAGTATCCAGGGTTTAACGCTTCTGGTATGAACAATTAATTCATAATCATCAAACCGTTAAAAATTTAAATCACTTAATTTCCAGTCAAATCAAAGTTGCTAATGCTCTACGCATCAACAAAGTCAAATTCGAAATCACATCAAACGCCTTAAAATGACCATGACCCTAAAATTCTTCAACACCCAAAACCACTAACCACCTTGCACCCATCCAACACTCCATAATTCACAATCATGAACCCGCGCACCCCTAGAAACAAACGCGAATCAAAATTCGATGCACACGCCACAACACGAGGTTTTTTCCCCTTCCACGTGGAATCTCCCGTAAATTCCAGTGGGCGCATTAAAATTGTATAGGATCTGAGTTTTTGCCCAGTATCGTATGTGACGCGGGGCTGGGAGTACATAATTGTAATTAACATAAGATTTCCCGTAATAACTGCCTTGCGCGCGCGCCGCTAAAATGGCTGCGCCCGCTTTTTGTGCTGTGCTCGTACGCTGAATATCATAAGCTACGTGCGTGGACTGGTGTATACGGGGGCATTTTTCATTGCGTGTTTTTGATCCTGGATTTTGTACTGTGGAACTTAGGTTATGTAGTTTTATTAGCATAGCTTATTGAGGACATTTTAGCAACACAATTTTCAGGTGCCATTGTTAGTTACATTTTCATGTGAAAAATAATGAACCATTTAATTAAATTACGAGAAAACGCAGCACAAAATACGAATCAATTTATAAAACACATTATAAACCAGCTGAATCACCGAATTCAAATTGAAAATTGAAAGAATTCAAAAAGGAATTTTCTGTATTTTCCAAAAATCCCCTCGTGTGCACAGTTCGCTGTCGACGGGAGACAGAGCTACGCCCTCTATACTTGCTACTCTCTGCTACTTATCGACAATTGATACACTCCTTTTATACGCACGATACGACTTCGGATATAATTAGAAACAAACAACCAATAACAAGACCCGACTTTTCAATTCCCCAAAAACAATTTCATCAAAACTGTGTCAATAACTTCTTCACTAAACTCTCTATGTAATTTAATTCAATAAACAATAAAATAATTTCTATTATTTGACCCTAAAATGACTCTAAAATTTACCCTACCTCTCTTACATTCACCATTTTACTTTTCACCTTTCTCAGTCCCAACGACACGTAACCGACCCGACATTACTCCGTGACATCTAAAAGTCCTCCTCCGTACAACTCGATCCTTGAGTCGTACGATGCGTGTGTGCCGACCACAGTTTTTGTCGTCACTCGTAACACGATCGTCCCATCTCATAATTTTAGACTTTTTTACCTCCAGTCCTGTACTGGCCTTATTAAGGATGGTACTCTATTACGTTCGATAGCAGCTGGTGATTGACAGTTGCTATTGCTATTGTTTTACGAACTAAATATCCGTTACAAAATTACATGAAGCTAAATATCTCCTCTGTATGTATGAGGTCACAGTACTTGTAGTGAACTGTATGAGTAAGTATGTATATTGTTATTTTTTGCTTAAACAGCTTCAACTGCTTGCAGCCGCATAAAAATCAAAGTTTACGATGAAAATCTCAAAGTTCCAATTTAACTTCAAAGAGACTCACCAATTGCCATCATCACCAACATCCCTTACCAACCAGAAACCATAAAAATATCAACACGTAATACCGCCTAAGATAGATAGCATTTAAACGCAGCATTAGTTAGCGGTACCACCGCGTCATAACAGCGGAGTACACACAGTATCGTCAACATGCTGCGAATAGCATCCCACTATGTGCACTCATGTTTATAATGTGTCGTTTGTAAGAACGTCAAACAAAATAGTTCAGTAATAGAACTGTTATGTTAGTTTTATGGGGGTTGAATAGTGGGAAAATGGCTGGAAATTCGTTTAATGTTTCGTACGGTACGTGGTTGAGTCACGTTCTTAAGCAACTGCAATAGAAAAACAGTTTTCTCGACATATATTTTGCAATTAATTCCCATAAAGTGCGATTGCACCAAAATGTATCCCATCAAGCTTTTAAGACAATTTCCCACTTCATAGACTACACCCATCTTTCAGCACAGTAAATATGTTCAATGAGTGTTATAAACCCTAGGTAGTTGTAAATTATATAGAGTAAATTACTAGAGTTACTCCTTGTCTTCCATCGCGAAATAAAATATTGTTTATTTAAATTTTCCCGTAAGAGCATTTACAAATTATACATTTAAACAAAACCTACATGAATATCTTATTAAAATTTGTCCCGTAGAATCAAACCCGATTCAAACAGCATAACAGGCAATACGATTGGTCGCTTTGTCAAATCTTTTATTAATCGTCAAATGAATGGTAGCTGGAAGCTTACTTTGATAGCTGGCCGTTGAGCTTGCATTTTTTAATCAAAGAACACCCAATATTCATCCCTAAAAAGAAAAAAAAGAAAAAAGCATAACAAAAGATTTATTCTATAAAAATTCAAAATTCGAAACCGTGGAGCAAAATGGCTGACACAAAACACGGGACATGTAGCGTAATTAAAGTTTACTTTGTGCTCAAACGGCGGGTGTGTGGCAAAGGCACTCATTTTCAGCCTTTTCAAAAAAAGTCGCATAGTTGCGGAATTATAATTAAGGTTTATGTCGCTATATTAAATATGTCAGGTGTCTTCCTGTATAAATTTTGTTTTTTCGTTGTTATTTAATTAAAGGATTAATTACTAGACTTGTTTTTGGGAGGTAAGTTGTCTGGTGTGGTCTTTAGGTAATGGGTTGACTAGTTTCGTTTACCAAAATGTGAGGCGACTTACACACCTGTGTTTATTAAGAGTGCATTATTAAATTTTTATATTAACAGCACAGAAGTAGGTATATTTTGCAAATAATAGGTAATAAGTGTGCACCAATTTTTTAATCTTAAAAATATCCTGTGTGACCACATCCTCTTTCCACCCCTGTATCATTCTGCTTATTTATTGACACATTAAAACAATTGACATGTTTAACCCACCAAAAAACAGGTCAATAGCCCTCCATACCAGTACTAATAACCCAAATTCTTAGAAAAAGAAACCCCCACACGCATTTTCCTTATGAAAACAATTAAACATATTTCATTCTTTGTTATTCTTACTCACACATACACAGCAAAGTTACCCACACAGGTACAGTTACAAACAATGATATTTCCACGTGAAAATCGTCCTTCAGGCGGTTATGCGCGTGAGTTGAACGTCGATGCGTCGCCATATTGAGACCGGACGGACAATTTAGGCGGGCGCGTGCTCGCTCATAGCGATGAATTTTGTTGTGACCATATATTTTGGGTTTTTTAATGTTTTATGAATTTGTTAATTATTTTTTTTTAACTATTTGTATTTAACTGAGACTAGAAAAGTTTAGATTTTTTCCTCTTAGGTTTGTAAGTTATATGATGCATACAACTCTCATGCAAGTTTGTTGAATTGTGCAACATTTCATTGTTACTCATTTTATAAAAAAAAAACACAATACTATTTTTTACTGCTTAGTTAAAGATAAGCATATGCCGTAATTTTTTTAAACATTACATTAAAAAATAAGAAAATACTGACATAATTTTGTTATATCACTTTTTACCCACGACGGAACGGAGCAGGTATATGCGTTTAGGGTGAGAGATGTGCGTTTGTGTGTTTGTGTGTTTGTGTGTTTGTGTGTTTGTGTGTGCGTTTGTGCAAAGTAATGTTCCCACATATCTTCTAAACTAATGATCTGATTTTGATGCGGTTTTCAATAAAGGGTTTGTGTTCGATGAGTTCATGTTCTTAGATAGGTGTCATGGCTGTAACTCACTAGGGGGCGCCACAATATTAGTCCAAACAGCAAAGTAATGTTCCCACCTACCTTCTAAGCTAATGATCCGATTTTGATGCGGTTTTCAATAACGTTTTTGTGTTCAATGAGTTCATGTTCTTAGATAGGTGTCATGGCTGTAACTCACTAGGGGGCGCCACAATATTAGTGCAAAAGAGCAAAGTAATGTTCCCACCTACCTTCTAAACTAATGATCCGATTTTGATGCGGTTTTCAATAACGGTTTTGTGTTCGATGAGTTCATGTTCTTAGATAGGTGTCATAGCTATTAATCACTAGGGGGCGCCACAATATTAGTGCCAAACAATGTTACAATATAATCAAAACGTCCGATTACAATTCTGTTTTCGTCAGCAATGTGTACGTGCTTAATGCATGTTCCCAAATAATAAAAATTACGCCTGTAACTCACTAGAGGGCGCTACAATATCGGTGCAAAATAATATTGCAATAACATATTATATAGACTATAATTCGTATATGTTCTCTAAAAAGTCTGAAATAAAATTAAGCAAAATTAAAAATTTT
Organism: Helicoverpa assulta; assembly: GCA_963856015.1. NCBI lineage: Eukaryota > Metazoa > Arthropoda > Insecta > Lepidoptera > Noctuidae > Helicoverpa > Helicoverpa assulta. Next base: position 12,238,184 of record CAWLCW010000026.1, on the reverse strand, counting down.
GAAAAAACCCCCGACGGTAAAAATCTTATTGAAAAATAATAAAATAACTCAAAACCCCCGACTTAACCCAATTATATAGGAATAACCGTCGGGGGCTGCCTTTTCTATATGAAATTTCAACAATTAATTGAGTGTATTTTATGTCATCGTTAAACATCTACAATTCTTCAATAATTGTATTCACGACACTAGAATCCTTTAGCTGGTTTAATGGCAGCTCCCGACGGATATTCCTATATAATTGGGTTAAGTCGGGGGTTTTGAGTTATTTTATTATTTTTCAATAAGATTTTTACCGTCGGGGGTTTTTTCAAAATTTTTAATTTTGCTTATATGTACTATACTACGTTGCTACTACGTAGTTACATTAAAAAAAAAATTCTTCACTGTGCTCATTAGGCACCTATGTACGAATTTTTGCGCACCAAGATATCCGTTTTTAAATTGCTAATTACTTAATACATTATAATCATTGTCTGCCACAATACCTATCAACATTTTCATTCATCATTATATTTGCATGAAAATATATTTACGTCTGACGTTTAAGACTATGCAAATGAACGGTCCTTTGTTTTTATGGTCACCCTAGCCAAAAATGACGCGCGTTACCCAATTATGGGGGCATTTATTGGAATAATGAGCATTAGCAAAATATTCATGTGTTTGCTACATTGAATCTTAAATATAATGTCGTTTTTTTTGTCTGTTGTTGAGAGGAAAATTTTGCCTGTAAGTTTTCCATGTTTCATTTTGGGCGGGGTCAGGTCAGGGTATATTTTCAATTGACCCTTTTAGGTGAAAATAAACTAATATAGGATACTTTCGGTCGGAAAATGGGCTTTTTCAATACTTACAGAAAACTACAATATAATACAAAAACCCGCAACGAAGCAGAAAGACATGCTTGAAGTTTTAAGTTAGAAACAAAGTATCGTATACCTAAAAACTTTCTGATATTAATTTTCGTAATTTTAACAGGGAAACGAATATTTATTTTCTTTTTATTCATTCGAAGATAATTAAGACGAGGCATAGGTAAACTTAAGAAGTGTCTGAAAGGGAAAGTAAATCGTATTCTTATTCTCATAATCAAAAGATGTGAGAAAAGTAATATCAAACCTATATTCAATACACAGATACAAATATTATTCGCATTGTCCCAGGTCACAAGTAATTGTGTTACTGGGTGACAAACAAAATCGTAAAGATAAGATAATATAACGATTTACTTCTTTTGCGATCGAGTTCTGCGGTAAATCAAGTTATTTACTCCGGTTACTCGCGATTATTTGATTATTTTATCTGAACATATGGGTTAGATTTGTGTTTTGTTTTGTGATGAAAAAAGAAAACTGTTACTTTTGTAAACATTATGGGTACATGAGACCTACCTTTGTTTCTTCGACTGGCCTTTCTGTAAGGGCTTCGATAACTTTTCCGAACAATTCCGTAGCCCCAAGTTCTTGTATTTAAGGTTTAAATATAAAATAAAATACGTTTAGTATTAATCAAATTAGTTGAGTTTGGATACGTAGATATGTTATTGTTTGTAACTATAAGATAATACCTACTAAATTTATTTTTGCTCGATTTTAAAAACTAAAATAGTAAGTAGGCTTCGAATAAGCTAATTTTCTTCATAAAAGAGAAATCGCCGTATCTAGAAGAAGTTCATAATAATTTTCCGTAAACAAAGACTTTGTTAACTAGGAACTTACAAGATGGCGGCTTGCAGGAAAAATATTTTAATTTCAACAAACCTTGTCTGTGAAGCTGATATCCTTGTGCTTGCTTGATTGTTTATATTATTGTTGGATCGTTTGTTTATAATATTTTCTTTTTATATTTAATTGTCGTTTGGAATTCACGAGATGTCAGTACGGATTTTCAAATTAGTTACAAAGAGAATATAACTTTTTCTTTTGGAAACCTCAGTTGTTATCATAGGAAATATTTGGTATATTTTAATCAAGAAAACTAAACTCAAGAAGTTGCACGTACTGGATTGATTCGACCTGCTACATAAGGCTATGACGATGAAAATACCTGGATTAGAAATAAGAGCATCGTTACAGCGTCAATATTTCTGGCAACACAGTAGAATACAACATCAGCATATCGGTCAATATTGTAAATAGACCAATTTATTAATTTATTTCAGTCATACATAATCGATAGTGAATTTACACCGTATTCTACATAAATAGGCATATATTCCATTCCGCCCTCTTGAATCTAAACTACACAGAGTGAAGGGCATCATGTAATTATGTTGGCAAGCCGGACAGCAAACTAGTCATAACTTCATGATGCCCTGGTCTGTTCCGCAAGTTTGTGTTACAGTGCCGTGAACGCTTTACATCAACTTGCTTGTTGGTTAAATAGGGATTTCATTCAAGTAGCTATATTCTAAAACACTAAAAAACAGGAAAATATACACATTTCAAGCAATCGTACATCTTTTCAATAAAATAAATTGCGTAAAAATGTCTTATCAAGATTTTAGTATAAAGCGAGTGCTTTCAATGGTATCAATAAATAAATCGTGTTCAGTAATGGCAAAAATACCCAGAGGACAGCACTATTTACAAAATAATAAAAAAACCGTTTACAAGAAAATAATATTACGAAAAAAATTAATTGTATTTGTACTACATAACACCAGAAACCTTAAAAATATATGTCCACAGCTTTTATGACACTTCCACAGCTCGGAAAGGTTCAACTTCAATCAGTAAAATGAAACCTACATTTTCGTTCAATTGAACACCCTGTAGTTGAAGGAAATGATATTGAAGCCACATAAATTGAATTTTCTACAATGTAGTGGTTGGTGGTGCACACACATTTTGATCGAAACTTAGACTTACACAATAAAACCCGAATTTATGATATCGCTTTAATAAAGTTAAAATAATTACAATTTTGGTCTCAAAAACAAAACTAAAATGGCTTTTTAAAATAGCATTTTTAATTCAGCACGAAATTAAAAGTAACTATGAAGGCACTGTGACACAGAAAACATCTTTACTGGTCTGCAAGTACCTACCCTCTATACCTATCCTCCTTTTAACGAACACATGCTATCTGTGTACTCGCTCCAACGCGTATACATTTTTGATTCCTGAACATTTTTTGTGGAATCTCATCATTGCATAGGCATATGATTAGAAAGCACTAACTACGTGTAGGTACATAGCTTTTAAACCAAAGGTTTTTGTTAACATTCAATTACACTACCTGCCGTAACACATATTGATATGTATAAAATACAGAAATTAGATTTGCTAACTAGAATGACGGCTGTAGATAGCCGATAGCCGTGTCAGGCCCGCACAGTGGTCAGTAATGCATTAGTAATACGATACTTACACAGGTTTGTATCAGAATACTTTGTATGTTGATAGCCTGTACATTGGTTAGAATATGTTAGTATTTGAGGAGGTAGACATGCTGAAATCCCGGTTTTTGTATGTCGTTGGGCTGTTTAGATTGTTGGTGGTGATTCTGTATTTGTTCATATTTAAATGATAAGTAGCAAAAGCTATGAATCAGCAGCGCTCTTGGCATTATTTGATAGCAAAAATTAACATTATGTACCTACATAATCTTTCTACGGTAGTGATGATGTCTTTATTTTTTTGTAAATAACATAAATAACTTGGCTCTATACATGTGAGTCTTGTCAGTAAATAAACCTATTCCACCCATTTTCAATTAAATCCATTCTTCATTCCAGATGTCTGTTACTAAAAAATCAAACTACATTTATTATAACACGCTTAATTTATATGAATTTGAAAGTATTATAGCAGCTGAAACATCGTTTTTCCTTCAAAGAACGTGGAAGTAATGTATCTCTGTACATTTTTCTCTCTAACCGTTTGTCCATTTAAAAATACCGACACTAAAGTGTCGATAACTAATGACAATGGTTCGAAGTATTCAATTAGTGCTCAGGCAACGACGGTTATTTGCCATTCTTTGTGTTGCCTATCCATTTTGTTTGTTTGTGGAATAATTTGCTGAAAGAAAGCCAGTAAATGCCTTAATGAAATGTTAAACTAAAAGTAATGGTGTTAGTTTGTTCTGCTATGATAATTTGTTGCTGAGCTAATGGTAGAGCATCGCACAGCTTAACAAAATAGTAGGTACTTTTTTGTCATGTAGGCTATGTTATGCTTGCGAAGACTGGCCGAATCACGCTTCCAAAATTGAATAGCATTAAAGATCTTAGCTGAGTTTTCGTTCTATGAATGATATTGATGATTGTGGGTCGATTTCGCGCTGTTGCAATTCTCGCGACTTTCCTTTGCACCTCGCGTAACATAAGAAGTTATTAATTATTATATGACTTCGGCAGAACCGCATTTGATACTTGTCAGGCTTTGAACCCATACACATGTTAGAAAATCGGATTCTGTAATCTCCGGGCAACCACGATATTCGCACTTATAACATTTTATTTAAAAAATATAAGCTGGACGGCCGATAGTTAGTTTCCTACGATATTAATGAACAAGTACCTAAAGGTATTGGTTGTCTACAAATACTTTATCAACTTTTGAAATAGTAAAGTAGTATTCTCTTTGGTAGGTATTCTTTTACAGAAAACCGGCTTGAGACGATATTTGTTACGATAATAACTTGAATACTTGAGAAGAAAATATCCTCAAAATAGGAGTTAAAACTAGACACCAGTAAGATTCTTTTTCTCAGATAGCGAAAGTTTGTACATGTTATATACCAAACTTAACACGTCTTCAATGTTATTGATTTTTTAATTTCTAAATTCAGCTAAACACACCAATTAATTAGCTCCAACAGACATAATTATCAAACCTAGATAAATAAACATATGTTAAAGCGAAGTTTTTCTGCTCAGTTCATTGGTGGTAGTGATTAAGTACCAGGCGCACACATGTTTAGCCGTGGTTGTACAGTTGAATATTAACTCGCACCATATTGGGAACTTGTCAAATGCGCATAAAAGTGGTGTGGAGACGCCGTTGTAGTTAGAACTTAGATTTGTGTTTAAAAGGCTAGTTGATAATATAAAATAGATTACAATTCCTAGCTCCTAAATCCTGTGTGTGCGACAATTTTACGATTTTGGTAGGTATTTAGGATTGGTTTACGTCAAGATCTCAGTTTTGGGTAGGATATTCTTGAATTACTTAGAAAAATAAATTAAGGGCACAAACTCAACTTTGTAATCGTGAGACCAAGATTTTACGTAGTGTATTTTTTTAAATAAGTTTCCTTTACTTAATAATTATTTTGACGGTATTACCTATGTTCATCCTGTCTATTGATAATTGTATAATTTTTGTTATGTAAACTGTTTTTTTTAAATATAGGCTCATCCATTTTTAGGCTAATATTACTTGAAGTAGCTACTGCTCGACTAGACTTTGCTGCACTGACACTTAACGTGCATCTATAAACATTTTAAACACAAATATCGATAAGTATATTACATTATTAATTCACAACATTAACGAATGCCATCAAATATTTAAAAATAACATTTCTTCTACTGTGCGACTGCCATCCCAAAACCGGGTTGCCAACAATAAAATACATAGCGAATAAAATAGGCGTTTGCAGTTTTTTCGCGTCTCCATTATTTCATAGTATCGAAAGGCATATTCATTGCGAATCGAATGAGCTGATTGGCTGAATGGGAGCCAATCAGCAATCACTCACTATGTTATTAAATACCGAATAATAATTGTTGATACTGTATAACTATGCCGAATATTTTCAACCAGTATTACTAGACCTATAGATACGAAGCTTCATTGTGATATTCAAAGAGTTTTTAACCTTTAGTACATTTTGAGAGTTCCTTTAAAACTGGTTGCTTTTCAGTTTTTTTGATAGCTCTCAGTTTTTACAATTGAATCCGCTATTAAGTTTTGTATGTTTATTTTTTACCATTGCGCGGGATTGGCTGTGATTAATCGATTTTTTGTGCGTTTACTGATGAAGTGTGTCTCGATTTTATTGTAGCGTTTCAATCGATAAGTGTTCTCGATGTCATGGTGGATTATCGTAATGGTTATGGTTTAATTTAATGAACTGAAAGCTGGTAATTAATATTTTAACCGAGTATTGGGTTTCTGAATTAATCAGTAACTGCTACTTAGGCTAAAGTAAAATTTTTACTTTAGATTTTTTTATAGGTACATATTAGTAGGTAGGGAGAACAACGGTCAATAAAGAACACAAAACAATTTTTAATTACTTTTATTATAAAAAATCGAAACGAAAGGAACATTTATTACGATAAGAAAAAAAACTGTTACAATTGTTATAGACTTGATCGATGTACAGAAAATGTTGTCTATAGACCACAGGTTACAGAGTATAATTGAGATGGCCGAAAAATATTAATCTAAATTATTTATATAAAAAAAATGTACCTAGAGATATTTTTTCAATATACCAGATTGATCAAATACTATTGTTTATATGCTGAAAAAATTACACTCTTGTTAATTTGATTTTATTTACATTTTGTCATCATAAAAAAGAAATTAAAACATAAGTAGTTAGTGTGAAAAAAAACTATTTAATATTGTATGCAAGAAAATGAGTGCAAGAATAGTATTGCATTAACCTTGACTAGCTTTGTATAATACTGTGATAATGTATAATACTTTTAGCCTTAAGATAATTTTTGGCAGTCCGAAAAATATTTCATGCACTATTTTCTTGCATTTACAGTTTTTACCTTATTTTTTAGACAAAATCACCAATTATAAAGAATAATAAAACATAATTTGCTACTTTGTTTATTTAGTTGATTTTTAACCAACTACCAAATAGGGAGGAGGCCATCGTAATATTATCCTGTGATCTATTAGACTGGGGAAAAACTAAAATACTGGAAAGTAAACCAAATAATAATAAATGCTTCAATAATAGTGACGATAGACCCGCGGTCATACCGACAGCGAGCGCTTACGAGGTAGCGGAAGCGGGTAAGTAAATTACAAAACATAACATAGATACCTATATAATATAACAGAATTTAAGTATTTTTTTAACACAATGAAGCATTTTATATATTTTAGTTCGCTTAGTGTACGAGCATAGTACTTTAAAGCGTGAATATAAACTTACTGATTACCTACCTACTTAGGTAAGTCTCAATGCTTTATAAAACCCAAGGTCTGGATTTCTTTCCAAATGAAAAAAACAACCCGCTTCCGTATAAATTTAATTAAAAGTAAACAAATAAAAAGTGATAAAGACAATAAAACTAAAATACAGTAGAACTCACATTATATTTAAAATGCGTTTTAAACGAGTGTATCAATGTTACTCTAAACTTCAAGTTATTTAATTAAGTATTAATGTTTGGTACAAAAATACGCATGTTTCTTTGTTATTTTTCCATACAAACAATATTAATATCTACATACTTAAATACAATAAATTAAGTGTTTTCACTTTCAATACAATAAACAATTTTAATGACCGCAGTCACTTTTACATTCACTTTTGAAAAAAGTGAATTATAATTGGCAAGGACTTGCATTGAAAAGTAAGCTAGATTCGATTAATTTAAAAATTTCCATCACCATTTTTCTTATTGAATTAGGACCACGTTGCAAGGCAAACGAGGCTCGAAAGTGAACAAATATTACTATTTCTTCAGTTAGTCATATGCTAGGAACGTCATCAAGTAAAATAAACTTGTTTTGCCAAAGTTCTGAACTAAACAAGATGGAAGAGACGAAAATAACATTGTAAATAAAAGGCACTGCATTGATTGCTAAGTTCCTTTCATGAATTCAGTCGGGTTTTCAATATTTTAAATGAAAAGTTTGTTATTTCTTGTGAATTTTACGACATTTTTCGTATTCTTTGCAATATGCAGATTATCAGATATATAGAGTACAATATTAATTTACAAAAGCGTATTTTATACAATACTAATATCATTACCGCATACGGCTTTAGATATGCACAAATAACTTTATTAAGAATGATGAAAATTTCTATCACAAAATATGAATGAAATCGCTTTCCGCTTACAATCTGAACAAGGCCTTATGGCGATACATATTAATGACATGTATGAAATACAATGTGATAATTTTTGAATAAGTCTAACTACCTATAAACAAGTCTAGATAGCCTGTTATTTCTAGAAGTCCAAATATTAACTTTGGTACATACATTTTTTACTTAAATTTTTTCATAAGATTATATTGATACAAAACGATCTCCAGCATTTGCGCGATTGTTCTGAAACAAGATATGGATCCATTAATTTTTTCTATGAGTATGATGAGATTCCTGTAAAATTCTTGTCACCTCATTATTTCAACTGAATGACACACACAAAGAAAACGATGTGTTTCATCATTTCACCAAAGTTTTACATTACAATGTATTTTTCGTAGACATTTTTAATGAAGTGGCAAAATGCATTTTTCCATAGCTTTGTAAACCAATACATAATATGTTAAGGATTAAATAAACAAAACAATTACAGTTTCTGCAGATATCATCAAAAAATAAAAAATTACAATTGAGTACCCAGTTCTTACCAAGATTGATGTAACCAAAACTACATTCTCCTATATCCTCACCTTGTCTCCCGCGTCACTTCCTCCCAGTGCTCAAGTCTTGTAGCTCACTGCTGTCGTCACTGGACGCGCTGGCGCCGCAGCCGTTGGTGACGGTGGCGGCTGGCGCGCCCGCCGCGGCAGCCATGGCCATGGACAGCGGGATCGTGATGAATTGCGGCTGGTTTGATGATGATGCTGGGTAGTAAGATGTGGATTAGTGTTGGTTTGGTGGTGATAATAAGTTCGAAGAAGATTATTGACGTAGGTTTTAACATACACCGTGACTTTTTAGTCGTCTTACAAAGGTGGTCCACTCAATGTATCCGACATAAAATACCACTAAGCATGATTATTAATTTTATAGCATTAAGTAATTAAGATAATAGGTGCAAAGAAAAATAATTAATACATAGAAATAAGAAACATCCTGTTAATAATGTTTACGTATCAAACGGTAGAAAGTAGGTACCTTTAAAGCGCTCGAGTCGAGTGATCGTTCTATCTCCATTTTTTACGAGACAAAATATCGTAAGCCAATCTAGCATAGTCCACGTGGACTGTCATCCAATGAGATTATTCAAATCTCATAAATAACAATTTTTTTTTATGAACGTTTACTAGTCATTAGATACATGAAGTGGGTTGCCGTTGTAAGACGACTAAAAATCACGGTGTATACCTATGTTTACTTATAGGCTGAGAAATAACAATCATTCGTGAAAATAAGGCATGTTGAATTGTCTTTTTAATCACTACCCAAAGGCACTTTATACTGATTGAAATGTCACCTTTCAACTGCAATTTTCAAGTTCATATACCTAGTTAAGTAAATTAAGAAAACTGACATTGTGGATTAATGAGATGTTGTCGAATATTTCCATTATAAATGTAACATTCCCAATCATAGTAGCATCTTAGGTAGCCTTTTAATAGAAATGTCTGCGATTTTTTATTCTTGAAAATAACATAAAATTCTACTGTATTATGTGCAGTTCCAAGATAGATTACATATTTTACTTAATCAACCATCTACAACTTAAACAAATAGTTTACTTACCACCTTCCTGCCCCTGATTAGCAAGTCCCAATATAAAGCCGTGCGGATACCCCATAGCCAGATTCCCTAGCCCCAGATTATTGCCGATGCCATCGAGCCCAGCTAACACTCCTGAATGGTACAGCATGGCTCCCCCTGGCATCTCTAGCTTGGGCAAGAGTTTCGGCAGCGATGGCTTGCTGCTGTCGGCTTCTTGGGTCGTTGATGATGTGGATGCTAGTGGGTCGTTGTGGGATTCTCTGAAAGGAAGAATGGGTATTTAGGGTTAAGGATATAATTTCAGGGCGTAATAGTATGAAGTACCTAATTCTACGTCTTAAAAATTTACTTATGCAATAGTAAAAACTGCATTTTTATTGTACATAATTTTTGGCAATTATCCTTTTAGTTTTTTTCTGTTTTCTTCTTTTTGTCTATGTTATTGACCAACATTTTTAAGCGTTAATATCATTAACGTCATAATTAAATATTATTTCCTCTTTCATCCCAGATTGAGAAAATATTCATAGCCGGCAGCATTGCTTATGACCAGATGTTAGCAAAAGTACTCACCTCGGTTTGACATCTCGTTCATTGGGATCGCACCACTCCTGCTTGTGGACTTGCAGTAGCTTCTCACTGGGCGACTCTGGTTCACTGCCGCTCTCGTCTCCACTGTCACCTGACGATGCTGGTTCATCCTGGGAACAAGGGTTGTAGGTTTAAATGCTGGATTTATTTATTTACCGTCCTAAAGAGTTTTAGCTTCTGTTTATAATTGCCTGTAGATTTTTTTCAATGGGTAGTTTTATTTAGGTAAATAAAATGCAACTTAAATTGAAATTAGTCCATTAATCAGATTGCATGGCAATGATTTGTACTTAAGTTAAAGTATATTTACAAATGTGTAGGTCGAGTTATTAAAATAAAATAAAACATTGATGACGAATTCACGCGTTCCTAAAAGTGTTTGTTGAGTGAAAACGTGATTTAAACTGCAATACAAATTCCTCACGCAAGGCAGTAATATTGAGTCATAATCCTCGTCAAGTGACCGTGTAATTTGAGGTGTAAGTTGCTTTCACACTATTTATCAAAACTCAAGTATCTGCCAAAGTACTATTATTGTTGTAGAGTTTAATCTGCATATTGATTACTGAATTACCTGTCCGCGTGTAGTTCCCGAATAAAAGAAAGTCTCAGTGTCTTATCATGAGATTGATCGCGAAGAAAATTTACTTGACAAATTATACACTATTACCGAAATGGTTTTATCAATAAAATTGTTCTCTAAATACTTAATGACAAGTGTGATTGGATTTCGATGGAAAAGAGGAAGGAAATTATTGGTCAACGAATACAGCGTTTACAAACACGTCCAGTGTGAATTCTGATGGAAATTTATCACAAAAAGTTTAGCTTAGTCTTGAAATATAATCTATATATGCCACACTTTTACATAATATATTCTGCCTTGACCACATCTCTTATATACATACCTACATATCTGTCCCATCTTCTAAGTAAAATATTCAAGGCTCAACTTTACCGTCACAGCTAAAGTTAGAGTAAAAATCTCAATTTGGCTCACGTCATAATTTCCTAAGGTTTATTTAAGTTTTCAGCTCTCAAGTTACTCGGCGCACTCTAAATCCGACACAGGTGCTACTGAAACTCTGCACTTACAGCGTTTTAGCTGTGGAGTGTAAAAACGTTTGTGGACACTTACTGCGTTATACTGCTTGTCAGACGACTGAACTTATAAGTGGTTAGTGTTACGTGACGAAGATGTTTTTGGTATATCTTTTACTATGTAATGTGATCAAGAGATTCAGGATAAGTGAATTATCATCCAAGGCTTAATTAATAACTTTATTTGCAACCTGTCACTAACTTTAAGACCCAATGACATTTCCAAACAACAAATAAGAAAGCTTTTTACCACCAATTGCCATAGTAATGAACACCACCAATACCATTATAATGCATTACAAAATACTCGTAAAGTTTAACAAAAAAAACGCACCTATCGTAGCCGCCATTACTCAGCCGAAACGTCAACGTCGTCTATTGTTGTCACACACACACACACACATACATACAGACACACAAACACACGGACATACATACAAGGCTTTGTGACGTCACAAAGATAAATCACGGCAGTAATTAGCTGGTATCGTTCGCATCAAGCAGCACAATTGTTAATAAATACCTACATAGGATGATTTCCAGGGACGGCTGCGCGGGCGCCGATAACATCGTTGTTACTGTTTGCTGTTGGGTTAGTGTGGATACGTCTTGTGGTTGTGTTTTTGGAATTTTATTTGGGTTTGGTTGGTAGAGTTTATATTCAGGCTATTATTAGGTATGTTATTAATCTTACGCGCCAAGAACGTGTTTCAATTAAACGAAATTTTGTTAGGTATTTATTTCGGTAATATAATTCAAAGGCAAATATATTTTGAGATTAGTGAAATCTAGCATATTAAGCTTCGTCATTCAAAGATCCTCAATTTTTTATATTTTTCTACGCATACACGGTTTTTGTACGCACACGATAGAGAAACACATCAGGAGTGAAAGAATTTACAAAGGTAATGCATATTTCAATTTTTTTTTACATTATCTCCGCTATAAAATGGTATACACAACCAGTATGTTCTATTCTTCTATTCAAACAATAAGGGCTTGTCCACACTACTCTAGCGTGGCTAGCTCGCGTGGGCGTCACCTTTATTCGCCGACGCACTAAATAATAATAATTGTGGTTAACTAACTACCGTTTAACGCATTCGGCTTTCTTCTGTGCATCTGATAACTTGCGTACGGCCGGGAAAAAAGATTCATTTGTTGTTTACCTTTTATTATGTGCGTGTAAGCTTTTTTCTAGGTTGTTTTTTCATTAATTAGGAGAGCTGTAGATAAAGCACTTATAATCTCTATTGTGTAGACTGTAAAAGTGGTTTGTATGAGAATAATGCTACCAGTTGGTATATAGTACAGTATAGTAGTAGGTACTAGCATTTTTTTTTTAACTTTAATCAACTTATTGTGTCTTACTGTTTTTATTTATTCATGTTTCAGTTTATCATCATCTGTCCAAGTTTTTTTCCAAATTTTTGCTATTTGCATTCAGTCTAATCGAATGTAGCACTATGTTGTAGCAATGTTATACATGGAGCGACTGCCTATCTTACCCCCTCGACTCAATTACCTGGACAAACCCTTGGTCTAATCGGTATATGATTTTCTAGTTTCTGACAGCCGAGACTTTCAACCTTATCATCATTATCATCTTCCTTATCCCGATTTGTGGTCGGCGCAGCATGTTTTCTGCTTATATACTTTTCTGTCACCCGTCATAATGCAAGTTAAATTCCTTTTCATCATTCACAAATTAAATCCTTCATCATCAGCCTTTTTATTGTCACACAGAGAAAGATTGAGAATTAATCCCCACGCTTGTTCAATGTGAGTTTCTTAAATTCTTACTAAATATTGATTCTGCTATCGCTACAGCAGGGTGGCTAAGTGTCCGCGGGTACAATCGGCGCGCCGTTTTAGGACGGTACAGTTTGTTTACCAAGTCATGACGTCACAATGCTACAGTTACCTCATTATTGTGCTAACTATACATTTACTTGCGGTGTTCACTTGGATCTTGGTTTGTTAATTTATTGGGATTCGTTTTAAGATATCTGAGGATAATTTAACAAATCTATTTACCATAAAACTCCTATGTTTAAATAAAGTTTACTTTCTTTCTTTCTTTCAAAATTTTCTTTTGGTGGTAAATGTTCTGCACTACTTAATTAAAATGCCAATTGATTTGTTCCTAGCAATTGAAGTTCACTTTTGTATAATTTTAACACAGGCTTGAAATTATTATTTTCAAAATTCTAATGGATTTTTAACTTCTTTTTTGTCTGTTACCAAGTTTTGAATGTCGACAGCCGAATTTCATTAAAAAAAATATGGTTATCTTGTGTTTTCAATTCTTAACTTTTTGCTTTTACAAGATGTATATATTAAAAAAAAAAAAAACTACTACTAATCTACATACGTGGGAATTCGATAACAATATTTTAAAAGTAAAAAGTTCTGATTCAAAGTATTACAGATTTCCATTGTTTCTTAGAACCACCTGACAAGATCAGATATAATTGGCCAATTACAATAAATCACCAGAACCCAGTTTTGTATAACATCAATGAGATCTGTATCTTAAATGGCAACGTAATTATAATTAAGATTAAGAGATGCATTGGTTTAATTGTGAATTCAGTTGAAATCGGAAACAGCCCATGAAAGCTGAGGAGGTTATATTCTAGCTGAATTTCATATTTATAGGATGAAAAGCAACTTTCGATTCTTGCTGAATTAAGTACTACTGTTTTTAATTTTGTAACGGAGAGGTAGGTATAACTTACCATTTCCCACATTATAAAAAGATAATAGGTATTTTAAAATGGGTTTTATCTTCAATTTAAAATATATGCTTTTTCAGCATAGCGTAAATCCCGTCGTATCCAAAACAATTATTTATACTTTTCCCTTTTTTATAAATATCTCAGAATCACATATCACATCTACATAGAAGGACTAAGTAAGTATAATTTATTTTCTATGGTATTATAATTATGTGTTATTTTTTATCATTAAGAAATCTGGAAACGAACAAAATTAAAACCAAAATCTAAAGTAGTAATTCCACCCAAATTCACAGTTCCAAAAAACATATCCACTTACAGGAAACAAGTCATAAATCAGCCCAACTATAACTATATATATAATACTGTAAGCGTACGAATATCCCCATTACCGCCACATTGAATGCACAGGCGCGTGATGCATAGTATGTTCCCGAAACGTACGTTTTTATTTGCCTAACGTAAACATTTTGCAAATTGACGTCAGTAAGTGACGTATGCAAATATGTGGTTTTGGGAATTGATTAGGTACTTTAAATGAGTATGAATCAGGAATAGTTACTGTATCGGATGTTTTTTGTTTAATGAGTTTTATCGGTGAGGAAATTATTTATGCGTAAGTGTAATGCGATAATTGTACCTATTCAAGTAATTATCGCATTATGATTTGATATGATTTATGTGGGGTGGTTATTGGCGAATAGCTCAATTAGTCGAGTGATACCTAAACAAAATTAAATATATTAAAAAATATAGTAGTAGGTAGGTAGATGTTATTTAAAAGCATAAGTAGTGACAATATTTCTATATCTATAAAATAACTATTTCAGAAGGGCATAAATTCATTGTTTTATCAAGTAAAACCACTGGAAATAGAGAGTCTAGAATCCGGACATTTTATCTAGTGATACATTTTGTTTTCACAATATTTTTTGCGAAGCAGTTTTAGTAATATGGCATTTCCTCTTCCAATGTAAATAACCATGTTTAGATTTTGTATTTTCTGGAAACTACAGTGACGTCATATAGATTGTGTTTGATTGTAAACGGAAGAAAAACAGATCTTACATGATGCTCCTACGCAGATTGTGAATTTGTTGCGTAAATTCTAATTTCGTTTTATCTGTTTCTTTATGTTTACGTTGCTGTAATTGACGTTAGATTTGTTAAACGATGCTAGGCGTCACGGCTTTAATTGAATTAACGTATCGAACTTGCACTTTTAATTGTCAGGTTTTTTTTTATCAATACAGACCAAGATAGTATTGTGACTTTCACACTTTGGGAGACAACACGATACGGAAATAGGATACCTTTTCCGTAGCATCCATTCCAATTACTAAAAAGCTGATATTTTTAGTATGACCAAACAACAAAGGTTCAATCGGGACTACACCATAAGAGACAATCGATAGATCGTATCAGTATCGATCGTGTTCGATATATCGATACGATACGATACAGGTGCTCGTAATAAGACGAATTTGTACAACACTATGATTTTTGTGTCACTTTAAATTCGTAATTTATAGAGTTCAAGATAATTATTGTAAAAGTCGTCGTTTTAATGTGAGAATGATAAATGAAATAATGTGAGGTTCCGAATAATTTGGCTACCGTTATTATTATTGTGATTAATGAAATATGAGATTACAGTGCTGCTCGTAAATTATATCGAAATGAGATACGGTTCGTCGAGGTTAGTGTTCGGTAGATATTTTATACAGTACTTCACTTCTATCTTCTGCTTCTGTCACTAATAGTAATTTGCAATGTAATTACTAGATATTTGTGTCCACCTTTGAAGAACTACACCCTTTTAAAGAACCAAGCTATTAAATCCTATGCTCAGTTGCTATGATCCAATTAACACCCCTCCATACAAACCCAACGTTTCTCCAAAAACAAGCATAAAACCAGATTTTCATACAAAACAGGACAGAAAAGATAAAAATCTCGCGATAACAACGAAAAGCTGAGCGTTATTTCCACCGAATACATTGTAAATCATTATTCAAGGACCCCATACAAATGTCCGACACACATACAGACTAACAAACATGTGTATAGTGAAGAATTCCTATTATACCGGCCGGAATGCGTCTGGTTGATTTTGAATGGTCGCTTATTATGCACCCATTTACACCCAAGGAGCGGGTGCAAGGATGTTCTGTTGCTGGATGGGGCAACGGGTTTTTTGTTGGTTATGAATATTTGGGTCATATTTAAATTGATAGGATAAGTTTAAGTGTATTTTATGTAGGTGTGGAAGGTTAATTTGGAAATAAACCACTGGTGTTGCTTACTAAATAAGGAAAATAGTCTTTGCTTGCACAAAGTAAATACATTTTATAAGGCTTGTAATGAAAAAAATATTGGTTCGATTTAGGCATGTTTACAGGTACCGATATCTTTCCAATAATATACCTACATACTTACACAATAAATCGACACACACCAAAACCTATTGAAAGTACCTGCAGTTTTAATTAGATTAAAAATATTGGAAACATATCAGCTATAGCGTTTTATAATTCTATAGCTAAATATGCAGCAAAAAACATATGAACAGGTGACAGCGATTAGGACCAATTTTAGGATTTCCTGTATTACATAAATTCAAGATTTTATCTGTTTACTTTAAAATGTAAATAAAGCAGTTCTATAACAACTTCATTAAAAGACTGCCACATCCAGCACCACCTAACTCTTCTCCGAAGATACGAAAACAGTAGCCCAAAGGCGTTTGATACGCATCTCGATAGCAGTAACAAGGCCCGTGTTCGTGTCAATCGCGCTAATGTTACCGCCGACGCACAATTGGTTAAGTGCATGTATGTATTATTTTCATACACTCCATGCAGGTTTGAAGATGAGACATAGAAAGTTGGATTTGTAAGGGGAACTGCTGGATTTTCATTAAGGTGTTTAAGTGTTTCTAAGCTGTTTATGCTGTTTATGTTTTATGTTAAATACTGTCTGCGTCGATTAGGTGGGTAAGTCCTTCAGTAAGGAATTTAAGGTGGGACATAGAAAATGGGATTTGAGATGGGAACTGCTGGCTTTTTATAAAGTAGGAAGTATTTAAGTGTTTTTAAGATTTTGTGTTGTTAAGTCAAATATTGTAGGTGTCGTCGAGACTATGGAGAGATTGGGGCGTAGATTTTAAAAATATTGCCGTACACGTAGTCTGAGTCTCTTTAGGTTTCGGCTTGCAAACATTTTACTGCTTGTTAAAATCGGCGTAGATAACACTACCTACGTAGTGCATAGTAACAGACAAAATAGTTATAATTTAATTGAGAGCTTCTTTAAAATTGGAAATTAGAACGGTGGGGCAACCTAACTGATTGTCCTTGAGAAGAAATGCCGAAACAAACTCAAATCCCTCTTCTACACTACCACACATTATCAGCATTCAAAACCCATCCCAGTTCACACATCGCCGCCTCCCAGTTAACCCAAACACAGCATCATCAGTATAACTGATTGTAACACAATTAACTGGTACACGTGGCGACGTAACCGCGTTATCTCGTACAAACTAACTCGCCGAGTTATCCGCTGAGTTCTGATCATGGGGTTAAACTTACTGAGTGGTTAAGGTGAGGTTACATGTTTGTATTGACTTTTTACTGGGATAATGTAAGTGGGAAGTATGAAAGAAACTGTCAATACGAATATTACTAACTTGAACCCAAAGTTAATCCAAGTTTAAATCTATGAAAATGGTTATTCCTTGGTGTAATTTTATCAGTGTTTATTAAAAAACGGGGAAGCTTGATTTTTGCTTGAACCCGCTTATCTCAGGAACCACTACTGGACTGATTTTTAATTCTCATTCGGTGAACTTTGTTTTTTTTTTTATAGTGTTTTGTTTTCATACGACAATGATAATACCTTACATATTTACATACATTTTCCAACCAAAAACAGATAAGATATACAGGTACAGATACAGGTATTTCAATAACCATCCACATTTTCAAAGCCTACAGAAGTTTAGCCCAGTACTTTCAGTAAGTGACGTCCAGCGTGCGATGTAATCTAATGTAGTCTAAGGCTTACGTGTGTCCACTCTGTTTGGCGAACTGTACAAGATACAGATCTGAATAACGAGCCGAGGATTTGTGGTCTACAGTGTACTCCGCTCTGAATAGTGCCAGCGAGTGTACTGCCGAAGACTTTTCTGAACGGCCACTGGTGAATTTTTTGCGTTTAAAATCCTGTATTTCTGAGTTTTTTGTTTTTAATATTTGTACGCCTTCACGGCAAAACATACCGTAATTAGTGTTATAATAAGACCCTTATGTAATACACCTATGTTTAACAGATAAATATTTCTACTTTTTTATTATATCGCTTTTCAAAGAAAACCCTACAGATTGATATATAGATTTAACTTTCGAAAGCATTATAATGAATCACTTTAATATATTTTATTATTTAAGGTCATTAAGGCAAAGCAAGAAAGTGTTTTTTATTTCTAACTAGCTGATCCCGCGAACTTCGTATCGTTCAAACCTTCCCTGGACCTCTACAAACATTTTAAAACCAAAATCAGCTCAATCGGCCCAGCCGTTCTCGAGTTTTAATCAGACTAACGAACAACAATTCATTTTTATTTATATAGATAGATGAATAAGCAAAAAGGAACCTAGTGGTTGGTCAGGCGGGAGTATCCCTGATAGTACGCTTTACTTTAATTATACATGACGGGTCTACAGTTTTCCTTGTTCAATAGTGTGAATTAGTGGATTTAAGGGTTGTGTTGTTTAAGAATGTAAATAGATTATTTGAAATGTGAATTTAGAGTTTTTGGGAGTAACTGTTCAATGCAAATCGGATTAAACCATCTGCATTTCGATCTATCTATTAAGTACGTTACATAAAATAAATTAAGCATTTTGACATAAATGCTTATCAGACAAGTTAAATGAACTATGTACTAATGTATCTATTCTATCAATTTGCTAAGTGTATTTTTGACTATTTGGATGTCATAATTTTCATAAATATTATCATTTTCTGTCCTTTCATATAGTGGTCTTAGAAACTTCTTCATTTACACTATCAATCCTACACGAGTGGTCAAAGACGAGTATATAAAATACATAAAGTGTTACTAAAAGACAAATAGGAGCAAACTGTCGAGGCCTGTCGTCGAGGTGTTGACGGCTGTCCATTGTAAGGGTGCGGGTTCGATCCCGGCCGTCGCAGATAACGGCTGACGGGACACCTGAATTTTAAATGAGCTGGTGCCAATTACTTGGTACTTTACATTTGTTTTAATGGAGATTTTTACTATTTTTAGTAGACGGGTTTTTGAGCCAGTTTTTTCTAGGTTTGATAGAGGGACGTAGGTACTTAGCTGGAGGATTAAAGATTATAAATTTAGTTCAACTTGTAACCGTTGACAGATTATAGTAATTACGTAGAATTTTAGAAACAATATAAGACATTCATACGCACATTTAACACATGACGTAAATACAAAAGCTACTAAGTTGCAACAATGCAACAAAAAATCTCAGAGGGGAATACTGCAAAATAAAACAATAGATGCATTCTTATTTCCTTCCTAACAGTAACACTAACATTAAATCATAATCAAATTACAACTGGTGGTCTTCATAAAACGTGCTAACCAAACCCACGATGAAATCCATTTACTCCAAGAAGTTTTAAGCCGTTACAACTTCCATTTCAGCCTGCAGACAGAAATTTGCTTTTAGATAGGTGAGGGTTGATCTCCGGAAATACTCTAATGAATTTAGTACTTACTACTTGATCGTGCAACATAGTTAATATTGCGGTGATAGATACCTTTCGTATGATATACTAGCTTCTGCCAGCGGTTTCACCCGCATCCCGTGGGAACTACTTCCCGTACCGGGATAAAAAGTAGCCTATAGCCTTCCTCGATAAATGGGCTTTCTAACACTGAAAGAAATTTTCAAATCGGACCAGTAGTTCCTGAGATTAGCGCGTTCAAACAAACAAACTCTTCAGCTTTATAATATTAGTATAGATGACCCATTACTAGATCAACATCCAACCATTTATTTCTTTCTGTCTTTGGTTGAAGGAGGTAATCTCAGAAACCCGTAAGATTAGCTTGATTAAAAAAAAATCTGTAGTTTTTGGTACACCATTTACTGAAAAGGACCATACCTAATACATTTTATCTGGTTGCGTGAAGTACATAGTTTTCACGGGCCGTGATCATAAACATAGTAATCGAAACTTATAACTAGAAAAAATCCAGCATATTACAGATTCTAAACAATAAACATCTCTAATAACACATTAAAACGTGACCCTAAAAGAGCAAAAATACATAAATAAACACGTCTATTATTTGAGTGTCATACTCACCCTCTGCGGGGGTGAAAAACTTGCGTGTTCCTCAAATGACGTACCCTCTTTACGTGTGTTAGTTGTCACTGTCAACCGATGTCCCGTTTAGATTATATTTTTGTATCTACTGCCATATATTTAGGTTGAAAAGGAAAATATGAAAAAATAAGAAAATAACTCGGAATTTGTTTTCATTGTGATGGGGTTTTTTTTTTGGTGGGAGATTGTTGCTTT
This sequence comes from Helicoverpa assulta, assembly GCA_963856015.1. Taxonomy (NCBI): domain Eukaryota; kingdom Metazoa; phylum Arthropoda; class Insecta; order Lepidoptera; family Noctuidae; genus Helicoverpa; species Helicoverpa assulta. The sequence continues at coordinate 12,217,530 of CAWLCW010000026.1, read as the reverse complement.
TTGATGTACTCGTAAGCAATGAATAACGAATGGCCAGCTTTTTTAGTCTTCATGTGGTTGAATAAGCAAGATAACAAGAAGATTGCGACCTATTTACTATGAATACAAGACAACAGATTTTTTAACAAAAGTCAACTAAAAATCATGTGAATACTTATTTCTGTTGCATTTACTCCTTACCTTCTATATATCCTTCTTGTAAATATTTAAACAACAGTTGCTATAATTAAATCATTACTTTTGAAGTTTGAATTTAGCCGAACTATGACAATCAACGTTCCACAATTTTTCTTTAAAAAAAAAAGACTGCATACAAAACTCTCAACAAAAACAAAAGAAATCCCACTCCCATTTCTAAATTAGCATAGAAATAAAGTGGATCGAGTGGAGCAACATGTTGTTGCCTGGCCACCGATTACAGTACAATGAGATGTCGTAATTTCTAATGTTAATAACATAATAACAAGCAGAACCTATTTAGGATTGAAATTGTAACAGAAAGGGAGCTGCGGAGTGGTAAAGTGCCGTAAGCGAGATTTTCAGATTTAAAAGTTGCTGTTCAAAAGTTTGAAGATTTCTTTTATTAGTACTGCAAAAAGACATTGGTTTCCTCGATTAGTATTATTTTTCTCGGGTAATTCGAAGACCAAAATTGTTACCCGATAACCTTTTAGGGCGATGGAATGAATGAAATGAGATTATAAGATTTTGTGTTGTTTTAAGAATGATAATTGAGAATACTGTGGATAAATTTTAAAAGAGTTAAGAGTTGAACTCTCTAAGTAATAACTACGATATATTTTTAAAGGTACATAGATATTATTAGGGTAGGTGTAGCTCTGCCCACATCTATTTTATTTATTTACTTACATGTTTTTATATTAATATTTCCATTCATACTTGCTTGAACAGCATTCCATTAAAGGTAATTTTAAAAGGTTTTAGCGTTACAACTATATTTGGACTTATACGGATATCTTCATAAAACACTAAAATAAAAATACGCTTAAAGTCAAGTTTCCTAATAGAAAAGTTCAATGATCCCTTTGGACATTAAGACAATCTAGTGACATATTAAAATATCATTGCTCTAAAAATGACAAATAAATAAATAGGTCTTTTCTCTACGGATCCTTGAAGTGCAAAAGATGCAGTATCGCTTCACTGGAACCAAAGAAATAGTTCTTTACAAATCCGCAAATAAATAAAATCACCCATTTCAAAAAACTCCCAGTCCACAGTTCGAACAAACCGTTGAAAACTCTAAAAAGAACCGTTTTTTTTGCAAGCGAAGTCCATTGAAGCGTTTGTTCGCGCGAAAACAATGGCGGTCTCGCCGTGCCCCGAACAACGGGCGATGGATGTTTATTTTGTATTAATTTACACCGTTGCCACACCTCGCTGCGTCGGTGGGGTTGAATACACCCTTAATTGATGAGTGCGGTTAAATTGGAAACATTTGTTTTGTAATTTCTATTGGTTTAGATTTTGTGCTTTGTTTAAGAATATTAAAATAAAAACCTTACACCAATGACGTGAGCTTTATCTTCGTTCCTCTCAACACCTTCCGACTCTTTTCTAACTATGTTAGAGTCGGTTTTCAGTTAGGTAGATGCAGGGGAGTACCAGTGTTTAACATGGATTGGCTGCCTATGCTGATTCTCCTATCTGACCACTACTCTGTAGTCTAAATAGAAGCAGCTGCCATAAACACATATTCAAAGAAAATTTAAAGGCTCATGTCATGTAATATAGGATCTCATATAAGTGGGTGTGAAAATACGAAAAGAAACTATTCATATTTCTTTATTTATTTCAATTCAGCTAATTGTCTGTAGACTGACATAAGCTGGTGATAGCTAAGATCCTTTCTGATCATCCTATAAGCGCTTGGGTATCGTAATTTACAGCTGCCCATCTTTTCCATAATCAGTTCCATAAATCCAAAAGCCTTTAAACACCCATTTTTTACCATCATAGCTCAAGTTATTGCCGAAATTGCTTTAATCCCGAACCTGTAGGCCGGTTTTTATGACTTATATAACTTTACGTTGAAGCTTGGAGAATTGACCTAACAGGAGAAGCCACTGCCGTACTTTTTCCTCTGCCAAAGGTACGAGACCGCCGTTCTTACTCGTATGTAGACGTGTGGGTCAATTTTGTGCTTGTGTTTGTTGAAATTTTGGCGTTGAAATGCGATCGAATAATGTGATCGAAAATCCATGAGTAAGGTACCCTGTTTCTTGCATTGCCTTGCCTCGCGTATATTGACGAGAGTTTTTCGCAAAGACATTTCTGCTCGTGTCGATTCCAGTTGGTTTGATGCTTTAAGGGTGGAACCGCCCCAACGTTGCGAGTTTTACGCCAAACTTCAGACATTGGCGTTAAAGTAAGTGTGGTTCACTTGTTTCATTTTATTGGTTATGCCGATCGTTATTCCGTTTATATGGTTATTTTATGTCGGCCAAGCATTTTGTTTTATTTTAGGGGTAGATGCTGAGGTGAGCGCTTTTTATTGGGGCTTAGAGCGGGGATGATATATTTATGGAGTATTTATTTAATTTGGCGTTTCGGTAAATTGTTTGATTTCTTTACCGTTTAAGAGGCCATTTTGTCGTTGTAATTTCCTAGATGATGAGCTTAAATAAATCGGGGTACATACATATTTTGCGAAAGAATCTTAAAAAAAATGATAAAAGATCAAAACACTGCAAATCCACTTTTTTTAATTTTTATATACCTTTTCGTTTTCTACAGTTTTTCAAGAAAGATAAAATATATCAAAAAAAAAAAAAAAACAATAAAAAATCCTTTTAAAACGCGCAAATTTATCAAAACCGCACTTACTCCATTCCCCTATCCAGTCATTTCATACAAGGGACACGGAAGTCGCGACGGTCACAGTGCACAATAGCCGGCGAGATGAAAGCGCACTTAATATGCGTTACGTAATCGTCGCTAATGGTGGCCGGGTCTCATTGTTGTCTCTTTATCGGCCACCATCGAGATTTGCCATCGATATTTTTCTATTACTACGGATATTGTATAGGAAGTGGACCACACCGGTGTTTGTTGACTGTCGGTCTTAGAATACATAGAATGTGTATGCAGAATTGCAGAGTGACAAAGATATTATTTAAGTTTTGAGGGATTCCGTCAAATAATTTGACTTCATAGAACAGTAACCAATTTTGGGTACATCCGAGGGGAGGGTATGGTCACATGCGCATAATTGTGCTCGGAATTTTGCTGCGAACCGCCACCGAGTTTTGAGAGAAATGTTTTGTTGTAATGTATTATTTTTGTGGAATTATAATACAAGTGGAGTGGAACAATATTGATGGTAGTAGACATATTACTGAAAATAATTGAGTTTCCATAGCTAGGTGTGTACTTTTTGAGGTCTGAGTTAATTGTTTAATCAAAATTTTTAGTGAAATTAGTATACTTTACACGTATTATGATAGTTACAAGTTATAAGAGAAGTCCTACTCACATTGGAGCGATATTGGTGCATCTAGTACCTACAATATCCTCGGACATACAGCATCAACGCCCATTGTTATATAGGGTGTGTGAAAAAAATCCGGAACTTAACACCTTTTATTTACATATCAATAGATTTTATTTCAAATACATGTAATTAGATATCAACAAATCATCATGCGCTTATAATATACGATCATAAATTACTTGGCTCATCAGAAAATTAACTTAATCTACTCGTTGAAAGATAACACAAAGATATCGGCCCATTAATTTATAGAAGCTTGTCGTTTATGTATCACAAGAAACCATTTACATAATAATTACTTTATGCAGTTACGTTTTATATTAAACCTGTTGGTGGACTTATCAACACGTTAATCTTTAAAAATTGAACCTAATTTTAAGAAAAAAATAATGAATTAGTAGTAGCTTAGGGTTTATTTAAAATGAACTGGCTAGTTTTAGACAAAGACTTGCATACACCTGGTAACTTAGAATTGCAATGGGTGTACTTAGTTCAGGTGCAGCTGGGTCCTCCAACTTGAGTTGTTTTGATACAAATGAGTCACTGCCGGTTGTTTTCATTTAAGTGTTGCTTAGGAAATTGGTATACAAAAGCAGCAGGGTTTAGCTTAGATTTACGACTTTTGATTTCAATTTTAAATAAGGAAAATAGTATTAAGTTTTACATGAGCAGATTGTACCCTGAAGACTCGGAAACTACTAAAACGATTTTAAAAATTATTTGACCGTTGCAGAGCTATTCTATCCCCGGGTGACCGTACGTACGGAAAGAAAGACCCTTGGCGGATGTAATCGCTGGAAACAGCTAGTCTTTTATAATAGGGACCACAACTCGACTAATGATTAGTTAGTTTTGACATCGCATAAGGGAAGGCAAACATAGACATGATAATTAAGAGAATTTGCCCTTTTATTTTCGCCATATTTACGTGATTCAATATACAGTTATACCAACTTTCTTTGTACAAAACGAAATACTATCTTGCAACGAATTTAAAATACTTGGAGACAATCTGCATTTATCGCATTCCTCTGTTGGGACGGACTGCACTTTGTACCGGAGCACAAAGGTTTCAGATAACGAGTAAATGCAGATTCATGTAATCTACCGTCTGACACGTCCGCGGGACGAAACCGTCGCTTGAAGAAATTTTCGCTTATTTCAAGAAAGAAACTAATTATTACTTTTTTTCATATATAGCCTATAAGGCTATAAATTGAGGAATTGAATGAAGAAATGAAAGTTTTTACTCATTTGTAAACTATTATACTTACATACTTTAGTAAAATAGTTATGCTAAAGGTACCTACATGCTTGGGAATGGAATTCTGAATAATTTTTGGCAGCCCCTATATTTTTCATTTTCTTCTCAAGTCTTTACTATGCAGACGCAGATTATAGTAATTTCAAATGTTTATGCAGAGATTAGTTTGTTAATTATGTAAATTGAAAATATGTAAAAAAAAAACCTTGAAAACTACACCCTATACAAACATAGAACCTAACACACAGTTCACACAGGCTTCACACCGAAACGTTTCGGGCTACGCCTCGGAAATTTGCACCAAGTCGATATTGCGTTCGAACGTGACGAATTCAAATCGATGCTGCAAACATCGGCCAGCGCAAATGACGGGCGGGGGCGATCTGATCGTCGTGTCGTGTTCGCCGAGGGCGACCCACGCTGACGGTGAACGCACCCTGTCTATAACATTTGGAATACATTTCTTTTGGAATAAATCTATAAGTGGTTGCTGTCAAAGTCAAAATCAAAGTCAAATGTTTTTATTTTATTTATTAAAGGGTTTACCAACATTTTTTTTAATTTCAAATAGGCCTTTGAACGCTTCTATAAAACGTCAAACGTTGCACGGCTCCAAAAGTTGGTCTCATGGAGAAGAGCCAACAAGAAACTCCTCACTCTTTTTCTTAAAGTAATATGTTCTGATGCTTTTTGGACAAAAAAATTCGTGGTGAAAGTTTAGCCATTTTGAATATAATGTCTGATATGAAACAGCCTGTATATATTTTAATGACACAATGTGTTCTCAATTTTTGTAACAAATGTGATCCTCTTTCGCCTTCTAATTTCATACTTCTGTATTGTTCACAATGTACATAAAGTGTGTAAGATGTATGATTTTAATTTCCGCACAGAATTGGTATAAAAATGACAATTTCACCGAATATATAATAGTAGATTACGAAACACCCCAACTGGTATGCCTTTTTTTCAGTCCACGTTTATACATTGTCCTTTCAAAAAAGAAAGTTGCAAGAACAATACTTCTGTATAAAATTTCAATTTGTATGAAAAAGGCTAATGATAGACTAAGCTCAGTCCCGCGTCAGACACGACGAACCAATGAAACGTTCGCGATAGCGCACGCTCCGTAAACAGTTCACACTTGGCCGCCGTGAGGTAGATAGCTGGCAGGTTACAGGTAACTGACAGGTAGGGAAGATGTGGGATAGTTGTACATTGTGCAAAAAGTATAAATAAATACATAATACAAAAGAATTGCTATCGGCCGAATCATAAAACGTCACTCTTTTTTTACCAATCCAAAGCGAATTCAAGGATGTATGCTGCACCACGCTGTACAATGCCACATCAAAAAGAAATCAACTGCCTGTTGTTTTCACGTCGTGCCGCAACGTTTCGCGTTGGCATGCAGATCGCTTACATAGGACGCATGGCAGACAGTTCACACTTGATCGTAATAAGCTAGCTGGGTAGGGGTAGCTAGCAGGTAACAGGTAACTGACAGTTAGGAGAAAGGCTAGACAATTGGATCAGTATTGAGCTGTTTGGCGAGGTGTTGTGGTGAAATGCTAACTGAGGGTATGAGTGAAGGGTTGAATGGTTCGAGGGTAATGTGAGGCAATTTGATGATGGTGTAATTGAATACAGTATCGCATTGATTCAATATTTAAGAGCGTAGAACATGCGGTGTCGATAACTTCTGAATTCTAAGTGTAATTTTGTAAACCTCATTTCCAGTTCTTCATTCTCATTTGCAGATCGAGAATCTCATTTATTGTCAAACTAGCTCTTTACAATATAAAAAAAATAATATCATTTTTCAAATTCACTGCAGTAAAGTCGACATCAAATAAAAACCTTTCAAATTTGTCCCATTTCAGGTCAAAAATCCAATCTTTATGACCCCGACAGTAACTTACAGTGTTGCATCGCGGCACGTGGGAGCTGCGCCGACGCACCCGCGGGCGTCGATCGCGCGAACCATCGCAGACGTTACGCTCATCAATTGCTTGTTGTGATGATCCAAGCTACGTTCTCGTGAGCGATTTCAAAAATATGTGTTTTTTGAGAAGACGTCTATGAGATAGTCAAAGAAAGTTTGGATTTAATTTGTAAAGCAGCAAGAGTTTTATTTTTGAGAAATCATCAAATGTCGTCTCCCGCTGTGAGTAAAGTGTGAGGAAGTATCAGACTCTTCTTGACCCTTACTGACTAAAACCCACCATGTTCCTGCTTTCGCCCTTTATGTGCCAGGGCCGCGATAACTCTTTCGAATAATCCAGCAGATCTGACAGGAAGAGTAAATAAGTAATAATATTCCAGAAACAATACTAAAGCCAAGCCATTTTTTTTAAACAAATGAATATCATTATCCAAATTCAAAACACTTTCAATCAACTGCACTTCTTCAACAGTCCTTAATTCGAATCTCCTTTTTGTCTCAAACAAAACGCTGACCAATCAGAGATCTTTACGGGGAAGCGTAAGATCAGCGATTGGACCACACACAACGACAGGTCACAGGTTTAAGAAAACGGTCACGTGTGCCGCGGCCCGCTAGGACAAAACGTAACGGGACTCTGAGCTAATTAATCTTGCTTCTTTAAACAGCTGTTTTCGTGTGTTTTTGAGTTGTGTATAGTGGGCTGGTGAGTGAAATTATGTCAATTGAGAGTACACAATCCAAATGGTAACTACAATTGATGATATAAAAAGAAAACCTCAATAAACTTAACAAAGGTCACACAGTCACCTAGATATAAACTAATTTCTATTAATGCAGCATGAACTAATCTACAAAACTGTAACTCTTTATTTTCTAAGAACCCTTTCCTTAAAGCGAGGAATTCCTTGCCTTAAAAGATATCTCAAACTAGCGGGTTAATCGCGCCGTTTTACAAACAACTTTCTGCCACCGGTTCAAGTAGGCCAAACCGGGAGGATACGCGCGGCAAAATCAGCTAGTATGAAGCCGTCCTTACATTAAAATATGAGTGGAGATCGGCTCGTGTCTACCTGGTGTCAGATAGCAACGGTCGTGATAGGCCGGCGGCCGCGGTGAACTAATGCTCAAATCTATGACGCGAAGCAATTGATGACTGAACGGTGATGGACTTGAGCTCGGTTGTGATATGATTGACCAAGCTATTTCCAGACTAAACAATAAAAATGTTAGATAAAAAGCTATACATATAACATCGGGACCACAACATTTTTTTGTTTGTTTGTACCAAAGCAGCTCCGAAACTACTGAACCGATTAAAAAACCCTTTAGCTATTGAGACGCTACATATCCCCAAATGACACAGCCTATACTGTATTCGGGCCCTTCGATTTTTCCCGGGAGGCGGGTGAAACCACGAGAAACACCTACCCACTAATAATCAAATTAACTACTTCTTAAACCATCTATGCCTATTACGCAGTACCTATTAAAGCGTTAATGTAAAACGTCGAATAAATATTAGCGAGGCACAATTAAAACTGTATCGTTACGTGTTAGTGCGGGCTACGGCTGGAGTAAATCAACATTGGTCCAGCCGACGCGTGTTGTGTTAATGGATCGCATTATCCGATGAGATCCATCTAGTTAGCTTTATTGAGTCCAGTGTTTGTGTTTTGTGTGTTTATCGGGTATTACGGTTTTATGAAATTATTAGCTATACCCGAGCATCCCGCATCTCGAGGCATCCCGAGAGGAGTTCTTTTTCGAAGTCGGGTGAAAATAACCTACTGACCCTTTCTCAGGTTTAAGACTACCTGCTGCGTACCTCTTAATTCGGTTTAGTAGCTTTGGCATCAAAGAGCAACAGGCAGATAGAACTATTTTCGCTTTAGTTAGCATTTTCTTAGGTTTGCTACAATCACAATTTATGCAGATAACAAAACCATGGATACGGGGCAATAAAATTCTTCTTTGACCACTTAGTAGGGTTAGTCATAATGATCATTGAAATGGCCTGATTGTCCAATCCCTATGCAATTACAAGGGTCCAGTGGCCACTACCTATTCTTATACTGATTACCAATCATGAAAATGTAACAAAAGGACTATCGGATAACAATTACTCCTCAACCTAATCCCATTTGACCGTGTTATTATTAAACAACGCATTCAAACAAACCCATTCAATGATCATAATACGGACGGAACCGCACGCAATCACTAGTGGGCATTACATTTTAATACCACTGAGGATCGATTTCACCAACAAGATCAACAGCCCGATCAACACACGTTCTAATATTACAAAATTCGTTCATTTTAAAACGACTGATTAACCAAGGCTGTCATGAACATTTTTGGCAGCTGTTACGAGTAGACAGAAGCCAGTATGTCTGACAACCAGTCTTGCCTAGGGTTATTGGGTTGCCCGGGTAACTGGGTTGAGGAGGTCAGATAGGCAGTCGCTCCTGGTAAAACACTGGTACTCAGCTGCTACTGGTTAGACTGGATCCCGACATAGTTGCGGAAATGCTCGGAAGATGATGATGATTAACGCACCAACATCATATTTGGTGTGGTCATACTCGATACAAAACATTTCTAATCTTTATAATTATCCTAATTCCAAAAACCTTTTAATTTACATTTAATACACCGATTACTAAACCAACTGTTGGTGAAATCAGGCATAACTTAGTACACTATACAGTCCGCTCCGATTATTTAATTTTCATAAGGGCGTGGCTAGAAGCCTGCGCAGATAAAGTAGGAATTTTAGCGGGCTACTGTAATATGTACGTAAGTGAACGGTACTTAGCGTGTCGCCTATGAAATATTCTAGAAGCTTTTAAGGTAATGGTTATCAGGAATATTTTGTAGGGCGTTTGGATGTTTGGAGTTTATGAGTATTTGTGAAATGGAAAATTGATGCAAGGATAATATTATAGTAGAAGCTAACTTTGATATCGCTATGTTTAATTAATTTGGCTTATTATAATTTGACATCGATACATATTTGCTTTGACTCTAACAATCAATGTCATTCACTCAAGCAGAATAACCTTAGGTAATGATTTCCTCTAAGAAGAAAAAAATGCTACAATGTTAGTATGAGTTTTAGATGAAACCATTTTGGGATGACATGGATAGACTTTTCTCGTTGAGGAAATCCTTACATTCAAATCGTGCAGGTAGCTTACTAAAACCTTGGGAGTAAGTATGAAAGAACCCTCGGTATCAATCTAGCATTAGACCTACGAAATCCGAGTAAAGTATCGATAAAAATTAAAATCAATACCATCCATCGTATATAGGTTGTAAATAGTTGGAAGGCGTCATTGTGACTGCAGCAGTTATTGCAGTATTAGCATATAGATGAGCGGGGAGGGCCGGCCCGCCCCTGAGTAAACATTAACCGTTCGGGCCTCAAGAACCGCGGGACAAGAATGCGAGACCACGCTATGTCAGCAAAAACGCTGGTGTCCAATGACGGAAAAAATATGCGAATGCAATAGAAATATTAATGAGCGTTGTGCATTTTTATGGGTGGTATGTTAATGTTGATAGTGTTTTGTTATAGTAATGCATTCTATTCTTTGTTATAGCTTTAATATTATTGGAACTAGTTGTTTCCCGCGATTACTAGCGTCCACATAAACTATTTCGTGCACCCTCTTAGAAAGTAGCTAATAAGTAAAAAGTCATGTCATCAGTCCACCAGTGACCCTGGTCGGTGATATTCGGCCGGAACGTCGGGAAAAGAAAAAAATACCTTTTAATTCTTAAGTTCAGCCGCTTTGCCATGGAAAAAAACACCCATCGAATAAAATACGTGTTCATAATATAAAGTGAGAAATAATAAATATTAGTTTAAGAAAACGTTACTCTTTTATTTATTAGGTGTTTGACTGATAAGGGATGAGATTGGATAATAGGCCGCTCTAAATAGATAGACGGATGTGTTTTAATTTTTGGTATAAATGGGCAAAAAAATCAGAAAAGGTGACTCCACTACTAGGACACATCGTAGGACAGAGAATTCTTTTTGCGTTTCATGGCCCCATCCTAAATGGCACGCGAAAGGTTTTGACACGAAGCATGATTCCAAGTCCCGGGGCTTATTAATTGTTTTCAGTTCACAACTAACTTTTTGTGCAAGTTCAACATGTCTCCGAAGTTCCATCGCAAGGATTATGCAAAACAGCACCAACTTTCATATTGCAAGGAAGTCGTTACTTCGAAACCTTGGCTTCGTAATCAGAAATATTTCTAGTTTGTTCATTGTGAAACGCTAAGATCATATTGTACATTATCATGCTGAAAACTCAATTTAGTTTTTTTTTACTATTATGCAACGCTGCTGCACTTTAATCGTACAGATGCATGAGTGCATAACACAATCTTCGTAAACGACAAACATTCACCAAACAGGGGTCGTTCCAAAATAGTATCACATTATCAAGCATTCAAGTACAAAAATAAATCATACGTAAGTATTTGGTTTCCCATCAAAAATTATCAAATTGAACATTAAAAACTAATTTATAAGGTTCAAATTCAAATAACAAAACAAAAATCAATCACACTTTGACACTTGCTGTCAACTGTCACAATGTCCCATCTGTGTACCTAATTAAAAAAAATGTCATCCTAACCTTTGGTCCTGGGAACTCTACGGTCACTCGTATTTATGTGATAGACGAACATACATAACGTATGACGTAATTGGGTTTGTTTACATTGCGAGACAAAGAGTATGAGCTTTGTGACGTAATTCTAATGTAAATCAGGATAAAAAAGTTGCGTATGTATAATTAAGTTGTATTCCCTTAGTACTTGATTTATGGGTAGTTTTAATGAACTAGAAATGCGTTAGAAAATGCTAAGAGTGTGCACTATTTGCTTGAATATACCTAGCAAAGAAATTAACTGCGGATTACAATAACCGATTAATCCATTGTTTTTTAGATAAGAGGTTAAAACTGGCATAATTTATGAAAGATTCGAGCTCCAATCGCAAACAATAGATGGATCGGTTATTGCAATCTGTAGTGCATAATTTAGGCGAATGCGTTATATTCGTTAAGTTCGGTTATCCACAATATTTTTTCTTATTTCGTGTGTAAGATAACCTACAATACTTTTAAAGTGACTCACTGATTAGAAACCAAATAAAGAAAAGAATACATCAATCAATCACGTATTAGATTGTGCCTACACTAATCTACAAACAATAACTGATATTAAATTACAATTACGAAAATATGAAAACCTAATTTCGACTTTGATTTATCTCTCAAACGTGTGTGACTTACAAAATAAACATGTCACGGTAACTTACCAATTTCGTAAGAGAAGCATACATTATTTTACGTGTTCAAAATAAAATGACGAGGCCTATAATTAAATTCCCTTAAAAAGAGAAAAATATATGGAATAGAATACAATGAATTCTACAAACTACAAGTATTAATTAATCCTATAGTGCACCTCGCGACCGCAACCGGTCGTACGATGCGCGATGTTCGCCTAAAAAAAATATCAACAACTAATAACTCCGCGTGTCCACTACTAGATTTTAAAGGAGAATCGAGTAAAAAATATAGGCGTTGATTTATAGACACGATTTTCCCACGTGCTACGAGGAATAAAACCCGGAACAGCCTGGGAACTATACGCTACGGTCCGCTGTGCAGTTTTTCTTTGATGCGTAGAGATGCGACCGTTGTGAGGTAGTTGTGCGATTGGAAAATTTATTGTTTGCTTGATAGCGTTAGTTTTACGATAGATGAATTAGGTTTTTTTTATCTGTGTTAAGGATCTGTTATAAGGTTTTCGTTCTTGATGTGATTGCTAAATTTTTTTATCAACAAAAGCTTTGCACAAAGTGAGATGTTTTTGGTCTATTTTGAAGGGAACTAAGTTCGATATGATGTGTGTGACATTTTATCGATAGAATGATCTAAGCGACCCCCTCCCTACTAGTACAGCCGTACTATAAAACAGTGGTATGTAAGGACAACGCATTTCTATACATAGAACATGGATACGTCTATAATTGATATTAAATTATGAAGAAGCTAGCGTGTAATAATAATCGATAATCGTTTTTTTAAGAATATATGATTTTATCGCTATCGGCAAGTATGATCGATAAAGTGATGCAAAATATTGAAACTTGTAAGCTGTTGGTTTTTATAATTTCATCTTCAAGTTAAGAAATATGGAGTGTCCAAATAGGGTGTCGGTGTTAATGAGAAGTAAACTACCACAAATTAATTTAATCAATTAATTTTATCGTGCATTTAATTAATTTTCATGTGTATAAGGTGCTGAATGTTGTCGTGCTGGCTACTACATCTGCCAGAGAATTCATAATCATTCATATTTTCATTCCTACTTATTGGACATTCGATTAACAGCATCATTTTTCATACATGTTTTCTAACATACGAAAATTGGTTCTGTTGTGGAACGATATAGTGACATCTTTTCTTTAACAAACACTTCCTCGGTTATAGGTACATCTGATTTTTTTTAAATATTTATTAGATTGTCGCTGATTACACCATATTTTTGAGCGAAGACTTCAACTCTCTTCCTACGTAAGAAATAACTTAGAAATCATCTATGATATTTGCAACTAACAATAGAGGTACATTTTTTTCCTTCCATGACTAAGATCTTCCTAACTTCACCTACATTAAAACCACGAACCAAAAGAAAGTCGCCCAATTTACCGCGCATAGCACGCGGCACGGAAGAAATACTAATTAAAACACTTTCAAGGAACGCGAAGCCCGATCGTCCTCTTATTTATCCGATAAATAAATAAAAATCTTTTTATTGTGCGGACACGTCCCCCAAAGGAATCCGGACTAAGGGCCTAGCCTTAAAAGGCGGGGGAAGTTCGTATCAGTTTTATATTCGAGGCGAGTCGCGCGCGCAACAAAAAATCTACGTTACGAGTGCGTATTCCTACGCATCGTACGGGGATGCCAGAATGAGGGCTGCCGCTTGCGTGCGCGCAATCAAGGATGCGTCACAGTTCAAATAACACAATTTGAGAATTTTCTGACAGTCACATGTTTTAAGTCCTATCGACGCTAAGAGAAAAACGAGTGGGTAACGTTCTCTGCAGGATAGCAATGGATTAGAAGTGACGTGAGTTTGAGCATAGAATTTAATTCAACGAACGAAATCACAAACAAGATTTTCTCTTGAGACACAATCTTCTTAATATCGAGTTCAACTCAGCTTCTGTTCCAGCGGTCAAAAGGTCACAACAATACAGACAATAGCTACTATTTCTTTGAATTTGAAAAAGCCACTTAACCCTGACAAATTAAAAGTTAAACTACACTTTATCTTGAAGAACAAAAACTGTAAGTTCATAAACCTTTTGAAGTCTTGTAAAGTTCGAAGCGGCCAACAATGGCCATATTAAGAGAAACTATTTAATACGTTATCAGTAGTAAAAAGTGTACAATTTATAAGTTCTGCAAAGGATTCGGTTTGAACTAAAAACACGAACAAATTGTTTCGGTGGCCTCACAAGTATGTATCAGCTGAGATATTTGTGCACCAATCATGAAGGACTTATTCTGGAGTCCAATGGAATGAATATTTTAAATCGCAGAAAGGGATAGTTTTATTTTTAGTGAAATTGGTTTGTTATTCAAGTAAAGAACTCTAAAAGATTTCTTTGTCTGGATTAATAGACGAATTGATTATAAGCAATGACCCTATATTTCAGTTTCAAACAGCAGACTGGACCGGGAGATGTTGAAGATGTTATTATAGAGGTAGCTGAACAAAGTAATTCCATCCATCTAAACGCAAAGTCACGAATCAAAATAACCTAACTTAAAACGACCAAATACGAATAGAATATCAAGCTATGAGTATGACATGGACACAAACTAAATATAAAACGAAACCTCCAGTTCCAACTGAATACCTATGTGACTTAGGTATAATTTACAATTCTTCACTCTTACCTACTGCTAATACAATAGGTGGAATATAATGAAATATAGAAGTAATATTATTTTAGCGTCACCTAACAAAATCCCGGTACCGCAGCTCCAGAATACCCCCGTGCACCTGGACATAGATATACAGTTGAGATACTGGAACTGACGTCCGTTCGTCAAGTTTATGCGAACCAGCCGAATGTATCGCAAGACTTCCAGCACGTGCCGGAATGTATTCATTGGGAATTTTGTGAATTTCGCAATGTATTGTGTTTGGGTGGATGCTGATGGAGAGATAAAGGTCTAAAAGAGGAGAAATTAATGAAGAATTGTTGGGAATTGGTGAAATTGTGAAGTTTCGGTTTAGAAAGAAGATAAAAGATAAGGTGTTGATGGTATTGAAGGTAAAGCATTGAAAGGCCGGCAGGGCAGAAGTTGGTTACTTTAACCTGATGACTGCGTGATACGTCACACGTCAGGCGAGGTGCACGTCCATCACTACATTATGATCCTATTATTCCGGCAACAAATTATAAAACGCATAGAATTCCAGGTTTGTATAAAGTTAGCTATTTGTTTGTATGAAGAAAGTGAAAAAGTATATAATACACGCAATGAAAACTGTTTCTAATTCAACAAGGAACTAAAGAAAGGAATCTAAACATTGACCATTAAATAATTCAAACACAATATCAAGGCTCTTTGTGTCGTCGCTCCGGGTGCAAATTATAAAAACAAACAGTAGCTACTAATTATTGGCATCTACAATTCTATGGTGAAGATTATAACTTCTTTGGCACCCCGTGGTGGTGAAAAAAAAATACAACTTATAGCTTAGAATTACAGATATAATGGCTGGAACATACTACTGTGAAGATTCATAGTGTTTCGTTAAAGATAGGTCTTTTTTTTTTTTTTTTTTTTTCCGACGTCAAAAATCATCAAATGACCCCTCCCGCTGTGGGTTAGCAGCGGTGAGGGAGTGTCAGACTCTTACTGACTAAAAACCGTCGTGTTCCGTCATAGGCCTTTTATGTACCAGGGCCGCGGTATCTCTTTCGAACAACCCGCAGCCCCGGCAGGCCTTGGCCCTGCTGGGCCACCCGAACTCACCGCCCACAGACCCACGCCTACGGTGGCCGGGAGTCATCTCGCGACACCCGGCGCCCATGGTGTCTACCTGGTCCAGCGCGGCGGCCGGGATGAGAGGTGCGAACTCTCTGGCGTTCCGCCTCCTCCTTCTCGAGCATGACCGCTTCGCAGAAGGAGGCGACGGCATCCCATTCCCTCTCGCCCCGGACCATGGCCTGAACCAGGGCCGGACGCGAGAGGTCGCCGCCGCCCAAAGCCTCGACGAGGACCCGGCGGTGCCCCTCCCATGCGGGGCACACCTGGACTGTGTGGTCCACCGTGTCCTCGGGGCTGTCCGCACAATGGTGACACCCGGGCGCCTCCTCACGACCGATGCGGTGCAGGTACCTCCCGAAACAACCGTGTCCGGTGAGGACCTGCGTCATGCGGTATGTGAGGGCGCCGTGACTCCTCCCGAGCCACTCCTCAAAGAGTTAAAGGTAGGTCTTAAAACCCATTACGGTCTGGGTACCCGACAAATATCTCCTATTTGGTGTTGTATAGGACTTCTGCATTTCACTAGAGCTGATTAAATATTTTTATTTTATTGGCATTTAAAATAAGAATAAGCTTTAATTTTATTTTTGTTAAAACTTATTATTTAACATAAATTGCATTAAAATTAAATAAATTTATGATATAAATTATTTTAATTTTAAACGGAATACTTATTAATTTCCTATCATTTAATTTATTTATCGAAGTTGACTTATCGAACCGAATAATGAAAATTAACCAAAATTACTCCCAACTTATTTAAAATATATCATTGGAAGCTTACAGAAGTAGTGATAATTGAATTACATTCGGGAACTGAAAATGAAATATTTTTATTTGCTTCATGTCAACAAACATTCATACTGAATTTTCATCACAGCGGCGAAAGTCAACGTACTTAAAATTATGTATATCAAGGCAGTAAATATTGTACTGAGCTTTCAATTATTTCAATAAAAAGGCTGAAAATAATGTCACTTGTGAGAAATCGTTAGATAAAGAAGTATGGAATAAGAAGAAGAAATGATGCACTTACCCCAAAAAATTATGGGCTATGATAAGTGATTTGCAGTTTTCAATCATCTAAATAAAAAATCCCTCAGTTCTAACACCGGACATATCAACTGCAAATTACAATTGACATATTAACACATTACACTCCATAAAGACATGACTTATTAAATAACGACTGTTTTGGTCAACATCGGAACAAATCTAGACGATCATAAACACGAATGGTTTCGCAAATGGCAAATGGCAACAATAAGGGCTAAACAATTCAAATAGCAATTAATCTAACACCTGCCAAGTATAGGATAGTGCAGACATGTTTTGTAGACCAAGAGCCTGTGTCTGGAAGCCCTACGTCATAGCGGAGAAGGTTAAATGTTGGATTATGAACAGTATATCCTGTAGGTAATTGTTTCATTAACTAAATCCTATAGTTGCGACGATTAATTGTGGTTTTAAAAGATATGAAAAATAAGATGTGTAACACTACATCTTTGTAACATTACAACACCAATTTTTGTATGACGAAATCGAAAAGTGGTACAAGAGAAAAACATATGAGCCTGTGAAACTTACTTGTGTTATGCATGTACATTTGTACATCTTCTGGGTTGGATGGATTTCTGACATAGAAAAAAAATCAGTGCTTCACAGTGCTAAGTTGCGTAGAAAAAGGGTAGAAACTCAGCTGTTTTTTTTGCTAAACTTTGTAGTTGCAGTGGACATTAAAACTTCAAGCCATTACTCAATTACATAAGTTATATGTTCAGCCACGGGCTCTTTGTCTATAGGCATATGCAGACATGCATTATGCGCCAAGAGACACGCTAACAAGGAGTAGTGTGCGCCACAACACTGATTTAATTATGCAATTTGAAGGTTCAGTAGTATTGGTCGGTCTGTGTGTTTGTAGATGAAAGTTTTATGAATGCATATCATTCAATATTATGCATTCAATATTAATTATGTGCAGTTGTAGGCATTATCTCTGAAAATAATCAATTGATTAAAAAAAAATCTTATGCTAATAGCAAGCCACGTTATTTCGAAGAGTTTTGGGCTATATTTCGGGAACGCGATGTAGTTTAGTAGGAAAATAAAATTAAACAAAACTAACTAGAAAAATAAATAACAAAACCAAGGACTGACGATATCCCTCCACAAAGTCATAGTATTTATTTGCACATGAATACAATAGGTTCCTCATCATCCTCATCCTCCGATCCTTTTTCCCAACTATGTTGGGGTCGGCTTCCAATCTAACCGGATTCAGCTGGGTACCAGTGCTTTACAAGAAGCGACTGCCATCTGACCTCCTCAACCCGGGCAACTCAATACCCCTTCGTTAGACTGGTGTCAGACTTACTGGCTTCTGACTACCCGTAACGACTGCCAAGGATGTTCAATGTTCAAAATACAATAGGTTCATAATGTGTTAAAAAATTTCAGTGTGTTCGGTATTCAGTCATAATATAATAACCGCCTATATATCTATCCTCAATACTATCCAATTTATTCACACAATTTTTTTCTAGCCACATTACAGTTACACTATGAATCACGGTTAACGTGATATTTTTTATACCAACAATTGACGCTACATATTAAAGAGATATATTCTCATGAAAACTTCCTGATCAACCAGTCTAATATGGTCATCTATGAATAAAAAACTGATTATCCGTTTGTACGAAGCTTAATTGTGTAGGTACTGTACTTTATGGAAATCTGAAGTGGATAAAAAATCAGGAAACTGTTTCAGTTGTTAGCTTGTTGATGTTTCTTTTTTTGTTTGATTTATTGGTCAGGTAAAGAATAAAGGCAGGACTGTTATCTGATCATATTGTCAACATAATTGTTAATAATCAGAAAAAAATATCGCTATTGGTTATTCTGTACTGATGAAAATGAGAAATATAAAAAACTTTTTTACAAAAAAAATAACCGACTTCCCAAAACACTAAAAAGCAAAAAAAAAACTAATTTTAGGTGCTTCGGCCTAGAAGTCGGTGTCTAATGGATGTCACTGAGTTAATTTTGCCACCGACTTCTAGGCCGATGCACCTAAAATTAGTTTTTTTTTGCTTTTTAGTGTTTTGGGAAGTCGGTTATTTTTTTTGTAAAAAAGTTTTTTATTTTCAGCTTTTCAGTGAAACGAATAAGGTCACTATCCACATAACTGGAAAGTTCTCATTGATACGAAGAATATAAGCCCAAACACGAGGTAGTTTTCATTTTCAGTTGTCGAGCTCCCTCGACCTTCTCTGGTCTCCATCATCAGGTCAGCTCAAAACCTTCACTGTTGCAAAGGTCTCGTCAATACGAATAATATAAGTCCAAGCACGAGGTAGTTTACAGACTCAGTTGCCGAGTTCCCTCGACCTTCTTTGGTCTCCATCATCAGGTCAGCTCCAAACCTTCACTGTTGAATAGTGCTATCAGACATACATATGAGTGTCAAGGTTTAACCCTATGTATGCTTACAACTTTCGAAAGTTGCCCTCGATTTCTCAGGGTTTCCATCATCAGATCCCTGACCTGATGACCATGGGACCAACTGGCAGCTATTCCGCGTCGAACAAAAAAAGAATCACGTAAATCGGTCTATAAACCTCGGCGTAATCGATGTACATACATAGAAAAAAAAAAAAAAAAAAAAAAAAAAACATACCGGCCGAATTGAGAACCTCCTCCTTTTTGGGAAGTCGGTTAAAAATGACTGTAAATACCATTGCTAACAATGTATGGGAAGGGTGATGTTAAACAACTATTTTGCTTTTTCTGCTTAATTTCTGTTCTTTACAGAACATATATGTACATTCATACATAATCTTTCAGAATATTTGGAAAATCTAAGTATTAAATTACATGTCTTATATATTGTATTTGGATTTGGTCATAATTACTCTAGATCCCTAGAAACAAACATTATTATACAAATAGTTGACATAGTTACCTACATCAGTGTGAACATTATGCAAACACTAATTAAAGTGCGTAATTACGTCAGGCCATCAAACTTAGCTTAGCCTTAGATCATAAATATACAGTACAGGTCACGCTTTAGTATTCAAGAGAACTATCTCAAACAAGCACTTAAAACTTGCCAGCGACACGAGTAACTTTACTTTAACACATCAGCGTTTCAGCTCAAGGCCTCACACACAAAATTATTCATAACCCGCGCTCAAGGTATAATGAACCAATAAATAAACCATTATGATTACGAAGAAGTACTTAGCTTTCAAAATGGCTACCAAAAACCGAACGGCCGACTTAAATCTCTTCCAGAAACAGATATAATTCAATTACCGCACAGAACAATAGCGCTCCTGTAGAAAATAAAACTGACCAAGACTCGATTCCGCTTTTTACACCAATAAACACATCAGGCCAAAAAATGTGAACACCCACGGACTAACCAGATTTCGAAGGAAAAACATAAGAATCTAAACAATTTTGGCTCGTATCAATATTCATGGGTATACAGAAAACCTTGGTGGTGGCCTTACACAGTGGGATTCCGACGGTGGTGCAGTCAGTTTTTCGCAAGTAATTAACCTTTTAAAAAGTTTGAAGAAGTTTCGTTGCCACGCGTTGAGCGCGCGACTACCCTAAATGGGCACCGCACTTCGGATCACCCTGCTATGCTACGGTTCTTTACGAACCAAACATTAACGTCCTAAATACAACCTCTTCTACGAACAATATAACACCTAAAATCGGAGTAGTAGAGTTCATTTTTGTAGTGAAAGAAAAACTTAATGATATAAATTCAATTGTAATATTGTTCACCTTTAAGCAGGCGGTAAGTTAAATGACAGTTGCAATAATAGTGATAGTCTAATTAATGTCTTCATATTTGCCGCATTATGAACTGGCTTATTAACGTCGAGTTATTGCTGTACATTATTCATTAATAGAATTATCATTACTGATTAAAATTCTAATTTAGAATCTAGATTGTAATAAACACGATTAATTGCATAAAACATAGCATAATAAAGTCGTCAAACACATGAATTTGAACGCAATACCCTAATAGACATAAACAGTAAGACCACATATAAAAATGGCTTTAAAAGAGATAAATTCGAAGTTTAAATACAAAAAAGGGCCGAGCGACACGGGAGGCCGTGCTATAGATTCCTAGCGTTGCTAACACAATTTATTTGAAAATAGTGCATCATTAAGAGTAGTCGTGACTCAAAAAAACTGGTCGGTTTCACGTGAATTGATTTTAATGATTCCTAATGATAGCTGTGGAGTTCAGTGGACATTTGTATCATGTGACATCGTCGCACGTTACGATTGATTGAAGCCTGATCTTTGACATTTGTGTAATGATCCGATATTCGGGTGGTCAATTTGAACTGGACTTGTCCCCATATGGAGCAGATTTGAATAGACAAAATATGAACGTAGTAATTTTGGACATTCAAGTTTGTAGGGGTTAAAATATGTGATGACCCCATACACAATATACATATACCTGGTGTACATTACGTTTAAATGGGTTATTATTGTATTCTAAAACGGTTTAAAAATGCGTTCATAACAAGCTCAGATTAAGAAACATATTTAATAATAACATAAACAAAATAATCAAAATTAAAAATGACGAACACCCAACAAACACAAACCAACAAATCGACATAACGATACAAAACGCATTTGTATTGTCAAAACAAAAATTACCCTACAATCCCGCACACATTTCGATCAACGTTGCAACAATGCATACTCGTATATCGACCCGTTTCCAAGCGCTTGTAAATATCTTATTGTATCCAGAGCTCGTCTGTCCGTCTGTCTGTCTTCTTGATTTGCTACCCGCTCCTGTATAGTAATGAAGGTGCAATTCTCTGACAGGCCACTCGCGCCGACCTCAAATCGTACGATGATCGATTCGACGATTATAATCGTGTGTGTTTAATCGATTATATGTATCGAGGCGGTTTGCAGGCTTAATTATTGTTGACGGTTGCGATATCGAGCGATTTGCATAGCCTGTGCTGCGAGAAATTGCCTTGTAGTTTTATTTGTGGAGATTGGGATAAGGAAAGGAAGTGACAAATTAATCTACGCCTTGCAATGATTTGCGTTGATTTTTATGAAGTGATAAAATACTTTTTTGTGCATTTATTTCGGAGAAAAAATGATCAACTGTCAATTTGAAGTTTGTCTTGTTTTTCAAGATACTAATATGAAATCACTCAAGAGATTTGGGATACATAACATAAATCATAAAAAAATATTCGTTAATAAGACACTGGTGAATAAGTTAAATTTCTTCATCAATATTGAACTTTAACAAAGCTCTGTATTATTTAAAGACTGATTAAAATCAAATCAAAATCAATATATTCGCGAAAGACTCGGTTTTTTATTAACAAAAATAAATCTATGCATAAAATGAATACAGATATATTCTAACTTATCCAGTGGAACATTTCTTTTGGACAATCCGACTTTCATGACAGCTCCACGTCTGGTCTACTTATTTTTTTATTTTGGAAATGATAAGATTTTGGCGCAAACTCAGCGGGATCGTCACTTTGGAATTCAATGCTTTTTGGATAAATTAGAGACGTTTGACATTAAAATATGCAACAGTTTAAAGTCATTTAGTTATAGAAGACTGGGTTGGTTTTACTTTCGTAGTCTTATTATTAACTGACTGACATTTATAGAAAAATCCACATCGATTAAACCGTAAAGACCTCACATCGCTCAACTATCCGATATTTCAATTAGCCGTCATTAAGCGAACTAATTACACCGAAACAAATTGCGGCGTAACAAAACAAAAACGAGCGTAAAAGCCGTTCATGTACCATCTTCAGGACAACATCAATAATAATTGTAACCATTAAAATGGAAACTGTTACATCGTACGCAGGTCTCTCTCAAAAACGCGGCAAATAAACATTCGCAAAGGAAAACGGTAAATTTTAAATGGCCGCCGCCCGAAGGCAGATGGGTCGGTACTAAAGATCACATGGTAAATTAATCACGCTTGTTACACCGCAGATTCACAGATAAACGTACGAAAAATAACGCCTTAAGAATGAGTTATAAGTATCGTCGGCTTTTAAAAATTAACTGTTTGGCTTGTGGCTATTAAAGAGAGGATGTCTCGCGTTATCACAAATGATAATTTTCGTAATGTTCGGCGCGGTGTAATGGGCGGTTGGACGGTGTGAATCGCGGACGCGCGATGAATGTTGGTAGATGTGAAACTGAAATATTGGATAACAGATTAAGGGATTTTTTGTTGTGAATTGCATGCATATTGTCGAAGCTTACGTAGGATGGTCATTTCTATATTTATATTCATTATTTCATACAAATTTACCCCTTTACATTTTTCTATTATAGCTACAAGATTGGCTAAAAAAATTCGACACTTTAGACCAGCTTGTGAGAAGATAACTTGACCTTAAATACTCTTCAGCGATCGTGTTTGAAATACGGTCGAATCCAGGCTTACCTGTAACAAAAATAAATATAACATTAGTTACTTATTTATAAAATAGGTAATTCATAGATGTACAATGAGTTCAAACACTAAAGAAAATGAACCTTACACTACAGCAGTAAAGTTTATCTAATCACGGCACACTAATAAAGTTCACTCGAACAAAAGATATCAACGAACATAACCAAACAATATCAAAACCAAAAATTCAACTTTAAAATAATGTAATATTTATAACATTTAAGATTCATCTTTTGGAAAAAAAATCTTAAGTCAAAAAAAAATTTGGAGGTCCCTAATTGAGCAGTGCGAATAATGACATATTTATGTTAGGGGTACAAAAAGGGGTTATTAATAAATTGTTATTGAACTAGCGAATAACACGGTGCTATAAGGGACGGCGCCTGGGCTCGTGTATAGCGCAAAAACTTATATCATAAATGCACCTTAGATGCGATGCCTCTCAGAATGTGGGATCAGTATAAGGGAAATTTTCAGATGCTTTTAAGAAATAGTTTTGATTGTGAATCTACACGTTATTATAACAGTTATCTAATTTATGCAAGGTTTTTTAGCGTCTTACCTATATTTATTTTTTAGTTGGCGTTGCTATATTTCTTTTTGGTTTTAAGTTTTACCTCTTACAAATGCAGCATATTAATGCATTGAAATGTGTCTTAAAGACGTTCATATACTACAAACAGAACGAAGCGCCAAAAGATATAAAAGTATCATTTGGCGTCCACAAAAAACCAAATATGATTCAACCGACATACCAGAATTGTATATTTGTATAATGATCTATACAGACGACGCATAGAAGAATTTATATGTATACAAATGTATAGCAAAGTATAGTTTTTGCGTCGGTGGCATCTGATTGTATATTTTTGTGTTTATTATACCGCTTAATGTGACAGAGTGAATGTATTTAAGTTTATTTTTGTACTTATTTTAGTACGAATTGAATGGGCGTCGTATTTTATTGGATGTTGCATATGCTGTGCGGTTATAAGTTATTGTAGTAGATTTAGTTAGGGAGGGTCCAGACTCGTTATGTTCAACTAGCTTCTGCCAGCGGCTTCACCCGCATCCCGTGGGAACTACTTCCCGTACTCGATAAATGGGCTATCTAACACTGAAAGAAATTTTCAAATCGAACCAGTAGTTCCTGAGATTAGCGCGTTCAAACAAACAAACTCTTCAGCTTTATAATATTAGTAAAGAAGTAAAGATTTCGTTTGTTTACTGTAGGATGTGTGATTGCTATTTACAGTAGAAACCATGTTACGTAGGGCCTTTTTTTAATGTAGGTATGTTTCCTATTTTCACTTGCAGTAATATTTATTTAAAAAGCAGAATTGACTTCTGAATAATTGGTGGACTGTCTTCTGTTAAATTCGGATTGATATTGTTAAAGTCATGAAAGGCAAGCAATAAAGAAAAATCTACAAGTAAGTACGTAAGTGTGGGCGTTAGATCTCAAGACTGATATTTTTAAAAATTACTATACTCTCATAATTACGACGGTAAAATTATCAAGAAAAATAATGATGATTACTTTGTACATTTTACGAACAGTTAATAGGTAGTGTACCCAATCCTTCGGTAATATTTATCTACTCTCAAAGTTATAAATTTATTTAAGTATCGTATAAAATACCCTTTTTGCGATTCCAATTCAATACAATTCGTATTGAAATACAATAAACAATAGTTAATTGTTGTTCGGAGTTGACAAGAAACACAAAGGTATGGGGTTCGATGCTTCGGCGATGCACTTTTGTGATAATGTCCTCTGGGCATGAGTTTTATGATTGATGATCGATATTAAATATTATGAATTAATACGTGAATCGATTCGGTTCGATAAATTATTTATTTTTGAGTGAATGGAGGGCTTTTAAAATTTTTGATGTGGTCCGATATCATTTTTGTGAGGACATATCTGGGATTTAGGCCAGAGATAATTTGAGACTAGGATCTCGACCTGGTTTCGATCAAATAATAAAAATGTATTACTTTTTCTTAGGCCTTATCAAAAATACCTAATGTATATTAATCCTAACTGTAATATGAATTAAGCTTTTTACTTGTATTTATAGAAGAGGGTGTTACCAGTCATAGGATTGATCATAAATTAATCGCAGTAATAATATTTAATGACTGCGGATAAATCTACGGATGCAATTATTTTTAATGCTGCCATGTAGTCTATATTACAGAGTACAATTAAACCGGATTTCTAGCATTTAATTACAATTATTATTTTAACATCATATTTCAATTACAAACATAGGTACGTAATATTGAAGATTAGTTTTATTTTATAACTAGCTTCTGCCAGCGGTTTCACCCGCATCCCGTGGGAACTACTTCCCGTACCGGGATAAAAAGTAGCCTATAGCGTTCCTCGATAAATGGGCTATCCAACACTGAAAGAAATTTTCAAATCGGACCAGTAGTTCCTGAGATTAGTGCGTTCAAACAAACAAACAAACTCTTCAGCTTTATAATATTAGTATAGATGTAGGCGGAAAAAAACAATAATAAACAAATAGTTTTTAGCTAAGGCAATATTTTTATTTCCACAAAAAGCCAGTAACAGTCTCATACACATTTTATGAAACAGGAAAATCACGTACAACAGACAGACAGACAAACCAGAAACCTATTTTATTATTAAAGATTCTTCATCTATAAGCGCCGGCAAAAATCGTATCCAGTCTGTCATAATAATATTTTGATGTCCCAAGTTCTCCAAAAATTCTTTATTCGCGATTCTGTTATGATAACCTTCCTATTTGCTTTGAATTTTAATGTTTCTTATATTTTGCTTTTCTACTTTTTCTTGTTTTACGGCAGCCATCTTGGTTTCCGTAACGACTCTTTGGTTATGTTCTTATTTGAATTTGGAATAGATGATATACAAGGTTGCGTTTTTCCGTGAAGGATTTAATAGAAAAAATAAGAAGAAAATATTTTAAGGAATTCCTGTTTTAATTTTCTTTTCAACCAAGACAGTTTTAGGAAGATGTAGTACCTAATTTCAGTTAGGTATACAGTCAAGTTTTTTTATCTTATTTAGTACACTATACTTATCAAAATATCTTTCTGTTCTACGAACACATCAGTCAAAACTAAAAACTTTACCCCTAAATAATCCCCCGAACATTTTTCTTCAACCTCCGAAGCACACATGACAAGATTCTCGAGGCAGCCAATAAAAATGGTGACCACGAAGTCCACATATCAGACAATAGTCCTCAAATACGGGAGCTGTGACCTTTGCGAGCGTATCGTATCGCATCATCTCTGCTACCGACTTCACCTCTCGACCTGCAAGGTGACCATGGGTTTGGGTTGTGATGTTTTTGGGAGAGATTTTGCAATGGAAGATGATGTTTTCGTAAGATTCATATTGCCGTATTTACTCCACAGTTGCTGCACCTATATTTAAAACTAGAGCTTTTTCGTAGGCATGTAATCTGCTGCGAAAAGTTCTGGATGTGTGTGTAACCAATTAGAGGTTCGTAAAACATTAAATTTGGATTCCTCCTATCATTAAGAACCTGCTTTTATTTCTATTATATTAAAAAAACAGACTCATTTATTATTACGCAAATATACAATAATTACAACTACACAACGCAGCTAAATTATTAGGTAGGTACCCGTAAAAATCTTTACTGAAAAAGTCTTAGAAAAAGTTAGTCACAAACGAAAAAAATCATGGCCACCCTACAACCTAGCTCTTGTTTTTCGAATGCCAGCTTTTGTGTCCTGCAGAGCAAAGCGCAGTCATAAACATAGGATCAAATGTCCCACAGTCACATTCGCAATAAGCTCTCTCCATTGCCCGTTTTTCATTGTTCTATTTTCAAACTTTCCTTGTAAAATTGCCAATGGATGTCAAACTGAGATATTTGCTCAATAAAGTGGGAGCAGTCGTATTTTTTCGTGTCCTGTCACGGTTGTTTCTGTATGCACTTGTTACTAGCGTTTAGACGTCGTTTTTTAGAGTTATGAGCTGAGAAATTGTAGTTTTGTCTTGTATTTAGATTGTTATTTCAATAGATGTTGTTTGATTTGATTTTAAGCATTGATTCATTTAAAATCTTGAAATTAAGAGACAGTGGCCGAAGTCTAAATTCTGTTTTACTTTATTATTTTTTTATCAACAAAGTATCATTCAATTCAGTCTGTCCAGCCGCGCATTACCAACCCCTGTTAAAGCATTAAGCCAATGAATCATAGCGGACGTCACCGAAACATATTGATTTATACCACCGTATACAATATGATGATTTTTTCTCAGTTTTATACAGAATTCAATCATAACCAAACCTCGGGTAACACATCATCCTGTCTCATTAAGACGTTATTTGGAAACTAAAAAACTTATGAGGGAAAGCTTCATTGTGCTGTCTGAGATGCTATAGGGTTTTTTTTTCATAATAATTTATGTTACGTGAGGCAATATCGTATGTTGTAAATACGCGACAGTTATGAGTTACGAGTAAGTCGATAAAATGATTTTAATTGAATTAAATTGTATTGTGATGTTATGAACTATTGAGAGATGGACAATATCAATTATACGGGAGAATGTTTTTGTTGTTACATTGCGTATTCTGGGCTTAATAGCATGAAAGTTTTTGTCGTTGGATGATCAGTTTGTTTACTGAGTTTTTTAAACATTTATTTAAATTGGATTGTCCACGTAAAATCTTGGATCATTACAAAAACAAGTCGATTTACAGATGAAAATCGTTCTATATACTCTGAAAGAAACTTAAACTGAAGTTTTTCTTAGATAACGAGATACTATATCACAAATTAATCGATTAATATGTAGGTTTGGAAAGCCTGCTGTGACGTATTGTATGTTTTCATCAAGCTTTCATGATCGCCGAAACAAAAATTGTTAATTACACATACATTTTCATCCAATGTTCACAAGTTGGTACAATATAGAAGTTACAAGTTACTATAGTTAAAAACGTGCGTGAGTTTCATCATACATAACATGATAGATGGGGAACTCATATTTCAATAATCTTGTTTTCATTGAAAGACAGGGTTTAGTCTCAGGAGCCTCTAAAAAAATGTTGTTAAAAAAAGACGTTTGTTTACAGACAGAGCCCCAAACGACCCATTCTTTTTGCTTTCTAGAGGTATAAACAAATATTCATTATTAGCAATTTTATTTGATGAATCCGGATTTATCCAACCTATCGTTATTTACAACACGGCACTGTAAATAAAACAATGTTAATTTCGTATTTTTTTATTTGATATCAGCGATTTGTGCCTCTATATGTTTAGACTTCTGATGTAACTTTTACATCGTGTCGCACTGTAGTTCGAAAGTTAAGGCGCATGACAGATTCACCGGACATTTCGAACACATCTTGTGTGGTCTCGTCCTACTCATTTCACCGCAAAAACCTACCGATTCGCTTTTTATAAAACAAAATTACAGCTGCATTTACCTGTAAAGATTTAACACTCAATATGAACCTTACTGCATCGTGTTACGTAACGATATGTAGTAGGAAATAAGTTTGCGAAAAAAAGCATCCAAATAATTGGCTTAGGACCTGTCAAAGCGAAATGATTTCGTCGCGACGACCGATATCTCCAATTAATTGTACGGAATAAAAGGATTTTGTGCAAATAAATTTCGTTTTTTTTGTTTGGCGACCTCCCTGGTCGATCTCAGTGGGGGTGAGGCGGTGACGACAAATGGAGAACTCTCGTATTGTTTAATCAATTTTCGATGAATAAACAACAAGTTATAAGCGATTTTAGCCGCTTTTTGTACGGAAATTGGATAAAAGTTTGGACGTTTTAGGGAAACCTTTGGTGGTCCTAGTAATCCATTCACCGAGTTTCGCGTTAACTTTTTAGCGGAAAATTATACTGTTTACCTGTTTGTTCATGTAAAAGGTTCTATTTTAAAAGTGCATTCAATAGAAAACTTTTACGGTTCAGATTTATTTATGTATCAAATTAGCTCAGTAACATAATTTTTCAGTGGTCAGTCGCTGCAGAATAATCTGAACAACTACGATAAAAATGCACCCAAAAAACCTAGCACTTAAAAAGCAGCAGAAATTAAAAACGAAACGTCTGACCTCGTTCTCGCAAGTCTTCACCATTACTGAATCATTTTAATGAACTCCAAGACCTTCTTGAATATTAGCACTACCAACCACTTCAACCTTTCTTTCAGCCTCAAAAGAATTTTCAGTTTTTCTCATCAATATAAATAAAGAAATCTTCCTTGCACTTGCTTTATAATTGGATTTATTAAATCGCGAACAAAGTTTTTGCTGCAAACACCGAACTCATTTAAGAGACGGGAAACTTCAGTTTATTTATACTTAAGTTTATTTATTGTGAATGTAGGTTTAAGTACTTGTTTAATATTTGTTAGTCTGTGGCCCGTCTGTTATAAAACTTTCGTTATGACGGCGAAGATTTATATAACAAAGATCTTAGGAACTAGTGAACTTGCTGTAAAATAAAGCGGTTGTAAAGTTTTTTAGCCAACTTTGTTTGAGGTTTTGTTATTACCAACCGTGCTTTGTGTATCGAAGAGGCCTATGTTAAGTAGTGGACCATCTACTGCTGACAAAACGATTGCATGTTTTCTATTTTCCTAGAAACTACTTTTATAAATTAGATCAGATTTTCGTTAAGGTGACGTTAGTATTGTGTAAAACATCAAAAACTGCTATAGGGACTGTTTTTTTGACAGGAACGACGCATAGATTCTACTCTCAATCACAAATTCCTTCTTATCATATTAGAGTAAACACTATAAACATTATACAAAATTAATAGTAATTTACCACATAATGACGTACTCTATAAGGATGTCTACAAACGAACCAGCTGGGTCAGAGAAGCACGCACTAGTGCCTATTAACTGACTATTTAAGGAAGATAGTTTGTAGGTGATAAATGGCCCTAATAACTGTATTTTCTTTTTAAAGATAAATAGTCACGCCATATACCGTTACTTTGTCAGGATAAATGAGATAGATTGAATTTTTTCGTTTGTTGAAATATAGGTAGGGTGAAAATTGCAGTGAGTTATGAGCTGAGCTCTAAATAGTGTCATTAAAATTTATTGCAAATGTCACTCGCTCTACTGATTGGAGTCACGCATAGTGAAGTAATTTATGAATAGCAATTCCTTTGAACTCCATAAGTGAAGGTCCTGAGATGGTTTTGTTAGTTTGCAAAATTCATAACTTGCAGTCCGGTGCTGCGCACCAAAGTGAATGTATCTATGTATGAATCTGTATTAAACTATTGCATTTTGAAGAATGAACTACTAAGAATAAAGCACCTATCTCAATGCACTGCCTCGCACACAATGGCTCTGCAATTCAGATTTTCTCTTAAATATTTATATCCGTAAATACTCTAAAACTTATGCCTTTCTTCCCACTAAAAACCGAACATACCGCCATCGGAATTAAACCCTTAAACCATTGAATTATACGTTAACACGCGCTAATGAAACCATTGGTACTCAGCTCAGTCGCTCGACAAACGCTTCACAAAAGATATTCAAGTAAAAATAGATAATTTAATTCAGGGGGTTACCACAAAATGGCCCAAAAATGCCTGAGCAAGTCTAACAAGCGAAACACAGGTTTACAATATGCACAAAAACTGCACAGCAAATGTCCCGAACACGGTTCTAACACGATCCTGTGCATGTCCCGTTTTTGTAGGCTTGTCCAAACTTGTCTGATTATGCACGAATCCGAAATGATGGGCCGATGCTGCGATTCTCGAAACGGGAGCGGAAAGAAAATCGATTTATTTCGATAAAAATCGAGTGAATTCATTTTTGGAGGAATCTCGAGTCTTTGGGAATGAATGAGTGCAACAATGGTGGAAAAGGTATGCTTGGAAAAAGTTTTCGATTAATCCTTCGTAATACTAATGCACTTTGGGGAATAAATCGTTTCGTTTTTTAAGTTTGTGAAATGTCGAAAAATACATTTTATTTTTTCAAGAAATCTTGAATTTGTCCACATTGCACACACGTTTAAGTAAAAGATATATCTATACTAATATTATAAAGCTGTAGAGTTTGTTTGTTTGTTTGTTTGAACGCGCTAATCTCAGGAACTACTGGTCCGATTTGAAAATTTCTTTCAGTGTTAGATAGCCCATTTATCGAGGAAGGCTATAGACTACTTTTTATCCCGGTACGGGAAGTAGTTCCCACGGGATGCGGGTGAAACCGCTAGCAGAAGCTAGTTCAAACTAAAGCAGTTTGGGGAGCTCGGGAGAGGGTTATTATGATCTTATATGCCCCTTGTATAGGACTATGTTCATCCTATTTCGCACAAATATCGAGTAATACACAAATAGGGACCCATAAAGTGAATTAATACAATCCAAACTTCGGACACGGGTCGGCTACGAACCGTGTATACTTCCCAAAACTTTGTATAATGTGATGTTTTTAAATGTCGTTTTTGCGACTTCCATTTGACAATACCTGTATTATGCGTTTTAATTCTCATGTTTGGTCATTCATTTGTTATTTGAGTCTGTCGTATTGTGTTATACTGTGTTGCTTTCCTTGTATGAAGTGGTTTGGATGTTGGAACTACTGTTATTTTTAAGAGTAGTTAAATTATTTATTTCTTAATGTTTTATCTCAATGTTATGTAAAATTATTGATGAAATAAATGTTTATTAGATAAAATTCCTGTTGGCAAAGCAATATTTTTAGCTAATAGAAAGTTGCCCAAACTTGATCATTTAGTTAGAGGAAGTAAAAGTCGTGACTGGATTTCCATAGGGGAATTCGCGGAAGGATCATTAATGTGTAACCTAGATCACATATTGATAGCACCCAGATACTTCTTTCCCATATACAAGCTGTTGATTTGCATCCGTGCCATAGTCAAGGACGTAATTATACTAATGATTCTCAACCCAAATCAACAAAAAAATTGGTACAAAAATTTTTGATTTTAATTTTTTTTCGGAAATCCGTCAATGTCATCTAGCCGTATTTAAACTTGGCGCGTGTGTTACTGGCCTTAAAACCGTGCTGCGCCCTCACACAAACGCAAACACAAAGCATACGCAACGATTATTCATGAATTTCATTCATAAAATTGGATTACTTCTGAAATACTATGACATAACAATGACAAAAAAAGCAGTGCATATTAGCTATTTCCCGTCTACTGTAATTCCAATCGATTATTTACGTATTTTAAGTTCTCCTCCTGAAGTATGGCACAAATGCAAATCAACACCTTGTATATAAAACAATTGAAAATACAATCAAAACCAAATACTCATACATCATAGATAAATAATCTAACCATCATTTAAATATTAATAACTGAAACAAAATCAATAGAACCAACAGTGGCTACATATAAAACAAATAAATGATCGCAACTGATTGCGTATCGCGCCATGTTAAAACCTTTCATTAGTTACCAACTAATATGATGGAAGATGACTGATGTTCCGGTTACCATGCGTTTGGGTTTCAAGGGATATGTCCTGACTTTGGTGTAAGGAGATTTTTTGGGAAAGCTTTTGATGAGTCGAATTTCAAAGCAATAGTGAATAAGGTTTGGTACAATATTGGATTCAATACGTACCTTTTGTTTTTGTGGTATTTATTGAGTAGTCTCGTGTACCTTCCTTAAATCTTCAGTTGTACACAGTTTTGTTATTGATTTTTTTACTATTAATTCTTCCTTTTTTCCTTGCAAATTAATATAAAAGTATGTGTAACATTATCTTCTTTTTATTCAATTCGCTATAAATATTATAATAAGCACTTTTACGCCCGAGACACAGGTTTTCACCTAGTTCGGGTAAATTATGCATCAGCACTTTTTAGAATTAAGCAAATATTGTAAAATTGTGCTCAAAGTGAAGTAATAAACAATTTATTTATTTATTCTTTGGGGTGAATAAACCAACAAAATACATTACGCATTTATTATTTTTATTGGTATATTTAATCCAAAGAATATACATCATACATACTTTAAAAATAATTTTGATTAAAATTACGTAAAATATTAAACATGGTTTTGACCTGGCTCCTATTACGGAATTTAAATCTAATTTAATTTCTAGCTATAGGAACACCATGGTCGCCCGACTCCTACAAGTTAGTCGTCTCATTATAATAATTTCACACGTCCTGCTCACCCGGCTGCAGAGATAGCAATTACGATGAAAGCTGCTCGTAATCCAATAGCCGTGTTTTTGTTTGCTTCTGATGTTAACCTGTTAAGTGCCTGTCACTTTTTTTTTAAGGAATATCTCTATTTGAAACTTTTATTGCTGAAGGAGTTGACTGATCAAGTCGAGGACGGTGGACAGATAACCATCTATATCAGGAGTTCCCAACCAGGAGGGCATGCCCCCCTTGGGGGGCGTAGTGGAATACCAGGGGGGGCGTAATCGGTACGTTTAATTTTCGGAAATAGTACAAAATAGTGAAAAGAATTAAATCAAAGACAAAAAGTTGCCGACATATATCGTCGGCCCGGCGGACTCAGTGTGTATTGCGCTCTACATATACAAGTTTCGACAAGTCATCCATCTATCACTCGTAAAACAATTGGGAACATTTGCGTAAAATTGTTGTTTGTGAGATATTTAGTTAAATTGTGTCTTCACGTTAATAAAAGGTAAGTTTCTTAGTAATTAATAGTAAGTTAGACCAGAAACCCATTTGTTGTCGAGGTCTCAGATTTGCCTGAAGATGTTCAGGAATAATTTCTAGAAATGAAGGCTGACTCGACCATGAAAGATGACTTCCATCTCTTGACATTAGAGAAATTTTGGGTCAAACGATTTCTTGTTAATCCCAAAATTGCTTCACTTGCTTTAGGAATAATTATTCCATTTTCGGCCACATATTTATGTGAGACAGGTTTTTCAGCTTTGGTTAATTTTTTTTTTGTGTTTTTAATGTTTTTAAACTTAAAGGGGTATGAGAATATTATTTTTGAATTGGGGAGGCTCAGTGAAATAAAGGTTGGGAAACCCTGATCTATGTCATAGTGCCTCTGTGTCCTGATTGTCATTTTATATCTTTGGCAGCCATATTACGGGGGGAACGTCTTATTACAAATGCAATGATGCAATGTTCTCGGCCTTAGTAACCCATTTCCTAATTAAATAAATAAAATACACATTTAATATTCTTATCCAGTAACTTCTGCGGTTAAATAATATATTAATACTAGCTTTTGCCCGCGACTTCGTTCGCGTGGAATAGTGACTTCCAGCAGATTTTTGGTTTGACCAATAGATGGCGCTATATGTCCGGAATATTTTTTTTTTGTAATAAAAACTATCCTATGTCCTTTCTCAAGTCCCAAACTATGTCTGTACCAAATTTCACACAAATCGGTTCAGTAGTTTAGGCGTGAAGAAAAGACAGACAGACAGACAGACAGACAGACAGAAAGACAGACAGACAGACAGAGTTACTTTCACATTTATAATATTAGTTAGGATTATCCTTGTAACATATTTTAATTTAATAAGAGCTCGTTTAAAGTTCATTTAATTTGACTGATAGCACCGAATAATTGTATTCGCCAAGTAATTGATTAAATAACTTGTCCTATATATGTATTAGAAACCGCAAATTAAGATTAATTCACAAATTCATGTTCCACTAATTTATTAAGTCACGTGATTTACTTGAAGGGAGGTACCATGTCTTTTGGGAAGTCTTCATGTATCTAGAATAATGTTGCCAACTGTGTGTGCAAAACATGTTAAGTATATTCTTCTACTTAGAAGCTACATGTCTATGAGAATTCCACCTTCCAGCTTTATATGTAAAGCCAATGGCTGGCAAAAACCACTAAATCGGTGTAAATAAAGATATTCACTCCATAAAACCTTATCTAGGCTTCATAACATAAAACTGGTGTAAGAAAACAATATACAGAATAAAACTAGATATCTTTTTATCAATGAACATACCTAGGCATACAAATTGATAATATACAATATAGATACGGCAAACTGAGATGACGATATTAAAATCACAAGCGATAGAGCGAGAAACAAAATAGAAGTAAAATGTAACCTCAATCTTATTGTGGCCTTTTAAGGACTGGACAGAAATGATTTTATTCTGCAACTTTTCGAACTAAAATTAATTCCTAAGCTTCGGTATATAAGGTTGAAAATCGTTTGGTTTGTTTAGAATCGTACCGTGTGCACGAACGCTGATTATGACAAGTAAATTATAGTAATAAAGCGGTATCAAATGGTTTAAATGTGTTTTTAAGGTTTTAAACTGAGTTGAGATATAATGATGTCTTTAAGTATTGATAGAGATCGGTGTGAAATTTGACGATTATATTCTTGTTTGTGATGAATGTTTGTTTAGGAACACGTGACTGTGGTACGTTTCTTGCAAGAGTAGGCGCTTTGCCCACGGAGCAACTTAAGTTGAGGAAACTATCAACATTTTAAAAGTTTCTTGTAAAAAGTTGATATTTGCTATAACGTTTACGATTGCCGCAATTTTATGGCAATCTGTGAGCAACTTTCATAGCCGAGTTGCTAAATCTACGCAGCGATCAGCGTTCAGTGTGACAGTGGATATCGAAGAAGCAGCATTTGCTCTCATTTTATTACGTCGTCGCCGTCGACGGCGCCAACAAAGACGGAATAATATTTAACAGTTGCTAGTTGCGGCAATTAGGAACTATCTTAGTCATCGATTACAGCAACTGAAAACTGTTGACGATTACCGGAACTCGAAACTCGAGTTGCTACGTATGCGCGGTTCAATTGAAATATATGTAAACAGCTAGTTGCCAGTTGCCAGTTGCTCCAATAGTTGCTCCGTGGGCAAAGCGCCGTAGGCTCAAGATTGGTAACGCTATTTTTAACAGACACATAAATATATGTGTAAGTTTTAATTATGGAAAGTGAGTTAACACTCTGTACATTCCTCTGCTTTTTTTAATTTCTGATACAATTTAAGGGTCAAGTGTAAATTCTACTATAAGTAATGACAGTCTAGGAAAGGGTTCTATTGAAAACCGTGAAATCGTCGTTTAATAATAGGACTACAATTTTAGCTATAGGTATTGGTCATGGTTTGACGCATTCATTTGATAATTATAATCCCAGAAATATTTCTGATATGTTAGTTAGAAATGAAGCTCAAGAAGGAACAAAAAATAAAATAAGTAGCTATTATTATAATTATTTCTGTCTAATTTAATAATCAAGTTGATTGAGCACTACTTTACAACCATTTTATCACCAAGACAACTGTATGCTTATTTGAATAATTAATAACTGTGTGGGCTTGAAATAACCTTGTTTACTAGTCATCGGTACAGAGCAGTAATAAAATATATATTTATTTGGGTTACCAGCGTCTAGGATTGCGTTGTTAATCATTATTTAATCGCCTTGTAATTGTCCTCTTTTAAGACTATTGCACCTTTAAATTATCACGTTTAAATCATTTAGGTTAACGAATATTTGTTTATTTAGAAGTGTCTCAAATATACTTTTTATACCAATGTGTTATGGTAGTAGAATTAATTTTTTTTTTTGGTGTCTTTCACATGCAAAAATGATGGTCTGTAATTTATTTAAGTTATTTAAACGAAAATAGTTCTTTGTTTTTAATTAAGGCTATGTTTACTATTCCTAACAAAACAAACATTATCAATACAAATCAGTTTTATTCCGAGAATCGCCGATCAATAAAATCCAACCCACTATCACTTTCACAACACTTTTACTACAAACTATTCCCCGAAATTTTCATAGGTTAAATCGAAGTCATAAAACAATGAATTTCCTAGAAGTTTATATGATAACAATATATAAAGGCCTTGGCACTATGACTAATGTTGTAGAGCTAATGTTTTACTAGTAGTTTGTCATGGGGATCACGTTTCGCATACAAAGTGTTAAACAATGACATTTATGTTGCATTATCTACTAATCAATGGTGCTTGCATATTAAGTTTTGGAATGACGTCTGTAGTAATGCTTGGTGGTTGTCAATAGCGGGTTGAGTAATGAAGGCTTATTTTTGACCAGGGGGCAATTCTCGAACGAAATCTCGTAAAAAAATAATGGTAAGACTAGCTATTCGTGGTATCTAATTGTATTAACCAGGCCACTCAAAATAAAATAAAAACATTTTTCTTGCCCAATGAGGAGTATCTAAAACAGTTCGCATTTAGACCATAACGTTTATTTCTAAATTCAATATTATTTAATTATTTTGATCTTTACGTGCTTCTGACGGCTTAAGTGAAATAAATAATCAGACTTTATAATGAATCAAACATTCACGATTTTATGTTCGATCTTCTTTTCCTTCTTTCGGAGACATGACACATTAATAGTCAAACAACGTGACGTCAGTAAGTAGGCATAGAATAGCAATACGTTTTTGAATATTAATTATTTCCGTGACGATTATTCGGTGATAAGAAAACAATACCTTCGTTATTTTGGCAAACAAATACTGGCCTCATTGACCGGGTATATATTGATTTATTTGATTTCAAATCATTGATTTAAAAATAGGCCGAAAATCATCCCTTTTTAAAGTTCAATTTTACCCCCAAAATGACTGCCCTTTAATACTTCCTATGTGTCTTCTCAAAGAAGATGAAATGGTGTAATAAACTCAGCCTTTACCTGTCAACGGTTATAAGAATCACAATTTAGTATTTAAAACTAAAATATTAGGGATGTTATTTCAATAATAATACAAACGTAAATTTACCGTAAACCGATGCAATCAAGCCGTCAAGATCAGCAGTTCAGCTGCATTTAAACTCATTTGAAGCGCAATAAATCCGACGGACCCAGATATTTTAATAAACAATTAAACGAATATCTGACGTGCCTATACCGAAACAGGAAGACATTTTAAATATTTCCCCAAATAAAATAATTGACGGCGGCAATATTAAAGGTAAATAAATTTTACGAACGATGTGTTTTATTGTTTTAATCACATAATTACTTAATCAAGATGATAAATAAAGGGTAAGGTGGAACAATGCGGGTGGAAGTCGCATGTAGTTAGTCTGTTATGATTTGCATTAATGTAATGAAGTTGAACAGAATTACTTTTGTCGAACCTTTTTTTTTTTTTTGTTTTTTTTTTTTAATTTTATTTTTTAACGACGTCAAAAATCATCAAATGACCCCTTCCGCTGTGGGTTAGCAGCGGAGAGGGAGTTCTCATTCTCATTCATTTATTTTATTCAGAACAATATTACATTGTGTAGAACATACAACTTACAACTAATAGTTAAAATGATGTTACAATTTAATTCCCTGACACAGTTATAATTGTAAGAAATCTGATACAGAGTACAAACATTTTTCTAACAAAAATGCCTTTAATTCCTTCTTAAATGAATTAGGGCTATAAATTAATAGTTTGAGATTAGTTGGTAGCCTATTAAACAATTCCACTGCTTGGTACCCGGAGCAATGCTTAGCTATATTAAAATTTGGAGCTATCTTGTGCTTGAAGGTTTTCCTTCTTGTACTTTCTCGTATCTTTCTTTCCTCTTGTGATTCAAACTGATGAATATACTTAGAGTGTCAGACTCTTACGGATTAAACCTACTCTAAGCATTATTATTATAATGTAGTTTTTCAGAATATTGTGTAGACTATCTACTAAATAATTAACATCGTGCAATAGTAGGTATAACAACAACTCATATAAAAATTATTTTCTTTTAGACCTGAAAAATTATAATGTATTATGTAGAAAAGACGCAAGGAAATACTTTAATGCGATCGTTCGTCATTTTAATATGAGTTGGGGAGTTCTCTTTGAAATATGAGTTAAGTTTATATGCGTTTTTCTTTAGTCGAATCGTATGGGGATTGAAAAAATGTTTATGTAGGTATGTATCTATACTAATATTATAAAGCTAAAGAGTTTGTTTGTTTGTTTGTTTGAACGCGCTAATCTCAGGAACTACTGGTCCGATTTGAAAATTTCTTTCAGTGTTAGATAGCCCATTTATCGAGGAAGGCTATAGGCTACTTTTTATCCGGGTCCGTGCCGAGGTTCCCACGGGATGCGGGTGAAACCGCTGGCAGAAACTAGTGTGTAATAAAAGACATAAATGTCATGTAGTCTTAACAGTGTTTTATGAGCGGTAAGTAAGGGCTTGCCACTGTTCTTCATATTTGCATTTAATATGTGCATAGTTCAGAGATATTTGCAGATACTTATTAATCTATTAATATCTGAATTTAAAAAATGCAGCATCCAAATTGAGAACCTCTTTTTTGTAAATGGTAAATAACAGTTTTTTGGCTATTCAGAATTCGCTCGTAGATTTAGAAAAGGTTTTTTTTATAATTATTGCAAAGGTATCTCGCAACAAAACATTTTTTAAAATAGGTCAGTTAAAATGTTAATTTCCTCCTTTTTTATCTCAACCGACTTTTCACTTAATTACCCTTTAAGTGTTAAAGTATTCGTTAAACTATCATCTTTAGCAACCCAAAGCCAGGCCGCCAAATAACACCCTATTAGCTAAACTTATAAATAAAATGTCGCGAATTAATTATACTTAATTAAAAAGCTTAATTTAAGCGTAAAAACTGGAGCAAAATGCTTTTTACTTGTATAACACTTTTTGATCGGAAAAGCGGTACCATAGTCGATAGGTACCCCGCTGGTACAGGTACCAATTATACAGGATGTTACGGACATTTGTCGCATAGTAATATACAGGGTGCTCTATATACAAATGTCATAAAATCCTCATTTAGACAACAATGACACCGCGACACAAATGTCACAGTGTTTTTAATCATTAGCAGTTTTCTTGGATATACAGATGAGGACTAATTGCTTTGTTTATCAGTTTATAGACTGAAGTAATTAATGTGATATGCTAATGATGGTGTCTGCCTTCATTGTATGTTCTATACCGTGGATTCACTTGTCCTTTATTCTCGAACAACAGTGATAAATATTGTAACTGTTGTATTTATAATCTTGTATCAGCTTTTAGTTATACATAAGTATACACGTGGATACAGATGTTTTGCTGAGAGTGAATTTTAACACACAGACAGACTTACTCATAATAGTAGGGAGCCTTCAGTATTTGTTAGACTTCTTGCTGATTACATACATGGTATAATTAGAATGTCTTATCGGGCGTACAAATAAAACAATAATAATTACATAAAAAGTATTTATCTCAGTAATAGTAATGCTCATTGAAATGAAATATTTTGAAAACAGCGAAGATTTCCTTGATACACACTCAATTATGTATTGCGCGGCTGTTGCTGCATGTCGTGTGGCTAATGTCAAATTCCCTGACAAGGACAGAGCCACACGACCAAAGTTAGCGGTACCAGCCTGGCAGTGCAGGATTGAGCGTCGTATCGAGGGGGCCAGAGTGCTCATTGGCAAACTATATTGCTTCAGGGAGGGTAATACCCGACCACGGGTGATGCGCTTTGTGAGACGTGCATTTGTGGGGACTGGACTCAGTCCTCATGAATATATGTCACGTGTCACGGAGCGCATCGACTTCCTGAGGCAAAAAGTCTGTGCATGGGCGAGCCGTATTCGAAGGTATAAACGACGGGTAGAACGTTACACCCAGAATCGTATGTTCCAGAGTGACCAAAGGTGGGTATATAGAACTTGGGAGCAACCTGAGCAATGCGTGATGGACGGCCGCCGACCGGATGATGATGCCACAAACATGTTTTGGCGCAACCTCTGGTCGACGCCCGTCTGTCACGAGGAGGGTGACTGGACACGTGATGTTGAGCGAGAGTGTGAAAAAATACCAGAAATGGAGGAGGTTAATATTACCTCCTCCGACGTAGCCTGTGCAGTCCGTCCGATGCAGAATTGGAAATCACCAGGGCCGGACGGACTGCACAATTTCTGGTTAAAGTGGCTTCAAAGTTCGCACCCCTGTTTAGCATCACAGTTTCAGTCATCCTTAGAAGCCGGGTCGCTCCCACAGTTTCTAACAACAGGGATTACCCACCTGCTCCATAAATCAGGTAGTACCGCGGAACCCAAAAATTATAGACCGATCACTTGTTTACCGACGGTCTATAAACTTCTTACATTTATTTTGAGATTAAAAATAAATCAACATATTGAAAAATATTCAATTATGTCAACTTCTCAGAATGGATGTAAGAAGGGGTCCCGTGCTACTAAGGAGCTGCTCCTCACTGATATGGTCATCAGCCAACAGGTTCGGCGATCCCGAAAGAATTTGTCGACATGTTGGATAGACTATAAGAAGGCCTACGACTCGGTCCCCCATACATGGCTTAAGAAGGTATTGGAGTTGTATAAAATAAACTCAACTCTACGCGCCTTTCTTGCGTCATGTATGGAGCAATGGAGAACGGTTCTTCACTATCCAGGATGTCGAGAAATTGAAGGGACCGGCGATCCTATTAAGATCGAGCGGGGAATTTTCCAGGGTGACAGTTTGAGTCCACTTTGGTTTTGCCTGGCCTTGAACCCTCTGAGCACATTGCTAGAGGGCTCGGGGTTGGGCTATCCTTTGCGGAGAGGGGGTCAGGTTATATCCCATTTGCTTTACATGGACGATCTGAAACTGTTTGCCACCACAGAATTGCAGCTGATGAAGCTACTGAAGGTCACTGAAACTTTCAGTAGTTGCATCAGGATGGAATTTGGTGTGGACAAATGTGCAGTCATGCATGTAAAGCGAGGGGGAATTGTGGAATCTGAGGGAGTACAACTCTCAGATTCTATAAACCTGAGATCACTCTCCGCAAACGATACATATAAATACCTGGGTATGGCGGAGGGGTTAGGCATCAATGTGGCTGTCATGAAACAGTCATTACGGGAGCGTTTCTTTGGCCGCCTGAATAAGGTTCTAAAAAGTTCCTTATCGGGAGGCAACAAGGTTCGCGCCTTTAATGGTTGGGTCATGCCAGTCCTGATGTACTCTTTCGGCATACTCAAATGGACTCAAACTGAATTGGACGCCCTGGATAGGAGAGTCCGCACACTGCTGACAGCAGAACGAATGCATCACCCACGATCGTCAGTGATGAGACTGTACATCCCACGGAAATGTGGAGGCCGAGGCTTTTTAAATGCAAAGACGCTCCACAACCATGAGGTGTGCAGCCTCAGAGAATATTTTCTCAAAAGCGACGTGGGTATGCACCGTGATATGGTGGCAGTGGACAGAGGACTCACCCCGCTGTCGTTGGCAAATGAGAACTGGCGCAAACCTGTCGTACTAACTACCCACGATCGCAAGGAGGTATGGCAGAGCAAACAGCTACACGGACGCTTCTTCGGGGCTCTTCATGGCCCCGATGTAGACTTCAAAGCGTCCGTATCTTGGCTACGCTTCGGTGACTTGTTTGGAGAAACCGAAGGGTTTGTATGTGCAATTATGGACGAAGTTATCCTTACGAATAACTACCGGAGATATATCGTGAAAGACGGGACGGTTGACATATGTCGGGCATGTCACCATCCGGGTGAGTCTATCAGACATATTATATCTGGTTGTTCTCGTTTGGCTAATGGTGAATATTTGCACAGACATAACCATGTGGCCAAGATCATCCACCAGCAGCTTGCTCTGCAATACAACCTTGTAGACCTTGAGGTACCGTACTACAAGTATGCGCCCGACCCAGTTCTCGAAAAGGACCATATCACGTTGTACTGGGATCGATCTATCATCACTGACAGGACTATTGTAGCCAATAAGCCTGATATTGTGGTGATAGATCGATTAGCGCGCCGCGCGATGATAGTCGATGTCGCCGTTCCGCATGACGAGAACCTTGTGAAAGCTGAGAAAGAGAAACAAATAAAGTATCTCGACTTAGCGCACGAGGTTGTCGCCATGTGGAGTGTCGACACGGCTGTTATTGTGCCGATTGTCGTTACGGCCAATGGTTTAATAGCCAAGAGCCTCGACGAACACCTCAGGAGGCTCTCGTTGGGCGGCTGGATCAAGGGACTGATTCAGAAGGCAGTACTCCTTGATACGGCACGTATTGTGAGGAGGTTTCTGTCTCTGGGACCCTAACCACCGGTACCTTGGACCCTGTGCCCGATATCGGTGGCAACCTATTTTTTATATTTTTAAATGTTTTTTATTTTTATATTTAATATTTAAAAATGTAATAAATATGTGCAAGAATAAATAAAAAAAAAAAATGCTCATTGCT
The DNA here is from genome assembly GCA_963856015.1 of Helicoverpa assulta. Lineage (NCBI taxonomy): Eukaryota > Metazoa > Arthropoda > Insecta > Lepidoptera > Noctuidae > Helicoverpa > Helicoverpa assulta. Next base: position 12,173,928 of record CAWLCW010000026.1, on the reverse strand, counting down.
TTTTAAGTCCGTAATAACTTCTTCCTAAAACAGATAATCGAACCGAAATTCGATCAGAACAGTTAAAATAGAAGATTATAATTTAAGTAATTTGTTACCTTTTAATAAATGTTTATTTGTTTATATATGTACCTAATAAAACTTTATTTTTCTTTTGCATGCCGTAAGGTAGAATGTGTTGGAACTATGTATAAATTTAACATATTATTTTGTACCCATATTTTCTGCAAAATAAACGATTTGATTTGATTTGAAGCCGACCCCAACATAGTTGGCAGAAGGCTAGACAGATAATGACTCTAAAGCGAATATTTTGCAGTTACTTATTTGGGTCATCAAGACATCCGATCCACGCAAAATAAAAAATCAATTACTAATAATTAGTCAACCTGTTCCCTCGAATTAATTAAATTTCACTTTAATAAAAGTCTTATATAAGATTTTATGTTAATTTTGACTGTTAACCCGTTCGCAGCCGGCGGGGGGTAGATTGGTCCCCTGATGTAAATTCCTGTGTGATGGGAACGGGTTAACAATAAGTTTTGAACATGACACCTGCCTTGTATGATCGTCTGCCATATTGGCGCCCAATTAAGTTTGCAGCGTGAAATTGGCTAAAGCTCTTTCTAATTTGATAAGTAACAATATGTAAAAACAATATATAAAAAAATAACAGATTAAAAATCAAAACCTTATTGCTAAATACTGCAATAGGTGAAAATACGAGATAAGTACAAAAACAGAACTCAATATATATCGTCAATTTCTTTAATAAACTATTCATTTTTCTTATAGACTGTAGCATTAGCCCATAAGCAAAAATAACTGTCATTTCTTACAATGAATAAAAAGATATGGATGAAAAATCAATAAATAACGCTCAATTCTTCAAAAACCGTCTACCAATCAAACGTTTCTCGGATTTCTGTCTACTCGGCTTTATACCACGAAAATCACTATATGCTACAACGTTACCTAATCACAATTCAATAGATGTTACCTCTATATTCAAATTGCACATTTACGACACAGACAATGTGAGTGAACTTTTTAAATGCGATATTTGGCCAGTGTTAATCTTTGGTTCAACGTCATTTCCGATTGGGGACATTCGCTTCGGAAGTCATAGACGACTCATGGTGAGAATATTGATCCTTTTTTTTATTGAACGAGGTTTAAAACCTCCTTGGTCTTTCATGTTAGCTTTCTTTTTATTTAAAGCTTGTAATAGTTGAATCATAGTTTGCATTTAGAGACATAAAGATGATTGTTACTTGGAAATAACTAAGCATTAATTATATTATAGAAAATAATTCTATAGTTGTACATATTATTATACATAGCATAAAATTCCAGTCAAAAGACGTCAATAAGTAGGTATGTAAATGGTAGTTCGGATAAGAACAACAGGGTCAAAATTTTTGACTAAAATTAAATATATGTAGGTACATATGAAGGGAAATATGACTAATTGCAACTTTACAACTGTTACTAAGCTAATTGATAACTTAGCCAGTTTTAAGCCGTTTGAACCGGAATTCCCTCCGAAGAGTTATAGCCTTAATTATTCTTAGCCAATTTAAATTATTATAAAATATGGGATTTGCGTAAGTTTTGAATTTTCCTTGTAGGTACATACGTCAAGTTTAAGATAAGGAAATTAGGTAATGTAATATCCTAACGCGTGTATGATGATGTAATTACAAGACCACTGAGTAATTCTCCTATTCTGTATATTATTATATATTAAGTTTATAATGGGACAGTGCAGTAATTTCATTATTTGCTTCAAGTCTTACTGAGTACTTGTATTTGGACACAATGAGACTGCCTACAGGATCATCGTAGATCGTCCCTTTCGTCTAAAATCGTCCTGAATGTGGACGATTTACGATTTGCTGAGGTTTCACTATTAAATTAATCTATTTGTATCTCTTTTAGGCTATTTTATAATATGTAAATGTAAACTTATAGGGATATCTTTGGGCTGCATTGCAGGAACTAAGTGCTAACTTTTGGTAGAGGTCAGGCGGAAAAGTCCGTAGGTATTAGATTTTTCTTTATCAATACTTAATGATAATTAAATTTTTATTTAAATATGAAATTTCCTTACTCACTATTATAGCTATCGATGAGGAATGTGGGTTTTTCGATAGTTTAGTAAATGCCCCTCGATGGATTTTTAATTAGCCTTATATTACCAAATTCAGTTCACCGCAAATATATTTTACCTCAATTTTAACTGCCACAATTGATTGCGTAAATTAATATAATTAAGACTAGTGTTAATATATGAGGAAGGAACCGGAGGACTTGATCAGCAAAACTAGTTAAGTACTATTTAATACCTATATAGATAAAAAAGCAAACGCTATCAAATAATTCCATATTATGAGAAATTTATTTTTTTACTATTTCACGCTACAAAGGCCAAAGCGATTGAGATGAAAGCCATGGAAGTGGGGCCCTGGAGAAAAATCTATTTATCTTAGAAGTAAGTAAGTAAAGTACGTTGAACTACAAAAGTTGTCGCCATAACATCTTCATGACTTATTATTTTTGCTGAGAACAAAATTATAAGAGATGAAAACTAAACATGCCATTGGCGACTCCAGACTGTCACGTGTAACAAAATACCTACATATTTAATGCAAAACCAATTTGGCACCAGGTATACAAATAGAACTAGATTTTCGTTGCACTGGTTATATCTCGACCTGATTTGTGGTTCTCCATATGTGCTTATAAAATTTTTAGGTTTCTACCGTGGTCACCTTAGATTTTCTTGGACTTTCTTGCAGAGTAAAATGGTTACAGTGAATCAAAGGCATAAGATATTTACTATTTGTCTCCAGAAGACGTTGAGTACTGTAGAGTAGCTAGAAACTCTTTAGTCTTAAGGTTTTATTCATTATATTTTATTACTGGCTGGACAACTATGTAACTATATTCGATGTAAATCGAATAGGTTTTTATACAGCAGTTATCACTTCGCTCCCAGTCAAGAATAAACAAAAAGTTAAAGTTATTTAATGTTTTCATTGAAATATCCTGAGATCCCCGGTCCCTAGCGCGCCACGCGCTTCAGTACCCACGAACTCTTACTCCTTGGTATTTACATATATTTTTGAAAGGCATGACTACTATAGTTTGATTCCAAACTTTACAATTTCCTGACAATTGGACACTTTTTAAACGACCGGTCGATGTATTGTCACGTTGTGTACGGAAGTGTGATCCTATGGTTATAATATCAATAAGTCCACCTGGATAATATGTGATTTCAAAACACAAAGTTGTCAAAAGTGCAGACACCCTTACTTCCTCGTTGCCAATGTACACAGCATACAAAATCACACCGGACGTCTTGTGTGAACTTTCCAAAAGACAAACATAAAATAGCACTTCAGAACATTGTCTTAACTGCGATTTTCAACTGTAATGTCGAACAAATAAAGGTTATTTATTTGAAGAATATTATTTGAGAGGTATTTTTTAAAGTTGTTTTGTAACTTTTTCATGTAAAGGAAGCAGTGGGTATACATTGATGACATAATAGTTTTAGATACGTGTCCTACATTCAAAATGGAATAATTCGGTACATGTAATAGATACGTACGGTTACAGCATAGATATAAGTTAGTTTAGACAATGGAAGAAGTCTGCAAAATATTATTTTACGAGTCGGCAACTTTTAAGTTAGGAATAACTATGGAATATGCATTATGTATGGTTATTCTTTTGTGCATTAACGGAAGGCAAAAGTGAAGAGTGAAAAGTGTTTGGTAACAGCTGTTTCGTGCATTTTAATAAAGCTAGTTTTTAAACTGAAAATTGATTTTTCCTCATTGCAATCATCCTCCTCCTATCTTTCCTTCATCGAATATGTAAGTCATGCTTGAATACTAACTCATGAGCATAGAGCACACGTTTCTTCTTATACAGAGCACTTACACACCAAGATATACTTAAAAATTAACAGCCTTACTTATAAACATTATCTGTTCATTACTCAAGACATGCTTAAGCAACGTTTATAGGTAAAAAAAAAAATAATCACTACTTAAGGCTTTAAGTAGTAATTAGTTAAAACAATGCTTAGAAGACGATTACTTTATTTTTATAAGTAAGGCTGTATGTACATAGGAACGTTAAAGATGTATTTTTACTTGCCTGACCTGGAATCGAATCCTTGAGTACTTGAGAAGCAAGTGCTTTAAACTAGATTCGAAAAAAATACAATAACTGCTAAGTATTCATATTTAAGACCGTATCACAAAAAATTAGGTACATATTTGGTTCTTTTTTCTAATGCAAAGTACTCAAGCCTGGCGCCAGGAAGTAAAGCGGTCATTATATTTGGGAAGTGCATTCCTTATGCGCGGTGCAACGTGGCAATTAGGACGACGCACGTGACAAACCGCGCACGTGACCTGACGATCTAAGGACATTATTGTATCTACAAATCTATACTACTTATACTTACAAATCTATGTAAAAGTAGTCTAAGGGTACGTTCAGATAGATCGGGTCGGAGAGCAGAGCAAATTCTTAACACGTTGAAAATTGAGTACTTAGTATTTGAAGTAAGGTTTATTTTTGCATGCGCACTGCTTTTGTCATTGAGAATGCTCGAATGCGCTCGGTGTGAAATAATAAGAGGAGCCGACCGGCTCCGATCGTGTATTTTTTCTTGACGTTTGGCTCCGTTTGCATGTTCTTTTATGCTCGCGCAGCCGATCGGCTCCTTTCTGTGTGAAAAGAAAAATGCGCGCCGATGCTCTCCGACCCGGTCTATCTGAACGGACCCTTATTTACACTACTGATAAGAATGACTGAACAGATCAAGCTGAAAAAGCTGAAAATTAGAGGGGAGGTAGCTTAGATACGGGAGGAAGACATAGGGAAGTTTTTGTCACCATCCGATTACGGGAAGCAGTTATCCCGGGATGCGGGTGAAACCGTAGGCTAGCCTTATAAATACGAAAGTTATTCTGTCCATTTGTCTGTTTGTGGCGGTTTCACGCCAAAACTGCTGAACTAGAAATGTTTGGCGTACAGATAAGAGCTTAAGAAATGATATTAGCCACTTTTTATCCGGATACGGAAAGTAGTTTACTCGGGATTCTTGTGGAACCATGGGCAAGTACTAGTAGACAAAGACAGCTGAAGAGCTGATCTGTTTCGTCAAAGGCGTTATTAAAAAAATATTTCAATCTACAGCTATCAAAACATCAAGTTGCATTTCTACCGCACGGAATATTTGCCCTTTGATGGAGAAGCCACTATCAAATAAATGGAAAACATTGACATTGTCGGATATAAAGGGATATCATACAACAGAACAACTTTTCAATAACAGGACGTCAAAGGGTTATCAAAACTATACCTTATCGTGACTTCTAACCACCATACCATTCCTGTGTTAACATAACAATAACAACTACCTTAATTAGACTACCTATATATAAATATAGACTACAATAGTGTATTCTGACATTTATGGCTTGGAAGATAAATCAGTCGGTCAATTTTCCCGGACATATTTTCAAAAATATTTATTAGGTATCATTTATTTCACAAACTATGTATTTATAAATACAGAAACATTTTCGAGAATATGACGTACAAAGGTGAGCTTACACGTTTCGTTTTCTTACAGCTGATTGTAAAAGAGAATAATAAGAAAAAGAGAAATAATAAAAAGTTAGATAGTAGCAAATGCACGTGTACTGTACAATAAGCATTCAATAATTATTTGTCTGAGAAACGAACTTTATTACTCAGATACTTACTTACTTAGACTTTATAAAAGACAGTTTTTTAGGGTTCCGTACCCATAGGGTAAAACGGGACCCTATTGTTTTCGCTCCTCTGTCCGTCCGTCCGTCTGTCACCAGGCTGTATCTCATGAACCGTGATAGTTAGAGAGTTGAAATTTTCACAGATGATGTATTTCTGTTGCCGCTAGAACAACAAATACTGAAAACTAGAATAAAATAAATATTTCGGGGGGCTCCCATACAACTAACGTGATTTTTTTGCTCAGTTTTGCTCGATATCAATAAATATATATATATATATATAGAATATAGGGGAACCCTACGTGCGCGAGTCCGACTCGCACTTGGCCGGTTTTTTTATTTATTTGTACCCTAAAGACTCCGCAACTACAGTATCGATTTTAAAAATCTGCCACTGTTGGAAAGCTAGACGACTATCCCTGAATATTATGTTTTCACCCACCGTTATTGTATTTTTTTCATGTTTTTCTATTATTGTCAAACTTTTTTGTAACTAGTCATTAAGTAAATGACATGTGGTTGCCTGTAATTGGGAGATCACAGCAATCATTTTCTATATACTTTTGCGATTGTCTAAGTGATCCGTGTATTCTCTTTTGCAAAATCAAATAAATAAATATTATATCCGGGTATGCAAACAGCTTCCCCTGGGACGAGTGAAACCGCAGGAAAAAGGTATAAACAATAACATTTTTATGAAGCATTAGTGTTATCTAAGATCAGCGCTGTGGTGACCACAATACTGATAGAAGTAGGTACCTCATTATGTGAGGAACAGATGTGACGTGAACGACGCACGTTCGGTCATTTCCGCCAAGTTTCAGAGGTTCTAGTGTCTGTGATTTTGTTTGTTGCAGGACTATCTTTTTGAAGTAGGTACTTTATTGTATAATTCTTATATGATTTTTTTTATAGTATGCAAGGTAAAAAGTAAACAAAAGAAACTCTCAAGTGGAGCAGTCACCTAAATCTACGTTTAGCCTCTATTCTTTCACTAGAAAATTATTACTTGCAAGTAATAGTTTGACAATAAGAAGTCACTATAGAAACCACAAAACTACATGTTAAATAAATATTAATCTTTATGTAACAATACATAAAAAACATTACATAACATAAACACCGGGTGTGTTTATGTTATGTAATGTTTAATACAAAATTAAAAACCTACCGCACCCAAAACCGAAATTCATCGACACTCCAAATTAATTTTTATCGCCGCAATGTCATTGCCCATAGCGTCCCATTTGTCCTAAAAAGTCGTCGAACGGGACCCATCCTACAGCTGTTTGAAAAATCGTAATTCGGCGATGGTCTTGCATTACAAATTTTTTTTTTTGACTTCGAAGTCAATGCCCCGTTTTAGACGGAAGTGCCGTCTGCACGGAAATAGGGAAGTACTCATTGTGCATTTTTTTAATAGCAATTTCGATTCGCAGGATATTACGTTTTTCTTTGAGTGCGTTGACACCGATTAAATTTTATTGTTTAGCGCCACGCTCACGTGTTGAAGTTATTTTGGTCCTTGGTTACAGGGAGCGGAAGATTGTAGCTTTTTTTAGGGTTCCGTACCCAAAGGGTAAAACGGGACCCTATTGTTTTTGCTCCTCTGTCCGTCCGTCCGTCACCAGGCTGTATCTCATGAATCGTGATAGTTAGAGAATTGAAATTTTCACAGATGATGTAATAATAACAAATACTGAATAAAATATATATTTTGGGGGCTCCCATATAATAAACGTGATTTTTTTGCTAATTATAGCTCGATATCGATAAATATATGTATATAGAATATTAGTTTGGATGGCACGGAACCCTTCGTGCGCGAGTCCGACTCGCACTTGGCCAGTTTTTTTACTTAGTAAGTAAAAGATGATTAAGCTGTCGCGTATGAATTGTGCAAAGCTTTTACTGACTATCTATATAGATTTTTTTATTGAGACCTAGCTCAAAACGTAAAACAAACATCAAAAGGCCAAGCATTTAAATGAAGTCCTCTGATTACATTTCCATTTCAAAGGACCAACCTACTAAGTCAATCCCGCAATCATTATCATAAATCTATTTTTTTCTTCAAAAGAATGGAGCAAATCACGAAGCATAAATAATATCCCTGTTGCTGAACTAAGATAAATGTGGCTGAGCTAGAAGCAGGTTCACAACGGTTCAATAAGGTCGGGATCGAACTCACGACCTACGTGGAAGGCAACACCTGAGGTACATGGGTCTCATATTTTCCCAGCTTGAGTATTTAAAACAGTAATAAAGTTATATTAAAAGGTACTAAAGTATATTTTGCTGAAGAAAAAACGGTTGTTTTAGAGAACTGCGCATGTATGTTTCATTGATGTAATTATGCGCGTATCAGAAATATTATCCTAACACAAAACTTTTGTGGAGTATGAGATGTACTTGGCCAATAGGCTCATCTTATTTCTTATCTTGTCAAGGACGAGTAAATTGAAATTTAAACATCTTTAATGATCACACTGGGTTTATACACTAGCCGTTTTCCCGCGGTTTCACCCGCGTCACGTGGGAGCTACTGCCCGCACCGGGATAAAATATAGCCTATGTTACTCGCAGATAATATACCTTTCTAATGGTGAAAGAATATTTAAAATCGGTCCAGTAGTTTTTGAGTTTATCCATTACAACCAAACAAACAAACAAACAAAGTTTTTCTCTTTATAATATTAGTATAGATAAATAATAGCACGTGATATAGAAATAGTAATCCAAGCTCAAAGTTAATCTATAAATAGGGAATTCAGTAACTAAAGCTTAGTATAATCAAAGGCCACCATTTAGCAATCTGGATCACGACTGTTATCACATGTCGTGATGAATAAATCATCTGTATTAACCACATTGTGAATGAGGGACTGTGTGGGATGCTCGGGCGCCGATGACGTCACCAGCCCGCCAACCAATACCAACCTTACTACCTTATAAGCAGATTCCATTTTCAAATTACCTTTCCAAGTTCTAATAATGAAATATTCATCCCAAACGATTGTAATCTTTAAGTTAATCGATTAAGATTTACAATCGAATGCTGTATCCGTATCGATTTTAAGTGATTTAGTTTCAATGTCTAAACATGGTATTAATGAACGATTAAAAAACGAGTCCGATTGACGCGTGGCGATTATGAATTGTTTTTATCGATTAAATTAATATCACAGGTGTACTGAATATGTTAATAAATCATAAAGTTTATAAATATAGAGATAACAACTTCATTCTTAGTTGTGTTTACTGAATATACGAGGGATGTGAATGTAGGATTCCCTTTAATGGCTTACGTATTTCTAGTTTGAAATTGTCAACTAATTAGAGCAATTAAGACTGGTCGGTATATAAATGTGATACGTATTAGAAGTGTATTGCATATATCCTGTAAGATCGATATCTTGAGAGCATATTTTTAAAATACAGGCGGATGTAAAGATCATTACTGCACCCTACAAATGTACTTAGAATTCTTAATGATTCGCTGGAGAACTTGCATTCACATGAGGTATATTTTAATGGGTTTATCTGTGCCTAAAGTCGTGGTGGCCAGGTTAAAGCACTAGCCACCCAAGCATGAGTGAGCGCGTTTGATTCCAAGTACGAATGTTACTTTTCTAGTTGTATGTAAATTCAACGTATAGACAGACAGATAAACTGTTGACAAGAAGGCATACTGGCTTAATTAGAGAGTAAAAATACGACATTAGAACACCTACATACAAAAAACAGCTGCTCTTGCACTAATTGTTACAAAACGTAAATAAAACTACACCTATTGTAGTATCAAAGTCCATTGAATCCTACAACCGCGTGGGCGATTGACTCATTGCCCCAAAAAAGGCAATTTTCGTCTCTAACCCCAAAAATAGTCAAGAACAATTAAATCTCAGGTTTTTGACCAAATGTCCACGATGTCACCTTTTATGGGAGCTACTGTGTTTCGAAGGACCACTTACGAATTACAATGGTTGGTATAAATGATGTTTAGATTAATTGTTAGCCGTGTTTGGTGGGTACTTTCTCTTTGATACGGCAGTTAAGAGCTCGTGTCAGCCCGCTAATGTATCGTGTTTGTTTTGTACTTACTACTGTTTTGATTGGGATCTGTTTTTTTGTGATGAGTGGGTGAAATAAGCAGCGTGTGTTAAAGCCGCATGCATATTAACATATTTTGTTGCTTGGAGAAATTTTGATGCTGTATTGATTAGAAATCTTAAAGGTTTATACTAACCTACATAATAACTACTTTACATCTTACACAATAACCACTTACACAGCTGTCCTTAAAGCGATAGAAAAAGTAAACACACAAAAAATCACAGGCCAAAATTGGTCCTATAATACAAACTCGATTGACCACAAACAGCATCAACTATCATCCTAAAATCACCAACAAAGAAACAAACTAGACCAGGCCAAGCATCCTATAAACCAGTGCAAACTAACAATGATGACTCCCAATCTAAATTCAATAGTTGGTTCTAGAATATTCCACAGCAAATAGATTCTAAGCTTTCCAATCAAGGCTCTGCGAGGCGAGGGAATTATTATGACAACTGTGCTCTAACAAAGAGATCGGCCACCCACGATCCATTATCCTGCCTAGGAAGTCCGGTTCGTATGGAATAATTAGTGCCTTTGGGTTTAGCAAACGACTTATGATGTGCAGTGCAGCTCTACTGTTTTATGTTGCCCTGGTACTCGGGACTGTTACTCGGGAGCTAACGCTATCAAATAAAAAGTAGGTATATTAATAAAATATACGGAAATAGGTGATACTTTTAGTGAGGTGAAACGTAAAATTAAAATAGTACTATTAGCGATACACAGATATTGTTTTTTAGCAAATAACCATTTTATATTTATATGTTAAATTCTTGTGTAATATCGTGTAAAGTTAAGTGGTTTATCTGTAAAAATCTTTTAGTTACAGAAATTATTGTTAGTTTCAGATAGAAAATAACCAAGTTATTTTCTTTTATATTATATTACTTCAGTATTACTTCCTCGGTACGATACCAATTAATCCGCTAAAAACTTGGTTCAAAATAATGTTACATCCATTTTCAAAAAGCTTACTACCGCCTGATGATATTCCGACGTATATAGGAACGAGATTCTCTCAGACTCCCGGGAAATCTTGCTGATGCGACGCCAAGATAGACAGATCTTTACATAACATCGTTTGAAATTCATGCGAGACATGGATATTGAAATATGCTTATGAAAATATGGAATATGGTAGACTAAAAATTGTTCGTTTGCGTCTCAGAATGGAAATTCGACGCGATTTAACAGATGGAAATTGTTACTTTTTCCTCTTTTGATTTATGAAAATATGGAGCAGTAATTTAGTCTGGATAAATACACATAGGTATCTACATATTTAGATAATAAATTACATTATTTTCCTATGTAAATAATTTCAGATTGTTATTTTGTTTTTGTGTAAATCCTAACTTCTAATTAAGCGTATTATAGTGTACCTAAAACCGGATTCGGTAGTGATATGGTTAATTATGTTTACAACTAAATATCAATATCGATCATCCTTCTAAGTATGCATATCTAGAGGATAAACCTGGACCTGATTTAGGAATTAATTAAAGGTATTGAAAAGCTTAAAATACTTGCACAGATAAAACTTGTCGATAAATGTGTTTATTACAAGTTTAATATTAATTTGTTATCTACCTACGTTAATACCACGAAATGCAGCCATTTATCAAAATAATTGTTTACCGCGATGGACAAATTATGGGTATTCTTCTTATCTGAAACTACATAACTGAAACAGCTCCAATTTAATGTTTAGAATAGCATTTTATCAATAACCTAAACTTATGAACTAACTAAAAGCTATGATGCAAATCGTTTATTGTAAGTAAGTATATCTTATCCTTTAGCTTGCTTTTTAGATTCGATACTGGCTAGTTGATAGGATACTTTTGATTTGAGAGCATACAAACTAGAGGGGCTCGTGGCTAAGTGTAAGTCGCGTGGGTCGATCTTTTATAAAGCTAAGTAACGTTTGGCACGGTCGATCCACGGATAGGTGACATGTTATCATGACGAGTTTCTCCGTGTTTCTGTGAAAAGGACGTAAAATTGTTGTTTTTCATCATGTTAGATATTTTAGGACATAGATTTTGAAATCTTCTAAAGTCGGAACAAAATAGTGATGTGTACTAATACAGTTATATCTACAACATTGTCGATAAAACATGCAAATACAAGTAATATCAGTCTACAAGCATGACAGTGACTTCTGCATCGATCATATTCTAGATTCACTATGCGCAGCGATTTAACATAATTTTGTTTCGAATCTGACGTAAATGTATGGAGATAAATAGCTGGGAAGTTATTTGTATAATCTGGTCATACTAATATATTGTGGCCTAAAAGGTTCCTGATATTCCATAGATTTAACTTGTTTGAGTTTTATCAATTTCCTTGGATTGAAGACAGATCCGCAGCGTGATGTTTTCTTGATTTGATAAAAAGGTATTCTATTCAGCCATAATCAACCTAACTGAATCAATCCAGATCAATTTAAACAAACGAGATGTTCAATTATTTCTCTTTTTTCATCCAGGATATTTCTGACAAAAATAATCGAAAGGCATTTTGTAATGGTTTTTACTTCTTTCGAAAGCATAATGAACTTGTACATCTGTCGACACACACAGTGAGTCCAGTAGAATCCAAAACTAATTTATACTTCTAACATTGTGAATGATGAAAAACGTAGTAATGTGTTTTATACTAGATTAATTGTCATGTGACTATTAATCTAATATAATTTGTTAAACTCGACTACTTTACTATCAGTAACATCACTAAGGTAAACGCACGCTTCTTTCTGTAATAATATATTATCAAGCAATCTTACAATTTGTACTGTTTGATAAAAATATTTACAATATCAGTCCTTGTTCAAAGTAAGAGTATGGATTTAAGACGGAATGTTTAAGTTTCAATGTGATGTATTCAGTGCGATGTATTCAGTTTATGCTTCAATACGTGATGTCTTGACATACCTAATAAATATAGATCTATACTCATGGCTACGAACGGTTGAAAAAATGTGTAGTTTACACTATTGTCAACAGTCGTCATGCAAGAAAATTAACACCGACAACATAATCAGCCTCCATCACCCGCAAAAAACAATACATTACGAGGCAGAAAAACCTTCTGTTTCGGTGCACGTCTGCGGAGCGTAATCGATCAAAATGTTGAACATTGACAAATGCGGCAACACGTCGGCACCCCACCACGGCATAGCACCTTCGCCCCACTAGCCTCCGAGTTTCCCACTTTCCCGGACCGCCGTGAAGTTGCCAACGCACCAGTGGGCGGGGCGGAGGCGGGGCGGGGTGTGACGCTCAGCGCGCGGCAATCGCCCGCAACCACTTCTCCGTGACACTACGCCGCGCGCTTTCCAGCGCTCGCTGTGCTAACAACGCTCGATTTTCAAAAACTTTGCCAATCGCTACAATCATTTAGCCGATTTGACAGTTGAATGATTAACTCCCTATGCCCAATCAAACAGGTGAGCCGCTCGCACGTATGTATAATCAAGCTACTGACCTTTGTCTACACTATTTGTCGCTGCTCATGATTAATTCATGACTCTGTGGACGTTTTTGCAGTAAAGTGCGTATAAAACTATTATAGAAAATAAAACGAAGCATCAGCGACTCTATGCCGTGGGACTGAGGGAGATGGAATTTTTTTGAGAAACTATAGAGGTGTACATAAGGTCGATATTATAATTGGTACGCAATTTGAGCTCGACGGAGATCGGCATGCGTTCGGAAATAAAAAGCGGCTACGTGCGACGAAAGAATCGATAGATTACAGTTTTTGCTGGTCACCTCACTAGTCTTGGCGACATTGTTCGAGGGAACGTCAATTAGGGATAATGATGAACTGTGTTTTTGAGCTTGGACGCTGCGATTGTTTGAAATTCATGCCACTTTGATAAATGATACGAGCTGTAGTTTTTCTCGAGAAATTAATTTCTCGTTTTCCATAACTAAGGGCCCATTTTATGGTCAGATTGTAAGAAAACTTGGTATAAATTATTATAGTCGATACTATGATTATACTGGATTCCTGTGAGTTTTTCTTTTTCAGTGAATTATCTGTGCAGTATTTATTTTTTGTTTGAACATTGATCTTGAATCCGAAGTATGTTTACGAGGGTAATGCAATAATACCTATATAAGTTACTTAACTATCTGGACGTATGAGGAAAAATTACAGAACTATTGTCAAGTGATTTATTACCAACCTTTACAGTTTTTTTTTTAAACATAATTTTTAAGATTTATCTCAGTTTACTGACCCCAAACACTATGTGAGATAGTTTCCGTAAGAGGCAGTAAGTAGATAATTATAAAGTTGGTGCATATATTAAGAAGTTCATACTGTACGTGTTAGCAAGTTAGTCAGTTCACAAACTAAGTTAGACCGACGAGTATCGCGCTCTCCTCACGGTTTGCCTGCTTCCAAACTCTTGTAAGTAGTTAGCTATATTTAATACAAAATAATCGACCTATACTAATATTGTAAAGCTGACGAGTTTATTTGTTTAATGCTTTAATCTCAGGAACTACTGAACCGATTTTAAAATTACTTTCGGTGTTAGATGGCCCATTTATCACTTGTTGTCATATAGTAGTTAAATAGTTTTCAGGGGCCAGTTGTTATCATAAAGTCCGTTTCTGCTTTTGATTATGTAATCTTTAAAATACGTTCAGGCATCTTCATTTAAAAAGCTTATGTCTAATGGTTGTGACATTATTTGTCTAATGCCCGTTTTCACCAACAATCTCTTAACGTTTCCCTAACTAAGTGTCACTTAGAATAAGGGCTCCCCCAATAATAAAGGTTATAAGGGACACTTAAACTTTGGTGAAAACGAAATTCATATTAAGCGTTCCCTGAATGCTCTTAGGGAATCCCTAAATTTAGGTATTTGATGGTGAAAATGGGCATAAATCTCTAAAACTAAATATACTTAACACTTACTTAGGTACATCCTCCGAGCCTTTTTCCCAACTACTATTTACTTAGGCACTTGAAATATATTTTTGCAATTCTCTTGGTTATTAAAGGGTAGTCAAGACATAAGTTTAGTAACTAAGTTAGCTATAAGTACCTATTCAAAAACCTTTCAATATCCTTACTTTCAAAAACCAACGAAACAAAATATAGAACGATCAAACAGAAGTACAAATTACAGCAATCAAACTTAGCCAATTAAACTTAACTTTTGTGTATTTAACTTCAGAAGTTCATCACTTTTGATGCTGAGTAATTGCCTCCTTCTGCGAATCAGAAGAGTTCTAATAGCTTTATTTGAGTTGCCAATATTTATGACTAACAGTTCCCCGCGGTATCACCAGCGTCCTTTTTTTTTTTTTAACGACGTCAAAAATCATCAAATGACCCCTTCCGCTGTGGGTTAGCAGCGGAGAGGGAGTGTCAGACTCTTACTGACTAAAAACCGTCGTGTTCCGTCATAGGCCTTTTATGTATGTACCAGGGCCGCGGTATCTCTTTCGAACAACCCGCAGCCCCGGCAGATCACTGGGTAAAAAGAGCTGAACGTATTTAGGAAACTCTTCAAGCAATAAAAAGTCAAGTTATTACTGTCATCAGAGGCTATTTTTATTGAGTAGTATGGTGAAACCGCAAGAAACAACCATGTAGTTTGAAAGAACCGCAATACAGTTGTAACAAACAACCAACAATTTAAGGTCAACAGAATACTTAATACAGTACCTACTGTTTAAAAAAAAAGTTATTACTTTCTTCCTTTTATCTTTCAGAAAAACTAATAAAACACTGAAAGAAGAAAAACTTTGAGTCAGACAGTTATTGAAGTAGTTGTAAGTTTTAACTTTCTAAATAATTAAACTTTTCCAATTAGGGTTGTTTGTTGCTTTTTATTTTGTTTGTGAGTAATTGAGACCAGTCTTGTGAAGATAAAGCTTTCTACTGAGACTAATATTAAGTTGATGTAAAATGTTTGTCTAGATATTAGAACAAACATCAGTTGGATATATACACACAAAGGCATACGATACATCGTCTTTCAGTCATCAGAATCTTTTTATCGCCCCACTGTCTTCCGATTGTTTGTTTGTAACTTTGTACAAAAATATAAACTGATTTGAATGTGAACACCATGTAGCATTTTAATCTTTTTTTTTAATCTCATATTCTTCGTCTATTGTGATTCTACATGATCTTCGCATGTTATTATAGTATGTATCAATACATACAAACTGTAATACCTATTATTTTTAAAAGAGTAACCATGGAGTTCCTTGCCCGTTCTTCTCCATAGGATGCTACTTTTGGAATGGGCAACTAGAATCAACTTTATTTATATTTTTTGACGTTCATAAGTGCTTGTGAAGGCCTAAATGAAATAAATAATTTGACTTTTTGACTTTTTTGACACTGATGGGCATAGCCCTCCTCTCACACAGAGAAGCGTTGATCACCACGCTTGCTCAATGTGGGATGAAGATTTCAGACTTTATCAAGTTCAGGTCTCCTCGATATGTTTTCCTTGACTTACGTTCAGTCATAGTGTCCAAAATATACTTTGATAGTACATATCTTCATACGAAGCGTATTTTAGTACATTATTAAAATACCCATTTGAGTACTTTAAGGGATTGGGAACGATATGAAGCTGCTCATTTTATAACAAATGGTCGATCATTATAATCTACTGTTATGGAAAATTTGTGATTATATCTCATTCCATAATCAACATAATAGTTAAAGGTGTTAACAGAAACACCGAAGATAAATAATAATAAACAGAATCTATTATTCTACATCAAAACCTTAACCAACAATGCTAGGAATCGAAAAAAAAACGTCCAGATATAGTAAAACCGAGGCACGGAATAATTGGAATTCGCAACGCGGAACGTCTCTATCTAACGAATTTCTAATTTATTGTGCGCGATAGTACACACCCCGGCAGTAAATCGTGCGCTTACGCATCTAATCGGCGCTGGTGGCGGCATCTCGCGGCACCTTTGCGAACTAAGATGCAGAAGCTCGCCGCACCGCGGTCCCGCGATTAAAAGCTATGCAATATTTCTATTTGCTTTCTATTTCGCTATTATCTCGGCTAGTGCTAGGTGGTGATAACTTAGTGCGTTTTAATTGTCTAGTTAAGTGGTGGAGTAACCGTTTTCCGGACGGTAAAGAACGCTAGAGATTCGGTATCGTATCTCTGCTATTATGAATCTCGGAGATTTAGTTTTATGGCAAGTTGGTTGCGGGTATTTTATTCTATTAACTCGGTTTTATACAACATAGACTTCTCTTGGAACACTGAAGCTACGTGATCAAATGCTCTTTATGAAACAAGGCGTTTATCCAGTGGGATGAAATGGGAGAAGACTGAGATAGAATGCCAAAAATACGTGTCACGTATTTTGTTTTTTTTTTTTTTAATATTTATAACGACACAAAACTTATTTACCACAAAAAATAAGCGTTAATTTAAATTAAAAAAACACACCATTTATTATTTCCATTTAATTTACATGCAACTCTGTAAACATGTATCATTACAATGCATAAAAGTCTTAAACTCTTACTTTTGTCGTCATAAATGTGCTTATTATTCAAATTTAAACCCAATTTGTAAGCTCATAGAGTGTTATCTTGAATGACAATAAAAAACCGGCGCCTACGCATATGTGAGGCAGTCATAAAGACTAGTATGGTCAGACGAAATGGTGAAGAATATGTTTAATTTGGACTCTTGAATGAAAGTTAAAATAGTGAAGTGTTGTAGGAGTTTCATTAAAATTGTTGTCTATCCACCATTATTGTCTAACCTAGCCTTATCCCAACTATCTTGGTATTTCAAGTTGTTTTTTATTGTTATAGAAAATTAAAAAAAAAAAAAAAAAAAAATTTTCTCTAAGTTACAAATTCAGTAACACAAACTTCAAAATGATGAATGACAAACGAAATACAATGTAACAAAACCAAGTTCATATTAACCTCTAACCAAACTGCAATTAATTTACAAACGATAAAATACAAAGTACTCATCAATATAATTATCACATTAAATTAATAACTCGGAATAATATTCGCCAAAACCAAATAGTGTTGTACACCATACGGTTATGATTTAACATGTCGATATCGATTACTTTGTCGCGGCGCCGCGCGTCGATAAATCCCATCATGTCGACGCGCATGCGTACTAACGAACAGCGCACGAGTCTTTCATTAAACCGTTTTGATTACATTTCGCTTTGTGTGCCGTATTAATGACTTTTATGTAAAAGTTATGATAATTTTTTGTATGAATAACAATTGCCATACCTGGGTGGAGAAGAATAGTACGGGAATTGTGTTGTCTTACCTGTAATGAAAAATATACTAATTAGTAAAAATATATGATGATTGGAACACTTTTGTAATGTAGCTTGATCAATATTGCACTTTTGTTAAATAGTTCTGTCAAAAATAACTCAAATGATCATGAAATAGTATAAGAAGAAAACTATTATTTTACAAGATTAACCGTAATTGGGACTTAATTATACGTTGGCAAATTAACTTTAAAGGCTATTCTTAACAAGTCTTAAAGCTTTTTGCTTACACCTATCAAAATACCAACATCCTAGTATCACAATGGAACATCAGTTCTTCGCGGAATAGTCCATTAATTAAAACATCACAAGCATAACGCTTCAATTGTTTCCAACTCATGCCTTCATTAAAAGATATTTAATCGCGATAACGCTTTACGAGAAACCCGAACAATTCCGAAATTCCCCGAATTTAGCCGAAAAATGCATAGTATTCGCGTCTCGTGCAAAGTGCGCCAGAATTGTGTTCGATTAAGTAAATTTTGGCGAGTGGCGGCGGCTGGTGCGGTGCGTTTGATGTGAGCGCTAAGTAAACGTCACGCTCGCCAGCCGTAATTGCGAATAGGGATGCGAATATGTCGATAATTTTAGGTGTAAGTGTAGAATGATGAATAATTATTGTTTAAAGGATTCCAGAACTGTCATATCGAACTATTGCTCAGAAAACAAATGGCAATAAAGTTCGTAGTAGTCAAAAATCATCACGATTCATCATCAAAAGTCATCATAATTAAATCTATATGACAAGTTAGATATTAAACTTTGCTGGTGATTCTATCTAAAGCGGAAGTGAACAATTTGAAATGAATTAAAATCAGTCGACTATAATGTACACAATTACAGTCTGTAACTACTATAAGTATTGAGTTATCATATCACTTTTTACAAACAAAAAAAAACATCCATCAGCACCTTTCATTCATATCACTCACCGTATCCTACTCTAATATCGAAAAAAAGTCATTCAACGTGATGATACGCATTAAGTTCATAACTGTTATCGATATAATGACAACACTATAGCAGAGGTCGATAATTATGAATGGAACATTTTGTTTCCGAGTCCCGTCAGGCGCCCGCGGCGAACTCATAACTTGACTTTTTTCACTCCGTGTGTACTTTCTTTTTAGGAGCGTCTTCTTGAAAGTGAGGAACAAAAAGTTGGTCAAGCGTGAGCACTGTGAAACACGTGGGTTCTACAAGGCTTTTGCTGTTGCTATTCGATATGTTTGTTGTCGATACCGACAATATACACAAATAATGTCACCAATACATGGCCACTACAGGAATAGGTTGGTTTGATGATACCAAGAACATGTTTTTGAATTTTCCACTATTTCAACTGATGAGTATTTCTTTTTTTGTAAACAATACTTTTATCGTGTTAAATATAATTGATACTATTATGTTTTCTGGGAAATTGAAATTTACGTAATATTGATAAACATAGAAAAGAGTTTTCCTTAAAAAAACCTGAATAGAGTAATATATCTCTGCATCGTGTTTCAAGTGCAAGAAACTGTAAGTAACACGTTCTATCTATCATATCATGCCCATATACATATTTATGTCCCTATTTGTAATGTGAAGAGATTCAAGAAAAACCATAACTGGTATAGATAACCTGGGAAGAGCGTGGTGTCTATGTCTTATTTAAAAAGTTGTACAGACTAAATTAATATCATAAAATTGGGTGTTTGTTTCTCTATTATTTTATTATGGATATCTGCATTTGAGCAATGGTTTACGGTAAATCGTGGCAGAACCCAAATATACTGTTAGCCAGCCACCCTGAAACTTTATATAGGTACTTTTATTTGCTAACGGTTTTCAGTGATATTTCATTATCTTCTACGCTAAAGCTAAAGCTGGACAGATTTAGCATGGAGGAGACCTTTTTCAGCAGTATATGTTTTTCGACTGTGATGACGAGACCAATAAAACCGTACTACCTAATGAATCTTAAGTCGTTGGAACCCAAACTATAAATATATACGAACAGAAGTGTTAAGCACTGTTATTATAGAAATTATCACCTGCTCTCATACCCTGATAATGATATTTTTTGTCTCGCTCTCACCGCCGATGTTATCCGAATGTTTGTTTAAATCTATTACCGATTCAATATGTGGTTTGTATGGTCAAAGGCGTAGACAGAAGCGGTAGAAAAGCACTTTGTAATAAAACTTATTGTGACACATTTTAATCAATACTTTATTTATCAATGGGTCATAAAATTATGTACTGACCTAACAAAATTACATATTTAATTAATGTCCCTAATTATAATAAATATTTTAGGAAATCAGACTGAAGTCTACCTTGTGCGTTATATTTTTCTAATAAGTAGAATAAAAAAGGGTCTAGCTTATAAATATTTCCGCTTATAACTTACAGCATATCTATAAAACAATTTCGTTGAATGACAAATAAGAAAAGATGATTACACACCCAACAATCATTAATGAGTAATCGATTCAAACTATCAACCGATCCGAACTATTTGACGATTGAACGATATCTCATGCAATTATCGATATCTTTTTATTCGAACAGTTAATCGATACGATGAATACTTAAATAGCGATGTGATCTCTCAATGATGGGATGAATGAAAAACTTGGTTAGTAGTTATTTTGGTTTCATTTTAATGGTAGGTACGGTTACTGGAAATATTTACTATTGAACTGGTAACCATAAACTTAAATAAGTAGATGATTTTTATTCTTAATGTTTTAAATACTTTGAGTAAGATTATGTATGCAAAAAATCACACACACACGTTCTAAGTAAGCAAAACAAAAAGATAGTTACATATGGAACTGTATCTGACAGATCACGAATTATTTGACGGCTTTAGCTTTGAAACTATATACATACGTGTATCTAACCTATCATAAAACAATAATTGCACGTTGCAAAACTCTGTGAGATCATGATCGATTACATATCATAGTAGGTATTACATACACATCCCATAAATTTTAGTACAAGAAAACATGCTAATGTTTTTAACGCGCTTATTTACCTTTAACCAGATTATAAACTCTTATGGCCTTACTACAAAAACTTAACCACCTGTTTTACACTTGTCTAAAAAAAAAGTTTTTGTGGTAAGACGGCCGTCTTACCACAAAAACTTTTAAACGTCAGTTTAAGACTTGTCTAAAAAAATGTCAAATTATGACGTTGACATATGGTTCATTTTGCAGCCACAATTTTTTTAGACAAGTGTAAAACAGGTGGTTAAGTTTTTGAAGTAAGGCCATTTAGGTTTACCCCAAAATTGACAATAGTTAACCACCAAACGCACTATAATAATCAACCAAGCTACCAATTCACCAACAAATTCCTAGCACCACAGCACATTAGTCTCTACCAGCTCTCGAGTGTCACAAGTGTCAGGCGATGTCACGCGGCATGCAATTGCATTTTTTACGCTTGCCCCGTGTTAATGCTCATAAATCGTGTCATTTTCACGTCGCCTACAGCCTGCGTTTTGACGAGATAATAGCCGAGTATATCATCGGGTACGGCTATGGAAAAAGAGTTTGTAAGTGTATGACGGGAATATTGATTGAAGTTTACTCTTAGACTTGTCATCTTGCTTCAATTTGTTAGTTCTCTTAAAATTATAGTAGTAGTTCCCCAGTACACACGTCAATGTATTCAAGAGGTGTCGGTCTATATAAAGTTAATAGTTTCCACCTGTGGTGTCACCCACGTCTTTTGGGAACTACTTCACGCACCGGGATAAAAAGTTAATCAATAGCTATTTATTAAATGGACTTTCTAACACTGAAATAACTTTTCAATTCGGTCCAGTAGTTCCTGAGATTTGCGCTTTCAAATAAACTCTTCGGTCTTATGTTAATAGTATAGATTTGGGGATATTGGGTGTCATGTTGTGCTAAGCTTGTTCCTAGAGCAAAAGGTTTCGCAAAAATAGCATATAAATACTGTCTTCGTCAATGTCTTTGTTTTAATGGCCGTACAAGTGCACGATTAGATAAAACCTCGTTAGTTATATTTACTGTGGAAGAATATATCTTTAAATCATTTATAAAAGACGAGCATCTGTTGAACACAAATCGACTGTGTTTGTTAGCTTATTTTTAAGAAAATATTTTGCAGAATCGAATGGCACACAGTATAGTTTAAAAATTCTATACTTAAACCGTAATCAAATAAGTTAGGTTAACATTGTCGCGTTAAAACATTATAAAGCAATCCTAACACCTCTCTCAAACTTGAAATCGAGTAAAAATCGAAATACCGCGATAATATGATTTCGTATCAAAACTGTCAATAATTACAACTATTACCCGAGCCGAGACGATGCAATGTCTAGATTAATTGATTCCGATTAGCGAAATATCTCGCCTGCCCGATCCGATTGTATCGAACTAAATTAATCGATTATACGTGCGGTATCGATTTAATGCTACCGCATTACGCTATTATCGTCTAAAGTAGATTAGTTGAGTGATATATTATTCAATTAAAAGTTATGTACTCAAATATATTACGTGGGCCCCGATACAGGGAGTATTTACTTGAACTTTGTCTCGTAAAGTAAATAAGTAATTTCAATTCGTACATCTATATTCAATTTGCAAAATCGGTCAGCTTTAAAGTATCTCCGACATATTACAGCGCAAAACCGAATGATATTAGCAAGCATGTAAGTAACTAATGGCAACTGCAGAGAAAAACCACGGTCTCATGTTTAATACCATATTTATATAAAAAATATCGCATGCATTACGCATAGCTCGGCTTCGAACCCCTGCTGTGGACTGTGGTTTCTGCCCTATTCTGTACAACGATATTGCAACGATATTGTTTGAATGGACATTTTATACTGCCGCCATTTTATTTGAACTGTAAAGCTGGCAGGTTGGATTTTTGAATATGGAACATTGTGGTCGTGTGTCATGTGTTTTATACTCATTTTACAGCCTGGCCAGTTCGTTGGTGACACTCCCAAGGTCCACACGGCGACGTAGGCAGCAGTGATCACAGGTGCGCGAGGAATTGTACCAGCTGACCAGAGTGTCACTAACGAGTTGGTCAGACTGTAATAAATTATAACTTTTAACACTTAAACTTCAGTTTTCTTAAGACAATTATTGTTTCCTATTAAGTTCACGTTCAATTTTCAAAGCAAACAGTTGTTTTAAGAAACATACATTTATACCTCTATTATAGGTGAACTTAAGCTCTTGCAAAATTTGACAGTTTATCTTATACTCATAACGATAAACTGCAAGATATCGCTATAATAATGTTTTCTCTCTTCCAGAATACGCGAGTCTCTCCCCCGGTGGTCGCTTAACAGAATTCCCGAGGCGTGTGCTGCCAATACATGAGATAACATGAGCTACGTCACAGATTGTTTCCTGAACCAGGATCTAGAAGCATTTGAGAGGAGATAGCATCTGAGGCGAGTTGACCAACAGAACCGTGGACTTTTGTATCTGCTGACCTAACTATTGATAGCTATTAGAACTTGGTGAAATTGATTACAATGACGAATTATAGTTTATGACGACCTTTTTAAATTTATTTAATAAGCATGTAATGAAACGGGGTAATCGGGGCTAATTCTTTTAAAAATATATAATCTCAAAGGCTCATAGGTTTAAGATAGAAGATTTATCCAGCCCAGAGAAAAACATATTGGCAATATGTACAGTCTGGAATCTCCATTTTTACAGCAATGACACAGGTATGTGAGCATTCAAATAAATACTTACTCAGTTAGGTATAGGTAAGTTAGGAAAGCTCGCACTAATAAAACACGTTACAACATACAAACACGATTTTAACTACAAAACAAAAGAAACCAGATAGCTATAAAATTTCAAAACACTAAAAACAATCAATAAATAAATAGTCTACTTAACAACCATTCAGGGGTCACCTACATAATGTTTTTAGCAGTAAATATTGAAATCAACAAGTTGCATCTACCCACGCTATGTAAGATCACTATCATTACTACTCTGGTGTGTAAAGTTTGTGTGTTTGTTTGTGTTAACTTCAATTTAAAATCATTTATTTAGGTTAGCATATTGCTTCTTATAAGTATGTTCTTTGAATTATCAGTTCAGTGAGTCTATAATATTTTTTTTAATAAATTTTGTTTCAATCAATACAATTTTAAAGGTAATCTCTTAAAAGTTAGTAGTATGTACACTGGAAATACTCCTTACAACTTTTTCAGGTGAGAAATCATCAAGTGACCTCTCAATCTGTTACTGCCTTTTTTTTTATCGTCCCACTGCTGGGCACAGGCCTCCTCTCACACGGAGAAGGATTAAGCGTTAATCACCACGCTTGCTCAATGCGGGTTGGTGATTTCAGACTTTATAGTCCAGGTTTCCTCAAGATGTTTTCCTTCACCTTTTTATCAGCGATTGGTGTCTAAGATTTACCTAGAAAGTACATACAAACTTAGAAAAGTTGCATTGGTACTTGCCTGACCTGGAATCGAACCCACACCCTCATACTCGAGAGGTTGGTTCTTTACCCACTAGGCCACCACGACTCACCTCTCAAGCTGTAGATGTATCAGAAAACCCTTATGTGTGCCAGGGCTGCGGTTACTCTTTCGAACAAAACCGAATCCCACTCTACACCCCTTGCTTGCTTTTGGGATCAAAGTTGTTTCAGAAATTATTTTTATTAGTTCTCATTCATCCTTTAGATTCTATAAAAGTTCAGTTCCTATAAAATTAAGATAAGCGCATTGGGACTGGCGATGATTAGGTATAAGTATTTTAGTTTCGGAAAAGTGACAAAATAATGCTAACAAAAGCTCATACAAAATCACAAGCTCCTATGTACTCCCTGACTTCCACCAATCTCACAAACACGGCTAAAATCGAAACAACAAAAGCCACAGGCGTTGACTAGTGTTACTAAAAGCGCAGATTACCAAAGCAGTGCTGACCTGAAACAATTACATGACTAAGCGGATTGTGACACACGGTAATCGCATGCGCAGATGACGTCACGCCAATTGATCCAGATTGCGCGGGATTGTAATCGTAGACCTTAGATTGTTTTGATACGTGCCTTTAATTAGTTTGAGTTGAGCTTTGTTTTAAGTGGATTGAAGGTTTGTGACCGCATTTGATGACTATTATTATGCAAGATACAAAATAGCTTTTTAACCATCAAGTTTACTTTGTTGCTTATATCATCAAAACACAGAGACTTTCAGATATAAAGCCTAACCTTCCTTCTAACGATTCGGGTAAAAACTAAGTAAAAAAAAAATAAAGCTTCGAGCTCTGAAGAAAACAAAATCACCACCTACTTAATCCAGTGCCGTCAACAAAACAACTCGTAGTTACCTTTCTTTGAAGAACCATTCAAAAGAAAACAAAAAGAAACCAGTACCCCACAATTTCAGGTCACAATAACTGAAAGTCAACAATACATCACAATAAGACCAAGAGCGCTTACTTTGAAGGCTCGCCTGAAGGCAGATACGAATTTAAATAACCAATTACTTTATACTGGTACCCCTTGATTTATTGGTTAATTTACTTTAACACTGATTGTGTGGTGAAATTAAAAAGTCGCCGGCGACTTTGAGATTCGCCACCTCGACACATCACTTGCTCGCATGAATATTTTGTTTGGTGAATGTCAACACTTCGAGAAGTGAGATAAAAGTGAAATATGTGGTGACCAGACAATTTTCGGTTCGTGTTTCTCTGATGAAAATAATGTTGTTAATCGTAAATTAAAGCAGGTGTGATGTTTTCTCCCATTCCTTACTAATATTCTAGATACGAAAGAAGCAATGTCCGTTTTTGTAGTGGTTTCACGCTTTTTATCTGTGTGCGGGAAGTATTTACCTCCCGACGCGGGTAAAATAATATTTTTTTATAAGAAAACGTCGAACAGCGGGGAAAGACAGACCATTTTCAGATTTGATAAAAACATTTATAGATGTAAGTAAAATAAACGAACGAGCAAGTTAAAAAGTACAATTTCTTCAGTATTGCAATGTTAACTTTCATATAAAATATATAGAGTAATCGACAAATAGTGGGTGGACGTGTGTTTGTATCTCATTCCCTCGGGGAGCAGTTACATTGGAATTACGATGTAAGAATTAACTCGTATATTATAGAAATTAGCTCAGATGTTGCATATATGCATTCTCGAATAAATTAAAGTAGCAATATTACAGTTGTACTACATAAACATTGAAATATATGAAGATAGATTCGAGTAAATTGTCAGATGAATACACTCAGGACCCTTTTACTAAATGGCCTCTCCATTAAATGTGTTTCAATTTTAATTTCAGAGTGTGATGATGTTCAAGAAGTCTTTAAGTCTACAATTTTTTTATCTGCATGTTATATTTATCCGTTTGTTAAACAATATCATGTAAATATTGCCACCATTTTTGCCGTTTCTGCCAAAAGACTGAAGTGTATCCCAAATCTAACTAGACTTTCAAGACGCCTTAATCCACTCTGATTTCCAACATCAATACAAAGCTAAGTCCCTAAATCACCGGGTGGGAACAATAAGATAAAGTGCAGCATGAGTGCGGATGAATGAGTCGCCACGGGGCGCTGGCC
Source organism: Helicoverpa assulta (assembly GCA_963856015.1). Lineage (NCBI taxonomy): Eukaryota > Metazoa > Arthropoda > Insecta > Lepidoptera > Noctuidae > Helicoverpa > Helicoverpa assulta. The sequence goes on along the minus strand of CAWLCW010000026.1, from coordinate 12,147,057 downwards.
AGACCACACATCTAGGACACCCGGGCTCTTGGCTAATCGCTGGTGGAACACGACTGTGTCTGTGGGGATTAGCTTTGCGGGTTTGTTAAGGGGATGTAGGAGAATAGGGTTTGGGAAACAAAAGAATGTACATTATTTTTTGGACTGAGGGCACAGACACAATAGTTACGGAAGCAGAAAGGTGTCTTAGGTCTGCTGAATACATCTAGAAATAATTCAAAATATCCTGATTTGAAAGAGAATATGTTTTAGCGTATTTATCAAATGGTCGATGTAAAAATCCAGTCCAGTCCAGCTAAAAGTTTCTAGGTGTGCTTCTCAAGCTCACATGAAAGGTTTTGCTATGAATTTAGGTAGAAATAATGTATTGCATTAGGTTCATCTTATCAGAAATCTCTCTTCAGGCATCTGAATTATTTTTCAAAACCATTACTCATCTAGAATCAAAATCTAATCTAGGTAATTCTTCGAATTTTATAACCGACGATCTAAAATTGTAATAACGGTTCCCAATAACGAAGGGCCTTTATATAATACCTAAAGATGATAGATTACGGAGAAGGTTATAAATTTAAAAAATAATTAGGTATTGGTACCAGGGAAGTGTTGTGGCGCAAACATAAGCGGCAGCGAACTTGCTACACAATAGTAAAGATTAAACCGAGAGTTGTTTTATGATCATTTATTCACACATCATATCACATTACATTACATATTTTTTTTAACCATAGTTTTTAACTAATCCCTCACCGGCTCGGAGAAAAATAAATTGATTGACAGTTTAAATTAATACCAGTTTTGGGAATACTCTGTTATACGATATTTTCATTAGGTGCCTCCTAAGTGCACATCTTCTAACAATAGTCGATAAGAGATTTTCAGAAAACTCGCTTCAAATCCTCCTTGGACCACAACTCCGTCTGTTATCGGTCGCGATCGTATTGCGTAAATTTGTCGGTTAATTACGCGATTTCTTACGCAACGCTCAAGTGCTACCGTTTTAATTGAACTTAAAAAAAAGAACTTTAATTGCCACAGCGAATTTAATTTTTCCGAACGCCGAGTAAATCAGACTCGAGTAACTTTCGTCTACCGTAAATCGACAATTTTATTATGTATTTAAAAATCGATATGTTTATAAACAAAATCGTGGAAACGGGAGTTTGTTTAAAAATAAAAGTGTCTATATTACTGTTTGATGTGAAAAGCTGTAACATAAAAATCATTGAGATTTAGAAGATGTTCAAATAGTCCAACGAGCTTGATGAAATTATGGCTGTTAGAATATCTTGCTGAGTAATTTTATACTATATTTATTGATACTTTTTACTTTCACTCGTATTTTTAGATTTACAAAAAATACTATGTTTATGGTAACCTTAGCAGCTTGTAGAGCTTGCATTCCGAGAGCTCATTTTTTTTATCACTTTGATTATAATTTTGCCATTCTCAACGATTTTATTTATTGAGCACAGAAGGCAAACCCGGTAAACATACTTAGCGGAAAATAATCCTTTTAAAGTGCCGATAATATAGTAATTATTTGGTTAATAACAGCCAGCAGTAAAATCAACATACAGTTAGTTTTTATCAGGCAACAAAATATGCAATCATACGCAACGCAAATCTTAAATTTTTAATTTTAGAGTTAACGATAAAAATAATTTACGGCGTTGAGAAATATGTAAAATTTTTATATGTCATTAAAAATTGTTATTTTATTGGGTATTAAAATATTTAATTGTTGAAGACATTAATGAGTGCAATTTCTTTTGGCATGTTGATCAAAAACAATTTTGTATTTGGAAAAAAATACGCGAATTTGTAAAAGCGAGTTTTTAGGTGTGAAAAAGATATTTTGAGAAGCATGGCTGTCAACACCACGTTTTATATTTTATGATTGGCCATGTTTGATATTTATCAAGATAAACCGTGGACCGTTTGAAAATAATCAGGCTATATGCATATTTCGATACGTGTTGAAGAAAGTACTTTTAAAGTATTTGCAAAATTTAAAGTATTGCTTGATCTCTATCTCTCTTCAATTGACTCAGTTTTAAAGCTTATTTTGTGTCTCTAGATTCAGTACAAGACATGCAAATGCTTTTATTTATGCCATTCTAGTTTGTGGGTAGATACTAAATGACCTTCACAGCTAAGAAGACGAGCTATCTCCATGGACCACTGAAACAACGAAGTTAAACAGAGATCAATACTTAACGGTGCATACCTACATAATTAATTAAAATTGTAATTCCATATCCATATTTCGACGTCAACAAACAAATTAAGTATTGTTTATCCACGCGATAACCATCAAACGTCACACACGATGCATCGCTCGCCAAAATTAATTTTCTCTTAATAGCACTATTGCGTTTGTCCATTTCCAAAATGGCCGCCAAAATGTGGCGGGAACGCGAAACATACGCTATATGACAAGAACACCAATGATTGTGGTTATTCTGTGTTTATTCACGGACAGAATGCCTATTAAAAATGTTATTGCTATTTTAATATATTGGCGGCATCGACTGAAAACTACAAACATTGTTTATACTAATTTGCAAAACCACCGGTTTATGGAAAAGGGCTTGATAGTTACTGCAGCGGATACTTACCGGGACCTAAGTGATGCAATTGCCCATTACGGCTTGCATTAGCTCCTATCTGCATATTAAGTATACATACATATTATTTCCCAATGAATCTCAACATTCTTTACGATATAATTTTGTCATCATCAGAAAATTAACATAATGAGCTAACGTAGAATGTGCTCTTGAATCGTGTACCTAATTGGAGAATTAATGTCAAAGACATCTTGCTGTTTTGACAAAATAATAGACTCGATTTAGAGACAAATTAACATTGAAACTGCACATAATATGATTATGGTAGTATCATGAACATAGGTATACCGACTTTCACTTTGATTTAATAAGTACTTAGCGTTTGATCAGATAAACATTGATTGAAATAATACGCATCCATTAAACAAATATTAATAAACGAAATAAAATATAAAGGAAAAACTTTTTGTTACTTCAATCGGCTTGCCAGATCCGAACAGATAATTTGCTTACAATATAATCGTACAAAGATTGCGACTTCAAGGAAAGGGGGTAAAAAGGCCTCGTAGGATAGAGGCTATTATATTCAAATTCACTTCGGAAGGCAATTTATATGGAGTTTATTGACAAGACGGGGGACCGCAGCCCGACGTAGCGGCTCGCGCGAAATTCTTCGTGCCGCTCTTTCTGAACCCGCCTTAATTGAACGAACGAGACAATATTGTTAAAGTTTTTATGCAGCCTTAAGCGTAGAAAATAAAAAAAGATATTTTACTTTATTCAGAAACTTTTGGAATCTAATTTTGTAACTGAGCTTGGGACGAATGCGTTAATTAAATTTCCTTGATAGCTTTAAGTGTGGGCAGTGAATTTCGTCAGTATTTTTTGTGGTTTTGTAAAAGATGGCCGTTGGCCCGAGTGCTGGTGTTTCGCAAACGGCCAGAAGAAAGTGGACACAATGCGGGATTTCACAAGACAGATTACAGAGGGGCGCATTAATAAGGTGACTTTTATACAGTCTGATGCAATTTGCATCCGACACGACTCACTTTAACGGAGTTATAGACGAACATGTATGATAGACATAATTATAACACTAGAAATAAAAATAAGTTAGCTATCCCGCAGTTTAGATTATCTAAAGTACATACATCTTTCATGGGATATTGTGTCAAATGTTATAATAAAATACCAGACAACATTCTGGAATTGAATGACTTGCGGTTTAAATCTCATATAAAAGCCACACTTTGTAAGCAAGCATATTATAAATTAGAAGATTACATTCAAGATAAAAATGCTTGGAAACATGCTGGTCCTGCTCCATAGGACATACTGACAATATCTAATTAATTAACAAATTAAAACTACACCAGCAAATAAAATTGTATTCATCTTTTGATTATTTGTTTGTAACTTTGTACCAAAATATAAACCAATTTGTAAATGTGAACACCATGTAGCATTTTAATTGTCACTTTATCCTCATTTGTCTTTGCGATTCTACATGATCTTCGCATGCTTTTACTGTATGTATCAATACATACAAACTGTAATACTATATTATTTTTAAAAAGAGTAACCATGGAGTTTCTTGCCCGTTCTTCTCCATAGGAAGCTACTTTTGGAATGGGCAACTAGAATCAAACTTAGTTATAATTTTGACGTTCATAAGTGCTTGTAAAGGCCTAAATGAAATAAATGATTTGACTTTGACTTTGACTTTGACTTTGACTTTGAACTCAGGAAATGAAGGAATCCTTGAATACGACGCTCAATATTCGACGGAACTTGCCGACTTTAAACATTATTTTGACAACTCCATACTAAAATGTGATGAGGTGTGTATTATATTTGAAGTTTATTACTTAAATATTTAAAATAAACTCATAAAAAATACTTCATTTAATATAAAAAAACTGACATAACTTCACATCATTATGGAGGGACAGGTGAGAAAGTTGCCAAGTTTATTTTTTTTGTATCTGACCTACTTTTGCTAGGTCTTTATTCAAATCTATATTACTGTGTAGGCCAATTTTATTACTTATTTTTTTTAATAAATAGTCTGAAAAAGTCGTCAGGTGAAAGAGTCTCAAGATGCGCCTCATGTCTCGATCTCGAGATAAGATCGTAATCTTTTCGGATATTGCTCGCTATAATCATATGCGGACTTTTTTGTATTTTTTCTTTGTTTTTTTTTTCTTAAGGGCGTAGTCGAGGCGTGCTGGACAATGAGACGTGCTTGAAAATATAATGCTATATTGTTGCTTAAGCTAACTTAAGGAGTATGCGGATTAAATGGGCTTTTCGGTTTTAATTTATGTTTTTTTTCTTTTGGAAGTTTGAATGAAAAATTGTGTCTTTTGGATAAAGTAATTTAGTTAAAATATGAATGCCTTGCGTGGGTCATTTGTAGTTCTAGTTCTCCGAATATTTTGCAAAAAATATTGGGGCTTCCAAAGAAAGCATTCGTTCAGTAATAGGTCCACCTATACTAAGTACTCACACACACTACTAATATACTACACTAGCAAGCTAGTACTTTTGATATACCTACACATAATCAAAATAATTCAATGAACATCTAATTCATCACGAAAACTTCAAAAACATCAGCAAGTAATTTCGTAAACAATCAAACTTGTCAGTTACAATTTCTCACATTACAGTAACATTCTAAAGCTTATAGATAAGTAGACTGGACTCGAACCGAACACAACGAGTAGGGGCGGCGCGAATTACGAGCGAGCGTCGCCCAGCGGCGCGCACGCGCACCGATTTACGCGCGTCATAGTTGCACCAGTGATGCGCGCTGGAATATCGATAAATTGTAAGAGGATGTTGTAAGAAATCTGTTTGTATCTGTTGTAAGTATGAAGTTGCTCTGAATGTGTTAGTTTTTTTGTATTAGGTTTTGTAGAAATAGAGGTTTTGTTTGGTTGTGTTTGCATTGCGATTATTTTTGTGTTGATCAAACTATGTAAGTTGCGGCAGACTTCAACTTAGTTTTTTGAGTCGAAATTAATTTGTTGCACCAAAATAAAAGCATAGGATAATTTGACATTTTAAGCTTGGTAAACTGTACATGAACTTAGTGAAAAGCCGCAAAATTACAAATCTATCGACATTTACAACGGCGCTCGCGCAACCCTAAGCCGCCTTGGGCCACCACGCGCGTTATCGCTCCGCTAAAAATGTACCGTGACCCTCGACACTAACCAAATTATTCTCGGTCCTAACTCACAGATAGCGGGTTCGATTCCCGCTCCGATCCAGAAATGACGGCCAGTTATCTAATACTATTTGTCAATGAAACTGTTTGTAACGGGATCATGGGAATGTTTGTGGGAAAAATGTATTGACTGAAGTTTCTTTGATTGCACTTTTGTTTAGGACGAAGGTTTGATGTGATGAGATGTGTTAAGTCAATTGACATTTCTTATGTTGCCCTACCTACAGGATGATTTGATTGTACCTACATATACAATGTCATCCTCCTCCGAGCCTTTTTCCCAACTATGTTGGGGTCGGCTTCCAGTCTAACCGGATGGACATATACGATAGTGTCTCATAAATGAAATATAAGGTAATCATTTGGGAGTGACTTTTCCATTTAAATATTGGGTTGTAGTATTTACTGTGTCTGAAATCTATTCTATTTTATTATATTAAAAAAAATATTCCAAAATGACAAAACTGTAGTAAATCACATACCAAAGTTCAGATCATTGACCTCACACGCCATCATTAACCATGCACTCTTGTCGCTAAGTTACGTTAACCGTGGTCAGTTAACTAACAATCAGTCGTAAGTCAGCCGTCGCCAATCGTTAGGTCGGCGGTTCAAATCTGACCCGACTGCCGGTGAACTATGAGATGAACTTATGCCAATTATGTTAAATGGGACATTTTAGTTTAATTGGGAATGTTGCTTAATATTTGTTAGTTATTTTAAATTGTGTATTGTTACAAAATTAAATGATATGCCAATTAAGTTTTTTATACGTAACAGTTGATTTAATTTAATCAGGTAATTACGAAATATCGACGAGTGTATACTTTGAAACGTGTATTTTTTTTTTTCAAAATTTCTGTACACTGAAAGGACCAGGGTATGTAATTACGATTTAAATATGTAAATTTTGTATATTTCGAAAGTTGCTAAAATGATTGTCATAAAGGTTACCTGTCTAAAGTGTCCGTAATATCTGTCACAATTTATTTATCAATCTCTGAAATCAAAATCGAATGTCCATTTCGTCCATTTTGCAAGAAAATAGCAGTAGGTTCACAATTTTTTTTTAAAGTTTGGCAGCAACATTTTTTTTTATTAAGGCAATATTTCTAGATTACCATAAACGAAGCAGAAGTTATTAAATACCTATATTTCTTGTTATCTAATGCAATTCAGTACGAAAAGTAGACTGGATTGTAGGCTGAAACCAGTAAGTAGCACACGCAGTCGCGTGAGCGTACAACTAGTAGGTAGGTATAAAAACTAACGATTCACACTGTATTACAAAAAGTCCTTATTTGACTAAAATAAATTTTCATAAAAGAAATAGGTATCACTTCGTTACTAGGTACGTAGCAATCTCATGACCTCAACAAAATTTAACTTCTGCTTTATAACTTTACAAAGAATGACTTGCTTTCATACAGTGGCTGTACCGCGAACACCGCACCTCTCAATATTCATTAGCCGAGATTTTGATACAGTTTAAATGAACGTTTTTTGTTAATTAAAGGGCATTAATTGTTAACAAAACTGCTTTCGACTTGCCATTGCGCCGGCGGGGCTGGTCCAAGTTAGAAGTTGGTGCGATCACTAATATGGCTAAGTAGAATGTAATACAGTAGAAATAGTCTTGCTAACATGAATTACTAATCAAAGCACAGAATGTGAAAACATATGAACATATGTAAATCAACTAATATTTGAAGAATTGTGGATTATGGCAGGCACTTTTGTCGAGAAATAAGCTTTCGAGTGATTGTAGTTAACGAAAGGAAAACAGAGAATATACCTTCTAGATGATTTAAGGAAACACTTATTTAGTGCTATTTACTATTTATCTCAGCTTTCAATAGGTTTAATTTTGTCACGTTAGTTGCCACGTCACTCGTTGTTTCCATAACTTGTACCAAAACTTCAACGCAAAAACAACCGAATTAAGCGCAGTAATTGATATTTATTTGCTCTACTTTGTGACAAGCGAGCTATAAACTGTGCCTCTTAGTCAATCGAAACATATTTTACATATTTCGTGTCTTTGTGAGAAAATTGCAAAAATCGGCGTTTTTGTACCATAATTGGATCATATAGTTTTGTTTTTTATTTTTATTTGTGCATGATTATTCAGATGTATCAGTAAAATACGTGAGAATGATCAAACTTTGTTACTCAGTAAGTAAACAAAAATGAATCTCCTAAAATACGTACAACTTTAGAATGACTGGACAAAATTGGATTAATATTTTCTGTAAACGTAATTGTCAGAACAGGGAAAGATAATCCTGAGCAGGCGGCCAGTACCTATTAAGTGAAGGTGTATCAACATTATAAAAAACCTATCGGATTGAAGACAAATATATTATTTTTTAGACTTTCGTGATTGTCTGCAAAGTGATATGGCCGCAAAGAGGGTCAAATATTAAGGTATGGAAGAAGAAGACAACACTGACTCCAAAATAATAGATTTGGGATAAGGACATTGACATGATGAAAGATATTTGTATACAACCTTATCTCTTTTACGCTATCCACATTTACAGCCATTTTTCTACGGCCTCAAGCCCGCTGTCGGCACTAGAAGCCGATCAACAAGTCTATAGGTTACCATTCCAACAAGATTTATGTAAAACCAGCCGCCAGCGACTAGCACGCTTCGAATGAATGACTATACCCACTAGTATTTCCATGAAAACTTCAGTAAAAAGTGTACGGAGTTCTAAATCAATGGGCTTGAACGATCACCACTTGGTGTATTCACAATGTGTGGAAAAATGTGTATCAACACAATTGAAAGTCATAAGCGATTTGCTCTGTTGACTGGTATACTTTCACGTGATGTGACTAGCTTTTGCCAGCGTTTTTACTCGCGTCCCGTAGGACTCACTAAGTGATAAAAATAGCCCGTGGCTTCTTTGATAAGAAGGCTATCAAACCCCAAAATATTTTTTACCAGTAATTTCTAAGATTATTACGTAAAAACAAATAAAACTCTACAGCACTATAATATTAGTGTAGGTGATGATTTTATACAAAACTAAGCGTAAAAATTAAACAACTACTAAGAAAGTTGACGATTGGATGAAGATTGGACCCGATATTTGATAACTGTATACCTATACAATTTCTTGATTAACAACAGAAGTAAAAACTCCTTATATCGAAATGAATCAAGTATCCAATAACGTGAGCGAAATCGAAGCATAGCCGAAAGTACGAATCGAACCGGAGTAATACAATGAAGCTCATTATTAATATTCAGCAGATAACTCGGTAGATACAGATAACGTTTTTGATACTTATTAAGGACAAGTTGGGTTTATCGAAATATTAAAAGCAAGAAATTATGGGCGTACTTAAGTACCAAAAAGAATGTACGGAATTTGTCAATTTCGTTCATTTTGTTACTTTGTCATTGCAAAAAAAAACTTATAGAAAAGAATGCACATTACATATAGGCACATACGAGTTTTTTTTTTTAATCTTGGTTTCAATAGGTACCTACAACCGTACTACTATTTTATCTACTTGTAATATAATCCTTCATTTTACCTTGCTTTCTAAATGCACCCTTTTTTGCAACTATATCACTATCGAAATCAAATCGATAATCACCCAAATATCTTCAGCAATACAAAACAATATTCCCTACGTTACGATAATAACAGAATGGAATTACAGTAACAATGTTAGCCTTAAGGCATGATCGGGGCGGGTTGCTTTATACACGACAAGGGACTCACGTAAATACTGTATTAATTAATTTGTACCGACTGCAAACTAATGTGTGGCATTTAAATATGAAAATGTATTGATTTGAGAGCTTGAATTTAGGTTTTATTTATTCATCCCAAACATAGCTATCATTACAGGTACATAAGTTCCTAATGCGGTAGTGTGGTAACATATTTCTCTTTTATCATCTTTCACTATATAATATACTAGCTTCTGCCAGGGGTTTCACCCGCATCCCGTGGGAACTACTTCCCGTACCGGGATAAAAAGTAGCCTATAGCCTTCCTCGATAAATGGGCTATCTAACAATGAAAGAATTTTTCAAATCGGACCAGTAGTTCCTGAGATTAGTGCGTTCAAACAAACAAACAAACAAACTCTTCAGCTTTATAATATTAGTAAAGATTACATACAAAGTAGTCCTTGTAACTCATTCAAAGAGCAGAAAAGTATGTTTATCCTAACAGCAATGTAAAATGTTTTATTTATGTCTGCTTATTAGTTTTTTTTTTTTAATATTAGAGCAAGTACACTTTTTGAAAGGGCACGAACCTAAAGGTTGGTAGGTTAGTAAAGGATTTAATATCAACCTTTTACTATGTTGAAAACAAAAACATTGACCAACAAAAACCACTGACATGGAAGTGATAAAAAATTAAAAACAGCAGACAAGCGAAAAAATGATGAACCACCCGATGTTAAAGGTAACATTTGTTCAGCGTTAATTTCAGCAAATAAGCTGAAAAACGGAGTTTTCATAAATAAAAGGCTTGAAACGTTCATGGAATAATGTAAACACGCGACGGGTGTCGACAATTTACTTTGTACACTGAAAATATTTTAACAATTAAACGAACTCGTGTGGAAAGCCGTTCATTTTCATATGAAAGGGGTTAATTTTAATTGCATGTCCTCTGCTATTTTAATGTGGTTATTGTTTGAAGTTATACTGTTACAGCCTTTTTATCGTCCCACTGCTGGGCACAGGCCTCCTCTCACACGGAGAAGGATTGAGCATTAATCACCACGCTTGCTCAATGTGGGTTGGTGATTTCAGACTATATAGTCCAGGTTTCCTCAAGATGTTTTCCTTCACCTTTTTTATCAGCCATTGGTGTCTAAGATTACTTAGAAAGTACATACAAACTTAGAAAAGTTGCATTGGTACTTGCCTGACCTGGAATTGAACCCACACCCTCATACTCGAGAGGTTGGTCCTTTACCCACTAGGCCACCACGACACTAATTTGAAGTTATAAAGAAAATTAAAGATATACCTATAAGGAAGACAAAAAAAATACAATGTATCATTAATAGTTCAAGTGGATTTCAATAACAACACAAAGGGGTATATATACTTCCCCTGCCGATTTCGGCTATGGTGACTGCTTTCAGTTACCATTGAGAGAAGAACTAGGATGATCAGCTCTTCTATGCGCCCTTTGATGGCTGCAGTACCCTATTTTATGTGTAAACGTGCGCGAGCATTGGCTGCACGTTAGGATACCGTCCACGTAGTTATAATGAATGGCTACTGGTGTTTTAGCCTTAAGAGCATCACGCTTCGCATCCAGTGCGGATTTCCTTTGCTCTTCGAAATCTTTGATCGCATTTTTAAGTAGGCCTCTCCATTCAGGGCGGCAAATGGCTTTTGTCTCCCAGTTCTGAGGATCAATGTTGCACCTTTTCATGTGTCTTTTCTGAACATCCTTGAAGCGTAAGAACTGGCCACCTTGTTTCCGTCTGCCGTTCTGGAGTTCAGAAAAGAAGATGCGTTTGGCCACCCTATTATCATCCATGCGTAAAACATGACCGCACCATCTGAGCTGTCGCCGCATCAGGTACGCTTCTATGCCGCAGACATTCGCGCGTCGTAGCACTTCGGTATTTCTAATCCGATCCGACCATTTGATTTTCAGAATGTCTCTTATGCACTTTAGATGAAATCGGTCCAGCGCCCGTATATGTTTCCGATAGAGGACCCATGTTTCAGCCGAGTATAAAAGATTTGGGAGGACTATGGCCTTGTAAACGGAGATTTTTGTCGAAAGCTTCAAATCATGTGTGTGTAAGACCTTGGCTCGTAATTTACCGAAAACAGCTGATGCAGCGCCAATGCGATGGTTTATTTCGGTATCAAGGTCACACTTGGATGTAATTGTGCTGCCCAGATATTTGAAGGTATTCACTTGCTTCAGCTCAGTATCGCCAATGTTTACCTTGATAGGTTCTGTAGCTCCTTGAGAGTCGCTTGCCATTACCTCAGTTTTCTTAACACTGATTTTTAGACCGAAACGACAACAGACTTCCTGAAGGTTAGTCATCAGGTTCTGGAGCTCTTGTGCAGAGTTGGTAACAAAACACAGATCATCAGCGTACATGATCTCCGTTATAAGAGCATGAGATACTTTAGTATATGCTTTTAATCTGGCCAGGTTGAAAAGTCCCCCATCAGTCCTGAAACGTATTTTGATTCCAGCAGAAGTTTGTTTGAGTGCTTCACTGACAACGACAGAAAAGTAGAGAGCAAACAGTGTTGGCGCAAGCACACAACCTTGTTTGACCCCACAGGTGACAGGAAAGAACTCTGACTGGTCACCATTATAGGTAACACAGCAAGTCATCTCGTCGTGCAGAAGGCGAATCATTCTCACAAACTTCTCAGGACAACCTAATTTTGCCAGTAAAGTCCAGAGGGCTTCCCTCGGCACGCAGTCAAAAGCTTTTTCTAAGTCCACGAAGCACATACACAAAGGTTGGCCTTGTTCTCGGTTTTTTTCCTGGAGTTGCCTGATGGAAAAGATGGCTTCGCCGGTGCCCCTGTTAGGTCGAAACCCAAACTGAGTTTCTGGCAATATGGCTTCGGAGACTGGTAAAAGCCGGTTGAGAAGAACTCTGGCAAATATCTTCCCAGGGACAGAGAGGAGCGATATACCCCGGTAGGAGTTGCAGTCGGAACGGTCTCCTTTGTTTTTATACAGTGTCTGTATACGGGATATTTTAAATTCAGGTGGTATTGTTTCCTCGTTCCAAATGCGATCAAAAATTTGCCAGATGTATGTATGAAGTTGCTCCCCTCCGTATTTCAGCAGTTCTCCGGCGATGTTGTCAACGCCAACTGCTTTTTTATTTTTCTGCTCTTTGATGGCTTGAACAACTTCAGCAAAAGTTAGTGGTTCAGCAAGCGACTCATTCGGCGGCAGAGGATGGATACGCCTTATATGCTCAAGATCTGCTGATCGATCTACATTGAGCAGGTGGTTAAAGTGCTCTGCCCAACGATCAAGTATATCCTGCTTAGCAGTGAGCTTTTGGGAACCATCTAGGGATCTTAACGGAGTGCAGTTTTTTATGGAAACGCCAATCAACTTACGCATTTCTTCATAGAAAGCGCCTAGTTGGTGGGTATCTGCAAGCCACTGTATCTTTTTTGCCTTTTCAAGCCACCATCTATCTTTCATCGTCCTCGTTAATTTCCTTAAGGAATCACCACTACTTCGGACTTCTTGACTGAATTTATGATTTCCTTCATTACGCTTTATGAGTACACGATGCTGTTTGAATGCTTCAGTTAGGGCCCTATCGTTCTGGTCAAACCAGTCCTCGTTGTTTCGTTTTTTGTATCCTATGGTTTCCGTAGCCACAGTCAGTACGGTGGATGAGATCTGTTTCCATTTTGATATTAAGTCACCTTGCTGGGCATCAAACACATCTAGCGCATCTGTTAGGCCTTTCTGGTATTTTTCTTGAAGATCTTTACAATCCAGTCGATCTAAGTTGAGAGATATTGGTTTAGCCCTGCAGGGTCTTCGTGGTTCACGAAGGCGGAGTCTCAACTTAGTTACCAAAAGCCTGTGGTCTGTCCAGCAGTGCGCGCCGCGCATAACGCGTGTGATATGCACCTGGGAGATGTCCCTTCGTCGCGTTATTGCGTAATCGAGGAGGTGCCAGTGTTTAGAACGCGGGTGCATCCAGGTGGTTTTGAATTTGTCGCGAAGCCTAAACAGAGTGTTTGTGATGGTGAGGTCGAATTGGGCACAGAGTGTGAGTAGTAATTGTCCATTACTATTCATATTGCCCACACCATTATTTCCAATCACGCCCGGCCACGACTCAGAATCTCTGCCAACCCTCGCGTTGAAATCGCCTAGCAGCAGTATTTGTTCGCTTGAACGTATGCTGGTAAGGCATTGGCAAAGTTCTTCATAAAACTGATCTTTGACACTGTCCTCGTTACTCATTGTTGGTGCGTATACGCTTATCACATTCAGGTAGTTGTCGTTTGGTAGGTGAAGGCGTAATGTGATAATGCGGTCCGAGATGTATTGTGGACATTCTGGCAGCTTTTTTGCGATGGTGGATTTGATGGCAAACCCTACGCCAGCTAACCTTCGTTCACTTTGGGGTCTTCCTTTCCAGAAGAATGTATAACCACCGCCGATTTCCTCAAGTTCGCCTTGGTCAGCTAAGCGTGTTTCGCTTAAAGCTGCCACGTCTACATTGTATCGAGCAAGTTCACGTGCTACGACAGCAGTTTTACGCTCCGGGCAAAGGTTTCCGTCATTATCGATTAATGTACGCACGTTCCATGCGCCAAATGTCATAAATGATGTTTTTATCTTATTTTTCTTGTTACGTCGACCGCGAGTAATGGGGTGCCTAAGCAGCCGCGGTTGCTACTCCCCCAATTTGACGGGACAAGCATTTTTTTAGGACACCTTTTCTAGCCCCCTCCCCGGCTGAGCGGGGGAAGCAGTGCCTCCCTAAATAGGGCTGCTTCATCACCTAAGGTGCTGCCCAATCCACACTGTTGTCCCAAGTGCAGTGCAGAAACGACCACTCTCCTTAGGCTGCCATACGTGCAGGCTTCAGACAAAGCCGGGTGTGCACCACCACCCAACCTCTCTACTTCAGCCCATCGCCGCAGGTCTTTTATCAGGATCCATTAACCAGAAGCAGTCAGTTGCGCGTGAAATATTTAAGTGCGTAAGTGTTTGCGCAGACACAGACGCACTCTCTCGTCCTCCACCCTCTATTCCCAGTAGAACGGAGAGCCGCCACGACTGGAGAAGGTTTCGGATGCAGTGAATGGCCGACGAGCACTTTTGACCTCTGTCGTCGCCCTAAGCCTATCACAAGACTTCACTGCCCCGCCGAATCCGCCACTACCGGTTGCCTATCAGCGTTGGTGTGCCATCTTCGCCGGGGCAGATTCTACGTAAAGCGGGAGGTATCCGCAGCACTACTACTACCGACCGCCGCGCTACCGACGGCGCTCGCCGCCGTGCTCGACACTGTGGCGCCCTCCAGCGGACACGCCAGGCACGGTAGGGGTATAATATGAAATGAAAACTGATAATCTATTTGACAACTGAAATCTGCAAAAAACTCTGACATTAAAAACAGTCAAATACCTTATCTATTTGGCAATTTTAATTTATCAAAACTCTGTCAATATTTTGAGATGGACGTACATGCTATTTTATTAAAGTATTTGAGACCTTTGACATGCAACGTTTTCCTACTATATTCTGCAAAAGCCGTGCTAGACAGCAAAAATCTCATCTTACTAAAAAATACAGAACGGTGGCACCATATTTTGTCACCCGACTAGAGCAAAGTCAAAGTAAATGGTTGCAAATGTAGGCCAGACGACGTCAAAGGAAATTCAATATGGCGGACGTTGCATGTCATGCGAATATTTCATGCATTCCAGTTTACAAAATTTTCTTCGTTTATTTAGGAACTCTAAACGGCTAACATTATAGGAAACTTAAAGAGCATTTTTGAATATGAATATGAGTGGCTTATTTATGTAACTGAAGGTTTTATATTTAAATTTTCAATACTTAGGTATGTGTATCTTTATTTTAGTTTTGGATGGCTTATAATTTTCAGCATAATTTCAGGATTAACTCAAAAACCACTTAACTGATTTGCGATTGTGATGATGTATGCTAAGTCTATAAGCAGTGATGAAGGATCATAGACATGTAATTTTCAGTATTATGTAACTGGGGTGAGTCGCAACATTGTTTAGATTAAGGCCAAAAAAAAACACCAGAACTTTATTAATTGAATATATCCTTACCATATTTTGCTCCCAGTACCCGTACATAATCATTACACAGTAGGTGCATCGCAGATAACAAAAAGATGTGGTCGAATAAAAAGCGATCATAACAAAGGGCACGACCGGCGACCACGCGCGACCGCCGACCACAACTGATTATTTTATTGTTTCATTTATTTTACTTTTTTGAGGGTACTTGTTGAATTACCAATGTTTGCGAACAGTATGGAGATTTTATCGGATTATGTTATTTTGATTCTAGACAGTTAGCACACATTTGCAAAGTTACGCAGATTTTTTGAGTGACATATAGTTTGCCTTTTTTTAATCGATTGGTTCTTATCTCTATATGCATTTAACCTACGTAGTTATAGGATAAGAACAATTTCCTCTTACTCTTAAACCGTTCAACTTTCAAGATTTACCCATTATTACAGTCCAAGATTTTTTGTAGCACCAATTTAAAGGAGATCGACTGATTACTATCATAAAATACCAACTAAACAAAAACCACACTCATTACCTTCAGAAAAGCTAAGTCCAGGCAGTCCAGGTATACACTAAGAGCCAGTATTTACGGTAACAATGTTAATGTGTCTATAGCTATCGTAATGACGTAAGTAATGTGTCTGTACTAACGAAATGATTTGACTCATCGGTCGAGGTGCTACAAAAAGTTGCACGCGAGTGTATGCGTGGTAGCTTGGGGAAAAGAGTGAGGTTGCAGATGGGATTGTTCACTGAGATTTTGTGGCGGTAGGTATAGTTTTCACCGTTATGACTCAGTCAATTTTAAGCTTAAAAATATAGGGGCGAATACACTTTTCCTCCTCCGTTTATGGAGACGAGCGAAAGAAGCATATTTTTTGTGTCAAGAAAATTATACCGGAGGTCTTTCTAAAATTTTCCCTAAGCTATTGATCTAGTTAATTTTAAATCGAGAGGATTTCTTTCAGTTTTTTGCAGAATAAAACAACAAGTTGTCGTTGACTGCAATATATTTTATAGTTTATTCTATATCTTCAGTAAAAGCAAATGGAGTATAATATACAGGCTGAATATGGATGACCGTCCAACAGTTCAGGCGTTTCTAATCTCAAAAGAGCACAATTATCATCGAAACAGTACCAATCCAGATAACATCGAAAGACGACTTCCATCAAACAAAAGTAACATTTCTAAGAATCGTAATAACTCGATGGCCCGTCGTAAATCGCACGTACCTGATCTATGACCGTACAAGGTAGTTCTATCTTCTCACATAAAAGTGGACATTTCAAACTATTGGCATTTTGTACTGGTAATTAAACTTTAACATGATACTCGTACTAAGAAAATAACGGGATTGCAGACCTTCTCACGGGGATTGTTTGGGCGTAAAATAATCTATTGTCAGGCAGTGTGTTGCAGGTGGGTTAAATCATAAATCCGTTCTATAGAAACATTTATTTGTCATCTACATTGTTGTTTCAAGACTTTCTTAATCTTCTATATCAATAAAATAAGCGGTCGTTCAGTTTATAAGTTCCTAAACCACATATCAATCCCGTTTAGCAAGCCCACGACTATTGAACACTATCCGCCTAATATTTTTGGTACTAAGTATATTGAATTAGGCTACCATACTAAGCAATTGCAGCTATGTTCACACGGATCTACTGTCTATCTGACCTCCTCAGCACGACACCCCTTGGCAAAAGTGGAAGTCGTGAAAATTTGTGATATCTTCCGTTCGCTGACAATATAAGACCTCATTAAAAGAAAAAAATATTTTCAATACTCAGATATTTTCTTGCTTAACCTTAACAAAAACGCACAATTACCCACAATATCCTAGGAACTAATTAATCGATTATTCCGCCATCGCTCGGCCGTAGTTCGCATAATAATTTCTAATAGGATGTCTCCCGTACGATTCTTGGAAGCGAAGGCGCCCCCCGGTCTACGCCATTACATTGCCGGATGGGCGAACATTCCGGTACATGGACTGGATTCACCTATAGCCTGGCCTCGCACATAGGAAATGCTTTTTGCTGCGAGAAAAATGCAGATTTTGTTCAATTAGGGTTTGAGGAAATGGTGGTGATTTTTGTGTTAGTTATAGGTAAATTGGATCTCAAATAGTAATTTAAGATAATAGAAAGTGGATCAACAACCAATTATCTGAATGTACGTAATTACGCGTCATTTGTAAAAACATCGTCATATGTGTCAAATTATAATCGATTTAAAATCCGCAAGCAAGCAACGGCAAAACTGACCAAAGCTTTTAATTGAGGCTAGCTTTTCCAACAAACCTCGTTAATGCCCCAGAATATTTTACACCTTTTTAGCTCACGATAATTCAGTGTAAAGTTACGTAACTGCCCATTGTCACCTCGCTTTAGCACAACTATTCAGCCACAATATCATTATTCTGGAACAAAAAGCGCGGTACGTACACTTTTGAAAACAATTCATTTAAAAATAATTCGAATTTCGTATACGCGATGGCGGTGCGCGGTCAAAAAGCGCAATTGTCTGCACGGCCGCGGCGACGCGTCCGTCGCGCGCTGCATTCTAATAAGGACGGGTTTTTGTCGCGCGACAGCGTGGGAGCGTCGCACGATGATCGATATCGCGCGTGTGTACTCGCCCTTACGCTCAGCGTTACTTTCCGATTGCTTTTTGTTTTTGTTTACTTCTATCCCATTTCTAAGGCACCTACAAATGTGTTACTTTGTTGCTTGCTAGCTGTCTACCGGAACGATTGACATAAGTGGTTTCATAGCCCTTAAATGCACTTACGATCAGATCGCGTAGTAAATACTTACGATCATTTAGTCCCGTTGAAAACTCAGATTTATATTGATGTGTACTTCGAATGAAGTTGTTCCAGTTTATACTGTATTATTAAATTACATTATTTAAGGTTTTACTAGATTGCAAGAAGGGTTATATGTTTGGTTTCTTCAAAATAATTGAAACATTTTGTAACCCACCAAAATCCTAACACTTATTAATACATTAACACTCCTAATCCATCTTGCAATAGAATCAAGTTTCACGTCTATCTGTCTGTATGCAAGTAAAGCGGTCTAATTATGCAGAACAGTGGTTGGTAATCTCAACACGTTTGCAGTACAAGCGATTTGAAACGATGCTGCGTAGTCTGATAACGAGTGTAGGTCTTAAACCCGTTACGACTTGAGAACTTCAGATTGATAGGATATGTACCGAATCAAAGGAGATTTGAGGGTTTTCTGTGTGTCGAAATATGACTGGGTTGAGATTCAGGAAATGGGGTCATAAAATGGCCTTCATACCATGTGCTGTGATGCTATTTTTATTGAAATAGGAAATGACAATCTTGAAATGATGGAGAAGGGTTATGCACTTCAAATTTTCAAACATCCTGATTACACATATCTATTGGAACACCTCAAAAACATGTGTTGTTCACATTTGAAAATTGCCGATGAGGGGTTCATTACAACATAATCATGGTTTCATATTGTCAACTTACAAATAAAAACATTACTCTCAACCCTAATAAAATCAACGATACAAATCACGGACACAAACATCCGCTCGCTACAAATCTTTAGGTCAAATATTTCTCCCGATACGGGGTCGAACCCGGGACCTCGGCGTAAAAGGCCTGCCTTCGTCTGATCCATTTTGAGTTTAATTGTTTTAACACATTGCTTGCTCATATGTTTGTGTAGACGTATATCGTATTAGCAATGCTTGAAATTGCTGCTTGAGAAATTGGAGAGAAATGTATTTGGATTATATTATAGGGCTGTTCGTTCATATTACGTTCATCTTGAAACTTTTTGAAATTGTGTAAGCTTTAGCTTTTTACAGAAAAGTGGTGTATTTTTAAAATCGTACTATTTTAATAAGTAAAAGTAACGGACTTAATTTTTTCAACTCATTTCGTTTAAAATCTAATTACTGTCAAAGTACATGACTTACTACTACACATAATATGGATGACTAAACGCAAATATCGTTATTACTAAACTAATAAAGTACTTCCTAAGTACGTAGGTGTAAATCTTTTTGGTGTATCACAGCTCAAATCACATTTTAATACACCAGAAAAACCAATCTTATAACATATTTCAAGTCAAAACAACCATAGGACAATCCACGCTTTTTGCGCTTATAAATTCTTCGGAAAATTTTCAATCGCTATTTTTTTCCGAGCTCCGTTTTTTTTTACATTCCGTTTCGGAAATCCGCGCGTAGTGTCGCGTCGCGTTTTTTTTGTCGCAGTCGCATGCACGTGCGGCCGACGTCGATTGTCGCCTGCTTTTTGTCGGCTAATCAATTTTCGAACCATGGAGCCCGTTGGGACCCATGCATACTGGCTGATAGTCTATTTTTAAATTGGCTGTGGATTTATTCGTTCGGTCAGAGATGTAGGGGTTAGTGACTTGCTTCCTATTAAACATACTATGTATATTAGATTTCAGGTCTCTGACCTATTTTTAATATCAAAGCTGAATAGCTAACTGTTTCTTGAAATGTTAAACTTTTTGAAGTTGACGTGTATTGAAGTTTCAATTGAACACTTCTCACAGAATTATCACCAATATGTAAAACTACGGAAACTCCGCCATTAAATCTACCTGTCACCTCGGCTTCTTAAATCCAGTGAACCGTCCACATTACAAGTAACAGCCCATTGTGGGCCCACAATAGTGGCAGGATCCACTTACGTGGTTTTTGGACAACAACTTTATCCGAATCAATGGATCGTTAAGTTTCAAGAGTTTTCGGTGACGCGACACTCAGCCGAGGTGCGAATTTTAACGGCTGACTTCGACAGCAAAAACAGCCGTTGATTTACTAATTGCCCTTACTTTTAATTGGATTTTCTTTAGTGAAAGGTTTTGATGTGTATTGAGGATGCCACTCAGTTCGTTTTGTGAATTTTAATAGTGACGCTTCCTTTGTTTCTTTGGAGCGATTTTGAAAATTTTTGGCGGCAATGTGGCCATCGAATTGAAGCGTAATGATTTCGTCGAACTGAAGACCTAATCGATGATTGAATGGTTGAAGATCATCACTAAATTATATTGCCATTCCGGTCCCATCTTGTTAAAGACTTAAATAAAACACGAGTTTTACTATTAAATCAAAGGCCATCAAAACTGGGAGTTAACTCCTTCCTTTACGCAGCTCATTGAAAAACTCCCACACTTTCAAATCACTTACAAAATCTGCAATTCGCAACGAGTACACCGTAGACCGTCGGATCTAATCCGAAAGCAATAAAAGCTGAAGTACGGAAGCCATCTCGTATCGATTGGTTCGCGTTTAATCGGAATTAGTATAGCTTTACTTTGTCGGGAGCTATACGATGCTGTAAAACGCAAATGTTCTAGCTACTGGTAGCTCGCAGGCCGTTTAATGGCATGCGTGATACTAAATTGTAGGATTGAGTGGGTAACTGTGGTGTGTCTTATTTTCTTGTTCAGTGCACTTGCGTAATATGTAAAGGATAAATTGTAAAGTTCCGATTTCACTTAATATTCAAGCCAAGATTTTGGCCAACCCCCATGAAACGTAGGTATCTACACTAAAATTTAAATTATACAGAATCAAGCATTCAAGTAACAGTAAATAAAAATTGTAACAAGTCCACGAGCCATACCTACCAATTACATTGAAATTACATATCATTTCGTGATTTCCCAAATATGCAAAATTATACAATTACAATTAAATGCATAACGATGGCTGATTAAACGCCATACTTAAGTCATTTGCTTGATTAAATAAGAAATAAGTAGGTACCACGTAATTTATATTTTTTATACTTTTATAGTAATTAAGTAAACCATTGCATTCTCAAATACGTGAACTTTCTTGTGTTACGTCATAAACTTGCCGCTGGACCACCATCGAAATGCTCCAAAAGACCAAATTATGTTTTTCACTTACCGAGGCTCTTATGGCCAAGGTAGAAGATCGTTTTTCCTTAATCCATCTTCCGAATAACAAAAGCCTTTTTTGCGAAGAAAATGTTTAAAATGGATGAGCATTTAATTCGATATTTTACTTGAAATTAAAATCGTATTAACGGTGCCGCAGAATTAAGACGTAAGTGAATTTTTTTGATGCAGGCTTGCAATTTGCCTGTCTCCTAGCGGCGCTGACCTGAATACGGATAATGACCGGTTAAAGTAGGCGAAGGTTGGAGAGAGGTTGAAATGGACGTGTAATCATGACGTTTAGCAGTTTCACTAAAATATTTAAATAGTAAACACTTCAACAAAGCTATAATAGAAATAAAATTGAGCACAAACCTTGAATTGTATAGAAATAGTCACAGCGACGTTGGCGCATATTTTTATCTCCTTGAATGAACCATAAATCAACCAATCACAGGCCCGTCTCAAATCTTTATAAACCAATTTCGAAATTCAAATGTAACGGACACTTGAATTAGCCAATAAGACGGCGCGCCAACATGTACATAAATCGCAGTCGCGCGCGCATCTTTTGTAATTATTCAAAATCTTGGAGGGCGACTGCTAAGGGCATATAAATCGGCCTTTAATAGTGTGGACATGGCACACAATACTACTGCATTGCCCTTACTATAAGCTAAACTTAAGTGTAACGCGGTACGCAAAATATGGCAAACTTACAAAAATTCTAGGCACGCAAAATGATGGAATGACACAATGGCCGATTTTTTTTTTTAATATCTTGAAAGCTTAAATTTATCATCAATAGCTTAATTATTTAAATTAATTATAATCAAAAGAAGGATTGAACTCAATACGATAAATTGAACGTATTATAGAAAGCTTTAATTAAACCTTAATTATGCAATTAGCTGCAGCTATTTCATCAGAACCGAATAATATCCAACGAGAATGGATTATGTGTAGTAATAATAAACTGGCAAATTACTCTTAGTATAATTTTATTATGATTACAAGTACTACTCGTTTTTAAACCGATCCCTATTGGGATAAAACCAGGTGTGCCAAAATATATGGGCGATCGAAGCCCGAAGTTTTGGACGTGGACATAGTAATAATGTGTAAGTAGTGACAGATTCTTGGCATCGCCTCTGGGCGCTAGCAACCAGTTTACTCCATAAGGAAACCGCAAATTGTAGTAGTCAAAACATATAAATTTTCGCGCCGTCATATTTTTGTAATTCCTTACGTAATTTTTTTTTTATTATCTTTAAATATGTGCTTCAGAGAAAGCAAAAAGTATTTCTTTACGCATCATTGTAATTTCCTTAAGAGTTATATCTGGTGATAATTTCATTGCTATTTTTTCTTTATCATCATATAAGACTCGTCTGCGAAATCTTCTTCCTTACCAAAAGTCAACGATACGATAATTTTTAAGTAGCCATACAAGATTCCACCCACTTTGAACCGCGGAATACCTTTATGGGTCCGTGCGACCGACTCAGTCGTAAATAGAGCAGTGTCACGCGCTCGTACAATGTACAAGCCACCCCGGGAGTCAAAACTAGCTGTTTGAATCAGTGCACTTACAAAAACGACACCAGCATACACTGTAATTTCAACTTTATTTTTGTAACTTTTAAGTTGAAAATTGATCTTCACATTTTGCATTTACTACGTTATGAATAATGTTATATGAATACTTGATTTGCTTAGTTAAAATCAGACTTGTTTGTGTGAGATAAGGTTGAGTTTTGATTGTGAAATTTTGTTGATATGTTAGTACACAATTAAAAGAACATATTTATGCAAAGCCAGCGGACTGGATGAGTCATTTTGTGTAAGAAATGGGATGCTTATGAAAACCTATCTATTGTTTTATTATAAACGAGATTAGCGTCGGTGGCCGATGTTGTTTTTGTAAATTAAGACGGTTGATTTGCATCGCAGTTCCTTGAAATGGATAATATCTTTATTTGAGAGCCGACTTAGGAATGTGCTGTGTTGGCATAATGGAATATGAGATTAAGTACTTTATCAGAATTGTTTTATATTTACCACCAATTTTGCTTATGGAGGCTGTATATTTTCAGTTACCAAGTGCCTCTACGCTAGGCAAATAATAGGTACCTACACGAAATATACAAACAAGATTGCCAATTTGAATCACATAAAGAACTTTATAGTGCAATTTTTACTAACACTTACTCGCTTTACTCGAAGCTCGCATCTGACTTCGGCCAGAGGTCAAGATTAAACAACTGTACTGAAGACCAGGTAATAAAACCCAGAGATGAAAACATCAAATATCCAGCAAAGACCACCCTTAAACTAACTTATTTAAATCCATTTCGAACCCCTAGGCTTTCATTATTAAATCTAATCGTCATTATTCCATTAAGTCCCACAACTTTTGGCCTAGAGACATACATAAATCCACTAAACGGATAGGCGTCCTAAAACCTAAGTTTATAGGGCTGAACGGATTTCCTAAAGTCCATATTTCAACGTGGACCCAACTATGACCACAGGAAGGGGTCACAGAGCTCGTGATAGTTAACAAACAAATATAGTACATAATAACGTCACTTAGAATATAAAATTATAGAAATACAACCTTAGTGATTAGGAAATAGAGATGAGTTTCAAATGACGTTCTAAGGCTATATAATGTTATGCAAAAATTAGATCTAAAGTGAAAAGTTTAAGGTTGAGTTCAGATTGAGCTAGGACTAGAGTAAGGATGTTTCATACAACAAATGAAAAGTAAAGGAGATCTCCGCAGGCGGCGCCGGGTCATACCGATAGTATCGGATGACCGAGAGGTCCCGAGGCGTCGTTTAATTGCGGGGTGCGGGTTCGATTCCCGGTTGAATCGGTGGGCGGTCAGTGGCAGCTTTTATAAATTGTCCACGCGGTAGCTACGCTGGGTGGCGAATGGTCTATGACCATGTATAAGGCTAAGAAAGTATCGGCAATACTCTCTATTTGTATTCGTAATCTTTAGTAGCTAAGTTCATTATCTTATTGAGTTAATGCTAGTAATATAAGTTTATCTGAGTACAATTTACTTTGGAATCGATAAACGGATGTAGACATTTAGATACTAATGAGGACCCCTCACAAAACTAAAGGATTAATAGTAATGAGAAACCTAATTCTCTCAAACTGCCCACTAATCCAGGAAAGTCCCAAACACCTTTTAAAATAAAACCTAAGAGCTTACGTTAACGCAATCACTTCTACAATAGCTTGATGTAATGATCCGCATACCTAATCATTACAATCACACTATTGGCGGTCAACATTTTCCTCAAATAAAGCATGTGTACCTATGTATTGCCTTTCAGATGCAGATCATGATTTCTTATTGTAACTGTCAACTTAAGGACACAGCACATTCTAATCTTCATCATTGCTCCTGTTGTAAACCCTCTCTTACATTATCCAAAACATATTCCCCCAAGAACAGTCAAGGAAATTAACATTTACAAACAGGAGGTCCTAACACAAAAATGTTTAAAATTCCACCCCCATCTCCGACAATCGGCAACAGCATCAAACAATATAGTTTGAGAGCGGCTTCACAAAGCGCGGCGCCTTTGCCTCAACATCGCACGTTCACGCAGCCACGACCGCGATAGCAGATAGCCGCTTTCACCGGGTGCTGATAAGGAGGTTCAGCTCTAAATGAGAGTTCAACACTTTGGGTTTAGGTTGGTTAAGTTGGTTATGGAATTGTGATGATTAAGTAAAGTTAATAATTTTAACATTACGTAATGCTCATATTTCTTTGCAGTTTACTTAAATAAATGGACCACATACAACTATTTTATTCATAGCATGGTCGTCACATCAATATTACAATGGGTGGCCCGAGTTGGTGACACGACGAGGAGTTAGACTTTTCTTCAGCGTCATAATTAACAGAAATTAAATAATCTTGAAATGCCTGCTATGATATCGCACACCCAGAACAACACTGTATTATGTCGAAAAATCGCAAAACTGAGTTATCTATGTATTTGAATAGCCAAAAATTTGCTGCATATCCTACGAAGACAGGCATATTTATATTTACAAAAGTACTCAAGAGATGGCGTGCTAACTCTTTATTGGTGCTGACGCGTTGCCAGAATCATACCGCGAACACAAAACTATTTCCTGTTGCAACTTATCCGCCTTAGGGAAAGCACGCAGGTTCTCGACGCAACAGTGAATTATTTTGTGATAGTGAGGTGTTGTTGAATGTAGGGCTAAAATTACTCCGAGTTATTTCGTTTTAATTCAGTATTGGGCACTGTGTTTATACAACGTGTTTGACACTATTTCGAAATAATACCCTGTTGGTGATGAAGGAATGTTAATTTTTTTGTATTATTCGAAAATGATTCAGTATTGTTCGTAAAAAGTGAAAATCAGTGAAATAATGCAGTATTGATGGTAGATTTAAATGATGACCTAATTTTGTTAAAAAAATCATAATAAATATTTTATATACGCAGACTTGTTACTTATATAATAATTTAAAAGTAATATAATTCTAATTTGTTTTGTACCATATTTACAACTAGATAAAATACTTTTTTCGAAATAATGCACTGTTGTTGAATAAATCTAAATTGTCATTGTTATTTCGCAGATAATGAAGGAACGACGACTTTGACGAGGTGAATAGGAGAATTCAGTTGGGTTGGGCTGCATTTGGGAAGCTACGTCGAGTCCTAACATCGTCGATCCCACAGTGCCTAAAGACAAAAGTCTTCAATCAGTGCGTCCTGCCTGTCATGACTTATGGAGCCGAAACGTGGACACTGACGGTACGGCTGGTCCACAAGTTTGAAGTCGCTCAGCGGACTAAGGAAAGAGCTATGCTCGGCATTTCTCTGAGGGATCGCATCAGAAATGAGGTAATCCGTCAGAGAACCAAGGTCATCGACATAGCCCACCGAATCAGCAAGCTGAAGTGGCAGTGGGCTGGCCATATTAACCGAAGAACCGATAACCGTTGGGGTAAACGAGTCCTAGAGTAGAGACCACGCCTCGGCAAACGTAGTGTAGGACGTCCTCAGGCACGGTGGAGTGATAACTTACGCAAGACGGCTGGCAGGAGCTGGATGCGAGAAGCTAAAAATCGATCTCAGTGGCGTGCACTTGGAGATGCCTATGTCTAGCAGTGGACTGTGATAGGCTGATGATGAGATAATAAAGGGCCGATGTCTTTTGTTAGTGAAGTAGGCAATGGAAGTAACTACAGAAGAAACCACATCTTCTATTCAACAAGGCAGCGGGGAAAAAGAAACCGAAAATAAATCGTGTGCAGCATCGACCGCTGGTACCTACGTCAGCGGTGGAGGCATCAGTCGATGAAGTACACGATAGGGAGGTACCTGCTTCTTGTGGTGACAAATGCAAGTTGAAATCATCATCATCTTCATCATCTCAGCCATAGGACGTCCACTGCTGAACATAGGCCTCCCCCTTAGATCTCCACAGATACCTGTTGGAGGCGACCTGCATCCAGCGTCTTCCGGCGACCTTTATAAGGTCGTCTGTCCACCTTGTTGGTGGACGTCCTACGCTGCGCTTGCTAGTCCGTGGTCTCCACTCCAGCACTTTTCGACCCCATCGCCCATCCGCTCTGCGAGCAATATGGCCAGCCCATTGCCACTTCAACTTGCTAATCCGGTGGGCTATATCGGTGACTTTAGTTCGTCTACGGATCTCCTCATTTCGGATTCGATCACGTAGAGAAACACCGAGCATAGTAGAAATGAAAGTCTAAAATAGACGAGTTGGTACGACAAGACATTTTTAAACAGTTTTGGCAGTTGGGTAATTTAGAGAGGCAAAGAGTTTTTTGATAAATACTGTCTTGTTTTAATATTTTATTATGATTATTTCAGCGAAATTTGCCTTTTTTGTTTAATGATTAAGAGAAGATTGTTCTGTTGTTTTTTATTTGAGTATTACATGTAACAAGTAATGGTTTATGTTTAAAATATATACCTAATGATTTTGTTAAAATTTCGTGATTTATTTCATTGTTAATAGATCTTTTCCTGAAAACAAAACAAATAAGCCTTTATTGTTCATTGAATCTTTACACAAAAACTGTAGAATAATAGTGCATTATTTCATAATTAATCAGTAAAAAAGACATAACTCGAAATAATACTTTTTCATTTCATTCTGTCAGTCCGAAACAGTGAAGTAAAAAAAGGCATTATTTTGGTTAATTAACGCATTTAGAATTTACTGCACTGTATAATCCTGACACTCATAGGATTCTTCACAAATAATGTGCAAGACATTCACAAAAACTGCGACGTAAAGTGAGATAACACTTTTTCGTCAATTCTGAAAAATAAGCTATTTTGACTTAGTGCAGTGTTGTTCTGGGCGTGCGATATGTTCTAAAATAGTAGAATGATCAAGTGTTACGTTACGCTAACACCAAAATTATAAAAGCATGTTCATTTTATCATGTCTGCTTGGCGCAAGGAATAGTTCCACTACCGAATTCATTAAACTTAATTTTTAGCAGATAATGATTTCCAAAACATTCAGACAAGTCAGTCAAAATTCACAAAACCCAAATAACATCATCCAAAAAAAACCGCACTAGTAACGAAAATAACCCTTGCAACCCAAGGTCAAAGGCCTACAATGAAACATAGTGACAATACCTACAGTACCGAGGATGTGTGCCGGGAAGCCGACACGGATGTCAAATATTGACTCGAAGATATTGTATGAGCGGCGGCGACTTGACTCACAGACAGACAGACAAGTTTGTGACAATACATGTTTGAACTGGAGTAAGAGTAGCAAACTGTAGACTAAACAGTCGGCCGACAGTTGACCCGATAGTGAGCAAAAATAAAAAAAAATCTTGAGTCGGTCTGATACCGGCTAAATACCCGATCTTTGTAATGTGCGTACTACCATTCATCTTGATGATCTGATTTATGAGCGCAAACAAACTATCGGCAGACTAAAAGTTTGTGGTGTGCGAGTACTCTAAAAGATAGAAGTGTGATGTAAATTTTGACATAGTTTAGTTTACGTTAGATTACTCTGCTGGCGCCACATGAGATATTGAACTTACACTTGTTTTCCTCTACTTTATAAAACTCTGAAGCTTTTATATAAAGTTCTCAAGAAGGAATATGAACATAAGCGCTTACCAACAAAATAAAAAATAGAATTCTCACAATTTTGACATCGTGAAGTAATGTTTGGCAAAGGATTATGTATATTGTAATATACCTAATCCATCTGGTTAAAAAGATGAAATATCTAAAACCAAAAATCGATCAATGATAATATTGTGGATAGTAAAAATAAAGACAGACATCGTCCTGACTAAATAGCGGAAAAAGTATTTACGTACACGTATAAAATTAAAATAGAATAAAACCTACCCTTCCAACAGTTATCTAGTATGTTAATTAAACTGATTCAATTAGTAAACAAGACCAGGCTTGCGACAAGATAAGAGCAAGTACGGTGATCAACACATCTGCATAATAAAAAAAATAGGTTTTACACAACTTGAAAAAAAAACAAATTCTCATTTATAAGTATGAATGACAACTAAAGCTAAATATTCTTTATGTATATGTATACAAGGTGTTGATTTGCATTTGTGCCATACTTCAGGAGGAGGACATAAAATACGTAAATAATCGATTGGAATTACAGTTGACGGGAAATAGCTAATATGCACTGCTTTTTTTGTCATTGTAATGTCATAGTATTTCAGAAGTAATCCAATTTTATGAATGAAATTTATGAATAATCGTTGCGTATGCTTTGTGTTTGCGTTTGTGTGAGGGCGCAGTACAGTTTTAAGGCCAGTAACACACGCGCCAAGTTTAAATACGGCAAGATGACATTGACGGATTTCCGAAAAAAAATTAAAATCAAACAATTTTGTACCAATTTTTTTGTTGATTTGGGTTGAGAATCATTAGTATAATTACGTCCTTGACTATGGCACGGATGCAAATCAACAGCTTGTATTAATATGCCTAATCCACTGTAATTCAAATTAATTGTAACACTACGTCAGTTTTGAATACAGTCTTGATTTTTTACCATTTTATCGTTTTTACATCCTCCTCAGTTTCTCGATGAAAAAATAACTAAATACCCTAATCATAAGCCTACAAAATTCACTAATGAAGCTAAAACATAAAATCACTAAATAAAGTAATCAAGACCCATTTAATAAATTGACATAATTAAACTCAAATCTAGAGATAACATAATTGATTCCGTTCATTTAATTCGAAGCCCACAGTTAACTTAATTGATTTCATCTGATTCTTTCCGCCTCGGTACCAAGGTTCTGCTAACAGAGAATTTACATACATTTTACATTTAATAAACTTTAAATAACAATTGCTGGCTAATTGAGTAATGTTTTAGCAATGATTTTGATAAGTAAAAAGTAAAAAAAAACAGTCCTAATTGACGGAATACTAAGTTATGTTTTAGGTTTTTAAAATGGCACTAGAGAATCGATTTAAAAAATTACTTAACCAAAACAAATATGATCTTTACTTTCGATTTTTTTACATGCCTTTCAAAAAAGCATTTCAGCAACTTATTCGTCGAAGCATCGTTAACTGGCTATACCTAGAGGAGACATTGGGTAAGTCCTAATACTAAAGTACTTAAGGCAAAGCTATTCGAAATTTTTAAAAGCAGTACGAATATTTTCCCATCCCAAAAAAATCCCCGAAAAACCATACAAAATTCGCAACTCTTATCGTCCAAAAAGCAAACAAACTCGCCCACCGCGCAGAAAGTAGCAACTGCAAAATCCGATGCGATATTTAACGCTTTGCGATACATAATTATTATGACAGGACAATGCTGTGGCGACGACAAGACAGCTGTTTACATCCTGTAACGAATACTGCGGGACAAAATGTGATAGCATCGTACGAACGTTTTGTATCGCATTAATCTGGATTGTTATTGTGCGCGCCTTTTGATGTTTTTCTTGTTTTCTTTGTAATAGATGTAAATGTGAGGTTGTGTTGGGTTTTGTTGTGAGGGAAGAAATAGTGATTCATAGTTTTTGTTTGTAGTGGTTCAAGTAGAAGAAAGTTTAAAGATCTAAAAATTTTGAAGCTTCTTTTTGACAAGTTTGAAAATAAACTGTAGAGTGCATCCTCCGAGCTTTTTTCCCAATTATGTTGGGCTCGGCTTCCAGTCTGACCGGATTCAGCTGAGTACCAGTGCTTTACAAGAAGCGACTGCCTATCTGACCTCCTCAACCCAGTTACCCGAGCAACCCGATACCCCTTGGTTAGACTGGTGTCAGACTTACTGGTTTCTGACTACCCGTAACGACTGCCAATGATGTTCAATGACAGCCGGGACCTACAGTTTAACGTGCCATCCGAAACACAGTCATTGGTGTCTAAGATATACTTAGAAAGTACATACAAACTTAGAAAAGTTGCATTGGTACTTGCCTGACCTGGAATCGAACCCGCGCCCTAATACTTGAGAGGTTGGTTCTTTATCCACTAAGCCACCACGACTTTTTAAAAATAAACTGTAGAATAAGTTTATTAAAAATATAGACCATACATTCAACAAAAAGGCCTAATTACAAATTAAGACAGTTTACTTTTTAAGTTATCCAAATCGCCTATTCTGGCCATACCAAAAAAAATCATAACGACGTCTAAATAGTCACACGCCGGAAATAAAAGACGTGAAATGACACAGAAAGAAAAAAAAAAACAAAACTAACTGCAAAACAAATTCAAATCTCCTCGTGGAGCAGGTTTTTTCGACATTGTTAATAACAAAGTGAGGTGTGGGCGTAGCGTAGGTGTGTCACGCAAAAAGGCCCCAACTTTAAATTGCTGTTTTTGTGATAAATCAAAAGTCTGCCTCCTGACCCCGACTGGGCCGTTTGTTTTCTTGTTTGACCATCAAATTACGTATTTACATAACGATGAATCAGAGAAATTAAGTTTCCCGTTTTCGGTTAAAATTTTGGGCGTAGGTAAATAACGCTTTTTGATTTTCGAAAATTGTGTTTATAACGTTTTAGTAAAGGATGTTTTTTATTTAAAATAATCATTTCCATTGCCATTTTTTTAAACGCACATAAAGTTTTATTGTTCGACTGCATCGTAATTAAACTCAAAAAATCCCTATAATAGTTGACCACATTAAACTTTAACACTCAAAAAAAAACAATAACATAGAAATCAAAAGGTCTTAACAATACACAACAGAGTCCAGTGCCCCAATCCATCTTCCCGTTCATATTAACTAATTCAGGTCTGATATTTATACGTTGCTATGGCAACAAAGGGTAACCCAGATAAGGGCCTACAGTGGCTTAATAAATAACGTCATATTAGAGTCGGCATAAACCGCAGCGTGGGCGGGACTTGGCCCAAGGTTTTTACTTAGTTTTTTTAGTGGTATATTAACTAGGTTATGTGTAGATCACATGTTAGAACGTTTTAGAATAATTTATTGGGAAATTAAAAGTTTGAATGTCGAAATGTGAAGACAAAAGTTGAAGTGTTTTTTTTATTTGTTGAGCTATAAAGTTGAATGTCAGTTTTGCATTTGCATTTTGACGTAGATTAAAAGTAAATTAATAAAACAAGTTATAACCTACGCTTTTAAAATTATTTATTTTTTTCATAACATTTCTCATTAAACCACTACTTAAAGCTCAGTCATACCCAAACGACGTATTTAACTAAATAAAAAATGACCAATACCGTTCGATAAGGATCAGTAACGCCCTCATGCAGTTGCGTCGTTCAACAATGGATGCTGAATGAGGTACATTAATATTGCGTACGATATCATCTAATGAGCACTGTAAGTGTAGGTTAAACGCCAGAAAATAATACAACTAGTGACAGGTCAGGTAACCCACTATTATTTTACACCATTGAATGATTTCGCAGCACGCAGCACGTGCTTTGGGATTTTCATCACTACATGTTTTTAAAATTATTCATCTGTTTAAGTGGAATGGGTCTCAGTTAACCATCTTACAATTAAGAACCTATATGCACCAAAACTCTTTAAAGTGTAAGGTCTATTATTGTATTTGCGCTACATCAAAGGAAAGCGGTTGTTTGTTCGCTTGAACGCTGTAAACTCAGAAACGACCCGATTTGAAAAATTCAGTGTTAGATAGCCCATTTATTGTGAAAGCCCATATATAGGCTTCTTTTTATCCATTTTGGCGGAGAAGTTCCCATAGGATGTCGGTTGAAACGCTGGCAAAAGTGAGGTAAATAAAATCCTTCCATGCTAGACAGCTAGCTTGTGACAGACAGCTTACTAACTTCAAAGTACCTAATCCTTGTGTACTAGAAACAGACCAAATAATTTGACCTTCTAACAAATCAATCAAGTCAAAACCCAGTAGCGATTAGACTCACAGAAACTCGATGGCTATCAACATAATGAGCATTGTAAACACCGATTGTTATTAATATCTAAGATCGTTCGCGTGTCCGTGCATTTGTCAATCTTGATAAACCAGATCAGACCGGTTTAACATTTGAAGATTTATTGTCAAAATGAACTTTACGTTAGTTTATCATTGGAGAGTTGTAGTGTCATTGTTTTGTTATGCAATTTATTTGGAATAAGGATTCATTTCTTTGTCTGCTTGTATTTGTATCGTGAGACCAAAATATAAGCAAAATTTTAGGCATTGACGTTCGATAGTTGTAGAACGTGTTAGGAGAAGAAGAAGCTGACCAATGTAGTGAAAACTATTTATTTGCGGATGGTTATGAATCATTTACTTATGTGGGTTATAAATAGATACATTTGAAAAATACCTCGCTGCAGGAATTATGAACTATCGTAAGTCATTTTGCGATTATATTGTGGCCAACAATGACTTGAATTTTAATACACTGGCATTAAAATTGTAACTGCTATTTTCAACCTCCATGAAAAAAAATCACAAAAAAATATCGAAAAATCCTTCATTACTCAACAAAAGCTCAACATAAGTAAAAGGTACAAACCCAGTGAGTTATAAGTGAAGCACAAACATTATACGGGATTGGCTGTTCCCCAGTTATCACTAATTAAGCGGAGAGCACTAAACAGCGCGGTGGGCGTGGCATGGGAACCAACTACCCGGGTTTACGTTACTCTGTTACTGTGTGGGTTAAGTTGGGAGAACTCAGCGGAGTTAAACCTCATTAGAAATCATGAAGAATAGGTTAAGCGACACCTGACAGTATTTATCATCTGTTTTACGTCAAAGAATTGATTAGGAAGCAGTGTATGCTGAAGATAAAGTAAGGTGGCGGACCCGGGGTAGGCATTTGTACAGCAGTGGACGTCTTTCGGCTGACACGCCGAATTGATTAGGTAACTATTCTTTTAAAGAGTACCTAGCAAGTTTTAGAAAACTACCTAGTATTGTTTATGTACAACAAGTCGGCTATCTTTTTCAGAACTCAGAGGGTTTCATTTGAACCTATATACTGTAATTATAATTTATTAATTATATCAACCCTACAGAAAATGCAGGTACAAGCCTCTATAGAAAATTTGGAATTAAATTTTCTTTACGTGTTTTGTCTTTTCTAATAAACCAAGTCGTATATAACACCTCTATAGTTACTTCTTAAAAACTACATCAACAAAATCTTTGAAATATCTCCATTTAATGAAGCTCTATTCTGAAACCCAACCCTCCACGGATCCCGACTTGCACCCCACCCACCGCGTTAAACGCTAATTGTAAGTTAAACCAACTTAAGTGGCAAACGAGAGGAGTAATTGTTTTACACTGTAAGCCTTTTGAGCTTGAAGATGATTGTTTTTCCTATTAGCACCTGTATATAATTCTTCTTTTTTTTACAAGCTTGGGCCTTAATATTGGTGGCATAATTGGTAGGAGAGGGGTGAAGTCATGCGTGGGGAAATTGTACAGATGTAAAAGTTTTTCGAAGGCTCTCGATAGGTGGCTGGAACAAGGGGCTAATTCAGAAGTTGCTTCTTGAAACTTCCATGAGCGTTTTGGGGCTGTCTTCTGTAAATATTGACGTTATAAAAGTGCTGTGTCTTTGAATTTTTTTAAGAAAATTATTTCGTAAAATCCTGTGTAAAAAAAAAACTAAATACAAAATATTTTAAATTTAAAGGCTTCAATTTCTGTCGTATTTTTGAAGGGCACAGGAACAAGCCCTGATATTTATCAAATCAACCAGATTATTAACCCAAATGCAGTTCTTAAGCAAAGTACAAAACTTAAAATATTTTCTACCTCCAATCTACATGATCTACGTCCATTTAAGTCGTAAAATAAAATATCTAGAACAATACATGCCCTCCAAGACAAAAGATTACAACAAAAGGAGTAAGTTCGGGCCATTTGCGCAACCTTTTGCATAAAGGAGCGTAATGTTAAAATTAACGCGAGCTGACGTACCCTTGACCGCAGACCGGTGAATCATATAATCGTAATGGTAAGTCAAATAAGAAGGTTCACATAAATAAAGTTTCCAAAGAAAAGGGGCAATAGGTTGCTTATGAAGCTCA
Source organism: Helicoverpa assulta (assembly GCA_963856015.1). Lineage (NCBI taxonomy): Eukaryota > Metazoa > Arthropoda > Insecta > Lepidoptera > Noctuidae > Helicoverpa > Helicoverpa assulta. The sequence continues at coordinate 12,111,936 of CAWLCW010000026.1, read as the reverse complement.
CTGAATTGCTAATATTTTGCTATAGTATAAACCTTGCGAATTACATCATAGAATATATCTGTGTACTTTCTCATCACCAGCCTTTTTCACTGTACACACAGGGTACAAGCCTCTTTTCGAACAGAGAAGGAATGAGCATTAATCACCATGATGGCTACATAAGCATCTTAGAAGATACACATAACTTACAAAAGCCACATCGACACTTACACTTACTCAAACATAAAATTCTATGCCTGGCTACAGCACTTGAGATTTATATTTCAATGACGTAAAGTTAGCCTTCTGTTCTTAGTTACATACGTTGTAACAATTTGCTGAGCTTCACAAGGGCGAGATGCAGCGGTAACTGATAAACTTTTTAATACAAGAAATTAAGCTTATTTGGGCGCGAGATTTATTCGTTAATTAATTGATTAAGACTCCGTTTGTTACTTCTGCTTAATCAGTCAGATAGTTATCTACGTACTTAATGTCTGATTGAAGAAGTTAATTATGATGCTGTAGTTAATGTAAAAAGAGAAAATTACCTGTTTAGTTGGAATAGATTTTATGAGGATGTATTTATAATTTTAGGTGTGGGTGTAGGTACTGTTTTAGAAATATGGGTTACAAGGCCTTGTTTTAGCAAGACTTTTTATAATATTTTCTTTACAGCTTTCTTCATACATCAAATTTATGTAGAACATGGCAATAAAAATATAGTTTTACAGTTTAACACTATATTTTCTTAGTAAATAATTTACGTCTAACAATTTCCTTTGAAAGAACAGTTTTTATACACTTTCTTTCATCTCATTTCGACTGCTTAATTGCAGTGGCCTAGTCAATATAAAAAATAACGATGAATCATTATTTCTAAAACACACAAATGTATCTTCGGGACAGACCTCAAGTAAGTAAACTGTAGTGACGTAAAACAAAGATACATTAAGTCCACTTTACTCCTACGCATCACGAGTTACCTTTGCTAACTAATTTTAGATACAACTTTGAGTATGAATTAGTCAAACTACCCTAGAAGAAAAGCGCATCTCTAAAACGTGGCTATGGCTAATACAGGTGACTCTGGAGCTAAAGAAAGCATGATATATGTAATACTGCGTAAGAACAGACCTCATATACGCTTAAAAGTAACCTGCACTGTTACTGTTACAGCCTTTTCATCGTCCCACTGCTGGGCACTGGCCTCCTCTCACACGGAGATTGATTGAGCATTAATCACCACGCTTGCTCAATGCGGGTTGGTGATTTCAGACTATATATAGTCCAGGTTTCCTCGACATCTTTTCCTTCACCTTTTTATCCTGCACTACTTCATGAAAAACTTCCATTCATAAATATGTGGCTTTCAAATCGCACATGCGGCACACGATTCCTACTGCAATTAACAGTACCATTTCTTGCGCTCTATAACCCATCTCAATACCCTAACAGTAACATAATACATGAGACTTACTCCAACATCCAAGAGCTTAGAATCAAAGGTTAAACCGTCCGTTTTAATACAAACACACAAACTTATCTAATGTTACGAAGGCTTCGCATTCACTCGCTTTTGTCACAATAATGACGTCATTCGTATTAAATTGTGAGGAGCTTGGAACAAAGCACGACGTGGTTGATCAAAGTGAAGTTGTGTTTGCTGAGTTCTGTCTGCGGGTGGGTCACCATCTGTGTCTGAGACTAATCTATAGCTCAGAAAGCACTTGAAACTGTGAGTCCTTAGTGTAATTTGCAATTGTATTAACATCCGGGACTTACGGCTCCTATCTTTAACAATCGTAAGAAATAGTCAGATGCCCAAAAAATATGAAAACCAGTCTTACAAAGGGGTATCGTGTAAAGTCAGGTCAGGTAGATAGGCAGTCTAAGACCTAATACTCACCCCAAGATATTGAAACAGGGCTGGGCCAATGAATTCATACATTATTGTGTGCATCTTCAACACGTAGGCTGTTAGTCATAGATCAAGATTTGGCATTATATTGTTCGAAGTGCTAGATGCTAGGAATTTTGTGGTCCTTTGATGTGTTCAAACATCCATTAAATCGACAAAACAATTACGATTTATTGTCGCCCTAGAACGATTGTAGTGTCAATTGGTGTTGCTTATATTATTGAATCCATTATAAAACGCCGTTTCAATCTTTATGACCCGTGAATATTCTAGCTTCAGAGATTTTGCAAAGTTTATATACAGCCTAACTAGTTGTTTCCTCTCATCTTTGCTTATAAGCAGGTGTAGCTTTCATTCATCATAGCACCCATCACATTCGTATATCATATTCACCTAGGAGCAGCCGCCGAGGCTAAAGTTAGGTGTAACCATTGACATATATTCTAGCGATAGACAAGAACATCCATACAAATAATTTACCCGCTTATGTCGTCTTTTGACATCTTGTTGACGTATTGTGACATCTAGTCATCCTCATTGATGTTAATCGCAGAAGTGACATAATATGTTCGCTCGTATTTTGCCTACATTTTTCATTACTCAAAAAGTTTATATCTAAGTGAATTCAAAATCATGTAATATATCAAAAAGTTTATTTAAATCTAAGTGAATGCAAAATCATGTAATGTATTAAAACCAGGAACTTATTTTTAGGGTTTTTTAATATTAATTACGATGTTTTTTTTCTTAAGAGGGCTTTCACAAATTTTCGCGAATTTAAACGCGCTGATATATGTTGTAGTGTTTTTACAGTAGCGAAATACATACGAGGTCATATTATTTTTTCTTGAAAGAAAGAACATACCATGACAAAGTGAAGTCTGTTTTCATTGATATTTTACCTACTGCCAGTTTTATGGCACATCTGTTTCTGCACGATTTTCTTAATCCATAATTTAAGATGGCGGGCGGGAACAAATTAATGCATATTTGTAAAATTGAATTATAAATGAAAAGTATGATATACAAGCGTTGTAATAGCATGAACAGCGTGTAATTTTACTAACTTGACTCTCGAATAGTTTATATGTGTAAGTTTATACCTTGATATGTATTTTCTATTTTATAATTGTCGTTTCATAGACATCCGTCTGACGCAGGTGTCAAAATCGCTCTGATTTGCCATTTTGGGCAATGCATAGTCTGCAGTGCATTTCAGTGTGGTAAGCTTTTTGTTCGGAACGTTCTATCTAGTACGTAGTACATATATATCGATGGGTGTAACCTATTTCTCACCGGTTTTTTGGTCTTCTTTATGTACTCCCTTATACACTTCTTTATGTACTTAGCATATGAAACAATACAATGGCAAGTTGTAGTCACATTCTATTGATTTAATCAATAATTTTTTTATCAACTTATAAGCCAAGAAATGTTACTTATTCTGTATTGATCTTAAAGTTAAATGTGGTTACTTGTCGAAGTAAACGTCCATCGCATATTAAAAGGGTTAAGATTTGACCTCACGACCTTTTGTTGACAAGTCAATAGCGTCGCCTTTGGTATATTATCGCCATACATCTTTCAATACGGTGATTGCAATAGTGATTCATAGATGAGTATTAACAAAAACATATCATTATACCGATATACGATGTATCGTGCAATTGCTTGCAATAAGATTGAATAGATCTAACTGGCCGATTTCAATTTTGTATACTTAATATTAAATTTGAAGTATGTTGGCCGGTATGACAGGTAAACAGAACCGTGAAAGTTCGACAACTACTCTTACCAAGGGGTTTCGAGTTGGCCAGATAACTGAGTGGCAGTTGCTCCATGTGAAAAATTAGTACTAACCGTTAAACTGAAAGTTAAACATAACATATTAAGGAAAAGGCTCGGTAGATTAACAAACTTAAAGAGTGTATTTGGCATATCTGTGTCAGTCATGGAGTTTCTTGGCCGTTCTTCTCCATAGGAAGCTACTTTTGGAATGGGCAACTAGAATCAACCTTATTTATAATTTTTGACGTTCATAAGTGCTTGTAAAGGCCTAAATGAAATAAATGATTTGATTTGATTTGATTTCAGTCTACAGAATAAAGATTAAAAAATAGTTTTGATCGATTTCAAATCTAAGGGCTATTTAAACAAATCAATCAGCAAAATTAAATCAAATGCCCAAAGAATACCTACCATATTTTAGTTCATGGCATGATATCACCTTTCACCCTGAACCTATTCTCAAACCTTGACGAAATTTCACACAATGACAACCTCGACTCGTGCTAAACACAGGACACTAGGTTCTACCTGGAACCGAGTGAGTCACCGTGATGTTTTCACACTCCTCACGTACATTGTGTGTTTAGTCAAGCTGTAGTTATCTCAATTGGTTGCTGTATATGGATTTGAATGCTACAGTTTGGTTTGCATATGGTATGTTCGACCCCGTTATTTTCTAAAGAATCTGTATTATAAAATAGGTTTTTGAAAGTTTCATAATTCTTCTAATACTGATTCAAATATAATTGGTTACAATACGATGCTACTAATTTCTATCTAACCATTACGTTTTGTTTTCGAAAATAACCGACTTCCAAAAGGGGAGGCTCTGATAGTGTTTTTTTACAGAGACATAAGCCATGAATTTGACTTTACTATTCATGAATTTGATCAAGCTCCCTATTGTACCGAATCGAGAGCTTCTTCAATCTTAAAAATTAAGTAGGTACATTAATTGTCCTCCCATCCAAAAATGAAGGCTAGCCCCTAGGCGCGAAATATATGTTAATAAATTCCATTAACCCAATGCGAACTTACATAAGGATGAGCACGACCACCAAGTAAATCTGAGGACTTTCACCCACTGACAGCACACTTTATTAACTGAACAACGCCACAGAGTAAAAATATCAGTGTATTAAAAGTAAACTTTCACGTGGGGTGTTATCTTGCGTTGCGAAGTTTGGAGTGTAAAAGTTTCGTATGGATAATTATGTGCACACCTATGTATTTGTTGTTGTTTCTTTTTTTGTGAAGAAAATGCCTGGAGAGTATTGTGGTTTCAGATTTTAGCTTCTTTCAGCTTTTATTTTGTTTTAATTGTGCGGCGAACTACGTCGTACTTAAAAGCGAAATTTCTACATAACCTGCTATCCAATGCAAGCTTTAGATAGTACCTATACATATAATCTAGATTTTTGCTCTCATATGTCTTTTTTTGCTATTAACTATCAATATTTTAGTCATTATTTTTAATTTGCATACTTTTGTGACTAACCTGTGGTCACTCGGAATAATTTTGAATTTCGGAAGTAATGCTGATTCTGGTCTCTCCCGAATTTACTCGATAAGATTATTGTGCAACGATTCCTTTCATGATACTGTTATTCGATAAAATCAGCAGAAAGAAATATAAAAAGAAGCAACATATTGCCACTTCATTACAAACAGATCTTTGGCTCTTCGCTGAAACAAAAAAATGCAGACGAGATTCGCTCGAAAGTAATATTACAAACTAGCTTTCTCCCGCGGTTTCACCCGCGTCCCGTAGCCGGATGGTGACAAAATCTTTCCTTTTTTTCCTTCTCCCGGGTCTAGTTTACCTCTCCTCTAATTTTCAGCCAAATCGGTCAAGCCGTTTTCATGTTATGTCGTGACAACGGAAAGCGGGTTTCATTTTTATATATATAGATTAACTAGCTTTCGCCCGCGGTTTCACCCGCGTCCCGTAGTCGGATGGTGACAAAAAATAGATGTTGGCCGATTCTCAGACCTATTCAATACGCTCACAAAATTTCATGAGAATCGGTCAAGCCGTTTCGGAGGAGTATGGGAACGAAAACTGTGACACGAGAATTTTATATATTAGATGTAAAATATTAAGTACCTACCTATAGACCAAACCTGTAGGAGATGGGTTAAATCACTTTCTCCAAAAATCAAATGAGTAAGTTATACCTGATTTAACGTCTGTACAGTTTCTTTAACAAAGACTATCTTTATAAATCCATAGTTTATATCTACTTAAGAAACTATATGAGCACATGTTCACTGCACATACATTTTAACACGTGCATCAAATACCATTACTTTTATTCAATAAGAAGTTGATACTTTTTGTTTGAACCATTCATTTCATTGTTCTGCTAACTAAAAACTTCAGCGTAACTTAAATAAGTGATAAAAACTTACAGTTGTTGCGTGTCAAAATTAATAGTAACGAATGTACGTGATCGTAAATACATAACTACTATTAGTGAGGAGAAGCCTGAGTTGAAATTATTGGATAAAGATATGATAGTGAATGGGAAAATTCTGCCGCAACTCTTTGTAAGTTTCAAATATATGAGAATAGCAAAGATTATTTCAAATGTGAAAACCATAAAATGTACGGATAAAACCAGTGAGTATCAGCCCAGTATCAGTATAAGTTTCAACCCGTCTTATAGACACGGAACCCTAAAAATCAACAAACAACACCTGCCCATTTCAAAAACATACACTTAATAATCATCACATATACATCACGGTTCACAAATCATTGCGCTAGAGCCCACTAAGTTGCGCTAAGACGAACTAAGATGCGCTAAGTACACATGATTGAAACACTTCATTATTAAGCGCCAAACAGGTGCAGCGCTCGCGCAGTCATGATGCTAGCCGCGCATTGTCTGCAAATTGGCATAAGTTAATCTCATTGGGTATGGATAACGAGGTTGTAAATATTGGTTATATTCTGTTATGATAATATAAGAGTTATGTATGTTGTAGTGTAATAACTGTTTATGGGTATCTAATTATAAGACCGTTAATTAGGCAAGTTATACTCAAGTAAACATATGACAATCAGATACCTATCTTTCCATTCCTAATTATCACTCTAATCTGACCCTGGACTATGAACATTGTTTGACGGAATCCAACTGACTGGAATCTCTTACTTTCAATGAAAGTTTGGGTTAATTTCAAAAAACTCCGCAGCCGCGATTATCGCGACAATCGTACATAAAGTACTCGATAAATAACACATATGGATTTTAGTCGGTAAAAGTTTCACTCTCCCTCCCGATACACCCAGTGGGAAGGGTCATGATGATTCCCCAACTCAAAAAAGGTGTAAATTTATTTTACTTGCCAAAACTATAAACGCTTATATCAAATGGATCTTGTACGCTTATTTTCTCAGGTCCTACTTAAAAGGCTACCTAACCCACTAACCTATATTCCCTGTCAAAGATGACAACACGAGATATCTCCACAAACAGCTGATAGGAACATGTTGCATGTTTCATTAACACACGCGAGCAGATCAATGCAGGGGACCGTGTCAAACACGGAATTAATTAACAGGATACTGGATGCGACACGCTTGACAACCCACTGTTGTTCTAGACTTATGTCCTGACAATCTGTCAATTGCGTGCATCTTCTGACAGCTTCTGTCGGCATAAACGTCACAGGAATAATGAGGCTTTATGTTGTGTATTTTTTTTTGCCAGGTGTAATGATTAAATGGCAAAAATCTATAATTCATCAACAAACAACCGAAATAATCATGAAGCATTGTGTACAGCAGTAATAAGCATTAAGGTTCCACTTCTCGTTACACAATAAATATTCAAACACATTTGAATTCAGAATTGAAAATTACCATCACCACGACACATTGAATTCAAATTTTATTTTCCCGAAATGTTGACGACACCTGCCTCAGTTTACGTCTCACTCGCATCTAATCCGATTAAATTGGGAAAAAAGATAAAGTTTGAATAAATATTCATAGTGCAATAACCGTTAAAATAATTTAACAATAAAAGAGTACGTCATGGTTAAAAGTGCGAGCCACTGGCATTGTTTCGACGAACAGAAAAACTTCCGTAATTATTTTAATTTCAATAATGTACCTTCTTGATTGAGCGTAACAATGCGGCAATTGTTTTAAGTAGATTTCTTTTTATTTCGCGAATTCAAGCATGATGCATCTCAAGATTGCTGCTTTAATGAAAATGTAGAAAAAATGCGTTGAACGACATCTGTCCCACCATGAAGTCTTTAAGCAACCAGAGTTTTTTTTAAGCGCGATCAACAAAAAATATAATTTAATTGATTAATGCTATCAGATCAGTTGCTTCTCGGAAGCGTTTGCGCGTACTGTTATAATATCGCTGTCAGGAAAACTTTTCATATAGGTTTTACTTGAGAAACCAAGAAAAATGCGAGCCTCGTTAGACTTCGGTATTGCAATTCTCTTTTAAACTGTCTAATTGATCCGCGGCCAGCAAACGTTCGGATCTCACACCGGCCCCAAGGATAAATTAAAGCCAGTAAGTTTAACGAAAGGCTCCCCGCGGACTCATGAATTGTTAATACAATTTTAATTAAACTTCATAAAATTAACATTGAGTCCCAGCAAAAAGCCGGCACTCACAGCCGCCAAACTCGATTTGACGAATCATTTTTTTATCCACCAATGCGATGTAATTAAATGTCTTCCAGACTCGAAGCGAATACAATTTACATAGAGTTGATTAGATTTCATTACGAAGATAGACTGTAACGTGAAACAAAATAGCTTAACTAATCTATGCAAACAAGTTCGAAATAAAGATATTCGATTCAATTCTGAAAGTCGGTAGTCGATAGCACGCGGTAAATTGTCACCTGTCAAAAGTTAAATATCGGTAGTTCGAATGGGCAGCACAATTCTGTTTTTTAATCGATTTTTGAGACTAAACATGCGCTGTCAGTGGAAGTTTGCACGATCGCTCGTGTCCGCAAGATGTCAACTGTATGCAGCAAATTGTTATCGATGAAAAACCGCAGTAAGAACATGCGGTAATTTATTTATGCTGCTCGTTTTCTTCTTTAATTTTTTGTTGGTTGCAGAGCGTTTTACTTTTGCGGTGGCACAAAAAGTCTGCTGACAACAACGTGACTTAAAACTTGATGTGATATGTGACTTTCTTTTACAATACTTTGGAATTCACGATTGGGAAATTCAAAAATATTTTTTGATACACTTTCGGCCGCATACTGAAAAGTCACACAAATTGTGAGTGCTGCTCATACCACTCTATTATTTAGGTAAATTCCTACAACAGAAAGACTTTTAAGTATGACTGGCATTAAGTAACATTTCAGTACATGGGGGCCTAAGTGCTTAAAATAACAGAAGGATCTTATGATACGTACATCGTTCTAGTGAAAGTATCAAGATCTTTCGATGTGACCTCCGTACTTTGACCTGTCAAAGTAAATGTTTAAAATAATGATCGCTGATTGTAATGCAATCCGACACGGCTCAGATTTGCGCGATCAATGCGGGATCGCAAACATTTCCAAGAGATTCGATTCTTGTAATAAAAGACGATTAAATTACACGCTTTTTGTTAAGATAATCCTCTTACGTAATGAAGTTGCTGTTTTCTCTGTAGAATATATTTTAGTACCTACATTCTCTTCACATACACGTTTAAAATTATTTATTTATTTTTAGTAATATATTGTTGGACTGCAGCGATTTAACCACTGACAAAGAATAAGTTAAGATGCTAGTTAAGTTTTTTGTATCGGTGTCTGGATAAAATATAAAAGAGTTTACTATCAGTCTCTTAAATCACCCTCTATTATCTTTAATAAGTACACGTGGAAAATGTTGAGCGCCCCTAACTGATCGATATATCTCAGTAAAATCTGGAGCGTCATCAGCATTCTGAGAATCAGATCACAAGCCGTTGAAGGCTATATACCTACCTAGCGGTATTTGATGCACGTGCCGAAAGTTATATAAATATATAAATCATCATGAAGGTATGTGTAAATGTGATCATGTGTCATTCTTTGTGGTGTAGGTATCATGTAGAAATATAATAAAGGCTATAAAAAGTCTTAGTCCTAAACAAGGTTATTTATGAAAATTGCTACTCAAGCAGCTATGATTTTCACACGCATAAACTTGGTGTTTCCCGCGGTGTTAACCGCCTCCTGAGGGAACTAATTTCCTTTAACAGATAAAAAGTAACATGTCCGTTCTCAAGCGCCACCGATGAACAGGCAAACTTACTTTTGCCCTATTTAATACTATTAAATCCATTTCATCGTCAAATAAGCTACAAACTTAAATTATATCATAGAGGAAAATATCACTATAGACACAGCTTTCAATACAGATATTCTAGAAACATAACAAAAAATCAATTACCACATCATCCATACATCACATAGGTACATAGCTCAAATTAAAAAACCAGTAGTATCATAGTCAGACAATTTTATGTATTAAATATTCTTCCTGACTTGTTTACACCGTCTAGTCATCGGTCAGAAGGTCATTGTAGTATATTTTCATATCAATATTAATCATGAACAGAGAAGCCGCGGGCGCCGTCGGTAATTGATTTTTAATGCCCAGCCGAATTGGCCGGTATATCCCACGGTTTAATTGAACCACCGGTAACCGTTGGTTCGTATGCAATAAATATGAAAACTACGTAAATAATGTTGGTGTGTTTGTAGGACATTCGAAAAGGCTGCAAGTATGGACTTGCTTCCAAATAACTTCTTGTAAATTAAAGAAAAAAACAAAAATATATGCACAATTTAAGTAATTCAACTACTAATAACTTTGAAAAATACTACTAAGTACGATGATATATATTTTTGCACTGTAAGACCTCAAAACAATTAGAATTACTGATTTCCCCTTCAACGTGTCTATCTAAAATCATAATTAATTTTATTATTCGTATTTAATTCCTTAGTTTTCAGCTTTTAAAACGCAATTTCCTTCAACTTTTCCTACTATAACTGTGTCACACTGCGGACATTCATGTAAACACAATACCTCGGATAGGCAATATTTCAAGCTGCACTTGGGCAGCTCGGACTACTCCAATCAATCAATATCGGGTCGATATGCAATTTTTCGTCGTATGTGTACGTGTAATCCAATCTAGGACTCAAACAAAAATAGTTCGGATGCAAATGGATTGCATTCTGGTTACAACGTTTTGACTGTAGATAAATTGGTGGAAGCTAGTGTTTTTCAATTCAGAAAGAAACTCTATTTTTTTATGAATTGAAACACATTGCAAAATTGATAATTGATAGACTTTAAAGATTAATATACACTAGGTAAGGTTTTTTGGTTTGTTTGCATCCTAAAGCTACACTCCTCCCGAGTAACATAGGCTACATTTCATCCCGGTGCGGGCAGTCTCACTCACGTTACGAAGGTGAAACCGCCGGAAAATGGCTAGTGTTCCATAAAATTATCTAAAGAACATACATACAGAGTTTCCCAATACCCAAAATGAAGATGCCTTTTTAAGCCCTTAATCTTTAACTAGCTTCTGCCAGCGGTTTCACCCACATCCCGTGGGAACTACTTCCCGTACCGAGATAAAAAGCCTATAGCCTTCCTCGATAAATGGGCTATCTAACACTGAAAGAAATTTTCAAATCGGACCAGTAGTTCCTGAGATTAGCGCGTTCAAACAAACAAACAAATAAATTCTTCAGCTTTATAATATTAGTATAGATTACTATATACTAGGGGTACCTTACCTTACACAGGTACTCAGGATATATCTCAGAATATTTTTACAATCGTAAAAACAGATAGAAAATACCAGTTATACACCTAAACACATGTTTACTGAGATTCTAGTTTAAGCCAAACGGACATCCTCAAGGCACCCCGTTGAACTCTTTTAAACGACGCCGCTTGAAAAACTTACACCAACCTAATGTTACAATTTTGTTATTGCATTTTCACCCTTATTGTCTAAGAAATAAGGTGGAAATGTACTGAGTTAGTGTTTGGTTTTGTGGCGGAAGCGATGCGGCCTCGCGTTGGTTGTGTGGTCTAAGTCATGAGTGAATAAATAGGCTTTGAGGAAGCAGGCTGTGGTGTATCCGTTTTTGAGAATTAACATTAAATTCTGAGCGTTTAGAGTTACCTTAAGACTTTTAGAACTTTTATATTGCTACAAAAACTATTTCAGAATTTACCTACTTTTATTACCTTAACTATTTTTTGTTCAGAACTGTGTCATTACATTAACAGCACCTTTAAATGTATTTTACCAAGCTGTTTTCTCCGGACCAATTAACCAATAGCAACTTTAATTTACTTAATAATAATAACTGTGAAGTACAATATCCACTCCATACCCGCGAACTCCCACAACTTGCACCTCACATTTACTAGAGCGGCGCACGCGCCGACAAGGAAGTGACGTCACGACGCGCCCCGTCCGCGCGTTATCTCGGCCGCGCGTGCCCCATTTATCGATATCTCTCGGCGGGGTCAGCGGACATTCGCACACATCAACTTGAAGTACGTGACTGTCTTTTCGACGTTGCGTAGAGATGGCTAAATCTGATTTGATAATATGTAGGTATATTTTTTTGCATTTTTTCTTCAGAAATGTGTAAAAAAAGTTTTTTGATGTTTTTTTTTTGTGGTCTCATACATTCTCGTTTAATATACTGCGCTAACACCAAATAATAAATTGGGATAAGGGCATTGGAATGATGATGATAGTCTATATTGATGTTTATTCTTAAGAACTTATAGGTCCTATAAAATATAGGTCAGTGTCATTTGCTAGTATGATTATGAGACGACACTCCAAATAGTTTAAGCAATTTCTATCATCTTAATTAATATCTGATGATAATATAAGAGGAAAATCTAGTCTCCCAAAAGAGGTCAAGAGGTCAAAGGATGACCCTAAACAATTAGTTCAAAGACAAGGGAGTTTCTTTAAAGGACAGCTATCCGGTACAGGCGAATGCCGAATTCAATCAGTTCTTTGAACGTGGACGTTATTTAAATCCGTCGCTTTGTGACATTTCATTGCTCCACTTGGCATATCATTGTTGTTGCACTGTGTCGATCTTTGACCCCTCACGTTGGACATTAAAAAGATCAGAACTCTGGCGACTTATTGCGTATGTACGTCAAAATGAATTTGAAGTATTTCGGACTAATATTATTTGTAAAAATAAAATTCAACATATGAAGTGAATTTCGACCCGATACTATCAGCTTTTGAATTTTTTCATATTTTATGCCATTACATTTATATTATTGACACAAAACTTGATAGTTATTTAGATACACAAGACATTCGTCAAACCAAAAACTAACTCCCTTGTAAAAAAAACATACACTAAAGCGTATTTTAGAAATCTTTAATTCTCAAAATAAAAAAAATCTTATTTCTCACTACTTTGTCAATTTCGCCCTTTCTCCGAAACCCTCAACCAGATCACAACTTTCGTGTACCTACATATTTAATTTATTTATAATTCATTCACATAACCGCGGTTCAGTTGTCAGGGTTTCCTTGTACACCTGTCCGTCGATGAAGCGATAACCGAACGGGTCTGGTTACCTGTCAATCCTATTCACTTGTTACGGGATATTAATATCAATCCTCACTAATATTATAAGCACAATGTTGGTATGTCTGTTTGTTACTCTCAATGTAAAACAGCTGAAGAGATTGAGATAGATTTTGGTACGGAATCAAATGGTTTAGTTGTAGAATACATTTAACCCGAGTACGATAATGGAATCAGAAAGATAGTGAAACCACGGTAAAACAACTGAACTGATTGGGATAGACTTTGGTCTGGAATCAAATGGAACCCTTCCGACAGTTGTAGGATACTTTTGAGCCGAACGCAGTAATGCTTCCCTCAGGATGCATGCAAAACCAGGAACATTAGTTAGTTTTAATAAAACTGGGATATTATAAAATCTTAGTGATCCAGATTTCAGTGGTACAGACAAAGATGGACCTATAGAAGATGTATAACTTCATCTCGTTCCCACAGTGGAAATTGTATCACTAACGCTTGGTGATATAGTGTCTGGACTGGTTTCATTTTGTGACACTGATTGGGGGATGTAGGGGGAAGATTTTGATCTGAAGTCTGATGGTTATGATGAATCTGATAAGGGAGTGTTGAACTGTGATGCGGATGTTGGAGACAATATAAATAAACATTGAGGAAATAGGCTCGTTAAAGGTAGAATTAATGACACTACGGTGATTGATAACCAGCCAATCTTAAATACGAGATATAAACAATTAGGACGCTGAAGACAGTTTCTAGTAATCAATAATGAAATGAATCAGTTCATTTATTAATATTACAGTTATATCAACATTTGTAGGAAGTGATAAGATGAGACTGCATGGCTAAATAGAAAAAAATCTAAGTCAAGAATCTCAACGATTTAATCTTGCAATAAACAATAATACTGTGCGTAAAATTCATTCGATAATAGCTGATAATAAAATTATTTAGTTACCAAGAATTCAGAAAAGATCTTTAACGCAATTCAGATACCAGCCTTCACATATTTGTACCAATAAATCACATTTGGACACTAAGATTTGAGACCAGATATCCAACATTGCAAATAGATTTTCTTAGACGAAAGAGATAAAACTACGTAACCCTTACGCGTTAAAAAGAGACAAAAGCAATTTTATCCTATCTGTTTAAATCAATAGACTTCGACGTGATAACCAAAATGTTTAAACGTTTTTCTTGGAGCTAGAGGACTTTGAACCTTCTGATTTATGTGGTTTGGTAAGTTTTCGCTTGTCAGTATAAAGTGCTAAGTGAAATCTAAGTATGATATCGGTGAGCTAAGTAATAAACAGTGCTAATGTAAGTACGCATGCGCGTAGATCTAAAAGATACGGTCTCAACGGCGCCTAGGGCATAAAGCCGGGTGTGCACTCACAACTTTATGTTGCCAACATAACAATAAGTTTGTGTTTTTATGTTGCCAGTTGGATATGGATACGAAGCAGCTGACTAATATGTTGCAGATATTTATTCTTTTACTTTTCTGAGCTAATTATTGTGAGCGTGTTATATGAAGTTATATATAACTCCGTATCTGATAACAACAATGTGTGCCATAGTTAATGTTGACTAAAACCGTAAAGACCGGCGAATCATCAAGTATGTATACCTATTAGGTCAGGTGAATGTTCCTTTTTTTTTCAATTTTAAAACTAGATCTCACAGTCCATTTATATTAACAGAATGAAATATGTATTTACATATATTCATACTTTAACATATTCGCTCAACAAGAAACACCAGTGTACCTCACGCCGAACATTTAAAATCTCAATTTATGACTATAAACCAAGATAATAGCTTGAGATAACCGTCTGTTTGTTTGCTGAACTACTGCAATTATAACTTGTAGAAGATCATTATTAAGATGTTCCCCGCTTTGTTTGACTGGTTCACAAGTTAGATTATTGATAACTTGCTTGCAAAGTTCACCGTAGGTTTAGGAAGGATGTAAAATTTTGCGTAAGTATTGTTTGATTATTTTAGCCATGTTCATTAAATTATTAATTTTGCATATTGCGACTTGAAAAAAACTAATTGAGTACTTTCTTTTTAATCCTCGTTTTTTGGTAAGTCGGTTAACAATGGAGCTTCTCAAGTCGTCTGATCTATTATCGTAAGATTTCTTTTCTAAAGAGTTGTTGTTAAATCTGGTATGTCTCGATATTGTATTAATCAAACAGGATAAAAAGGAAACATTTTTATATGAGATACATGTTTTGCGGTTTGGCTTACAGCTTTAACATCTATTCAGAGTAAATATAGCTTCAAAAACACTAACTTATATCTTTCCCCCGTTATAATTACAGTAACCAAGTATGATCTACATCTACAAGATCAGTGTGACCAGCCAAGGTTCAGTGCCAATTGATTGGAACTTGTCACGGTAACATAGATACATATTCTGATAGCTTACTCTCATAACCTTCACCTTCAGATGGAAATTTATATTTCTAACAAGCAAGATGAAGAGGTGGACGGGATACATTTTAATTAATATAGTGTAATGAAGGTAGATTGTGTATAAGACGATACGGCTGCAAGGTGTTACTTGACATGGAAGAATGTGGATGTGCCGAACCCTAATAATATATTGGGTTAAGGGAATGATGAAGATGATACTGTAATGAGAGTTTACTTCAGTCGAGCAGTAGTCATTAGAAATAGAAAACTGTTCAATAACCTTACGAAGCCAAAATAAAAGCCCAACAGTACTAAGAAAGGATCAAGGAATTGTAATATAAACAAAAATTGTAGCTAAAAATATTGAGGAGACAAAGGCGGAAGTGAAAATAAAATTCATCTATTACCTAGCTTACGCAATTCGTAACATTGGATTGTTAAATGGTTCGCCCAATAAGTAAACAGAAGTGTGAAGATTTCTAAACAACATTATGACAATAACAAGACCACCGCTAGAAAACCCGACCTGTAGGTTTTCTTCACGAAAAAACCTCTAACGGAGACCAACATACGCAGTACATCTTCTCACGCACACATGCGCACACCACATGTGTCGAAAACGTGCACTCCTGCGCAACGCATTGCGAAAAATCACCGCGGCTATACTTTAAAATGGATTCTATACGTAAAACGATAAAACTGCGAAAATTTCGTATCAATAATTACTTGGTACCGTCACTTATAGGGATATTTAGTCACATGTGATCACCGTATTTGGTATGTTGTTTTTATCTTGTGGCTGTCTTTTTCTTTCTTGTGTGGTGGGTGTATGTCCGTCTTTGTCTGATGACGTCATTGAACGGTAGTTGTGAGTCGTAGTACTGGGATGGTCGAGACACCTCCGAGGCAAGCGTGATCTGTCCTAAGGGTTTATATGAAATAAGTCCGAGTTTACTTTTGTCTACGCAGGTTTATTTCAAAGCTTCTGTGGGTGATATTTACGTGATTATGTGGCGTTGAATGGCGATCGGGTCGCGGGGTCAGATCTCGCGACTATTGTGAGGAAACCACTCCTAGATTATGGACTTCGTTGGTTTACTTAAAGGTGTTACAATACGGTTTATTGTTGGACTGTTTGCTTTCATTGTTTATAGAGTCTCAAAAGCGGAGCTTAATAGAAAATATTTAGGTACAAAACAGTAAACCAAGGAACAATTCGTGGCTGTGGGTGGCTGAGTAACAGCCGCACGTGTCCATCGATGATAATATTAAGCAGCGCTTGACGCAATTTAGAAGACTCAAGTCTTCGCCAACCACAACATGCTCTGGGGGAATGGCAGATGATGATGGAGATATAAAACAAATAGACTCATCCCAACCATGTCTAGCAAAATTAGAAGACTTGACACTATTTTGCGAGGAGTGACAGTTATAATCTATACTAATATTATAAAGCTGAAGAGTTTGTTTGTTTGTTTGAACGCGCTAATCTCAGGAACTACTGGTCCGATTTGAAAATTTCTTTCAGTGTTAGATAGCCCATTTATCGAGGAAGGCTATATAGGCTACTTTTTTATCCCGGTACGGGATGTAGTTCCCACGGGATGCGGGTAAAACCGCTGGCAGAAGCTAGTTCAGAATATAGGTACATATTTCTATTGGTATGGACCACCAAATGCAATGTGTCATACCTCACCTGCGCGAGTACATTTTAGAATTTTTGAATTTGTGACTCACAGTTTCACTATTGTTACAAAAGAATGACCATCGATTCGGTAAAAATATCGTAATAACCGCAACAATTTGCATGTGGTGACAAGGTTTTAGCCTTCAACTTTGCACATGAGTTATCAGACCGTCTTGAATACTATAACGATTACAAATAAGGATAAGTTAGCGGATCTTTCGGTTTTTTTTATGTAGGTCAAAACTTTATGAACATATTTTATTATTATTTGGTCGTACTTAACCAACAGTTTTGATTACATTACTCATAATTAAATTAATAGGTGATATAAAAATAATATTTAAGAGTTCACTGTAAGCAGCTATTTCTCTTAGAGAGAATTAATTAATAAAATGAAGAAACTATCAGATTTTTTTATAGGTACACATAAAGTTATGTGTATCTGTGATTAAATATTATAATAATCCCCAGCTCCCGAACTAACCAGCACACAAACACACAAACTGATATCGCGAGTACACCATGACAGTCGCGTGTCAACCCGTGAATTAGTGTTGTGCGAGTTCGCGTGTCGTCAGCGACTGGTGTCGATACTTTATATCGATATTTATCGATGCGACGCCACGACTTATAGCCACCGATCGGCTGATAACAAGCCGATTTGTTAGCGACCGATGTACTCCAAGTTTTGTTTATTTTAACAACGCGAAACGATAGGACCGGTCTATGTTGTATGTCATTTTAAAATATTTCAGCATGTTTTTAAGTCATACATGTTTTATGGACGCTTCAAAATAGTAGTCTTTATGATAACATCTTGATAGTTAATCGGTTGGTGCATTGGAATTACAAAGAATGTGAGGTTTATGGATGCAACTGCTCTTCAAAACAGCAAAAAACAACGAAATTAAATAGATGTGAACGCTTGCGCTGTCGCATATCAAACAATAGCTTATGTACGGTATTTTTTTGGCTGCTACTTTTTTTGCGTTGCATCATTCTGCATGCTTTCAACCATATTATTTACACAAAAATTCATACCTACCTCCAACTCAGACAGCAAATCATAAAAATATAGCGTGCGAAACCATGCTGTGCAGTTTAATAATTCACATTGTACATCAAGATAGCAGCCGATTATATTTCAGAAGCGTCGAAATAAATTCATATTCATAGCGCACTTTTTATCGATAACAAGTCACGTCACTGGTAGCGAGTCGGCTCGTTAGGTCGTTGGTAATGTGTCGACATTTCTGTCGCCACTTGCGCGGTGCGGTATAAACGCTCCGCGTAGTTTACGATATAGACGCAAATTAGCGGGCGGGAACACGCATCCGCGGCGGCAAAAAAAGCGTTTATCGAACCCATCCTATCGTTTTAGGAAAGTAAACGGTATTGTGATGATTGGTGTAATAATTGTTCTTGGTTAAATATGGCGGATTTATATTGACGGATAAAAGGTGGACTATTGCGCTAGGAGTACTCTTCTACTCGATTTATCTAGGCATCGGAAAATAAAACCTTAAATACTTGGAAAGATTGAAATATGTATTACACTCAGCGAAGCAACTGACAAATAATGACATAAACAACCGAACACATGTAATTTCTTAACATTTTTAATCTACAGTAAATTCTTAGCTGATGTTAATTCCGATTACAAAAGACGCTGACACATATCACCTAGGTATCGATAATAAAAACGTCGACATCGATATCAATCGACACGATCGCTTATCGATCTAGAGTTTTCAACGAGCAATTATACTATTGAAATGTCCTGCTTAAAATAGATGCTGTTTTGCATATATACGAGTAAACATCTGAACTACAGGTAAATTCATTTGATTTTTACTGACAATATAATTGTAACTTGTATTGTATATATAATTGTAAAAATAACAACATAATTTTTATTTACATCTTAATTGTTTCCAAGCTATGGATAACCTGCCCCATTGAATTACAAAAACAATACAGTTCCACGTGTTCAATTTTTCACGTTACAACTATACCAGGTCTGCAATTTGAAAGGAGCACATGAGATTCTTTTCAATCGATTACATACAAGATAAGAACCCTAGAAATTGATACAAATGGACCCCACAAAGTTTAGACAAGTTTAAACACACACCCACTGTCACAGACAAAGAGGATGGCATTATCATGCCTATCTCAAGAAACATCAATTTCAATGAACAGAAACATCGATAAAAAAAGTATCGAATCTTGCAATCGATACGGTCTACAGTTTTTAACAGTATAATAACTAGTTCGATGGGTAAAAATAATCAAGTTTTTTGAATATGATATTGCGATTCACACGCCTTTCAGTTGTAATGATGCTAGATGTGGAAGATAGTAAGCATCTGCGTGCCTCCAGGGTGCACTTGTTAAATATGATGGTTAAAGTACAGGTGTGCAGTAATTGTTTATAATGAGTGATCTGTGTGTGTGATAGAGACTAATGTGTCGACTATTAGATGGTTGTCGTTAATTCAATTACTTAATGCTGTGGAAGAAGGTTGCGTGTTTCGTCCTGGTGTGGTATGAAAATGACATTTTTTCTGGTGACACTACTCATTCGTAATAAGTTTTAATGAGATCAGGACATGACCGTATTAATATGATTGCAATGTGTTTCGCATTTCAGGAAACTTAAATACATGATCCTTTTATCTATCTAAACTAAAGCTTGCTCTGTATTTCATGCCATGAAACTTAAACTAGATCAGCCTAATTTAAAGCTGACAAATATTATGCACTAGCTGGTGCCCGCGACGTCGTCCGAGTCAGCTACATAGTAATACTGAGCTAGCTTTTAGCATTCGTGTATTTCTTAACAAATCACCATAACAATTGTGTCACTTTCACCTTCTAAAAAAACGATCTAAAACACTGCAAGGGACCAAATAATACTCTTGTATTATGCATGATAAAAAATTCTGCTTAATCTGTGAGCAAAATCAGACAGCATAAAATGCTGAGGTTACAATAAAAACCAAATTATGACGGTTAACAGACATACATTGAGACCTTTTGGCGTAATTTAAATAATTACAACACCTGGGCGGGCTTTTAGCAAATCTTTTGAATATTTTGTCACCAATATCTGCAGAAAAACGATTTTAGAAATGCCTTTGATATGCAAATAATACGTGGGTATAAAAACACCGCCACAAGAGTAGCAAATTATATGAAGTTAACAAATAACCTTTTAAAATATCTTTAACCGTCATTCACAACTACAATATTGTATTTTAACCCCCTTCACACAAAAGTCACTCAATGCGGATTTCTATAACCCGTAGTTAAGGAGAATGGAGTTTATGTCAAAATTCAAATGCCTAATTGCAAATCATCGTACGATTATGGAAATAATAAGTCGACCATACGGTACATACTATCACTTTAATCGCACAATCGCCCCTTATTTTTTGATTTCCACTAGCATGTTTCAGCAACATTACACCTGCCATATTGATTGTTCACAACACCAACATGTAATACAATACTACAGTACAGATACCATCAAAGTAACGTCACTTCTTCAACACGTTATCTGCTGACTTATGCATTATAGTTTCGCGAAAGTAGCATCGCATACTTTCCGAGATACGCATCGTTATGACGAAAATCTGCTCGTGTGTAAGTGTGAAATTAAAAAATATTGTTTAGGCGTGTTGTAGGTTAAGGTGGAAATCGGGGGATTTGGTTAAAGACTACATAAAACCGCCAAAATTGCAATAAAACTCGGTAAACTAGAGTTTGAAATTATTTTTTTTCTTTAATAATATTTACGTTATTGACATTTTCTGTTGACAAAGTTCATGCCTTAGAAAAATTACGTAATTTCCACAAGATTGAAATATCTGGATATTTTTAATTCTTAGACCAAACATAATTTTGTATTAGTATACAGCTTTGTCCCCTCTTCAATTAGTAAAATATTAACTTTTAGGTCAGAGAAAAACTGAAAGATGGCAGATAACAGACAGATCTTTAAGGAACTGTTCGTAGTCCAACAATTCCACTCAGACATTCACGCAAAAGACCAAATCACCAACACTACTGCAACACACCTATATTCATTTACAAAACCAGACAATTTACGTTACGACTCCTCTATCGTTATGATCTATAAAAATTAAAACAAGAATAACATTTTAAAACAACTATAATTTTCAACCTTACAACTTTCATATTAAGATTGACGTGATATGCAAATAAAAAAATTGTAAATGTCATCTCCAACTTAGGATTACAGCTCAAAAAACGTGTCAATTTAAAAACGACTTTATTTTTAGGTCGTAGAGTTGATTTTTGTTGTTGATGTTTGTTTGAGTAAGTGAGGGTAAGATGGTACACAAAGTGATGAGATTAATTATAAAGATGCATCTACGAACTGGTTGCGCATAACGGTCGGTGACAAGCGAAATAATACGCTTAGCGAGAAATGTTCCCACTAATTAATTTCTATGAACACATTAAAGTTTTGAACTGGGTCGATGCGGCTAGTTTACTTTTAGATTATTTTAGAACTGAGCTCTAGATAAGGATGTTTAAGGCGAATTTTCTCACGTTTTGTGGGTGACATTTGAATTTGGGTGGATAGTACCAAATATATTTGTTAGGTGCAATTGAATTTGTATAGTTAGGTCTATTTAATAATATTACATGACAATATTATCAATATTTTTTTAGCATACACTAGCTTCTGCCAGCGGTTTCACCCGCATCCCGTGGGAACTACTTCCCGTAGCGGGATAAAAAGTAGCCTATAGCCTTCCTCGATAAATAGGCTATCTAACACTGAAAGAAATTTTCAAATCGGACCAGTAGTTCCTGAGATTAGCGCGTTCAAACAAACAAACATACAAACAAACAAACAAACTCTTCAGCTTTATAATATTAGTATAGATTTAACGACTATATACACTTGTAAAACACTACACAGCTGATCTAACTTTACCTTTTACCACAAAAAAAAAACATTACGTTACACATTGAAAGAAAACATATTCACATTTCTTGCTTTCGTTTATTTCACGTCCCTACATAAGTTTTATACAGTATCAAAAAACATTGAGATCTTGTAGATACAAGAAAACTATGTTAAAGTTGTTTTCAACATAATTTAATAAAATATCATACCTTTTTGTCGTTTCCGTTCATAACTCGATGGCCAGGTGCCAATGAAAGAAATATGGCTATAACTCGTATAAAAACAAATTACAAATTGTTCAAAATGTTATTAAAAGTGTTGACTGTAAACCATTTTAATTATATACCTTTCAATTATAATACTTTATGGGTAAAATAATTACCTGTGCATATTGGAAAAGAAAATTAATTGACGTACCTACTTATTTGTGGGTCTTTTTTACTTACCGACGTCAAAAATCATCAAATGACCCCTCCCGCCGAGGGTCTGAAAACTGAATATGACTAGATGGCACAACCAAGTGGAAGTTGTTTTATTGTTTTTACATATGAACTATTCAACAAATAAAAGTTTCCTTTAAACTAAATAAAGGGCCAGGCTAAATATGACCATTTTCACATAAACAAACTTGGCATGCTAGCCAAGTTTTCATCTGAGGCATGCCTACAATTTTCGACAGATGCTCACTTGTCAGTGTTTCCATGATCACAACCTGACTAGTTGACAATGGAACCCAACTGAGAGTGTACTCTCTCATATGAAACACATAAGAACTTGTCATGACGAGTTGATCACCTATCCACGCACAGACCGTGCCATGCGTTGCTTAACCTTATAATCGATCAATCCGCTTAACTTTTAACTTATCGGTGGCGCTTCAATACCTCTAGCCACGATCTTTTTGATTTAACCAAACAACCAATAACCATATCTGTATTTGCCTCTAACAATGATTTTCCGGAAGCAATACAAATAAGGTTGCAATAAAGCAAACCTCACACAAACGATGACGCGACCGCTGCAGGCGTCATTTGAAAATTATACATCAGTACAGGTGGTAGCTGTCTGTGCGATTGCATTGTACATGCGAGATTTTTATACGTTACTTTAGACTTGTTACGAGATTTTGTAGGTAACATAAAGATGGAACGGTATGGTGGAGGCCTTTGTTGAATAGTGGGGCAGCAAGCCATAAATATGGATTTGGAAACATCTACATTACGGTACTTATATGACAGCGTGTACGGACATCTACATTACGCAAGATTTGTGGAGTCCCATTAAATAGTTATGCACAAATCCTAATTAAGTCGAGTAAACAACTATTTTTAATTTTAAAATTATTATTTTTAAGTCTATATTACGATGAATTATTTAAATACGCAACCAAGACAGACACACAACAAAATGTAAAAAAATATAGATCAGAAAACATACACTTATTCAAAAATCGTAACATTTGTAACAACGCGAACGAACCTCGTTCGAGCGTAGCGTGCAGTGTCAACACGCGACAACAAATTGTCAGAACGCACGGCACAGCTAGGGTGACAATTATCTCGTTGTGCGCAGGACATGCGGTAAACTGTCCCATGATAGTCACCCCTTTTAATAAACTGCCAATTTATTCGATTAACAAATGTTTATTTATGCTGATTTCGTACATTCTGCCTTTATATAGAAGTGAATGTGGTAATATGTATAGTAGTGAATGTGGCAGGCTAGTAGTATGAAAAGCTTCATATATATTCAAAGTTTTTGTATTACGTATTATTTAGCTTTATGACATTAAAATATAAGCTGTTTTTTTCTCCAACTTTTCTCATTGAAATCTATCGGTGTCTGTAAGTTAACTTCCACATGAATAATATGTACTTAAAACAGTATGCTGCTAGCGTCTTCGGCATGCTCCCAGTTGGCAGCGATGGGGAGCTAAGATACCTATGTAGTTTTCATTTACATCCTAACCAGTATTGATCAAAACACAAAAACACCATTCAATTAAATATCAATAAACTGTTTATGTACAATTCCTTGACAACACCATAACCAACACTGACCACCCAGTCACTTAACAGCATTATCATTAGCAAACCAAACACTACTTAGACCGATCAATGACAGATTAAACTTGATTTACACCAAATAATCCTTATAATCCTCGATCCTGAGAAACAGAGGGCTGGCTAACAAACAATAAATACAAGTAAAACCGAATGCAAAGCCTGTGAGGCCGGCAAAGCCGCGATAAGTCAAAATCCCTGTGTTCAGTCAACAGTCGTAAACTACATTAACATTGTCGTAAATTGTGCAAATGACGTAACGCCGGTATCCTTCCACGGAATTGTGAGATGAGGAAACGAGGCTTAGGGCTTAGAAACAGCGGGGGTATAACAGGAGCGGGGAATGCGATATTTTTTCAACCAAAAATTATGGTGATATTTTGTAGTTTATAATATTTTTTGTACGGTATTTGTATATACGGGAAACTACCACGCTTTGCGCTGATATAACGAAAGTGAAAGTTTTTGAATACTTTTGTTATTTTGGATTTTGATAGGAGAGACTAGAGTTATATAAAATATATATTTTATACTTATTTGATCAGTAACAGACAAAAATTATAACCATATGTAATGATGGCAGCTGCTATAGTTTCCAACTACTTTAAAGCTTTTAAATTATATCAAGTTAAGGAAAAGCTTCTAAAATACACAAAACAGCAAACTTAACAGCCCTACAAGCGTTATAAAGCGAAATAGTCGCGAAATGGCGCGATACAGGGCTACCGTGCGCGCGCGCAGCAATAACTCTCAATTATCGACATCAAAGCGGCGAGCGACGATTGTTTCTCGTGACGTGACATATAACTGTGACGTCACGACGTCATGCGTTTGACGTACAGTCATACTATTTTATATTGTGTGTGTATAGCCTGCCGCAATGTAGAATGCGGTATGATTACTTAGATTGAGAAAAAATCATATTAATATTCTAAATTTGAAAGTAATAAAACCCTGTTTATCTGTTTGTTGCACTTTTATGAAACAGTAATAATGACTTTACCTATATTGTGGTTCATCTTATTTTTAAAAATAAATAATATAATTTTGTCAAACAACAAAATAATATGCCATGCCATTGTGTTATTTACACCTGTTACTGTTACAGCCTTTTTATCGTCCCATTGCTGGGCACAGGCCTCCTCTCACACGGAGAAGGATTATTATTTACTATTACTATTTATTATTTACTATTACTATTTGTAGCTATTTAATACAACCACAGATTACTATAACAGTTACTACTACAGTAATCTGCTCTATTAGCTCATAAGTCCCTCACGCAAGCCCTTCACATCTTATATTCGTATTAAAATAAAATCGTAATTCCGTGAGTGTTAAGTAAATAAGTCTTTAAAACACATTAAAGTTTGTCCGCATTTATGTGGAAACCGGTTTCCTATCGGACTATTTGTTCAGGCTAATTTCCAGAACAGATAAGCTATGGTAATGGGTCAGTTACCTTTCCAATGTAATCTACGATCAGGTAGAATTTATTTAAAGTTTTACTTTACTTGATAGTGTGGTTTGTGGAAACGAACTTCAAAGGTGCTGCGATATTTATAGTTTTGGTCGATTTAAGCTTTTTGAATAACCGATTTAGACTTATGTATATCGAATTTCATTTAAATAAACTGTTAGTTCCTAGAAACTTAAATAAGCATCGATACGTTTTTTTTTTGTTTTTTTAAGTCAGGTTATTCGTTGACTTTTATGGTTAAGTATATCAAGACAAAAAAATCAGAATCAAACAAACGCGAAGCGTATTTCCCTTTCCGTGTTCAACTGGCGACACCGGTCTCGCGAAATCCACACGCTTTTGTTTTACTACGGAATCCTACGATCCCGTGTTCAATTCGCGTCAACTGAGCACGCTTTTGTGATCAAGTGGCGCTGGGTAAGGTTTTACAAAATCGTGTGCAGTTGAACTGAAGACTTTTTTGACTTGACTTTTAGACTGTTTGAGTCTTCAAAAGCGTGTTGAATCAGCGACGGTATTATTCTATAGTAGACAGTAGGTTGTGTTATTAACTCAATATGATTTCAATGAAATGTTACATACAATACAATTAATGAAACATTTATTATCAACTCAAAAAACACAAAAAAAACCGTTGAAATAGACATCGACAAGGTAACTATTTTGCGGAACGTTTGTTTTGGTCTATGTTCACAGCGATATTGTGCGCACGTTTCTTTTTAACAGGACGGCCGGACTGAATTCCACCACTGCTAGGTAATTGTTTTTGATGCCGTCTCGAAATAGATGTTGGTTGGACCTTTATTTTTCGTAAACGTCGTATTTTCTTATCATGCATGTATGAAACAATAGAGGAAGGAGGCGAGAGACGGACAAGCGCGCAATTCCAACTTCGGGCGCTCTCGCCTGCTTCGGCCCGCACGATTTATCCCGAACATTTACGAACGCGCTAAATCAGTACGGATTTGTTTCGAATAGACAGGTTAAAAAACCGTGTTCAATTCAATTACACACTAATTTGTAAAACTTCTCTTAACGTTGCTTGATCGCAAAAGCGTGCTCAGTTGACGCGAATTGAACACGGGATCGTAAGATTCCGTAGTAAAACAAAAGCGTGTGGATTTCGCGAGACCGGTGTCGCCAGTTGAACACGGAAAGGGAAATACGCAAACGCGAAAGACGGAACATGGAACTTAACTTGATTATATTTAAAGAATCCACAATAAATAGAAATCAATAGCATTAAATTAATAAAACACAAGTACTATTAGCATAATAGAACGTTTACGTTTCACCGTTCCTACCGTTTCACCTCAGCTTACTACTAACTTATAATAATTAAATTACCTACGTGTAAAGTCTCATAAATCACTGCGAGATGCTTCTAGCATGGCTATGCATGCATACCTGTCTAACCATATGTGCAATGTGTGTAAACTGGACATCAATAAGGGCAGGTGCACATCATGCGTGGACAGACTTTAAGGCGCTTTCGATTTGTTTGTATTTTTATGGTTTAAGATGACCGTTATTTTTGAACTTTTTTTTAGGTCACAGCCTACAGGACTGTCTTTAAAATCTCGTTAACTGTTAATTTAATTTATTGCACAAGACAATAATGATAAGTCTTTCCATGGCTTTTGGAATAACAGCGTTCAATTGATTGTTGCAACAATCGCTCAGTCATGGAAACACATCGGTCAGAGGGCTAAGGTTTGATTGATATTTCTGGCATTCTAATTTTTAGATACAGGAAAACATCATCAATATACATAACACGGGTGAACAAATCATAGAACAAAAGCTGTGCGTTTAAAAACTCTCTTTATGTGAAGTTATTCTTATACTTTAACTTTTCTCGAACGTGATGTCACTCTGTAGTGGAAGTAAGAATGTAAACAACTATGATTCACAGGTAAGCTTCGTAAAATTACCGACACAGTTAAACTGGTATGCCGGTTAAAATGTAAGTAATTTCGTATAAATCTTATTTTATTTTTTTACTGTAGGTAGATATTGTAAACATGATATTTCTGGGCTATTCAAGGAGATATAAATTATAAATATATTTTTTCTTAAGAAAAAGCCTTTCTGGTGGTTATGATCGTAAATAAACAATTAAGAATTGAGTTAAAGGGTGTAGTGTTTCACTAATATTTTTCGTACTCATTTTGTAGTTACATACCTACATTGTTACTATAGAAGGATGATTTCCCTCGCTTTATGAGATCACACCTAGGCTACTAATTTCTTGACTAATTGTACTTCAGAAACGTTGTATATAGTTTTTAAGAGAATGGAAACAGAAAAAAAAGAATTTAAAAAAGTAAATAGAGTACTTACCTTAGCAATTTTCTTCTTAATGTCAGATTCCAGGTCCTGTGAGGGACAAATAGAAAGTATATGTTAATAGTTAGACAAGCAAAGAAAATCAGAAAGTCCTGTTAAAGAAATATTAAAGAGGTTTGTTAGATTGCGATCCATCCAAAGTTAGAATAATTCAGAAGAAGTAAAATCTGAATTTATTTCCATAACCACAGATAATACAGTATTAAATTCAATAGTTAGGATTCAGAAGCATTTTCGAAACTCAATATGTCAGTTGTTAACGAATTTAACGATAAAATAATGTACACAATATTATTCTTTAAGGAATTATTTATTTCAAAATAAGCTAAAGTATTTTCTCCACAAGCAAAGCGTTATATCAACTTTTACATAAGTTTAGCGAAGTCCCATTTTATCATTGTACTACATTATTCACAGAGTAAAACTATCCACGTAGACGAAAGTCGTAGGCGAAAGTTTCGTAGCATTTGTTCGCGCTACGGCGTAGTTCACGTGGAACAACTGACATTATCATAAATATTATTTGTTAAAATATTCTGTTATAAAAATATTAATACATGCAATAGTATTCTAGTTCTAATGTAGAGTAAAAGGAAGGATAGGTAAAAATAAAAACACAAGAAAACAGTTTGGTTATTTATATTTATTAGTACACACACGCAATAAACAAAAGATGACAGCAATAGAAAGATTCTGTGGAAAGGTAAAAAAGAACACACAAAATGCATTCAAAGCCTAAATGAGTATAATAGCGAGTCATATTAGATAACGTTTCATACGTAGAACAAATAAGGTGACCTAGTATAAATAAATAAGACTCGAATTTAGGGCATTCATTTGTAGTAAATTACATACAATTACGACTTTCGATTACCAACCAAACCCGCTCATATTACCATCGCTTACCAAAAAAACTACCAATAAATAATTTAAAACAAAAATCGTTTCAATAAAACTTTACATGCGCTATAAAGTCCCATTCATTCCGTGTTTAATTCGGCCATACCATTAATTAATCCTTTTCTTAAACAATAAATTTAACACATAACGTTAATAAAGTAACTTCAATCAGTATATTGCTTGTTTTATTGAAGCGAGTCACGAAAATATCCGATGAACACACACAAGTAGTGCGCATTTTATTCAGTTAAGTATGGATTTATTGAAAATATAAATATTAATCAGAATGTCAGATATAATGGGTACAGCCCAGTAAGGGTCGAAGAAACAAATTAGGGTCTATTATGAATTGAAATAAGCGTTTGGAAACATGCGAAATTTATTTTGGAAATCAATTTGAATACAGTGTAGTGAGAAAGCAGTTTGCTTACCGTATTATGACGCATTAACGCACAAACCTACACACAAACCTTATTCTGATATGACGAACTAGAACACTCATTAACTTTTCTCTAACTCAAGATTTAAAACGTATTCCAAGAATTACCTACACCTAACAGAAAATTGATCCTTCATTAAGGAGCTCATCTCAGAAGATTACCTCTGACTAAGGTAAAAAAAAATCATCTTTTATGTCATAGATTTTGTCGAACTATATCCTCATGACTTCACTACAAGCGTAAAGAAAGTATAGGCTCATACTCCTTAGAAAAACTCAAATTTCTCCAAACCCCATACCCATAATAGTACAAACGCACTAAATCAGCGTGGCACACGTCGCCACCGCGACCCAGATAACGGAGTAATTGCCGAGCCTTGATCTGCGCAAACGCAGGCGCCGCCATTACGGACGCATTTTAAATACCCGCCATTTTATCCTAATTGGAGGGAAATAGGCCGAGGGACATGAGAAAATAGTGTGTGATACTGTAGCAGTAGAAATTAAGTGGCTCAACTACATTGTTTGAATGCTATGTGACATTGTTTGAGACGGTTAAAATAGTTTAAGTGCAAATTGAACTACTTTTAAGTAGGTGGGAAAATACTCATTATGAGATATTACTGACTATTTTCATTGGTGATGTTGATTTCGGTACCTTGATGTTTATTTATTTACTAGCTTCTGCCCGCGACTTCGTACGCGGATCCTGTCCCTTATGCCAGCGACTACGGGGTCAGCAAAATCAAAGATCTGAATCGTCTGATATGTTGACTTGAAAACAACGGAATACGCATAGCCATTAGAAACGTTCCATAATTTAATTTTTGTACTTCAACGGCAAAAGCACAGCAGACTAAACAAAACGCTGAGAACTGAACCGCAACAGACGTGACCATAGGGATAAAAGTAGTGATTCTAATTAGTCCGCATTTAAGTTGTGTGTGGCAAAAATATTACACGTATTATTACGTTAAAAAACATTAAATGTTACTGAGATGACAAAGTCGTGATGACTTAGTGGAAGTCGTGGTGGTTTAGTGGGTAGAGAACCAATCTCTCAAGTATGAGCGTACGTCCTGCCAATGCAACTTTTCTAAGTTCGTATGTACTTTCTACGTATATTTTGGATACCAATGACCGTTATTTGGAGGGGATGTTAAACTGTAGGTTCCGGCTGTCATTGAACATTCTTGGCAGTCAGATGCCAGTAAGTCTGACCAGTTTTACCAAGGGGTGTTGGGTTGAGCGGGTAACCGGGTTGTGGAGGTCAGATAGGCAGTCGCTCCTTGTAAAACACTTTTTTAACGACGTCCACCGGGGATTGTCCTTGGGTTCATTTCTATAGTGTATAAAGGGATAATCGTCGGTTTTGTGTCACCATTTCATTAAAGTTGTCTCAAAAGGGCTTCAGCGTGTTGGCTTCGGCCCCACGTTTGCCTCCCAAAAATTCGGAACTCTGTAGTCCCGAGGTCTGGAAGAGACATACAAAATAATAATGAGATATAACGCAACAAATTCGAAGAGTGGGGGCTCGTGCCGCCACGTCTAGGTATGTAAAATTTGTACTAAGCAGTGACTTAACACAAAATTCAAGCGTGTTATATCTTCGTTATTATTTGTTTGTGAGAAGGAGAAAAGAAAAAATACGTGTCCATTATTTTAGGGTTATCTAAAAGACGGACTAATTACTTTTTTTGATTCACCATACCTATTTCATAACATTCATTTCTATACATTTCAAGTGTAGTATTGCTCTTGAAGTTCCACATCAGGTGTTCCAGATCTTCGATGTATATACGTCAATAGAGAGTGCTTATCAGATTGAACCACTTTTGCTAAAACGTCACACCTCTATATGCTATAGTCTAGCTGGGCCCCTGGAGTTCCACATCAGGTGTTTTAGATCTTCAATTTGTATAAGTCAATAGAAAGTGCTAATCAAATTGAACAACTTTTGCTAAAACGTCATACCTGTATATGGTACAGAGAAGCTGGGCTCTTGGGGTTCCACATCAGGTGTTCCAGATCTTAAAATTTATTATCTCAGCTGAAAATGCTCATCACATGAAACAATTTTTGCCATGGTACCATTTTTGTATCTCTTATAGTTTTGTTGGTCTGTTGGTGTTCTGCATCAGGTCTTCAAGTTTCGAAGATAAATTATAGCCTATATGTTGACCAGGCTTAATACTGATACAACAAAGAAAAAATCATTGAAATCCGTTCAGTAGTTCGGAAGATTAGCGTGTACAAACAAACAGACATACAGACATACAGACATACAGACATACAGACAAACAGACAGAATTTTTTTTTTGGATTTGTGTTCCATTACTGTTTCTAAACCCCACCCAATTATTATTTTTTTAATATATTCAATGTACAGACACAGTTTTTTTACAGATTTATTATATGTATAGATTAAGTTTGAGTGAGCGTTATTTGTCACTGTTCATGTACTTCAACAACTGGATGAACTGTCAGAATAGTAGCAAAGCAAAAATAAGTGTAGTATTTGATACATTAATAAAAGATCTTATTACCTAACACTGCTTTGTAAGTCGTGGTGGCCTAGTGGGTAAAGGACCAACCTCTCAAGTATGAGGGCGCGGGTTCGATCCCAGGTCAGGCAAGTACCAATGCAACTTTTCTAAGTTTGTATGTACTTTCTAAGTATATCTTAGACACCATTGACTGTGTTTCGGATGGCACGTTAAACTGTAGGTCCCGGCTGTCATTGAACATCCTTGACAGTCGCTACGGGTAGTCAGAAGCCAGTAAGTCTGACACCAGTCTAACCAAGGGGTATCGGGTTGCCCGGGGAACTGGGTTGAGGAGGTCAGATAGGCAGTCGCTTCTTGTAAAGCACTGGTACTCAGCTGAATCCGGTTAGACTGGCAGCCGACCCCAACAGGATTGGGAAAAAGGCTCGGAGGATGATGATGCTTTGTAGTGTGTGGGTGAAATGAAGGCGAATCATGAACCGCGGTCAAGCAACTGTGTCGAATGGCTAAACCTATACAGAACTAAGACACGTCACAATATATTTTTCTTACTCAATTAAATGTATAACGAGGAATAACGAAATCAAAACTATCATACATGATATAAAAATAGTTAAATATAGCATCGATAAATATTTACACACATCTACACACCACACACTCATGCTAACCGACCTTTCACGAAGAACAAAGTCGTATACTGACCTGAAAATACAAAAAGAACATAAAATTAATGCTTATTATTACAAAATACATATATACTCCGCATTCAAAAATATTTCGGTTATAGGATAATGTCGATTAAAATAGTTTGTTCTACAACTGTAGCCTATCAACAAATAATTTCCTTAATTGATATAATAACCACAACTTGAATGCGTAATTCTACCACTAACGTGTGTATTGGTAAGTAAGAAGTTGTTAACCTGACATTTAGGCTGAACCTACGCTAGTCTATTAAAGTGTTCAGTTTAGCCACAGTTTAACTAGAAGCGCATCTGTCATCGTGGTCGAAATGACAGTATAATTGTATAATTGACTCACTTTCTCATGGATGACAAACTCACTGAGTGTTATTAATATATTTTTTCTTGAAAACAACAACAATTTTGTCGAAATTGACTAACTGAAAAACAAAAGTAAGGGAAAATTCATAGGCATATTTTCAAAAAATAATATTTTTATGCTAAACGAACTATGTCAATTGCCAAATTGCCGATTTGAACAATAGGCGATAATTTCACGGATGGTAAAGGTTTGGTTATCGTTCTAGTTACTCCCTTAAACTCAAAAAATAACAAGCATAGTTTCAATGGTTTCAATTAAACGTGTAATTTCTTTATCGATATCTTGTCACGTTTCTAATGAACCAATCGTTAATTGGTGCGATTCCTGATCGTAGAATATTGAATAAAAATAATATCGATATCAAGTACTTAGCAGCGTCGATTAGCATCGACTGCATATCGAAGTAAGCATCTAAGAACAAGCGCACGCTTGCGACTTTTTAGTATTGCAAATAGTCGCACAGATTTTAAGGCATAGAGTGACGATTTTGATGTTAGCATTAACTTGCATTTTAAGCCCCTCAGTGATGCACCACTGAAATAGCAAATAAATCGCAAGTTTGCTCAGACACAAATTTTAAGACGCTGCTTGATTATGATAGATAAACGGCATATGGTTGTCTGAACAGTATAATTGATATTACAGTAATTTTCATTGTTTGTGCATTCGCCCAATAAAAAAAAAATAACAGGGAAGGACCACGTCATTCAAAATCGCTATAGCATAGGCTACCTTATCAATATTTATACATCCACGCAGAATGAAAGCATGCAATTTACCGACATTTTTTATCATAAAATGGGCGTGGCATAATGTTTAGTCACAAACACGAGACATGTGTTCCGAGGCATAAGAGTCACTTGCTACCAATTTGAATATTTCTGCATAAAATCTATTAATTTGAGGCACCACTTTGTTGTGAGCTAAAACTATAAAGACAGCTGCAAAGAAACTTACTAACATAAGCACAATGATCAACACGTTGTTTCTATTTAATTAATTCGAATCTATTTACAAGAGAATTTCAATGGAAAATAACGTAATTTTACCACATATTTTTTTAATAGTACAACTAATTTAAGTGAACATAAATCGTGTTAGTTGAATTGAGTTTATTCAATTAAGGCGCACAGGATATCGTAAAGAATACGAAATTACATACCTACATCGTATGTAATTGTATATTAATTGCTTTATTCACTTCTAGATTAGATGACTTATAAGTCTGCGACCATTTCCGGCCATTAGTATACAATAACAGTATTTGTAAAAAGTTTTTATTTATTTCTGTCGCTTATTTTAATCTATTTTTAGGATGCAAATGATATTAAGTCTTATAATTAAATATGTGAGGTTTGTTGTTGCATAACACCGTCCGTGCGTATAGGCTGAATGATGGACGCATTTTGGACAATGTCTGGACACCTCCAAAATACATTGTCCAATGCCATTAAAAAAAACTATTCACACGTGGCGTAGCGTTCGCATAAAAATCTATGAATGACTTGAAAAATACAAATCGGACTTTTTTATACTTTGATTGGCGTGATAAGTTTTTTGTTTGTGATTGTTGTCAATTATTATATTTCGGAAGGCTGCATTCAGACAGATTCATACCGAATATAAATTATGTCGTGTGTCCTCCTTTAGGTTCCTAACCTAATGGTAAATCAGTAATTGTTTCGAAGTTCTTCCTTGAAAGCAGAATGGACAGTTACTTTCACATACACATACATTTCATTGTATAAATCGTTCTATAACACTATCCTACAAAATAAAATATAAACAAACAATAATCAACCAGATCATCTTACGATAAAGTAAAATTATTGCGATTGCAAATAGTCTTTGTTTTATATCCCTTTGTTTGCGACTCATTCATAAACTTGCATTAGCAACTAAAGAATGTCATTCATGAATCTGTCACGTGCACTTTACTTAGTAAACAAGTTTTACATAAATCTTTACTAACGATATCAATAAGGTTGCGTGTTGATTATTTTAAATCATTTTAATAGTTATGTCGGAGTATTTGTAATATTTGTAATTATTTCAACACGATTTATTAATAGAGTAGGCGCCGTAGGAACTATAAAGCCGGTTGTTATTTAATTATATCCGACGTTGATGTCAAAAATAATTACTATTCTTTAACATAATCCATACTAAACAAATCCTTTTGAATTTTTACAAATATAACAATTGTATTATAATAATAAAAACAACTGATAAAACTAAAAAAATAAAGCGCCCACGCCCAAACCCGTGTCCACGCACTAGTGTTACAATTTCTATGCAGCCATTACCCACCACACAGCGCGCACAATATGTCCGCATACATTCATCATCATAAGTGCCGCTATACACGAGCAACAAAGCGACGCGACACGACGCGACACGACAAAGCGTCGGACGACACAGCGACACGATTTGTAACTACACCTAAATATTGTATTGTTATTTATTACTACCATTCTACATTTCGCTTGTATGCCTGATTTAATAGTATTTTCAACGGGGATAATTCTTACTTGAATAATAGATTGTAAGGATCTAGGGTAAAGGTAACAATGGATAGGGTAGCAGTAATTTTCGTTTAAATTGTGTTGCCTTAAAAGAGTTAAATGGGTATAGAAACATGGTCTATGATTAAATGGTAGCGGCCAGTTATGAGGAGATATGGTTCGTTATTTAAAGTTTTATACAGGAACTGAATATGTTTTGAATTTAATTAGGGTCCCTGACTACACTTAGAGATCCACGCATGGACCTTCATCAATTACTGATTGGTGAGTCAACGTCACAAAAGCCCTTCAGTCATTCGATTTCTCTTTAAAACTGTCAACGACAAAACATGATTACCCAATTAATTTACAATACTGAAATTCATACGATAACTGAACTTTAAATTCCGAAACAAAGGCGAAAATGTCCGCTACGTACGAACAGTTCACGCTTTGTATCACACATTCACACCGAAGCGAACCGTTGAATACCCCGCGATTATATCGTAAAATTTTACATTGTCGATTTATATGTATCACCTCTCTTTTAAACAAGTAACTTTAGAACAGGACAAAAGCAGGAGAGTGCATAAAATTAAATTGGATGCGATAATTAACATGGGCAGGTTTAAAGTAAACAGAGGACATAAAGAACATCAGATCATGATTTTCGGGCAAACAACTCCGGGCTATGGACAATGCTAAAGTCATTTTCAACTTTAATTTCAGGGAATAAGCTATGTTTACGTTCGTTAAGTACGTAGAGATTTTTCGACCTGATTTTTAACGTGTCACTATAATTGGTTCCGAGACGAGTAGTCGATGATTGACGCGTAATTTTGACGCTGGCCCACCATTACTTGCAGTTTCGCGAAAAGATTGTATTGGTACACGTATCGATCACAAATTTTTATTTAGTTTCTGTCACATTGTACGGTTATTACGGAGATTGAATTTATTATCTTCACCGTGGCGTTCGATGCAATAAAAGTTAATGTAAAGCAGTGGAGTTAAATTAAATTGCCGATTCAAATCATTCAGATATCCTCTTGGTAAATCAATGATTGAAAAATTTAAGATTTTTTAAAACACTTACAATATAAAGCAAGTATTGATTTACTCAGAAATGACGGCGCTTTCAACTTGTGTAAGCCAGCGGCGCATTCACAATACGGATTTAACAAAAGCTATTATAAATACTCGGTAATAATTTCTACCAATTATATGTTTAATGTCATGGTGTTCGCAAGCTCCGATCGTAATGATGAACAAATTGAATACATCATAAAACTTTCAAAATAACTGTATAATTAACACTACGCAATTACAGTGACAGTTTGTCAGTAAAAAAAGCATTTTTTGGGACACAAGATGATATTCATCACACACGCCCCGAGAAGATAATTCGCGAACAATTTGCTTGGTTTATCAGTACGTAATTATCCGAAACGCGTACGTTAATGAACGGTTGCGTTGCGCTGCGGTGTGAGACACGGCCTATAGCGAGATGCACCTCATTTGAGTTAACTTAGTCAGAAAGAACTTAAACTAACATTCTAAATGTTCATCATATCTAAATGATTCCTACGAAAGTATAAAACTGCAGGAGCAGTGACTTTTTAACAGATTGATGATCCTGACAACCTTAAGAAGGCTCAAGAAAAATGAATCCTTTAGGTTTGTCACATGAATAAAACTGGTTCATTACAAAATCTATCGAAAGCTTTGATAACTATGCCTTAAATCTCTGTTCCAAAAAATAAAAATACATCTGTATAACTCGCTAATTTACAAAAATTGCACCAAACACTAATATATAGCAACTCTTGCGCATCTTCGCGTAAGAATAATGTGGACGGACCGCCGGCGTGTTATTAACCTGTGAATTATGGCGTTGACACGTATAGTGTCGGCGGGAAAAATATTACCCACAAAAGTGATAATTAGCCATGAAATCTTATTTCCGCGAAACGAGGAAAGTTGATTGTGTAAGCTATTAATTAAATGAGGACTAGAAGGGACGCTGCAAAAAGTTCGGTGCACTTTTTTTTTTCTTTTTTGTACCGTTGGAGTAGTATGGACTTGCTTTGGAAGTTTTGACTTTAATTTGAGTGGTGGTTTGAATTAATGGTACTTGTTTTGAAAGTAATGAGATGTTTCTCTGCATTTTTTGTTTATTTTTATTTGACCATCTGCAAAATAGAAATATTTTAACTTCTGATAGCACAGGCTGCTATATCGATGTCTATCAGTTGCATTACTATCGAAACTTCAACAAAACCAAATAAATTAACGCTAACGACGAAATAAACAAGTGACACAAAAGCAATTAACATTTATATCAGACAACTATTTAGCTTCCATCAATTTGTAGTCAGCAGTTTCTATTCAAATGACAGTAAAAACTCATTAGTTGAGATCGGTGACAATTTATCTAAGTTATTGCTTGTCAACCGTGGGGGGCACAGCTGATGTGTCTACCTGTCACTTTACAGAATGTAATATTGTATGTTCTTATTGAACATTGTGATAGTTAAAAACAAAAGGTGAATTTGTAAAAACTGCGTAATTAAATGCTTTATTCATTTTCATGGAAACTCTACAGCTGTCTGTTTTTCTTTGATATTTAAATTGTGTTGCTTTGTTTGTTTTATGTCATAGCGATATGAGCTTATTTGATGTGATGGCTTACAGTACGTGGAGTTTACAGCTGCATGTAATCCTAGAATAGGAGTTTGAAACGTGATAAGATCTTAATTTAGCTAATAAGGCATTTTCAGGTTGTACATTACCTATGTCATATTTTTTATACCGCTTGATACGTATGTATTTACAATTCGATAGTACGACATATAATGTAATGATTGGATTTAGGTATATCCCGTCACAGATTTCTTTACGCATTTTTTATAAATACCATAAGTTAAAGAAATCATAATATATGCCAAGTTCCAGGATATTAGAGGAATCTGAATGGTTGCACAACCCAGGTTACTTCACTATCTGTCTAAATGATTATCAACGATAAGCGATTACAGTACGTAGGTGCTGAATGACAATCTGGACGCCATAAAGTAACTGATAAAACCTGTTTACAGATAGATTAGTTAGTAATTAGTAAATTATTATAGGAATTATGCAGTTGATCTTTTAAGTTTTACTTGGAATAAGATTCCGGGTACAGCAGAGGGCTTATGTCAAATGATTCCTGCATGAGTCTTATTCTATAAAAGTTTTATTCTATTTTAAAATAATGTAAAAAGGTCTTCATGTTTTGTTTGAGGTTCGCGTTAAAGAATACTATAATTTCCCTCTAAAATTATCAAGGTATCTTTCAATACATAGGTACCTTATGATGATAATGTTGTTGTGTAGAAATATGTCCTAAAATCAGTGTTGCAGAAACTGATCTAGACACTAGACAGTACAAACCTCACTGTATAATACTAGACCCCATAGAATAATACTAGCTTCTGCCAGCGGTTTCACCCGCATCCCGTGGGAACTACTTCCCGTACCGGGATAAAAAGTAGCCTATAGCCTTCCTCGATAAATGGGTTATCTAACACTGAAAGAATTTTTCAAATCGGACCAGTAGTTCCTGAGATTAGCGCGTTCAAACAAACAAACTCTTCAGCTTTATGATATTAGTATAGATAAATAGACAATCAAAACATATGTATACTAACAAACCACCAGTTCCGGGTCACCAAATCTATGCAACAATACCAGTATTTACATCTACTATAATGAATGGACACTCGTTGGCAATTAAATAATTACATAGTAATGTATGCGCAGGAACTTTACACGTACATAAATATGTAATGAGATAGGAAAACATGGATTCTGTCACACTGTTGTGGCTGGAAGGAACTGGTTCTAGTAGTGATTGTTTATTATAGCGGTAGATATAATTTAGTGTTCTGGTGTTTTTAGGGTTCCGTACCCAAAGGGTAAAACGGGACCCTATTGTTTTCGCTCCTCTGTCCATCCGTCCGTCCGTCCGTCCGTCCGTCTGTCACCAGGCTGTATCTCATGAACCGTGATAGTTAGAGAGCTGAAATATTCACAGATGATGTATTTCTGTTGCCGCTATAACAACAAATACACGTGAAAACTAGAATATAATAAATATTTTGGGGGGCTCCCATACAGCAAACGCGATTTTTTTTGCTCATTTTCGCTCTGGTACGGAACCCTCCGTGCGCGAGTCCGACTCGCACTCGGCCGGTTTTTTTTATCAATGGATGTTCCGGTGAGCGATGTTTGGTCTAAGTATGTGATGAACTTAAGTTTCAAGTTCGTTCTGTTTAAAATTGAATAAATGTATGTGTTTTTTTTTTGTAAATCTTTGTTTAAGTTTCATACACCAACTTATTTTTACCAACGAATTTTGGTACCTGTTTCAAGAAAATCTGGATGCTTTATTAAAGTTTGCGGATGTATGAGAAGTAAGATAACAAACTCAATAACGTGGAATGTTTGTACAAGAAGACTAAGGTATGGGTATATGATTCACTATCACCAATTTCAATTAAACTAATAAAAAAAATATATATATCAAAATGAAGTGCGAATAACTGTTACATTATTTTGCATATAACTCAAGTAATATAAGATTAAAACATATTGTTTTGTCAACACAAGTCCACGACGATATCGTCGTGATTGATTAAATCGTCGCGACCTGCGTCTGCGCCGCTTTCTACTTATCGAAACTCCGAAACGCCCATGCAGGTAGCTTTATTGATTTTTCTTTTTCGATTTATTTTTATTCGATATTCGATTTATTACATCGAGTGATAATCCCGTTGTTTTTAACCTTTACACTCCATTGGAGATACCTAAATAAATTGTTTTATTCTGAGTACCTATATCTAAGAAACACTTTGTAGTGCATGTGTGTATAACTTATACTAATATTGGTTAGGTATTGTAATTCAAAACTATCTACACGTGGATAGCTCAGGAAAATCCATTGCGTAAGCAAATTCAAATCGAGCTTTATTTCAATACAAAATAAGAATAGAGAATTTAAGGAGACGAGACACGAGAAGTGAGAAATGTTGATTTGAAAGTATATTTTACATAAATTTCAAAACAAAAATAAAAAACGAAATTTCTTTTAAATGAGATTGTAATTGTGTAATTCAATTTCAATTCTCAACTGACAATTTTCTCATAAACCTCTAGCGATCATAGTCCCTTGCAATTTCTAACGAAGCTCTTTTATAAATTTATCTACACCTAGCCCTTTTCAAACTACCAGACCAGACTGTAAGGCGACAAAATTCGTATGAAACCGCAGTAAAACGTCACAGCATCAGCAATGACATAAACGTCATATTATACGAAAGATTTTATGACACCGTGCGGGGTGTAAAACTTAATATTTGCCCACCTAAGAGGTAAGGTCCAATGTAGGTGGTGCGTGTTGACATAAACAGATATTGTAGATAGCTTGGACAACTGGGAACTAGGATATCTTAGGAGATGATCAAACCGTCAGCTTTAAGAGGTGACGAACTGTTTGATTTCGATTTTTGATCGGGAAATGAGTGAGCAGAGGTAGATAGAGGTGTATGTGACGATTATCTCTGTTTTAAAATAATAAAATAGGCAGTAGACGTGGCGCAAATGAATATAGCAGTTCATCATCATCATCATCATCAGCCTATCGCAGTCCACTGCTGGACATAGGCCTCTCCAAGTGCACGCCACTGAGATCGATTTTCGGCTTCTCGCATCCAGCTCAGTTATTAGTTTGCAAACAAAAGATGTGTCACCTATCAGCCTAAAGTGAGAATATGTTTATAATTCTATGATCTAACTCTCTGCAGAAATGTTGCGTTTGTCAAACGATATCATTCCGAACGAACACTCTACCAAGACATCCTTAATAAATCAATCCATGTAATCCACAATTTACACACATTTGTCGATTGTCAAACATATCGACTTCTCACCAATAACATACGTTGGCAGGACAAACAACTTTCATCAATGGATTCGAAAACATAATAACATCTTAATAAGAGGACGAATATATCGTGGGTGGCGTGTGGCCAGTTCCAAGCTTTCGACACTAGTGGTTTCACCTCGAACGCTGCAATCGATTTTTATTCGCATCACTTTCGATGTATCGATTTGGTAAATTGCATAGAATTTATGAATGAGAGTTGAGTTATGAATGGAAAAATCGTGATGCGACTTCACATTGCAAAATGGATTTTTGCCTTAGGATTAATGCAATTTTAGCATGTTATTTGTCCATAGATTACAATTTCTATTTGAATCAGTCTTTATACCAACTACTTTATTTCGATCTGATTGATAAATGACGAACATACCAGTACAATAAATAACATACGTCGTAATATAATTCCACGTAGGCCGTCAATAGTCCAAGTAACATTTAGCTATCAAAGAACAGTCATACCTGCCAACATTTTAATGTATATTTAAATTGATGATCCTTTAACCGTGAATTAATTATTATAATTGATTTATAAACTAATAAGATACTGGCACCATAAATTCAAATTTTAAAGCATCTGCTTAACCAAATTAGTAAAAAATAATAACACAAATGACAGTAACCGTTGTTAAAAATTAGGTTCATATTTTACGCTAAACTATCGACACTCATGTAAGGTTCCATATAAAGAGACTCGGTAAGTTTGACTAATGATACAGAAGTCTAAAAACATCTCTATCGTGAGATATGAGTACAAACTTGCTAAATAGCTATCGCCAAAAAGTATGCTAATCATGGGCAAATAAACAAAATAGCCATTAACAAAAATAACGTGATCATTACTTACTGAGAGACAAAATGAGCAAAAAACGTAAACAATGAGAAGGACCAAAGTAAATAAATTATTAAGTAATTAAAAACCTAGGAGTGTTTAATAAAGAACTTATACCGTACCCGATGTGGGTAGCGTGTATAATTTAAAATTGCCATTTTTTTCCGTTGGCAACCCACGGCCAGATTAGTCAGTATTTCGACATTCTCGGCCCACATGCGCTGGTTATTAACATAAAACGCTACAATTCATTGTGCAATAAACGCGAAATGCGATTTTATCTAGCGACAAGACGGCGACGTAAAATTCACCGACGTGTTTTTTCGACAAAACCAATATTGGTTTGTTGGCACCAGCCCTTTGAGCGGGCGTTTGAACAAATGTTTGCCCAGCCTTTTCATTTATGATTTTGTTCTCGCCAGATGATAGATTTTATTTTTAACGCGTCGAAAATCAATATCCTGCAGGCTCAAATAAGATAGACAATGTTAAACAAGGAGGAAATATAATTTATATTTTGTAAATGTTTTCAAATGATCAGAGTAGATGAGGTTAGGATAATGGACTTAAAGGTGAACGAAAATTTTAATACATCAACAGCGAAATAACATAAACAGTAACAAGGTTAACGATAATTCAGTCGTTATCTACTAATCGTTATTACGCTTAAACTTGCAACATTTATCACAAGTACCACCTAACAACTTAAGTTTGGCCAAACATTGGCACAAGTTAGACCAACAAACGCTACTATCGGAAGCCCGTATTTCAAGCGACATATAAAACGGTGCATATATTAAAGTTTTCAACTTCATTGTACATTTACACCCCCACAATTGAATTTTACGATCCCCGTGTGAATATTTCAATAGTCATTACGAGTATATTGAATTTTTATGCACTTTTTTATTCACAGGCACTCGAAGTGTTAAGCTGTAAATCTTCCGCAGAAATAGCGGCTGAAATGCAATAAATTCTTAAAGCCAATTGGCTCATTTCATCGCCGAGATTGTTAAAGTAATTGGAGTGCAGATATAATAAATTCATCAAACGAAAGATACGTCAGCAAATTGATCGAACAATTAAACTGAGCGTATCGTACTTCCCGATAAAAACGTGAAAAACAGTGCAGATTTGGACACTACGTGCTTGGACTCATTCACAAACGAGATGACATTTTCAGACACAAAAGCAGTGCAACAAACAATGCGTTCACTGCATTCCAACGTCCGCCCATACAGGTCCCAATTCCCGGAGCAAGGGTCACATCCCGAAAAACTCGAAACATAACTGCACCAAGCATGCGCATAACGAAGCTTTAGCTTAAGCCATCAGATAGCACAACCTGAATGTACAGCCTCTGCTAACTGCCACAAAAACAATGTCCACCACACTGGTTTACAGATAATATTTCAGATGAAACAAAGCTCATACAATTTTACCAA
Organism: Helicoverpa assulta; assembly: GCA_963856015.1. Lineage (NCBI taxonomy): Eukaryota > Metazoa > Arthropoda > Insecta > Lepidoptera > Noctuidae > Helicoverpa > Helicoverpa assulta. Next base: position 12,068,031 of record CAWLCW010000026.1, on the reverse strand, counting down.
CCGACAAAGCGGCATCGCAAATCTCATTTGCAGACAACAAACAGATAACTATCTCATTCTTTCAACAATGGCCGGTAGGCTCATAAACAGAGCCTAATTAGTAATATTCCGAGTGCATTGTGGTATCTTAACAAATGGACAATAAGATGGAAGCGTGGTTATCTAGGGCGATAAGGGCGCCGCGCCGGGGAGCGACAATTATCAGCCAATGACGTTTGCTTGGTGCGTTTTCGCGGAGGCCGGCCGTGCGAAAATGTGGAACCGAAAATCGCTTTGTGCACTTACCATTGCGGCATAAAGCTGAGTTGATTTAAGCTAGTTGCGAGAGCAAGCACCGTTGAAAGTTGCTCGCTGGGTTGGATCGCTCGTGTAAGCTTACGCGTTCGAGTTGAGATAGGATCGTGGTCGGAATACGTAATGGTCGGTAGTGCTCGCCCATGTAGCTCCCGCTTATTGTTCCAACTCTTGTCCGGCGTAGAACGTAAATTGAATAAGTGAGTCCTAGAAAGCTGATATACGGCGGCACGGATTAGACTTTCTTTGGCTAAATTGGACTCTAAGTCATAACTTGATTTATTGGCACTGCATCGATGCTTGATGTGATATGTTTTCCTGTTCAGCTGACGCACTTTATGTACGTACGGATTTTCAAAATCTGCAGTCAAGAGGCAATCAATAAGACGTGTTCATTGCACATAAAAAGGCTTTATAATTGACTCATCGCTCTGGTCTGGTGACAAGCAGCATGCTGGAGAATCTTTACTGCCTAGACTTGATTTAGTGGATTTCTTTGTCTGCCAGCTCGTATTATGGGAATTATAAGCTGTAAACTGCGACACACCTAATACAGTCATTCCTGTTATAGCTGCTAGAGAACACCTTGACCATTAAATGTATGAAATGGGTGTGGCATGAAAATAAAAGAATTTAAAAGAAATTTAATATAATCGTGCACTAAAATTATGGAAACAACAAATGTATGTAAAACTAGGTTTTACGCTTGCCACATTAACGAATATATATTTTATGCTAACTTCAAGTAATTGATATGTAGCGAAACGCGGGATCATATAGAAGTGCTTTATAATTCGCGTAAAATTAGCTTTATTTTTAATAAGCGAACGACGCCGCCGTAAAATGCCTATGTTATTAACACTTTTGTTAAGTCCCGGTTAATTGCTTCTGGCGTTTTGTCTTTATCGAGCGTGTTATTTTATACAATAATATTCAATTAACATATTTTATTAATGAAAAGAATATCTTTAATAATTTTTGGAATGCCGATCGGTTACGCGTTAAGAATTTTTTAGTGGAACGCAGTCCCATGTCGCTGTTAGCTTTACTTCTAAAAAGTCGTCTGACACTCGAAGGGAGAACATTTCTATAGAATAGAACCTGTGCTGATATCAGAATATCTAAGATTAATTATATTGCTAGACTACAGCCATACCGCTTCAATTTCCCCTAATCTGCTACATATTTTATTTCACTTAGCGGAGCACTAAAAAGCGGAATAGAAAAAGTGACAAATGACGTCATCACACAACTGGTTCAACCAGTTGTCTAATGACAGTTGTCGCATTCGCAGCTATATTAATATTAGCGAAGTGCGCCCTGGCACTGACGAATGGGAGGAAAATGATTAAGTGCCAATTTGCAATGAGCTACTGACGACGATGTGTAGTAAAGCCTCTACTAATGCACGTGCATTATAAGCTCAACAAGCGAGAGGGTTCGTCATTTCTCTGACTTAGTTCAGTTAAGAAGTTATAAGAATACAATTCGGATCCTTTTGAATCATTTCACTCAAAACAAACACCCACTTCTGGTAATTGTTCCACTGTTTTCTTCGATAAAATATATTTATCTGTTATTGATATTCTATTATCATTTCTCTATGTCCATTTAAACAGCAGACAACAATATGACGACACAAAATATGGCCATCAAACATCTTAGTCCTAACTAGCCATTACCGACGCTGATGTTTTTACGATTGCTGACTAAATCGCGATTGCCTTTGTGCCCTGACAGTCGCGTTGTCAGTTGTTTCACTGACAACCAGTTACATAATAAGTCCGTGTCATTGACAAATGAATCTGTCCCATAGGGATGTCTCAAGAGTTTCTGCCGGAAATTGGGTTTTGAGCCACAAGGAGTATTGAGTTTTAGTCTGTCAATACGGTGAGGCAGGATTGTGGCTCAATTTCCTATCTGTCTTACGCAACGGGTTTTATACTTTAATTCGCTCTCGAAAATGGAATTTCCGTTTGCAAAGTGCTGCGATTTAGTCAAGTGCATAGTAGCTTAAAACTGTTTAGAATCAAGCAAGGAAATTTTGGTCGGCATTTCGAAAGCGAATTTTTTATGCAATATACTTTATACTCTTTTATTTTTCTGAAGTACTCAATAACTAGAGTTTTAGGGTACCTTTATTATACTTTTTTACTAATCTATTTGAGACCAACCCTTTCATCAAACCGAAAGACGAATAGCATCCCCATCAATTCCATATCTCCAGTAGTCAACGAACATCGTTTAAACTTTTTATTACAACGCCATGTCATAATGTTACATTACAAGTGAAATGTGTGTTTATTATGAAAACATGAGGCGAAATATTTATTGGCTGAATGATTGAATGACGTTCCCCGCGTACTAAGTACAACGACGATAGAAATAAAACACCGCAGATGAAAAAAAAATCGTCCCTGTTGCAAATTGCGATGGATGTTCAAATTATGTTATGGATTATATGATGAGGCACTAACATATTGTTATTGGTTATTTTAATAAGACATATTTCAAATTAGTTGCGGTTTCTTGTTGTTGCTTTTTCCTTCCATAAGACATAATGTAGCGGCCTGTTCTTTGCTATCTGATGATGTCCCAAGCTACTAAATTGTAAAAATATTTTTAAAACGCTTTGAAGGCTGAAGCTATCTGCATCGGCTTTTGGTCGAGGAATACAAATGTGTCTTCCATAGTAGGCTTGTATTGCTCAATCGATCAAGTTTGTGAAAAAGCTATCGTTTCGCTAAACAGTGACAGTTGCAAGCTAATAAACAGTGGGTAGACTGTCTATAGTTCAGCACTTTTAAATAAAAATATGTCATCAATTGACAACACATTAGCGTCAACAAGATTATGTCTTTGTCTTCGTAATCATTACTAACAACTTAAGTCGGCAACTTACTTCAAGAGTCATCAAACAATTCCTATGTGAAATAACATTGCTAAATCAACCATTTCTATAATAAACAGCAGGATATTTTTGAAAACGGTTGTTATCATTTTTATGCAATATGATGAAAACCAGGAAAACATCAACTGAAAGCCATAGCAATGTGTCACTTAACTTCTGCAATTCTCTTGAGATAAAGAAAACAATCTACCTGAAAGCTTTCCATTGCGTTTCTCACTGGACCGGAAACTTAGCAGTACACTTACACTTTAATACACTCACAATTTAAATAGATCACTATTACATGGCAGATATGAAAAACTGGAATGGAAAATGGTAACGAGTTGAAAACAGTTGGAATAATAGGCTCAGATATAATACATCGATGTATAACTTTAATTGTTTATACTCGGGTAAGTACGATCCTCAGGCATGACTCACCGCTTAAGAAACCTTCAGAGTTCAAGCAAAAAAACTTAACAAGCACCTGACATTTTTTACTGAATTCCGACAAAAACATTATCATCTTCCTTCAAATATATTACCTCTATATTACGTACTACAATCAGCTGTCTTCAAAATTAACAACCGGTCCTGCACATAGTACACAAAAATCGATACAATACAACATCGATCAAGAATCGATTGGTCCGATTATCGGTAATTTCGTTACGAGCCAAAAACTGGGCCCAAATACCTGCGTTACAGCCTGAGTGAATACTTCTATAATGAAATGACAATTACCTACGACGAGCAAGCGGATTCCTTGCGACCTTACTGAACTGGGGACAGTATCTTCGCTGGGAGCTACCACGTTTTCACGACGACGTATCATTTTGAATGAGGAAAGTTGCCTTATTGGATTAAATTCGAAGAAATTATACAATATGATAGAATCGAAAAAGAATAGACACCAAATCCACGACCATCACACAGTCTAAATGCAAAGTTGCACATTTTTTGCAGGGTCCTCCTGCAATAGAAAATCTAAATACTGTAATTACTGTTCCGGCGAATTTCCTGGGGTAATGGAGAACTATTGCATTACTCGCCACGCTCAACAGTCAATTGGACAAAAGTAAAGATCGTTCACGACCACGTATTTAGCGCGTAGGTGCTCTTTTTGTGTTTTGTAATTTTCTTTCGTGGAACCATTACCACTGGTAGGGGCGAGCATTTATCGTCCGTTCGATTGTTTTATAAATAAAGGCGACCGCAAAAAATACTATCGATCAATCGTGCGAAAGTCAGGCGATGGGACCAGATAAAGATATCCCACTGGAATCTCATCTTTCCAACTCAAGATTTAAGATGTATTTCTCATTGTTCTTCACTTAAGGGCATTACTCGCCGTATGATGGGGCAGCAGTCAAAAACCTACCTTATAATCATTAATGAAGGTTGATTTCTGATTGGAGTGCAATGACGTCATATTCGTGCGTCTACGAACGTGAAAGATTTTATACGCGAGCTGTCCAAACATTTTATACTTTCAAATCTGTGCGCTTATCTGTAGTGATGATCTGAAGAGTGTTATCTTAGCCGGATCAGCTCATGGGAGGTTCCTTAGATCTTTATTACATGGACCCGGTGTGGTGCATCCACACAGTTACGTTTTATTAAGTAATAATGAGCACCAATTACAATTCTTTGAATGTTAAGACATTTCTAACGATGCGATAAAATCGAATTATATCAATGTTGGCATACATCGAATTGCGATCCAATCCGTTGAGTTATTTGAATTTTGTAACTTGATTGGCATCCTATAAGTGTTTATAATTAGATATGCAGTTATATGAGATACTTATCAGTTAGTGGCCAATAGTAAAATTTCTAGATATCCATCTTTGCCAATCCGACAAGACAGCATGTAGATATTTATTGACAGCAAGTCTTTGCGTTATCAAAGCTTAAATAAGAGGTTATGGTATGAAGTTCTAGTATTGTAAGTTCTCTCATCATACCCTTTGAGTCCGCTAAGGATTACTAGATCAAATATCTCTTCTTCACTTTCAAACACAAGTATCTACTTACTGAAATTCTAAATATAAAAGCTTTCTATTTTGTAAACGCAAGAATGATATATGAGTCTTAACGTTTCTGATGGCATATTGTGTCACCAAAGATATTTTACGTGCCAAAAAGGCCCCCAAATAACTCTAAAAGACACTTGTAAACATAGGCTTTATCGTTAATCAAAAATAAAATGCATAAAGATCGAATCAACGGTCATAAGCTTTTTAATAGGCAGTTAAAATGTTTGCAACTCCGCGCTAATGAGCACGGTCATAACAATAAAGTATGAAGTACATAGCTTTTTGCTTTTATTTCCAAACAATACGGTCATTTGTACTACAAATAAGTATTACAGAGTATTTTTATCGTCGTATGAAATCTTTTAGTTGACGATACAGGTAGTTGTAGCTGGAGTTAAAATATCACACGGATTGCTATCGATATGATATCTTCGATTGTTTTTCAGCACTCTTTTCTTCAATGTTGTCTATTTATACAAGGGCTTTTTCTCTAATATCATAACGTGCGTTCCTCTTAGTTCCTGAACTAAATCCTTTGGTAACTGCATCTTTGAAAGTCTCTTCAAAACCATACAGTGTGTGCAGGCCCTGGTTCAGGACCGCTCATATTTTGATTCCCCGTCAAATTATGCTATTGTGTCCATTGCTCACTTTATTCAGGTACGTCAACATGATGACATGTTTATTGGTGACGGCTGATGGCCGATCCCCGATCGAAGATAAGATTATATTCAGAGCATTTCGGCGAAAACCTGATGAAGGATCATAAATAATTTGATTGTGCCGGATAAATATGGATTTTATAGAATAATGGGAGAATAAAGATCGCAATTGATCTGTCTGTGGTTTATAGGCTTAGAGAGTTATTCAGTTTAATGATTTCTATTAGCTACATAATCTATTGGTAGAACGATAATTGACTGATGTCTGAAAATACTCTATAGAACGAAGACCTGTACTTACCAGGGCTCTAAAACATTTCAAAATCGTTGAAAATCACCGTGGATATTTATCGAAGAAAACTTTTAACTACAGCAGGTGCACATTAGTCAACCTGCCTTCAAGAACACTGGAACTCGGAACTAACTGCCATTACTTCGCGAACTTTGCCTTCACCAGGCTTGTCGCGCCTCGAAGAGGAACTTACAGTTAAGTAGTATCTATTCGGATGTCTCATGTAGTTTATGTAATCAGCAAACATACGAGCTTCAATTACATGTTACTGTCAGGAAAATAACTAAAACCTACCTACTACTATATCTATATAAGTACTACAATACCTAAATATTACTGCTCATTTTAAATCAAACACCTGGGTCTGTTGAAGCCAAAAAAGAGAAATAAACAAAAAAACAAGTGAACAACCTCCAAATAATGAACTGCGTCTCTTCTCTTAATCCCAATTTATTTGGTCAAAACCTCAAAATGGACATACAAGCTTTTCTAACGGCTGAATGAAACTTTTAGTGTCGCAGCATGTTTACATAGTGAAAAGAGGGTTAACGTCCAAAGGCCGTGTGCAAAATAGTGATGTAAGCATGACTCAAAAACGATCGACACAAATGCCCTTTTCTGAAACGTAACGGTAAAAAGTTTCAAAGTTATCATAAATATAAATTAAGCGTTATTTATTGTTGTATTAATTATGTATATGACAAATGTCCAAAGTGGTAAGTGTGGCGTGTTAGCGAAATTGTTAGAACAACAATATTTGTGGCGCGGCACCTTTTTGTGTCGCCCACTGTGAGCAGGCGGCATCAAGGATGTATGGCCCAAGTTATGAAAGACTGTAGCAATATTTGCCGGATTTGAAAATGAGGCTATTTTAATTAGGTGTTTGGAGCTGTGGCATTTGAAATTATTCAGCTGATTAGGAATTTTTTAAACTTAAGATGACTAATTAATTACGAAAAAAATAAAGAAGCATATTTAGTTGCTAATATGACTCAGTTACCTAAATTGTGTGCTATAATACCGATATGATACATACAATTTGATGGTTGGAACTGAAATACATTACGGTAACAAGCACAAAGCCTGAATAGCTGAAAGAATAAGACTGAGAAAGTGTTAAATATATATTTTGCATTGTGAATTAGCAAAGTAACATGTTACTGTTTTATGAGATATGAGCGTTTATCGTTCAAGAAAATAACCTTAAAAATAAAGTAAGTATGCTAGGCTTTTGAAGGTTTATAGATCGGTATTTCATGTATTTTTATTGTTATATTTTCCCAATAAATTCAATAACCCAACATTATCACTTAACCTTCACAAAAACCAAATCGCCACCTTTCGTAACTTAAGCCAAACTAAATGAACAGTCAATTAAGTGTATCGCCTACGCGAACCCGGGACATGACGATCAATACATTCTATAATATTCATTATAAATTGCGTTATATATCAGAATATACCTACACGTTTATAAAGGTCGACGAGCATTATAAGTTTGTTTGTTTTTTGGTCATTTCCACGTGGCAAGGTTGAATTGGGTCAATGTCAGACTGAGATCAGTGAGATCAGTGTCAATAGATATCTGAATATTTACTGCCTCTAGTTGTTTGAATGCATTATCTGCATAATATTATGAATGCGATTGTATGTGTTTGTGAAGGCATCGTGGTAAAATGGCACACCTTGCTTCTGGTTTGCATGGCAGAAGCATTGAGATTCGTTGAATTCTTTTCTACTGCGTTGTGACGTGGTACCACTGACCGAAGAATTATAAAAAGCTATTTTCTAAATGACTTACGAAGGCACCTTTTTTAAGACTAAGAGGTATAAAGAATAACAACAGTTCATAATCACCTTTATTTCTTGTCAACTTCTTATAAACTGTTCAGAACAATAAGCCAATGAAAACAGCCTGCAGGCTTTACCTGTATGAAAATAAGTTACAGTAGAAAAAGTTGTTCGTGACAATATCACGTGATGGTGACCATAAGCGAAAATTATCGATAATAATCAATAACTTTCCACAACAAAAAAGTGCGATTAACGTATTGATGAAAGCTCTTTCGTCCGACATCCCAACACCTACAAAACAACAGCATACCACCTTTAAAATAACAGCAATAAAGTTCAAAATGGCAGAGATATAAACAATAAAAGAGCGGACATTCTCCAAATTAAATGTCAAAAATGAATGAAAAAATGCAATCATCCCGTCAAAGTCCACACTGCAGCGATAATCGTCGACTATAATAAAAATACTTCATCATTATTAGGCCCTACTCTTAAACCCACATATTTTAACACTGCACCATGCGATAGTGCATACATATGCAGATATAATCGATTAACTTACGAATAGAATCGATATAACAGTCAAGTCTCCAGAGATGTCAAAGCGTGAATAATAATAATTTTGTAATAACGGCAGCTTTTTCCCATTATTTCTTATTGTGCTCATATTAGGAAAGATGGGGTCATAATGATGCAATTACATTAAACGACAACTTATAATGTTTTTACTGATGCAAAAGGCATGTGACAGCCTAAGAATGTAGATAATATGAAATACGATAATAATGGATAAAATCAATTGCTTTGAATTGCTATTTATACAAATAAGCATGAAGTTTATGTTCCCACACTTAAAAGAAGAAAGTTAATAGATAAAATAATTTGTAGATATCTCTCATCATCTTAAGCTAATCGCCTTTATCTTTATATCATCAATAATAATCAACAAAAATCGAATTATCGCATCTTGACATTTAACAACAATTAATAAAGATAAATCGGATGAACAATCGATATTATCTGATCGATCTGCACGCACTAGATGCTAGCATTTGTCTCGACATTTAAACAAGGAATTATATCGATATAATCGGTTGGACAATCGATATAATTTTATCGATGTGAACGCACTGGTTATAGCTAGGGGCACCTGTTAACTGTCCTCTACATCACGGTGTTCATGGTGACAGCTTGATGGTGTATGTGATAAATAAGCAAAATGCTGGCTGATGGTCGAAGCTGTTGTTCTAGGTACACGACGAGGCTATTATGAGGAAAACATTGGTCATCAACAACATCTTTTTATTGGAAGGTATAAGAAATGTTTCAAAGTCTTCTATTAGAATGTCTCGTCTGAAAGTGCCTTCTTGCCAAGTTATGTAAAATCTTATACGCCCAATATATGTATTTACTTCTGCACTTGTAATAAGACTTCGGCATTCTGCAACCCCAAAATTCATTAACAAACCTACTTACTCATCCTGGACACGATAATTTGTATCAAAGTGCGAATGCTTCACTTGAAGATAAGATCGCTTAGGCCTGTATTTTATAAATAAAAAAAGCGTATTAAAACTAATTTGCATGATTCAATCAACGCTTGCAGATAAATCGGGAAGCTTCGAGAAATTAATGGTGTACCACGAATCGCACCTAAAGGCACCAAATTTCGTACAAAACTTCCGCGTTAAAAGATGCGCCTGCGACAAGATATAAATTGTGGGCGATAACGACTTTTTTATGTTTCAACGTAATTGTGACTGGTCAGTTCAAATTAGAATGGATGTTACTTTTCTCTTCTGCTAATGAAAAGTACTAAATATTCAGCCAATCCAATCATTCGTTGATTCCAATCCGTCATTTCTATCGTTACTTCCATGACACTGATATTCGCTATTCAATCGGTTATGCCTCTCAATAGTCCTTCGAAAATTCAAACACACACCTGTCTGGGCTCTGCGATATAAAATATAACCACAGGAAAGGAAATATCGCCATAGCATAATCATAGCTCCAAAGATCCCACTAAAATGAAATCTAAACTGAACACCAACCAATCATAGCCAAAACCCGTACAGATCCGGATAGCTATAAAACTCAAGCGCAACCTCATTGTAGGTTCAACAACATCTGACCTGCAATTTTAATCAGTCGATAGCGATGATCGACGATTATTGTGTTAAATTCGATACATCGAGAACGATGGGGTCCCCGTAAGCTGTGCCTCTATTTATTGAATCTGATAGGTAAATTGATGTGAAATATCATCTCGGTGATGGTTATAGGTATCGAGTTAAGTTTATGGGTTCGAGTTTTCTTGGTGGGAAGCAAAATCATAGATTTTGAGCGAAAATATTATACTTGAGTGATTTTTCAGATCTTGGCTTTTGGAACTAGGTCCTCCGTGTCCTTAACTTTCAAAATCTTCAATCAACGGGTACATCAACGGAATAAAGAGTTAAGAATATAAAATTGATATTTTAACATAGCTTCAGGCATTACTGTGGACGTTATCATATCTGATAGCTCTTAGTCCTCTGGCTATCTCGTATAATGTTTTATATAAACGGCTAAGCACTTTTCTGGTATTAAACTTAATTCCTTGATAGATATTAATAGTGGCTCGGAGCAATGTGTGCGAATATATGGTTTTAATGAACATGTAGACGATGGTATTGCTACAAAAAAAAAGTCTTAGTAATTTTCATTCACTTAATAGAGATCTCCCCGTACTTTACAATTATTCTCATTACTTTAAACATTATAGAAAATTTTTGATCACGTTATCAATCTCTCATTCCTAGCTCCTATCAGCACTAGCATTATGAAAGGAATTTTACAGCAGACCAGTGTTTCCAAAACCTCATCTGCAAAGAATTTCATGAACATTTTTATTTCGCGTGTCCATCGCGCAGTCAGTCAATCTTTATCGACGACGGCCCTTGAATTAACGCCCGAATATTATCATCAAACAAATTGTTTTGCAGTGTTCCCGGTAACACCGAAATTGTTAAGTGCTTACTTTTAGCTTATTTTGCATTTTAACCGCGTCGCCTGCGCTGTGTAATTTTCTTAATAAATCATGGGGTGTTGACGTTTGATTATGATGATTCTATAGGTGAAGTTATTAAAATACCGGACTATATAAGAGAAAGCTGGATTGTTCTAATTAATTCATATTTAATTTTGCTTATTTTTTTTACAATATAGTCTTTGCTTATTTTCCTACAAGTCCTTGTTTATCGTATTGGTGGGCATCCAATAATTTCCACACACTAATAAGGCTTCATTTGTATAGTTACGCCAAAGGCAAATATTGTAGTCTTCAATAAATACTACTCATTTGTTAGTCTTCCTATTGATTCCCTTCAAAACTTATCCTTACCTAACCTAGTCTCCTTTATTTACATGTTTTGCTCCACCGACCTAATAACCCTGAACCAACCTTCAAAACAACCGCTATAATCAAAATTTATCGCGAAACATGAAATAATCTTCGCATTAAAACATAATTTTTCATATTTATGCCACTACCAAAAATCCAATTTCTGACTAAATACGTATTAACATGTGAATTGATGTCCAACGTTTTAATTTCACTTGGTTATGTCAGCGGCTTAATAAAACTACCAACTTAATGTTAAATGTAATTATTGAAAATCTTCCCTTTGATGACAAACTCGTTTTGGTTATTTCGTTCGCTCTGGCTTCAGTTAAAATGTTATTTTGCACGACCCACTGACGTCTGCGCATGAGTCTTACGATTTAAAAATAATTGACCTTAATCTTTCCCGTAATTGAATCTGTGTTTTGTTTTCATGATTTTGGAAGTTTCTTGTAAAACATTTAGTACTTACTTTAAAGGTAATTAAGGAAGATTATGTATGACTGAATTACATAAATCTTTTCATCCTGCGCCGTTTATATCTTCCATTATACTTTTAATTACTTCCTTTTTTCTGATAGTGGGTACAATGTATGCAATATGTCTACCTCTACAATACAGTCCTCAATTCGACCGTGTATATATTTCTCCTACCTATACTCGAAATTGTATAGATAGCAAAATAATTCTACCTGCTAATGTGGTACGACCGCAGCTTCCTACTAAGCACGGAATTCACTTACCCGTGGCAGCCATTACAACGTACCATTGTTCGCGAAAGTGCCTGAATGTCTAATCATCAATTAGCAACCTTTAATTAGGGTAACTGCTGTAAAGAAAGCTATTAATGACTCCTGGAAAAGGTGTCTCAAAAACGTGTACTGCATTAATTAAGTTTAAGTGAAAGGTCTAATATCAGATTGAAGCGTCTATCTGATGTCATCGAACTCAAGTTTCTTTAAATAGGCGAAAGACTTTGGTAAACAAATTATTCTGAAACCATCCTTCAGGATTAACCGCTAAATCTTGTTCTCAAAAAGGTTTGGATTTTTCAATAAAAACAAAAGAACCTAATCACTTTTCCCAATCCCTAAATCCACATAAATGGTACTTATAACATGTATGACCGTCCACCGTTGTGCAATAAAAAGAAAACAAAACAAGTGACCTGACTTTTCACACAATAACACGCGCTCACAAAAAACATCAAGTTACGCAATCCGGACAGCCCACGTTGCGTGAACGAACAAAAATGATAATTTACTGTAAACCCCGACTCCCATAAGCCATGTGATTTCTGCCGAACAACAAATACGACTATACAACACTTAACATTTAAATGATGGTTTCAACCGTCAATTTCCCCACCATATAATTGAAATCAAGTCCTCTGTCTGACGATATTGAAAATGTAAGAGTTAAAGGCATTGATTTTTGAGGGTACTTTCCAAAATTACTATGGGTTTTGTAGGGTCAAGTTGACCGAGTAACGCCCAGATCGTTTTTTTATAAAATAAGACGACTTTTTGCTAAAAGTTCAGCGTAATTCATGGTGAATCAGATATAATGCGTAAAGAATTGAGAGAGTAAAATCACAATGTTCCGTGATATTTACGCGAACTCTACGAGTACTTGTTGGGATTTATGTTTCCGTCGTTTGGAGCTCTTTACAATCGTTGTAGTGAGACCACGCGACACTAACAGCTTTTTCTGCGAATGCAGACGTCCTACAGTTACTACCTAATGATGATAGTAGTTAGCACATAATATAAGTTTTAATGACCAATAATTCATCCAAGCGAAGAAAAACTAAGTGTAAATATTAAAGCGTCAGTTGATATCTCATAGGACCGGGTTGATGAAGACTGAAGACCTGATTCAGGTGATGTAAGATAAAAAATTTAGAAGCATAACTCTTCATCTGCAATAATTGGAGAGGCTTGATAAAAACGTTCATTTTATTCGCATGCTGTATGTTATACTTATAACATTTATGTTTTCATTTGCTTCTGGCTTCTAATCAAACACATCCGCGCAGAGATGTTTTTAGATTGAACCATTTAGAAACATGTGCACGTCCTGTATCTGTTTCATTGCAGGTATTCAAAGTGTCTCGACAATCAATGCCACTTAGCAGCATAAACCGATAGACTAATCGATTAATTGACCTACCTTCAGACAAGCTTGCATGTAACAGATTTAGGTCACCCGTTCAACTGGTGAGCTTACAATAGCTTGACCCGAAGCTCGAGCCTTCCTAAGCTCCTAATCTCTCTAACAATATCCGATATTGGACTATCTATACAAATTATTCTCTATTCTTGCTTCTAAACAGGTAAATAGTCGTTTTCTAGATTTAAATGCGTGGGTAGATAGAAAGTATACGAAATTGATACAAATATCACTTCTATAATACGTATTAATTATGTTTAATGACTAATCGATGGAAGGCGCACCCAAAAATTCTTTGTGTGAAGCAAAAATTGGAATCGTGCTAGTGTTGTTGTATTTATATTTAGTGCCACAATCTTCAATTCTAATCTTATGTTTGCGAAATCAAGTTTTTCCACGTCTAAAAAATATTATAAAATCTTTAAATTGCATAGTTTGATGACTTAAAGTTAATCGTTCGTCGTGCCTGTGTAAATGTTTAAACTGCTTATTTCAGACATAAAATCAAACCCTGGAAACGCTTCCCAATAAAAAACTTAATCAACCCCCAACAAAACACGAGCAGGCAACCAAGCCATAACCGTAACTCCGGCACGCCGTCAGTAACTCAACCTTTTTTTATCCCTTAACATTAAGCAAAGGAATCGATTTGTAAACAACACAATAAGAGTATTAAATATAATCATTCTCACGCATGTGGAGGAACGGAACGTCGAAGTAATGGCTCCGCGGTATTTCTGTTGGCGCGTATAAAAATGCTCGATAACACCAGGGACGGTGCTCGGTGGGCAATTTGCATTAATATAACGTGTCCAAGTTATCGCCATGCGCCCTCGTGAGCCAGTTTGATGCGACGGGAACGGGACACAGGTTGTAAATGGAAAGTTGGAAGAGGATCCGAAAGTTTGGACATTTCTCCTGATTTAGGTGATAACAGTTATAAAATGTTCATTTGGTAGTCTATGTTTGATGTTTTCAGAATTACTTTCATCTTTCATGCTTTCGATAACTTCTCTAATCTTCGATCAACTCTACATCGTTAGCACTGTAAGTAAAAGTCAACTAGCTCTTGGACCTTCGACTTGTAGTTATGATACCTAATTGAAATGTTCCTTTAAACAATAAAAAAGTTGTACCTACCTAACGTGCCCTTCTGTTGTTCTAAAGCATTTAACCGAGATACTTAGTAAACAGATGCGTCAGGCGGAGCAAAAAGTGCTACCTACTAACTCGCCTTCAAATACCTACATATGATTAAGTAGGAATCTCAGTAATGACTGCAAACGTCCATCACAGCTCTCACTGACCAGTATCTGCATAATGTGACAATCAGCAGTCATATATCAACATAACGCAACACTTATGGAGCGTTACAACGCAACCAACATTTGTTTGTGAAATTGAAATTGATTCGTTTTTTTTTTCGTGTTGCATGAAACCGCAAGTAGAAACTGCTGGTGATTTAATTGAATAATTGTGATTTTCATCCAACGAGTAGATACCTATCATACATTATTTAAATACAGAATGTGTATCTTCTGTTCGTTCTAATTCGAATAAAGAACGCAAACAATAAAAATAAGATGGCGGCAATAGGAATAAACGAAAACGATTGTTGAAATGAGTTTGTGACTTGTACGTCTACTGTGCCAAATCTAGGGAAACTTAGCGAAAAAAGGGGAATAACTTAGGTTGATGGAAAAAGTTTAGATGAAACTGATGAAGTGTAGTAACAGCACTTATTGCATTATATTCAGAATCATAGTCATGGTAAATATTTTTCCTAAAGTGAATAAACATTTTAGATTAAAACATATAGTAGCCGGCATATAACTTGGCAAGGATTTGGGACCTTTAATAAGTGTGAGCTCGCTCATAGTGCACTAAATTATACAAAAAAGTGGTCCCTGTTATTGCTTGTGCATTATTCTATGGTTATTGACATCATTTATTGGCGATTATGTATGCTTGAAAAAAATAGGACCTGTTTTCCTCTCACGATTCTTGCCAAGTTACGTGCCGGGCACTATACTCATTTGATAAGCATAGTAACAAAGGAGCAAACTTCTGTTGAGATAGTTCCTGACTAGTGGATACCGTACTGTATTTTTTTTTCGATGCAATGGTAATAATTTGTACCTACCATACATTGTGTGGTTCCTATTAACATATCAAACTAATAATCAAAGACCACACACAATTACCAATACACACGGTCTCAATCGCCCATTGTACTATTATAAGCCGGATAATCTCCATACTACAATCATTTGGACAAGCAGATTGACGGTCAAATAAAGTCTGCAAGCAGACGAACGCCACTAGAATCCTCTATAAATTTACCCCATTGAAATGACGATCAACTTGCGAAATTACTCGACCAGTATAAAAAGACACTCTAACTCTCGTAGGGGAATAAGAATCTCATCAATACGCAGAAATGTAAGACGAAAGTGTCGGTTCAAATGTAAGTGGTCAGGGTTATGTAGTAAGCGAACCACGTACCAAAGATTATTCATGGTACGTCACAATATTTTAAACAGATGCATTAAGTCCTGACCCCTCACAGATAATACTGGTGTCCAGTTTAATATATTATTTAATGAATGTGGAAAAATAAGGTGTTACTTTATGCAGAACGTGCATAAAGCCATGAGTTACAGTATGTCGGCGAGAAAGCGAAAAAACTAATATGTTTCGTGTTGTTTATCTTGTGCGTTGAGAGTGTAATGTTTATGGTGTTTTGGAAGTCTGATTTATGAGTCAGCATGTAACCTATTAAAATAATTTCTAGAATATAAGTTTGCAATATTATTCGTTGCTATTTTCATTTTACTTGTAGCTTTAAGTTTTTCTTCAGACATGAAAATAGAAAAAAAAATATCTAAAATGCAATAATATTGATACCTGTACACAGCATACCTGAAAAGCACATCAAAATACACACAAAATGCAAATGTCAATTGTTAGTCGTTAATAAATTAACTTACATCTAATAGATAATAGAAAAGTCCACGTACCTTACAGCAGTCTTCATTTTCTTTCTTCAATGTTCACAAGACGCAAACGATTGGCCAATCTTAAATTCTAGAATTAAAACGTAACTCTGTCGAAGGCAAAAGAAAGCTGTCCGAAACGCCTTTCCACGGCCGGTGTTCACAAACCCGAAGGTGGATCATTGAGCAATTATTGCATGTTTATGATTGTAATATTCGCGTCGGAACGGCGAAAGTAATTATGGGGACAGCGATACAGCTTTTGGCTTCGACACAGTAAAAACTATCAGCCGACAAAATCGAAAATGACTGCACTGATGAGCGCACGCGCTCACCAGCGGGCCTCTCGATTCTGTTGGGTTTTAGCTGCGATAAAAGCCAAACACTATCGGACACACCCCTTAAAACATCGATATTAATAATGCAACGTAATTAAAAACGTCAAATTGGATGCTTTACGACAATGTTTGCAATAAAGTTAATTTCAAAACTCGAAGGGAGGTTGATCCTTATGGTCCGTTTGGCGGCAACCAGAAATTAAAGTACAACAAAATTCCATCGAATGCGTACACATCACTTTTGGCCATTAAATGATGTGCCGAATGTCGATAAAATAGTGTTGAACCGTAATTGGGGCCCCTTGGTTGCCGCCCCTATTTACATTTTCCGATTCACGGTGCCGTCGTTGAAGTTCCACCTTCAAAGTTTTAAGAAGAAAAAATACTTACTTCGGGAAGTTTGTAAAGTAATACTGGAGTGAAACTTCAAGTTCCGGCACGGGACATCATAATGGACCAAGTTCCCAAGGAAGGTCCGACAGTGGATGGGGAGGTAGGAAGATCTTAGTCACAATACAAAACCTGTTAAGATTTTTCAACGTTTTATTATTTTTTATATATATATTTTTTGTAATGTCTCTTCTGATTTCATCTACGACATTGTACAACCACATTATATAAATTACTCGAAACGATAAAATAAGTTTATTAAAAATAGAGTAGATTAAATCTTTCAAAAAAATATTTAAATAGAAAAACTTGTACAACATTGCATCTAGTATTACAAGACCTCGCTTATTATGTTATTTATTGTACATATTTACAAAAAAAAATGTATTTTACAGTAACAATGATCTAGCGTCTTTAGGTATTGTTTCTATCACATTGTCATTACTGGTGTCACGGGGGACAGTGTCACGTCCCCGCGCGACCTCATAGTAAAACTTAACCATCGAGTAATTTCCTCTCTACATGAAATACAGTCGGCCATTTCACAACCATCGGAGTAAATGTTCCACAAATATTGTCATAACACTGAGTAATATCCATACAAATATATTGTAGAAATCGCCCAAAATATATTACAAGGTGTAAATGAATTAATTAACATTTTCAACATTAACTTTTTAATAGGTAGGTATTGTAAATTTTAGCGACAGCTTAATACTCGCATAAATAATGAAAGAACATCGACGTGACTTCCACATGACAGTGGGCAGCTCATTAATTTCCATTTACAGCTTGCAAACAATTTTCTGTAGTCATCGTTACAATGAAGTATATCAGGCGATTACACACGCGCGGGCCACAATAAAGTCGCACGTCAAAACTTAGTATAAATATTATAATGAGAGCTATAAATTTCATACAAAAATATACACGTAGCTACCGCGTGTGTGTAAAGGCCTTAACACGAACAAGCTCTTAAACGAGAATGGAATTATTGCACGTCGCACATTTATCAGCGAAACATGAATAATCGTCTTGGAAAGCAATGAGCGCCCGTCGAAAAACTTAATTTCATATTTAAATATATGTTTTCGATGTTTTTGCCTTTGTTTTTCGCCGTTCGGCTAATGTTTCTGTCAACGGCGTGCCTAATTTTATGATTGACACTTCGCTTGTCGAATGAGATTCGGGAACAAGACGTATGGAAATTATGATATCATTCAACTGTAATAGCACTTTTTGTGCTCTTACGAAACGTGAATAAGGGAATGAATTCATAACTTCTTTTTCTTATTAAGTACATTCGAATTAATACTGACCCCTTTACATGAATTGTGAAGGATGTGATAAGAATACAAGCGGAGTGCCAATATAAGTATTTGAACTATTTCCAGTATTTAAATAATCAAAATCTTGAGAGACATTTCTAACAAAATTCTAGACTAGCGTCTGGTTAACTTAGTGCTCAAACATTAATTAAGTACCAATTATGGAAATATCGCGACCACAGTTGCAGAGGCCTGACATTCAGAGATTCCGTAATATAATACTGAGGAACAGTCATTAAGTTTAATTTTAAGTACAATCTTCGGCTTCTCACTTGGTCGTTCATAAGGCACTAATAAGACACTTCGATAAGTCTTCATAAGTACAGTCAGCAACAACAAACTTTCAAAAATGTTGACGAACTTGCATTAAACTTTATTAATTTAAGTACTGTTGAATATTTACAAGCTAACGCCAATATAGCAATTTATGTGGCTGAGTGTACAACCGCATCACTTGTTAGGATACATACGTTACTTAACACTTAATATATTAATTTTTTTATTGTATCAACGTCAAAATCGCGAGATCCAATTTTACTAGCACTTGCTTACTACACTATACTTAGCCATTTATAAAAATTTGGATACTAGTAAAATTGAACTATGTGTTGACTGATGCTTCGTTATAATATGAATGAGAATAATTTAAGAACTAAACAGAAATAAATAAGTAATTAAACAACTAAATCATTAAGTTCGAAAATAAATGGTAAAAATTGGTCTTGACATAGTCTGTCTAAATTAGCTAAATAGTTAATTTTAATATTCATAGTAAAACCACTAAATTGTTTGTGGTGAGCGGTAGTCGTGCGTCGCCCACGCTCAGGTATCACGAAGTCCAAAAATATTGTAACAAAGCATCGGCCAAACGTTCCAGAAGTCGCTCAAACACACATCATGCCTTACATTAAACTCGTTACTCTGGATGGATCACAAACAATGTTAAAAATATACACTGAAGCGCACACTGGGAATGTTACGTACATACAGGTATCAATAACAGGACTTTGTCCTTAAGGACACGTCACTAACTAACTACATTATAAAAATATATATTAGAAATTTTACCATTAAAATTATTATGAAACAATTTTTAAGAGATCACCCATGAATGTAACCGTTTCGCTGCAGCAGCACCAACATTTAGCACCAATTGGAATATGGAAGGGGTCTTGTGACAGAGTCATCTAGGTATGGTCCTTAAAATTAATTCGATGCATTCAAATTCAGTAAACGTTGGACTTAAAACTACAAAGAGGATGGCACTCGTTAAATGGCCTGAGAATTAATGAGTAAAATGCATTAGAGTAAACCTTACAGTAATCGATTTGTGTCACAGATTTAAATTCCGAATGCCGCTTCTTTTTTAAACTGCTTGTACTTATCGGGCGGTATTCAAAATTTATTTCTGCGATTCCGTACCTTCCTTACAGTTAAATAACGCGAAAATATATGAACAAAATGTACATAGCGAACATAAACGTTTTATTATGCTAAGGCTCGCGTCTCGTGTGATTTGGTAAAGCGAGTCACGTAAGTTTGTTTGTTTGTTTGTCTTTCCTCTTGTCTCGCTACATTCTATGCGTCATTCCGTTTTGATATATCAGCTATTTATGATGGTTTTATGTTAATGACTTGTTGATTTGTATGATTCGATCTGCGAGGAACTGAGTTACGGCCCGTGTATACGTCTCCGAGTACATTTGCTACTAACTTTATTAGACTAACATAGGCTTGCGTTGTAAATTATAATTTATTGAGGGAATTCGAGCGCATTTCATATAACAACAAATGTTCAGTGCTGGATTTTGAGCGTTTTATCGAAAAGACAATAAAATGCAATATTTACTGAGTAATTTTGTGGAGCAAACTTTATAAAAAAATCGAACAGAGCTTAATGTATAATTTTACATCGGAAACTATAAAGTTGAGAGCGATAGTGACGTTCCGAATCACACCGTAGATATTGCAGAAGGTACCGTTATTACAAAATATAATATCGTATAACAGCACAAAAGAGAGAACAGAATTAAGTCATAATTTAAGGAGGATGGCCATTTCGAAAGGTTGTGTAACGCCAAGTGTACCGCGAACGCTTTTTATCGCGCGCACCACCTACTCAATGACGTCACTCAGTCGCAAAGGCACAAAACTTTTAAAAATTCAAATTTTAACATTCGAATTCATTTTGATTTAAATCTGGCAACACTCAGTAACTATTGTGGCGACGAGACCACCGGCTTGCGATTTAAAAAGTAAGTTAGGTCGCGTAGGTTGCGCTCGCGCACTCGTGGGCGGGCGGAAGTGAGAGCGTCAACGTGGAGACTTTTGCATCCTTATCTAACAACAATTAACACAAGTTAGAGCAATAAGGACGGTAGATAGACAATTCCGCAATGTCACAGATCACAAAACCCGATACTATGCTGTCAAGGCTCGTCAGTTTACGAGCGCTTTCGGTGCAGATAGTGATGCAACCGATCGGATCTTGAAATCCCAAGTTTACGTAGCCAAGCGGGCCTTTCATTCAGAAAATATGGTCATTATCGTGCGAGTGCTCATTGCGAAAATTACAATATTCAAGTCACGTTCCGACGTGAATGTTCTTTTAAAAAATTACAATAAATATTGGTTTTACGGCGAATCGGGCCGGAATTGATACGGTTCAAATAAACAGGCGTGTTATCGATCAACCGACCGGCAGCCCACCGGGGCTCGATTACATACCTACACTTTAATTTGATACAGTTAGCCAACATTTCACAAGGTTGAAACTTTTTTAAATAATGACACATTAAAGTAACACAGCCCAGGTAAAAGCTGTGCACTGCCTTGACGCGTAAAAGTAACTTTGACATAAAGCCTCTCGTAAACATTAATAAGTATAAATGGGTGAGAAAATCGAATGACTTTTGCCAAGATAACGTAAAAACTAGTTAGATTTTATCGACATAACTTAATAAAAGTTATATTACCGAGCATTATGTGAGCGCACGCGTGTTAGTAACACAATATATCGGAGCGAACATACCGAAATGAATAGCTTGTAACAGAAGATAAATCGCTAACGCTAAATTACTTTTAGGAAAAGTGTAAAGTAATCGCCGACACTTTTACAGTCACACTTAAGTGCAGCCAGACAAAAGGATTACTTATAGCAATAAAATTGGCCGGAGCCTGTCGTTTTAGCGTCAAATTTGCGGGATCAGCGGCGAATCCAACGCGATTTCATCGGTTTATCTACGATTAAACTGTGGCGCAAGTCGCAAAAGACATCTCGGAAACTTATTCTTGGCTATATTTGATAACCAAGAATTTTGGCATTCAAAATTGTTATTTTAATATAATTAACACCTTTTACTATCTGATTGAAATCAGAGAATTTCTTAAACTAAGCGGAATCATTTTATCACCTAAGTGACTCACCGGCCTGCTCAACTAATTTCCATATTTCTAGTGGTTTATTATTCTGCGAATCGTTATATTACAGCATCCTACATTTGACAAGATATTAAAACCTCTAACTTTCCGCCGATTTCTTATAACTTAGTGTGCGGTTTGAAAAGCGGAGAAACATCGGCACGATTTTACGATCCAATCTCTGGAACAGAGCCTGGGACGCGGCGCACCGAACTATGAATGGCATCCCACACTTCCTACATCTGTCGCTGCACTATTTATAACACCACTTTCGTCTAACACGCGGCAAATTGAACAATCCAAACTTACACGACCATTCCTTAATCGATCGGTAATAGCCCATCTCTGGACACAATATTTCCATTAAATAAAAAATATATAAGTAAGTATATTGCTGGCCAGACAATCACACATATAGTTGTTTATTCAGGTTTCAAAATTTACTTTCCTTTTAACGCAACCAATTTAATTTGCTACAGATTTTAAAAGGGACATTCGATTCTAGAGAAAAAAGCAACAGGTTTTTTGATACAGTTTTTTAAAGAAAGGCCGGCTTTGTTAATGAAGGTAATTTTGGTGACTGGACTGATTAAAGAGACGGTGACAGGCATTGATTACGCATTAAGAGACCCGTAAACAAGGCTTCGATATGTAGTGCTCATATCAAGTCTACTGACTATATTAATCTGAAATAATTATTTTTGCAAACGAAAAGGCGACTTTAAAGAAAAGCTCTGAATTTAGCCTCATTTCGGCGGAAGATGGAAACACAAAGGTGATAGATAAACACATGCGAGCTGGTGGAAAATCACCTTCGCTCTAGGCGCATCAACTAGTTGAGATTCACGACACGATCACAACGGTACGATAGTTGTCCGCAACACAATAATTCCGGAACATATCTAGTTAAATGAACCAACTGCAGTGGTCATACATAAATCATGCGCAGGAGTGCACGCGCCCGTATGTGTAGCAAACGCGGGCATTACACGATCGACGTTCGAAGTGGAAGGACGTCGCCTACGCCTCATTCTAATGCAACCATGAGCCAATACAACGATTATATCACCGTTTATGTAGGTGGCCTTATAAGGTTAATGTTTAAAACGACAATTACTCTTTTGAGCGGTCTTGTTATATTATGTTTAGGACATTTCCCACGAGTGTGAGCGGAACTAATCCACACGTACTGGCAATTTGCATTTGAAAGGGTTTTGTTTGTGTAAAGCTCGATGATACTGGCCTATAGAAAAAGTGTTATGATGGATCGGCGGTCACAAAAGCTAAGGATTTGTTTTCAGCACTGAATGGCCGTCGAGTTAGCGCCAGACGCGTGTTGAATACATTATATCTGGAAGTACAATTCCACTCTGTGTGCACAAGTGTCCGTAGTAAGGAGAATATAACAATATGTATAGAATAAATGAGGCTGCATCGGATGCCGTACATGGCGTTGAAAATTGAAATCGTTTGCCTTTTGAAGATCAACCGTTAATACAGAAAGGTACTGAAGAACTAATAAAAGTTGTCACTGAAATGTTTACTCAAGACACTACATCAAAGCCATAGAAAGCGAACAGTTGAGAGTTAAATCGTATAACAGGCCATGAAATTGCCAGTATAAATCTTCAAAAACAAAAATGACAATTGCATCCAAATAACTATGGCGTTTACACACAATCCCGGTCGACGTTCCCACGTAGCTGTCACCGCGGGCGAAGGCGCACTATACACAGCCTATCGGAGCATCTACACCATTCCGGTGGACAATCGTCCTAACAAAGCCTTACCGACCGAGGCCGGGACCCAATCATTTCCCACGCGGTAACGGTCGGACCTCAACTGGGACGCTAGTTTGAATTTATGGACGCGGAACCATCGCCCCGCACCATATCCAATACCATTTCAAGATGACCACTAGTGAAGACATTACTAGACAAACCAGAGATGTACAACACGCAACAGATATTAGCTTGCTCAGTGATGAAGCCAAAACAGCGCACAGATCGCGATACAAAAGCTGACCGATAAGCTGTGTTCTTTCAATAACAGGAGGGAACATTGTTTGAACAATAATTTCAAAAAAATGCTGTCATGTTACGATAAAGAGCTATGACCGATGTTCTTGTGCGAATATTTTGAGTCATTGCATTTATTTTACAGCCTGATGGTTCTGATCATTGTGTGGAACGGTACGTCGAACATTAGAAATAACCAAACTTATTTTTATCCGAGCACGTGGACAACAGATCTGATGTTGTTAGTTGAACGTGTACGGATTATTTTCAATTTCAATCAGTTTAATGACCTTCATGAAAACATCGGCGTCAGTTTTAGAAACTATATTAAAAATTGGATTGTCTTCACCTATTTCCCAACACGCGGTCTGTTTAAAAACGCGGAATTCTGTGTTTCATTGGTATGATTCATGGCTTAAATCATGTGTATAGTAAATACGGTGGAGTGATGGCTGAGAAACAGATCGATTTGATTTGATGTACTGTAACACAATATCTAAAGCAGGTCGGCTCGCGCGGTGACGCGGCGCGCTCGCAGTTTACGCTATTCTCGGCGCGGGCCTAATTTTAACCATCTGCGTCTCCCAGTCTAGTTTTAGGAAGTGGGCCGCCTCAGATTCGTCGAATTAATCGACTCGGATCTCGATACGTAACGTTCAATCGTTCATTTCAAACATCATCGGTGACGTAAACGCGAATAGTTTGGGCTTTACTTCTAATTCCTTTGGGCCAATGAACGCCTCAATGTTATAAATGCGGCCAGCCAGCCATAGTACATTGTATTTAATTAAAAACAAAACACTTAATTGGACTTATATAAATCCAGATGACGCAATAGCTGCCAATCAAAGGATCTAGCACAGATGTTTGTAAATTGCGCAAGTGGCATATAATCGAGGGTCCAATTATCGAAATGACACAGCCGTCTGGCATATCCAGTCGGACGATACACTCCCGGTTAAATCTATAATGGATGAGGCGCGTCCCGCGTCAATCCAGTAAACGAGATCGCATAATCGGACGCATACATAACAGAAAGACAATGCGGGCTGCACTCATTAATCGAAGCGAATTAAAAAGCTAGGTAGAAGTAATCCGGCCGCGTCCTGTGACCATGGATAAATTTCAATTAGAGCAATCGGAGCGTCTCGCGGAAGCCTGCGGAGATGCAGCCCGGGATAGCAGCACAACAACGTGCATACGAATGACCGTGTCCGACGCATACAAAGGGGGACCTCCGCCGCAAATCATTAGGATTGCGGTAAGTGAGATGTGAGCGGAATTGTTAGACCCGATGCAGCTCCTAGATAATGACGTTGACTTCGGATTAGCTGGCACCGGCCACTAGAATGTTTACTTGACATATAGAACGTAGCTTTAAGGATTTAGTGTCAGCGCCGTTGGTGACCGCGAGGCAACTGGCTATTTATTACAATAAGTCGTTCGTCAAAACGGGCAGGTTGTTTGTTGAGGAGATAATAAATGTGAGAGCGGAATTAATAAACGTGTCAGTGGTACGTCGCCACACAAGAATGATGTACAATGTAAACGTCGAGGATTTGTGACGCCCTACGCTGGGGCGTCCCGGCACGCCAATTTGTAAGCGCCGACATAAACCGCGGTGTAACGAAGCACCTAAACAACGAAATAAGCGAGCATCAAGCGACCCGCGGATATATCTCAGCGGCTGACATGTCGACAACACAAGAAGCTACTCGGACTTTACATTCGCCGACGTAACGAGGGGAGCCGCCGGCTCGCCCATTGTATTTATGCCTTAAACACAATTTATTTATTCGCCAAACATTACGGAGACACAAAATCTTGTCCATAAATACATGTGAAAGCACATATCAAGTATCGGAATGCAAACGGCGGGGCTCGTGTCTGAATTATGCAACAGAGCGGCGCGGGCGCAGGCTGCCGTAATAGTACACGGAGTGCTCGCCCAACGCAACTCCTAAAATAATACGTACCGCGAATGTGGATAACTGAACCAGAAGCTCGGGCCTCTCGAAATAACGCGCTGCCCAAATCCTAACCAACCGGACTTGCAGCATTCAATGTACGTTAGACGCGACGGAACCCTTCGGCAGGCCGGCGACGTGCCTCACACATGATACACCGATCCATCACCCAAATGATGGCGCAAATGGTATTTACTACGGTCATTGCTCTTGTCAAAATTTCACCAAATTGAGAGTGCCTCCTGTTTGGAACCCGCTGGACGGATCTCTTCATTTATCCGCCAACCGAGGACACGGCAAAGGCGGTTTACGAATATTAGCCTTATGGCTGATCGACTGTAAGTCCATCGATCTTGCGTCCGGGTGGTCGGGCGGCACCACGTTAATTACAGGGCAGAACCGATCATTTAACTTAAATTTCGCAAACATTAAATAATTTTTAAAATATTGAACCAGCGATGCGTTCACGCGTGGAATATAAATTATTGATCGCACCAACAGAGACACAGGCTCCGACAGGATTGTGGTCACCGTTTCCTTAAAATGTACCTACACACGCGTATGTCCCCAGCGGGATAATCAAACCGGCTCAAACAAAAGAACAAATAAAGCTGAAACTGAAACAATAGGCGCAGAACGACGTTCATTAACCGATGATACGAAACAGTGAAGAAAGTCGGCGCCGTAATCTTGTAATCCTAGAACCACACGCGGCGATGATTACAAGGCACCTATTAGTCAAATTAGCTTTATTGTTGCCTTTGAGTTGCACAAGGCGACCAATCGGCTTACACTCAGGCAATTATGTAGGCACATTAGCCGGTACAATACGATGAGTCAACAGAAATTGCGTCCCGAGCGTTTATCAAAACAATAGTATTGATAAGTTAATAAAGCGAGGTGCGAGACGCCTAACGAGCGATTACTGAGCGATGTGAAGAATAGACGCCACGCGTCTCGAGCTCACTGCCGCCGTTGGAAACGCGCCCTAAGCCTCGTTGCACGAAAGCTGTGCAAGTAAAAAACATTAACAATAATTTACGATTCGTGTCGACAACTCCTGTAGTCGCCACTACGCTTTTTTACTAGTCGGGAGATGCGAACGTGATGCGAAACAGAAAGAAACCATCGGCACAGGAATGTTACGACGCACGCGCACGTCGAAAGCGAAAACTCAAGAGTTCGCGAGATGTTACGAAACACGCGTATTCTCGATTAGGGGATACGGGCAAGCGAGGGCACTGACCGACTTCCACATTTATACCGCTAATTCATGCACAAGAGCATCTGCATCCTACGAGCAGCGTTACGCCAAACACTCGCGCGGCTAATACAGTTTATATTCACGGAACAGACACACCAGACGACGCATATTACACGCGGAGAATACGTAAAGAATTATATTTATGTAAACGACTTCACAGTGATGACAGGTGAAACTGTTCCTAGCGGGAGAGAAAAATGCCGCCTTTGAATATTAAGACACATAAAACGAGATACGGTATGTCCAACACATAACAAAGTCACGAAAACATGTACAGCGAATAGAACACTGCGCGATAGAGATCTCAAAGCGCGCTCGTCGCGAGACGAGCTTATCTCTCGGAATCGTAATTACCGCGTGAATATTTCAATCGATTCGACTTATCGATGATGCGCGAACAATAACGATTGGTATCAGTCCGGACGTATTATTTCCGTACGTCAAATGTGAACTCGGTGAGAACGACCCACCTGAAGACGAGAGATTTTTATCGATCCACCCGCGAAACGAACGAATCGACGTAATCGATTTCAACATATCGGAGCTGACAAGCGATATTCGAGGTCGGGGGCGAAGGCTCAGTGGGCGCCGGATGGGTTCGAAATTAAAACGATATGCAAATTAGGTACGAGAATTAATCGTCGGGTGCAATCGACGCGACGGCAGCGAGAGCAGCTACTGGGTACAAATCGATGAATAAATAGTGTCCGATTAGCGGCGCAAGGTGTGTTCAGCTCTTAATGGATGAATCGAATCGAATCCGAGCAGCTCAATGAATCGACACGTCCAACGCGCCGTATTTGGGTGTATTTGATCAGTCGCGGGCTTCATTGATTATCCATTCGCGCCAACAAGACGATACGGAACACAATTAGGCGCGATAGTTATCGGAATATAGTCCACGTGAGGCGCGTTGTGTCTACTGGAGTGCACCGTGACGTGCATCAGGCGGTGTGAAAGCTACTGCGTTACTCGGGATTGATTTTCCCCGTAGCTCGATGGCCGCCGTCGAGTTTGACAGGAGAATTTATAATAATCACTGGCGGTACCACCGAAAGTAATTTTCAATTAAGTTTCTTGATAATCCGGATCACGGGGCCGGGTGGACTTAGAACCGGAGGCGACAGCGCGCTGCCTTGATAATTGGAAACTGTCTCTAGTTACAAATAACACCTGCTATCTACTTTGTTATTAGTTTTTTCATTCTTTTCTTTGGTATTTCATAAATATTCACCGCTACCGATACTTTTACAGTCTAGTTTTTCAGTTCTTTTTTCTTTGGCCGCATTTAAGTTTACAACGTATGCTAATAGAACGGTCGTTAAAGCGTCCCTCCATGATTTGGTCTATAATCAATATTATTAAGCGCCGTTCCGAATAGGTGAACTTCACAAAGAGCTAGAATGAAAGGCCGATTCATTCACAATAATGATTCAATAGTAGCGCGACCGCTCCCACTTCCGAGTCGTCACTCTAAACGATAAACCGGTCCGTGGCGTTAATTATAAAACGATTTTAAATCAGATTATTTCGCTACTGAACACCGATCTATCCGATTCGACATCTCTGCCGCTCAGATCATCAATTTCATTGATAGGATTTTCGATAGGTTTTAATTGAATCATCATACCTAAATTGATTTTTAAGCTCCAGCCATAGTGAAATTTAATAATTTATACGTTTCACAAATCTATTAAAAATCGAGTAGAAAATTACTGAGAAAATAATCGTGATAAATGATGAGGTCTCCGTCAACGGAAGCGTAAAATTCCACCACGTGATAATTCATTTCTTGCGTCCACGGGTCTTCTTATCTTTAACGATCTGAATGAATACGTCAATCTTAAATCGCAATCGGTTGTGAGACGTTCGCTCATCAACATACACTGAACATTTTTATTATATTACGCAAAAACAAAACTTTCATAAACACGTCCGTAACTCAAACCTGGAGCGATGTGATCAGCGAAAACAATCTACTCGTCAAAATATTTACAAAATATATTAACAAAACAGTTTATTGCTTGTATATTATTCTTTCTCTTATCTAAAAAAAGTTAATCTAGAACGTGACTATCTCGTTAAACAGTCGTAACCTGCCACAGGGGCGCGTCGATGTCGGGGATTTAGCCTAAGTGCCATCGGAACTACCGTTGTGGGTGATGCGACATGTGCGGGTGTGAGAGGTGCGCGTGCGAGTAGGGCTGGCCCAGCGAGCTGAGCGGCAGCGGCGACGGGCACGGGGGGTGTTGGTGGTACTGCTGCAGCGGCGACGGCGCCAGCCCGGGGTGGTGTTCTAGCGGGTACTGCGTCGAGCCCGCGTACGCCAATTGCCTCACCTTCATATCCTCGTCTACTACGTTATACGTGAGCTCAGTTTCCTCGTAGCCCGTCGCAGCCATGCGTTGCTCGCTGGTGGTGGGCGGGTCCGGAGAGTTGAGGCACGTCTGGATCAGCCGCTTGCCCGAGTCTGACGTGATCATCGGCTGCAGCTTCCGCGTCGCGAACGTGTACACGTGGCCCGTCTCTGACGCGACTAGCAACATCACTTGTGTCCCCGTCAGGGTCGATAGCTCGTATGCCTATAAAAGAGAAACAAACCATTTAATACAACAAACCCATAATGGACTAAACACTTTACCTATTTGTGTTCTGTATTGTGAACATTTGTTTAAAAAGTGTTCAGTACTCAATAAGCTTGACGAATGCTATTATGCTCTATTCAAAACCTTCAGCACATTTCACTCCAATACATATACATACAACATAGGCCGTATTTGCCAAGACTACAAGAGGCTTTACGTTATCTTATTCATGTCAGCATGAAGTATTTAGAAAATCTCAACTCTTAGCTTGACCTAAAAACCATAGCTATGCAAGCCTTGAAAGTTTCTAGACCGCACAATCATAGTACTTTTTGAGACTTTTAACTTTCAGACGCATTAGTATGTTGACCATCACACAGGCCTGGGACAATGTTTGTTTCGTTTAGTCAACAACGCCATAACAGTTCCCGTAGTCAGGCCAATTTGACGCTCGGTACTTCAAAGTTTACTCGGACAGTGTTATCGGATCCTAAAAGTTTCCCGCCGACCTTTCACCTATCCCACGCCTCTAATTCGTATGTAAACCACTACGCGTTCGTTTTCGGGAGCAATATCACTCTCTCACGGCACTCTTTGTGTATGCGAGACGAATTATCACACCCACTGGCGCCCATCCACCCACACCTACTTACACCACAGTTTATTTACCAACAGCACATTCTAATTTCGACTCCAGTGCTCCGGATTAAGAGCCATGTGACAACAAATTGCTAAAACACCCATTTGACACGGACAATTGACAAAAGTCAGGTAGCTCGTATTATGTTCATCTCTCAAATTGACGCTAAATACACTGTGTACTTTAGTACGATAGCAATAGAGGATTGTTTGAAGGATTTCTGTGATTTTTCAATGCAATTTGATTGTTGTTTGGCGTCTAATTTGGTTTTTCCATTGCATAATATTGGTCTGCGGTCTCGCCCACTTGAGTTATCGGTTACGTGGTAACGGTTTTATTTGTAAACCATTTTATTTACCACATATTGATTTTAGTTGGTATTGGATTTTGGGTTTTATTATAAACTCCTTTAAATCTTTGTTTATATATGTATGTTTATGAAAAGTTTATATAGCGTTCAGACTTTCGGAGTTCTAAATCTAATTTCAAAGCTCACGTTCTACTTTCAAGAATTTTTACTGCCAATATATTTCAATATTGTTTTGTTACATTCAATGTATAAATTATAATATTTTTGTAGTCAATGTTTTATAATTATAAGAATATTAAAAGTTCAAAGATCAGACAGGTCACTAACAGAAGAGATTTCAATCAAGATTGACACGTGAAAGTATCACTGTAAGGAGTTTGAATGAGATGTTTATATGTTGCCATATCATCGCAATTTCCTTAAATATATCCTTGTTCCTAATTGAAGCCCCAGTGTTTCAAAATATCAAAGAGAATCAATGGACTTGGACAGTATCATTACAATGACAATAAGCCTCGGAAATGGGGTCTGACAACCAAAGCTATAGTTAATTGAATCGTGTGATTTAGAACTTCCAACTCAGTTTATACTGCTTTAAGGTTGTATTTGAATCACAGAGGTGAGTGATCACTCTTTTCTTAAAACTTGCACTTCCCTTCTCCATTCATTGAAGTGATTGATGATAAAGCTGTAATTAGCGAACCTACTGCCTGCATCTTTGACATCGACACCCTTAATCTCAAATCTGGGTCATTGTAAAATGGTTCTTATTAACTCGAAGCTAAGGTTCTTACTGACAGCGCAGTTTAGTGGGCACCAGTATAAAACACTGCCGAAATTGACAATTACAAATGCACCTTTAATGAGCTTTGTTGTTATACATGATTAATGAGGCTTCAGTGAAATTTCAGGACTTGGAATTATTGGTACTGAGGTCGCTCTCAAAAATCGGAAATTTCTTTTGTATAAGGAGATTCATGTTTTTACGTTATTTTACGTCATTAATCAGGATTTATATGAAACGTCTGACGGTACTTTGCTGATTGAAAGTGATACGAAAGTCAAGAATATTTCATTTTCAAAGGAGCATTTATTTAAGTCTATTCTTTCTTTACGTTTAAGACCTTCAAAGAAAATTTTAATTTTCATCTTGACACATTTACTGGCCAATCTAGATGTCGTTATCTGGCAAAGAATATCAAAGTACACATAATATAAAAACGATTATCGATACAAACGAGTTGCATTAAAAGATCCGACTTTATTGCCGCTATTGATTTTTATGATCGTTTTCATGTGTACATAAATTTTCGCTACTGCACTGTAGCAAAGTGTATTAAAATTGATAATATTGAAAATAAATACCTATATTCATTCGGTCAAATCAAAATAATCAAGATATAAAGGGAAAGAACTACGATTTCTGTGGATCTCCAACGATTCAATTTAAGTATAGTTACACTTTATGAAATTAATAAATAGAAAAAAGCAACTAAGAAGTCGTGTGAAAATCTCAAAAGCTTTCCTATTGTTTACAGAAACAAATACTTTCTCAATAAGTTTATCACGTCAATTTTACAGTTCAAATTACGCTGTCGAAGTTTAAACCAATAGCTTGGTTTGAAACATGATTAGCCGGCAAACAATTGGTTAACCTCTGTTTGACTCCATCGGTGACCCACAATAGGGCTGCTACGGACTAAGCAAATAACGTCATATTTGCCTGTTTGATTTATGTGAGAAAATCATAAAACATGGCACCTATGTACCTATACGAAATTATGGATTAAATATTGAGTTAATATAATAGAAAGTAAATCCAAAATCTTGTTCAAACTTATTGTCAGTACAACGATACATCACTGTCAATAGCTTTTTATAAGACGTTTGCCCTAACATTTAAATAGTTGAAATTAACAACTTTCTATAATCCCTTAAAAGCACAGACCAATGACGCAACATAATCCTTAAAATTAAAAAGAGACAGCATTAGCAAGATTGACAGATCCGCTCATTGATTTATACAAACCGATGTTGCAAAAAACGCCCGGATAAGTGCTCCAGTTAAGTCACAAGTGATTGTAGTAAGGTGCAACTAAAATCCGCAGAACCGGTGCGCACGAGTCATAGGCCCGAAGCCAGCCGAAAGTGCCCGAACGTAAATTCGAAAACCGAAAGCCAATTAGCTTGTCAAAGCTGATCGTAATGATACGTGATGTGCGGGGCGTGTGTTCTCGTTAATTGACAACTAAGAATTAACGTGCGATTATGTCAAGTTGGACCTTATATTGCGGAAGGCTATTAAAAGAAAGCAATGGTTCCCGTTCCACCATTCCATGTTCCATTGTTTTCTTGCTAATTTAGGACTGAAGGGTACACTTATCCTGCGTATTACGCGTGCGTAGGCGATGGTTTAGCAACCTGTCTAAACAATTGGCTGTATAAATAGTTCGTGAGGAGTTACGGCGATGTCCTGAACAATATCAACATGCTAAATAACGACGATTTAGTAAGAAAATTCTTACACAAATTGGCTATTTGTTTTGCACTGATCAATTTTATGAGTTTTAGAAAGGCTTTAACTGGTATTATGAAACTCATACTTCATTTGGATTTCATAACAAAGCTACCTGATGTTAAGATAGATGTTAAGTTGAGGATCTTCTGGTAATGTCATGTAATCCGAAATAAGGAATACAATAAGACAGCCTGGTCGTCCAAATTATACCGAAGGGAAGATAATAAAGTTTATACCTGTACGAGTAACACAATTTATGTTAGAGAAAAAGGGCCATCTAGATATTTTTCCCAATACAATTTTCTATAAAAGTATATATATTTTGACGAGCGAAGTGGAGCTTTTCAAAACTGGATACTACGTCGCAATTTTTCTAACAACAATAGCTTTCGAGACCCGCATCCCAGGACTCAAGGCGCACTCAAGACGTAAGCCGATCAATTGAGTGGAGCCCCATAGAGATATCTCAAGAATAAACCCTTCCCGAAGCACTTCATTGAACGGAGAATATTCTCGAAAGGCCACAAAACTTCCTCAACAAAATGTTATATCTTTTAGCTAACGATTTAACTGTGCTGCTCATTTAAGCGTAGCTCCACACCTTCGACTCTGATGTGTATAATAAAGGCAGTCATTAAGAGCCCGGCAATCCAGCTAAGTAAATGATGATTACGCTCCCCACTTATCATAACACGGGTATAACGAGATATGAGTTTTTTTTTTTCTTCTATATCACTATTATAACAGTAATTACTATAACTTAATTGGACTTCGCGATAGTTTTATAAGATGGTAGCGTCTGATACGTGTCAAAATTGAAAGCAATGAAATTAGCTGGTTGTGTTTAATGAAATTCTGTTAACACATCAACAGTTTTAATCGACTTTATAAATTCCATTAGAACTTTCCTCAAACAAAAAATGGAGGTATCAACTACCGACCATAAACTGAATACAAAAGCATACATTATAATATTTTGGTTGAGAGGCAGCCCTGTAATTTCGCGGTGTACTATCCTAGCTGTCGTCCCCAACTCTGGGCGATGAAAACTACACTTTTTGCCGAGATCAGATACAGAATCCGATAGCACGCCAGCTAATAGCTCTATAAACAAGATAATCGGCCAGTTAGTGCTGGGAAAGATGTCGAGCCGGCGATTTATGAAATACTTTAAAAAATATGAAAGTTCAGTGTGCTACGAGATTTCGTGATAGCGGCGAATATATGAATATAAGTGACCGAAAACTAGTTTCTTATTTGGAGTATTAACTTGAAATGGGAGATAAAATTAAGCACCTTATTGCAGTTTTTAATCTAATAGCCAAATTATTTTATACTGTCGCACCGTTTTATGACATGTCGTACGGAGAAACGAAGAATAAATTTGTGAAACATAAAATGAAGATCCTCACAATTAACTGCAAAGAAAAAGTGAGTGACCAAGAAATAAAAGATCAAATTAAAATAAATGCAGAAAAAACACAAGAAATTTAAAACGGACAACTGACGATGAAAAACGTCAGTCAAACCGTTCACACGTGAATAACCACTTATGAATTGCAAAAAACACATTTGATCGTCACGAATTTTTGTCCCTCGTTGTTCTTAATAATAAAAAATCCTACGCCGATGTAAGAGTTGTGGTAAATTCGCGAATTAACCGGAGAAAGCATTCGGGACGGGGCATAGCGATACGACATTACTGTGACAAGTGCGACCCGCGACAACGTGGGCCAAAAAACCAGCTAATTGCGACTACAATGGAGTACAAAGCGGCCGCTTTTCCCACGGAGCATCCGACCGCGCATGCGTACCGATCATTTCATGCGTGCTCCTCTTTTATTGCCAAAAATTAATGCCCGGTAAACAGTCCTTAATTGCAAGCCAGTCTTGTTAAAATCAGCGTCGGTAAAACCGCCCGTCACACCAAAAGTAACATTTCTCGGAAACGAAAAACGAGAATACACATAAAACTTGCAATAACTGACTAATAATAACGTAATATTACGAATACCCTGTGATTCTTGTGTCGATTTTTGGTGCACAATCGACGTTTTATGACATTTTAATTTTATTGGTTAATGCAGTTTTGTCCATTCTGTTGGATCATTGTGCAATTTTGCTTAACAACTTTATAGCTACGAGACAGGTATTGACATTTTTTCCGACAAAATTTAAAGATTCCAGTTTTTGAAGAGCCCATAATTTTCAACGGGAGTGCAAAGACAGATGCAGCTTGCAATAATGAAATGCAAATACTATTTAAACTATTAATATTACCTAGAACTTAAAGTATTTCTTTGGATCTAACACATTAAAACATGTACGTCATTAATATTGATTATTTTAGCTAAGTGAAGAAGCTAAGAAACTGAACAGGTGGCAATTAAGAAAGGCCTTAAAAGCCTATAAATGATGACAAATTATAGGATGCTATTTTCGCTTAAACGTTAATTACGTTAGTTACTTTGTACCGAGTATAGTGAAAGGTTGCATACGACAAAATAATTGATACCACTTGGTACTTAATACGAAGAAGGCTCGTAAATGTATTCATACTCTTGTCAATCATTTACCTCATAATACTTTGAACACTCTTCAATTTAATTGAAGTATCTATTACCAGCCATTCACCGTACCTCTGAAAAACTCTTCTTATTCTACGCAAACGAATACCGTTTGTTTGCAACGGCAATTAATTTTCACTATGAAACAAAAACCTAAATAGATATTCTTCATCAGATACCGCAGATATTTTAACAACAAAAACTGAACACTATCAATTTCTACATAATATTTATCGCGATCGATCTTCAAGCCCACCCTTAGCTTGTCGATAAAATTCCATGAATTCCCTGTGGCCACTTAGGCCTGTCCTGATCCACTTTCACTAGAGCCTAAGGTGTTAACCTATTATCATCTTACGGTGGCTAGACGGCAATTCATATGGAAATGAAGTGGCAGACAGGTTCACTCGGTGACGGCAAGGCTAAACGCTGAACATTAACTTTAATTGGTTTACAGGAAACCATTGGTATTTTAATATTCTCAATAATAAAGACGGTAGTTGTAAAGTAAGGCGGGTTGATTAGACGGGGTCTGTGGTTAAACCAAAACTCAATACATATACCTATGTTTCGTAGTCATAAATAATTCGCCAAGTAATGATGCTGAGGTGCAGTAAGAGGCCGTATTTTCACCCCATTATTTCGATTACTGACAGTTTCTTTTATTTATAATGTTTTTAATCCGGAAATTAAATACGGAACTGAAACGGTGTAACAAAGTTATTGGTATGTCAAGGAAATAGATAGTGAAATAAATCACAAAATTGAAGATGCGAAACGAACATTAAATCACGTCAAATAGAACGCGAAAATATGAAAAGCAAATGATACGATTACGCGCGACGATGAAGAAGACCCACTTTCAACTGACAATAAAAAAGCTTTGACAAAAACCGCCTCAATCTCTTAACCATAATGGTACGTCACACGCCACGTGCGTTTTCTATAATAAAAAATAACGTAGCCTTAACAAGGGGCTAAGGAAACCCCAAAAACAGGTTATGAAAGGCCAGGTTGCCATTTGTGGGCAGCACTCGACTGGATTAGTCGTAAAAGGTTTAAACGGGCCGTGTTCGTCTTTTGCCTACCAAAGCGTTCCACGCCACGTGGCTGTATTTGTCTGCAGCTCGACGTCATCGTCCACCCTTTAAGGCAAGGATGATGCCATTGCATTAAGGACGTGGAGTTGATTCACCTCTGACGGGATCACAGTTATGATCATACTGTTATTAAACTTGCAATATTTTGCTCGGTACGTCATACTTTTTCCGTAAGATCATACAGAAATCATCTATAATTCATAAAGTTGTATCGCTTTAGTTCTTCCAGTAATTAAATTAACAAGCGACCAGTTATACGACACTAATAAACGACAGTACAATCAATAATAAGAAAGGATGATTCGTATTCTAATACCGTGCATTACAATAAATCATGAAGATCGGCAGGGGGTTGCCAATTCTGAGTTCAGTGTAATCAGCGACAGCGCCGTAATGATCGAAAAGTGAAAGTTTGAAGCTTCATTATCTCTCGAGCAATCCAATCGGAAGCTACACGTTTAATCACGATTAAGACTTCCACAACAACTGTAATTTGCTTTTCTAAACCTTATCGGAGCACAGATTTAAAAGGATAAAGCAAAAATCCCTTATATCGACGGCAAATGTAAGTATGCGAATGAATTTTCGGCTTGTTTGTTTTGAGAGGTCGTCAGATGTGACCGAAAACTTGATTAAAGAAAAAGCAACTATTCACAACGGACCAGTCGTTCAGATGTTTCCTTGTATAGCGGTACAGTATGTAAATTACATTGGAGAGGAGATGCTACAGAGAAGAATTCTGATACGAAATCCTACGCATACAGAGAATGTCTTATTAAAGATAACAACAGTGCAATAATATATCTGAATAATATTTGCACAGGTAACCGGAATTTAGACGCGATACAATTTGCAATATCTATATTGCGTCTTTATAAATCCAAATAAATTGTTACACACGTTGATCAAACAGTACAAAAAAGCCTTAAAAAACAGGAGCAAATTGCGCAAAGCAGGCTTAAATCAGCTGTTAATGAATACGTATCACGGTAATTACAAAGTGAATGTTGTTAGTCTTGTTCATTAAGCAAAAATCTGTATCGGCAATATTGAAATTGTCATTCAGCTCGAGCAAGAGATTGCACGTTGGACGGCGTCAAAGTAGCACTCGCCGGCGGTTTAGCGGCGTCTACGGCGATTAGTTTAAACGACGCTTAAACAATAATTACCGATTACGGAGAACCGGTGTGTTATCGACGGTGTAACTCAGGTACTGCTGCGACTATTGCGATCAAGATTAATACCGAGACCGTGCAAAAATTTCCAATAACGCAACGTTTCAATTTGTCACCGGACTCGAACGCAAGAGATAATCTACAACCGCTATTGAAGATGACCGGTTAAATGAATTTGTATACAAACCGGTGAAGGCTGTTTCTTTACTTGTCAACACATTCCGTTATTACGGCTCGATGCATTAAGTTATTGCAGAATATTCAGAGACAAAGCAAGGGAAGCTAGTTAAATAGATACCAAAAGCCACTGAGCAATTTGAGAACTATTATCCAGCGAACAATATAAGGAAGATTCAATTAAACGACCAAATCTCAAGCGACAATAGGAGCTATAGCTAACAATACACAATCCACAGAACAATGGGCAATCCTTGAATCAATATAAGCGGGCTGGGTGTTCTATAGATATTAAGATTGAGCCTAGAGCCGTATGCAAATGTGGCCGGGCGTCGATATCGACGGCAATGGCGTCGGTAATTACACGTTCATAGTCTCGTTGCCAGTTTCATTCATAAACATGCGAGATTGCTTTATGAATGGTAGACGGCCCGTGTCCTTAATTTATTGTGTCGCGCAATACACTTCCATAAGTTTCCTGTTTGATTATTACCATTTATCGAATGTTGTTCGTGCGCTATGTAATTTTGTAGACGCAAACTCGACCTTGATTAATGAACTTCATTCATATATAGCACGAGCACTAATCTTAGTCCAATTATATCGAGTGCGCCGCGCTGCAACCAATGTAGTCAACGGCATACATTGTGTAGCGATATACGAGATGAATTTATTAAATGTATTAACATTCAATTCATTACTGGAACACGCGAAAAAACAAACATAACTCAACACGCTATTACCCGAGCTTATGAACGTAAACCTGTCCAACTGTTAATAATTCTTTTCTTAATGGCCTCTCATGGCTGAATAAATTTTAGCGCTAAATAAACAAGCTTTATCTGTGATCTCCACAATGCAACGGGTCCGAGGGTAACAGGAGCCGACTGAAGCGCCGCCACCACGATACCATCACGCCGATACGCATCAAGGAAGACCAGTTGTCAATACATTTCACCTGCGAACTGAACTAACTTGATGGCCTGTCTGAGCCCAGAACGAGTTCCCATGAATTGTGTTGCGTGCGAGACATTTTTATACTTCTGTACGACAACGTGTACCAGCGACCGATGGCTTCCATGTTAATGTATTTGCTATCGCTCCGAGCTTTATGTGGATGATCTCGTTCTGTTTGTTAAGATTCCCGATAGAATTTCTAATTCGGAACGAACGTCGATTCAATGCAATCGAAGATTTAGATCGCGAAGAATGCACCCCGTGTTAAATGCTAATTTCTGTCTCGGCCTTATGCAAATGAACCACAGTGCCACTAAATAGCATTAAGGCAGCTACGGGCAAATATTCCGCTAACCTTATTTACTGGACAATTCATACGTCCAGGCAAACAAACACAGGTGGTCCCAATAAAAGGTTCGGAGGACGCCAAGTGCCTGTGTGAGGATGCCGCCCTCCCTAAAAGGATAATAATACGTCGTTGCGAAGCTCCCGAGCCACGGAGAATCCTCAAGACTCCCGGAGAAATGTAAATTGACCCGCCACCTGACAAATAGCTTAATTAACGGATAACACGCGACACGAGAATTATTGAGATCATCCGAATCGTTCACCCCGGGAAGCTCGTCACAGGAATATTTTTAACATTATCCTCATTCATTTAAGCTTAACAGATTATGCGGTAATTATTTCCTTAAACATATTTAAAAGAGAAAAGTGATCTTGAAAGTAGTTCTCCATTGTAATCCGTTTAATTCTCTTCGTAGGAAAATTCAAAAGCCTTAAATTCCTTTGAATACAATGAACAAAAGAATCGTAAAGGAACTTATGAGACATCCTAAATAGCCCACATGCAGCAATTTAACGAAGGCATTAAATCTCAAGGTTAAAGCTGGAATTACGCTAAGAGATTTAGTTTTTTTTCGCAATGTTATGCGTCGGTAGGCGTCACGTGGGCGCGCACGTGACGACGATGTGATTTTGTGGCTTGCCACCGCACGACCGCTCGCGTGGGCGGCAGCCGCAACACTGACACCGATGGGCGCGTTCGATACCTTCAACCGGACAATTTGCCTTATAGTATTTTGACAGCGTATAACACTCAGAACGAAAACTTTGAAAGCAACCTCTACCAAAGTTTTCTGCCCGATAAACTCAGCAAGAGCTTCAGAGTAGGAGCTGTCAGTCACCCTTCAATTTATCGATCGAGGTTACCTGGCAAAAACGGTTTCGAACTCGTCCGTAGCGCGCGACAAGTTCCAGTAGTCTGAAATATTTTGAATTCCATCAAAATCGGCTTTGCGGGTTAAAACTTTTAGTATTGTTCAATTTCACGATAACGACTGCAAAACGTGCAGTTTCCCACCGAAATCTGGATGTTTGTCGAATTTTTTTAATTGATCTGGTAAAAAATCATGTGGTCGTGCTCTCGAACCGCAATCAAATAAAAACCTTACTCGTTAATGTTTTATGTATGAAATTCCCGAGGCCGATACATTATGGATGGAGTCCTGCTGGCTTGGCGCGTTCGGAAATTTTGACAGAACGACAGATATCGTCGATCTCTATGGTAGCTACAGATCTCCTTCGACGTTTTTACGCAACTCTGACGACCGATAACATCTGACTTCGAATATTGGCGGAAAGGAGGAGACGTATCACTAGCCCGAACTAACTTTACCATGTCAATAATGCATCAGCAAACATTATTTTCGCATCGTTATAATACAGACTGAAATAATATTATTATAGGTTTACTTCGCCAGATCATAAGAAAATTAACTATGTCAATTAGCCGAGCCATCGCAGCGGCGCGAATGGAGTTTCCATGTCACCGTTAATATAATAAAAAACGGCTCAATTTCAACAAATTACCGGCCAACAAATTGCGTAAATAATTATCTTTGCACAACGCAATAAGACGTTTACAAATAGGGGTGCATTTAGTAAACAATCACAATTTATTACGGTGACCATCGCGACATGTTTAGATGGGACACCTGAGGAACTATTTCGGTCGAACCAGTTGCGCGGGCGCATCGTTACCGCGCAGGTGTCGGTGTGTAGGGTGGCCAACACGCTGG
Source organism: Helicoverpa assulta (assembly GCA_963856015.1). Classification (NCBI taxonomy): domain Eukaryota; kingdom Metazoa; phylum Arthropoda; class Insecta; order Lepidoptera; family Noctuidae; genus Helicoverpa; species Helicoverpa assulta. Next base: position 12,026,672 of record CAWLCW010000026.1, on the reverse strand, counting down.
CATTAGACGCTATATATTAACAATTACTTTATGTATGGAAATTCAAGTCCTTTATTTTAATTGGACAATATTTACTACATAAATGAAAAAATAACAGATTTAAATAAATTATTGTTAGGTCCGTCTCATTTTTTTTTTACGGTACGATTATGAGAGCTAAACCTAGATGATTAAATATGACGTTTCATGACAATCTAGACACACGGCAGTGTGTCCGCCAAGTTCGAGCAAAAAAAGCGACACACCGGCCGTGGGTTATATTACACGAACCATTTCGGGACAAATTCGACCCCCCTGTAACTCAAAATCTAGTTTATTTACGCATATCAAATTTCTAGTATCTGTTGAGACCCCCTCACTTATCTAAAATACAAAATTTCATTAATATACCTATTGTAGGTCTTAAGATATTGACGTCAGAAAATCGCTATTTTTACTATACACTCACTGACTGATTCACTGACTCACTCATCAAAAACCTAAACCACTTCCAATGGTCGTATTGACTTGAAATTTGGCATGGAGGTAGGTCTTTATGTCAAGGTAAAGGGAAAAATCTGAAAATGGCCAAGTGTGAGTCGGTTTCAAAATAATGAAGGTGTTTTATACCCGGTGTAAATTTATACCCCTAAGGAACTAAAACGAACTAAATTTATCTATATTTATATAATATATCTTCGAATGGTACAAAGGTTTGTATTTAGTCAAAGTAAAGTAAAAATCTGAAAACGGCCAAGTGTGAGTCACTTTCGAAAATAACGAATGTGTAACTTTGATACACGAACATAATATATGATAACATGTCATGTCAGTCAGTTGGTAAATCTAGTCCATTTAGTTAATCTAGTTCATTTCTTTGTAAGAAACATAGTGCATATTAAAAAATCTAAAAGATAGTATAAATGAGACATTTCTTTAACTAACTTCATCATAAGAAAAAAATAAAATAAACAACCTTACAAAAATAAATGAAATCCCACCCAAAACAAAAATGTGAAAGACTGCCAAGTTCGATAATATGGGAGTGCTTCGCCTATAAAAGAAGTGAGATCTGAATAAGTACCAAGTTCCATACACATACCTCAGTTAAAAATAGTTACTTTTTAATGATGTTACTTGGCAAGTTTTAATAGAAAATTAAATACTTGATTCATTGCGTTTAGTAGGTTTATAACAAGGTGTATGAAAACTTGCCAAGTGACATCATTAAAAAGTAACTATTTTTAACTGAGGTATGTGTATGGAACTTGGTACTTATTCAGATCTCACTTCTTTTATAGGCGAAGCACTCCCATATTATCGAACTTGGCAGTCTTTCACATTTTTGTTTTGGGTGGGTACAACTTGTTCAATAAATACTTCTTAGTGACTACCTGTCTACTGTACAACAAACATTTAACATTTCTTGGTCTATAAACATAGACCAGTCAACATGAGTTAGGAAAGGGTACAAAGGCTCTATCTATTTCAAACGCTTTACATTCAAAATGTTGTAAATATTTTAACAGTATTACACGTACAATAGCGACTACCTTTTTAGCTGCAAATACGTAGCCCGAACATGAAGTAGCAAAAACTATGAAAGTGTAAATTATTGCTCTGCCATTAAGAACTATTGCTACTTCAACTACAGAAGCGAGAGCTATGATTACCAAAACGCCATAAAAATTAAACACCATAGTTAAAATCATATCGACGGTGTACAAAGTATGCAGAGCACAGTTATCTGAATATCCCACGGGACCTACATCTCTTGGAAGAACCGGATCGACCGTAACTCTTTACTCACTGGCACTTTACGTGCAAGATATAAACTTAGAGGCACTAAACTAATTAGTTCTGCTGTTTGAAGTACTTAATCAAATAACTAGAAATAATTTGGAATATCAGACTACTTTACTGAGGGCAGTAATATCTGAGACCAGCTTTCACAATTTCTTTTTTTATAAGTATTTAAAGATTAATAAACATTTTCAAGAGTTTACGATATCGTCTAAATAATTTCCCTAGACGACAGTTATAATAGACGAGATGTTACCAATCCTTTTAATTGCGGTAAGGATAAAGCCTTTTTATTTAAAAAAAAAAATACTTATTTACACTCCTATATTACTATTGTTTTCTTCGCCTACTATGATTTGGTGGTATCCGCAACTTAGGTCAAGGCAAGATTAATTATCACTGAACTATAAATCTCTCAAAAGATACAATAGTCGCGATCGCCTATGACTTGTTCGCAGTCCGTTTGTTTGTCCACAGGGCGCTCATTACACGCGATAATGACTAGATCTATCTGCAAGTGTAATACGATATAGCGGCCATTGTGGGCTTAAAAATACAATCGACAGGAAACAATACTTTATCTTTTAGTACTTCAGTCACGACCAGATGATATCTTACGAACTAATCAAGTGCATCGCAGGAATGATTAACCATTATTTGTTCTGTATTTAATATATTAATGCTATACGAAACATCTGGTTGGTTAGTGTTTTTAAGAATTTCATTTGCGGTTACTTTTTTGTCTTTAGTTTTAAGTAAAGACATATGTGGTATCCATTCAAGTGTGGAATCGAAATAGCTTTCTAATGTATTCGAAAATAAAATTGCAAGACATCTTTAGAATGTATGTCTTAATTGGATATCTTCTTATATCTATCGATTTTTTAATTATGCAGCAGTTGATAAAAGTGTTTCAACCGAGACGGATTACAGTACATTAGTTATTCCGATACCGAAAACAATTTCTTCTTCAAACTCTTAGCTATCCATTCCTATGGCTTCACACCTGTACAAAATTAACACACCTTAAGTTTTCAATTAGTTTTAAACAAATTGCAACGAGTGCTCTTCACTGTTATTAAATATTCATTTGGTTAAAAGGAACACTTATTTACCACTTTGTAGAATGTTTGTGCGTTGAGCTTGGCGCCTTGGGTTATTCGCATAAAAACGTCTTGAATTAAAAAGAAAAATTGCAACGGTTGTTCATAATTAACTTGACTTAGGAAAAAAATACTTATGATAGGACTTTTCAAATCTTGAATTTGGTTTTTAGCAACTATATAAAATACAATGATGAAACTAGATACAGATCAGATTAGAAATTGGAAGGAATGAAGTGCCGAGGGGTACACGACTAACCTATCACGATCAAATAGAACCGTATACTTTCACAACTCCAATTCAGACATCCTCAAAATTGCTGTGCTCCTAAAAATCCAAGATCGTAATGTAGAAAATATGAAAACTATCTTACTTGAGATACAATTTAAGGCCAATCTAACACCACCACCCGCGGTTTCATAAAGTATTTGGAGCACCTCATAAATCCTAAACAGTTCTAAATTCTAACAATGCGATTATTCTATGTGAATTGAATACAATCGCTTGTTTTAACATCTTGACCGACATTAATGACAAAACTTACCACATATTCGTGCACATAACTCGGTTTTCTCGAAAACTCGCATCGTGATCGTTTCAGTCGTGAGTCTCGAAAAACCCTTTGATGTGTGCCCGACTACTAACGAACTATGCCGACCGATAAGACCAACTATTAGTCGGTTCAACATGCCGACAGATGTCGTCTCCCAGACTAATCAGCGTAACTGTTTACAATGACAACCTGTGCCTCGGTTACTAAACAAGCTTTGAATATTGCTTTGGCTATCAGAACTGCAACCATATCTTTACTCGATAAATTAACCAATTGTAATTTAAGAAAACAGCAAATATCTAGAAGATAATAATTTCGTAATAACGAAATTCCGCAAGAGTTCATATGTGAATCAATCAACTGGTGGCAGAACATAGCAAGGCATCGCAATAGTAACCGAGTACCAGGCGCGCATAACAACAAGGCGTTCACGCTAGGTGTCGTTGGGAGGCGGGCCGACGCGCCAGACATTCCCTTTCCACCGCCCAATCGCTATTGATCCATCCCGTCCCCCGCTCGACGCCCGTTTCCTAGCTAACAGGGAGTAGCGCGTTAGTTAACTGGGGACCATTATAATATGGACGCATTTGACAACCTCTCTCGTAGTCGTGGACGCCTGGTAAGTGAGTTGGTTACGCGGTCGCGCTGGGTGCTAACGAACCGTAATATGGCAGGGGGCGCTCTGGCGAATAGGTATAGCAAAAAAGCTCTCATTGTTTATTGTTTACTTTCCTATAATGGATAATTTTTATAGGGATTCTATGCAAATAAAAAGGTAAATAAGGTAGGGTGATACTTAGAAAAAGCATATTTAAATATATTTTTAAAGATACGATTATTTTCTAACGAGTTTTACTTCTTGCATTACAATATAAAGCGTATTAAGCGCCACCTGCCTAATGTTTTATCAGTTTGATAGTGATACATTTGATCACGAGATGGCACCCGAGGCCGAACGGCCGGGAATGAGCGACGTCTTCGTACTTAATGCACTCCTGGTATTTTTGAGTCCATATTTGGCGCTTTCATTTCCTTCACGATAGCGAAGGGCAAGAATTGAATAATAATGAATGGAGATGTTTGTTCTTACTTGTTGTTGTAATAAGTTGTAACAAGAAAATGTCACAGAAAAATTATACTTACTGATAATATTTTTATTTTAAAATTGAGTTTTTTTACATAAGCAAATTGATTAAATATTTAATTTTTTGTATCCTGTAGTCAACACAATTTTTAATAATTGTGTAGACTGTTTGGGAAGCAATTTTTTTACAAATACCCGAAATTGGCAATCCCTAATTGGTTTTAATTATCGATTCGAGAAGATTTTCAATTTTAAATATGAAACAATAGGAAAGACCAGGTCTGAACGAGTGTTGGTCAATCTATCCATTAGCCTAATCATAGATTTAGCTGTATGTAAAGCTACACAAAAACAAAACCATAGGAATTGTGCTAGGCGCAATACATTTGATGAAACCTTTGAATTGAGCTCTTAGTAGAACTGAAATAGTAATTTTTCCCACAGATTACAATTACGAAAAGCAAATCAGTGCTCCTGTTTTTATTCGTCTACAATTAGCTCAACTAATTTGGGAGCGTTTAAGAACCCACCAAAACACAAAGGCCGCCACACAGGTCGTAGCATTAGCATTACAAAACGGTTGCGGGCCGTGAGATATGGGTCGCAGATGCGCGCCCGCGCCGCCGCCGTAATTAGTGTAGGCGCAATATATAATTGTTTCATTTCAGTAACGCCTGTCCCTCTCACTGCTGCGCGAATTGTTCACCAAGATAAATGGCCTTAATCACCCCATGAAGAATCTAGCAAAAATTGCAACCACTTACTTAAATACTATTTTCTTGCAATTTTGGGCCCACCGGGAGCTGACGCCTCACAATTAACAGATATCTACGCCCGTGTACTAACATTAAACAATACTTCACAAAATCTCAAGATCTAAACGTCGTCAAGTCGTGTGGGAAAATAATCTCAAGCGCAATCTACATCCGAGCTAGGTCCTAATTAATTTAGTAATCGTTCGTGACGACTTATTCCGGCCCTAGACCCAACCACGAACCTAACGAAATCACGACTCCGCCAGACAACGATAATCGTTATTTTAAATTTATTAAAATGTCCTCTTTAAGGACTATATCGGAACGCCTATATCGGACTGTATAATTTATTCTTGCATTGGAGGAACGCGCTAAACAATGAGGGCTATTATCATTTCTAGAAGAGCACGTTTTGATTTATTAATGCGCCGCAATATCATCCTCGCTGAAAAACTACCTTTGTTATTTTATTTGTCAAATAGTTTTGTGAATTATGATATTGGTTGTTAACGATTAAGCGAGCCATTCTTATTTGTTAGATAATGTTTCCGTAATAAGCAAGCGAAAGGCATTGAGCTCTGTTCAAACTAATCAGGAATGAGTCAATGTTTACTTTATGGGTTACGCTGAAACACAGTGATGCTTTTAACAATAACAGCAAGTTGCTAGTCGGTCGGGCGGTTAGAATCTAAACAACATATTGTCGGCAATTTTCATGACAAAGTCGGCACAATACAACGGCATGCCGACAACAAAATGCCGTCGTGTCGGCCTGACGGCCCCTGGGGCGTCGCAATTAAAGTCCCGGTTGCACGAGGTGATAGGTGCACCGAATTGATGAGCAGACCTTAACATTGATTAGCTTAAAATATGTACACATTAGTTCTTTACGTGGTTAGACCCATTTCCCTTTCGCGGAGTAAAGAAAATTCATAGCCAAAGTCACATGGCAACTTCGTATGCAATGAGAACGAATTTGGGGATATGAAGATTTTCTAATCCATTTCAAGAAACTGTTCAAACTATGGATGAAGTAAATCCATTAGAATATGCTAACAAGGAATTGAGATCGAATTGTGTAATTTTTGCGCAGACGTTTAAATTCTATTTCGACTGTCCACAATGTAACTAACCCCCGAACCACCCACAGGCCACTAACTGAAATTCTGAACACTGTCATTCAGTAAAGCACGTTTAATTGCAAAGGCAAGTAAGGCTGCACGTTTTAAGGGGCATTACATCGTATAACGAGGGCGGATGCGCGAGCGCACGCCTAACAAGTAACAACAGGGCACGCCGGCGACTTTGATACCCGCTGCGCGACAGCATCGCTTGCGTGCGCGCGACCCCGATGCGGCGCAAGATTGAGGCGATTTAGCATAGCCGCATACGCCGAAAATCGTTAAAGTTTTCAATCTTTAAGTTAAGGGAAATATAGAGCGATTGGCGTAGTTTCAGACTGTCATAATTTTGGCTAGCATAGCTCTTGTATAATTTTGATCATATCCAAAGAAAATAAACGCTCTGGATAGATTGACATACGATTTGGACAAAGTTGCAAAAAAATATTTATAGAGTATTAACGTGATACATGCTTTGTTGCAAGGAGGAAAATTAAACTTTTTTGGACAACACATTAAAATGATTGCTAGTGTAGCAGATAGGATTTAGGCTGAAATTGGGTGTTGCACACAATTTAACCTCCTAGACATAAAAGGCTACTTGTTGCTAATATAGAAAAGCGTTTTTCTTCTAACATGCATACTGAAGCTTGTCGAGGTTGCATTAGCGCATGCCTTCGCCATCGCTCACCATTTGCATCACAGTTCAATGGAGGATTTTGACGGACATCACTACACGGCCTGCGCGGACGCATAGATTGACAATGTCTACCCGTTTAATGAAGCTACCGTAGCTGCAAGAATATAGGAAATAAGTGGCACTTTTATATTGAACTCCTCGTTAATTTAAGGGTTTTATATTTATTTTTTACAAGGAGCAGCCCGGTATAAATTTATATTCCTGTTGTGCGCGCTAATTATACCTACTAATTGATCTATGCGTTAGTTTGTATTCGTAACGCGTATTCTAGATAAACAAGATTGAATTCCGTTTCAATAGTGCTTGCTACTTTAGCTGCCTATCCTGTGCATGTTTGTAAATTACCCTTTCAAATAAAAAAAAATAGACAGATTGTAAAAAAATACGGTACGGATGGGTACGTAAGGTTGCGTTACATGCGTATACTTTGACGGAAGATTTTTTCGGCCTGAGAGTATCAACTATGGTCACGTAATGAAAAAATTAGCTCGTATCATTATATCCCATTTATTTAATTATAAAAGATAAAAAAATCTTTCCAAAGTAATTTGTCCTGACTGTGCAATGGTTTTCGAGGATTTCAAACTAGAGAAAATATTTTTTTAACGTTACCTATTGGGTGAATAATGCTTGCTACAACAGTTGATTACATAAACCGCTTAAAGATGTGACATACAAAACCATTGTGCAAAGTAACAAAACTGATCAACTTGACATTTTTTTTTTCAAATTAATATGATTTAAAGAGCGCCGTAATTTCGTTAGTACAGTTTTAATATTTTTAGTATTTACTAGCCAAAACTGACAACGGAATATAAAGAAAATATTTTTGCATAATGGCAACTTCAATATAGAGTTACATTTTTTATCTTTGAAAACAAGATTGCAATAAATAATATTCAAAAAAATACAACTAAACAGTAATCAAGTGATTAACTAGCTCACTTAGAAAGGTGCGCCACAATGTTTATGCAAAATAAAGTGCTTTTCCCATTTAATATCTCGACGTCGGGCATTGGAACACTGGGTGGGTACCTAATAGTCGCAAAATGCATGCAAGTAGTCCGGGCGTAATCCGGGACACCGCAGGGTGCCCAACCAATAGGCAATAGGATGCGATATACAGACTAAACCTAATCGAATTGGATAATATTTGCAATTTAAACGTGTTAATGTTCATTAAATACCTACCTAACTTAAGATTGCCATAAAATTAATATTTATGGGTATTTTAATTCACGCAATGGCTGAGCCGTAATTCCTCAATAACGCTATCTGTTTTTCATTTTACTTTTAAGCTTGATTTTTCTGAAAGGTATTTCAACAAGTTGCACCACAAAGAGGAAGCATGTCAAATTCGTGGTTTTCAGAAAATTGTACAAGTAGCGCCATCTCTTGGTACACCAAAAAATAAATTATGACAGCTACCTTCTATTTACAGAAACTTAACTAAATAATTACGTTTTATCGCTACAAAACAACGTGTAAATAACAATTTAAGATGTCATATATTTGACTTTATGCCGCTTGAAAACGATAAACTTGCAAATAACTATAAAATACTCACGAAACATAACCTTGTAACATCTGACATCTGTCAAAACTTTCATCACAAATGTTCACAAAAACACTGTAAATAAACATAAAACACGACTTTACGGGGTCTACGATATAGAAATTATTAAATATCGATATAAAAAATGCATTTAGACACGTTTTTAGCAATATTCCATGGTTTTTAAGCGTCGGGAAAATTATAACCTCTTAGCCCAAAACAATAAGCGATTTTTATGTTTTTCAGCTCGTTATTTGGAAATATTTTACGTTAGACAATCAATTCTAATATACCTGTTAGTGATGCGAAGGGATTTATAGGCATACACTGTAGTTTTGCCATATTTCGAAAACATTGACTTTGACATCTCACTGTTTACACTTTGCACCAATATTCTTAGTGAAATTACCTACTTTAAATGACTAATATTGCATAAATGCCCAATACAGGGTGTCAATATTCAATGTAAAATAAATCTCTTAAGAGGTTGATGATAAAATTAAATGAATTTAATATAAATATGTTCAAAATTTCATAAGACTTGGTAATAATTAATTTGCTCACCGGTATTGTCACTTATTGAATACATATTTTTGTAACAATATAACAAGTTCTAGCATATAACCAGAAATGTATATAGAGGTAAACAATATCTAATGTGAAACAGTTATACTTTTATAAAATTAAAGTGATACTGGTCTTGTAACAATTTGGTAGTGGTCGCCTCCGCACGTAAACAAAACTTTAGTCACAATATTTCTCATCAGCTGGGCTATACAGAGGCACAAATATAGCTCAGTCCACTTATGTTTGCCATGAACTTATACATTGTTATGCACTCTGACACGCATGCTGGTTGCAAGCAGCCAGCTCTCCCTGACGACCCATATGGAATATTGCCAAAACCGGTCTCACCCACCCACCTTCTTCATAATCCCAGTCTTCCGTTTGGAGAAAGTCGTGTACCGTCGCAGTTTGTTGTCAATGTATTCCATTTTGATCTTCACACGACCCTTGGTCTTTTTGCCATTGGAAGGTGGCGATTTCTTGGGCTGGAGAGATGCATAGCCGTCATCTGCGATGTCGGGCATGGGGCAGTGGTCTAGGCCCACGTTCTGCGGGGGTCGCTCGTCGTAGCACTGGTCCGAAGGCCTCTTGACACCGGCGCGCGGCATCGGGCACGGTTGCATGCCGGGCCGCAGCCCGCCGCCGCCGCCGAGGGCGCTGGGTGGACGTCCAGTGCCGTACATGTCCGGCATCTCGCCGAGGAGTCCCATGCCATACGGCGACCCGAAGCGGGGCTCCCGCGCTCCGCCGGGCGCGTCCATTATAACCTCGCAGTACGCCACAGTAACCGGTGCGCGCACGCGCTATGCACACCTCACCGTCCGAACGACGAACGGAGACTAAGTTCTAACCGAAAACGCGAAAGAACCGAGGGCGGGACTGACGAGTCGGCCGCTCGGACCGCGACTGACTTCGCGCGACTGCGTCCCGCGCACCTCGATCTCTATCCGTCTCTGTCTCGCGCGGCGCGTGCAATGCGTTTCGAAGGAGATGGAGTTGCAAAGCGCGGCGTAACCCGACACATCCGTAGGAAAAGCGAACGTTCGCCGGGAACCCGCGAACATTTCAGTGCCCGAAATCCGTATTAAAATAGAGCTTTTATTTTGAGTTTATTTCGTAAATAGAAATAATAGAGTCGGAAGTGGAGCGGCTCGGGCGCAGCGGCGGGGCGGTGGGCAGTGCCAGAGCCATATTTAGACGCGAGCCGTGCCAAATATGGAAATCGACGGTCAAATGGGGGCCACTGAAATCCCTCCTACTCGCACCTGGCGATTTTCACGTCTAATAATTAAAAACTTTGTCACGTCACTTAGGTATTGAACGATACATACTTACCTACCTGAGGCTCATTACATTTACTTAATATGTAAGTGTCGTACTTACTTGCTAGTACTGTAGCTCTGTAGCTAGATCTATTTGACATTACCTATCAGGTATAACACGCTTTTTCTAAACAATTTACCAAGTGAATGTATTCCAGGGATCCAAAAAGAATTTTCTCATCAATCGCCTGCTGCGACTGAAATGCAGTTCTGCAGCAAGTTACAGGTTCGTCATAAAATACTCAGAAATGCTGAATAAATAATTTTGCAGGCATGTTCATCGTCTTACAATGATTTAACGATCTTTTAAGCTCAAGATAAGAAATTCCTTTTTCATAATCATGTGGGCACACACGCACCTCGGGAGATGATCTATTATTGAGTTATTACTTATTTATTTAGGAGATTATTCCTACTAAACTAAGTAGATGCTTAGGTACTTACTAAGTTAGCTAGGTACTTTTTCAACGTTCACTTTAACTTCAACTATTATTTAGCTTGTAATAACGAAAGCATCTCATTTTTGTAACAATTTATTTAACCATCGGACAATGAAAAGCGTTCTATTCATTTTAATAAATAAAAGTTACATAGGTACTTAAGATCATCGGTATCACACTAATATAGTATTAACACCTAGACTTTAACTAAAAAGAAATAAATGAGTCTATCCATTAAAGTACCTACCTATGTCTTAGCTTTCAGCTTGCTACTGAAACTATCAGCCTGCTTTTCAGAAACAGAGAGTGGGGGTTCGAAAACTGATAAATAGGTACCAACTAAAAGTAAACTTTTTGAAAAAGACCAGGGTTCGATTCCTCGGTCAGGCTGCGATCACTTTGTGGGCCTGAAAAACTAGTACGGTACCTATTACACTCCCTTGCCTAAGAGATCACACAAAGCCGATTTAAATTAATGTTTCTCAGAAATACCTACCTAGTCGAAGTCACAATCCCACATCGGAGGCCGTCAGGCAGATTTGTGAAAATTCTGATAGGTATTCTGCTTCTGAGGTCGTAAGTAATAAAAGCACAAACAATGAAGGTTTCTCTTAATAAACTCAGATCTATCAAGGTAGAATAAGGACATAGGTATGTATTTAAATATCTATGGTAGATAGACAGATATGTCCATCCAAGTATATAATTATGATTTACAACCTCACTAGTACATCAAACGTGATGAATTAACCAATATTGTTATATTTAGTATTCCATATCGGTAATCAATAGCGCGATCTGGTTTCATTATGATGAGTAAGTATAAAATCGATATTTTATTATGTAGTGGTGGCTGTATCTCTCAGTTTCAATCGCCCGTAGTTTTTAAGTAAAACACCAAATATTCAAGTCTCACATATTTTACTGTAAAAACCAAAGTAATTTTAACAAAGTAAGCGCAAATGTTACCTACTACAATATTTTTTTACCACTTAGGTACCTACTAGGTAAGTGTACCTAAGTAAGTATAACCTGTTCCGCGACTTTCCTTAGCTAAGCTCTAGCAAGCAAATATTATAAAATATGAGTATAATGACAGCAGGATCCTCTATTTATTACAAAAAATATAAATTAGTTATATTTAATGGCGTTATTAATGTAAGTTTTCTCAAGGATCGCCAGCTGGCCGCCCACTTTCCTCGTAAATTGCCATGTTTTGCCTTTTTAAGTTTATTTTATTGTGCTTACTCACAGTTCAGTAAACCCGACCACATTGGAAAACTTTTGAAATTGTTTTTACTGACGATTTTAGAATAACACAATAGTTCTTAATGTATGTGAGGAGAAAACAGTCTCTTAAACTTAATTGTGGTTAATGGACGGGGATTTTCTTAATTTACAGTTTCAACATTTTTCTCTTGATCAAAAATCCTGTTTCCCTATGAAGTTGGCTAAAGTAACTGCACAATCAGATTTCAGAGATGCAAAGTTACGTGTCGTTAGCTGTAAGACGGATTATGCCATGGAGACAGGCCCGGATATCCGGATAAATACCTACATATCGAGTTCCTTAAGGATGTCAAATTATTAAAACGACTCGGTTAATTATGACTAATAAGTAGGTACTGGTACCAACGTAAGGATAAAGTTTTAATCTTAATAAATTCCGAGAATTCTTTAATTATAATGGTCTAATTCAATATCCTTAATTGGGGTTATAGCTTATGCGATAAAAAGCCTGCTTGATACTGTATTACCTCATAGTTATCATTCAATTAAATTAGAGGAATTGTTCCTGTGGTACTTCCCTACTTAGTATTATTAGTCACGTAGTCCACCTATTTTATTAAAATATAGGAAAGCTGAACTCATCATCCTCCGAGCCTTTTCCCAATCATGTTGGGGTCGGCTTCCAGTCTAATCGGATTCAGCTGAGTACCAGTGTTTTACAAGAAGCGACTGCCTATCTGACCTCCTCAACCCAGTTACCCGGGCAACCCGATACCCCTTGGTTAGACTGGTGTCAGACTTACTGGCTTCTGACTACCCGTAACGACTGCCAAGGATGTTCAATGACAGCCGGGACCTACAGTTTAACGTGTCATCCGAAACACAGTCATCGGTGTCTAAGATATAGGTACTTAGAAAGTACGTACAAACTTAGAAAAGTTGCATTGGTACTTGCCTGACCTGGGATCGAACCCGCGCCCTCATACTTGAGAGGTTGGTCCTTTACCCACTAGGCCACTACGACTCTTCTTTAGGAAAGCTGAACTATCTAGGAAATTAAGTACATTTTTTAAATTTCGTTATATCAGGTTCTTCTCATACGGAGAAGGGTTAGGTATGCGCTTGCTCAATTCGGTTCCGTTAAGTTTATACCTCTATTATAAAAAGAAAGTAAATTAGTCTTAGGTTTCCAATTTTAAATGTGCACATTTCTTCTTAAGGAACCTTAAACCATAGACAACCATAGCTATGATTAATTCTTACGTTCATACAAATCAAAGAAAACTAATTCTCTCATTACGTGCTTATTCATAGTCAATATATTCATAAACAAATAAATCCACAGGCTGTAAATAAACCAATGAATCAAGTTAAAGTAAAAATAACCCAAATCCCACATTTATTTTTATGTATTTCCCCTACTATAGGCGCAACTTATTTGTACTCGCTGTGGGTACTGAAATCCTGAATGAAACCACAATTACTATCAGCTGTTTATTATTTGTAACACTTTGTTATTATTGTGGCATTTCCCAGTACTATGTTAATGACGTTTTAATACGTATCTTGACGAAAGCGAGCATACACTTTTATGTTATTACTAAGTAGCAATCCCACGCGGTTTCACCCGTGTCACAAGGAATAAAAAAGTAACCTATCTATGTCCTTTCTCAGACTCTTGACTAGCTGTGTGCCAAATTTTATTTAAACCTGTTCAGTAGTTTCGGCGTGACAGTGCAACAGACAGACCAATCATTAGTAAGGGCTTTAATTATTTTTCAGACAATCAAATCTTTTCAAGATCATTACGGTCGTTTTTCAAATGACTTCAGAACGCCGCGTGAATTTCAGAAAAAAAAATATACTTATATATTCTTAGGCTGGCCATTTTGCAAATAATAACATATTATTTTTTACTTAAGACAACTGGCAACTCTAGCCTGTAGGAGTTTCCAGTTGCAGAAAAGTGCAAACACTGATACATGGGGAATCACATCGCCTTATATCTAACGTTATTTCCATCAACTCCTATAAAATAAGCTATTGTACGTGACTGATGGCACTAAGACAAAAATATATTCGTAAACAAATGACGGTAGAAATGACTTGAATAGTAAACACGTCTATGACTGCACTGTCTATGTCCAATGGCCGGATATCCTATGGTGTCAAATCCCGTTGTATTGGACCTACTTTTCCATAAGCAGAGTGGTGTGTGAGGAATATTTTTGATGTGGTAGCTTTATTGCCGCTAGTCGGTTTCCGTATTTCCACTTGCTACCGGCAATGGGTAAAGCTTCCATCGTAGATGTTAGAAGAATTTTATGCGTAAGTATCACCATGAAAATATTATGCTACTCCTTTGATGGATCTAATTTTAGGTAGGTTACATTAAAGCTATCGTCATTATATATGCAAATCTCTCATACTCGAATGAAGTTTCAGAAAAGGAAAAAAATACTAGATTACACCCGAGACCTCGTCCTGCCGCCTAAGTATCTCATTAGATATTTGGAAGGAAAGCGTAACAATAAAATTAACTTTTCTAGATTCTCCGTACAGCTACCGGTCACTTTAATTCACGAAAATCCCACTACGTAATATTTAGGGAACGTAAATTATATCATTTTCGGGGTACAATTTTCCTTGAAGTCCGTTACTTCCATGTGACTTGCCAAATATGGTAAAAACTAAGAGCATTACTTATAAGCTTATCAGTTAAAACCGCAGGAAGAGTTACCTGTTAATGACTAACTTATGCAATGAACTTGCACAAGTACAAATTAGGTAAGTATACAGTATTTTAATATTAGCACATCTCCAGTTTAAAATGTTATCAGAAAACCGCACGGAAACCCGTAGATACGCAACCTTTAAATGTTAATTATTGTACACTATTTAATTTATTAATTCGGTAAATGATTTGTAGATTATTTATATATTTTCCTGTAAAGTTAAGGAAATTGCAATTCTAATGCTCGTAGCAACTGATATTGTGACTATGGGTGACGTATTTTATTAGAATTATTACGTACTCATGTGAGTACAATTATTTTAAGGTCACGTTTTTCTAATGCGGTTTACATTATATTAGGTATTACAATAAGTGTTGCCATGCTGTTTTAGATTGTCGTGACCGCAGACATCCGAATTTGTATGAAATGGTACAACTGATGAATGGAATTTAACAATGAGTATTGAAGTCTAAGTTTACTGATGTCAAATCTAAGTAATTAACTACACATCTTATGAAGTATGAAGTAGATAGATAATAATGGCGTCCACGGCCGATTTCGGCCACGGCGGCTATTCTCATTTAAGGAGGTCAGCCAGCTGCGCAGGACATATTATAGTGCACGATCATTTGCGCAGACACAGGTGCACTCTCTATTCCTTCACTCTCATAACCCGATGGGACGGCAATCCGACACGACCGGAGAGGGATCAGGCACAGGACCGACATTTACGTGCTCTCCGATGCAAATGATATGGTAGATAGATATGCCATGCAAAAACTGCTTATAAACTTGTTACGTTTAAATATTGTAAAATCACTTTGGATCTTTAAATTAAATAATACATACATTAAAACTTTGATACATGCATGTTTTGTTTGGACATGCTATCTGGTATCTTATTACCTACGTTTTTCACACTCCAAGTTGTGTCTTGTACCTAGAAATTACAACTGCATGTAAGACTTTATTTAATCCAGTTTAATCCATGAGGTGAGTCAAATGACACGATCCTAGTACTCTATCGTAAAACCTAATCAAACTAACATACGTGAGTAATTCCCGAAAACTGTATCAAATTATGACTGAACTTACGTATAACTTTATCATTAAATTAAGCGTCCAAATTAACTCGGTACTTCCTTCCGCGAATCTAATTTTTGTGACGTAGACCAACTGTATTTTATCTCCCTGTAACTAAGGAAACTAAGGTGCATTAAACAAGGAACGAGTAATCCTAACTAATATTATAAATGTGAAAGTAACTCTGTCTGTCTTTCTGTCTGTCTGTCTTTTCTTCACGCCTATACTACTGAACCGATTTGTGTGAAATTTGGTACAGACATAGTTTGGAACTTGAGAAAGGACATAGGATAGTTTTTATTACAAAAAAATATAAAAATAAAAATTATTTCGGACATATAGCGCCATCTATTGGTCTAACCAAAAATCACTATTCCACGCGAACGAAGTCGCGGGCAAAAGCTAGTTTATAATAAAATATGCATATACTTAATTAACGAATTAATTAAACATATGGGTCACGTGATTGTTAGGTAGATATTCGAATGAACTGAATATTATTAATAAGACTAGCTTCTGCCCGCGACTTCGTACGCGGATCCTGTCCCTTATGCCAGCGACTACGGGGTCAGCAAAATCAATGGTCTGAATCGTCTCATATTGAATTTTAAGGGCCCGTTGACGGGAAAACAACGGAATACGCATAACCATTAGAAACGTTCCATATATTTAATTTTTTGTACGTCAACGGCAAAAGCACAGCAGACAAAACGCTGAGAACTGAAGCGCAATAGGCATGACCCTAGGGATAAAAGTAGTGATTCTAATTAGTCTAAGTTGTGTGTGGCAAATATTGCACGTATTATTACGTAAAAAAACATTAAATATTACTAAGATAACAAAGTAGTGGTGACCTAGGGGAAGTCGTTTTGGTTTAGTGGGTAGAGAACCGATCTCTCAAGTATGACTTTGATTCCAGGTCTGGCAAGTACCTGCCAATGCAACTTTTCTAAGTTCGTATGTGCTTTCTATGTATATTTTGGATACCAATAGGGGACGTTAAACTGTAGGTTCCGGCTGTCATTGAACATTCTTGGCAGTCGTTATGGGTAGTCAGAAGCCAGTAAGTCTGACCAGTTTTACCAAGGGGTGTTGGGCTGAGCGGGTAACCGGTTATAAAACACTGGTACTCAGTTGCATCGTGACTGGAAGTCGATCCTAACAAAATTTGGGGCAAAGGCTTTTGAGATAATAACGACAATAATAATGAGATATAAGCCCCGCAAGACATCTGAGGCTGATGACGGGGAGTAGCAACCCCGCTTAGCTATATATACCGAGTGCTCCAGGGAGAGTATACTGTCCCCCATCTCCGGCCTGTCGGAGTGAACCATGATGGGGTTAGGTCTCACGCCTCTGGCTTGCTTTCATTGGCCGTCCAGAGTAGAGTCGCTAGAGCTGGGTTAGTAGCCCTACTCGGAGGGTAGGTGCCTCGTGGTAAGTGGCAAGTGAGAGGTATCCTCACCCTTCAGCCGTTCATGTCCTTGTTGCCCTCTGGTTTCTATTCAGTGACTCATTCCCGGGGGCCCAGTAAGTGAGGTGGCGAGTCTCCACCTACCATTTTTACATGTATAATAATACATTGTCATCGGGAGGTGCCATAGTTCCCATAGTTTCCTATGTCCTAATCCACTAACATCCCATCACAATAGCCCAAGTAGTTTTCCTCCATAGTCAGCAATAGTTTATTACAGAACCGGGGACTGTCTTTTTTTTTAACGACGTCTACCGGGGATTGTCTTTCTTTGGATTCATTTCTATAGTGTATAAAGGGATAATCGTCGGTTTTGTGTCACCATGTAATTAAAGTTGTTTCAGCGTGTTGGCTTCGGCCCCACGTTTGCCTTCCAAAAAAGATGTAAAATTTGTACTAATAAGTGACTTAACACAAAATTCAAGCGTGTTGTATCTACGTTATTATTTGTTTGTGAGAGAAAGAAAAGAAAAAATACGTGTTCATTATTTTAGGGTTATCTGTGTAAAAGGCGGACGAATTACTTTTTTTGATTCACCATACCTATTTTGTAACATTCATTTCTATACATTTAAAGTAGTAGGGCTCTTGAAGTTCCACATCAGGTGTTCCAGATCTTCGATTTTTATACGTCAATAGAGAGTGCTTATCAGATTGAACAACTTTTGCTAAAACGTCATACCTTTATATGCTATAGTCTAGCTGGGCTTCTGGAATTCCACATCAGGTGTTCCAGATCTTCGATTTTTATACGTCAATAGAGAGTGCTTATCAGATTGAACAACTTTTGCTAAAACGTCATACCTTTATATGCTATAGTCTAGCTGGGCTCCTGGAATTCCACATCAGGTGTTTTAGATCTTCAATTTTTATAAGTCAATAGAAAGTGCTTATCAGATTGAACAACTTTTACTAAAACGTCACACATCTATATGCTATAGTCTAGCTGGGCTCCTGGAATTCCACATCAGGTGTTTTAGATCTTCAATTTTTATAAGTCAGTAGAAAGTGCTTATCAGATTGATCAACTTTTGCTAAAACGTCATACATGTATATGGTACAGAGTAGCTGGGCTCTTGGGGTTCCACATAAGGTGTTCCAGATCTTCAAATTTATTATCTCAGCAGAAAATGCTCATCACATGAAACAATTTTTGCTATGGCACCATTTTTGTATCTCTTATAGTTTTGTTTGTCTGTTGGAGTTCTGCATCAGGTCTTCAAGTTTCGAAGATAAATTATAGCCTATATGTTGACCCGGCTTAATACCAATACAACAAAGAAAAAATCATTGAAATCCGTTCAGTAGTTCTGAAGATTAGCGTGTACAAACAAACAGACATACAGACATACAGACATACAGACATACAGACATACAGACAGAATTTTTTTTTTGGATTTGTGTTCCATTACTGTTTCTAAACCCCACCCAATTATTATTTTTTTAATATATTCAATGTACAGACACAGCTTTTTTTACAGATTTATTATATGTATAGATTGTCAAGTGTTCTGCTCAATTGAGGCTTTCAAAATATTTCGAGAAAATTCTGAAGCCTCTGGTGTCTTCTGGCTGACACGTGAAAGAAGTCTTAAATATACAAGGGCCTATAAAACGAAATTATGCTAAAGGTATAATAGAGACTGCCTTTAAGCCTAACCTAATCTTACTACTGCTGAAATAGGATATTCTCTTCTGTGACTGGGATACTTCATGCTTTCAACCGAGTGCCAGGAAGTTTCGGACAAGCTTACCGTGCTATCGCTTATACCCAATTCAAGATTTATAACTTAGGTAGCATTCATTCTTTGTAATTATGTGAAAAGGCGTTATCCCATCAGATGGTAAATAAGAAACCTATAAATATAAAGATTTTGTTTTGTTTTAGATGTTCACAAAATCGATCCATATACAGTTGAACCATATGAACAATTCGCCTAGCAGTCTAGTCGACAGTCTACAATGATTACCAGCTGTTTCCCCGATCACTCGTCGCCAGGTCGCCGTCAACTTTCTAAACAAACGAGCGACCGAGGACCGAGGGGCAGCCACATTCCTTGCCAAAACCGGCGACCACCAGCGCCCGGGATGGGCATGTTGACGCAACGCCATTCAATATGCCACATATGATAGGCTCGCTATGGTTCCTGTGAAATATTGGACAAGTATAAAAAAAAAACACATAGGAAGTGGTGATAGTTTTTGATGCCAACATTCTCAGCCTAATTTGAGTAAAATAGTTTTTTCTTTACCTTTTTTGTCTTTTATAATTTATTTAGTTAAAGATAGGCATGCGTTTGACTATCTCACGTGATGGTAATTGACGATGTGGTTCCTATGTACATTGTACATATTCCAAAGAATATGTATAAAACAAACATAATCCTTGTTGTCCATATCGTTGTCTTTAAACTTCTTAACTTATGGACGCAAAAAGACCTAATGGAAAACTCATTTTTCAAAAGAGTCTGTCAGAAGTGGGATTCGAACCCACGCCCACAGAAGTGGACTGCGACCTGAACGCAGCGCCTTAGACCGCTCGGCCATCCTGACATGTTAAAATTATATCAAATGATAACCTTATATTTCCACCTGTTTAGTTTCAGATAATCATAAGTCATTATTTATCCCCCATCATCCAAATAAAGTCCGCATAACTTCAGAAAATGGATAAAACTGCTGAATAAACTCTCATGATTTGAGATTTCGAAATCGCAATCTCTGACAGCAATGTATGTTTCACACTTCCCTAACGGACATACTCCAAATACCAATTTTGATTAATTTTGAGGTAAAATTATTAACACTTAATTAATTTTAGGCAACGTATTTTTTCAAAATATTTCGTATCAAAATAATTTTCAAGGTCAAATAAAGTTTTAGGACTTCCAAAATTTCCACGCGACGTTGTCACCCTACACAGGGTAGCTGTCATAGAAGTGTGTGTCGATGACCTGCGCTTGATTCACAGTTGAATTATGGCGTTGTATATAATGCTAATCTTTGCGTCAATACCTATTGTCATTGTTCGATATGTGCAGCAAATGTATGTAGCCTTATGAAGGTAGATAATCAATGATTTTGTTATTAATATTAAAATATTGTATTACGACTCCTATGTTTTAATAGCTGGTTGATGTTTGAAGAATTGATTAGGCGACGGATTTTTTTTTTGTTAGAGTTGCAATTATGTATTATGGCTTTATTTAATACAATAAATATCTTTTTACTAAATTCGAATACCTTCGAATAAAACGGATGGTAATCGACATAGTACCAACATTTAAAAGCACAACAAAAATAAACCGTGAATAAAACGAATATTGAAATAA
Organism: Helicoverpa assulta; assembly: GCA_963856015.1. Classification (NCBI taxonomy): domain Eukaryota; kingdom Metazoa; phylum Arthropoda; class Insecta; order Lepidoptera; family Noctuidae; genus Helicoverpa; species Helicoverpa assulta. Next base: position 12,005,835 of record CAWLCW010000026.1, on the reverse strand, counting down.
TACAAGGCGCTTTAAGCATTTTCGCATTTCTTAAACTTCCGCGGTGAAAACTGAAGCGATATCATGACATGATGATGAACTTTTATTACCCTATTGAGAGTCAACTATGTTCCATGGATGGGAAAGTCAGGAGGACTTTTTCATGAAAAGGACAATGAGCGTTTTGGTCTACCTCTCCTCTACCATTAAGTGATATATCAATAGAAAGCTTGTGTTATGTAGAGTTTTTTTTTGTATGGCGGCGATTGTCATTTGTTAGTATTTAGGGAGTTAGAACGTGTTTAGTGAAATAATAACTATGTCTAAAATCTGCTGTAGCTTCTAAAGTACTGACAATTTGTTAGAGGTGTCTTAGTACGAAATGTTCTATTTAAAAAGGCCTTTCCAGTGATATAATTAATTACTAGAGAAGGAATCTAAGAACTTGAAACTAACTATCGATAAAAAACCTTAAACATGTTCTAACATCTAAAGTACTAAGTATTGGTAAGTAGTATGTTAGTACAAAATGTAACGCTTGAAAAGACCTTTCAAATGATTTATGACTCATTTACTAGACTACTCTCCCCCAGTAGACCAACATTCAAACATTTTTCCCATTGTCCTTTATGGAAAACAGATTGATGTTAATATACCTAGTTTGACTATAGTAAGATTTCAGGCCTTATAAAAAGTACCAACTTTTAAAGGAAGCAAATTATGTCTTATTATCCTTTTTGCCAAATAAATGTGTTGTTCTTTTACGCTAATACTACAATGTTTACAAAATACTTATAGGTCAGTGTCATTGTCACTTTACAACGATTTTATGGATATGGACTTACATGTATTTGGTTCGACCCATATGAGCCAAGTCAACCCATACAGTCAACAGCAGTGGTTTTTTTTATTGTTACGTAATATGCCCGGTGTTTTCCTGTTTTAATGATGTCGAAGATCATCAGAGGATACACTTTCACGCCCATGGACAGAAACTATTTGTCTGTTTTTGACATTCAACCAGTTGAAAACCTGAAGGAAAAATATAAAAAGCAATAAATAAGCATGTTGCTATGTCAAGCTTTCATTTGCTGTGTCTTATTTTACACATTTCCTGGACTAAACATGGCTTATATCCAAATGATTATTAACAAAAAGAGTCTGTCAGAAGTGGGATTCGAACCCACGCCCACAGAAGTGGACTGCGACCTGAACGCAGCGCCTTAGACCGCTCGGCCATCCTGACATGTCATAATAATATCAAATTCAATATCATTCAATGAGATGTTTATTGTTTATCCCATAATCCTTTGTAGGTATTACATTATTTTAGTTTTAAACTATGTATATTTGTTGAGATAATTATTATCTGGCAAAATGTAGTACCTAGTGCCAATAATTTGTCGAATTTATTGTTTACATTTGGTGAAACTATGCTACGATTTCTATTGAGATAAATATAGGTAGGTAGGTATCTATTCTAATCACATTTTCACCACTGTTCAGATTTAACACTCCCATTTGCAGGCAGTAATATAGTTGGTGAAATGGCAATTTCCATATTGCTTATCAGCAGAATTTACAAGCGCATCTAACCATTAAAAAAATGTTAATCAGCTGTCTATTACCGCTAGTGTAAAATTAAGAACCTCATTAGGACGCGAGTTTATGGTAGGAACGTTATTACGAGCCGGGAACAGAGACGCCGCTTCCCCGTACGTGGTCCCCATAACTTTCCACAAGTTGGCCCTTTATCGAAACAATGTCTAACAGAACGCATGCCGAACATCGCACGAATATCGTCATCTAGTAGCCAATTATTGAGGAACGCTCCAATGGGGTATCGAAACTCTCGGAATCCAGCTACGCACTTTATGTCTCTATTCATTAAACCGGAGCCATACTAATTAAAATTGTTTGGTTGGTGTAACGCGCGAATAAATCCCGGGCCGGGCTCGGGTGGCGTGTACGCGTTTTGCTTTGTTTTTCACTTGCTACATATTTGTGGGGGTCTGACATTAACACCTTCGGGTTGGTGCGTACAATGCGCGACTTGTCGGGGGCTACAAAGGCGCGCATCGATTTGCGGCCAACACTTTAAATATATCGAGTTGGCTGACAATGCGTTTAGCGCACTCGTAACTAAACTACCATGGATATATGGAAGACGGGGATCTTTGTTCGCTGGAGATCGCATCGGTTCCGCCTAATAGAATACGTTTGTTTCGCACTCCCTGAATGTTAAGTGCGGATTTGTTCAATTTATTACATTCACTCTGTTTCGGTGCGGGTTGTTAATTGACTATGGTTTAGTGCACCAATTACGGAACATGGAGATGGCAGTGTTCCTTAATCGGATTGTTCTGTATTGTGATGTAATATGAAAAACCCTGCAAACAACGCGTACATGCATGATTAAGTATGTGGTCTATTCCTATTTATAATTACCATGCGAGTGAATGATATAGGAGTGACACATCGATCGTCACATGTAGCACGCGTCGTAAGATGTGTGAATGAGGACGAGGAGGTAAAATAGACTGTTACTGCTACGTACCTTTGGGAAAAGACAAATTAATATAGGATAGCCTTTCTGTTCTTCTGAAGATAGATTATCATACTAAACTTCCACAGCAAGTTGAATGTTAGCCAAGCCAGTGAGGTGAAGCAACGTCCCTTGGACAGTGACGTCTTGGTTAAGAAGAAAATAGTAGGTAATCGGAAACTGAAAAACACATACTGAACTGCACATATTAACTCAAGTCTAGAGATGACCACGACTGTCAACATTTTTCTTCATAGGAAACTTACTTTTTTGCAGACCATTTCACTCACTCTTCCAACTAACGAACTAAGTGTCAATCTGGATGCATGAAAAGGCAGAGTAAGTCCAAGAAAAAGATGGATTGATAATCTGAATTACCTAAGTTGTGTGTTGTGTGTACAAAAAATTAAAAGGGAGCGGATATTAGAAGGCATGACAACTGACAGAAAACATATCCCATGAAAATTGAAAACAGGGCAGGAAGAAGAAAAAGGAACAATGCTACGAACTTGCCAATGGAGTGGCAGTACATTCGCTGGCCTGAAACTTATTCACAATAGCTTACCACACATTACTGCACATAAAATTACCGCGTTGTCTGTAACTATCCCCGCGGCATGCCTCGCGCGTCCCAACGCTAACTCCCGTGTTCATCGAATTCCATTCTTCTGTCGTCCGCGCGTATTTTGTAAGGTTTTTATTTGTTGGGGTTCCGTAGACAAGTATGTGAGAGGAGGTTTAGGGACATAAATGTTTTAGACTTACCTATTTGTGAGGATAAACTCAAGGTAATCTCACTCTAGGTGAATAACTTACAACATTACCCACTTAGGTAGGTACCACTACAATTCTATTATTTCTTAGTTGCTGTTATTTAAATAATCAGGTACAATCATGATGTAGGTATCTATAAACAACGGGGACTTAAAATTAAAAATAGCGAAAGCTAAAAATCTTCATTTATTTGACTACATACCTGAAGACGCAATGCAGGACACTTTTTCATTCATAAATGTTTTTCATTTTAAGTTCGCGTTCACGTGGTGTACTTACATTCCAATTTCGTCAGTCGCACGCTACTTAAAAGCGACACCTACTTAGTAAATTGTTGAAGAGTATCTCAGGGACTACTGGACCGACTTGAAAATTTCTTCAGAGTTAGATAGCTCATTTTCGGGGAAAGCTACTTATTGTCAGAGTGGACTAGAGACTAGAGTAGAATAGAGTTCCATGGGAAGCAGGTGAAACTGCTGTCAGAAGCTAGTCTATACTAATATTATAAAGCTGAAGAGTTTGTTTGTTTGTTTGAACGCGCTAATCTCAGGAACTACTGGTCCGATTTGAAAAATTCTTTCAGTGTTAGATAGCCCATTTATCGAGGAAGGCTATAGGCTACTTTTTATCCGGGTCGGTGCCGAGGTTCCCACGGGATGCGGGTGAAACCGCTGTCAGAAGCTAGTATTAAAATAAATATTATCTGCAGAACCCTACAGACAACGTTGTCTTACGCGCTCGGTAGGACTTTTAGTTTTATTTTGTTTTTAAGGAAAATTGGAGCCTAATTTAAATTATTGAGGTGGAAGAATTATTGGCTCGATAGTAAGGCAGGCTTTTGTCTAAGATTTCTTTTTATTGAGCATGTTCAACGATACGGTAGGCGAGTAGTAGGGTGCGAGCAGAATATGGGTAACTATGTTTGCTAAGACGACAAGGACTACTAAAATAAACTGGATTTACTTTTAAACTTCTGTTTGGACCCTTCGTTGGTTTCGTCTAAGGGTCTGGGTCTAAGGTTAAGGTTTAATATTTTGTTATGAGTACAACATATTTTTCACGTTAGTAGGTATATACTTTGGAGGAGTAAGTATGTGCCCATTAAACCTCAAAATCTTTTCTACCAATTGTCCCACTGAAAAAAAAAATCTCAAAAAAAGCCCATTTCTGCAACTAACTGGAAAACAGGAATAGCCTGAGCAAAACTATTTACAATTCCCGGTAATTTACGCACTTATAAAATAATTATTTCTAACTCCGCAAACGGCATATAAAACTTCGAAGTGTTCGCTAGATAAGGCGTTTCTCCTATTTTGAAATCTCGAAGGAAAACTGCTCGGAACATTAAGGTAAAATAAAAAATGTTCTACAAATTGATATGTCTCCTTTTATTCACAGTATATGTGTACTATTTACATGCTGTACATGATCGCAACAAATTCATCTATTAAGTACTTACATTAATTATTATTTATTCTAAAACATTTATCTACACAGATATTACAAAAATGACAACAAACATCTTATGGACAGTTAAATGCGGTACAGTCACATGCATAAATATTAATATTGTTAAAAATACAAATTATTTTTCGAGTAAGTATTTCATTTCTTGTGAACTTTTTTTAATTTCTATTAAATCTCAATTACTTCTGAATTCATTTATTTCTTTATCGCAATTTTTCCAAACGACAATACCACAAAAATCATTCGGTCAGTAATTTTATATGTATATGTTAGTAACTCATTATTTACATATTTATGCATGTAACTGCAAAAACAAATATAACATCCATATTATTTGCAACAAATAAACACTTATTACTTACAATCTAAACATTACATTAACTAAAGCGACATACAAAAATAGCTGCTTCAGTTTCGATAATACAGAGTCCCACAGGTTATAAAAAATTAAAAATGTCAGAAACACAACAATAAAATATGTACATCATACTTTAAAATATTTGTTACTTAATTTCTTCTAAAGTCATTTGTTTATAATGACTACTTAGTATATCTCTGTCTAAGTTTATTATTTTACATAAAATTACAATGCTTTTATACACAAGTGTACTTGGGACCTGCGAGACGATAGAAATAAAACGTATACTCTCTTATTACAAAATGTTTTTAGTCCACTGTAAACTCCAGGCCATAGTTTTTTAGACTTTATTTCGTAGCGGTAAGATTTCATTGAAAACATAACCCTCCTTCTGGCATAATCGGTGAAAAACTTTGACATCAAGTTTTGACAGTGGACTAAAAATAAAGTTTTCTTTAGCAAGTAATCCCATACTCTTTTGGTTTTCAAAAATGAAACAATAATTTCAAACTGGATTCAATAATTTATTTGTATAAATTAGTAATTATACAAATAAGTTATTGATTTCAGAAATATCTCCCTTTAATTATTTAATTATTTTTCATTTTTAACTAGTCACACTTATGTAGGCCAATCTAATGTTTCTACATTTTGCATTAAACGTTAATTCAAAGTGACATTGACAAACAATTATATTAAAATCGAAATAAAATACATCACTGGAATCTTTTAACGGTCATTTTTCGAATTGGCGTTCATGTCATAAAAATAAAATGTCTAAAAAGTTAAGTGTAAATAAAGGTATCAAGTGAAATGAACAGAATATGTTTTAAGGAATTGAACTGTACATAGTCAAATTAAATATTTACTTTTAATTTCGTTCTTTCTTATCGTATTTTTTATTTCTTAATGATCTGGTTGAAGTTGGGGCACACGTGCCTAAAAGTTGCCAATACACTCTTAACTCGAAGACATTTCGTCAATGTCACTGTAAATCCCCGTGGCAGATCACCTACTCACCATCTACCTAGCATCTAGCATAACTCTACTACATAAAACACTCTTCAGTCTGACACTTGACAGTTTTGGTAACAACACAACGACAGAGCATCGACTTAATATAATTAAATGCGAAAATAAATACATCTCTGCGACTAGTCGTTAAGGTCTTTGGCTAACATTTAAAAGAAAAACATCTAAAATGTATTTATTTAGCTACACACCTAGTAGCTTGTAATTCAGTCTGTTAAATTATATTATTTATAATATTAAAAAATATTGATCGTTTTCACAAAATTTTATAACGTTACGAAGAAATATTATAAAATTTGTAAAACTTATATAGTAGATACGTAGTTAGATTACATAATTATGTTGAAAAATTATAAAAAAATGTGAGTCAACAAATAAAAAGTTCATTAAAAAAATTATATTTCATTGATAGAAAATAAAAATGTATCGCGTGATTTATAGCATTAATTTATTAAATGTGTGTACTTGCTGTTTTGTTTTAGAAAACTTCGTTTTCTTACAAAAGTAAAAATGGTGGCACAGGCATATCATATATAAAAGTACGAATTAAAACTCGACAACGGTTAGGTGCAGTAAAAGTATTTACTAACCAATCATTGTTAATAATAGTCTAAATAATCATCTACATTTTTTTCGGTAGAAGCACGAATAGTTTAAATGTAAAAAGAAAGCTATTCTTTCCTCATCAAGAACCAAATTCATTTTTATTATCAAAGAAGAGAAACTACCATGACAAAGTAAAAGAATTTTAATTATTAAATAATTAAAATTCTAAATTTTCATTTAAAGTGCCAGTTAGAATCTAACATTCGGAATCAGTGATCCAAGTCACAAATATTGTTTGAGTCTTTCTATTAACTTTTACACCCTATTCAAAAAAGGGTAAATACAAAAAATATAATAAAATACACATATATTATAATTTCGCATAAATTATACAATAATAAAATCTATTTATATCTCACTACTTATATATCGTGCGTTTCTTACACATATAATACATAATAATATCTACAGAATTAAAATTATTAGGAATTAGATTACTTCTCGCGCAAGCACCGATATGTCAAGATGGACTATTTCGCTATACGTCTATATATTACTATTTACCTTCACTAACTCTTTAGAATATCATTTCTTTACTCACCTAAGGACAGATGGCATTACATTTAAACATTTATTTTTTTTATTTTCAAGTTGTATGCCAAAACTCGGATACATGTTTACAGACACAAATTTTTCTTGTATAATAGATCTATGTTGAAAATTCAACTAAGTTCCTAAGTGAAATACTTTCCAAGATTTTGGCATATAACGTGAAAATCACATCAATATTTAATAGTAAGAATTGACATGAAACCAACTGGGGATATTTACTAACTACTTACAAACGTATTGTCATAGACAAAAATATTTTATACTGTTAAAAGGAATGGCAAGTTACGAGGTTATCTTTTATGCCAATATTTATGAACGCCACACAATTAACAAAAAAGAAAAACTTTTATAAATAATTAAAAACGATTGCTTGTAATTATTTTTTTTGTTCAGACACTTATTTTTAAGGTTTTTTATTCGAATAAAATTTAAAAAAATTGACAAATGCTTACTACTTTGGCAAAAAAGTACAGTCGCGTCCATGAATATCGGCACAAGATATGAAATCATTTGAAACACACAATACTCGCTAATGTACCGTATTGTATTCGGATATGTTTGTGTTATTATTACGTTTGCGTTTACATCAGGGACCGTGTTTTTATAAAAGCTCGAGCGTTTTTGTATCTTTGTGGAATTGTTTCAATTCATTCATTGAGAAATACATAGAAATAAATGACTCGAAATGCTATTTATTTAAACGTAAATTTAAGAAAGTCGAATTAAACCATTCCATCCAAGATACACGCCAGTAAAAGCTCATTCAATATAAACAAATAAATAATCACAAATAATATTCGTATATAACTATAATAATTTGACATTGTAAAACGTCAAACAAATGCGAAGGCATCAGTAAGCTCACAACACGTGTCCTTAAATAAGGATATTTATACGGGATTTTGGGCTGCGAAGTATATTTACGTATCGCAAACACTTTTCGAGAGGACTGTACATTTACGGTAGAATAGTTTATATGGAGAAATAGATAAATATACCATTGTAAAAAAAGAAACGATTACGAATACATGATTTTATAAATGCACATTTGAATATTTCGTGTTGATATGCCTCTGTCTTACAAATAAATATTCTGATTTTTATTTTTATTGTTTGAAAAATATAATTATAATTATCTTTATATTTCTAATTTAAACAATATTATTTACAACGTTAATAGAACACACATATTTGGTAAGCATATTTACTCAGAGGCAGTGAGTTTACTTAGCGATTAAACGTATAAACTTTCTACCGTAAACATAAAAAGGGGGCGTGTGGGGGGAATTTAATGAAATAATGGCAGTTTTACACTACATACCCTGGTATTGGGGACGAAATCCCATTTAATTTCTCTTACAGCCTTCATTCAATTTGTTATTGTCCGTACCACCTACATTCCTTTAATTCTAACTTTTTGGGGCCCTCTGTACAATATTTTTATAGACCTCAAACTGGGTCATAATCCAGATATAAAATCTTTTGAAACTGATATTTATTTGAAAGTCATCAAGATTATTCACCCCGGTTACCAGCTAAGTTACACTTACTATACAATCTATTTCATGCTATTCTTTTAATATTACCGAGGTAAATTGGCAGTTTATTCAGACTTCAATATATTTGGGGCCTACTGCAGAATGGCATTTATTTTAATATTTTTTCCAGCTTCGATATTTTCTTTTTGTATTAGAAACTTCTTTTAATATAAGAAGGTCCTATATTATTTCAAATGATGTGTTGTTGAACATTAATTATATTTTACTGAAACACCCAGTTTTACTGCAGTTGCTTTAACAGCGATTTGGCCATTATTTTTGAAATCAACATAACATACACCCAGATCTATCATGATTTTTAATATTTTTTTTACTGTTACTTTCAACTCAACATTTTATTTTTTTCTTTTGAACAACATAACTTGTAACCAGATTTGACAGAATTTTTCATACTTCAAAAACAACCAAAATCCCCATACTTTCACACAGAGGGCCACCAACCTTACCTTACAAGGCGCCAATATCAGGATAAGCATGCGGAACGCCCGCGCCCGCCTCGCGGTACTGCAGCGGGTCCGCGCGGAACTCGACCGCGCGGAGGGCCATGTGTCCGTACACGCGGGCGAACCGCGCGATGCAGGCGGAGCGCTGAGACATGTGTCGCGCGTCCGCGGATAGCATTTCTGTGTTCGTGCATTCTGGACATTTGAATTTTTTGCGAGGCGTCACCTGGAATTTGATGGTGATAGATTTAGTACGATGTTATGATAAAAGAAGTTTTTTACAGAACACAGAAGCACCAGTAAAATTAATAAAAACACCTTTTTGTGTATCCCTGGTGGTCTCCGAAACCGCTCAACTATCGTATCATTATATCAGCCTATTTCCGTCTACTGCTGAACGTAGGCCGGCCTTCCTCCTCAATGAGTGCCAACCGTCCCAATCTAGGGATAAGATCCCTAGTCCCAATCTAGTATCATATAATACATCTATAATCATAATCGTTATTGACGTAGGCATATTATGATTTTCTACGTTCTTAAAATATATATTTATGTTCGTCAAATAATTTGATATAATAACTATTGACAAGCGCTGCACTAAAAGCAGAACACATTTGTTGTAGAATATTTCTTTTATAGTCCTGTATAGTATACTTATAATCACTGGCACTTTGCATAATAATAAACAAACAGTTAGGTACACTATTCTAATAACCAGACAAACCACCTACCTTGATAGGCGCCTTCCTAGTAACATTAGCGACTAAGAAGTTCATGGCGATATCCTCACAGTTGAAGTTGTCGTCCACCCAGCTGCGGATCTCGGCCGGCATCTTGTACGTGTAGTACCACGACCAGATCTTGTGGTGGAACGCTGCGCCCGTTAGTACCTGGAATTTTAAATATTAAACTTTAATTTAGTTATAGGAAATACACTAATCTATACTAATATTATAAAGGGGAAAACTTTGTTTGTTTGGTTGTAATGGATAAACTCGAAAACTACTGGACCGATTTTAAATATTGTTTCACCATTAGAAAGCTATATTATCTGCGAGTAACATAGGCTATATTTTATCCCGGTGCGGGCAGTAGCTCCCACGGGACGCGGGTGAAACCGCGGGAAAACGGCTAGTATTAATTAAAGCTGAAGTGACCCTTGAAAATGCCTATAAGCTGCTTAGACTTTTCTCAACTATGATGAGTTCGGCTGCCAGTCGTAACGATGCAGCTGAGTACCAGTGTGCCACATGGAGCGACTACCTATCTGACCTCCTCAACCTAGTTAACTGATACTGGCGAGGAAGGCTACAAAAACTATATTTTTTTCGGGTGTACGGAGATTTTCCCACGGGACCAAGGTAAAATGACCTTATAGGGCTCAGTATCAAAGATTACTGAAAATTTGACTACGACATGGATTAGTACAAAGGGTACAAAGTAGCTCATTATCATTATCCACGGTTTCTAAACACCGACAACTACCAGATTACGGGCAGCATTGTGTAAATATAAAAACCCATATTGTGATTTCCGAACCATGCACCCAAAGCCTAAGAGTCTCTAATTGGCAGTCTCATTAGTAATTTACGGAACAATACATGTTAAACAATTATTATAAAGTAGCTTCTGCCAGCGGTTTCACCCGCATCCCGTGGGAACTACTTCCCGTACCGGGATAAAAAGTAGCCTATAGCCTTCCTCGATAAATGGGCTATCTAACACTGAAAGAAATTTTCAAATCGGACCAGTAGTTCCTGAGATTAGCGCGTTCAAACAAACAAACAAATTCTTCAGCTTTATAATATTAGTATAGATTCACTACATTGGGGTCGAGATTTTCCTGCAAAAAAAAAGTAAGTATATAAAGTAACAACAACTAACACGTGGAACTAGGGCATGCAATTCCGGTAAAATAAAAATTACCGGTAAAAATTCGGTAATTAAAATATTTTTACCGGTAAACCGGTAAAACGGTAATTTTTGTATTTTTTTTTTAATGTGATATTATATCAATAAGATTGGTTAGTCCAAAAGCAAAAAAATTTTGCTTTTGGATTTTTGGGACGTGGGCCGTAAAAAAAAACATGTCAGTACCATCCGAACGCGATGTCGTCGACAAAATGCAAGAGAAACGGCTGCGATGGTTCGGCCATGTAAAAAGGAGACCACTTGAATACATCGCCAATGTTGTGTACTCAATCTCAATATACCCGGTCAAAGGCGCAGAGGCATTCCGAAACGGTGGTGATTGAGTGTCGTAATGAATGACATGAAAATCTACGAACTCGAAGAGGGAGATGTCCTGGATAGAGCGAAGTGGAAGAAGAAGATACGGAAAGCGGACCCCGTCACAAGACAGGATAAACGCTAAGAATTACCGTGAAAAAAAAAAACATTTTTTTCATTGAAGTGAAAGCACTTTTTTATTTTTTTATTTATTTGTTTGCGTCAGGCAACTAGGGCCCATAGAAAATACAATACATACATAATTGTATATCACAATACTTATAAACTAATACATATAAAATAACAATAATCAACAGAATGTCTAGGTGTTGGCACGAATAGGCGGGCTCGTGTTGCACTGCGTGGTGTCGCGTAGCCTCCCGCGGAATCGCCGGAACACGATTTATGGTAAATCGTGGGCATTTTATGGACCAGGGTCGCGGTAACTCTTTCGACATTCCCGCAGCCCCGGCAGGTTTTGGCCCTGCGCGTGGAACAACTCGGGCCGCCGACACGGGTCTGTTGTCTATGCAGACGGAGGAACGATGAGCCACCCGAACTCACCGTCCACAGACCGACGCCTACGGTGGCCGGGAGTCGTCTCTCGACACTCGGCGCCCGTGGTGTCTTCGGTCCACTACAGCGGTTGAGATGAGAGGTGCGAACTAGCAGGCGCTCCACCGTCTCCTTCTCGAGCTGACTGGGAGAGACTGAGAATGACTGTTTCGCAGAAGGAGGCGACGGCTTCCCATTCCCTCTCGCTTCGGACCATGGCTTGAACCAGGGCAGGACGCGAGAGGTCGTCGCTGCCTATTGGCTCGACGACGACACCGCGGTACCCTTCCCAGGCAGTGCACACCTAGACTGTGTGCTCCACCGTGTCCTCAGAGCTGTCCGCATGGTGGTGAAGTAAAAGCCCTTGCTCAATAAGGTCATAGAGTAAGTAAAATAAGCATAAGCTACATTTTTACCTAATAGGAACTGACAGCTATGAGGAAATTCAGATTAACCGAATGAATAAAATTTGTTTAGATATTATAAATTAAGATGAGAATGAAGAATTGTATCTAACCTAGAGATAGTTAAGGAGCCACATAAGTTTACTTTCCTAAAAAACAGCAACTTTAACACTCTTCCAATATGTAATGTATGCAATATTACACTATGTTCAGGCTACATAATGAAGATTTGACGTTAAATGAACAATTGCTATATATTATCACAAAATCGTAAAAACCGGTAAATTACCGGTTACATATTATTTTTACCGGTAAATTAAAAATCGCGAAAATGGGCGGTTTTACCGGTAAAACCGAAACCGGTAAACCGGTATTGCATGCCCTACGTGGAACCCATTAGTAGTTCGAAGAAGGGACATGAGAGTACCATCAAAGACATTCTAGTCAAATATCCTCGCAAATTACCGTCAGCCTTCAGGCATTAAACTTGTAAAAGTTCTAAGAAATATCTGAACGAAATTACTTTATTTCATACTGGATTCAGCCCGAGGGAACTACTTCCCGTACCTGGATAAAATATAGCCTTTGTCACTCGGGGGTAGTGTGGCTTCCGAATAGTAAAATAATTCAAATCGGTTCCGTAGTTTAGGAATCTTTAGTTTACAAACAAAAAAATATAATATTATTTCTTTCATATTAAAGGGAAAACTCATCAATGTATTCAAGAGTATCATAATTATATGGTATCATACTCGTTAAGTACTACAAATACCTTATTAAGACACTTTTCCTTAAAACCCCTTATAACATCAAATACATTCTAAGCTCGTAAAATAACAAATCAAGAGTACAAGGAAAAAAACAAGAAAAAAGTGGGGTAATCATCGTAAAAACTGGACGACATACAATTTAAAGTAATAAACATTTCCTAGTGTCATCACTTTCTTTGAACTGGAGTTGTAAGCTTCTATATTCGGGATAGCATCATCTTAATGTGTCAATTCCGATTATGTACTGAAATAATTTCAGATGACTGACTGAATTAGGACGAATATAGATCATCTATACTAATATTATAAAGAGGAAAACTTTGTTTGTTTGTTTGGTTGTAATGGATAAACTCAAAAACTATTGGACCGATTTTAAATATTCTTTCACCATTAGAAAGCTATATTATCTGCGAGTAACATAGGCTATATTTTATCCCGGTGCGGGCAGTAGCTCCCACGGGATGCGGGTGAAACCGCGGGAAAACGGCTAGTGAAAGATATAGAAAAGGATTGACTTCACGTAAAGGATACCTTTTCAAACTCTTCATGAAGTTTTTCTGGGAGTTAAAGTATTTGTTTGCTTGTGTGTTCGTTTGTTTACTAAAAGGATTTAGCGCAGGATCTGCTGCTCTGATTTGAAAAAAAAAGAGATTTCAGTACCAGGAGGCCCATTTATTTAGAAAACGTATGAGCTTTTTTATGCCGATGCGGGGAATAGATCCCAGCGGATACAGGTGGAAACGAGGGAAATAGCTAGTATAATAAACATACGGAATCAGAGACAAATACAAACTACAAATTAGACATTTCTCTGAAGTTCTACACATAATCTCAGCGAGCAAGATTTGAATAGAAAAACTTTGAAACCCCTAAAAAGTTAATTCCAAAGAAAAGTTCGTACTTTCACGAAACGTTAACTCAGTTCACCGAATTAAAAACCCGAGCATACAAACATACAAACAGACAGAAACGGTCCTGTCTAACTTCTTGATTTTCAAAGTCAAAGTTTTACTTTGAAGAAGTAAGGCGAACTATAAGTCACAGTCGTTCGGATTTCTTACGTTCTACGTTTGTGACACTGATTCATTCGTGATGGAATAGTGGCTTGGATGGAAAAGCATTAAGTATTGGCCTTTTTTGCTTAATGTCACGGATTCGATGTCCATTATCACTAAACTAATACATATTATAAAGAGGAAAAAATATGTTGTTTGTTTGTTTGCAAAGGCTCCGAAACTACTGAAAACCAGTTGAAAAGCTCCTATATATTATCCTGGTACGGACAGAAGATCCCACGGTTAGTTAACAATAAACTGAGTTTCATTGGCACAGTATAAAGCATTTACTTTTAAGAGTTTAATATTAGCGGGCCCACAAAAGGCCTGCTTAATCCCACAATAGCTTAGGCCTCTGTGCAAATCTTAGTCGTTCTTATGACACCCAATTGGTATGAACTCTCAGCCCAACAATGTTTAGTCAATTGTCTCATTGAATTATTTAGCACGGGATGGTACAGTCGGGCTCGTAAATCACAATCAAGCGTTGTGTGAGCACTCATTAATTTATGTATGTGTCTGTACGTAAGTGTGAAGTCTTCTAATGGAAGTTGAGTAATTAAGATAGGAATTTTTGACGGAAGCGCTTTTAATCTATTTATATAAAACAAAGTCGTGTTAGTTACTCCACTTATAACTCAAGAACGGCTGAACCGGTTTAGCTGAAAATTGGCAGGGAGGTAGTTTAGAGCCAGGAGAAGGACATAGGATAGTTTTTGTCACCATCCGGGACGCGGGTGAAACCGCGGGCAGAAGCTAGTTCGTGATAGATTTTGGTCGGGTTTATGGTCGCTGCACACAGCGGGCGGGGCGCGACGGGACGGGACGGCGACGCGACGCTGAGCAGTTGTAATGTACTAGATATTACGGACGACATCACACAGAGCCGTCCCGCTCGGCGCGACGCGACGCGACGATCTAGTACATTGCGTCGCGTCACCGTCCCGTCCCGCCGCGCCGCGCCCGCTGTGTGCAGAGACCATTAAATTCTCAGTTTAGTGAGTAGAGGATGAAACAGTCAAAAACTTTACATTACAGTTACCCCGAATTTACCTATTGGAACTTAAAGTATAAATACATGTTTGTGTTTTTCTTCCATTGTTTTAGACAAAAAAACTAAGTAATCAATCAACAAGATTTTTCCTTAAGAAAGTTTGTAGAATACTTTTTATCCCACAAAAATGCATGGCTCACAAGGGAGCTGAACAGGTGAAATTTTATAACATATTGGCTTCCGCCTTCACTCGCGTCCCATTATTTAGCTGGACAAGATTATTTGAAACAAACACAAATAATAATATATTAATTGACAACACTAACGTTTTTCAAAAACCCTAAATCTTAAAAGAACACGTTACATTGTACGGAAATATTTTTCTACCTTTAAATGAACTAGGTAAATTGCTCATTCGACTAGAAAAATACAAATGATGTTTCTATATAACTGAGCTAAGTGTAGTTGAAGTTTGTTTTCAATTCGTTATTAGCGGAGGCAGCCTAAATGAAAAGCAAAGATTGGATGAGCAACAAATTATATTTCATTGCGAATATCTCTCAAATCTGCTACATGTTTGTGTTTCGAGCTTCGAGCAATTTAGTCGTCTTTCGTTATTTCCTTCTTAAAAGCATTCACGCCCGCGATAGTAGCTTTTACTACTTTCGGACCATCTTCCGCCAGCTGTTGGGATAGTTCCTCGAAATTCTTCTTCTGGTCATGTGCTATCTTCTTGATGACGGATTTGAACTGATCAAGCTCGATAGCTTCGTCATCAGCTGTGTCGTCAAAGAACGTACGGACCCGCCTCTCGTTCTCATCCTCATTCGTAGTAATAACATCTATAAGCTTTGCCTCACTCATCCATTTCACAAGGTTCTCGACGTTATTTTTACCGTCTTTTTGCAGTTTCTTGAACAGGTCTTCCATTTTTTTGTTATTTTTGTGTTTTTTTATAGAAAACATGTATGAGATGTAAAAAGGACTATTGTAAAATTATTTCATGGCTTGAAGTGACAGATTGACACATGTATATTTTTTTAACAAATCATTAACAACGATGACGAAGATCACAAAGTGGTCACAAAGGTTTCAGTCGCCTATATTATAACTTGCTTACGTGAGTAGAAAATGTTATCAAACTTTTCACAAAACATATTTTATAATTGGATAGATTGGGGTCGGGATGGCTTCGATGATGTGGCAAACAAGATATTTTAAACTTATTTATTGAATTTAAACAAGCACTCTTTTACGCTAAAATCGAAACCGAAACGCAAAGATGCAAGCATTTTTAAGTAGAACACGTGAAAAAATTACATCGAACGTCTCCTTACATTTGAATTTATCTAATACTGGAGTTTTATTACCCTTAAAAGGTTACTTACCCATAAAATGGAGTAATAAACCGTTTTAAGTCTTCAAAATTAACTTACATTGGCATTCCATTGTCTATGGTGTCAAATCCGAGACGGGTAATACCGAAGGGTTATTGAATTTTAACCTACCAATTAATTAATCAATGTAGCTACTAATTAACAGCCATTAGGGAATTGCGCTGGGCTTGGTTCACTGATTGCTACTAAATATTTTAATACATTCTATGAAACGCTGATAAGCGAAGCTGGAGAAAATTATTGCATATTTTTTTTTTATACCCCGAGGGTAAAAACGAGACCCTAGTACTCCAGTGTCCGTCCATCAGTCACCGGGCTGAATCTCATGAACCGCGATTACAAGGTAGTTCAATTTTTTATGAGTAGGTATTATTGTTGCCGCACCAAATACTTAAAACATTTACGTCATAAAATATTAATATTTATGGGGGCTCACATACAACAAACATGTTTTTTCGCCGTATTTTTGTATATTGCCGGATATATTCATCTGTTTATTTATGATTTTAGAGTTTTCTATACCAAAAAAAAGAATAGGTGACGAAATAAAAACAGCGGTTGTTCTAATTCCAAATGACAAAAACAATAGGTCCTCTAGTGGCCAGTGGATGAGTGCATCCACACCATCCGGCCACTACATCTCGTTACTACAATAACGCGAAGGTCGCATATCTCGGCCCACTGGGTCAACATACTGGCCGCTTCTAAACATTTGAACGCTATGACGCCATATAATTGGTTATGTGGAATGTTAATACTCCTAATGGTATAGGTAGGTACGCACATTTATCAGAGCCGAACGAGAAAATTATAAAAAATATTTTATTGTAAGCTTATGAAACTATGCACACTTGCGCATATTATATCAGTCGAATCTTGGGGAAACGCTGAAATAAAGAAATTCGGATGACGTCATCAGACCAGACGAGGCTGTCAGTTGTACAACTCCCTTTGAATTTGAATCAATCAGGCTTTGAATTATGTGTTTACCATAAACCGACTAGATGAGTCATAAGTACTAATATTCACTAGCTCTGTCGAATCTTAATTTAAAAAATGCAATTGAGTTCTGCCATCACCCGAAAACAATTCTGAATTCGTTCGTTCGTTCTAAAGAAACGTACAAAGAAATTCCACACGGGAATACCCAAAAACACTCATCCGTCTACGATATTCGCGTCAAAAATATTCATTGAGGAATAACCCAGTTCAAAATAGTTTGCTGCGTCAGGTACAAATGCCTAGTGGAGATAAGACCTTTGCCTTAAAAAATAAGGCCGGTAGTTTTCGGTCGCAACCTCTCAAAGAAGTATCTGTGCAGTTGTTATGCAATAATGATTCGAAATACATAATATGAATTAGCTGCAAACCTCGGTCTTGACATTCGAAGACAACTACCTCGTCCATTAAATCTATGCAGGTACAACATATCTCCAATTTCTCTTACAGCGGTTAGGGTCCAACTTTATCAACTGTTGGTTATTAAATCGGTTGGTTGAACGAAAACATTTTCAACTAAGAAGCGTGAGTAACCCAATACTTGTTCAATTTTAATTTGGTAATAGATTGGTTTAGGAGTAAACGGCCCCATCAAACTAAAAGATATTAAAATCAAGATAGAACAGGGAGCATCATAAGTAATCTATACTACCTCTAATATAGTAAAGAGGAAACATTATTGTGTTGCTTTGTTTTCACACTAAGGTCTCCGAAATAACTGGGGTGATTCGGTAAACGTTCACCATTAAGGAGCTAGACTATCCCCAAGTAACATAGTTCGGGTAGTAGTTACCCCGGACGAGTGTGAAACCGGGTGACATAAAATAAGGGTGCAGTTTTTATAGACCGAGGAATGATGTCTAAGAAGCACGTGAATTGTAAGTGGGCCTATCAAATGCTGATTGCTCAAATAAATATTTATATCGGGTGTGTCGTTCACAATCACATTAAATCATATCGCATATACTTTATGATATTCTATGGCGAGTTGTAAAAAAAATAACCTAATCCATTCAGTGGTTTAACCACAGGAGTCATTTTTCGTTTTTATAATTTACAACATCATGTGTAAAGCAGAGATAAAGTTAGGAGTATCGTATGTTTTGATCAGTTGACAGCTGTCAGTTTTCAAGGGAGAATTTCAGTTGTTTGTAATGACTGACTTTTATATGGTGTTCTAATTTTTGCACGTTTTTATTCCATTTACTTTGTTAGAAAAAATCATTTTTTTATTTTTACGTATTTTTCTTTTATCTTTGTGTTAATCGACATATATTAACCAGTATATTAACGCATTTCATTTAATGTGATTATGAACGACACACCCGATATGCAGTTCTGATTGAGACAATTGGATCGTTGCTAAGGCCTTGGATCTCTTATGACGAGCTCGACAGGAAGGAATATTTTGGATTGTCTTGGTAAGTAAATAAAACTGACAATATTTGAGTACTTGAGTGACGTTGAAGTTAAATGCGGTAATTGAAATAAGGCTAATTAAATAAGCACTCATCATGCCAATTACCCCTAAAAAGTTTTCTTCCTAGTGATATCATAGAAATCCATCATTTACCTACTTGCTACTGTTACAGCCTTTTTATCGTCCCACTGCTGGGCACAGGCGTCCTCTCACACAGAGAAGGATTAATCGTTAATCACCACGCTTGCTCAATGCGGGTTGGTGATTTCAGACTTTATAGTCCAGGTTTCCTCAAGATGTTTTCCTTCACCTTTTTATCAGCCATTGGTGTCTAAGATTTACCTAGAAAGTACATACAAACTTAGAAAAGTTGCATTGGTACTTGCCTGACCTGGAATCGAACCCACACCCTCATACACGAGAGGTTGGTTCTTTACCCACTAGGCCACCACGACTATTCATTTTTTTTTTTCATTCATTTTTTTTCCATTTACCTACTTATCTATTGTTTATTTCTAAAGTGACAATACCTAGGTACACCTTGTTAGTGACCTAAAAACGGGTAAAACTGTTGCGATTACGATATTTGAAATCAGACCAATTGTGATTTTTCTCTACGCCTCTTCTGAGTGAAAAGAGGTCTGAGCCCTGCAATGGCAAGGAAACGCATGGAAATCTTATCACAAAATACATAGGTAAACAATACTACGTACAAACAATAACAGAAACAGGTTATAGCTAGTTATAACCATCAACTATAGTCCACAACGCCAGTAATCCAGGCCATGATTGATAACTTGCTCAGATTACAAGCGATAACCAACAGAACCATATTGACCTGCCCGTAAAACAAACACCATTTTAAAATATCACATATCAACTGATAATATAATTAAACTCGTTATTTTTTTAATTAAACCCAATGGCGCCTGATTAAGCCCAGTTTTTTTATGTAATTAGCTGACCTCATCTACATGCGAATTGATAATGATTAAAATTGAACGTGTTGTTGGTTTGTGCCGAAGTTTAGCATAATTTTGTCATTTTGAAATTATTCCCGTCATTTTGCTGGTTAATATTTGTTGCAATATGCAGTTTGACACATTATGTTGATTTTAGTTACGGGGAAACCAGCTTGGTGTAGATAATAGTCAATTATTTCTCAATCTGAGATAAATATTTTTACGAGCTTTGTCCAATCATAACGACAACAAATCTATATAAATTCTTCTTAAATACTCACAGAATCAATAAAATGGCTTAATCAAAAGTATTACTTTATTACTTTGACATCACTGAATTTACTGTATATTCGCAAATACTGGTCAAAACCAATTTAGTTATTGAGCGCCCGAATCACGTAAAAATGGGTATTCAATTGACATACCCGTTCCAAAGGAATTCAATACACATTTCGCCGTTACATTCAATGACTAGTCAAAGCTACACAATATCATTGAACTGTCAAATGAACTGTCAAATAAAATGTATAAGAATTGTCATGAAACGATGTAAAAATTAAATAATAAGGGTGATGGATTCTTCGCTATTAGACCCTCGAAGGCAACTCTTTTAGTCTGCCAATAGTTCGTGATTTAATCAGTATGAATATTTATAGTACGCATATTGCATTGATCAGAAATCTTCTAACTGAAAATTTGATGTGATTACTTTCAAAGTAAACACTATCGACCCACAGCGTAGTCTTCAGTCTAAGATGCTCTTAAGCTATGCGGTGAACGCAAGCAGCATCAATTGGCAGAGTTATACGGAATGGTATGAATATATATGCCGCATGCCGCGTTCTCCACATAACTCAGAAATGTACCAAACTCAAAATCGTACAAATTAGGCTGAACATACAGCACTTTTCTAACGTCAAATCAAAAGACAATCTACAAACGCCTTCCAGACTTTCTATGTATTTTTGCTCAAAGAAAAAGTGGCGCAACAAACAAACTTTAGGGGTAATACATGAAATGTGTACTGGCTTACCATAGATATCTGATTGGTCCACTCGCTGTGGTATCGCCAGGAGTTCGTGGAGTTATCCCACACGTGCAGTCTGGACGGAAACCCCACTATTCGGTCGGGGAACTCACGCCACACGTCGAAACTGAAATACATACAATAAATACTATGTAACAGAGGACCCAAACGTTCCGATAGCAATTTCACTTTTTGGAAATACCTAACCGTAAACCACATTGCACCGGTTTTAAATCCTGGGAGCTAACAAAAAAACCGGTCAAGTCCGAGTCGAACTAGAGCAAGAAGATCTCGTACCATTATCTAGAAATAAGATCCCGTTTTTCCGTTGGGGTATGGAATCCTAAGAAATGGTCATCTAAATCAGTTGTGTCATGTCACGCAATCATTCGTTATTTATTAGCTAGATAATAAACAAAACACACAGTAACAACAAAGACAAAGAACAACTTATACGCAAAGTTTCCTCCTCATCTAAACAAGATGACAAAATAACTCCCACAAACAGTACAATGTTACTTTATTACGTCAGGTAATATAGTCTACTGAATTCCGCAAACTATATTGCCGGAAAAATGGCAAAAATTACAATAAAGTTGCTTTTATTTCGCGAGAGATTTGATATTTCAGCAACGTTCAGTTATTTTTTGTACATTAAAAAATTGCTCGAATTTTCTTAACTCGGTCGTCTGAGATTTAAGGGTTCATAAGTTTCTTCAACGAAATTAGTTTATTCCACAGTTCTTTTGTTATACCAAAGCGCAGAAACAAAGTAACTGACAATACCATTTCTAAAAGTAAGAACAATCTAGTCTGAAACACTGAATACAATAATAGTTTACCTTCCAAAGTATGGTAAGCCAACACAAAACTGTGCGTGACAGCCTTTGATAAAAACAAAATTAAGTGTCTCGTCAACCACAATATTACTAAACGAAATATTATTTACTTATTTCAGTTACACGCTTACAAAATGTTCTAGTTTGTTTTTGATAGAAAATGGACAGTTACAATATTTGAGCAAGCCTCGATGACAAATGATTTGATCTTCACAAATTCCAGCATAAGGCGTGGCTTGACAAAATGTTGGTACCAAACTACTGGAAACAATAGTTTTAGCTGACAACATTAGTATAACGCTATTTCACTTGCATCTAAGAGCGTATGTTTCTTGTACGTGTTCTAATTAAAACTTATATTCATAAACATATATTCGTATAACTTCATACAAGTACCTGCGTGTTGAAGCTTTGCAAATCTACGACAAATCTTCTCTACATTATTCACCAAATGTCTGAAAATTACTTTCTATTTTACACTATCAGTTAGGGCTACATATTTCCCCGTCCTCAATATAAAAATAATTGCTATAAAGACCGCTATTTTAACAGCATTAGGTCCCGATCAAAGAGGGAAAGAGGAAAAACACGGAATATTTCATCTACTTAACATTCCGCGCAAGCAAAGCATCAGAGAGAAAGGGTTGTACTATAGACAGGCTGCGAAGGTATATGACATGGCATTATTACATAACTTGAAGTTTGCCTTCGTGGATGACTTGCGCCGCAGTAAAGATGCTTACATTCACGGAAAAGCTGAAACATAGGTACCTAAGTACTACAGGCAAACTTCGTACATTTTGCAAACAAAGTGCTTTCGACGACTCTTGACGGCCATTTTAACAGCAATTAGGAGTTTCCTAATGTTATTTTTATTTTGTCTTTTGCCTTACAATTACACGCACGTTAGTCGGAAAACCCCCTTTTCTTTGTTGTGCCCGTGGGGCTCTAAAATAGTAAGCCCTCTTCGGACGCAAGAATGTTAAACGTAACCTATGTCACTCCGGAATAGTGTAGCGTACGATTTGGGAAAGAATTTAAAGTAGTTCCAGAAATAACCTTTATGTAAAGCTAAAGAAACTAATAGGTTTTCCTCTTTTGGTATGTATTTAATATAATCGTCGTATAATGTTATTTTTAACTAAAATCATGTATATATTTACTAGTTCCTGCTACATATACTTGCGAGAATATACAGGGTAATCAACACCTAAAGCCATGTCTAATCGCTCGCAAAAAGGTTGTTTATCCTTCCCTAATTCATACGATCCCTCGATCGCCAACCGACGAAGCCTATTCATCATTGACAACATAACACTTATATCATTCGGTCGATTGATTTAATGACCGATTGGCATCTAAACCTGTCCCGAAACTCCTCACGGGCCGTACATCAAGTTTATGGGATCCAGAAGTGAGCCGTGCCCTGACTGACATTGAAGGGATTAAAGCCAATTTCAGGGAAACTTTTCTACTAACACACATCGCTGGCTTTGTTTCCCGAGACCGGAACGGATTACACAGCTACTACACGGTTTTAAAGTTCATGGCATATTTAGTAGTGTTAATCCCGGATTTGTTTGATCAAGATTAGCTCGTAAATCGACACTTAATGATGACATTCTTTTTAAATTATGAGATAAAACGAAATCGATGATTATTTATTGGATTCGAGATACCGCGAATTAAGCTAATTTATTCATCATTTTTTCATTATCTATGCAAAGATCGTGAGAAAACAAGCATTTATTAAAAACGTCAAGATAACTACCGCTTTAATCTACCTACAAACCAGACTGGGCCTATAAACGATTGCGAATCTAGGCCGTAGACCGTTCTCTTTCATAGAATCCTAAAACTGGTAACATTATTATATGCTAATGAAGTTATGAAACCTTTACAACTTTTACCGAACAAAAGCCACGGACAAAGTAATATTATTGCAAAAATGAATTCCATTGTTCTACTTTCATATCTCGAATCTCCAACTGATGTCCATTGGACGAAATAGCCAATGTCATCAAGCTAAACATTTATGTCCCGAATTTTGATATTTCCGCTTCTAAAACAAAAATTGGTAAACGAGGAAAATTGTGTACTTCAAAAATATTTTTCCAATAGCCTCTCGAGATGTTAGAAATAAGTAGCAGAACAGAAATGGAACATTTCTACAATTTGCCGTCTCAAATATGGTTCGATCTTAGCTTTCCGAGTCGGACCCGAGAAAAATAATAAAGAGAAAAGTTTTGTTAATTACGCTACGTCCCTTCTTAAAGAAGACGTAACTTGTTGAGATAAGTCCGGCGCGATATGTGACTATCTAACGATGACCCACACTGATAGTTATAAGATTATATCCGTGTTCAGTACTATAACGAATAACGGCCGAAGAATAACTTTTAAAACCTCCTATAGCGGATAAGGGATGAAATTGGTCAGGCGTGTAATTTAAGGAAAAAATGGGGTAAATAGGATTTTTCGATATAGGCAGTTTCGAATAGCCAACAATGAGTTTTCAAAGAAAGCCCCATCTGATTACGTACGCGGATTTATAAAGGGACACACGATAACGCCGACACGTCATTAGACGAACATAATGTTCCAGTGTCGGAAAGCGTAAACATAACTCACATGTATCTGCAGATAATCGCACTGATAACGGTAAGTCAACGACCTCATCATAATTCGTACGAGACTCGTATCTGGAGGCCGCACCAGAGCGATCTTCATAAAACATTCATGTGAAGTGGATAATCAATTTTTACGTCACAATCATACGTTACGAAGACGGAATTATTTAATACCGGGTTTGTTTTGTTATTGAAGACGCACTCAAGAGCCTCCTTCACGGGAGCAATTTCAAAGATGGGTTTAATGGATTTTAATGATTCGGAACACTTCTGTGCCAAATCTGGAACAGATTACGAGAGTAAACTGCTTTTATTCTTTGGCTTTATGCTTTGAATCTGGGCGGATGATAGCAGGTACGTACAGACAAAGTCTAAAATGTGACGGAACATTTTACACTCCGTATTGGGGGATTTCGAAAACCAGGCTATACCTACAAAGGCTAAGTACTTTTTGATCTGACTATATCAGTAAAAATGTGAGGATCTCAAAATAAGCTACTGCTTGTTACAACTGTCATAAAACAAGAAATATAGACATTATTTTCCAAAATGTACATGAATCCTTGCGCCAAATAACATGTCCTAGAAGCAGGGAAAGAGACATCTGTCGTAGATACCTGCCCGTGACATATTACGGCCAAGAGGGATAAATCTGCGGATTCATGCATGTCCATTTACTTTCTCTTTAGACATTGTAATGTTACAGTGTAACTATACTTCATTGGAGTAAGCACTCAACTACTGATTGACAATCTTGATATGACTTGAAATGTGGTAAAATGTAAATGCTTGATCGATTGAATCATTATTTTTATCATTAGTTTATTTCTTTAATGTATCAAGATTGTCATAGAGTCATTATCATCTGCCTAGCCGTTTCTCTAAAAGCATAGTATAAGTTTTTTTGTTAGAGCAGTTGTTTGTAGTTGTAGACAGCTAATCGGTCATGCGGCCCACCGCGATTTGACGCCAATGAAAGTGCTATGTATGACGGGTAGGGTTGTCACACGATATACATAATTCTTTCATATTAGCATTTGAGGTGCGAAAAGCAATAATTTATTATTGTGCATCTTTTTATTTCGTGACTAATAAATAAAAACTTTGGACTTGTGGAATTGTGAAACTACTTAGTTTCTTTTACAAATTCTAAGTAATATTTATAACACACGGATATGGGTTTTTATGTGTGACATTTGACACCAAAATAAAATTAATTTACGCGGTGTGTTTCCCAAACGAGGACACCTGCTTATCAAATATTTTAAGATGTATCGCGATTGCAATCTTTTCATATCAAAATTATCTATGGTAATACCCGTAAAATTACCATTCTTATCATTTTTATTTATTTGCATTGCAAATTTTTAATCGCTCTAAGATTAAATGCTTGAATTTTCCTTGTTTTTTTATAGGTAATATTTAAAGTGGCAACCCTGTACCAACACATGATATGCCGTGACGGTATAATATAATTCATTACTTTCAATCGTTCGCAAATCGTAACTACTCTTGAAAAACTTGATATTCTAGTTTTACTGTCAATAAATTCTAACTCTGACAATCCATCACAAAGATAGAAACATGTGTTTTAAAATAAAAACAATTCTAACATCCGATGTCTAACTATGCACTAGTATTTTTGATTTTCATTTTGTTCAGATTTTTAGGGTTCTCTAATCAAAAGGTAAAAACTGAAACATTTTATTTATGTGTGAACATTATTAGTAATATGGCAACATTTCGGTATAATTTATTAAAAACCAAGCTATTATTGAGAGTTTTTGCCTCGAGAAGTTTCTATTTGCAGTCACAGGCAATGCCAAAGTTTTTCAATTTAAACATTGTTAGGTTTTAACCTGTGACATCGATTTTAAATACCTGAGACCCGTTAAACTAAACCTAACTCTAGTAAGTACTTATTACTTACTAAAAACTAGATTTAAAGTAGGATAATGACTTCAAATCTGTGCTTTATCTATACTAATATCTATGCTAATATTATAAAGCTGAAGAGTTTGTTTGTTTGTTTGAACGCGCTAATCTCAGGAACTACTGGTCCGATTTGAAAATTTCTTTCAGTGTTAGATAGCCCATTTATCGAGGAAGGCTATAGGTTACTTTTTATCCCGGTACGGGAAGTAGTTCCCACGGGATGCGGGTGAAACCGCTGGCAGAAGCTAGTACAAGATATATGCATAATTTGGCTTCCTCCGGCGGTTTTACCCGAGTCAACTACTTCAAGCGCCTGAAAAATAAAATTGCCTGTAGCCTTCCTCCATAGACGAGTAATTCGTACGGAAACTAGTCAGGCTTATATTAGTAGGTATATGATTTAATGTTACAATACTTATGTATTTATTAGTGTTTTCTATGGGCCTTAGATGCCTGATTTAAATAAATAAAAGAAAAGAAAAATATTGGCATAAGTAGATATCAGTCTGTATTCTAATCCTGATTACTCAGAGTACAGAACCCATTTTATACCCGTGCAAACTCACTTGACCAGTTCATTTTATTTCACATAGAAACATCGGATGCAAATTGAGACAAAGTGTGTAATAGTACATTTCGCATATTGTTGATATTTACATGCGATTAGCATGCAAAAGGGAGCGATTGTATTAACATGGAGATCGATTCGATCGAACTTTGTACTTCATACAAACTTTTTGTGCCTAGTCTTTGAGTTTTACGAATACAAATACAAAAAGGCTATTGGTCTTATAGTAGGCTAGTTATTATTGCATTAGCATCTGAGAATATGTATTATTGATAGCTTTACAATGTGAGTCTTCATTAAATGAAATAAATAAGAAGTAATTAGAAACTAAAATTAACTATATAGTATGAAGGTAGCCTATACGTAAAAGATGACTAAAAAAGTTCTGCTGTTTCCACGTCCGTTACAAAAACACAATATGTAATAATATATCGTATGTGTAGTTGAGTACAAACAGTTCCACTCTAACAATTATTGCATGTTAGCGACTACAACATAGGTGACGATACGCTAAAAAAAAACTGTGACTATGAGGTGTAATTCATAACTAACGATATACAAAAGGCAAGACGCGTGATCTCTAAATAAATTATTGAGATTCTCTCCTCATGTTGATCCTTTAAACCTCGAACACAAAACTTATTTTTTGCAAAAACCTTGCAATTTGCGCACAAACAAAATAAATCAAAGCAAAATTAAAGCTAAATAACAGCTATGCTCGTAATGAGCTGATAGTAACTTTACCAAACAAACATTATCAGGAGTTTCGTGAAAACCACTGAAACGCTCACATAATTTTCTAGAAAATTAACATACAGCCATGGTTCCACATTTTCCGAGAACATAACCAATACGTATAACCCAACACCGAAATTACCAGAATCTATTTCTGCGGCAATATTTACAAATACAGTCAACACCTAACTTAATGGCCATTCAATTTAAATCCTATTTAATAAACTACAAACCACAGCTGAGTTTACGCTTGACGAAGTTCAAATTCTCCAATGCGGGCGAAATATTCACTGCTACGAGTATTTCCTAAACATTGCCGTCCTAATTCTAGTTATAGTCCGCTTTGTTTTTCAAAGGCTGGCCTCGAATAAACTGAGTTCAAAGTGGAATAAAATGTACTGGCCGTACACAGTTTATAGTCTTCGTTAATAGTGGCACAGATTATTATGTTGAAATGGTGATGGTTTTTTAGGTAGAATACGTTTTTGAGGTCCATTAAATTCTAGCAATACAACAAAAAGTATTTTTGAATAAAAAGTTGTGCAGCGCGTTTTTCTTCACTGGTCTATCAATTTACGTACTTTGTTTAACTCTAATCTCAAGTCTTGTATCGTTTCTACCTTATGGTTGTATTTTTTCTACCTTATTCTCGTATCTATAAATCTATACTAATATTATAAAGCTGAAGAGTTTGTTTGTTTGTTTGTTTGAACGCGCTAATCTCAGGAACTACTGGTCCGATTTGAAAATTTCTTTCAGTGTTAGATAGCCCATTTATCGAGGAAGGCTAGAGAAAGTACTTTTTATCCCGGTACGGGAAGTAGTTCCCACGGGATGCGGGTGAATCATTGATAAAATAAAACTCCATCAGAAATAGGACCCAAGTTACATTACCTAACTTTTCCGTACAAACCTCGTAACCGCCATCCCAAGCATCGTAAGTCTGAAAGTCTCCTCAACTGTGAACCTGTTAACCTGCTTTTATCTGTACGCATGCTTTCCTAATTGGTTTCCGGAGGCAAAATGCATCTCGTTACACTAACGAGTACCAAACATCAGGAACTCTAGGAAAGTTACATAACAAGTTTCTAAGAAAAAGTATTGAATTTTTCTAAACCGAAATTGAACTTATCTATAGGGCCTAAGGGCTCTTATAATGTCAGTTTCTTCGGTATTTGGAGAGCAAAGGATTTCATATAGCTTTAACAGATCAACAAATATCATTCATCATGTATTACCAGTAAGACTTTATCAAAGTAACCAAGAGCCTCTACGTGGAATTCTGTGCAAACACAGCTACATGTGCCTACAGCCCAGCGGCAAACATGGAAAAGTATTATATATAATCTGCACTGCCTTTTGAAGTCGCTTAGCCTCAAGCGAATTTAATTTTTGCAAGTCCCTTACAAGAAACGTATGTTGGGTAAGATCCTGAAAACAAATAACGCGTTTTTTTTTTCGAATCTTATAACGTTCGGAATATGTTTATTTGTTGAGTGGCATACGACCTTCGGTGAAAAGAAATTTTGCGGAACGAAATTGCGAATTGTGGATCCATAGGAGCGGGAAAATGTTGGAAAATTTTCGGTGTGGAAGAGAATATATTTTTGCAGTTTCTTGTTCATACAGAGTAATTAACAAAATGAGCGCTTCGCTTTGTCGGCTCATGGCACACGAGTGCTATGTAGGTATGTAGACGTGTAGTGTTCAAGCACTTACGTTTAGGTGAGACGTTTTTTTCCTGCATAATCAACGCTCGTGACGATATTAATGCTGGTAGCGTTGAGAATATTTTAAAATATTTTTAACCTAATATTTTATTACGTCTTTGGTTGTATTGTCCTATATGTATAGTCTAATTGAGGGTGGGATTTCGTCCCGCACTATCATAACATAATCACTACTTTCATCGACCTTGAACTCTGTACTTACATCGAGCCTATGATTAAAAAAACATCTATTTAACAAAATTGTACGCAGTTACTCGGAATTGAAGGTTATTTTTTCAAATAAGCGTAAACGACATTTTAAATCCAAAAATCAAAGAAAAATATTCCGCAGCGGTCTAAAATTAACCTTGAAAAACCTAAAAGCAAAAATGACTGCCATATTAATTAGAAGACATTAAGGGAACATTCGTACAAACAAGAGCACTTTACTAAGACCGGCCTAAGTTTTATAGCGCACTGGCAACACCGCAGGCTTAAGAGTCGTCGTTAGTGGGTTCTAAACCAAGCGCATTACTTTGTGCAATTTGTTTTATAACCAACTGCTTGGAAAATGTGACGGTAAACTTGTAGAAACTGGCCTAGAGTATAATTGAATCTAAAATGAAGATTTTTATGAATGCGAAAATAATCTACATTAAAGGGAACAAAGGACTCAAAGACGCTGATGACTCCTGTAATACGTAGTCCAAAAACAACAGTCATTTTTATTTTCGCAGTTCACAATGAATCGATCTCGTCCTCAAGTCATACTACACCTTATCGCAAAGTCCATAAGATCTGAAATTGAACAGCAATATACCACTCACCCAAACTCCAGTTCATCAGGCGTCAGCATAAGGATATCATCATCAATGGTCAGCTGACACTCAGTCTCAATCTCGTCGTACGGGAAGAACCTATTGGATAGCTTGTTCTCTTTGGTTCGAATCACTTTCAACGGCTTGTTTATAACTGGCCATTCTGATGCTGTGGACAAACGTCAAAGTTAGTGTCTGGTAAAATAGATATATAATAATAGTATAAATAGGTCTTGAACTGTGGCTACCTGGAGTCACACTAGATTATAGAGTAATTTGAAAAGTCCAAAGCTCAAAGAGAGAACCAGGCTCAAATTCAACACTTTGGGAAAGCCTAATTTTCGAAAGACGTCTATTGTCTATTGTTTCTGGGTTGTGGTGCAAAAACCTCCTGGATAACAAATATATAACCATGGTAACAAATAGGAAAAAAATGGGTCATATCTTCATTATGTTGAAATATCATAGAAGAAAATAGTAATTTCAATGAAACAGAATAGGTAAACAGTTTTGTTCCAACTTTGTAATACGCCGTCACAATGTAGGGCAACGTTTGGCCTTTTGAAGAAAGAAACCATCTGAGCAAATCTAAACTTCTTCATTTTAAACATGTAACTTTCAAGTGGGTCTTTTTTATGGTTCGGAATTCTGAGGTTTCCAAGTTAGATTATGTACCCTTTAAACTTGGTACCAATGAAAGCTTTCTGCCTTATATTCGATACTATGTATATTTGGCGAATAATGGAGAAGGAAAACATACAGAAAAACCAAACCTCTAAGACATTCGGGAGACCAATTTCTTTGTATAGGAAGAGGCATTGAGAGATTATAAAGAGGTCGATATTGTTTTTTATATCAGCAATCGGTCAGCGTAATAGGTAATCCTGCAATGGACGTTGATTTGTCGCGAACTGGTCATGTACAACACCAATAACTCTTCCCATTTTAGACGACAACAACATACGGACCTTTCCAATACAGATAATAAATCGGACCCGATTTATTTCTTACATCCAATAGCTTGTTCAAATCGAACGGTAGAAACAGCTCATTTTACACGTCACGGCGCAGAAATTCAACGCAATAAAGTTACGTTTCCCAACTTTGAAAAAGAAAAAATCATGCAAAAAACAACGCCTGTTTATAAGCACATTAGTTACTAAACACCCGTAATATTGTAGAAGAAAATTTCCATATTAGCGAAAAAACAGATCCGATTTACATACTATTGGCAAGCATACGCCAAATGATGCAAATCATGTATTACGCACAGCGCAAATTTACCCCTTTTCCATTAGAATTAAGTTCAAAGTCCATCATGCGTCAAATGCTAAAGATTCTGCATGTACAAAACCGATTAAAATTGACTTTATTCCGTCTAAATAAGATTGAAAGTTGGTTGCATCATATTTTGCTGTCAATGCTTTGTTTCACTGCATGCGTATTGATATCTGGTTTATCTACTAATTTGCACGTGTACATATTCAATAAGTTTTTATTTGCACCTGTATAACTAATTTAACAGTTGAGGTGTTTCTATGGAATTCTGAATATCCAGTAAAGGTGAATTCTAAAGGGAATTTTCCTTTTTATATTTCTTGCGAAGTCCCTCGAGAGGTGAATATAAAAAACTTAATAAAGGCGAGGTTTTACAAGCGTTTTCCTACCTTTTACCTAAGGGTTTGCTGTTAAGGGATTGGCGCTCTCCAAAGGCTAGAGGACGACCTCTATTATAGTGCAGATACAATATCTTCTTCGTATCTACTTCGTATATTATGCTATTATAATATCGAACAAACTCTCCACAATTCCCGGTGGATCCTCTTTATCTGTCTACTGGAGCAAATTTAAGACCTCACATGCACACGTTACTACTCCTTAGAGCCAAAGCGTGCTCGATACTTTGAGAATTAACGATTTCATCGCTTTTCTGAACCACGATGATGCGATTGTGAAGCAAGGTGCTTAATAGCGATTCTACAGCAAATCGCTTCTTGTTGTTAGTAAGGTTGTATTACACAATCTAACTCGAGCACTACTGCAAATTATACCTATCAAACGGCTCCAATTCTATGCATGAGATAAGATCTATACTTGAGTAATATTCTAGAATGACCTGCCTAAACTTATCGCCCTTATTTTGACCCTTAAGTGCAAGATAGTTACGAAAGTCATTAAGGGTTCATTAGCCGTTTTATCAAGGATTATGATTAAGTTACGACTAAGTGGAGAACGTTCTTAGAAACTAGAACACGATAGGTAATAACTCTTACTCACACCCATACAAAACTAGTGCTTATTTTTGCGTGAACTAGCCCTAAATTTGCATACACGCTAAAATTAAATGCTAGAACAATTAAGCTGTAGTAAAAATGCTGAACAATTAAGGTGGGATTAATAGTGAAACGATTAAGCTATTACTTTCTTGGTTTTTCAAGAATACTTGGCGATTAAAAGCCGGAAGAATTACAGGTCGTTTACAAGCGCTGAGAAATGAAACATGTTTCGTAGTGAAGCAGGTGTGAAGTGGTTTTAATATGAAGTATATGATTATGAATAATTTATCGATGTGAACAAATACATGTGATTTGGTGACATTTATTTGATGGCTGATACACGTACAGTAATAAATAAATTCTATAACAACATCAAAGCTAAGGAAACCGTTTCAGAGGTCAGCACAAATGTTATATGAAAATTAACGGACGGAACTTGTTTACGTGACGTGTTTCGTTATGACAACGTGATGTTTCAGTTTTCAGGGAGGGATGCTAGTGTGACCCGCATTGCCAAAAATGGGCATTGCTGACCCAGGTAAACTCTGTATTTTCAAGATTAAATAAAGCCAAAATCTATCAGGTATTATAAAATATGCACAAAATATTTTAATACATTGGGTGTTTACGTTTTTATAAATAAACACATAAATAACCTAACGCATAAATTTAAATATCAAGTTGAGTGGTTTTTAATTAAAAGACGGAGATATCGAAGCGTGGAGGTCAAGGTTTTAAAACGGAGCAAGTTGGTTATGATAATGAGTGCCATCACAATAACTTAATCAGGCCAGTCCCGGCTTTCTTAGTTACGGTCTAACGATAAAACGACATAACCGATTTAGATAAAAGTCCATCTGAGACTGGTGAAGTTAAAAAGATAGACATTACAAGAGTGTTAGGCGTTACTGTTTCTTTTTTTTTCGGATGCGAGTGATAACCACAACTATTCAGCTGGTTTTCCTTATAAAAGTATAAATTGGCCTAAACATGGTTGGGACGCACTTCCTAATGAGCGATTCAAGACGAGTTTCTTTATGGACACTGCCCATAATGGCAGTAAAATGTAACTGAATAAAATAACTCGCTAACTGCGTTTAGCACGAGCAACGTTGAAATGTAATCGGCACGTATGACTGATTTTTTTAATTAAAAATATGACTATACTAAAGAAAAAAATACTTTAAAGCATAATTTAAACCAACAAGTCAGGTACATTTAAACTCATAATCCCATAAATACGAAAAACCTTTAAATGATCTCGTATCCGAAAAACATCAGTCACAAGCATGCTGTAAGTATCCGTAAGTTCACAGTCATTGCAAATCTAATAGATCGCATGACAATCAACTATCATGTACCTAATCATAAATCAAATATAGACCCACAATTACACTGTCAGACACGATGACGCACAGTCACACAGCCATTAATTATAAACAATGTAAAAATAATGCGCGTCGCGTCCATGAAAACGGAAAAAATGCTATGATTCACTAGACTTCGTATAGTGAAAATATAGCAAAAGTGGGTTATACATATCCACATTATCCACTCATAGGTCGGTTGATCGTAACTTCCTTGCTTTTTGTTAAATAGTTTTAGAATAATATGTACTTTTGATACTATGTATGGCGACAGTCACTACTACCTGTTACAAATTATATCAAAATCCCAAATGGTGATATATTGGCATTTTAATGTAGATTTTTTCAAAAGTGTATTAGACTTTTTTGGAAGAGCACGCGTAATTTAACCTTCTGTAAGTTACGAAAGTCGTATAACGTTAAGTGAAGAAGTTATAAAGTTTGACCCTAAAAATTTGCTAATCAGCCCTTCACAAAGTCTATGTAAGTCCAAATTGGACACATCGCGTGTGCCCCACAAATATCATTATGAAGAACAGCAATAAAGCAAAGCTTTACTATACTACGAATAACACCTAAAAACTTTGAATGACACCGTAAAGTTAAAACAGCTAAATGAAGTAAATCACGCTCAGGATTGACGGAAACACTGACGACGCCGACGAACATTTTATAACCGTCGTGACTAGTTTAGTATTCACAATTTGAGGCTCGTATACGTCGAACAACAACTCAAAATAAGCTCTAATAGCTAATAGAATAAGATTCATAGTGATATAAATAATAGCAACACAGGTCTTAGAGTCGAACAAGTCGATTAACACGATTTCATAATTAGCAGCACTGATGATCTGATTTATGGTTTAATCATTGTTTGCTGTCAGCTCTTTGATAAATGACGCCTGGTTTAAAATATTTGATTAAATGTCGCATCATGGTGGTCAATTTAATGAACTAACATATCCAACAAATTGTTGTTAAAGCTTGCACGAGACTTCTTCCCAGTACACAAACAAGTGAAGGCCAAGCATTCTGAAGGATGTCTTTTGCAATGTTCAATGACCTATTCGATTTTTTTAACATCTCCCCCTAAATATACCCCGGTCCACCGATCCATATTTGTTCAAAAGACCAAAAAAATACGAAATAAAAGTACTTACAAGGAGGCGGCGCCTTCTTCTGGTTGTTCCACACGACGAGTATCTTGGCAAGGCTCGGCGTCCGCACCAGTTTGGACACCAGGGCGAACAGGCTGTCGACCCGGTCGTACGTCAGTATGACCGCGGTGAAGCCGGCCGCTTTGGAAGCCGTCACCGGCAGGAACAGGGGGTTCACTGGACCGTACTGCGAGTAGAAAAAAGCATGAGTTCCGCTGGGAAAACTAGCCCTAACCTAACCCGCAAATGCCCTAGCGACATTCAAGCTACAGAAGATTTGAGTGAATAAACCCTTCTTCAAAAGACATAAATCAGAAAATCAATACACCGAATCCGCAAAAAAACTAATACATTACAATGTTATACTGACTTCTAATTTCGCACTTGATCGGATACCCCGAATCGCTGAAAAGGATCGAATAAACGAGAGCCGAGTAATAAAATTATTTATTTATAACAAAGAGCCATTGTGAAAAGATCTATGGCAAGCAAATATTTTATCATACATGTTCAATCCGTAATAAGCCAAAGCTCGCTTCTCCCTGTAAAATGAGTCTAATCCCAAATTCAGCCTACAAATGGACTATTCCTATTTCGACATTTCAATGCTCACATGAAAATTGGAATTTCATAGCGATTTTTAATCGCAACCTACGTCAAAATGAATAACTGAAAGCACGGAACTGCGTACGAAATGAAACCGGTGTACGAGCCTGAATAAAAACGAGGAAATTGCGCTGTCGCTCACACCAGATGATGGGGCTAGTGATGGCTAATAATGTGAGCTATTCTGTGAGGTCCCTGAGAGTATGTAACTATAGATAGGTCGGTATTACGTGAACATGAGGCGGACTCAATACAGGATCGTAGAGGATAAAGGAGCTTAGTACACGACATACAAACGGCTATGCCCCTGAACTAACTCGCTGGATGTCCCATAGTATCTATTGCCAATATTGTAAAGAGGATTGTGAGTTTGTTTATATGATGTTTATCTAGAAGCTCCCGGGACTAAATGGCTCGAGCGAAGATCGATCGTTGTCGTAATAAAGACTTAAATGTGTGATAGTAACACACTTTAGGATCGCTACCTAGCTTGGAAAGTGGTTCATATATTAGCATCGCCTCTTGATCAAATAGTCTGGTAAGCATTAGGAACAAAAGATCGGTTTTAAAATATACGTCTAATCTCTGTCCTTAGTTTAAAAGAGAACGAACCACGTAATTCTTCAGCTCGAAGATAAGTATATCTCACTTGGGGTACATATTTGTAAAGAATAATAAAGAAGACAATAGGCACAGCAACGCCTGTTATATTCCTTTGCAAAATAAGCTTTGTCTCGTTAAGGATTTTTCCTTATTCGAGTGTAAGTCATTGCGATAAAAGCTTGAATCTCGACGTCTCCACTCGGCTTCGTTACATTATTCAAGAAACGAGTAGCAAAGTTTTAAACAAGCAAAAAGCTATTTAGAAAATTAAAAAAAGACCGCGGTTTTTTTCTTGAAAGAGGTTCTCTTGTGACGAAGGTGGGCATATATTTAGACACATCGGCGTACGTCGGCTCTTTGACTGATTTCCGATACGTGACGTAGCCGATAAGAGGACAAGGAGAGCATCAAGGGTATGTCATACCTTTTGGCCCAATTTATTGGGAGCATTTCTTATGCTAATAAAACCCAAGGCCTAAAACTTCGAAAATACGTTAGAGAAAACATATTTTACACGTGACGCCCATTTGCTGCGATGGGAATATTATGCAAAAGAAATCCTTTGACATAACATTGAATGGTGTTGAATCATAGAAAATCGTGACATCCCGCGGAAGTGGGCACATCTGGCAACACTACAGGCTACAATACAGACGTAGATAGTCCACATGTTTTAATAAAACACTGCCACATGAGACCGAACGAGATATTACTTATTGCAGCGTTTTCTGTTTGAACTTATACATTTTTGCATTACATTTTCAGTATGGTACTCGTTTGCAAATAAAAATGTGTATCGGAGAGCTCATTTTATTCTGTATCAAAGCCGTTTCGGGGTCTCTTAGCAAACACGTACTCGAAACAAACATCTGTGTGTCACGCTCCTTTGTTTGATTCAAACTTCTAACTACATCAGAACGTCAGGTTGGGGCATTTTCGAAAGTTGACAAAACGATAAACAAATAATCAGAGACGTAAACCTAGTATTTTCTGCAAAGAGGAAGGAAGTCTTAAGATAGTAACATCTCGTGAGTCCATTTTATCTATTCGTTTAAAGTCCGAGCCGTGACGCATCTCTAAGAACTGAGAGGATCAATTCCACTTGTGATCCTTGCATTGCATTCCTTGTTTGGTCACGGAATGCAGTTCCAACCAGCTTTTACGAGCAGTTAGATCGCGTAGAATTAATTAAGTTTCATACTTGTCTGATACGAAATCTAGGTCAGAAACTGTATCTGGAGCTTGAAATTTTATCACGATCGACATCTTTCAAAACCACTAAATATCGATTTTAGCAGAGGAAATTGCTATCGACTATAAAATGTATAGGGGAACATTTTTACGGCTATTTAAGCACAATAGCTAACTAACTGAAGCAACTTAATTCGGCTAATTATTCGTCATTTCTTCGTCTAAAAACCGAACAAATGGAAACACCATAATTACATTACTTCTGACATAATTGGCTTTAATCCCAAGTTTGGAAACGTAGTATAACGCGTTTTCCAGCTACGAATAACACAATTAAGCCGCTAAGCTTTTATACAATTGTTTTTACTATAAGTTAACGTTTAAAGCAATTAAACAACTTTTCCCGCTTAAAGTTAAATGGCTAGTAAAAAATTATTTGCTCGATATAGGGAGGCAAACTGGCAGCTCATTGGGAAGTGAGGCTTTAGAAATTTCGACCAACCTAACGTTCGGTGTGTAATTTGTCCTCATCCGGTTTTCCAGACAGAGTCCTGCATGTTTCCGGAATATCCGTGTTTTATGGAATGCATTCGAATTCACACATGAAGAAGTTAGATGCTGGTTATTTCCGTTTTTTCATTCTTTAACTTTTGTAAGGAATATTATCTGGAGAAGTGATCCTATTCGGAGGATTCCCTCAAAGATAGACAGCCGCTGTAAGTGTCGTTATCTGTATTTTGTTGTGTCACAAAAACACATTACGTGTAAACCTGTCTACGTGGAAAAGACGTAGATAAAAGCTTATAGTAACGCTTTCCTTTTTCAATAAAACATTGGGAGTCATAAGAATTTCATTTATTTTGGCAACCAACATGATATTCCGTTTTTTTAAAAGCTACATTAAAATTCCTCAATTGTTCCTCCAGTCAACCTCGTGAGAGACCTAACTCAACATGCATTGACCTGTTTCATATAATTCCAATGAGGCTCATCAGAAACAGGTTTTAACGGGGCCTACTGATACCTGCATGTAACCTCCATAGAGATCGCGGATCAAAATTAAATGTAAATAGAATCAGAAGGACAATTTTGAACAAGAACCCAACTCGCGTCTCCGGACGAGCAAATAGGCACATATTGCAAGCGCATCCGAAAAATAGTCCGATCGAAGTTTTTAAAAGCCAATGTTCCGTAGCAACTGTCTTCCGATCTAGAACGATGATGGATGGCTTATGGAGTTGAACGGAACGAAACCACTTATTGCAAAAGGTTTATAAAAATACTACCTATAGCTGTATTTTCGACTAACCTCGGCGGAAAAATTATGTTTCTTCTGGAACTCGATATGTACTGCGTCGAGATTTTTTATCAGATGACGAGATTAATAGGTCATACAAACCAGATTTTAAACACGTCTCGAAGTTGCAATATGGAAATGAATCTCGCTGCGAATGCATATCGACGAGACCAACAAGATATGCAAATTATTCATACAATAAAGCTATAAAATCTATATATAGAAACGGATATCGAAACTTATTGTTTACGACTAGAAACTGTGAAAGGAATAAAACCACCACGCTTTTCTAAGAACGGTCGGATAAGCCAGATTCCCAGTACCTTGTAGACGAATTAGGACATAAGTCTGTCACTTCGCAAAAACCGTCAATATTTGCTAAGATCGTCATATATTTGCGTATGTATAGTGCGGTAGGTATGCACAATACTAACGAGCAACTAACC
Source organism: Helicoverpa assulta (assembly GCA_963856015.1). Taxonomy (NCBI): domain Eukaryota; kingdom Metazoa; phylum Arthropoda; class Insecta; order Lepidoptera; family Noctuidae; genus Helicoverpa; species Helicoverpa assulta. The sequence continues at coordinate 11,966,531 of CAWLCW010000026.1, read as the reverse complement.
CATAGATGACAATCTCCGTAGGAACCGTCAATGGAATTAAATTGACGTGAGCTTCGGCGTATGAACCGTAGAATATGCTTTTGCTATTGCAAAGGGATCGACAGTTTTTGACACATTTGTGCAGTTTTTTTTAGTCTTACGACGCAATTTTTCATGCTTTGCTCATCTCAGAAAGAGACCTTACTTGGATATTATTATGCACTGGCGCATAAAAAGCAATTAGAGCGTTCCAAGCAATAATTTAGATCTTTGCCGCGCGTGCGTAAATAGATTACGTAGATTTTTTTCAAATTAAATATCTAATTAACCTGAACAATAAATCAAATGGAAAATTCTAAATAGTCTCTCCTAAAGTTGAGGTGACCACCATTTCAAACATCACCTGCGTTATTTTCGCGAAAAATTAACGGCTTTATTTCAAACTCCGAATAAACGTATAAAGAAATTTTAATTGAAGTGAGATTAAAGCTGTCCGTAGCACACACTATGCAAATTAGTTGACGCTTGACCTTTTTCAAGGATTTCAAAGTACGAATAAAAGGTAAGCCGTAAGCGCAAATATTGAATATTCATGTATTTGACTAGATTTTTCCTCGGCATCGCACGAGGATGGGGCTATTTTTGTGAGTTGTCGAGTCACTGATGCAAAGATTTTAATTGCCATGCTGGAAATTTTAATGTCACCGAGAATGCCAAAATAACTGATATTCAATCTTATCTGAACTTTACGTAGGTAACATATATTTCGGTGTTCCTCTGAGACGAGATCAAGTACCTGAACCCAATCACGGTGGCAGATGAAAATGTCGCGCTTTAAGCAAGAGTTTTGCAGTGTGCACGTTGATCGAAACTTTACTTAACGCGCAGATCGAGATGATTGCATTCCTCCCTTTCAGACTCGAATGCATTTGCATATGACGTCACATACCACGTGCAGTGCATATTGTAAAGCTATTTTTACGTAATGTTGAAATGCTTTTCGTATACAAAGAACGTTGTTGATAAAAATATTCCTACTAGCTCTCGGCGAAGATAACGCTCCTATTATAAATAAGTTTATGTTTGTTTTTTACTGCGAGTTTTTATTACGCAAAATTAAATTCTGAAAACCAGTCCATTATAACATTAACTTACTTTATAGAGAGATAAATAGATAACAATGAAATCTGAAGCTTTTGAAAATAAAAATGGAACAATTGCGCGAAATTCATGATTGAAACTGATAGAATACGTTTTAGTACATTTGTGGGACAGGTAACCGACTAAAATAGAGCTGACTCGACGATATTTTTTTCAATGCGATCGCTGAACGGATTGAAACGGAACTTTTGCGCAGTCATCCCGCAGGTTAGGCCCTGTAGGTTTTTAATATTCGGTAATGGCTTTTAACGTAAAGTTTCTATCTTGTGAATTCTGAAGTTTTCGCGGATTATTGCCTCGATTTTTTAAGTTACTTTTACGGGTATATTTTTCCACGGTCGCGGACTTTTGATCATATTTTCAAGTCCTCCGAGGCGCGGGTTTACGCGGTTGGTTGAGCGCCCACAAAGTCAACGAGACATAATCTTAATTTCAGCAATCCTTACTAATTTTATAAATGTGAAAGTAACTGTGTCGGTTTATTTATTTGTTACATTTTTACGCTTAATGGAGCGGATTTAGATAGAATCCTTGCTCAAGATATTTTTGACCTGTATTTTTTAATGGTTTACGTATTTTGATTACGCAAATGGACGGAAACAAAATAATGAAATTCGTGTATCTCGCCGCAGAAGGGCATTAAACACAAAGTAAAAAGTTGCACATTCATACAATGAGTCATGCTAATAAAGTTAACTGACCATCAGTACAATTAAACCATTAACATAATGGAGTTTCAAATGGAGTAGATAAGTGTGAAATAGTGTAAAAGTTATTCTCACCAAATGTTCAGGCATATTCCACTCCTCATATGTCCTGGCGGCCAATGCGAACACTTTCTCATTTATTATCTCTAATGCAGTCAATGTTATCTTCTCTATGCTAGCAAAATATCTATCAAATGCCCATCTCAGCTGCCAAAACAACTCCCCGCGGCGCTCTTTACTCACTGAATGCACTATTTTAACCAAATTCCTTATATTGTCCTCTGATACGAACAGAGCTAATTTATTCCAATCAACATGAGAGTTGAACGGCATCACTACAGAGTCTGCAATCACTATTGGTATACACTGAGAAGCTAAAATATCCATTAGGACAGCTTGAGTCAATCTTGCACTTCTTATAACTAAACAGAACATGCCGTCCTTCAACACATTTGGGTAATCAAATTCTCTACTGGTTGTGTATTCACACCGTTTACTGAAATCTGTTTTGTCAGTCTTACAGGTGCCCAATAACAAGAGATCATTGGACGAAGACGCAATATTCTGTAATTCTTCTAAATAATTGTGTGGTATATTGAGCTGCGTAGATACGATAAGGTACTTCTTTTGTTCCGGTTGCGTGCTGTCAATTTTCTCTGCAACCGAACTGTAGACTGGTATTGATACATCGAAATTGTGTCTAAAAGTCCAGGTGTTGAAGCCAGCTCCTGCTATAATGGCTCGGCTGGTGTTGAGGTCCACAACTGTGTTGTAGTTGGGTGCGGAACCCGGCAGCATGTTGAATATGAGATGGTTTTCACCGTGTTGCCAACTGTTGAATAAAGCATGTTATTGTGACAGCAGTTATGTTTATTTCATTAGTAAAAAGTCTATAAGCAGTAATTTTTTTATACAGTAATAGGAAGTAAATAAAGTTCTTTGAGTAACAATTCAAACTTCTTTGGGTTAAACTTTTTGTTCCTTTCCAATTAAAGTGGGGTGAATAGAATCAGTTAATTCTGTAAAACAATGAGCCTGGTTCACCTCACAATGGGATGAATTCCATTGTTGCTAGGTATTTATTTAAGGTTTAATTATAGCCTTTTATGTTCCCTTGTGGTTGGTTTAGAGACCATTAAGAAAACTAGGTCTGAGCTACTATAAAACAACAGACTAAACTATAGTTTACTACCAATATGGTGTCTTATTAACTACATAATATTTATGTTCTAAACATTGAGAAAAATACTCTTCTGAATAAATTACTGAGTCATAATTCAACTTGCTGTAAACAATAATAATTAATATAGATGATGGATAGATCATAAATGGTAACTTTTAACCTCATTGCCTATAAATAGAGTATAATAAGAGTGTTTGCTGTCAGCTAGACAAGCTTATCTACTATGTACTTACTGTGGCAGCGACTGCAGCGCTTGTGACACATGTTTACTTGAGAAACTGTGCTGATTCAGAGTGTCTATGCTAGGTACTAACAGGCACGCCTCCTCAGGGTTCGGCGTGTAATATTTACTACGTTTTATAGTATTTAATATCATATAAAATTCTTTAGAAAATTGTGATATAGAATTCCCATTTTCAGTCTGATAGTCTTTTAATGGATATATGTATATTGTTATCTTGTTGTGCCCGCCTTTCCCGCATCTGTACACATCGACACAGTCCCAGTACGTGCAGTTTGCCACACGAGGCTCAGCTTCCAGAGCACTACTGCTGATTTTCACCACTTCAGCACTTGTCGATTCTAAATTCACAGCTTGATACACATCTATCCGCGGCGAACTACCGGAAAACGCGTTAAACACCACAGTAAACACTAAGGATATCACTATAAACAAGAGTAGGCCGACGAAAAACCTATGATACAAGATTTTCCTATACGATGTATACTTCGAATGCTTGCCCGTTTTCAGGAGCGACTCCGCAGCCATTTGTAATTTCGAGGATTAAATTAATCTCCTTAATTTATATATGGCACCCATTATTAGGTAAAATCAATTAATTCTCATTCAAAAATCCATGAAAGTATAAAACACGATAATACTGCTTGCGAAGAGAAACTGACGCAGTGAAGTGATTGACATGACAGGCTGCTGGCAGACTGCCAGTGTTGTGAATGTAATCGATATAATTAGAAACGATGTAGTAATCGTGTTGCATGAAATATCAAAAGGTGATTGTCAGATAGTTAGATAAATAACATTTATCCATAAAATGGTATGGTGACTACTTATATGTATTTTTTTTAACTGTTCAATGTTGCTCTCTTTTTTACCATACTCAATTAATGTTTTGTTTCTTTGTAAGTATGTGTCATCTCCCATCATGGAGATAATACAGATTTCTATGTATATGTAATCGTTATAGGTTTAACGTGCAAGTATTGGTATCTACTATTTAATAATAAGAAAATGTTCTAAGGCTAGAGTATACCTAGTTTATTATTAGGCGCCCACATGACAGAGTTACCCTGAGAGTCTAAAAGCGAAAGCGACAACATGGTTGATTTTACATAAGTATGTAAAAGTTTGACCCCTATACATAAGTTATGTGACTGTAATCCCTATATATATCCCACTCAATAAGTTCTCTAAATTATTTTGAAGTTTAGTTTTATTCAGACCCATAACATTATTCAGTATAAAAGACAATCCATAAGCAGACTGAAAATTACTTACTTTATTAATTAGTAAATTGATTTTAGAATCCATTACAATTTTTTAATCGATTTTGATAATCGGTATGGACAGCACTAGAGTATCTGAGGGGCCATAGATAAAAAATAGTGACATCAAATTATTCCGCTATATGTGCGTTCAAAACGAAGTTGCTCATGAGCAGTATTTATTTTTATTTAATTTGTAAAAGCCTTTATCGCATCAGGGCCTTATATCTTAAGTGAATGGTTTACTGTTAAAAGATAAAGTTGTTACTCAAAAGAATCCTAATTAGTTACAAGTCGAAATATTTTACAATTTATTTAGAAACTTGGTTTCGAACGCAACCAATTGTTACGAGGTGAACTTTTTTGTTTTTCTGTCAGTTTTGTGTTGTGCGTAGTTGTGGTTGAGTTTCTGATGGCTTGATTAATTTTGTTATTATTTTATTTTACCAATTCCGACAAATAATTTCGTTCCGAGCTTGACTAGAAATGGCTCTATTACCTCCAGACCCAGTTTATACGATCAGGAATGTGGATAACGTTCCTGTTTATTCGTTGGCATTTAGCTTTTTGCCTGGCGGTCTCGAGAGGTTACTGGCCGGCTCAAAAAACGGCTATGTTTATGCATACAACCTTCAGGTAAGATCATGTTTATATTCCAAACATATTATTCAGCATATGAACTACGCAGAAGGCGTTAATGACGTGTCCTATGGCTTCCATTAAATGCGCGACATTTTTGTTTACTACCCTCGATTCGCGACCTAGAATTGAGCGGATCGTCTGCCAAATCAAATCACATACGCACTTACACTATTTTATTAGGTCACTGACTGTCTTTTCACTTGCCATTATGATAAACAGTTAATTTTAACATATATTATTATTTTTCTTTGAATCTAGGTACATAGTTTGTTTTGTCTCATCTGCATATTAATTTAGTCACTATCTAATCTCTATCTAATGATTAGTAAGATATAAATAGAATAAAAGTGGTAGTACCTAATATAACCTTTTCATTATGTCTGAAACTTGTTCCATAAAGCTACATTTATTATTGGTGTAAGTAGGTAGGTAGATGATAGATGTCTATTATTGACTAAAATATTCTCATAGTTCATTTTAAGATGTATGTAATTTGCTTTAAATTGGGATTAAAACAGAAAAGCATTGATCCACTTTCTTTTCACAACTTTGGTGAAGAGCTCATAATAATAAAAGTATTTTTTTTAATTTCAGACCAATCGTGTGCAACAAAAGATTCAAGTTGGTCAAGCTCCCATTCTTCACCTCATCCACACGAATAACCACCTCATCACTCAGGAGAAGGGCGGCAAGTTCAAAGTTTTTAGTTTAACAAACAGCGGTTATGAGGAAGATGCACTTATCGACAATGATTACCCTGGTTTCTGCCGTTTTGACGCCAACACAAAACTCGAAACACTCTATGTACCTGACAAGGATTCAAAAGTTCACATTTATAACTTTTCCGGTGAAAAAGTAGGAAGTTTGGAGCCGGACGCATCTCTTAAGCTCGGAGACCCGATGTGCTTAAAATATGTGGAGTTTCCTTGTGACCAGCCCTGCCTGCTGGCCGGCTACGAAGCAGGATGGCTCCTCCTGTGGGATCTCAACACTAGTCAATGTATCAACAAACTGAAGACCGCAGAGTGTCCCATGTCTGTTGATTTCCACCTGGAGCAGCAACGAGGCATGATCGGCAATGCCTCAAATGTGATACAGATCTTTAGTATAGGGAGAAAAGACTTAAGCTTGGCCCACAAAACGGATATAACAATTAAAAACCCAGGTATAAATAAAGTTCAGTCCCGGTCTGATGGCAAGGTGTTTGCTTCAGGGGGCTGGGACAGCCATATCCGCATCTTCTCTTGGTTCTCTCTTCGACCTCTGGTTGTGCTCACTGAGCACAAGCAAGCTATTCAGGATGTTGTCTACTCAACTGAGAAGGTCTCTTTCTGGAATGCCAAGATAATGGCGGCTGGCGGACTTGATGGTGCTATTACACTCTGGGATTTGTATAACAACAAGCAGTAAAGCATTTAACTTTTTATAGTAGTTTTTAGAATATTCCCAAGCTCAGATTGCGGTAAAGTCGAAAATATGTATACTTACAACAGCATTCTAGTCAAACTTAGAATGTATTGGCCAAAGTACTTTTTCGGGTGTTACTGCATCTGGCCTGTTAATCTTGCTGGTCTCGCATGAGTACACTATTATAAATAGGCTTAAATGTAGTCAAATATATACAGAGATATCTAAATTTACTTTGCTTATTTAGAATAACGTTTATAAAGGTCTACTCATACAACAGTCCAGGATGCGACAGGTTGGCTTGAGCGCGGCGATACAGATTCCTTGTTGACAAATCGCTAAAGTTCCAAATATTCCGTGGCCACTTCTGCACAGAAGTATCAGTGAAACAATGCCAGTATTGCCTTTAATTGTTATATGACGCATTTAATGTGAATCATCCGAAGACGCTTTAATTATTTGAAGATATAATTTTTTATGAATGCAATAATGTTAATTATAATTGGATCTCAAAAATGTACAAATTTCTGAATATAGAGGCGCGCATTTCGCATCATGTGGCCTAGCTGTTAGTTAGTAAGAACATGTTGTTAAAGTATAGCAATCAATATTTTCCATTATTGGTTTTTAGCGATGATTTTAAGTCAAGACATTAAAAGCCCATGAAATTTACGATTTACTTTTATTTCTATTGCCTAAGTATGTGAATTTCATCATGTCTTTTACACCTGAATCTACATTCATGAATGATTCATTGTTTTTCTGTGAATTGAAACATCTGTTTTTCAGATTGTCTTATATGACGACACATAATAGATGCCTTGCCAAGGTGGTTGCTAAGAAATGTCAGTCACAATCCGGCCACAGTTTTTAGTAAGGTTTTCTATAAGTAAATCTTTCTTGAGATATTATTGCAGCCCTGAAAACGTCGATTCATTTATCGCTCAGCCCCTTAACGAATATGTTCATTCATCTTTCCATTTTTTAAAGAGATTTTAGTAATAGCTCATTTGCGAATATTAAGTAATAGCCCCCTGCATTGTTTTTTAGATTACTATCTTATCAATGAAAGGCTCATTCATCACATTCACAATAATACCTATAGGTCTTGCACGTCTTGCAGCCTTAAATTATTTTTCCCTTTACGGATAAGTTATATCATAGACAGGCTAATAAAATAAACAGATAGAGTAGTAATAATTTTTATTTTACATACATTGAAGTAATAAGTTACTAATATCACATTTACAGTGCGCCCTAATACCTAAGACAAAATTTTAATAGCATCTTACAACTAAAGACTAGCAACCTGAAAGTATAATGAACTCTGTTCGGATTATCATGCGTTTGTGATATGTATCAGAGAATAATGAGATTATTTGGATTATCTAAACTTCTACTATTTTCCTCGTCTTTGGAATGAGCGCTTCGTCGTCAGTGGACACTTCCACCAGTCTCCGCCGTTTCCGCAGTGGCCTTGTGGATTCTGATGGTTCTCTACTCTTGGCAACTATTTTCGCCATTTTATTTCCGAGTCTAGTTATTTTGAATTTTGGCAAAGTCTGTTCCGGATTTCCAGTCTCATTAATTTCTGTTTCCATTTTGTCCTCCTCGAGTCGGTCGTTGTTTTGTTCGCCTACCGGACTCTTGTCTAGCGCGGGCTCCGAGGGCGATTCACTCGCACATCCCGACACTTCCTCATCTCTCTTGTTTTTATCACTGTTCATTGTGAAGTCTAAAGGTTCTTCTACCTCTGCTGCGTCTGGTTTGCTTTCGGTCTTAACTTTCGTCGCGCAGTGAGCCTGCACGAATGCCGAAAACGGTATCGGTATCGGAATGGGGAGCGGTATTGGTAAGATAACCGGGTAAGGGACTAATACCGTGACCGGTGGGGCCTGGCCGATAGGCGTGGGGAAGTTCAACGGCGGTGGGAGGCCAGGGAGTCGGGGCCGCTCCATAGGAAAGCCTGGACGAGGCATGAAGTTTAATCGCGGTGGGAACATACCGTGTGGGTGCCTCGGATCGTGATTATCTAAGAACATTGGAGGTGGCATGCTGAACATCGGGTTTGGTGGAAACGGTGGAGGAGGTGGGTGTGTGTTGATGGGGTGCGGTGGAGAGTGTATAACATTCCCTGCTGTGGATGCCGGTGAAGATCCGTCAGAGGGGCTGCACATGCGCAAGTCTTGCGCTTTCGGAGTAGAAGTCCGTTGCCTCACAGTTTGCGATGTGACCGTGGCCGAGCACTTCGATGTTCTTCGTTTGCGCAAATTCATTTTAGTGTTCCTAACGTCTTTTTTCGCTTCTGGTGATTTCTGTACTGATAATGCCTCATCGGAAGGCCGTTTTTGCTTCATCAGCTTTGCAGTTGGTGCAATAGTAATTAGCGGAAGTGGAGATCTGTTTTGCGTCTTTTGTGCTTCTGTCTTTTCTATGTTTGTGGTTTTGGTGGGAACATTATCTGGGTTGGGCGACCCTGAATGTTCTGAAGTTGGTGATGCTGACCGGCTCTTGCAGTTCTTTAGCCAGAGCTCCGGGGTGATGAGGTTGGAAGATGATGACGCGTTGACTAAATGCGGGTTGAGATCGAGGTGAGCTTGCGTCTCACGGCAGAAGATGTGCATCTTGTATTGGTTTAGGCATTTGTCTGAGCAGAACTGAAGCTGTGTGGCGCCGTCCTGAAAATTGAGAATGTATTTTTATTATATATGAAAAGTAATGAAAGTTTATCCAATCACCGGGTGTGCCAAATAGGCCTGCGGGTAAATATTCGCTCTATCTTGGAATAAATCTATATGAAAGTCTGTTAATGTCCCTATAAACTTTAAAACATGTCGAAAAAAACGATCCTCACCTGGAAATCGACGTAAGCCACAGTGTGTCTGACATGCCTGCACCAATCACAGGTCTTGGCTCGCTTGAAGTTGGCGCGCCGTGATTGGCTGAAGCACAGCTCCGAACAAAATGTGGCACCCGCGTGCTGCAGCGCCGAACCCTCGCTCGGCAGACTCTTGTTGCACCACGAGCATTCGTCTGCTGAAAAAGGGAAAACACTTTATTAAATAAGCGAAACTAGATAGGTGGTTCTGTTTGAAAGAAGGTTTACATATAGAGTACCTACATACAATTGCCATTGCCTGTAAAGAGGTAGGTACATACATACAATTTGGAGTGACAACCAAAAACAGGGCGTACCTATGTGGCTTGGGCTTCACCAGGCTTCACAAAAGAAAACGCAAGAAGCTTTCGAGAGTATCTTATTTACAATTGTACAGTACAGCCTTAGATAGAAGTTAAAAATAAAAAAAATACGGTTCTAGGAAAGAATTGGTTCCAGTCGATACCGATGTTTCCTGTGATTCCATGGTATTTAGAAAACTACCACCCGGAATTGAAAAGTATCTTATAACTTCATGTTTCTACCTATTTATTTATGTAAACGTAGATTTATCAAAAACCTATGGGTACACATGTTTCTTCGAAAAATACTATAAGTATTGTTAATGAATTCATCGTGATCACACATCGAGTGCTTACCTACTTCTGAAGTATTAGTATTATAATTATTTTCCTATTAAAGCAGATAATACCTACTCTAAGACCATACGGACAAATTCTCTGCAAAAAGAAAAACTGTTGATATTTTACCGTGTTAACGAAACAAATGAACGAAAAACCATGAATCTATTCGCATGAAACTAATCAACTCATAATTTAGCAATGATTAATGAAGATCATTGACAGTTTACACTTTATAGTGATACCAAAACGCTATCTTTATTCACAGGTCAATGACTCCATTCATTTGTTTAATCTATACATATAATAAATCTGTAGAAAGTGATTGTTTGTTCGGGATTCACGTAAAATCTACGAATTTAATGCAGACAATGCTTATATACAAAAGTTCTACGTAACTTGGGGTATTACTTAGGCTTTGTTTCATCGAAATCGGTTCACTCTATCAAAAGATATGATTAATTTAGTGAATTCAAGATGTAAAATATTACGACACGCAACCTGTTTGACAAAACAGTACAGGTTAAAGTAGCTCCATCTGTGGTAAATAAAATACATCAAGAAGCGAGGTGGTAAATAACAATGAATTACCATTTACATTCTTTATATACTATTATTTCAATAGATGGAGTTGTGTATTTTCCGTAATTCACCATATTTTAACACGTAGTGTAATTTTTCGATAGACATTTCAATAGTGTTTGTCAGTTTGCCGTGCCACATCAAAATCCAACTATAATTATTACCTTGATGAAAGGAAAATTAATAGATCTCAGCCAAATTTAAAACGGTGCCATCTAAATTATTTTTTGAACATTATGTCAAAAATGATGACTTTAGTGGAACAATTAATTATCATTTAAACTTACAGATGGAGTTCATATCAGGATTTTTTCATAAACATAGTTTAGCTTATCTTCCACTAAGGCGATTATCACACTGCCCCGCATGATGCAGCGTAGTGCGTGGATGCGTTTTTTTCCGTTGTATGGAAATATCTCCGTTTGTATGGAAAACACGCATAGTCCAACACACTGAAAATGCATCCACGCGCGTTCATGCGGATCACGCACATACATGCGGAGAAAAACGCACCCCCGCGCGTAGGTGCGGGGCGAGACGCAAGGTATGGCACACTGAATCCCGCAGTGACGCGCGTGATTTTGAATGGGCGTGACGTGTATGTTTGAAAATGGAACTCGATGAGAGCCGCCGTGCGTGAATTAACAAAACGCAACTACGCGCGTGAGTGCGCGAAAAACCCGCACGATGATGCAGATCTGCACTCCCGCAGGAACGCGCGTAGGTGCGTCGACACGCAAGATGCAGCGTGATGCGGGGCAGTGTGAAGATCCCCTAATGTGGTGGCCTTAAACAAATTACTTTGAGTGAGTAGTATTATTTTTTCTGATGCAAAATATGAAAACTTAATCCTAGAAGAAATCAGGATCTATCTCTCGCAAGCGCTGCTAAGCGTGAGATAATGTAGGCTTCTGTAGCTTTAAAAACCAGCCCAGATACAAAGTGCAGATAAGAAATGGGAGCTGCCTTATCGCGTCTGAAAACGTACAAAATACGCGTCGCATACCAGAGACATGCTTACTTTCAACTTCCGATCGCAATTAATACACTGTTCACGATTACGAACAGTCTCAGTTAGACCCGAGCCAAGTCTAAAAAAAAACCTTTTATATAAAACTACGTTTGATATCATCATCATCCTCCGAGCCTTTTTCCCAAACTATGTTGGGGTCGGCTTCCAGTCTAACCGGATTCAGCTGAGTACCAGTGCTTTACAAGAAGCGACTGCCTATCTGACCTCCTCAACCCAGTTACCCGGGCAACCCAATACCCCTTGGTTAGACTGGTGTCAGACTAGCTGGCTTCTGACTACCCGTGACGACTGCCAAGGATGTTAAATGACAGCCGGGACCTACAGTTTAACGTGCTATCCGAAACACAGTCATTGGAGATATACTTAGAAAGTACATACAAACTTAGAAAAGTTGCATTGGTACTTGCCTGACCTGGAATCGAACCCGCGCCCTCATACTCGAGAGGTTGGTTCTTTGCCCACTAGGCCACCACGACTTTTGATATCATTCAATTACAAAGACAGAATTGTTCTCTGTTGCAAATCCTATCCACCTATATCCTATCCTAATCCAGAATGCATTGCAGGTGTGCATTGCACAAAAACCAATGGTATCCTATTCGAGAAGTCAAAAGAGTTGACCTGCCAACGTCAGCTTCTGCGCTAAGCAAGTGTTCTTAATAGTACCATCAGAATTACATTCATCGTTGAATGAGGTGAATAAATTTTCAGAAACCACAATAACAGTAGGAGCCAAAGCGTATTATCGCTTCATAGAGCTCTGATTGGCCCCAGGTGACCAAGTCAGGTCTGATTTGTTCGTTCATCAGATCTTTGAAAGTGTTTCGGTGGATACTTACTGTCGTCCTGTTTACGTGTGACACAAAATATGGTATATAAACGTCCTCCGCAAGAGCGAAATTTTCGCAGTGTGCGGTAGTGACGCACAGTATACCTACAACACTTATGTTTCTTTTGATTTGCTGGCTCCACCAAGAAATGACAAATTGCGAGCGTACATTTTGAAAATCTTGGCAAAACTGCAGGTTTCAAGTACGAACACATGAAGTGGACTCTCTCAGATACGTACATTTTGCCTATTCGTGAACTAATGCAAACATTTCGGTGGAGTCCCGGCTTAGGCCACCACATTAGGCGTGCGCGATCCTCGGGCGTGTGAGTAGCGCGGGCGCCGCGCGTGCGTCGCGAGCGCGTTGAGTGAGCGTCGCGTTTTGCTGCCCTGCGGCATTTGTAGCGCGCTCGCGGCGCGCACGCGCCGCTCTCCTTGACGTTTAACTGCTAAGGCGTTTAGCGGGCGGTGGGGATAGCGGGCGAAGGGGTAAGAACGCAACTCGAGCGCCGCGTGCTCGCCGCGAGCGCGTCGCTTGCACTCTTCACACATGCCGCAGGGCAGCAAAACGCGATGTTCACGCAGCGCGCTCGCGACGCCCGCGCTACTCACACGCCCGAGGATCGCGCACGCCTAATTTGGGGTCAGCCTTACCATAGTGAGTAAGTGAAACTATCCTACCCTATGCGCCTGCTGATGATGATGACTCATTTCATCATCCATCCAGCTATTCCCCAACTATGTTGGTGTTGGCTTCCAGTCGCCGAATCTGTTCGAGTACCAATGTTTTGCTTGGAGCGACTACCTATCTGTTCTCTTCAATCCAGTCACATTACAAGACATTATCCATGGTAAGACTGACAGACTTTCTGGCTTCTGATTAGTCACAGCAGCTGCAGAAAATGTACAAATGACAGCTTTGTCAGACTCAAAGCATATAGACATAGATTATAGCTGTTTCCTGTGAAAATTACTTACGCACTATACGTAATAATTTTCCAAATTGGCTGACTAGATCCAGAGATATTCACAACGTCACAAACTTTACTTCTTTTGTTTAGATAAATGGTCACATCCACAACACAACCTTGATCATTGAATCTATGCGACTGCTAAGTGCTAATCCTAATTATACTGTCACGTGAAAGAATGCACCTACGGGATAAGTAGTATTTTGACTATTCTATATTGCCCACGCAGACGAAGTTGCGGGCAACAGCTAGTCAGAAAATAAAATAAGACTTAAAAAACCTGAAAAACGTGATTTAAATCTCTGCTGAAAGGTTCCCGTTAAAATTCATCAGGCGTTCATTGTAAAAGCTCAATAATTTTATAGGAATAATTCTTGGAATTCAATCAAAGAATAAGTTTTATAAAATACACAAATGTACCTTCTTGCTAATGAACATTTCCTGGCAATCGCAAAAAAAGTCAGTAAAAAATGAGAAACAACCGACTGGCATCCATTATCCTATAAAAAATTACCGGAAAATGGGCTAATTGAAATAAAAGTTGCAACTGTGAATATCATGTTGTTGGTGAATAATAAAAACTGCTCTTCAGTCGTGGCTCGGGTATCCATCTCCAATTATTATTAATTTGCGAATGATATTGAATAGAAAAACGCGCGAAACTGTACACTGGCTTTCTCATTACTGCGATTCGTTTATAACCTTACACAGGGCGGGTAAATGATAGCTTGTTATACTTTACTGCCCTTATTAATTTACCTTTTTCCAAACCTACGATTATGAAATGGAAAACTAATGGTTTTACTTTGATTTCCTTGTAATTAAGACTCATTACAGACAATGGTCAGTAGAAATTGTTACAAATTAGACACGATATAACTACCTAATCCTTCTAACTATTAAGTACTTATCTATTACCTACATGATACTAATTTAAGTTTGATAAATAACTTTCTATCGAAAACATCGAACATTGACTGCATTGATTTAGTTAGAGAAATTGTCTTAGATGGTTTCTGAATTCAGATAAAAAGATATTTAGTGTTCAATTTTCTTCATGGGCACCTAGATACACGATTTATTTTTAGTAGGATAGGTGGGTACCTGCTTATCTTCTTCTAATTATGCCTCTGGCCTAAATACCTTAGAATATCTCAACGTAGTGCTATTCCGTTCCAAATTGAAGCTTGTTTTTAGTTCTATGTAACACTATATTGTAACGTTATACATTCCTAATCATCACAATTTAACCACAAAGTTCTACATTTTCACTTGCGGCACACCTACCTACATCGGTACCTGTTTATACTACGTATTCGCGGGGCGTTCATTAGGAATAGTAAACCGGCTTTGCGGTATCAAATTTGTAAATAATGTACGTTTGCTAACATCGATATATGTACCTACACTACATACAAAGCTTTCTGTATTCCGTCCATTTCTTGCTCAGCGATCTTTATCGTGTTTCGTGGTACCATTACTAAAAATTATCGATATAATATCCGTATCACACCTCGTAAACAAAAAGGAGTTCCGAGAAAATGAGTTTATTATACTGAATGTAGGAATTAGATTACTATCTGTGGCATCACGCAGCGAGTTTCATTTTGCCGCCGTTTTTATCGTGAAAGCTCGCGAGGGGTGCGTTCGGAAACATCTATTCGTAGAAGTACAGCTGCACCGGGAAGAGGGTTTGCGTTCTAAGAAATTCAATTCGTATTTATTTGATATGATATTAATACGTAATAGAAGCGGGAATGAAATGGCGGGTAGCTAGTCTGTTACCTTGATTTACACGGTCAATTAAGCTCGCTTTACCTTGAAGAATGAGAACTTGAGAAGTTTAGTCACGATATGCTTTGATTTGTACATGGGTACATTTGTGTTGATCGTAGATCATAGTTCTATGGCTTAGATATTCTAACAAAAAAATAAGATTGTCTGTTTGATTTGAGGGTGAGCAAAACCACGAAACGCAAAACTGTTTGGATCTGCCAATTGAAAATCTAGCGCTACCATCGGTAGTGGCCCCTGCCAACAACGCACGAAAGGTTTTCCAGTTAGTATAAATGCCTCAATTCTTGAAGAAAGTAAAAGAGTAAGGTATGATCGTGTGGCAACTACATACCTTTATTTTTCTGTTCGCTCGCCTGCTCAGGACTGGAGGCGTCTCGAGCTCGTGATGCGGCCCACCTCCGTAACTCCAGTCTTTCATACCCGTACCAACCCAGCAGCTCATTCATCGCTGTTTCTGCGAAGTCCTGGAAATGAAGAAATGGCTGTTAGAAAAATAAAGCTAAAGTTCCTAGATGTGTCCCTTTGTTGTGTTTTGATTCCTTAAATAACCAACTTGCATCTCCAAGATAGGTAAGTAGTAGATAAGTGGGTAGGTACCTTAATGTAAGTTCGTTTGTTTGTTTAAACGCACTATTGTCAGAAACCACTGCATTGATTTGAAAACTGTTTCAGTGAGCTGAAAAGCTTGTTTGTTTGAACGCGCTCATCTCAGAAACTAGGGAGGTACTAAGTAGATTCATTTGAAACATGCCTTCAGGGTTAGATAGCACGTTTATCGAGAAAGGCTAGTGGTTATGATAAGCTGTTTGTCCTGACTAGATGTTAAATGTACATCTGTAACAGTTGTTGTATGCGTCAATTACAGTCAGAAACAAACTGTTTGGAGAGTAGGTAGGTAACAGTTGAGAAAATAAATTAAAAACTTCAAAGCGTAGAAATCTTAGAAATGAAATCTATAAGCCAAGGTCAAGTAAGTAGTGTAGAGATGTAGTAGGTACTTAGTTAGATACTCTTTGGTGTTAAGGTTTTATTTATTATATTTAATACCTGGCCGGACAATGATGTACCTAAATATATTCGCTTTGAATAGTCTTATTATAGTTTACTGGTTTTGCGATAGCTTATTCTAGATTAATTTACGCTGCAGCAATATCCACCAAAAACACTAAAAGTAGACATAATGAGAGCAAGAAACTACATTTACCCAACATCTGATGTAATTTTGGAGCATAATGCTAACCCACGTATCGTCCACAAATACAGAATCTATTTTAAACACCAAAACTGAAATAAAACACGATTTATATAAAATAAATGTTGTCGTTGATGACCTCCTTAAAATCAAGCTGACTGCCAGATATCGCGACAATAAATTCTTATGGATATACAGAAACGTCCAATTTTTACAATAACACGTAAGTAACTCAAGAGGTATCTGTGTCACTTAAAAAAAATATTGTAAGTGCTTAAAAAACAACGTGGTGTCATATTTTTTTGTTGTATTTAATTTTGTACTTTTTCCATATTTCATTCACCCACGTGCATTATAGCATTTCACCAACCTGTCCGAATAAAATTCAAACTACGTCAATCTACAGTAATAAAGGTTATTTGGTTCTGCTATGCATTGGATATCTTGCTAAGCCAGAAGCCAAACATCATACGCGTAAACCCAATGAAAATGACAGCCGTACTCTTAAAATTTAAGGAACACTGATGTCTTTAAAATCCATTCTGACTGTATGATGGCTGAATAGGGGTTTTTTTTATTACTAAATCTCATCCACCACATTTACTCATAATTATTCTCCTTCCAGGATAACTCCACACTTTGACGTTTTAACCCTTGGCGTAGCAACAATACTTAGCAGAAATAGCGTAACAAAGAGTTCTCTTAATAAAAATGGTATCATAAAACCCATGGACCGTAATTTCAGAGAATAAAAAATGTTAGTCATTCATCAACTTTCGTTTATTAGTGGTAATTTGGCAGCGTGGAACATTGTGTTTTATTTTATTGGTTACGGAAGCTGTAGTAATTTTAGAGGACTCTTTTTAGCCCGCTATCTCACTAGGGTTTTACGACGGGATAGCGGCCTTAGTTGACTAACTCTCCAATAGCAATTTCGAAGAAACATAAAAATCTACGGTCCTCATGTCAACCAATGTTTTCACCGAAGTTATAGCCTTGCGGCCCTAAATAGTGTTTTGTTTAATAGCATGAAGTCAGTTTTAGAAACGAACTACAGACAAGCAAAGCCAGCTGAAGATGAATTCCTTTTGCAATGTCTACGAGATCTTACGTTTTAGAAATTGATCGTAGTCGTAGCCGTAGTCAATACAACGTTGCTACGAATTTGCTACGTAGTTTTTTTAACGGAAAATGTAAATAGTTTTCGGTTAGGGTCGTTAACATTTTACTTAACTGTGACTGTATGAATTTTAATGTTCGACATTTTACATACTATGTATATGTACCATTAGAACAAAACTTATACCTATAATTATTAGATACAGATACCTAAAACACGAACATAATACAAGCTCGGTCGTCAAAGCAACAGTAAGTCCGATATTCCAACAAAATGGAATCTCGTTAACCGCTACATATCGGCAATATTCAAAGCTCTTACGAAGATGCCTTCATTACATTGAAACCGTATCTCTTTGACACACGAGTATCAAAATAACCTGGTTTTAATTAATCTGTGCCTTGCAAAGCTTAGTGACGCCGAGACGGCTAATATTTCATAGGACAAGATGACCAGTCCAGCAAAGATAATTGGACTCTAGTTACAGAAAGAAATCTGCGATGGATGGAAATGTTTATGTTTTGACGGAGCTTGCTTGATGAGAGGTTTAGTTTAGCATTTTTTGTGATTTTATTTATAGGTTTATTCACATTGTCTGAAAAACCCAGCATGATGTCAGATTTTTTGAGATTTTCACTAGTTTGTTTTTCGCTATTTCGTTTTTCAGAACGAAGGGTAGGAAAGGATAGTAAGGGCCAAGACATTTTTTGAGAAGTGAAAGTTAAAACTCTACAACTGTTGATAACATTCCATATATTTTATTCAAATTGATGAGGATTTTACACTATTCCATTAAGGCATGACTGAATGACTGTCACTGCGGATAAAAAAGTAGGTATGGTTTTCAATCCAGACAAAACGTCACCAGGCCCGCCGCTAGCTGTTTGTTCGCCCGCGTGCAAAACTGATTATGCCGCCCTACGACTACATACGTTTTGTCAAAAAATATATAAGGGGGGGGGGGGTCCAGGGGTCCGTGATTCATATCCATCTTACTTGTCCAACAGAAAAAAATATGTACATGCACCGCTCTGATTGCAGAAAACCCACCTACTTTTGGATAAATAACTATTGCAATACATAACATACATTCAGGCCCGCCGTAAGCGGGCGTGCAGCGCGTGCACAGCACGCGGGCGGCACGTCCTGGGGGGCGGCAAATCTAGCGGGTTATCACGTAATATTTAAAAAATACAATATCTTTTTACTAATGATTTGATTTCAATATTTCCGAACACAGCAATAGCGCTAGGAATATTACTTACACTGCCGGTTTCAGTTAGGTACATCTGTTGAAAGGACATTTTCAAAATTAAAGATTCTTTAAAACGTTAAATCGTTTTAAAGAATCTTTAATTTTGATCGCTATTTAGGGGGCGGCAAAATTAAACCAAAATTAAATTTCAGAAAAAGCCGCCCTAGCTTTGGTCGTCTCCTATTAATTTTGACTGTTTCACCCTTTGCATCCCCTAAAAAATTCGCGCTCGCTGCGCTCGCAGCTCCATGTCAAATAGCGCATTTTATCTTTGTTTCATTGTTGAGGCATTCAATTCCGAAAAAACATTTTTCGCGCACGTATGTTATGGCTTTTTATGATATGTTTACTTCATGAAAACTCTAAGGAAAAAATCGCGCTCGCTTCGCTCGCGGCTTTTGCACTTCGCTTCTGTGCATATCTTAGTTTTTGACTTTGCTTTGTTAATTTACAGTGGTTTTTATTTGTTTTGTGTCCTTAGACTAAAAAATTTTCGCGCTCGCTCCGCTCGCGCTTCCTTAAATATGAAATGCATCCTATAAGTTGACTTTTCAACGGGAAACCCACCAAATAACTGATTTTA
The DNA here is from genome assembly GCA_963856015.1 of Helicoverpa assulta. Classification (NCBI taxonomy): domain Eukaryota; kingdom Metazoa; phylum Arthropoda; class Insecta; order Lepidoptera; family Noctuidae; genus Helicoverpa; species Helicoverpa assulta. The sequence continues at coordinate 11,947,068 of CAWLCW010000026.1, read as the reverse complement.
AACATTGTTATATATATTTAAGTGCGTTAGTTTAAGTTAATCACAATCTTTCAATACATAGGGGCCACTTGGGTAATGATTGCACTGCATTGATGCCCTAAGCAATTGCTTAGTTTGATTATGAGCTAACCCACGACTGCTTAGGTTACTCTGAGCATTTCAAGTAAATAAAAAGTTATGTGTAATGTATGTTATGTATGGCAATAGTTATTTATCCAAAAGTAGGTGGGTTTTCTGCAATCAGAGCGGTGCATGTACATATTTTTTTCTGTTGGACAAGTAAGATGGATATGAATCGCGGACCCCTGGATCCCCCCCCCCCTTATATATTTTTTGACAAAACGTATGTAGTCGTAGGGCGGCATAATCAGTTTTGCACGCGGGCGAACAAACAGCTAGCGGCGGGCCTGCATACATTACACATAACTTTTTATTTACTTGAAACGCTCAGAGTAACCTAAGCAGTCGTGGGTTAGCTCAGCTGTTCCCAAATGGGGTTCCGCGGAACCCTAAGGTTCCGTGACAGGCCCTCAAGGGTTCCGTGGAAAATTCAAGATTTCCATATGGTAAATCGTTTCACTTTTGACAATATTAAATTATTATTAATTTTCAATTAAATTGTTTTAAATATTGCATTCCAAAATTCCATTTAGGCACCATGTAGCTGGGTACCACTCGGGAGTGTAAGTACGAGTTCGCGACAAGTTGCGGGGGAAGGCTACGGCAGCAGATAATTTAATTCCGTTTTTTACAAATTGTAGATTAACTTAATACCTCCAGGTCTTCGGCAATCGGCAAAAGTAGGTAGCGAGTCGGCCAAAAATCACCGCATTTTTTGGGCTTATTTTATCGCCAGGATTATACGTTTTTATACATTTGACAGGACGTGAAATGACACGGCATACGAGTATTTCTAGTGCCTATTTTTACCATGAATCAAAGTGTGACATTATTTTCAATTTTTGCACCTCCGCGAATCCGAAAATTTCGCGCTCGCTTCGCTCGCGACTCCATGTTACGTGTGATGCTTTTATGTTCGTTTAATTGCTCAAGTATCCAACACTGAAAAAATTTCACGCTCTTCCGTCGAGGTTTCCTTTGATGTTTATTTTTTATTCCTCTGGTTCAGAAAAAGCAATAGCGCTTTCTTCGCTAGCTACTCATTCATTTGCATTTCCTTTTTTGTGTGGATATTGTACTTTTTGAGACGTTATTAATTTACAGTGGTTTTGTTTTTTTTTTTTTTTTTTTTTATTTATTTAGGATCTCCAACAAAAGATGTACTTGTTGTGTGTATGTTTATTTTGTGTAGGTACTTAAACTAAAAAAAATTCGCGCTCGCTTCGCTCGCGATACCGGCTACCACAGGGTGCTTGGAACTTCTTCTTTTAGTTAAAAAAAAGCGCACTCGTACCTGTACAAACCCAATCTATTTCTTTTTGCGTTTACTTTGTCAGTCTTCAAACTGAAAACTATTCACATAATACACAAAGTCAAGGGCGGCTAAATTGTTTTCTGGCCCGTGTGGCCATGCTACGCCCGAGTATAATGAATATGTCTCTAACCATATAACCATTTGGTGCGCTAACGCACGAGCCGTACCTAAGTGTATATACGTCTTTAGTTTACTTCTTAAGCTAAGGTTCCGCCGAAAAATGGTGAGACGAAAAGGGTTCCGAAGCCAAAAGAATTCGGGAACCGCTGGGTTAGCTCATAATCAAACTAAGCAATTGCTTAGGGCATCAATGCAGTGCAATCATTACCCAAGTGGCCCATATGTATTGAAAGATTGTGATTAACTTAAACTAACGCACTTAAATATATATAACAATGTTTAAAGTCAGTAAAATATGTTATTTGATGGGTTTTCCGTTGAAAAGTCAACTTATAGGATACATTTCATATGTAAGGAAGCGCGAGCGGAGCGAGCGCGAAAATTATCTAGTCTAAGGACACAAAACAAATAAAAACCACTGTAAATTAACAAAGCAAAGTCAAAAACTAAGATATGCACAGAAGCAAAGTGCAAAAGCCGCGAGCGAAACGAGCGCGATTTTTTCCTTAGAGTTTTCATGAAGTAAACATATCATAAAAAGCCATAACATACGTGCGTGAAAAATGTTTTTTCGGAATTGAATGCCTCAACAATTAAACAAAGATAAAATGCGTTATTTGACATGGAGCCGCGAGCGCAGCGAGCGCGAATTTTTTTGGGGATGCAAAGGGTGAAACAGTCAAAATTAATAGGAGACGACCAAAGCTAGGGCGGCTTTTTCTGAAATTTAATTTTGGTTTAATTTTGCCGCCCCCTAAATAGCGATCTTAAATCGTTTTAAAGAATCTTTAATTTTGAAAATGTCCTTTCAACAGATGTACCTAACTGAAACCGGCAGTGTAAGTAATATTCCTAGCGCTATTGCTGTGTTCGGAAATATTGAAATCAAATCATTAGTAAAAAGATATTGTATTTTTTAAATATTACGTGATAACTCGCTAGATTTGCCGCCCCCCAGGACGTGCCGCCCGCGTGCTGTGCACGCGCTGCACGCCCGCTTACGGCGGGCCTGAACGTCACAAACTTTACTTTACCCTTTTTAGTGCTCATCATCAGCCTATCGCAGTCCACTGCTGGACATAGGCCTCTCCAAAAATAGAGGTATTTAGCCTACTGCTATCACGCTGGCCAGACGGGTTGATAGAGGGTTTTTTTCCGAGTTTTCCTTCTCTCGCACTGGTGTTCGGTGCATCTTCTACTCCATTAGTCGACTTCTACGACACCCACTGGAAGAAGGGGTAGCGACATATGTATTCTTAAGCCGTCGCTACACGGCAGTACAGTGCTACACGGCACTTTTTAGTGCTCATGTCAGTCTTAATAATTTTCCAGAACAACATTTGCATTGTACCTAAGATGTAGAACCAAAGATAGTATCTTTGGTTCTGATAGATACCTACTTAGCCTTTATTCAGTAAAGCTCGATTGTGTAACCAGTAGCCATCGTCGTAATGAAACTATTTAACGTGGCTGTTCCCATGGGGCTCCGGTTACATCAGATCTTACAAGATAGCCGCACTTTACCCAATCATTGGCAAGTTATGGCCCGCGGCCGTACCTAGCTACTTACTCGGTGGGGTTTAAGGAACCTACAAAGTTCTCTTTATTTGACTTGATCAGAGAAGTGATGTTAATGCCTATTACAGCCTTTTTATCGTCCCACTACTGGGCACAGGCCTCCTCTCACACGGAGAAGGATTAAGCGTTAATCACCACGCTTGCTCAATGCGGGTTGGTGATTTCAGACTTTATAGTCCAGGTTTCCTCAAGATGTTTTCCTTCACCTTTTTATCAGCCATTGGTGTCTAAGATTTACCTAGAAAGTATATACAAACTTAGAAAACTTGCATTGGTACTTGCCTGACCTGGAATCGAACCCACACCCTCATACTCGAGAGGTTGGTTCTTTACCCACTAGGCCACCGCGACTTATTAAATAGTATATATATAATACTTAGGTATAATAAATGGTTCATATTAAAACAAAAATACTACCACAGGGATGACGGAAAAAAACTTTTTTGGAGATTATTGGAAGGTAGAGATATTAATTAGTTTTATTTTATTAAATATGATTTAAGTATTCCTGTTTAAAGATTTTTCTTTAGATATCAGAAATATTTTATTTAAATTAAGATGTTGTTCTTTCATTTTCATTATAAAGATAAGACTCTGAGGTCCACCAGTCACCTACAGAAAAAATACACGCAGAACTGCTACACCGTGTGAAAAACTACAAAAAATAAATTATCAAATCCGAGACTCGACTAAGTATTGGTCTATAATCTTAATTTGTTTATTGTGACAAAAGTGTTTTGTTCGAAAACCTATCACAAATTAATTAATAATAATTATCCGCATTACAACAATACCTAAAACAAAATAATCCTTTGTTACAAATCAAAACATGAAACCGTAACAAATGTGCAATTAAATCAATAAATCCTGTTTCTAATAATGATCTAACCACACTAGCGTGTACGTGAGCTTTCGCGTTTCAATTTACGGCCAGCGTCAGTGCTCGTTGTGCTGCCAGTGTTGCATTGCGTAATAATTATCACCGGTGAAAATACGATACTACGAACGCACCGTACCTACGAGCAGAAGGAACGTGTAAAACTGGACGGCCATTATTCAACATTTACCTACCAAACTGCGGATATGTCGTATCTTTACTGCGAAATATTAATTAGGCAAGCTTACTGTAGTACCATTAATTAATGTAATGCAGTTACTAACGAGTGTTTTCGGAATACATGGGAAAATTTTGTTTATTAATTTTGCGTATTTCGTTGTTAATTATTAAAGCATTGATTATGCAGGTGCAACTGCAAGATTTATTTATGCGCAGCATTACCTACCTTCTGATTATAATGCAAGGAACTTCGTCGACTTATCATTGTAATATTTTGCCTTATTTAATTCGTATTAGAACTTTACACAGCGATGGGGTTGAATGCCATTAAGTACGGGCTGTTGTATATAGCAGCTACTTTGTGTTTCGGATTGATGAGAATTTTTCATTTACATGGGTTATGAGTGTGGGCATGAAGAGTATAACGATAAAGGCAGCAAACTCTGCAAGTTAACATCTTCATCTGCAAGTTAGCACCAGCTGCACACTGCGAGAACAAAAGTTCGTACAGCATTGCCGGACACACAGACTAAACGAGATACAAGCTAAGTACGTGCACTGTATTGAACACTGCACAATCACAACATTTTAGCGCGCAAATGTGCCACACACCATTTTGGTAGAATCTCGTCATAAAAATCAACCCGTTATGAAATTCGAAACTAAGAAAATACCTATCTGTCGATATATGTACATAATATACCTACTTAGCTTTAAGCTATTACCCTAGCAATAACCTACATTTTCGGCCTTGTCAATCAGCTCACAGGTTTTGCCAGACAATTCACAAAAGCGAACCTAACAAAGCCATGAACGGTCAAAGCGCGGTAACTCAACTCTCGATAATATTGTGATATCCAATATAACATAAATGCTTTTAATGGCAGTAGCTTGGCTAAGGTAAATTTAGGAGCGTTCGTAATCGGACACCGGGCGACCTACGCACGGTGTTGCCAGAGCAGAAAACTTGACGCTTTAAACTGTTGCAGTCTTTGAGCATAGCATATACCGATTGAAACTCAAACTCGTGCAGAGAAATTGCTTTTGAAAGATATTTACTAAAGTGTGTTGTAGGAACATGTTTTTCCTGGAAATATCGCAGCTTTTTCTTATGTGAGTAAGTAGGACTTCCATGAGTATCTCGTTTCTTTATGAAACCGTAAGCTGCTCTGCCTCAAAAGACGGGGAGTTTTCTCTTGGCTTGAATACTTGCTTTAAAAAATCTTTCAGGTAGGTAATGTTTTAATTTTAATTAAATCCCGGGTTACATGGTATTACGCTTCATTTTACGCAAGGTGTGATCGGAAGCGCAGGCGCCTCTGTCGTCACTTTTTTTTTAGGTTTTTTGTATGATCCTTTACAAGGCAGTCCCTCAAGCACATTAAAAAAAACTGTTCTTTTAAAGGTAGGAGCTTAGTAATTTACAGTGATGCACATAGTTGCAAGCCAACCCCTAAAATGAATGGATGAACTGATATAAGTAAAATGTTTTTTTTTTTTACAGTATGTAAAGGAAAATTATGTTGCTGCTTCATCAACTTATGAAAAACGACTCCGCTTACATTTTTCCTCTCCACGATCAACCCTAAACGGGGAACAATACTCAGTTATTTTCGTATTAAGCCATTAATTCCTTGACCCAGTGACCGGGGTGACAAAAGAACTAATCAGACCCACGCACTCACTATCATGGTAGCACAGACGCCATCGCACGTCATTCATTAGGGCGGAGCTTACTGGCGTCACAGAGTAACATTATACATGCATTATACGGTGCTCAAATGTCATTGGCTGGCTGTTTTTTTTTTTTAATTAATGTTCTGTTTTTAAGGCTGATTTCAATTTTTTTCGTATGTATTGCCTATTGCTTCTTCCATTTGTGGGTTAGATTTGAAAATTATTGTGAAAAACTGATGGTCCTATAAACAGATAAAAAACCAGCTTTTTTATGGCGTTACGTAAAAATCGTTGAGTACTGCTCTTAAAATTCCGAGATAATTTGCATTCAAAACAAATAAACGAATTTTACTTTTAAACTTTTAAAGCTAAGAAATCTGATATTTATGCTCAAAATGAAAGCGCTGTTTTTAATAATGATAGGTATAAAGTTTCGATGCATATCGCGTATATGGTTTTTACACATAAAACGAAGCAGGAACTGTTACAAACTAATATATTTTGATAAAATAAAATCGTAACACGATCATTTGAAGCTTATTCGTAAAACTTTTTATAGATTTTCCCGGTAAGAGTCTTACCTAAATTTAGTTTTGCAGTGAATTTATTATCAAATAGATATAATACACTTCACTGTTGTTATTTATTAATTTTTATTCATGTAGGTATACCTATTAATTCACCTATCATTTGAGTCAAAGAGCATTTGCTCTTTCAGGTGAAGATTGAATGATTCCACTGAAGTTTCAGAGTCAGTTTGCATATCTGATATGTATGCATAGGTATCTGATACGTACCTACCTAGGAATGTATGTAAGCTATATTTTTGTAAAACACGTTTTAGGAAACTTACACACGATTGTTATTTCTGTTAAAATACACACAACGCCAAATAACACACGCGATAAAATAAAATAGAAAATGTAAACACAAAATCGAATAGCAATGTGTGTAGTCACCAAGAAATTCGAATCCGACGTAAATAAATGTATAACGTCGTTTGTCCGTGTCCAAACGTATCAGGGAAAATGAACTTGGATTAGTTTCAATGTCCAATGTTTATGTAAATATTACAGAATGTCATTAATATCAATGTAGTAAGTATAGAGTAAATTCTCTGTTTTATGTGTTTGATGTATTTATTAATAGCAACAATTAGTATGAGGAATTATATCAGCGTCTTTTTTTGTTTTTTTTTTTTTCGACGTTAAAAATCATCAAATGACCCCTCCCGCTGTGGGTTAGCAGCGGTGAGGGAGTGTCAGACTCTTACTGACTAAAAACCGTCGTGTTCCGTCATAGGCCTTTTATGTACCAGGGCCGCGGTATCTCTTTCGAACAACCCGCAGCATATCAGCGTCTTCAGGGTTATATTTTGCAAGCAAAATGCTCGGTGCGGTCACGACCATATATTTCAGAAACTTCATAAATTAGATTTCTATGGTTACTGTGGGAAATGAATAATCGTGCAGCTTCTGACATTACAAAAAACTTGTAATAAGTCTATTTGAAATAAAACCCATGACTTTGAAGAACTCGTCCTGAGTGAATTTAATTTAGTGTCAATAGTTTTACTAACGTTAATTTTGATAATATCATTGAAATCCATCTAATACAAAAATCATGCAAATAACAACACAGAAGCAAATGTGTATTTGTCCAGCTTATTGTGCACATCAAAATTGCGTAAATGGAGTGGATTTATATAAAAAACTAGCTTCTGCCAGCGGTTTCACCCCCATCCCGTGGGAACTACTACCCGTACCGGGATAAAAAGTAGCCTATAGCCTTCCTCGATAAATGGGCTATCTAACACTGAAAGAAATTTTCAAATCGGACTAGTAATTCCTGAGATTAGCGCGTTCAAACAAACAAACAAACTCTTCAGCTTTATAATATTAGTATAGATATAAAAGAAACTTTAAGGTTTACAAAGTAACAACAAAGATTCCTTTAAAGTTTACACCTTAAATAATAAAACAAAAAGTTGTAATTAATGTTTTCGTAAATGACAGCTAAGCAGTTAGTCAGTAGCTGATTATGCGTGAAACCTGAGCATTCATAAATTGTGGGAAGACACTAATAACTTAATGTTATGTTTTATGGTGTATTGATTACGAAAAATATCAAAATACACGTATGTTTTGTGAAGAATAGGCATACCTTCTAAAATACGTTTGATAAATAAAAAACATGCCATACCTATTTATTACAAAAACAACATCTTTAAGGAAACTGTCAGATAGAAAGCAATGATAAAAAAATTCCGCGAATACTTTTTAACAGTCCAACATTTTTTTTTACTAATTACAAAAATTTCTTTTTATTCCACAAGAAGTGATTTCTTTTTTACAGAATTTTTCTTTTTTGATTTTTTTTTTGTTAGTAAGTTTGTTACAAAATAATTAAATAACAACTTACAACTACAAATTGCAAAAAAATACCCCAATCGCCAAACCGAGCTATTATCAAATTAACCAAATTAACCTACTGTATTCCGTACTCTGTGCAGGGTGAAGCCGAGACGGCACAGACTGCAAACATATCGAGTTCCAGCGACTAGTGAAGCTTATAATTTACCTAATGCCGTGTAAAACGATCGCGGTGCTAATGTACGTGGAAACAAATATGGACGTCACTACAGCGCATGGAAAACAACTATCATATTATTATCATTTAGAATTGTTGGGTATTTGTAGAATAATACGTAATTAAATAAAAATTGGGATTTGAGATTTTATTTTAAGATCTTTGGTCCAGAAAAAAGTCATCAATTTTGAAGTAAAAAAATGCAAATAAACTTCCGTGCTTACAATGGGAAATCAGATCAGTGTTTAGCTGCACTGGTCTAAAATTATTTTAATCATTAATTGATTCATTTTTAATCACATGAGTGGGTACTTCGGGAGCTACACTTCTAGTTATAATTCTTGATATTGAGATTACAAATTTTGGAAGCATAATAAAAACCCCCAGAAGCCCCGTGGATTTCCCCTGGCTCTGCAACAATGTCATTCAATTGCAGTCATCATCCTCCGAGCCTTTTTCCCAACTATGTTGGGGTCGGCTTCCAGTCTCACCGGATTCAGCTGAGTACCAGTGCTTTACAAGAAGCGACTGCCTATCTGACCTCCTCAACCCAGTTACCCGGGCAACCCGATACCCCAATGTCATTCAATTGCAGTAAGATCCTTATAATACTATAGGTTTAGAACTCTGCTTCATTTCTGAACCCATCAATTTTATTTGTAGCCCATAATAACCAGACGTAAATAGGTATCTAATCAGCCCTTACAGCATTCGTCTACCTCATTAGTAATTACAAGATTTTTGCTCTCATTGCAAACAAATGATACCTCGGTATCAAATGAACAGGCTACACTGGGTAATTCTATCTAATTACAGCGGCTAGGATCTTGGATAAATAGATTCATGATATTAAATACAGTCCATACCTTCTATGAGCGGAAGTACTTGAATCTTACATCTCTTTCCCAGTTCCATAGTTTGCTTCAAAAATAATACCTATTATTCTATTATGACCATCGATCGTCCCAAAGCAGTAACTCTTAGCTCCTCCCATTGACCGTTACTTTCATAAAACACGGCTCCTAACTTCCTAGCTACAACCTTCATAATGGTACCATAAGATTTCAATGTAACTCCTTATGACTAGGTGACAGGTTTCATGTTCTGGGAGTCCCCGGATAACGAAATACCGCTGATAATGATTTGTCTCCAATTTAATAACTGTAACAGAAACTCTTTTATAGCTGTAATGTCGCTTGTCTTGTAATTTCAGTCATCATTGAGGCTGCTTCTAGGACTATGCTTGCTTATGTTTGTAATCAACGGCCAACTTGCTGATAGTAGCAGCCAATCAATGGAGTCTCGTTAGTAATAAATAATTTCAGGAACTCAAAATCTTATCCCTGCCCTGCCTTTACATATTTGAAGTTTGTAAGTTCGTGCCAATGTATCCAGAATTATTTTCTAAAAGACAGGATATACAAACAAAAATGTCTGTAAGGCATAAAAATAGACTGAATTTACCAACGTCACGTCTAAAAATGCACTCTGATAGTACTTTTGTCATGTCCATAAAAATATATAACAAACTACCGAAAAAAAATAAAAAAAAATACAATTTTTATCAATAAACTAAAGGAACACCTTATAAGCAAATATTATTATAGTATAAACGAATATCTTAATGATAAATAAAATTTCTTTAAAATAACCTACTATTACACATTTAAATACGGAAAAATAATATATATAAAAAAACTCCAAATTACTAACTACTTACTTTAATACATTAAATAAAACATATTAAACATGCATTAGACACTCAGTGCGCTTCCTCCTCTCTCCTACTATTGTATAGTGTTGACCGCTCGTCATTTTCTCATCGCTTAGGTACCGTTCTCACAACTTATAATAAATAAGTTAGCCTCTTCCTTCAGCTACACTACAAAGTATAACTATCACATATATCTTAAGTTTCTAAAACAGTGTGACAAACACACAATTTGTAAGGATCACCGCTACATTCGCAGTAATATGATCCGCGTGTTCTTATACCGATAGGCCCCCACTACGGTTTCACACACTTGCTATACACTTCAGCTTTGAACGGGAATAGAACGAGAACGTACGTCTAAAATTGGTCATCTAAGTATGCGTAAGCACTGAGCACTGCCCTTTAAATAGGATTAAGCATTTGGAGAATTTATTGGTGCTTGGTGTCAAAATTGCGAAACTGAACAACATTTTTGTTGAATGTTACAGGATATTTTCGCAGACAAACACAACTTTTGGAATTTCTGACCAAAAATATTAGTATAGGTCCTCTGTTCTCAAAAGGTTCAACATAGTGTTTCCCATGCGACCGCCTTATGTTACGAGTCATACGATGTAAACATTCCCCACGCCTCACCCGACAACAATGAAACCAGTCGTAAATGAGTTTCAATTTCAGAACGTCGCTGAATTGCCTAAGACGTAATTTTTCATTAAACACTCCCGTGACGTTCTAACGTTACACGATTTATATTCCACACTCATTCGATACATCGTCAATCGTCTTACTCGCATGCACCGAATAGTTTCCCACAGCGGCTCAAAATAAAACCCTATCATCGAATAGAAAACACAAAGCGCGAACACGAACGCGCCCTGAACAAAAGCAGCGGCGTAATATTACGTCTCCGATATCCGTAGATCGATTATGTTTCACATGTTTCTCATTATAACGTCTGGGTACGAAACAAAGAGAGTATCGGGTTGCCGTGCAATGCTCTTCTGGCAACCGGAGAGTATGGCACCCGACTGTTTTGGTCATGCGAGAACGGAACGCCACACTTTCGGGGAAAACTCGTTTTAGCTGGCAACACCGAGCGTAGCTAGCGCGAGCCGCGCATTCTGAACGCTCCTTTGTAAAATAATGCTTCTGTATACAGAGTTCTAATTGTGACATAATTTGTTTAATTACTTTTAGGAATAGTTTAGAATTTCTCACTAACTTGTAGTTTTCAACAATAAATAGCGATTCACGTATCACTCATGTCTCGTTCTCGCGATAATTTTTCAATATTTATTTATAAGTATAAGAATAATATTTTAGACATACCTTATTATCGGTCAGCAACTAAAACAAAATAAAAAAAATGGTGAATATAACACAAAGATACACCAACAAAAAAGAATGGCACATATAGATAGCTTAATCAACCACCAATGATGGGATCTTGTTTTTGATGAGCTGCTATAGTCATAAAACGCTTTACCCCCTTTACCGAATTTTTGTGCAGTTGACAGCTGTCAATTTTCAAGGGAAAATTACTACAAGAGAAAAATACTGATTGACAGAAACTGTCAACTGCACTAAGAAACGTTCGGACTGTAGTATAGTAATTTTCGGGTGACAATACAACATGCAAACTGCAAGGACATAATGTACTCGTAAACGGTGTTGCCAATTACCAAAAATAAGAAGTACACATATAAACCATAGGTATAATTCAACAAAAAGAAGCATGCATTGATTTGATACAAGATACGTTTTTTATAACAAATATTGTTTACAAGGTTACCCTCTAGACTTGTAAACATGAAGATAAATATAGAAATATTTTCTTCGTTATAATATTTATCTTTTCTCGTATTTCATTTCATATGTCCATTATGATGCTAGTGATCACGGTATCGATTTAAGCCTATGTAAGATAAAAAGTTATAGAAAACATGCATGGTTGTTTTCGCACAGCATCAGTTCAAAAAATGCATATAATCATCGGCAAGGATATTAAGCCCTGACCTTCACCTGCGCAGAAGTGATTTATTGGTTTATTGCCTTAAGTGTACAGTGCGCAAAGCGATCCCAACTCTTCCGCCGAGAGCTCATTATCCGTGCCGATAACTATACGCAGTTGGCTATGGTTATACCTATCTTAGTACATTTGTTTTGCGCCGCATGGGGTGAAATATCGCTTGAAATAGTGCATGACGTCTTGGGACTTATTTACAAAATTCGCAATTAGATATCTGAAGGAGTGCGATTCGCAGTACCTATGAGTTTTATTTTATCATCGTCCTATTTGTTATCTTATGAGTAAGCATTTACTTTCTTATTCCCAGTTCACATAATATAGAAGAAATAAGCATAATGCTAGCCCATTGCGAATTAGCGACTTCAGTTTTTAAAGTCCAGTTTTTTAGGGTTCCGTGCCCAAAGAGTAAAACGGGACCCTATTATTTTCCGTCCGTCCGTCTGTCGCCAGGCTGTATCTCATGAACCGTGATAGTTAGAGAGTTGAAATCTTCACAGATGATGTATTTCTATTGCCGCTATAACAACAAATACTGAAAACTATAATAAAATAAATATTTTGGGGGCCTCCCATACAACAAACGTGATTTTTTTGCTCATTTTTGCTCGATATCGATAACGGCAACAGCTAGATGCTTGAAATATTCACAGAATATGGAATTTATTATAATTATGGAACGTTTTATAAATAATAGTACGGAACCCTTCGTGCGCGAGTCCGAATCGCACTTGGCCAGTTTTTCTTCAAGATGATTTTCTTTACTCTTAGTATGTAGCATGGAGCTCTTGGAAAAGATCTGGGTTTTAAAAGCCAAAATAATACTCGCCAAAAAGGCCACGAGTGAAAACATTTCTGATCTTTCACGCTAGCGGATTTTCTGCTTCGACGTCGCCCTCACGGCATCGCTCTATTCGTACCCGACGGTCTTTTCAACTTTTCAACAAACAATTGGCTAAAGTAACTGCCCTTGCCAAATATGACGTTTAAAACCGCAGTACAGATTATGTGCGCTCAGAAAAATCTGCTGATGTGAAAGTGCTATACAGGCGCCATACTCGGAGTTCTCGAATTCTTGACAGACACTGATTATTATGAAGTAATTGTAATCACTAAATCGATGCAGAATAAATCACATATTTCGTTCTACATTTCATTTTTGCTGCTAAGTATGTAACAAAAATATTGGTGTCAAACCACTTAGTAACACAAAATTGAGTTCATATCAAGAATTCAGTTCTGAGTAAAATGCTTTAACAGTCACAATTTATTTTAAAGTGAAAGTAAGCAATATTTAACTATGAAGAAAAAGCTGCTTGCTAGACAAAAAACCTGCGGGCTTGTGCGTTTCTATTAGCCGGATCTACACTATGTTTTCATTATTTATCTTCAAAAAAGACCATTGCGAAGTTACGGGTTAGAAATAAGCACTGCAAGTGTTTTGGGGGGCCTGATTAGTAACTGAAGATTCTAGATGAATCCACCACCAATTGAAAATGTTTCCAAATAGACCTAACCACACAGGGCTAAGGCCATCAAATGAAGCTATAAGGGCGTTTGTCATACGGCTGCCGTGGAAATGTATGTGAAAGTTAACGGGACGGTCGCCGTGCCAAATGAAAGCTCTCTATGTAGCTCATACATTATACTACTTCAGGCACGGCAGCCGTGCCGTAGCTGTATACACATGCAAAGGGCCTAAGGGTTAAAAGAAAAAAGTACGTCAATGGATTTAATTTTCATATTTCTGTACCCAGAGTTGCCAGATGAAGCGAAGCGAACATGTGTAATGACGTAAGCAACGAGCCTCAGAGCGCGCGAATAATGTACGTTTATAATATCCGCGATGATTTCACTCATTACGACTCACTACTCAAGGGCGAGGTGTGCCCATTCGTTTCTGAATGTCTGTCTGTTTGTGGGCGTGGATTTTAAAAATAGAACTGTGAATAAAACCTTCTATAAAACTTTGGATATTCGTTTGATTTGTTTAAAATTCTTTGCCTACTATACTTTCTACTAGGTATACAGCACAGTTGGTCTAGTGGTCGCAAAGCGCGGCTTCTGTGCAATGGGTAGCACTGTTGCCTGTAGTAACTGTTAAGATAATCTGTGGCAGTACTACCAAATGTCCTCTTCCTTAGCTCCGTGGGGGTCAAGTACGCGAGCCCTAAGAAGAAGTTCAAGTGGTTAGGACCTGAAATGCAGGTGCTTTAAGCAATATGCCAATAGGCTACCACGACTAAGTGACACACATACTATAAGATATAGTATAAAACTACAGGAGTGTGTGTCATCAATTCTTAGTACTTAAACGCCCTAAGGTACCTGACATCTCAACTTGTTGTAAGCTAAAATGCCATCAGTAAGTGAGCTTAGCATTTCGCACGGGTATCAAGCACATACATAACTAGCTATTTTCTTTGTCACACAATACCTGAGGCGAAATTAAACGGTGTATTTATGTTATGTTTATATTGTCACCCGATACGTTTGACGAATATCACACAGTTATTGAGAAATTATGCACACGATGCGAGATGGAACCGAAGATTAGTGTTGTGTTAAATGGCAATAAATCGAACGCGCTCGCGCTAAAACTTTTTATTTGTTGCGAAAGTGGGGTGACCATTGTCAACAACTAGGACAAAATTGGAAGATTTGTTGTATTTTTTTTTGTAATTTCACACGCAAATAGAATTCGAAATATGGATTAAAGAAATGAATATTTAAATATTATTTAACAAAAGAAATTGTATGTCGTGTACCTACTTATAACAAATTTTGCATCCCTACGTACTTATTTACGGCCTGCGTAGTCAAATAATCTATTAACACAATACATATATAGTTCTTTATTGTATTGAGCAGCAAGGATTCTTCACCCTTCAACACGTCAAGTTTGTGTGATTTGCATTTGGAACCACTGACTCAAGTGCTGGAGGGTGTGAAATCATCACTTGCGAAATATTACTTGATTTAATTAAAATATGTTCAATATACCGGGATATTTCACAATTTTCATGTGAATTATGTAAATGGAATATTACTAGTAGGTACTTACTAGATATTTCAGTCTAACATAATCTGCTAAACTTCAAAGTGTACGTGCGTGGGCGTGATTTTGGCTTCAAACTTAATTAGAATGTAATACATCCCCGTCAGGCAACGTCCACTATTGAACATAATATGCCTGCCTCATCGTTCGTTCAACAAGGGGTCTGGCAGACTGCATTAATCACTGCATATTACACGAACATATCGTGATACACGAGCGGATTTAGGGTTTGGGATATTACATTGCTATATCAAGTATTGGAAATGATAATGATGGCTACCGTTAGCTACACAATATGTATTATAATGTGTATTATGTAGTTGATATACATATAATAATGTTCGTTCTATATGTACCTAAACCTAGTATCTAGTAGTAGGTGTGTTTTACACCATTATCGCTAGATGCAAGATTGGACACAAAAAAGTCGCTTATTCCTAGAAAAAATATCCAAAGAAGCAAATGACTCATAAATATGTAGAATACAAAAAAAAAGTAAAAGGGGAATTCCAATCTTTAATTTCATATTTGGCAAAGGATTTCAACAAACATTCTTGACGGCCGAGAAAAAAGCGGTCAGTCCTCGGTGTCTGATTACAAGATATTACTGCGATGCGATGGTATTAAGTGGCGGCGTTGGGTTTCATCTTACAATATGACAACATGGCCATCGTCACTGTATTTTTAAGTGGCCGAAAAAAACTTAAACGTTCGGACGAATGTTTTTTTTTTATATATTTAATGTGGATTCGAGATATGATGAAAGTGCTGGTGATCCAAGATCTCCGATAGCTTTTGTGTCCTTTTTTCGTTTTTTTTTTAAAGGGGACAAGCTAACGCTTGATCTGGCCGTCGGCACGTGATCATCGCGTATAAAGGCTTTGTTTGTCAGTATAGCTATATTTTAAGATGTTTCGAAAAGTATAGTTCCTCTGGGATGCAGGCGCAGCCGCAGTGAAACATCTAGTCGACTGTAAAGCAGTTTATAAGTGGACATGTATCATATTTGTATCGCATGGATATTTCTATCCTAAGTTAAAACTTATCTCCACATTTACCTTCAACATTTAACTATGACGTCTTTCCTTTGTGAATAGCCGTCAAAATGAACCCTTTTATGTAGCCCTCATCCGATGTCTAGCCGCTAGGTATTAGTCGAAACTGACATCCAATACAACCGATAGCATACACACATCATAGATTGTAGATGTAAAAAGTAGTAAAGCCAGACGGTTCGTGTTTCACGAAAATTAACGTCAGCCTGACGGGCCGGGCCTGTGACGCAAAATGGAGTCAAATGACGCCAGGGCCGGTTTAGCTGAGACGAGCATTAATTATACGGGATCATGTTCAACAACTGCGCTTAGGGTTCCGCTCACGCACTGTTTTGTGCCGCAGAACTGGATTTACAGGATTTTCAATGCTGGGAAGTGCCTGATTGAATGTTTTCTTGTGTCTGTTTGTTTGTGGGTTCAATTCTGAACACTTGAAGGGACATATTTTTACATGTTATGTTAGTTCAAAATGTTTCTTATCAGAGCTTCGATACCCCGTTTCTTTTTGAAACTTAGAAGAGAAATAAAGGGACCCTGAAGGTGATAACAAGCTAAAAGTTTTACCGAGACGCATTTAGAAGTAAGTATTCTTATGACGCTGTTGAATCCGCAAGAAAACTTGTACGTCTGTTGAAGTGCACATCAAAAGCCTTGCCCAATGGTTAAAAGCGGTCATTAATTTATAACAACTGAAATAAACAAACTGTGATGAAACTGACGATTTCATTTTCGCAATATTCAAAAAAGTGTTATTGTTATTTTTCGCATAGCAGAGCGCCGAAGGCAGCGGAGGCACACAGCGTCTCATTTTACACTAAAATTAACGACGATACCGAGCGTCGGGTGTCGAGTCGAGAACTTACAATAATTAAAACGAGCGATTGAAACCTTCGCCGATGTTCTCAAATTATATAATTAAAAATATTTTAATTATACCTCATCGATATCATAATAATATTTCGTTTTAATTTTGTGAAACTTAATAGTTATTGAAAAATGTTTACGACCCTGCCGTGGAAAATATTTTGCTTTTCAGTTAACATTTTTGTACCGTTTTTAATGGCGCTTTGGAAAAATACGGGTATTTGTTTCGTTTTTTTTTTACTTGCTATCGCGTTTCAAATTAGTCCTTCGGGTTAGAGGAAGAGGAAAAAACATGTTTAGATAAGTTAAAACTACTTACCGCCGATTAAGACAAGGTATTTTTAATCAACTTTAGTATAAAGATCTTAAGATTCTGCGACCAATATGTGCTTACTAAAAAATCCTTATTTAGATTTTTTTCAAAGTACCATTTTCACGCGGCACTCACACGAAAATATTTTCCCACAAATCATAAAACCCGTTTACTCGAAACTATGACGGTGTCAAAAAACACAAGTTTAGAGCATTTAAAGAATGTGCAATGTGAACGTCACTAATGTACAGTAGTGTCCGGTCAAGTAGTAATGTGAGGAGCGACTGTAAGCCGACACTGGACTAAAAGCGACCCGTCCGAATTTACTAGACACATCATTCAACAGTATTAAGTTACATATTTCTATGTAAAGGGTGTTGAATTGTATTGGCATTATGTTTAAAAAAAACTTGTTAGGTATTCGAAATATTCATGACAGAAACAATTATTTTAGGTACCTACATAAAAAAAAAAACTTAAATAAATATATTCGAAACTCAACGTTCATTAATTTATTCATACTAAAAGATTATAATACGTACTTAAAATCTCGTAAAACAAATAAATATTAAATGTTTTGAGAATTTTCACATCGAATCCGACGAACTCAAATATCTGTGTAACTTAATATGGCGCAGTTTTTATGTGCCCGATGTAAAGTAAACATCTATAAGAGCGTTTTACATGCTTTATTTATACTACAAATGGTGATTTATTAGTTTTGACTCCGTAAAACTTGTAATGGGAGTCTCGTGAACTGTGAAATCATGGTCACCCTAAACTTGAAGTTTAGAAAGAAGGGTTTATTTTTGTTCGATGTTTAAAGAATTGCATAATGCTTCATAATAGTTATTACCAAGTAATGTATTAGTCGTATAAGTATTTATTCTTAAAAAAAATAAAAGATTGTAGAATAAATTGGGTCCTATATGTAGCAATTTTAAGATTAGGTATTGCAAATGCATTGGCTATATGTATAGTGTTGGCAATTATTACTGTTCTATTTTCAAAAGTTAAAAAAAATCATTTTTCATAATTCGAACCACGGACTACTACGTCCACAGAATACATCACAAATGATAAAACAGATAAGACCAACATTCAGAAATCCAAGCTCTGAGCTAGATTTATCGGACTTTACCCCTCCAAAGTTACCTAGTGCTGTCGTTTTAAGGGACTCTGTGCTTTATTGCAAGGAGTTAAGGTATGTGGTAAGTGCTTGGGGTCTGGAGCTGATGGTGGACGAACACTTGATACGCGCACGCACGCCTCCCGTGCGAGGTGGTGTTTATTCACCCCCTTTTCACAAAGATTATAAATATCAAACAGATATGGTGTTACTTTGTTTTGGGTAAACGATTACTTGCTTGTGTGGTTTTATTGATTGTTTTGAGCTGTTTTTGTATTTTTTTCCAAATGACGATTAGTGAATCAAGTTTAATTGAATCGCATTGTCTTAAGTTTTTAACTGTATGATAGGTCACCTCGCAGACGACTAGCAGAAGGCGCCTGTTTTCTAGATGAAGATAATTGACAAAAAAAAATGATACCTATATTTTTGGTGCACAGGTACTATACTACAATTATGGACCAAAAGAAATGCGTTAACTGACAAAGTCAGTAGAGTGGCCCACCAACATAAACGCAGCAATGCAAACATGTTTTGTATTTCAAATGAAAACGTGTTATTTAAATAAAGTCTGAGTATTTTTAATAATTATCTCAAAGTAAGTACCGCAACAACAAAACTGGGTCTCACTGGACTATTCAAAACCCCTTAAACACTTTTTAATCCCCACACATTACACAAAGAAATCTATTCTATGAGAGATGCACTCTGCACCATGCCAGTTCCACAGTTTGACGTTGGTACGTACAGCACCTGCATCATGAAGACTACTATGATTATACTAATACTAATATAACTACTTAAAAACCCCAAAAAATAGAAAAGACGTTGCCTATTCATTAGCAATTAAGAAACTGGAAATAATAGGTCAAACAACCACTTTAAAACCTCATTTCCAACACACACACCCTTCTGTCACGTCGGTATTCTATGAGAGATGTACACTGCGGAGCATCGCATTCGGTGTCGATTTCAGCGAGCTATCGCGTGTCGCCATCACACCCGTGTTGACTTTCCATGTTCAGCGTTACTTTATATTGTTGTAATTATTGCATTATCTTAGTTTACGTCATAGGTGAGGTCTTGTTTTTACCTGACTGCCAAGAAGGGGTGTAATTGCATTGTTGAAGGGGTGATCTTTGATTCGGTCTTAGGTACGTAAAGGGGAAAACTCAATTCTGCGTTAAGTACGTTTAGTTTTTAAAAGGCTGATTAAATTATCGGCAAAGCAAAGACCTCCCCCAAGGTTCGTCACTTTGTGCGGTTTTCAGCGACCTGTATCCACTGCTTTCGGCCTTAGACTGTCCCTTGGCTTAAACAATCTATCCAAACAATAAAAATCTTAATTGAATTGTCTTGATGCGGACGAATATTTTGATACTTACTTAGTTTTAATATTTCCCTATCATAAATTGTATTCTTAATGTAAATACATTGAATTGTTGAATGGGATTGAAATGAATCTAAGAAGTGCTTTGTCGTTAACAGTTAAATAGAGTTACCAGAAGTCAGTTTCGGAAGAAAACTCTCCGCTTGGTAAATGATTTCGGATAACCTAAAAAGGTAAGATCCATTGCTGCATTATGATACCTATAAAGACTAGGTTCTGAAGTAAATAAATATCTGATTAGAAAACATTTTGAATAATCATCTCAACCTTCAAGAACGACACGAGTAAAATCATGCTGTGCATACATTTTAACTGTAACACAGTACCCAAGTACCCAACGAGGTTTATAGGTGGCCTACAATCATTGTCTTTGTACTACGGAGCTAATGCATCATCAAAAACACTTCCTTGACCGTGCCACGCCTGACCTCTCGGTCCAAACGACCACTACATCAAACGACACGTTACTAAATGCACATGCGATACATAAATAAGATGCAACACATACTAGAACATTTAACTATCAACCTTATACACAAAGAGATAAGGTGTCAAATAAAAAGTCTGTTACCCCCGACCTTGGCCCAATAAAGTGCGTATGCGCATTTGTTGCAAGTGCAATATTTATGATCTGACGTTTCGTAAGCGTTTTGCGGAAAAGATTCTAGGGCATCGTGTCATGACTGCGTGTCCGATTAAATAATTCATTTGTTTAATCTTCGTTTAGACATTGTTTTATTTTGAGGGCTCAATTACATTCGCTTGTGTGATATTATGATTCAAATCTGAGACAGAGGGGCTGTCATACCTGTCTTTGATACTTGTCAACAAGAGTAGGCATATATCAGTCATGCGGCATCAATACAAGCCAAGATTATGCCACCTGGATATTTACATCATTACTTTGAACAATGTAGGAGTAGAGTGCAGATCACAGTTTAGATATACGCTTACTCTTGATACGCCGACTTAAATATGTTGCTTACCGACTCCGAGTAGTAGTAAAATGGAACATTAGTTAATCAGTAATCGACATTTACTCTCAATTAGATGGTTTTAAAACAAAGATTTGTTTACCAGATTATTACCAAACAAATATGACTTTTTGAAATTATTGCAATCCTACTATGAACACTAATCAATATTCCGAAATATTTTCTTTCATCGCCTCAAACTTTCAGCAATTTGAGGTGTACTCTCTGTGATTTTCTGCCACTGCGGCTGCGCTTCATGTTGGGTTCTAATTAGATAATTTTAAGAAAACATAATCTGTTTGCCAATTCATATAATTCTGATTGCATTGAGAACTTTTGGGCCTATCACTGTAACAGAGTATCAAGCTTTCATTGTCCTCCTACCCGTGCTTCGCGTGTTTCCCTCAGTTTTCCACAGGCATTTCCGTCAATTTACAATCGCATCCATTACAGTATGACATGACACGGTCGATTGGAGTTCGACGTACGATATAATGTAATAGCAATGCATTTTGCATTTGCATTTAGATAGAAAACAGGATTCGATATCTGTGGCGTTTGAATGAAATGTTTTAAATCACGATATACTTACATATTTGTGTGTAAAAATGACACGATGCCGAAATGCTTTTGGAAAACAATAAAAAGTTGAACGATGTTGGTGTTGGTATTTGAGAAAAACAGTTACATGTCTTACGTTACGTTTTCCTGGATATACTTATTCCTACTCTATATGACAAGAGGCCTATCCCCTTCAGTGGAACAATGAAAAGGCCGAATATGATGACACCTTACGCATACACCAACCTCATTTTCCGAGTTATGTTCAATCTTCTTTAGTTTCATTGGGTTCTCCGTCCCAAGATTTAGAGCCTAAATAGAGATAAATAGAGGTAGAGAAATAGAGTGTCATTATCCTGTGGAGAACTTTATTCTGGTGAATTTGTGGCTGTCGCTAGGTGGGTGTCAAACTGTCAGGCCTACCCCAACTTATTGTCATAACTCCGGGTGCTACAACTCATGAGTACATAATGAAACGTGTTATAAGCTCTTCACTAGGTGGATGGGTTTACTACATTACTTATACCTATTTGGATTGTTCTTAAGCAGATTTCTTTATTCTTTATTGCACACATAAATACATAATGTTTTCAGTGTGTCAAATACACACTGAAAACAGAGAGATAATGTAGGTACAATGGCGAGCTTAACCCTGTGTTGGGTTCGATTTCGAGATTTTGACATAATTTTAGTGTATTTTTCTTAATACGATAATGCTCTAACATTTCTAAAGCTTGTTACTCTTTTGAAAACATTGTAAAGTTATTTAGAGTTATTCATATTCCATTTGTTTTTTGTTCGATAAATATTACAAGGCTGAGCAGGTACTTGTTCACCTAACAATGTGTGTACCTTGATTCATATCCATAAGTGAAATGCATTTCGCTATTTATGACTCCGTAATAACGGGTTGAGAGCACTTACTACTTATCAGATCGTTATATTCAGTTTATTGCTACCGTTCAATGATTTTATGCTGCAGGCCTATCATTTGGTGTTCATCTAATTTACGACTATTGGGAAACTTACACAGTGTTAAACTACATCAATAATAATTTTGTATTCTGTTACCCAGACTACACAAATATAATGCGCAAATGTTGCCTCTTCTATTTTAAACAGTGCAATAAAAAAACTAAAAATAAAAAAATATACCTTTGTAAGTAGGACGGGGAGGCGACTAATGCAATAAATTAAATCGACCTCAAAATTTTGAAACAAATCGTCGCGTGTGTCCTATGACGTCACCGACGCGTGGACACCGCCAATGGGGTTATTGACATGTCAAACTATTTCCGTGGCGCCAAAATAAAAGCGCGCGAATCCACGGAGGCGGCGACCATCGGCGACAATATCGCGCACAGGCGACGCTACCATACGTCCACAATTACGATAAACAGATGAAAACAATAAATTGAAGCGTCGGCTTGTGGCCTGGGACGGTCTCGAGTTACGTTTTGAGCAAAGGAACGTCTAAAATTACCCCGCACGCACACACGTACCGTGCTGTCAGTCGGTACACACCAACACAGCAGCGCCGCCTATATCTATTATCAAAACATCCAGCGACTCTGGTTACAGCGATCCGAGCGCGCTTCGGATATCGCGTTACACACTTTAATGGCTGGAAAAGGCCTCGAAAACGTGATATTACACGCGTTTTATTGTGTATCGCAAAATGTAATTAATATCGAAATATAACACCGAATAATTTATTCAGCGTAACCCCGGCTCTCGAACCTTTGTGGAGGTCCCCTCGTAGATCAAGATGAATAAATATCGAATTTAAAAATACGATTCGGTCGTCTCCTATTACGAGACCGGCTGAAACAGGCCGCTTGCCAATAAGACGAAACCGTAACACGATGATGGTTTTCCAACGGAAACCCACGTCAATGTCGGCAAAAATATTTTGTAACTGTACCTTACCTTGATTTCTTCTTCATTTTCTTTTTTCACTTGCGCCCTTGGTGGAGAAGTGGGATTAGCGGGTGTTTTATTGTCCATCTTAGATATACAAAGTCACTATGTTCAATATTTAATGATAATAACACGAGAAAATATTTACAGAAATTTTCAAAAGTTTTTCTTGTCCAACTTTAGCGTTCGCGTAAACATTATTTGGTACGCGTAGCGGCGTGAAGATAACGATACGTGCGCTTCGCGCGGCGTTCGCAGCGCGACTGAAGTGGGCCGTGATTGGTTGGCATGGAGAGCGCCGTGAAAAAAGCTCGTTTTCCCGCGAACTGCCGGACCTAGGGCGGAGCTTACGGACATACGCATGGGCGGTTAACTTTGGTCCACTTTCAAGCTACATGTAAAGCTACCCCTCTCTTGTGTTAATTATATTGTTATGTTCCGTAATAAACATGGCTTTGATGGAGAAATTCCGCGAAGAGATTAGCAATTTTATTATCTTTGAAATTATAAGTCTAGAAAATTAATTGCCCACAGAATGGCTCTCTGAAGAATTGTTTTTTTTTTCAAAACATTATTTTATTTTGTGTAGCGAAATAACAATCGGTTCTTAAAGTAGATATCTATAAAGCGATTGTTAAGATTTTATTTGAGTTTTGATATTGGATTTGGATAATGTTTTACGCGTACCTATACATGTATCAACTATACTTAAGCGACAGTAGCGCAAGTAGGTACCTATCTAAAACTTAAGATACCTACTTGCATCATAGATGGCCGTGTAAAATCTCGCTTCATGACGTCTGGTATGATTAGACCGTCTCGTGTTCGATTCCCAGGCTAGCAAAACACGCCTGCCGGGACTGCGGGACTGCTCGAAAGAGTTACCGCGGAACTGGTACATAAAGGGCTCAAGAAGGAACATGTACACAAAAAAGAAAAAACACAGTAATGGATAAAGATTTCAAATTGGGTTTTTGTGTGACATAGAAAAGTTGAGTTTACTGAGTTTAAACTTTTCGGTAATGGTACTTAAATTATCTGAAGTAGCATTCCATCTTACATATTTATGCCCATACTCAACGAAATATTGTTTGTCATCACCATTCCGTTGGACATTATATCAATTCGAATCGTCTTCACACCATACCTACTTAAGCTTTCTCTCTTTAGTGGCATGAGTAGATAAATCTTAGTTAACTACTCATGTGGTATTGCTGTAAGTTATAATTAAATCCTTTTAACTACAAGTTGTGTCTGTACCTACACAACTACAAAAGTTGTGTTTGCTTAGATTCACAAGCATCGTCAGGGGCGTAGCTACCGCCGTATCTGCCGTAGCAATTATACGGGGCCCCCGGGCCACGGGGGCCCCAAAAGTGTGTAAGGAAAAAAACCCCGGGTCTCATGCGGCCCGCGGATGTCTTACTTGCGGCCCGTGAACGTTTTGTAAATAAATACATAAATATATAGAAAATACTAGCTTTTGCCCGCGACTTCGTTCGCGTGGAATAGTGACTTCCTCCAGATTTTTGGTTTGACCAATAGATGGCGCTGTATGTCCGGAATAAATTTTATTTTTTATTTTTATTTTTTGTAATAAAAACTATCCTATGTCCTTTCTCAAGTTTCAAACTATGTCTGTACCAAATTTCACACAAATCGGTTCAGTAGTTTAGGCGTGAAGAAAAGACAGACAGACAGACAGAAAGACAGACAGACAGACAGACAGAGTTACTTTCGCATTTATAATATTAAGTTTGGATAAACGAAAAGGTTGTGTATTTGTACTTTTTCAGTGCACTACACGCAAGTTCTGAACTAATTTGACGAATTTTTCTCCGTTTTCATGCTATGTCCTATCCCCAGGTAATATACTGGGCTATTTATTCGGCTACAGGAAGGAAGTTGTTTTCACGGGGCTAGTTAGTTAACTAAATGCTCGATGTTTTCATCTAACAAAAATTCGCTTCGCTCGCGCCTTACATTTAGGTACTTTCTGTTCTTTTTCTTTATTCAGGCCTTGAACAACTCAACAAAAAATTTCGCGCTCGCTTCGCTCGCGTTAAACTACATTTCATTATTTATTTTGTTGAATGCGTACGTAAGAGATAGGTATCTACGCGCCCAAAACTAGTGAAATTGCCAAAAAAATCGCGCTCGCTCCGCTCGCGCTAAAAGCTGAAACATTCTTGCTTAGAATTAAAACAATCTTTTGATTTCAACTGTTTAGCTATCACGGTTCACGATACAGCCTGGTGACAGACGGACGGCGAGGTCCTGTTTTACCGTTTGGGTACGGCACCGTAAGAAATCGCTTATCAGTAAAGTTTATGAAAAAATTTTCTTTTCCATTTTTTCATTTTTTTTTTTCATTTTCAATTCATTTTTTTTTCCAAAGCCAGGGACCCCTTGGTCGCATTTGCAACAAACCCCGGTCTTACTTAATCCAGTTGTTTTATCATCATCATAGCAATCGATAGACGTCCGCTGCTATTAATAGAACCCCAAAAACCAATCTACCCGCCTTCAGTTTATTTTACCACCTTGTGGCCCTTGTCTGACAAAAGGTTGCCGACCGCTGATTTACGCGCTTTATATATACGGCTATCAGACCTCTCAATATTGTCCATAGAGGCAGAAACTTTAGAAAAACTAAAATCATCAACAGCCATAAATTATTTAATAAATCAGTTTGCCGAAAAAAGGCAAGGAAAAATCTTTACCCCCATATAAGGGCCTCCAAACAATTATTTTCTACGGGGCCCCGACAAGGCACGCTACGCCACTGAGCATCGTCAGCAGTAGACATAACTCGAGCAGCAAGCCAATGGTCAATAGCTACCTACCTATAGTATTTACCTGCCTACGTCCTGCGATTATTCTGTAAGAGTCAAAGTAAATAATATATAACTAAACGTAAATAAGGTCTCAGTTCCTATTTCTATTCAAGATTAAAGGTACCGTTCAGCCTGCCAACCAAATCCGGGCTAATACTTATGTAAAGACTAGCTTCTGCCAGCGGTTTCACCCGCATCCCGTGGGAACCTCGGCACGGACCCGGATAAAAAGTAGCCTATAGCCTTCCTCGATAAATGGGCTATCTAACACTGAAAGAATTTTTCAAATCGGACCAGTAGTTCCTGAGATTAGCGCGTTCAAACAAACAAACAAACTCTTTAGCTTTATAATATTAGTACCTATAGATTGCGACAACACCCAGGAGTCCAACCTGGGACACCGTGCGTTGTGCTTGCGGCCTGGAAAATGAAAGGTAGTGAAAAACCTTGATCAAGTCATGTTCCTCCTGGAACACAAAATGGTCCAGGGCAGAAGCACTATGGTTACCTAAGTGGTAACTCATCTCGGTAAGTCTGAACTTAGCTTGGCTAAGAAAATAAAAGATTTTGAACGTTTATTTACGCGTAGCAAAGTAGCAACATCAAGGGTCATCAAGACACATCGAACGTGGTATTAATAGACTAATTTAGTTTCAGCTGTGAGAAGGAATAATTTGGGCAACAGTGTCTAACAGCTAACTTAACTTACTTACTCAATCAAAAAGGCACGTGCACCAATAATTTTAGGAAAATATTCTTCCGTGTAGCAGTAACAAATAAAAAAAGCTTATAAAGTTTAAACTCGTTAACATAATTTTCGACTTACATTTTGTCCCTTATCTTGGGGAAATTAATTAACATTTTTGGAGAAACAAACATTGGCACTGACTGGCAGCCCCTTTTATGTCACTGTCAAAAACAGCTGATCCTGCTTAAGAGGTTATGTTATTTAATGCAATGTCGAACGTTCTAAAAATAAGTTAACGATGAATAAAATATAATAAAACAAACTACTGCGTAAATAATCATCTTATTAATCAATACTGGTGAAGAATGTCTTCCAAGTTACCGAAAGCTACCTTGAGTTTGAAGCAGGTGAGTGAGAAATTGAGAATATTCGTTATTTTGGCAGCCAAA
Organism: Helicoverpa assulta; assembly: GCA_963856015.1. Classification (NCBI taxonomy): domain Eukaryota; kingdom Metazoa; phylum Arthropoda; class Insecta; order Lepidoptera; family Noctuidae; genus Helicoverpa; species Helicoverpa assulta. The sequence goes on along the minus strand of CAWLCW010000026.1, from coordinate 11,919,634 downwards.
TACTAATACTACTGTATATAAACTTCTCCTGAACATAATTACAACATTTTTATTCAGCCATCTATTGCAATTAAATGTCATTTTCAATCGGCAACGAATAAAATACTTGCCTATACAAAAATCGTCGCAGATAATGACACAGAAACAATTGTTTTGGTAATATTATTTCTTCCAGTTCATGCTGCGTCAAGAAGTGATAAAGCTATACAGAGAAGTATTTCGAACCCTTAAACTAGTTCAAGACGAAAGGACGAAGGTCGACCTAAGAGATTGGGCTAGAGCAGATTTCAGAAATAATATGCACCATACAGACGAAATCGCCATAAAAGCTATGCTGCAGCATGGAAAGAAATCCCTGAATGACTTGAAAAAATCATTGGCTTTAAGTAAAAGTTGAAACATGTTTACATGTAGAATATTAGTCACTGTTTAATATTTTTAAGTTTTGTGATCTAGTTTTATTTTATAGTTAGACAAAAAAAGTGCAAATATTTTGTCTCTGGTCCTTAACAAACAAAACTGTAAATTGTGTAATTGCAAATCAATAAAATAATAAAAATGGCTCACTGTATAAAACTTTTATTAAGTTTTTCCATACATGTTTAAAACTAAATCATGTTGTTCAAATTAATGTAAGTAAATAATAAAAAATATGATTACACTAAAGCTTAGTTCATAATATAGCTATTTACAAAAGAAAGTTAATACAATAAATTGTAATATACATACATATACAGCTGAGTGCATATCATTTAGAATGTTTTGTTTTCATCACAAGTACCCTACCGTTGCCCTTTTTACCTTTAACATTAAAATTAAGGGTTTTCTTGTTTTATTATTCTAAGAATAAATAACTTTCACACAAGTAAATACTAGGTATAAATATTTTTAAATGCAGTCTAGATATAGTGTTAACATATAAGTCTTGTATGCTCAGCACTACATCTTGTTTATTAAGAGATGGGCAAAACTGATTTTGAAATATTTGATTTACAATTTTATATCAGCATAAAGCTTGAAGTGTGTGATGTTGAGATCATTTGCCTATCTCTGCTCTGCAACTACATTGTCTATATTATTTTATAATGCATTAAATCCTCCTTGTGTACTTAAAACATACACACAGAGTATCAGACTTTATATTGCCAAAGCACTTGTTGCCTTTAAAATAAATAATTAACAATCTATGGATCTGAATAAATAGCTTGATAGAATAAATAAATTAAAATAGGCCCTGTAACCCCAGTGCCAACAACTATAGTAAACACTGTAAAAAATGTCACAAAATCACCATTTTTGTTCAAAAACTTTGCTAAAATCTGAATCAAACTCCTTGTTATGTGATGGCCATCCATACCATAACATGGTATAACATTTATAAACCCAATCCCCATAGAAAATATAAATATGTATCTCAACAGCTTTTCAAACTGTGCTGGTGAGAAAAATGAGAACACTGCCAATCTTGGAAAATACTGGTCAATGAAAACAGTTTTATGTAAATCATATGGCAACCCTAAATATAGAACAGCATGCTTATCCTTTCTCTCAATGACTATCAAGTGAGTATGGTTGTTTAGTGAAGGCTTCAAGCAGTGCATGCCTCTAGGACAAGAATAACCACCAGGTTCTGTGCACTTTATGAACTTTTCCTTAACCATATCTCTTGGTTTTAAGCAGGAGTATTGACCTGGCAACACTGAGTCTGCCACTACTTTAGGCTCCATGTACTCAAAGCAGAAGCTGTACAAATCATCTTTCCGACAACACTCAACAACATCATTCTCTTTTATAGTTTCCATCATGATTTCATCATTTTGTGCCACAAACTCTGCACTAGTACATATTCCGAACCGGTCATGTGCCATATGAAGGCAATATGTCCAGTCACCTGCAGTTTTGATTTCACAATTAGTAATTGCTGTTACTATATCACCTTTATCTAATCCCCTTATATCTTTTAATGGGGAGTCATCAGTAAATCCAGTTATTCTAACACCAATGCCTGTCTCATAAGCTATGTTGAACAAAATTGGTGCAGAAAAGAATAATACTAAGGCAACAAATGCAGTGACAATGTTGTGCCAGATTCCTGCACAATATATCCTCAACCTCTTTGTAATAGCTAAGCTGTTTAGATGATCAGAATTCATTTGTACAAATGCTATTGGTATAATAGTGAACACATAGACACCAACAGATATCAGTTGTACATCTTCTTGAGCTGCAGCCAGTGCGTGGCCCAGTTCATGGAACACAGTGCTGAACCCTATAGCTAAGAAGTACACCCAGAAGTCTGACGCCGGAATATTTACACCAGGTAACATGGCCTTCACTTCAGGCACATTGCTGATTTGAATAGTCTCATAGAAGTGGTCGAAAATGAATGTGAGTAGAGTCCACAGTGCAAAGGGTAAGAATATCCAGATGGTGATTATGTAGCCGCAAGTGTACCATTTCTGAAGCACTCTTGTCAAGTTCTTACTCCATCTATAAAGAAACCTGTTGAAAGCAGTTGTTGTCCATGTGAAATTGAGTATTCCTATCTTTAGTCCGGTTCCTTCCAAGAAAGCATAGTACGGGTAGTGCATACAACTCTGAAATAAACAACGTTTCCATCAATACTTAAGCACATTAACTTGAAGTACCTATTTCATAACCATTTCAGCTTATTACCTTGAAAAACGAGTCAAAAAACCATATCACGACGTAAAATGTTATCACAAATGAGCAGAGCACTGTGAAAGACATCACTGTAACTTATCTATAGCTATTCAGTGATAAATAAAGGTAACATTTTACATGATTTTCATGTAAGCAAAAGCCGGCACTCACATACTCACTGAAAATATTATTGGGAAATCGATTGCGTCAAAATACAGATACAATAAACGTCAAATACACGTATATTTCAAGACTGAATACTAAGCTTTTTGCATTTTCGTACGACAGATAGGCTGAGTAGTTGTATTTCCGTAGTCAGAAACGATGAGGAAACATTGTTTGACATTGACAGCTATAGATTCGTCGATCGTGCAGCAGTGTGTGTGTTGATCGAAAATAATCGAAATAAAACAATATTGTGACAATTTATAAAACATTTTAACATGTGAGTGATGAGTTGTACGGAAAATGAAAGTGGACCTTTTGTCGTGTTCTTCTTACCAGCGGTCGTTGGCTGCCTGACGATACTTCTGGCTAGACGCTGGGCAAACTCGCAAGTTAGCAATACCTCGTCTACAGCCGTCTCTAGACGGCGAAAAATCATTAAAGACCCGCTTATCAAGCGGCCCTTGCCGCCCATAGCCTGTAAAATGATGCCGCCCGGATCTAAAAAGGCTTCTGGTGTGAACAAGAAGGTAAATAGTAACTCTGCTTGTACTGTAAGGTCTTTTTGAATTGCATGGTCATTTTAAGAAGTATTTATCACTAGTACTATTACTTTAGTTCTCTAGAAGATTACGCTAAAACCTCTCCATTTTGCATAATTTACAACAATAGAAAACACAAATACAATAACAATTATGGGCAAAAATACTTTGAATTCCTTGTTTGTTTTACACATGCATAAACACACACATGTAGATCCAGTTAAACATCAGTCAGTAAGTAATATCAACATTACCTTTTTTTCAGGGTGCACTCCCAGTACCAGATGAAGAAATGAATGGAGGTGGTAAGCGGGTAGGTCGTCCAGCACGCACCCCGCCTACCACTGCTCCCACCGTGAATCTTCCAGATGTGAAGTTGGCAGAAGGGCCGGTAGCCCCCAAACATATTCCCTTCCCCTACATCCCTCAGGATGGGACCCTTCTGTTTGAAGCTATGACTTTTGTCTTCACTCTGGTAGCTACTGGCCTACAGTTCTTGAATTTGTACAGGACTGCCTGGTGGTTACCGCATTCTTATACAAACCAGGCTATGGTAAGTTTGTAAAGATTTAAACTTTAGTTTGTATGTACTTGATGATCTCGGGAATTGCTGGGTCAACTCCAAATATTCTTTTTCATCCATAAGTATTTAATAGGAAGCTGATATCAATAAGTGTTATTCCTATGGTCAGACTAATATTTTAACTAATGTGCTGCTCCCCTCATCGCTGCCACTGTGGTGAGGCTGTCACCAGCCTCGGACACCACGGCCTGTCGTGCAGCCGCAGTGCGGGCCGTATTGCGCGGCACGCAAATATCAACGATATTATACGTCGGGCTCTTGTTGCCGTCGGGGTGCCAGCTGTACTGGAACCAAATGGCTTGGCGCGCGACGACGGTAAGAGACCAGACGGCATGTCTTTATTCCCTTGGAAGATGGGTAGGCCTTTAGTATGGGACGCAACCTGCGTCGATACTCTTGCGCCATCCCATCTTCCAAGTTCTGCGTGCTGTGCTGCTGCTGCCGCTGCGGCCGCGGAGAACCTCAAGCGGCGGAAATATAGTGGCCTCGTCGGCAACTATATTTTCGAACCGTTTGGGGTTGAAACCCTCGGGTCGTGGGGTCCGAATGCGCACACCTTATTTAAAGATCTGTCTAGGCGGCTGGTTGACGCTTCTCGTGACCAAAAGGCTGGCTATTACCTCGGACAAAGGATCAGCATGGCCATCCAACGAGGTAATGCTGCCAGCCTCTTGGGTACGCTCCCAGTTGACAGCGATGGGGATGAATTTTTTGACGCCTTTTAGATATAGTGTAATTTTTTTTTTTTTTTTTTTTGTTTTACTAGGATAGTTTTTTTTTTTGTTGTAAATATCTGTGTATATAACTATGTAAATAAACCACTGTCAAATTAAAACACTAATGTTGGAGGAAACATATTTCATATTTTTTCCTCCTTAATGGTATTCCTTATTGTGGTATTTTGGGATGCTAGTGGGAATAGAATTTATAAATCAAGTTTTAAGTCACTGTTACTTTGATGTTTATTTTTTACAGCGGTTTCACCCGCATCCCGTGGGAACTACTTCCCGCACCGGGATAAAAAGTAGCCTATAGCCTTCCTCGATAAATGGGCTATCTAACACTGAAAGAAATTTTCAAATCGGACCAGTAGTTCCTGAGATTAGCGCGTTCAAACATACAAACTCTTCAGCTTTATAATATTAGTATAGACTATTGACATATGACCAGCTTGTTGAAGGATGCTTAATAAAACATGCAGGTAACTACCTACATGTTTAATAATTGTGACTAGCAATTAAATATTTTTTTTTTAGTCATGTATTTTTATCTGGTATATATTGGTTACAGATGTTATTCTACAAATAATTGACTTATCTAAGTAATCCTTGGTTTCTTTGCTTGTTTAGCACTTGTGACAAATAATAACTTTTCTGTGTCATTGATTGATTATATAAATAGCTGAAACATTGGGTCTATATTTGTGTTGTGATAAAATCTACAAGGTCAAAAAAATATAGGATATAGGCTGATATAGTTTATTATACAAACATCAATTTCTAACTCCATTATGAGAATTTATTGTGATGATTAAAGATTAAAAAGAATTACCTATTTACAGATGAAATTATCAATGTCTGTTTAAAGCCAAGCTTTTCACAGTTTTGAACTATTTAATTTTTCTTTTTGTTTCTAGAATTTCTACTTGATAGATCCTCACTTGGTGGCATTTATAGTGACGATAATATCCCGCAAGCTGCTGCTCAGTATCTGCCTAGCCATCCTCAGATTTGTAATTGCACCCAAACTTATACCTCATGCTACTATTGCTGCCAGGTAAGAAAATTTGATACTCATTCTTAGATATCAATGTATAGTTAAATGTAAAAAATACATGATGTATTTCAACCTAAATATTAAGCCTTGATGTCCCCACAGAGCTTCCGAAGCTACTACATTACTACATTTATTTATTCTTGAACGGCAAGTAGTTCCCTCTGAACGTGGTTAAAAACCGGGGTCGTAAGCACCAATGTAGTTTTTACATACAACAGTCTTATTTATACTTTCTATATTCTTGTTGTGCAGAAAAAGTGGCAGAAAAAATGTTCCATTTTGCATTCTTCTTGTTAATTTGATTTCAGGATGTTCATACTGGGCGTGGTGCTTGGCGCTTTATCTTGGTGCACCTACTTTATCATGCTCAAGTATCCCATGGTGAAAATATTCTATCTGTGCTATCCGTAAGTGAAATAAATATTTTGTATGTACTTCTAGTCAGTGGCAAAATTGGTTTCTGATCCAAAACATTACTTAACTTTAAGTCTTACTTAAAATATTTTCTGAAATGAAGAGTGACTGAGAAATAAGACAGAAAATGAATGATGTGGGATCCATTACTCGGCATACCTATTACATTTTATAAATACTTTTACCATTAACTATTTAGGAAAAAATTAGGATAAAGCTAAGCAAATAAAGCAATGAAAGTGTACAAATACATTTAGGGTGGGTTGAACTATCTAACGATAACTACATATAACCAAACCATGAAAGCGCCGAGTGACCAAATCGGCGATCTGTTCGGATGACGGCATCCTTAGCGAAATTTTGATTAAAATGAATGTTTTTTATACCCCCAGAGCTGTAATCTACTTCCTCCTCTTCGGTCTACAATCGAGTCCGTTTTTGGAACTGAACAACGCGGACCCGCCACTCCACTGTTGCACTCACGACGCGGCACAAATACGCACAGAGGTGGAAGCCTTGAGACAAGACTTCAATGTGAGGATGAAGAAGATCATATTCAACTCTGTGGTCGGGGCCTACTATTCGAGTTTTATACCGTGCTGTTTTGCACAGGTGAGTTTTTTTTTTTTCAAATATTAATACGTATTTAATAATGTGGTTAAGCATAACTGGGGCCCGATTCTCCTAAGTTAATAATGTCAAAATTGAATAGAAATCGAATCGCAATATGATCGCAATAGCAGTTTTAACCATATCGGGCATTCTGCTACTAATATAAGACCAATCGTATTCGACGATCGTATAACGACATTCGATTGGTTTGCGATTGGTCTACTATTTTGGTGATTTTGGTCTATTCAGGGTAGTTTGCTCTACAATCATATTGCAATCGTAAATCATTTGCAGACAAAATTATTCATTATTGAATGACAGAAAAGGATAAAAAAGTTTATTTCAAAGAAAAAATAGCGGAATGCCACATACGCTTCAATCGTAATTGAGTCGTGATTGGATCGCAGTCGATTGTGAATCATATGTCGCTTAAGTAAAATTAGGAGAATCGGGCCCCAGATTATGTATATTCTTGGTTGTATTTTTTTTCCAATTACATAGTATTTTGTTTACCCAAGCACTTGTAAAACTTTTTTATTTCCCGCAGATTTTCATATTTTCCTATATTTTTGACCTCCCATGATTTTCGATTTTCTATTCCTATATACCTACGATTTTGCCGTCCCACATTTCTTCCTTCCACAAAATTGATCTTATTAATGTTTATTTCCCAGTCGTACCTATACTACGAAGTATACGCGGCGTCGCAGCAGACGGCGTTCGTGTGGGCGGGTCTGTTCGCGCGCTACGTGAGTCAGCTCGTGTCCGCGCACTACTGCGACGTGCCGCACCGCGCCGCCGCGCACCTCGGCCGCTGGCGACCCGACAACAATTTCACAGGTATAGTCACATGCTACACAAAACAATTGCACAGATGTCGTAGTCGTATGCTACGCGGCTACACGACACAATTGCGCAAATATCGTAGTCACATACTACGCGGCTACGCGAAACAATTGCGCAGGTATCGTAGTCACAAACTACGCGGCTACACGAAACAATGGCGCAAATATAGTAGTCACGTATTACGCGGCTACGTGTAACAATTGCACAGGTGTCCTTGTCACGTACTACGCGACTACGCGAAACAATAACGCAGGTATCGTAGTCACGTACTACGCAGCTACGAGAAACAATTGCGCAGGTATCGTAGTCACGTATCTACTACCCGACTACGCGAAACAATTGCGCAAGTAGGCACATACTACGCAGCTACGCGGTTATCGGATAACAACCGCACAGGAATCGTTGTCACATACTACGCGTCGATCCGACAGCAATTGCACTAGAGTCCTTCTCATATACTGCGATACCTGTGACAGATACACATGTCGTGTAGTGTGTGTTCTAGTGTGTATAAGTACATAGAGTGTTTAATACCAAATTTAAACTTCAATTACAGAAGGCAATGAAGTGCAGACGTGGTGTGCAGACCGCATGTTCTCCCGCGGCGCCCGCGTGTCGCTGGACGGCCGCTACTACATCGCCGTCACGCCGACCGTCGCCGCGGACCCGGCTAATGTTGTGCATTGCCGGTTTCATGTATGTAGCAATATTATTATAATTATTGTGGCCCTATGTTATAAGAACTCTTTAATATTTCCGCAACAAAATGGTTCCGCAGTTTCACCCGCGTCTTGAGCACAGTAGGCTTTCTTTTGTCAGGCTCAAACTGTTTCTGTACAAACTAAGTTGTTTTTGAATTAATTTATGAGGATGAGATGATTGATCTTCAAGACATTTTTCATTTATTAATTTATCCAGTTATGTGATTGTCAGGTTTGAGTAAATTAAGCTAAAGTAAAACTAACTTTGATGTCCGCGAACGTGGGTATGTTGTGAGTTAAATCTATATTTTTGTAACTTTAATCTACTAATCTTAAATATATTTCCACAGACGGTGTTCGCAAACCCCTCGCTCCTGCTGTGCGGGACACTATGCCTACAACTATCACTAATAGTCCTCCAACTGTGTCTACTCTTCAGTTCCATCCAGTGGCACAACTTCCTAGCAATAGTCATACTTCTCTTCATAAACTACTACACACTATTCAAAATGGTGCGAGATTACCTCGTCGCATGGAAAGTTTATAAAGCAGAAAATATGATACAAGACAAGAACGGCTCGTTACAACCAGTCTCCAATTAAGTTTCTAAGTTTTGTTTATTTATTCCTAAGGTGAATGTTGCCCGCGCACAAAATTCTTTTTCTAAATCTTGGTGCGGCCTTCTTCGCGTGTTGGGTTCGATATTTGAATTTTGTTTTCTTCTTTTTTTAATTAGAAATTGTGGTCGTTTTATTAGATACTTGTTGAAAAATAAAGTAGCCAAATTAGAATGTGTAGTCAGTAGATCAGTCTTGTGGTTTTGAGGCAATATTTCCAGATTCTAATCTAATTTTCAGATTTTTTACTTCTTAGCATATAAGTCTTCCATACTATAGCCTTTTTAGCTTAATATCTTTTCAGTAAACTTTAATACTTCAATCTATGTTACCATAAAAATAAAATACCTACTATTATATCATATCTTGGAAATTGCCCTGTCAATTATGAACATTCCATAATAAATATCTGAACCCAACACAATGAAGCTAGTTGTGCTAATAACCTGTAATTTGTTGAATATCTCATTGTTGTGTCAATTGTACTTAATATTTGTGAAGAACTGCGCTCATATATTTGGTTTCTGAACAAAGTAACAACGTTACATAGCATTGAATGTAAAATTATTATAAGACTGATGGCCATTAGACCATTGCTTGCAGACCTTTGAACCCTGTCCTAGGTGAGCGATTTGTGCTATAGAATGTATAGCTTTGACCATGCATAGCATTGAATAAAATGTCTGGTAACATGGGACAATGGGTTACATGAATAATGTGCGACTTATATAATAATGCCAAAATTATCTATTCCAAAACAAGATACAACACAATCTGTTACCCTGAACAATTATAAGACAACTGAACTTGCCATAAAGGAAAGTTTTATTTTTAATTTATATTCTTACGACTTTTATAGACCCCTGAAATCTCTCAGCATTGTCTAGTCAATGGACTTGAATGTAAGTTAATTATCGATAATAAAAACTTGAATGAACAGTGGTGATATACTTTTATTTCTTTTAATATTAGTAACAGTTACATATACCTACCTTATGCAAAGTACAGATTTGGTAAAGTTATAGATCACAAAATATAAAAGCCCAGTAATAAAACCACTTGATAACAATTTCGTCAAGGTCAATTATATTAATTGACAGTTTTATAGTCTATCAATATGGTCACATGACAAAATGATAAACTGAAACAATCATTCTATGTATAAATACCAATAGTCAATAATTAAGAGTCTAAGGCGCGGTTGTTCGAAGCTTGGTTACGTCAAGGTTAGGGTTAAATTCTAGTTACAGTAAAGTTAACAGGGTTTAAATTCAAAAAGCGTTGTTGAACGTTAAAATTTCATAATAAAAATGTCAAATTAACCGTGGTCAAAATTGACAACAGTAAAATTTTAACTTTGACTTTACCGTAACGTACGAACAACTGGGCCTAAGGCTAACCCCTGTTAATTTTACTGTAACTAGAATTTAACCCTAACCTTAACGAAACCGAGCTTCGAACAACCGGGTCTAAAACTAAAGTAATTTACTTTAATTAAAAAACAGTACATATATAGTTTTACAAAACCTCTTTAAAAGTCTATTAGGTAGAAACCCAAGAAGACATCTTATTGCTATCATTGATCTGTACTTTGATTTTCTTCATTTTATCTCTAACAATATCGCAGGCTTGCAATACCTCTTGATCCTTCCGTGATAGAGCGTTCAATCTCACTGTATGTCTAAATTCAACGAGTGTGTCTATTAATGAGTTTGATAGTATGCTTTCTTGGGCAGAGTCTTGAAGCTTCATCCCAAATCCAGTCAACATATTTGTTATATAATCGGCTATTAGCACAATAGGCACTGGATAATATTCTGTAGTATCAGCTTTAATAACTCTGTTTGCATCGCTAACTAAAGACAAGAGATTATTAATACAAGTTGCAGTGTTAAAATCAGATTTCAGTGCCTCAATATTAGCCTCCTCGACTTTCTGTAAATCATCCAATATCTTATCTTTGTAATCTCCATTACTCACTGCGTTGTTATTGACGTAAATAAATGCATCTTTGAGGAAGAATTTGAATTTGTTTAGAACTTCTTCGGCTGTTTTCATAACTTCTGGACTGTATTCCATTGGATACCGGTAACTGGAAGTTAGGCAGGCCATCCTGAACACATCAGCACTATGCGATTCCAGTAATTCTGGTATTGTTATTGTATTTTTCAAAGATTTGGACATTTTTGTATCTCCTTTTACATGTAGGTGGCCAACATGGATCCAGTAGTTGGCCCACTGCCTTGTGTTGTGGTAAGCACAAGACTGAGCTTCTTCATTCTCATGGTGTGGGAACTGCAGGTCAATGCCTCCTGCATGGAAGTCTATTTGTGACCCAAACACTTTACTGACCATTGCAGAGCATTCAATGTGCCATCCAGGCCTACCCTTTCCCCAAGGCACATCCCATGAAGGTTCATTAGGCTTATAACCTTTCCATAAAGCAAAATCAGTTTTATTTCTTTTTTCTTCATTAGCTGCCTCACCTTCAAATTGAGGTCTTTGTAATTTGCCATAAGCAGGATATTTGGTTGTGTCAAAATAAACTGAACCATCCATAGTCACATAAGCCATATCTTTGTCAATAAGTTGTTGCACGAAACTTGAAATAGAGTTCATATGTTCTGATACTCTGGTAATAATTACAGGTTTCTCAATATTTAGAGAAGACATGTCGAGCCAAAACTCGTGTTCATATTCTTTAGCGATGTTTTGAAAGTTTGTTTTGGTTTCGAGGGCTTTTTTGATGATTTTGTCATCGATATCGGTTATTCCCATCGCCGTCACAAGTTTTATGTTGAAAAATGATTTTATGATTCGCTGGATGATATCTAGTTTTACGTAGCAGCTGGCGTGGCCTATGTGAGCGGAGTCGTATACTGTCGGTCCACAGGAATACCACGTAGCAATGTGAGGGTCATTCAGAATCACAGGAACTTTTTGATCTGCGACACAGTTGTAAATGTACGCTCCAGTGGGATTCCCATTTGGCATCAACCATTTCGTCTCCTTATACGGTTTCAAACTACACACGTGCGAAAGTTTTCTAGAGATAACAGGGAACACTTTCCTCATGTTTATTAAACTCTAAAGTTCATGGAAAATAGTAACTCCACTGGGGGCAATGGGCACTGAACTCAATCAAACAACACAGCTGATAATGATAACATAACAACCTTATCAATGACAATGAACTGACTGACAGAAACCACAAATTCCCAGAAAAATAAAATGTTCTAGAATATTATAAAAATTATCACAAAACAATATTCATGTTTCTGTAACTTATTTTTTTATAAAGCTGCGCGTAAAATAATACTGATCAGAAATAGTAGTAACAGTACTTCACACAGAAAATCTTGACGAATAAATAAAATCCTTGGGGAAATGGAAAAACGTTTTTGAGTTTTTTCTGTCAGTTGTCTGTCATGAACGCCAAAATATAATTTGTCATTTTGATCTGAGTTTGAATTATGTCAACAGGGTGTTGAAGTGTTGATAAGCTCGAAAATCAGTCTTAAAATAATAATAAATCAGTAAAATAATTAATAAAAATGGTTACATTTGCACCAGACGAGATCGGCTTAGCCGATAAATCACCATGTGCGGGAATTAGAGCTGATCTCAAACTGTGTTTACTGGCAAGTGATTGTTGCAAAAAGGTTAGTTCCTATATAACAAAACATTTCCTTAACTAACACATATTTTATCCAAAGGTTATATTTAAATTAGATAAAATAGATGGGCGATTAATATCTGGATATTCTTTCATCCTAAGACAACCCACTGACTGACCCATACCTTTCCTTTAAATTTGAATAAAATTCACTCATTCATACTAACCATGAAATATCTATTTACAGGATAGGAAAACACCTAGAGAATGTCTAAAAGATGGAACGATTCCAGACGAATGTATTCAGCTGAGGCAAAGCTTCTTTGAATGTAAAAGATCTCTAGTAAGTTGACACAGTTTAAAAAAAATAAATAAAACAATTTAATCTCAATTCATTATTCTTTGCGTTCAATATATCATCTTCTTGCTCTATCCCATGTTATTTACTGTGCACCATGTCACTGTGTTTTATCATAAATATATTCCATTTTATAAGTACATGATGACCCCATATTATCTTTTTAGCCATATCGTTTTTTACCACCTTGATACTTTATTATATAGGATTACAAGGGTCCCCGGATTACCCACTAGCCAGAGCGTAAACTGCTGTTTACTACTTACTAGAGACCTGCACCAGCTTCGCACGGGATATCAGTATTTCCCCACAATTTAATAGACGTTATTATACCTACATATAAACCTCCCTCTAAAAAACTGCATGAACATCAGTTGCGTATTTTTGAAGATTTAAGTGTACAAAGGGGCATAGGGACAGAAGAAGTGACTTTGTTTTATACTATGTAATGAAGGCGAAGTTCACCATGTTGCTGCTTTGCATGAATACCCGCACAAACCAAAATACTGGTTTATAACACAGTCACTTGCAAAATAGTCCGTATTTTATGGTCAGTAAGGTCGATTTATATATTCTACTCTTCTAATGATTAAAAACATGAAAAGTTACGACAGTAAATATCATGTTTAATTTTCAAATAGCTACCCTGTTAAATGTGTTTTTGGATTGTGCGGTTATTCGTGCAAAGCAGCGATGTGTGTTCAGAATTCCGGTATACTTGAGTTTTTATTATATTATATTCAACTTTTTTAATGTCTGTTTTCAGCTGGACAACAGAAGAAGGTTTCGAGGTCACAAGGGTTACTGATGTATGTACCTTAGTAGTTATTCTTATATAGAGAGGAATAGTTTGTTTAATTTTATGAATGTATAAAGTATTACATAATAATTTGTTTAATAAAACTTGACTGTTGATTTGGACGTTTTAATGGTTATAAGTAGTAAGACTTACTTGGGGTGTATAAGTATAAAGTTTTTTAATTTAAATTCAGTATATACCTCCTTTACCAGTAACCTTTGTCATCTATCTTTTAGCCTGATTGAAAATATGAACTTTTTTCAACATTTTTCCAAATTTGATAGTTCATTTCTCCCAAGAAAATAGTGTTCCATTTCTGCCATTTTCTGTGACTACTTTATAGTATTTATTGAGGTGGGATTAGGGAAAATAAACACAACATTTAATTTCAATTTTTATTATAAAAATAATTGAAATTTAATTAAATTCTCTATACATTCTACAGAGCTTAGCCGCTTCTTCTAGCTTTTCAAGCCAAACATTAATTATTTTAAATTGCTTTTATTACAATAATACAATTGTTTTAAACATAGTTGAATTTAAATAGTTCTTAAAAATAGTGATGCCAATTTTTTATTGGGTTAGGTCACCCTTAACTTTTCAAAATATTTGTGTCTAGGTAATTTATTAATTTATAAGCAAGTAGGGTTTTAGAAGGTATCTGTAAAAAAATAAATTAAAATGCCCTTTGATGGAATCATCTGTATGTGTATATTACAATTAGAAACGTCTTTGCATATTGATTTATAGTCCACCCATTTTTTATTTAAAAATGCTTCTACAGAGAGTTTCCAAGGTATTACAAAAATAAGTAAGCATATTTGTAATTATACTATGAAGTTTTATTAATTGGTTTTTTTATTTATTAATTGCAAAAGTTAGATTTTTGGTACCACACAACCCGAACATGTCAACTCCTTATAATAATCCTAGTAATTATTATTAATTTAATTTATTAAGCCTTATAAAATTGCATTAAACACTAACTATAATACTCTAAGATGAGACAACCTACTTCTAACGAATTGGTGTTTTCGAATTTTTTAAATTTTAATTGAAAATATTTGCATAGGTAGGATTAAATTGGCAAAATCTATAGATAAGTACGTTATTATTAAAAATATAACTTAGTGTCTACTAAAGTAAAGAAGGGGTTAATTTAACAGTGTTATTTAAATTCTTTATATGCAAGCTTTGTTTTATTGCTAACTACAAATTGACTAGACTTAGCACCATAGCAACATAACATCTTGTAATGACTAGAAATAAAACAAAAAAAATACTTGGAACATATTCCTTTTACAAAAATATTCACATTTAAATATTAATTTTAAATTGTGAAAAACGAATATACATTCGCGGGTTAAAATTAAATTCGATAAAACACACTTTAATATAACCTGCATGCATAGTCTATGCCATGCTGTTTTTCTCATTCTGAAAAATAAGATTTCTTTGAACATAATTTCATTCGATTTCTAACTTCTAATTATAATATTATAGGTATTAGAAACTAATATTTTTTATTCTAGATATATTAAAAAAGCATAAATTAATTACAATGTATTTATTTGCTAGAACAGTATTTTAAATTTTAATCCAATCTTATTGATGCTTCTCAAGCAGATAACTATGCTTATACTCTGTGCTTTTCACCTAATTTAATAATTAATGAATCACAATATCGGGTAGGCTTTTTGGTCTTTTAAATTATTTTAACTTTAATCTGTATACATACATATTTAGGTATATTTCTGAGTCATCTGTGATTAAGCTACCAAAAGCATAGCAGGTAATGACGGCAACAAAAGTCCATTCATAGAATCAAAATTACAAAATACCTGAATAGTTATTGAAATCGGTTATAAGTAACTGACACGATTGTCAAAGAAAATATCCTGTACATCAGAAAATTATAAAATTGACTGAACACAGCTTTTGCAATAGGTTCTTTGTTCAGGTAATTTTGTAATTTTGGCTGGACTCTTGTTGCTGGCTGTACTATATTTTTTCAGCACACTTGTATATGAAATGAAATAGGCCTTACGGTTTCGATAACGAAGTAAGCTTGTATGTAGGTAGGTGTGTACGTTTATTTACCATTGAAGTTCATGCATTGTACATTGCAACATTTTCGAGTACCGAATCTGAGTTAGCGTTTAGTGTAGGTACTTTTTAATCTGTTCACGCCAACGGTCTTGTTATATTTTAAACTAAGCTTATTCTGTGCATCAAGCTATGATATTACAAATCTAGTTATTTCATAAAGATACAATAAATCTACATATTTTATGACACAAATTGGCCACTCGTCTTTATGTAGGCTTCTGATTGTTTTATAATAATTAGTAGGAACTAAAATGTCAAATATTTCGTTAACGTTCAAATAAAAAATCGAAATCGTTACATAACTTTTGATCAGGATTATAATTATTTATTTCGTGAATTGTAGTAATGAATATTTAGCATTTTAATATTATTGTGCGTTTCTAAGTAAATTAGCAACAGGTCTATTTATTTAAGGCAAACTATTATTTATTACGTGAGCATCACAATTCCATTATTTCTAATTTAGTAAGAATATGAAACAGTGAAGTACGGTTGGCAATGGCTATTAACATTATCGATTGAACATCTTGCGATATTAATGATATGTATCTCGAGATATGTTAGAAAAATTGAAAAACTCGAAAAATAAATGGTATCTTTAGGCAAAAATATAGAAAAGGGAGTAAGTTTGAGCTGTTTTTAACTTTCTATCCTTAATCTCGGTATCGATCGAACTGTTTAGTACATTACGTAGGTACGCCGTAATTTGGAAGACTTTACACAAATATAACAAAATATTGTCAAGTCATGTACCTACTTACTTAATCATTTATCTAAACGACTGTTTACTTGAAGTGATTGTTTTGTAGTAGATCATATCAAAAGTATAGTGAGAGGTTGAGATAAATGGCGGCTACAGAAAAGATTCACTGGGTTTTATTAATATTAAAATTCCTTAAATCTAAATGTAGAACACTTCGGCTCGACTCGCCTGTACCCAGTCAAACGTCCACCATTTAAGATAGTCTTAAATGTAATATTAATAGGTACTTTGGTCCGTTTTGTTCACGTGTGCTGTTTGTGACCAAATTTGACGAGACATCTTTAGATTGACTTTAAATTAGAGATCCAATCTTAATTTGGGCAATGAATTTGGGAAGTTTTCAGTTTCTCCTAGTCTGAACACAATAACTGCAAGAATACCTACTTTTCCAGGTCATAAGCTTGGCCATTACAAGATAAATGTGTGTTTTCAATCCCACATATTCTGATTTATACCATACCAACTTCACTATGATGATCATCATTCTTTCCCAACCCAAACTCATTACCCAATAGAACTAACCTAGGCACCTAAGCTATGATGTCTCCAAATTACAATACAACACACTCAAGGCCATCTAAGGCCCAGTCCCTCTACTAGAACGTCTGTATAGGCCTGTAAAGCCCCGTGTATCCACACAGGCGCGCCCTTAACGCCGTCACCAGCATTGCAGCCCCTGACAGATCGTCCATTAGATTGGCACACTCGCATACTAAGAGGTACATCTTGTCTCCGTGGGCAGCTACAGACTTGTGAAGAGCTATCTTCCTCATGCCCACCGTGTGGGGTAGATGACGGTACAGCATTCGGGCCCCGGTCCAGTACAGCCAGTTCCTCTCGAAGCGCTCGCCGTCGTCGCCTTCAAATACCTGTAAATGAAGAAGGTTTTGGGTAAGTAAGGAATTACATATTTACAAAATTTACTGACTGTCTTTTAATTGTCATTGAATTTACTGATTTTAAAAGATCTATTTTTTACGTGAGTCGCAACTTGCTCCCAACATTTGAAAGATAAAGGGTGGATCTTGATTAATATGAAAAGAGACAATAGCCACTATTCAGGGGCCCGATTCTCCTAATTTTACTTAAGCGACATACGATTCACATTCGACTGAGATCCAATCCCGACTCAATTACTTTTTGATTTTGACACGGGCCCCAGCTTGTTACAAGAATTATTTCTAAATCAAATGAGATCAAATATTCCTCACCTTATAAACACTAATAATGAATCCAGTAGTAGGCGTGTGCGACTTCTTGGGTCCACCAGCCAAGTCGTTGAAGGGTGGTCTGCAGATCATCGCCACTTCACTGTACAAGTCTAAGGTATGCGCTGCCGAGTACCTGATGGTCTTCGGGTCAAACTTGTTCAGCGACGAACATCTCATATTATTGTAGAAAAGCAAAGGGTCCGTTTGCGTAGTATTTATCACATAGTAAGATATGAAAGGGAATTCTGCGTTTTTCTCCATATTAGCTAACAACATCCCTCCAACTGCTGTGTTGGCTTGTGCTACCTCGTTCAACAGTTCTCCTGCCGCTGCTTTCTGTCTGATCAAAGGTTTGGCAAGTGGGGATTCCAGTATTGGCTCGATGGGTTCCAGTGGACTCATCAGATGGGCCAATATACAAAGCTTGGGATCAGCTATTTCGAGGATGCTAAGGGAGTTTTGTGCAGTCTTTGTTGTCATTCCTTTTTCTGGCGTTGGAGGCGGAACTGGTAGCTGGAATTGAGAAAAACAGAATTTATAACATCGTGCATCGGTTTTAGATTGCATGTGGATTGTAAATTGTTTAGAAGGGCAATTACTGCCTCTTAGAGACCGCTGGCTGAGAAATTACAACCTATATAAATTATTTATGAATCAGAAAAATTGCCTAACATGACCGGAAAGGGCATTCACAATGACCGCAAGGATATCAAAACAAAAACATTTTAACTTAGACTGGTTTTAATTAAATGCTAATTTGTAGTAGGCTCGTCTACATGAATTCTTAACTTGAGTTGAGACAATAATAAAAATTGTCCACCATTTATCATTGTCTTGTTGGAATATTTTCTCGTCCAGGCCATCTTTAATTCTCGGGTCGCTTAAGTGTGGCTATCAACTATGTTAATGGGGGTCGCTGTATCAGCGCTAATTATGATTAATTGTTACTTGTAAACGTTAAAGCAGCAGAATGGTGGAGATTTTTTATTCGCTGTCAATAATAACCGTAAAGTTTAAGAACTACGTTTTAAACACCCAAGCCTCGTTTTTCAAGCCAATTAATTCTGCGCTTTTTTCAAAAATGGCCTGAGGTCTTAATTTTTACTGACAAGAAATAGGCTTCTTCTCCCTAAAAATACAATTTTAAAATACCTGCAGACAACTCCCGAGTCTGATGATGATCCAAGAACGTTTTGCATGTCTAACGAATAGGCTCTTTTGTGAATAAAGTTAAAACTACAAAAACCATACTAACCGGCACTCCATCAGGCAAGAACCGATCAAGTGCGTGCGCCGGAATAACAAAGCAGTCTTTCTGGAGCGTTGCAAGTGACACGGGTTCCGTCCTCCGGCGGTCCGTGGTCGTCGGCACCGTGGTAGTGGTCGCCGGGCCCCTGTCCCAGCGCAGCAGGGATACTGAGGGCTCCCGGGTGACCAGGGGCTGCGGCGGCTCCGGCTCGGGGCCCGTGCCACCGCCCAGTACAGGCCCGCATCGTTCTGTGGACATTTGGATTTAAAGGTTATTTTTTCGAATGAACTGTGGCAGATTCTTTTGAAAATTCGCATGTTCGAGATATGCGACATTGGTTGCAAGAGTTACAGCGGCTCTAGTACACGAAGGACTCCAGAATTATTAAAGGTGGGTTTTACGGTGGGGAGTACGGTTCAAAAACTTCCGTGGACACTCTTTTGGACATTTGAGTGGTTGTTTTTGTTTGATAAGGCATACTTAGAAGGGACTAAGACGACTCACCGAAAAGTGAAGGAAGTCAGTAGGTATGGATGGTATAAGAAATGATGGAACTTTATGTCCACTCTTGCAAATGGTTAAGTAAATTGTTGAAATAATGTTTTTGCGCGATATTGCAATTTATTGTTGGTGCTGTACTGATTAATTTTCTGTCAGACTTCGAAAAAAGTTTCGGCGTTTCGAGTTCCGAAGCAAAACAGAAGCTCCTAACTCATTACGTTAGAAAAGTTCTCCGCTTTAAACATCATTTGTAACATTAAAACAAAAATTAAGTTCGACCCATGAGAGAGCTAAAATAGTTCCGGAGCTGGGTATTAGAAGATACACGTGTTGTTAAATAAACGATATGAGAAATTCCAACTTTGAAACGAAGACTTCTGAAAAGAAAAAGTTTTTGTATTGTTTAAGAAAGTTCCAAAGTTTGAAGATCAAAGTTTTAATGACTTTGAGGGCAAACGGGTAGTTTCCAAATAATCTATCGTAGATCACGTCTCGATTTTGCTGTCTTGAAGTTAATTTATCCACTAGATTGCGTTCCATTAATCGAATCAATCTCATCCAGGTATGAATAAATTAAATAAGTAATGAAGATTGTAAATCAGACTAAGTCATTGTAATATTAGAGTTTTTGTAAAATAAACTTTTTAGGATTATTGTCACTAATATTTACATTAGAATCACATTAAAGTGAGTAAGTTGGAGTTAAGGCCACTGAAAAATTCTAATAATTCAAACGATGTCATTGTAAAGTTCTTCACTATTTATATTTTTTTTAAAACACTGATTCGCTTGCTTTTAATGACAATAAATGTTAATAAGGACTGAAAATATTGATGTCATCACGGAAATGAGCGACCATGCTTCAATTTTTCTTTGAACATCATTACACAATAGTAAACAAACACTTACCTAATAGAAGCTCTAATGATATACATTTTCGATTGATAACTAATACTAACAACTAGGTACTATCAGAACGTCTACAAACATATAATTTACACACAAAACAAGTAATTATACCTTTAAGTTTCGACATTTAATTGACGATCTTCGAACAGATATCGAAATGATTTATCCCTCAGAAGGTTAGTAATAAACATAGTGAATTAAATCGTGCCAATTATAAATATTGTATAATCTGCGTGTCACCAACACTTACGCGGGAAGTAACCTCGAGATGTTTTGCGTTAAGCGCCAAAAATGAACCAGTTTGAACCGCCTCACGCCAGTTCCATCCGACTGGAGAAACACATTTGTATCACTGAAGCCCACGAAACTTCTTAAAGCTTTGTTTACATCAAAAGCACTCGTGATCATGTTAACTGCTGCAAACAAGCATGTTTCATAAACTCAATCTAAACACGCGTCACTTGTCAAAAACTATGTATTTATAGTTGCGATGGCGTTTCATGTCTGCTGTGTTTTGAACAGATTTAACGAGGCCATTGCAAACTTTACTAATTTAAAGTAGGGGTCCTTTGTGAGAACATCACACTTCAACTTTGCTTCAACTTGAAAGTTGTTAAGAAACTTAAGACACAACACAAGTTTCGGTTTCACTGTTACTGGCGATAGCGTACGTTTACCTGTGAGGTCGTTGTATTGAGCACTGGCGCGTGGAGCCGCGGAGAAGAATATGTGGGTCTTGTAGTGGTGTTCCTCCATGCAGGAGTATCGCTCGCGGTCGCGGCGCTTCGCGTTCCTCCCTGCACCCAGCGCGCCCCGCGCTTTCCCCCCACCCCCGCTAGACGAGAGGGTCTTCTCCCCGCTGAAGTTCTTCCGAAACATCAAATTCATCTTGGAAAACTGCCCACTTCCGTCTCGTTCCCACTTTAGTGTACCGGTATGCGTGCACACCGCTCTCGCGCTAAGTCGCTGCCAGTAATTAGTTCAGTGTAGCACGCCAAGATTAAACCCGGCTATATTCAAACGTCTGTTCGGCTCGCCGTGTTTTAGTTTGTTTTATTTCCGCTTTAAAACGAACGCGAATGGTCGCATGGTAGGATTAACTAATGCGAGGTGAATAGAGTTGGAAACACGATAAAAGTTTCAGGACGCATTACTTTTGAAAGTCAGCAGAGTAAACAAACCGTTCCGTACAAATTGTTGTTGTATTTCTAAAGCTTTATTGTTGTAGAGTTAACTGTCATAATAATGTTCCATCGTTTCAGTTTAATAACTGTCGTTGGACTTAGTCCAATATGAAGACACGTGGTGGCGGTGATAAAATATTTGGGCCGAACGTAACTATGTAAAAAATTCTAACAAAACATTTTTCACGTAACTTTTGGAACTGAAGAATGTTCCTGGTACAAAACCGAATGAATAAATCAATTCCTTGGTTTATATCTACCAAAGAAACAGGAGTCATTAGCCAGCAGTTTTTTTTTTTTCAATTTCGAGTAACAGAATAACAAATCAATCGTTACGATCAAAGGAACATAAAAACAAGCATTATGCTGGAGTATTAGCAAACTAGTCATTTACTGAATAACCTTTTCACATTTTCTTTGATTATTCAGCTATAATTTTCCATGAATCATATTAGGTAAGTATATTAAACTGAATTGCAATTTCTTGGTTATCGGCATTGAGGTTGATATAATAAAAGTATTCGTTTAATGTCTTTTGATAATAAACTTGGTGAACTGTTATATTGTATGTGTCATCGTTTTGTTAAACGTTTTTATTTCGTCTTTATGATTTTGCTGTTCATCCGCCATATTGTATTTTGTGGCTGTAAGCCGATTACGGCGCCGCTTAGTCGTATTATGATTACGTATCGTCTAACCCAAGGATTTTATTTTCACCCATATCATGTGAGTCTACTTATATAATTCCATGATGATGTATCATTAATCATAATTACTTTTCAATTCTAATTAATTCCCTCCACAAACTTTTCTTATAATGAAAAAATAATTCAAAGAAGCGAAAAACTTAATTGAATAAAACACTTAGATGAGTAATTTTTAGGTAAGTATTGGATTGTTTGTTAAAGTTCCAGACTAAATTATGGATTGGATTACAGGTTTACGTATATTTGGAATAGCAGATATTCCGTTGGGAATGCCTTTGCTAACGACTGCCTATCAATCTTCTGAGGCTCGCCGAGACAAATATTGTGATCGTTATATCTTTGCATATCTTTTGTGGTGGGTGTTTGTTAGGAATGCTTATTGATTTACAATTATTCTAAAGTGTTTTGTATGCTTTTGTCCTTTGTTGTTCACCGCAAAAGGTATCTCGAGATGGACATGTGATATTTCTCAATTTCATATTTTGCAAGCTTTTGCAGAACGTCATTTGCCACATTTGTTCCACCTCTACATTCATTCAATAAACTTATAATTTATTATTGAGACGAGTTTTACTATTTACTACTAAACCTTAAGATCAAATCGGCTTGACAGCTGGATATGGTTCGGTTTTCGGTTGTCGTTATAGTTAAATGGTTTTACAATTGAGAATATAAGCATTTTCAGATTTTAGTATCCAGGTTTCACCATGATACTGAACCAACGAATAAAACGCCACATTACTCCATACAGTCAATAAGTTTACAACGTTAACATCTGGTCGGAGTGACAAGAGTACCTGCATCTCGTCTAGGAGATCAAAGTATTGGAGTAGATGCAAAACATATTTTCTGAGAATTGTACCGAGATCTTGCCAAAACTATTCCTATTTAAAGTAAACGTCTGTAATGATTACAAAACGTCGAAGCCATTAAAAGGTCCAACTTATTATTTCTATGGTTCTTTCAGATCCGAGTTAATTTATTTGATGATGATTTTCTTCTATCCAATTGTCGGACACTGCTGCTGTTCTTATAATTTAAGGAGATTAGAGATCATAATTCTTTATCTACCATGTAACTATCCTATATGAGAACAGTCTAAACATAATACTATCTGTCTTAGGCTATTCGTAGCCCTTTCCTTTAAAAGGTTTTGCCCTACATCTGTGCCCTAATATCGTCTGGCATTTAACTATGTATAAACACTCGGTTAGCAGCGACATTTCTTAGTTTGTAAGAAAATACTGTTGCTGTTTTGTGTCTTTTCGAGTGATAAGCAAGTTCTTTCACTGTTATAACTTATTCTTTTTATTTCTAAATGTTTTATAAGTTATAACTTTTGTTAACTCGGTTGTTAAAGCTATCTTGTCAGGGTACCTATCATCAAAAATCTATACTAATATTATAAAGCTGTAGAGTTTGTTTGTTTGTTTGTTTGTTTGAACGCGCTAATCTCAGGAACTACTGGTCCGATTTGAAAAATTCTTTCAGTGTTAGATTGCCCATTTATCGAGGAAGGTTATAGGCTACTTTTTATCCCGGTACGGGAAGTAGTTCCCACGGGATGCGGGTGAAACCGCTGGCAGAAGCTAGTCAATAAATATCTATCTAGTGAAGACACGCCTTAAAAAAAATGTATAAGGATTGTTGTAGTGTATTTCAGGTAAGTAAAAAGATTCACAAAAGAAACAAAAAAGGTTCCCAAAGATTTACAAATATTTCAGTAAGTTTGGTACATTTTGAACAAAACTTTTTTCTATAGTCAATCAATATACGGCCGATATAATATTAGTATTCGTCCGACGCTCACGAAGTTAGGTACATAATTTACCCGCGCCATATTTGGTTCAGTAAATACCAAGCTGTCCTTTACCACAAGAAAGTTAGTTACGTGTGACGGGGATAAAGAAATGGGAAATTATTACAAAAGGTTTTTAGGGTTCTTTACCGAAAGATAAGTCTCAATTACTATAGCTGCTCGTCTGTTACCAGGCTGTATATCTTGCACCGTGATAGTTAGACAGTTGAAATTTTCACAGATGATGTACACCTACTACCTATTTCTGTTACCGCTATAACAAGAAATAAGACAATATAGAGAGATACAATCTTTGTGAACTTCTCTTTACAATATGACACCACCTCAAAAGCCCCATTTTACCGCTTCCTTGTATTGGCCTGGGAAGTATAAACGGTGATGAATACTTCCTAGCTACACAGCGGTCTATTATTTTATTACAATATTAATTTACCAGTATTTAAATCAGATTAATCTTCCACTATGGACTTCCTCAAAACTTAAACTGTGATATGAGAGCTATTTTGAGTCGAGTAGATTTTCTTTTCTGTCTCGTTACTGTTACCGGTCGGTTACTTTACGAGCGTATTTGGCGGTTACAGTAAAGATTACGGCCGACTGTCGGGTCGTAACACTTTTATGATAGCTTTATCTACTTCATTTTTGTTAATTGCTTTACTTTGTGTTTACTACTTATATTATGTACATACTTACTCACGTACAAACATAAAATATGCTGTAACATTGTTACGAAAAACAATGTAAGTAGGTACTGGCTGAAGGCAGTTTTCTTGTCCAATTAGTTTACGAAAAATAATGGGTTGTCTTGTTATATATTCGGGGTTCTTGAAATTCCAAAACATGACATATCATTAGCATTTCACAACTTAGCCGCTTTGAAAGCACATTTTAAAATTGTTTTGTTTTGTTTTTTTTTTTTTATATAACTTTTACTCCTTTTAAATAAGACTTCTTTACTAAAAATTACAAGAATCTTCCTAAAATCTTTGTCACAGGTTCCTATCATAACTTTTAGTTAATAACTACATGAACTAGCAGTTTCATTAGCCATAAGTGTTCGGATCCAAACAGATGGTTGTATCTTAATTGATTTCTAAGTGTCGGCCACATTTAGCGGCTGGCGTGAACCAATAAGGGTTGCTGGCGTGAACCAGTGAAGGGTGAGTGCATCTAAGCTGCAGTTTTCTATGAAATTGATCGCTAACGGCTTGGGATGGAAAGAGTAAGGAGCCTCGCAAAATATATGATGACTTTTTTAGGTTTTATAGCTTGAGATAAATTTCGGATCTATTTTTGCAATAACAATTAAGATATGCGGCATGTTTGTTCCCTTGTATAGGGTCACTACTGAACTTATCTTTGAATTGGTTATATTGATTATCGAGTTTAAAAAAAAACCTGAAATAAAGGGAATATTGACAAGTTTTTTGATATGCAGGGTTTTTCGTAGGTGCTGAAGATTTATCATAGGTTTAACCTGAGTTTTTCTTATATATTTTACCTTTATTAATTTTATATTTAGACTTTTATTCAGATGACAGCTCAAGATTCTGAACTGAGCTTCTACCCGTACAGTACATACCAACCGAACTAGTTTACGTACAGTTTGCATCGTAAACATGTTCCACAAGATCGTGTCGACAGCTTCCAAAAGCCCTCATAAACTAGTAGAAGTAACGAGAAACGTCACACCGTAACACTAGCTGTAAACACTAAGTTGATAGTTTTGGGTCTACCGCATAAGTACTTACTTACTTAGTAAGTAAATATAAAGAGTTCATGTGAGTTGGTGGCCTACTGGCTACAGTAGGTTCCTCTCAAGTTTGTTTGAATCTTTTTCCAGGTGTCAAGCCGTCGAGTTACACTTTAATACCTGTTACAGCCTTTCTATCGTCCCACTGCTGGGCACAGGCCTCCTCTCACACGGAGAAGGATTGAGCATTAATCACCACGCTTGCTCAATGCGGGTTGGTGATTTCAGACTATATAGTCCAGGTTTCCTCAAGATGTTTTCCTTCACCTTTTTATCAGCCATTGGTGTCTAAGATTACTTAGAAAGTACATACAAACTTAGAAAAGTTGCATTGGTACTTGCCTGATCTGGAATCGAACCCACACCCTCATACACGAGAGGTTGGTTCTTTACCCACTAGGCCACCACGACTTAGTTACTTACTTTAATACCTATAATATTCAAATTGAGTACCTACTCCTTGCTAAAGATTTCGTTAATGTAGTCCGTGAATGTAGTATGTAAAGCACACGGTTCATTAAATTGAGTGTTTTATGGCAAAACTTGGCAGTGAATAGCAAAACGGATTGGTAATAAGTATTGATTTGTTGATCTTAAAGCAATTTATTACTTGTAAATGTATGTATTTGTTTCTAAATGTCTTCCATAAACTGTAAGAATCTACGCAAGTTATTGTAGGATTATAATGTGTAGACGATTCTACTATGTTTATGTACCTATGTAAATACTAGTGCTAAAAAGATGCGTTACGCAAAAAGCCATGTGAGCTATTTAATGATTGTAAAAATATAAGCTTCCTACAAAAGCATAATTGTACCTTATTTTAATATCTATTGGGCTGTCTAGTTAGAAACTACTCTATCAATGCTATGGCTATCTGATGCGATTTACAAAGACGGTAGGCTACTATATGCGAATGACTTAATCTACATTGGAAGGCTGGTTACAAGCGATCAAACTTTCAGCGATTGTTATCAATACAGATTTCTCAATTGCAGGTTGTTTATCGACCACTTTAAAACAGTAGTCTGATACAATGTCAGCCACTTAAGATTTACAATGTAAAGGGGACAACATCATCGCTACTTATTTTCTAGAAGAAAGTCAACCTTTGCGTCAGAGTGTCTATGGTCTATTGTCCCTTTCACCAATATAAAATTCGTAATGCTTAAGGAGGTTAAATAGTCCTTTATAAAGTGGCTAAATTGTAAAAATATGTAAATGGACTGAAACTATACAAATAGAAGTACACTTAACATTTATTGCTATAAAATTAGTTCTTAAACTAGCATACTTTATTAGAAACCTAAGTCATTCATCAACTCGAAGTAGAGCATAGACATCTGAAATATTTTGCAATATACCACAACCACACGCAATTATGAAGGAATTTCTGGAATTTACTCCAATAAGAAAATATTTCAATGGAATTTAATAAACTGATACTGCTTTGATAAAAAAATGTTATACGCAAAAGTCGTTGTGTCTTTATTGGTAAACCAAAATAAAATTGTTATCTAACTTACTTATTAATATGCCTACAACTAACTATGAGATACGAGTTTTATGTTGATCTTCAGCTTTCAATAGTCCTCGTCTATTCATGAACTATGTATAATTTGAATTTAATTTATTTTCAATAAAATCGTAATTATTTTTCAATGTCCTGAAACACAGTTATCAGAAGCTGTGAGCTGGGAGTCTACTAACATATGGATTTGTAATACTTAGTGTTATCAGCACGTGCAGGGACCGCTAAATGTAATGAGGGATTTATGATAATTGACGTCCGTTTAAGTGCTATATAGGCTGTGTATTAGATTTATTAGATTAGATAAGACGTACTATAGGACGATACTAGTTATTCACAGAGGCCAAGATAGGTACTGATGTACTAGAAAAATATTTATTTTCATGTTATTGAAATTAGTGATTTCTAGTCAAATTACCAAATAGTCAGTACAATTAAAAAAATAAAACATTCTGTAATTTTGTAAACCTTGACAATGAAAGTGCGGGTAAATTGATTTCATTTTCGATACAATGTACATATTTTTGTACCCTTATCTAAGTGTCAGACAATTTACTGAAAATAAAGATATCTACAATGAACGTTCGTTAGCTTAATATTCTACAAAAGCTCCGAAGGATTACGAAGTAAAAGTTGTAAGTTTTAGAGGACTTTTAAAACTTTAAAAGGTTCTCTAATGATCCGATTATGAGCTAAATTCTACGTAGAAACATTTTACTGTTGAATGCTTAGATGTTTATTTAAAAGATTTGGAAGAGTTTAAATGTAAAAAGTTATGTTAATTGTAGTTATTTAAATGAACAAAACAGAAAGCTATTTTAGTGTGGAATTACAATTTAAATTAGTAATGATCTGAATCTCACTTGTTAATATTTACCTACTTAATACTAGAGGTATATCGACCCTAGGGCACGCCACCATAGTGGCGGTAAGTCCCCTCTTTGAGGAGTGGCTCGGGAGGAGTCACGGCGCCCTCACGTGCCGCATGACGTAGGTCCTCACCGGACACGGTTGTTTCGGGAGGTACCTGCATCAAATCGGTCGTGAGGAGGCGCCCGGGTGTCACCACTGTGCGGACAGCCCCGAGGACACGGTGGACCACACAGTCCAGGAGTGCCCTGCGTGGGAAGGGCACCGCCGGGTCCTCGTAGAGGCTTTAGGCGGCGGCGACCTCTCGCATCCGGTCCTGGTTCAGGCCATGATCCGGGGCGAGAGGGAACGGGATGCCGTCGCCTCCTTCTGCGAAGCGGTCATGCTCGAGAAGGAGGAAGCGGAACGCCAAAGAGTTCGCACCTCTCATCCCGGCCGCCGCGCTGGACCAGGTAGACACCACGGGCGCCGGGTGTCGCGAGATGACTCCCGGCCACCGTAGGCGTGGGCCTGTGGGCGGTGAGTTCGGGTGGCTCATCGTCCCTCTGTCTGCTTAGACGACAGACCCGTGTCGACGGCGCGCGTTGTTCCACGCGCTCCTCAAAGAGATGTCAGCAACCCCAGCGGGGCCCAGTAGGGCCAAGGCCTGCCGGGGCTGCGGGTTGTTCGAAACAGATACCGCGGCCCTGGCACATAAAAGGCCTACGACGGCACACGACGGTTTTTAGTCAGTAAGAGTCTGATACTCCCTCGCCGCTGCTAACCCACAGCGGGAGGGGTCATTTGATGATTTTTGATGTCGTTAAAAAAAAAAAGGTATATCGACCCTCAATATTATCGTACTTTATCGGTTGAAAAGCACCCTAGATTTATCCGTATTTTTTTGTTACTAGTGCATCTGTAACTAGAGTTAGGGACTGACTAAAACCCACTTATTTTTCTTCCGAGGCTCTTTATCAGAGGCTTCGATATAGGTACATTTTAAAATATACTAACATTTACAACAACTCAGCACCTATTAAACATATCACGGAAGTTATTACGAAAAAGCGCGAAGTTCGCAGCAATTCGGCGCGTCGTTGCGCTCGGAAATTAGACGACCTCATTTGTGCAAACTATTGCGAGATTGATATTAATGAGGACAAACTCGCCACGCTGTAATATTATATCTTATTAAAACTTTTGAACAACTTGTGAATGGATGGATGGGCTTTTAATTGCTTGGAGATTTTTTAAATGTGGTGAAATTAAATGTAGAAAGAGTGTAACGCAATTTGTCAATCGGAACAACATGGAATTAAAATATTTATTTATTTATTTATTAAAGATTACGATTTATCTTGCAGTCTAATATTACAAAGTTTTTTGGTTGTTTGTTTGAACTAGTTAATTTAAGTATTAGATAGTCCATTTAACGAGGAAAGCTATGCTTAGGCTACTTTTTATCCAGTGAGGACAGTAGTTCCTACAGGACAACACAGTCAATGTCATAGTAATTTTAACCCAAGACAGTTTGGGGTTCCCCACTACCAGCATTTTACAAATGCAACCAAGCTAAATACCCTATAATACTAGTAGTTAGTTAGTAAGGTGGTAACAGTTACCGTTACACAGAACGCATATCAGTGTCTAGAGCTGGCGAAGTGCCAACCTTCTTAACCATCATCATAATGAAGATATTTTTCTCAGAGACCGTCATAGGAGCTACCGCGGCCCCGGTACATGAAGGACTCCAGAAGGAACATGATGGGTTTTAGTCAGTAAGAGTCTGACACACCTTCACGCTGCACCCACAGTGGGGTCTTTTGACGATATCCCAACAAAAAACAAAAGAGTCCCTCTCAGCATCAAAACAATCGTCCTGTCACTGTATCGTCGGGTTACAACGTGGCGACACTGTAGTGTAAGTGAACTGGCGCTGCGCCAAACACGCATGCCGCTAATTCACTGCACGTGACAAGCATTCGTGTTTTAAGCATACATAAGAAAATACCTTAAGTCTATCTTTCTCATTTTCACTTATAAACCAACATAATGAAGATATCTTCCTCAGAGTCACAGCATTAAAATATCTTGCCATGCATGTCGTCGTCGGGTCCCCGATAAAAATTTGCTTATTAGCCGTTTTTAGGCTCTGCATTCTATGTGTCTTTAATTTAAATCGGTTCAGTAGTTTGAAAACTAGATAGATAGACAGTTATAACACGTATTATTCGCGTTTATAACATTAGGAAAGATTAGAAAGTACGCCTGTCTTTCTCATGGAAAATTGAGAGCACCAAGTTATTGAGAAGAATGAAATGAGGTTTAAACGTGGCAAATGAAAATAATAGTTTCTATTATTTCTTCGTAATGAGAAGTTCAATAAAATAAATAAATATATTTTTAGAGTAACTTGAACAGATTTCAAGTAAAAAAATCACCTCATTAAGAAATAATTTATCGTTCAGATTGGTTAAATGTCACTAAGACCCTATATTTTATTCAACAAATCCACAAAGCCAAACAAAGTGCTTTTACTTTTATAAATTACTATAAAATGTAATCTTTCTAAAAATATCTTTTGAAATGCTGGTGAATTCGGGTGTGGCCACATTTGCCCGTGATATGCTAATATTCAAGTCGCATGTGTAGCTGCTATTAATTACTTCACTTCAGTAGTAAAAGTATGAATACGCATTGTAGTTAGTTCTGTTTTATTAGGCTCTATTTGAGGGTAGTTAAAATTATGGCAGCTTATAACGATACAGAGGAATTTTAGTGAAGGCATTAAATGTTTGCTACGAGTGTTGCTACGCCGTAGACTCGTAGCCGTCGAGCCTTCTACGAATGCTATGGTTCGTAGCATTGCTACGATGTTTTGTATATCGGTCTATATGGTTGTTTAAACTTTTCTAGTCTGTATTTGGATCGTTGATTTGAAAGATTGCCAACATCGATACAAAAAAGTTTTAGTGACTTCTTTCGAAGAAATGCAAAATATGTGCCCGTAAACAAAACACGGTGAAAAACATCAACACACTTTATTTTTGTTACGTCATCTTGATTGATTGTAATCAACGTCCGCCTTATCATCACTCGATTTTGAACCTTATTTTCACTGTATAAGGATTAGAATCCAAGATTACAGATATCCTCCAAAAAGTAGTCCATTCTATGAGCCTTTCGTCATTGAATTTTCGACCTTGAAGGTTTGTGATAAGGTTGAGTTTGGACTAAGGGGTGGTTCTTAAGTGTCTAACCTTGGGGATAGCAAGGGGAGGGGCTGACCTTGGTACTAGTCCTACTAACCGTAAAATTGTGAGTTCTACAACCTTGCCAGAGTAACCATACGTTTCTAAAAATAGTGGACTGTTTTGGGAAAATCTGTTTTGAAAATTGAGTCGAATGGAATAGGTTAGGTAGTTTAGGTATATTTTATTATATATTATAGCTTTTGCTTAGGCTCCGAATTTGATAAAAAAATTCAGAACAGTGGGTAAAGAAAGAAGTACTCAGATATAGAAAGAAGGAAAATACGTACACTTTGTACATACATTGAGTATTGTGAATCAGAAAAAGAAACATACCTATGTTCATCGATCAATCAACATCAGAAAACGATCCAACATATACTTATTCAATTCAATATAACAAAGTATACCTACAAACAAACAAACCAATATAGAAGATTGTGTCTCTCGCTCACAGTTGCTATGTGGGATGTCCGGTGAGAAAACCCCTTGGGAGTTGAACTTTACTCTAAATAAATCTCTTAACGTATTATTTAACTCGTGAGAGTCTCTTTATATGTAGGTTTTATATTTTACAACTGGAAACTTTATATATTAATGCAACATCCTTCGAACATGTTTTAGGTGACAAGTAAAATGATTGGAGTTTGGGCAGCAATAACCGTGAATATTAATTTAAGAAAGAGATTAGAAGACGACATAAGATTAATTTTGAGTTTAAGTTTATAAAGAAATGTAAATATGTGTGAATGTATATGTAAATATTATGAAATAAAAACCTTGAAAGTAAATTACAGATGAATGAATAAAAAAACATGTTATCCTCCCCAGTTAATACTTCAGCCACACGAGACGGTAATTAAGAACTGAAAAGTTTTCAGTGAATATTCATAGTTAAATATATACAAACCTAATATTATCTTATCTTCTATTATTATGGACTATAAGGAAAGGTAAAGAAACCCAAAACACACAACTGTAACTGAATACTGAACGGATATAACCAGTCAGCATAGTTTGCCGATGTCAATCATAATAGCTCGGTTAAATATTCATATTTAACCACATTTACCAAGACATAACTGGCCTTAACCTACTTTACCAAGGGTTACGTAAATTATATTTACAAAAAAAATATGGTAGATAATAGATAGGTATTGACTGAAAAATTATGCTACGATTATGTATCTATTTTCAAAACTAACTGCATGCTATTACATATATTCAAAGTGAGATAATAAACTCAAAGGCAAATTAAAAAATACATAATTCTTTAATAACATAATTTGCTATTTCTTATCAGAATGGAAAGTGTCTTCTAAAAAAGCTTATTTTTTCTGCAACCTGATTTCTAAAATAAAAAGGTCAAGCCCAAAATTTCAATAACTTCAACGGAAATTGATAAACATGACACGCCTTTTAAAATTCTCTTTACTTTGATATCGGTATCAATGTTTTTAACCTTCAGTTTTTGTGAAGGAAAAAAAATAATTTAAATAATTATAGGTCTTTAAATAAAGTTTCATTTTATACCGGTATCGGGGCATAGATAATTGCATTGGTAATATTAATAATTCAAAGCGTTTAATGTCCCTTTGAGGCAGTATTTTTTATAGCTGGTGACAATTGCAGTCATTTGTTTTAAATAACGATTATTGTTATTTACCAAACAGGTTTCATTTCACACTTACATAATACTTTTAACGTGAAATGTGCATATTCTTTAATTCTTTTCCTTTTCCAAGTTGATACACCGATAGGTTCCAGAATATAGAATTTTGTATATTGTTTTTTTTTTTCTCTAAATTTGAATCATACAACGGTTAAAAGAATAAAACCAAAATACTTCTCGAATTTTAATTCTTTTTATTCTTGCAAGTGCGTACTCAATGAAAATTTTAATCTATCAGAGACAAGAAGTCGATTACTTGAGCTCAATACTGTAACATTGTTACAAAGTAAAAAGCAAACTTCGCCTAAATCTTCGAAACTTATAATGAAATCGTAACTTAGGGGCAAAAAATGCAAATAGAATTTAATTTAGGGGTCGATAGGAGGAGCTGTGAAGTCCGCAATTTCAGAGGAAACGCCTAAATTACAAAATTATCATATTGATCGTTAATGGTCAATTTTGATTGAAGCGTTTCAATCATATACTTACAATTTGATATAAATGCATGTAATAAATGGATTCTTAATTTATTTAAACCCATGTTAAAATCTTCAAAAAAATGTAATAAATATCTCCATGTCCGTATGTGTATGTTAGTCCTTAGAAATCAGAAATAATTATACCTTATAGCAAAAATGATTTTTTCACAACGTGTCAAGACTTTACAGTTATCAGTGCTGATGTGAATAAAATATAAACACCCCCTCCACAATATCAAAACTCTAAACTAACCTCTTTGAAATAAAAAAAGAAACAAAATAATCCGATACGCATTTTTCTGAGGCCCACTCATTGTTGTTTCTGCCTACAAAGCTTACTATTCATAAATCTTGATCTATCTTCAACTACAAAAGATTTTTGGCACAAGCATCATTACTTTTAAATCCTTAACAATCCACTTTATCAATAGTAGTATGATTGTGGAAAGTGGTTTATGAATCTGTGGAAATCTTAAGCCCTTTATCAGGCTTGAGAGAATCTGTTTTATGAATTTACTCTTTATCGCATTTGGACTGAAACTTACTCTGTAGGATCTATTTTTATCTGCCTCCGTAGCCGAGTCTAGGAATTATTAAGTTGTTTTGCTGATGTTGGTGTAGGTCAGGATTCAAGATTTATATTTTACATGCTTTAATCGGAATAAACAGATTAAATTGTGAAATAATTTCTAATTAACTGTGGTATTCGATTATATGGCTAGAAATTATAAAACAAAAACTAAATCAATCAATAAATGTGGATTATCTCAGGACTTTTGTATAAAATATTTCTAGGACAGAAATGAAAATTGAAAACATAACTTTCACGCGTTAAATAATAAATTGACGTCCATTTGTGATTTGACTCACGTTTCACCTCAAGTGGGAAAGGATACTCTTGCAGAAATCTCTATTGAATATCAACGACTGGCCATCTACTATATTTTTTTTCGAAATTCGAAAAAAGACGTAGTCTATTATTCTTTTAAATTATATGAAAAGGTAAGTTCTTTGTTTGAATCCGACCATAGTTCCAGCACAGGTTTTAGGGCTCATTTAAACCAAACGATCGAATGCTCCTTCTACCCCAACTATCAAATTCCATTTTACAGTAAACAACGAAATAATGTTTTGCGTTTGTTTACATTAAAACAATTTTATAGGCTTGAATCATGCTAGAATGTTGTGTAAATTCTCTAGCCCTAGTTTTAACGACCTACATATCCATCATCAATGTTTTATACATTTCATTGTTTACATGCAAATTCCTACTCCAGATTGTCCCCTAGTTTACGAGTCGTATCTTGGAGAGTCTCCAACGGTCTCAGACTGACGCCTCGTTACACCACTTATATCGACCTGTCGTTTAGCAATATCACTTACATTTACTTCACCTTGCCAAATACTTCTCTGAGATATTTTAACGGGGTATAATTTGAATTCTTGTTTTTTTGCCCCAAATCTTGAATTTTTACCTGATTTTTATCTGGTTTGAGTTTGTTGAGATAGAACTGAATTGAATAGAGTTGAAGTTAGTGCTATTTTTTTTAGTAATAAATAACTAACTGTAGAAATTTAGTTTCATTGTGCTTGTTTCTGTAATTTATGGATATTTTTTTTTAATACATTAACTTTAAACTTCTTTAAGACCGTTTATGTTCTTATGTCATTCTATTCATAACATAATAACTAAATCAAACTACAGTTACCGGTGAATAAAACCTCCGATACACGTGAACGATGTGAATCGATTCTGTAAATATTTTAAGTGGACACGTGACATTATCTACAATTATAGCTTCAGCGTATTTTAAATGAATTACTTATTAGATGCGGTTGTGTGTAATAGGGTTAGACTTTAGAATTGAGGATGCAAAAAAAACACTAAATGTAGGGACATACTAGAAGTGGAAGAGTTAAGAGACTGATCGATTTTAGATGTCTAAATTATTAATATCTAACTAATGAATTTAACATTAAAAGTTAATAAATAAAATGTCAAACAAGGAACGGTTATTGAATAATATTGAAAATGTAGCTAACAGATATGTACTTATGATGAAAAATAGAAAACGCGTATAACGATTTTCTCGTCAAAATTATCATCTTGTTCGCCAAAGGCGTTCTTACATTTTTTGTGCTAAACGTGCGTAAGGTACGCCTGTTTGGAAGTCTTAATATGACGTCTGATAGGTAAGGTGTGTGTGGAATGAAAATATATCCGATAAGTTGAGATCGACAAAGGGAAGGTTCTCAATATGAACATCATTTTCATCATCACACACACTTCTGTTTTTAAAAGTAGTGTCTATGGAATATTTTTGTTGGTTCTTCTCCATAAGACCGACTCCTTGAAACCTGTAATAGTGTGAAATGTGAAATAAAAACCTTAGACTTTTACATCACAAACCTATGTCAAAAAGTTATTATATCTTCCAACCGAGAAATAATATAAGTACTACTACATATGCCCAATAACAGTTATAAGGAAAATTGGATAGGACTGTAAATTTTGTCCTCTTACAAAGAAAACAACACCATAAAAGTTGATAAATATCCGGATTTCCAGGGCGGTAAGCTGTAAGTGTCCGAGATTTATTGGTATTCATATTAACTTGGTCTATATTTTTGTTTTAGAAAGTGGTTCTTATTATTCTTTGGATGACCATCGCACCTATGTATTTGTACCTTTACATGATTAATACGCTTAATGAGATATACCTACACTTTTATTCATCAAAGTTATGCTCTTAATCGTGGTAAAATAAATTGTTTAACGTCCAAAACAAATGAGAGGTGGCCAGTGGTCTTGCTATCTGCTTAGAAAGCATTTCTTAGTCCAACAATGGACATTCAATGACCTTGCATTGCGTGCAACTTAAATATATAATGTGTTATCAACTTTGGGCGTGTATACGGCAGCCCTACGCCGGTCCCACGTTGGGCGCCACTCAATGAATAGCCGCCTATGGTAGCTGACACGCGATCTTTGTCGTGTCAGTTGGACTGGGGAATATGTGTGTTTATAATTTTATTTGTGTTAGCTTTGTTAAATATTTAGATTTTGTTGGACTGTAGTTTTACTGACGATTTGTGTTAATGTAGCATCTACCAATCAATCTACCAAAGCTACCAAAGTTGAATTTTTTTGGTTAATTTCTTTGATGCTTAATAATTCAAAATTTATGCATATGTCCTAATTTGTTATTATTTTAAAAATGTCTTCGCGAATTGGATCGAATACCAAACGCTCGAGAAATAATCAAAAAAAGAAGCTGAATGTATAAAAATCTCGACGACTAAGCAGATTTGTTTAAATTTCACTTCCTTTGTATAAAATTATACGCTATTATTATAGGCAACACAAGTAAAGCTAACATCAACCATATGGTACACTACACTTTCATACCCGTCACATGTCATGTACATACACAATACATTCCACAATTTAATAATGTATTTTCTCTCTATGAAAGTGATAGGGCTAGGTGATAAATGTCGTACAATAATTGCTCAGTGGGTTTAACGTAGTTTCGTTGGCCAAACGCCAGCAGCAGATTGGTGGACGAGGTAAAAAGTGATATGTCCCTTATGAAGGCTGTGGTAAGTTAATCTGGGCTGATTTTTGAATTTCGAATGGGAAGTTGATGCTGTTTTAGCTAAATATATAGAACCCGACAATTTTTGTACGAAAATCGTTCCAATTATTGATCCATAATTGGATGAGAGATCCATAATTGGAGTCCGATTGTGATAAAGGACCTAAGGCGATAGGTATAAATAATCGGATGTACTATAATAAAAAAAAACTGATGAAAAAGTCAATGTCAGTCAGATGTAGAATGTCAATCGACTTTACGGTATTTTGGCATCTACTTAAGTTCTATTTTTGGAGTGGCAGTGGAAAATACACATTTAAAAAACAGGAAATATTTACGTGACATTGCAATTACTCAAGTGACAAATATGCACACAATTTGGTAAACTGACATATTCCGTAAATCGTTATTTTGCAAAAAAGTAATGTTCCAAAAATAATTAACCTTATTTTAATACTCATTAAAGGTAAAATATATGACGTCAATAAAATCTTTAATGACTAAGGAGTCGTTAATTATTGTTGAGAAGCGTCTGAAACGGATTTCCGTACTTCCATAATCATTATTAACTGGTACTTCGGCGACCATATTTTACCACCTACGGCTGTCAGCTGTGGACGTTTATATACAGAATGCGAATAAACAATTTAAGTTTTTAATTTTAAAACGTCTTATTTTTTTATACAAAAGAATTTTATTTTATTTCTTAAACTTTTTTTTTAAGATTGAGTTCCTTATGTGAGTATAGTGTGGTAGTGGTATTTAATATTTTCAGACATTGTTTTTATTAAGTTTTTAGAACTTTATTTTTACAAACAATGCGTAAGTAGATTCATACTGATGGATGGAAGTCGATTGATTGAGTTTATCAAAACAATATAAAGTATATATGCTCAAAACATGTAAATGACTGACAGGGCATATTAACGTTGGTAAACAAATGATTACAAAAACCATAATATAACTTCACATACCACAAATATTAGCTTTTGTCCGACGTGTTTTTCTAATATATAAATCATAGCTTCTAATATATTGAACAAGGAAATATTACCTATTACAAGTATTGGTATAACTTCACCTAAAGCATAATAAATCAAATCGAAAGCCAAATACATACGTCATCATTAAGGTCAAAGACCAATGTCTCGCAGATAGGAAACTGCCTCTATAAACTAGAGTTAAGAGATTGTGCCTATTTTGTCAAGGACGCATGTTTATGAGACGTGAAGAAGCCAAGACGTCTGTCGTGTATCTCGAGTTTATTGCCTAACGTCTAGTCTGCAGACACCCTAATACCGCCGAATAGATTACCATTTTTACTATTGTTTGGGACTTTGAAAAGGCTATGTGTATGTATAGATGTTTATTGATTTTTTTTGGGTCTGGTAATAAAAGTGTGGATGTTGGATTTGAGACTTCTAGCATTCACTATTTCTCTTATTTCGTTCGGTATAATACAATAGGTATACTGAGAAAATAGGTTTCTCAGAAAAGTTTGCCACAGGTACACCCACGTGCCAATTAACCTTGTTCAGCCAGATATCCTTAAGTTTCATCGTAATCAAAATTTAGTTTAATCTGACATGCTTTAGTTGGTAGGTACTTACGTAGTGTTAAAAGTTATTTTTTCCTTTTTTATAGGGTTTATCGTTTTTAACATTTTGTCATAATAATTGCGTACTTTTTGGGTCGGGGGTTTTTTTAAATTTATAATTTTATATCAAATGTTTTATCTAAGAGTAACTTTAGTCTTTATGATTAACCATTTTAGCATGGTAAAACACAATTAATGAATCCATTATCTTGTGAAATTTTCCACATACATTTAATGTAATAATATAATTTTGGCCACAGAGTAAATAGCAATTTCTTGGGACTAATGAAATCTTGTCACGGCTCGACGCTGATTGAGTTACACATCTCTTTATGATGAAATTAACTGAGAACAAATGAGAAATTTAATTATTAAATTATTTATCTCGTGAATTTTAGAGAGTAAAGAGGTTTATTTGAATTACAAGATTTTGTAAATGTATAATTATATAACAAGATCCTTAATTACTTTGCTGAAGACATGAAATGTTTGAAAGCGGTTTTATTTGAGTTAAAATTCTGTTAGGCACTAAACAGAGTGAAATAAATATCAAATACATTTCATACCAAAAAGAAAAAGTCGTGGTGGCCTAGTGGGTAAAGAACCATCCTCTCGAGTATGAGGGCGTGGGTTCGATTCCAGTTCAGGCAAGTGCCAATGCAACTTTTCTAAGTTTGTATGTACTTTCTAAGTATATCTTGGACACCAATGGCTGATAAAAAGGTGAAGGAAAACATCTTGAAGAAACCTGGACTATTTAGTCTGAAATCACCAACCCGCATTGAGCAAGCGTGGTGATTAATGCTCAATCCTTCTCCGTGTGAGAGGAGGCCTGTGCCCAGCAGTGGGACGATAAAAAAGGCTGTAACAGTAACAGTAACATTTCATACCAATAGCTAAGGTAATGTATGACACAGATTTTAGTTAGTAAAAAGTAAACTTCTCACAACATCATAAAGTTGAAATTGAGACCAGCATTTTTATGACAAACATAACCATATTTCACGTGATTCAAGTTTCCGAACTCTACTAAAATCTTTGTATTATTGCTGTTTATATGTTTTCAATAATGGTAAACTATAACTAATAGTAGTTGGGCAGTTATTGACTGTGTAGTTTTGTAAACAGGATGCAAGGAGTTGCATATCGAGGTAAATGACCGGAGCTTTCCGTTGCAAATAAATGTGGAACGTTAAATTTTATATGCTTTTTGTAGTGTACAACATAAAAGAAGATGTATATGTATACCTCTAGAGCACAGCTTTTATTTGTTTGTGTTTGTATTTGGAATAATGGATTTATAAAATACTTACTGTTTTCTGGTACAGCAGAGTGGGTTGCGAACAAAGTTATTCAAATATTTATTCAGTACACCTATGTATTTGTATAGGTGTTGAAACCCACTTTTAACAATGTATTAAAAGAAAAAAAATATTTTAGTTATTATTAAATTTTTCAACGCAATGAGTATGGCAGATTTTTTTTTGTCGTAGCAGATTTTACTCGACCAGGAATTGGACATAAAACCACAACAAATATTCTGATAGAAATAACAAGTATACCATAAAGTCATTCCTAGGCTAAGTAGATCTGTTTTTATAACGATTCCCTGAGGCCAGTGGACATTACCGAAGG
This sequence comes from Helicoverpa assulta, assembly GCA_963856015.1. Lineage (NCBI taxonomy): Eukaryota > Metazoa > Arthropoda > Insecta > Lepidoptera > Noctuidae > Helicoverpa > Helicoverpa assulta. Next base: position 11,879,120 of record CAWLCW010000026.1, on the reverse strand, counting down.
GCCCACTTACCTCGCCTCCGTCAAGCGAGTGGGCCAGGGGTCACAAACCTTCGGCATTAAGAGCAAAATTGCAGATAAAACGCAAAAAATACAGAATATCTAAGCGTTTCCATTAATCAAATTAAATAAGAAGTAAAGGCATTTAAATGTATTTATCGAAATTTACTTTTTGAAGCAACTTATTCATTTGGATGGTGAATAATTTTAATTACATGAACAATCGGGTGGGCAACATAAGTGTGCGCTTCCTAATGGCAAATGCCTGATGGCGACCACGTCAATTACTTTGTACCTACATCATTAACCTGGTAGGAAACTATACAACCTAAAAAAAATTGTATCTCATTTTAGCAATACTATATAACTTAAGTGCATATTGTTGGAATATACGCATGATGTACGTATAATACCTCCTTTACAAATATCCAAGTTTATACCTACTTCAATCATTCGTCAAACATTCAATCATTCAATGTTCACTTCAATCGGTCATTCTTACATTCGAAATATAACAGTCGTTCAGGATACATGTGTTTTCTTTGTCTCACCTGCACCCATATCCAACAGGTTATGGGCCCAGGCCGTTTTCTGTAGTTAAAAGTAATACAACTAAATTTTAAATTCAGTGAAAGAGTGTAAATAAAAATTGCATTAACAATGAACAAAATATCACATATTATGACAGTGTTATTACTGCGTTGCTAGGTGATGAGCAACTCAATATGGTTTCTGTGAAGACTACGCCTACTCGGTCATGAATTTTATAATAATAATAATGAGACCCACACTCAAAAGGAAAAATAATTATCAATCTGGAAATTCAATGCATAAAATATCAAAAATGTATTGTGATCATTGCGGACGTCGGAATCATTTCAAAAAGGACTGCCGTTACTTAAAGGAACTGCAGCAAAATAACCAATGGGTGAACTTCAAAAGTCTGCCAATAACATTGAATACTGCAACAATGACCAGGACAGTTTCGTTTTTATGATTTCATAATGTAAATTGTCTGCTAATTATGTAGAAAATAATACTGTTTATTTTCTTTTAGATTCTGGTGTGACAGATCATGATGACATATCATATTGACAAATCAAAAAAAAAAATTAAAAGATTGACAATGTAAAAAGGTTTTAACCTCGTACGTCGAATTATCCACACCATTGAAGATCGGTGTTGCTAGGAAAGGAGTTTCAATCCTCGAGTTTGGTAAAGGGTAAATCGAGGTAACAACAAATATTAAATTCAAGGATCAATTGATGACGTTTTATATTCACCGGAGGTACGTTATAATATGCCAAAAGACTGGTATGTCGGTAAATTCTTCAACATTTATGGTAAAAATAATAAATGTTTTATGACAGATGAGAACATCAATCAATAATGTTTTTATGATTATTTTTTTAAACAGTAATAATTCTCTGAGTAATTTAAATTTAGTTTAAGAGAATCACCAAGACTGTGCAATAGAGTATATATTACGGCATTGTACACTAGATCACTTAAATAAACAGAAAAATTAAATGTTCAAATATGTAGTTGATGAAAATAATGTTTTTATTTGATAATTTGGTAATTCTGATGAATTATCTGAACCTTGCATACCTACTTGGTAAAAACCATGTACTGTAGATGATAAGAACTGTTCTATTTTGTTACTTTTATAGACAATTTTATACATTACAGTGTAATATTAACTGTTACATATTTGATGTACGCCAAGTCAGAAGTGCTGTGAAATGTTTTCAAAATTTTGTTGCTAAAAGTGAAAACTTATTTAACCATAAAGTAAACTAATTTATATAGCGATAGTGGGCGAGAATATCTTTCTAATGAATTTAAAGATTATTGTGTTTGTAAGGAATAACTTAGGTAGATACTGTTTAACGGTATCGAATAGCCACAACAAAATGGTGTCGCGGAGCGTATGAATCGTACGTTAACCGAAATGGCTCGACCACCAATGGCTACAAGTGCTAAATTATATAAAATATTCTGGGGTGAAGCTATATTAATATTAATATACATATTTAACAAATAGACTACCCACAAAAGCGCTCTCGAATAATAAAACACCATACACACAATCAATACCAAAAATACGAAACCGAAAATAAGTCATTCAAGACATTTAAAATAATGATGATGATTCGGTTCGACATGTTCATGATAAAACCAAAGACTCGAAATTTGACGAAGAGTCATTTAAAGCCTTTAGTTGGTTACGACCAAAATGGTTACAGATTATTTAATACAGAAAATAATCACTTCCTTATTGCGAGGGATGTTGTATTTGAGGAGTTGAATTTCTATTATACCTGTTCAAATTCCCGCCAAAATTAACAAGCCCGATAACAACGATAATCGGCAAAGTTAATAGGCAACAAACAAACATAATCATTCCCCTGATAATAGCTCTGAAGCTGGACCTTCATCTAGCAAACTGAGACGTAATAAAAATAATTCTCAAAGTACCCCAATAGATTATAAAAGGATTGATGACCCATTTTTGCTTATCGCTCACAACTGTTCAATCACTACCATGCACCTATTGTGACATGTTTAATAGGGACGATTCTAGTTTATGTTGAAAACCACAGAAAGTGAAATAGAGTCTAATCATAGTACTTGGACTATCGTAGCAAGACCTAAAAATACGTAAAATACCTAAATGAGACATAAAAAGCTCAAAATGGGTATGCACAATTAAAAATAACGAGTTGGGTAAACCTACACGGTATAAAGCCCGATTAGTAGCTCGTGGTTTCACTCAACAATACTTACAAGATTATAACGAAACGTTCACTCCTGTATTTCAAATATAAACTTTCCAATTTATTTTAACACTTGCAAATCAGTTTGATTTGCATGCCCATCTTATGGACGTAAAAACCGCCGTTTTGAAAGGCATTCTTAAGGAAGATATATCTAAGTATATGGAAGTGCCCTATGTACGTAATGTTTGGTACATGACCAGATATTTGTGCTGCTACAGGTATTTTACTTAATTTTATCAAAGTAAAATTAATGAAGTTACGCAAGTGATAAAAGGAACTCTTAAATTAAAGCTGACCTATGTGAAATGTGATTACAAACAACTGATGGCAGGGTATGCAGATCCTGATTGGTTGAGGCGACGTTATTGACCGCAAAAGTACAACAGATCACAAATTTAAAGTGTTTGATAATTGTACAATTTCGTGGAATACACGGAAACAAAATAGTCGCCGCTTCCTGAACATAAGCTGAATATATGGTTATTTGAAGCTATAAGAGAAGCTTTTTGGATAAAATCATTATAACATAGTTCTATTCTGATAAAACAGCCAATGATGATATATGAAGTTAATAACAGTTGTATTAGCGTCGCTAATAATCCTACAAATCACAAACGATATTGTGACGAATTTAGTTAAGTTCGTATGTGTTAATTTGATGTGATGTGAAGTGTTATTTATGTGTTTATTTAGTTTAGAATTAATAAGAACCCATCTGCCGCATTAGGCACGTCCTGTAAGGGTAGATGTAAGGTTGTATATGTAAATAAATAAGTAAATGTAATAACAAAATACCAGACAACCAGGCAACAGTCTGGAACTGAATGACATGAGGTTTAAAACTCATATATAAAAGCCACACTTTGTAAGAAAGCATATTATTAATTAGAACATTAAGTTCAAGATAAAAATGCTTAGAAATGTGGCGGTCCTGCTCCATAGGACATAAACCAACCAAAATTACACCAGCTAGTAAAATTGTATTTTTCCTTTGACTATTTGTCTGGTGAAAAAATACATATAAAAGGATTAATGAATGTGAATGTTTATACTTATTACAAGATAAGTTACAAAGTACATTAAAATATTCATATCATGTTTAATAATTATCTTTATAAATGGTATTTGACTCATGCATTTTCATGAAACATGAAAATTTGAAGCATGAAGCATTTTAATGGTCATTTCATTCTCATATGTTTTTGTTTGTGATTCTACATGACCTTCGCATGCTTTTATTGTATGTATCAATACATATAAACAGTAATCCCATACTATGTATTTTTAAAAAAAAAAGAGTAACCATGGAGTTACTTGTCTCTTCTTCTCCATAGGAAGCTACTGTTGGAATGAGCAACTAGAATCAAACTTATTTATGTTTTTGACTTTCATAAGTGCTTGTAAAGGCCTAAATGATGTAAATGATTTGACTTTGAAAATGGTACATGATGCAAAGTTTTTAGAATTAAGTTGAACTTAATGTAAACTTTTCAATAATTTCAGTTAAATGATTTTATTTAGAATGCTATTATGTTTTGGCTACAACAAATAATCTAAGTTATTGAAATTTGATATGCAGTAGGTACTATTTATGATTGTATAAATTGTATGTCAATATAGCATATTGTCCTATACTGTAATATACAAATTGAATTATACTGTATATATCAAACAATGTTTAAAAGGTTCTTCTAACCTACAGACAGACATGTGTTGCTGGGGAGTTTGTTGCGCCACTTCTTCTTCCCAGTAAAAACACATAGGAAGTGGTGAAAGGTGGGCGTTTTGGGGACTGTCTTTTATAAATTCCTGACGTTCAAAAGGTGCTGTTTTGCAGCCAAGTTTGAATAAACGATTTTTGACTTATGATTGTATAAAATGCTTGTACATTTGAGGGGGGCTGTTGGAATATACGCATGATGTACGTATAATACCTCCTTTACAAATATCCAAGTTTATACCTACTTCAATCATTCGTCAAACATTCAATCATTCAATGTTCACTTCAATCGGTCATTCTTACATTCGAAATATAACAGTCGTTCAGGATACATGTGTTTTCTTTGTCTCACCTGCACCCATATCCAACACATATTGAGCTAAATTGGACGTGCAAATTATTCTGCTATGTAACACCATGGATTGTACCAAAGGTTTGTCACCCCTAACGTAGGGCCTACTTACGACAGCTCCGTCAAGCTACTAGGCCATCCATTAAGTGAGGTCAGAGGTCAAGGACACAGCCAACACAACTTCATTCGTGAGTATTAGGCATTCCTAACTATTCGTGTAACTTTCATTTTTTTTTTGTCCGTGAAATTATATTATTTACCTAGTACTTGGTATTTTGGTTGAGTCATTGCTTTTGATGATGTTCTATGGAGTTGGTGGATGATTGAAAGTTTGCATAAACTTATATTCGTTCAAATCAGGTATTTACCTACATGAGGGGGTACATAAGGAAAGAAGTACGTAGGAGAGTACACAATGAACTACATATGGGAGTAAGTGAGGTATATAATAGTATATATGTGTGATACATAGGTATATAGTACATATGGCAGTACATAGGAGTATTACATATTAAGGAAATACATGGAGCAGTAGGTACTTAAAATGTCTTCACAAGTAAATGTTTCCTAGATATATACAAACTTATTTGAAAATAGCAAAATAATTCGACAGCAAAATATCAGTGTCATAACATCGCATCGCGTCGTTTAGCTGCGTTTATTGCCCACGTAGGACAAAGGGTCGGTCGCCGCAACTCGCGTAAAATGAAACAAAATGAAACTGATATCAATTTCACGCAACGATAGATATCTGTTTAGTCGTATTATAACTTAGATCGTAATAACTTTTGGATTTTGTTAGTAGTTATATTATTGGATTAAAAGATGTTCTATCAAATATTGCAGTTTCAATTTTTTTTTTATATAATGTACACACTATATTTACAAACTTAAATTGCTTATCTTTATACAAAACTAAAAATAAAATACTATATACAAAATATATATAAACATAAAACATATATAAAAGAACATCGATCAGGCGTCGAAGTATTCCTCCGCATCACTGTCGCATTTATTTTTGTTTATTGTTGAAAAATTTGTTATAATAGTTTTAGTTTTCAAAAGTGAATGTTTTATTTACTTAAGAAATCGATATATACTTCAATACTGCCTAAATATATTAAAACTTATAACAAACAAAAAAATATCCACATTCCACGTTAAAACTAGTTAACCTTTTTAAATGGATCCATTGATAGTCTAGAGTAGGTAGAGCCCGATAAACTTTTGACTAGGTACTTTTTCCCCGGGTGTAGAAAGTAGTTCAATCTGTACCGCAGGAAAAAGCAAATTGAAAAAAATATATAAATATATAATACTTATATGTAATTGTAATGTTACTACTTATCAAATTCTTATCCGTAGATTTTTTCTAAGATTAACGTCACGTTTTGTTAGCGCCTTACTGCTTCACGGTCAGAAAATTATCGCGGGAAAATCAAAATGTCATTAGCGATTACAAAATGGCCACCCCGTCACGCAATAGTCGTAATCAATGGTCATTATTCATTTCTTCTGTATATAAAAAGCCATCGCCTTGTAAGATACAAGCTGATATTTTTATTATAAATATACTGGCGAACTGTACTGGGTATAAATTAAAAACTTTAACTATCGTTGCAAATCTTTCCATCCAATGGTAAAACCGCATGAAAAGTCAATAGGTTTCGAGTTTATCGCGAAAATACAGATCAATTGGGGGAGTTTGTTTTGTAATATGTACTCGTATATTCAGTAACAACTCAGACAAAAACAAATTACAGCGACAAAGTCATCTATCTTGTATGACCTATTTAAATTCTACAACTAAAATGTATAACTAAATGTTCGGTGATATTACGAAAATGTATTTCGAGATCCGCGACAATTCTACAGAAGTGCAGATCTTATAATATAAATGTTTCGCTCGACCTGTTATTGTTATTTCTGTAAGTCACATTGTTATTTTCGTTTCTCATGACGTCAATTCTTAATTGACCAACTGTGAAATGTTGAGATTTCGAAGAAAATACGATTTTCTTCCGATTCTTTGAGACTTTGCGTCAAAACATTTTGAATTGCGGCTTACGGATTATGAATTGAATTAAAATATGAAGTAATAAAAGTTGTATTTCCTCATAAATTATTTTAAGACAAGACATCTCAAAATTTTGTCTAGTCGTTCCCCAACTACGTTAGAGTTGGTTTCCAGTCTAGGCGTATATAGCCGAGTACCGGTATTACATGGAGAAACTGAATTTCTGACCTCCTCATCTCAGTGTCTCGGGAAGCTCGGACCCGCTTGGTGAGACTGGCAAAAATAAAATATGTATACTTACCAAGAAATAATCGACAGAACTGACTTCGTTTGCCTAAAATATACGAAATAGCAATAAAAAATATCTGTAGACCTACATAACCTGTCTATATTTTGTTCAGCGTTTGATTGAACGCCGTGTCGACCGCAAAACGCTCGCAGAATATAAATAAATACTTGTACTGCTTCAAAATCAATTTCAATCATACTTAGTTCCACGAAAAAGGGAAAATGGAGGTTATTTATAAGTATTCCTTTTGTCCGACGATGTAATCAAACGAAATGTCCGCCATATCCTTTGATATTTTCTTATAAAACTACCTATGAAGAATTTCTTTCGTAAAAAGTTTGGAAACTACCCACCATTTTCAGATAATTAATTTGAGTTGCCTTTTAAAAGCATGTATAATTCAATAAAATTAAAATAAATGGACCTTTTACTAAGTTTTCAATAAAAAGCCTCTTCGAAGTTAGTTTGGGAGTTTTTCTTAATTAAAATTAAATGTTCAACGCCTTAGCAACGAGTAGTCGAAAGTAATTGTTTGTACCTAGAATTTATTTTTGTGATAGGCTAAGGCATTGCTTTCAATGTTTACATACTAATCTTTTTCCGCGGTATCCACCGCATCCCAAGAAATCATTTGATGTTTTTTGCCTTCGTTACAAAAAAAACCCCAAGGAAACTAAAGTCAGGAATCGGATCATGAATTAAGTGAGAAAATTCAGATTTGCTACTTTATATAAATACATACGCAGCCTTGAATATTTTGTGAGAATGGGTCTCTAAGTGTATCACAGACAAAAACTTTCTCATAATGTGAGCGTCCTTCAAAAACAATAAAACTACCTTAATTATAAAAAAAAAAAATTAAACCGACTTCCAAAAACACTAAAAAGCAAAAAAAAACTAATTTTAGGTGCATCGGCCTAGAAGTCGGTGTCTAATGGATGTTACTAAGTTAATTTTGCCACCGACTTGTAGGCCGATGCACCTAAAATTAGTTTTTTTTTGCTTTTTAGTGTTTTTGGAAGTCGGTTTAATTTTTTTGTAAAAAAGTTTTTTATTTAGGTACTGCTTTTCAGTGATACGAATAGTTGTCACTATCCATATAAGTGGAAAGTTCTCATCAATACAAAGAATATAAGCCCAAATACGAGGTATTTTACATATTCAGTTGTCGAGTCCCCTTGACCTTCTCTGGTCTCCATCATCAGGTCAGCTCCAAACCTTCACTGTTGCAAAGGTCTCGTCAATACAAATAATATAAGCCCAAACACGAGGTAGTTTACATATTCAGTTGTCGAGTTCCCTCGACCCTCTCTGGTCTCCATCATCAGGTCAGCTCCAAACCTTCACTGTTGAATAGTACTTTCAGGCATACACCTGAGTGTCAAGTTTTTACATATGTATGCCTACAACTTTCGAAGGTTGCCCTCGATTTCTCAGGGTTTCCATCATCAGATCCTGACCTGATGACTATGGGACCATCTGGCAGCTATTTCGCGTCGAACAAAAAAAGAATCACGCAAATCGGTCTATAAACCTCGGAGTAATCGATGTACATACATAGAAAAAAAAAAAAAAAAAAAAAAAAACATACCGGCCGAATTGAGAACCTCCTCCTTTTTGGGAAGTCGGTTAAAAACAAAGGCTTGGCAACATAAAGCTTGCGGCGCAAAGGTGCGGTTTTAATACTTAACCATTTACCCTACTAAACAGAAAGGTTGCCGCTGTATATCAAGGCTCCCTTTGATCTGCCGCCAAATACCACGGTTACGGTAACCGTGCGTTACAACCTTGTTAGAACTAATCACTGGTTAATTTGAGAAATGTCGTTTGATATATGAGAACCGTGAATTTTGGATCTTCGCTTTTAATCAATACTGAAAAGTTTGTTTGTTTAAACTCGCTAATCTGAGTAACAGTTTATCCGGTCTCCAAATTAATTCAGTGTTAGATATCCAAAAGTTATAATAAACCTTTTTACTGTCAGATATAGGTCCTTTCAAAGGACACAGACGAAACCGCGGACAGAAGCTAGTAAATAAATAATTCGTTGGTCAGCAAATGTAGGCTGAAAATGAGATTGCTGAGACATTACCAAGTAAAAGTCATATGTGTAGGACACAATAAAGTCACAAAGAAAAATAAACAAAAGTGAAAGTACAAGAATATATCTGAAAGAAAAATATTACCAGCTTTATAAAGGGTTTGGAAAAGGCGCCCCTTGTTAAATACTCAGCCACTTTAGATAAAAGCTTGGCATGTAATATCGGTTACTTTTGTTTTTGTTTTTTTCTTTGTTCTAAAGTATCCCAATAAATGCGTTTTTTTCTGCTGTTTTCAATTAATGTTTGCGATTGGCCTAATCGAAAAAACTATATAGGGAACTAGCTTCTGCCAGCGGTTTCACCCGCATCCCGTGGGAACTACTTCCCGTACCGGGATAAAAAGTAGCCTATAGCCTTCCTCGATAAATGGGCTATCTAACACCGAAAGAAATTTTCAAATCGGATCAGTAGTTCCTGAGATTAGCGCGTTCAAACAAACAAACAAACAAACTCTTCAGCTTTATAATATTAGTATAGATTATTTGGTATTTCTACGGGAATCTTAACTAGGTACATACCTAACTAAAGTATTAGCATAATATGGTCATCTGAAATCTTATTCAATCTGAGCTAATTAAATTAAGTAACTGAAATATTATTTTGGGTTTGAATATCTGACTGCGAAATACAAACCCTATTGTTATTCATATTATCTATCTGTCACCAGTACGATGGTCAAATAATTTATTGTGAAACTGTAAGTGAAAATCCCAGTATTTTAGGCTTGACTGGCAGGGTGAGAACCATAGGACCAATGTCTTATTCCAAATCCATTGACAAATGATGGCGGAAAAACGTCGCGAGGACCTTCACACACAAAAAATGCCTAAAACGTAAATCAGTATTGACCATTCATCGTGAAAAATCTTCAATTCTTTTTTGCTGTAGGTATTATATGTATATGGAAAGTTAGCCTATGCCGTAATTTTTTGTACACGTGAACAAAAGAAGCATATAGCCTTCCTCGATAAATGAGCTTTCTAACACTGATATCATTATTCAAATTGGTCTGCTATTTTATGAGATTATTGTGTTCAAACCACCTCTTAATATTAGCACACTCGAAAAAAAAAAAAAAAACAAAATGGCTTCATGGTCCTTAAAAATACCGTCTTGTGTGGGAGAATCATTATACCTCGCTCATAATGGAATTCCTCAACCTTTCCCATAGGGACAGGGTTGATATCCGTGTAATAGTGAAGGGATTCATTACAAAGGTACTTATGTAAATCTGGTTGTTTTCCCCACAGACGCCATTTGTTACGAATGGTCCGACCTCCGTCGTGTTTACAATAACAAGTCTATTACTTGACGAAGTGACGTTTCAAACTTTGAATTTGGAAGTTTGGAAGCCTATGTTTTGTGCTCCGATTTTGGGAAGGTTTTTCGAATGGAATTTATGAGAAAATGATGGATTTGTCTATGGATATTAGGTTGAAGTTATAATAAGTATTATGGAGGTAACAGCATTAAATAGTTGTAGAAACAATATTTGTATTTAAACGCACAGGTATCACATTATTAGTCAGTTTTATTTCACAACTGATCCCAACGTTACAATAACTAATATGTAAGTATCTCAAAATGTTTATGCATGCATATGCAATTTAAGTGCCTTGTGACGTGTTAAACTTTAGCTAAGTAGGAAGTGGACCTTCAAGAAAATCTCTACTAAAATATCATACAAAATTTAAGAAAAATCTCTAAGCACATTAGCAGCTTCACTTAACCATGTAACCTAGGCCAAGACAGCTATAACAGGCACGCTAAACCGGTGACCTGCCACAGCAAAGAGCAATTTTATCAAGTTTCGTCTAACATCAAATGCCAAACGCATTTCCACGGTGATTTGGCTCCCGTTGTTACTGTTTAACCCAGTAAGTGACCTACACTGTAGTAGTTATGTAAGCAAGGTATATGTGTGTCAATGTTTGTGTAAGGAATCTGGTTGTGTAATAATTTATTAGTACCTTCAATTTTTTTTTGGAAAATAAGTGTAGCAAAACTTAAAAACATCTCTCTTGTTCTCCATTCTTGTCCTGAGGGCTTTGTTCTATATGTGTTACTGTTACTGTTGCAGCCTTGTTATCATCGTCCCACTGCTGGGCACAGGCCTCCTCTCACACGGAGAAGGATTGAGCATTAATCACCACGCTTGCTCAATGCGGGTTGGTGATTTCAGACTTCACAGTCCAGGTTTGCTCAAGATGTTTTCCTTCACCTTTTTATCAGCCATTGATGTCCAAGATATACTTAGAAAGTACATACAAACTTAGAAAAGTTGCATTGGTACTTGCCTGGAATCGAACCCACACCCTCATACTCGAGAGGTTGGTTCTTTACCCACTAGGCCACCACGACTTTTTCTATATGTGTATAATTGCATAATATATTTTGTTTTATTCGGTTAAGTAATTTTGGCGTGAAAGCGCCACAGACAGAGCTACTTTTAGACAAATAACTTCATAATACTTAAATAGTCACATAATTGGTATTGGTAAGACTGCCTCATTGCTATAATTATTTTTTTAAATTGTAAAATATAGTAGTAGCTTTATGTTTCAAAGAAAATATTTTTACAACCTATAAGGAGAAATCAAGAAAAAAATATAAAATATATGCCTTGCTCCTAATTGCAAGTGTATTCATGGAGGAGTAGGTCCATCAATCATCATCAACAGACTCATATCACGGCCCAGATGTCGCAAATGTTATTTATGTATTTTTTTTTTATTTCTTACAAAAAACCGTTGACCACGAATATATCGTATAGACTTGATAGTTAAACCAAAAAGTTATAAGATTGAGAGATTAACAACATTTTTATCCTTTTTGCGATGATGAACATTTTTATCGATTTCTGACACTTACGCGAATATTAGACATTTAAATAAAACTACTTTTACGGATTTTATCGCGGTTATATTAATATTATTTAATCCCGACGTTTCGGATCCTTATTAAACATTTTTATCCTTTTTGCGGGATGATACCCCTATATTTAGTTGCTAATGTACACATTAGCTACATTTAGCTGGTAATTCTATTTTTAATTCTTTAAGTAAATTTAATAGGATACTGTTCTGTGATGCAACTAATAACCTGAAATTATCATCAGTTATAAAAATAAATCAGTTATACGCAATGTATACCTACCTAATCTTGAAGACCCACAAATCAATAAACGAATTAAATACAAATAGAATCAAAAGCATTTTAAATCACAAAAGTGTCAAAAGAGTTCAGTCTTTTGATGGCCTAAAATGTATTTGTTTCCAGTCAAAATTCACAATAAAACAGTTATAGTATATTCTGCATCACACTTTATGTTCGTCATAGTTTTCCTCGGTCGTATACTTGCCGATACCGTTTCTAAAGTACGCAATCAGGATATCCGAACGTCGTGGTGTTGTTGAACGTATTGCAGAGCGGAGATGCTGTACTCACGACTTTTTACAATAAAAAAGTATTTTGGTAAAACTTAGACCACCTTATTATAAAACGTGGTTTTAAAAAAGTACCAGCTTTTGTACCACCTTTAAACCACCGTCCCGAACAAATTAGTGGACTAAACCTATTACCTATTCTTAAAACCACGTTTTATAATAAGGTGTTGCATGTTAAAGGTTATCTTCTATGAGTCAAGTTATAAGACTGCTATAAGACATCGTTTACCTACGGCGTTTTTCATTCAGAAAAATTATAAATTTAAAAAACCCCCGACCCAAAAAAAGTACCAATTATTATGACAAAAGGTTAAAAACGCTAAACCCTATAAAAATAAAATAATAACTTTTAACACTACGTAAGTACCAACTAAAGCATGTCAGACTAAACTAAATTTTGTCGTGTCGGGGGACCGCTCTAATTATATAATTAAGATTCGTGTTTTTTTTATACGAATGTTGTAATTAGGTAGGTAACTATCATTTCATTTATGTATTCATTTATGTAAGTATTTTTGAAGGTAAAAAGCGGTCCCCCGACACGTCAAAATTTAGTTTAGTCTGACATGCTTTAGTTGGTACTTACGTAGTGTTAAAAGTTATTATTTTATTTTTATAGGGTTTAGCGTTTTTAACCTTTTGTCATAATAATTGGTACTTTTTTTGGGTCGGGGGTTTTTTAAATTTATAATTTAATTTTATTTCATGCTTTTTGAAGGAGCTTAATTTTTCCTTCATTTAATTTATTTTACCTCTATTTTAAGATGTGGTCGCTATATGCGATCTCGGCCAAAGGAAGCTGTTTAACAATCCTCATGACAAACTGGCTCTGGGAGAATTGCACAGATTGAGAAACAATAAAGATTAATCTTTGGTCATTCTAGATTTTCAGCAAAAATATAAATCGGTTTATCCGTTTCATTCCGGCATTCCAGGGTTTTATCCGCCACATCCCATTTCCAGCATCAGGTTCTCGTCAATAAGAAACATGAAGAGAACTAGTCAAGACAAATTCAACGAGCCCAAACTCGATGGGTTTACTAAAAGGCAGTTCAGGGTTACGTCTCCTATCTTCGTACCCTAACAGCAGACCAGCTCAATGGTTCCAGAAGACATTAGTGTTTCAAATTTCAGATCCCACATATGCTTGCAAGCAAACTGAGCGTGTAACATTCCTATCACACCTTACAAACGAGCTGATGACCTTGAAGACCTGAACCGATTTCCACCTAACATAGCTAAGAACACTCCCGAATGACATTCCTTTTAAACAAAAAAAACCGCATTACAATCGGATCATCCGTTTGGGAGCTACGATGCCACATACACACACACACACACACACACACACACACACACACGTCAAACTTATAACACCCCGTCGTTTTGCGTCGGGGGTTAAAAAATAGCACTAACAAAGTTGTGGATAAAAAATGAAATACGCCATTTAATGATTTTGCCAGTGATAATACGAACAACCATAAACGTGTGTTAACTACCCTTAATCAGGCAAAACATAAACACGTCGATTGAAAATCTCGACAAGGACTCGTAAACAACTAGACTAGTAAATTAACAATGCAAAGTGCATAAAAAACAATTGCGACAAAAAGTCGCGGGACTGCGCGAGCAACAGTTTTCCCATCACGAGTCACGTCTCGATGCTTTGTGCGGACTCGGTCCTTGCTCTGATGGTACACTTTCCGACGGTATTATGTAGCTGAAAGCTTCGATCACAAGCATTGTTTTTATTCGTATTTTCTTTTAGTTAAATGCAGCTTAAAAGGTTATTTTTAACTAAGATATGCATATTTTAATTTTAAGAATAATAGGTATACCTACCTAAATATTGTTTTGAGAGCAACTAAGCAGTTTTGGACAACGCGCGTTCCGGTTTAGGCTAGCTAGGGTGCGAGCCTGGCTATCCTAAACCGGAACGCGTAAAGTGTTTTAAAGAAACACATAAACTGCTAGAATATCAAATAGTTCTTAAATAATGATCTGTTATATTTTTAACCATTTTGTCACCTCTTAAATAATTATTGGATAAAATATAATTCAATTTATATGAGCTTGGTCTAGTTTTCATATATTATATACTAGCTTCTGCCAGCGGTTCCACCCGCGTCCCGTGGGAACTACTTCCCGTACCGGGATAAAAAGTAGCCTATAGCCTTCCTCGATAAATGGGCTATCTAACACTGAAAGAAATTTTCAAATCGGACCAGTAGTTCCTGAGATTAGCGCGTTCAAACAAACAAACAAACAAACTCTTCAGCTTTATAATATTAGTATAGAAGTATTTTTATTTTTATAAGTATATTTCATATAAGTATAAGTTTTATATAGCAAAAGGTATATACGACAGACGAGTAAGTAATCAAAGTGGGCCTTTAAAGAAACTGCTTGTCATGTCCTCACACAAATCTCTGTAAAGTGGGTAATGTAATGACAGTGTATCCATCTCTCGCATGACGTATTGAAATGTAATCATGTAACGTTATCAATTTATTTCACAGACAATTTCATATGAAAATTCTATACTAGGAGAGATGGACCAGCAATTTGACGATTCTGATTCTGATTATTATGTATTTTTTTGCACATGTTGAAGTAATAAGAGCTTGTAAACCTGGAACAGTGGATTTTTTAAATTCTTTAATCGAAGCAATAAAAATACTATAAGGACCTTTTTGTTTATTACCTAATATAATGCCTCACTCAGGACATTTGTCTAAATGAGAAAATTAGTCTAAGTAGGTTAAACTTGAATCGTCCTTGCTCTGGGAAAAACAACGTATTTTTATTTTAGGCAATAATTCTTATCACTTCGCTAGTTTTCGTGACCTAGGAGCAAACATTATGTAAATGGTAACAAATAAGCTGAAGTGGGCGTTCAGATGATGTACCTCGACCTATTCGTAGCTGTTTATTCTTAAAGGTTAGGGAATAATGTGGACAGAATTAACGAAAATATAAATATACTGGCTTCTGCCGGCGGTTTCACCCAATTTCCGAGGGAACTACTCATCTTATAGGAATAAAAGTAGCCTACATGATGCTCTGATAAATAAACTTTATTACTGCCAAGTTCCATCAAAAACAATTATGTAGATTTCGTGAAATAGAATCAAATATCATTAGGATTATATAAATTTTCGCATTTATAATACATAGATATAAGTAGGATTCTGGTCTTTATACGCACGCAAGTAAACACCAGTTCTTAAAATCTTTAACAATTAACTTACAGTGTAATTTAGTGCAGTCATTGAAGCGAAAAATATGGTCTTACCTCCGAATTTTTTTACTGTGAACCGATTTGCATGAAATTTTGGAATTAGGTTCATCTTACCC
This sequence comes from Helicoverpa assulta, assembly GCA_963856015.1. NCBI lineage: Eukaryota > Metazoa > Arthropoda > Insecta > Lepidoptera > Noctuidae > Helicoverpa > Helicoverpa assulta. The sequence continues at coordinate 11,863,054 of CAWLCW010000026.1, read as the reverse complement.
TTAACTTCAAAAGTGAAAATGATTTGAACTCCGCCACCCCCCCCTGGGGGTGGTTGCCAACCCTTCTCATGGGTAATTTTTTTTTGCAAAATAACCTCGGATATCGATAGAAGACCTAATTATAAGCAATAGTTGCCTGTAAAGTTTTTGAAAAAATCCAATACTTTTCAAGTTATCGGCAATTGAAAATTCGCAATTTTTTCACGTTTTTCATCGGTTTTTTGCAATATCTCCAAAAATATACGTTTTATCGAAAAATTTATGATGAACAAAATTGTAGCAGGTAAAACAACGAACAATTTGTTTTTTTATAAAGTGTCCTAAGTGCAATATTAAGCTAGATATTAAAGATCAAAGCCGTTTTTTATTTTGTCTGAAAGGAGATTGGGCAAGAATGTATGAAGTTTGGTCCAAATGTCCACCACGAACGAGACCTATATAATGAAATAGTCCACTTAATCTAGAGTAACTTTTACTAAGAAAATAAAAAAAAAACAATGCCAAAAAAAAGTTATAGCCAAAAATGTATTCTTAATTTTCGGTAGTTTTTGTATGTTATGATTATTATTTTATTCCACTTCCATTTCCGCACTTTATCTAAAACTAAGATGAGTAAGACACGTTTGCATATAAACAGCCCATATTTTTTTGCCCGATGGATGTACGAATCACTAACCAATTGAGGCGCCAGAAGTGCTTGAATATACTCACCGGTTCCTAGATCTAAGATCGAACTTTCTTGTCTTCTCTATAATAATGAACAATTCTATTTTGTCAGAAGGTACAGAAAGTAAGAAAATCGAACATCACGAAAAGTAATTGAAAAAATCTATAAAATGTTTTATTTGATTTTGCTATAACTTTTTTCTGGCATTATATTTTTTTTTACTTTCATAACAAAAAATGTTCTATATTTAACGGGCTATCTAGCCATATAGGTCTCGTTCGTGGTGGACATTTGGACCGGAATCGCCCATTGTCCTTTAATCGACGTAGTTTATGCCATCTATTATTTTAGTAAGTTGATCAATTTACAAGTTTTATTATTTTTCGGTGACATATATACACATTACAATAGTTGTGGGTCTTTATTATACTGCCTACTTTCACATTGCTCCAAGTATTGACACTCCGAAATTTTCAGTTACTAAGTAGAAAAAAATATGATAAGTTTTTGGACCATAACTCCTTCAATTTTCATGCTATCACAATTTATAAAAAAACCATTGTAAAAGTAATTAAGAGAGCTACAACATCCATAATTGCAATATATAGTAAAGAACCTATTTCTAAAACGGTGAAGGGTTAAAGGGCTTAAAAGAGGCTGTGATTGCGCTGCCACGCGCTCTTTAAACAATCATATCTCCGTCAATTTTTGTTTGACAGAAAAAACAAACAAACCAAATTGTTTGTCAGAAAAATACCTAATTTTTTTATCAGTATACTTTTATACGTATCTGTCGTAATTTTTGAGATATTATGAAAAAAAAGTGGGTTTTGTTTTAATTTGAAATTTTGTTATTTTCTTTAATCGTGACTTTTTTGAAAAATATGTATCCTGAAGCAGCCAAATTGATACTGTCTATCAAACTCTTCATAATAAAGTTAATTCTAGGCGGAATACGATTAATTTTAATTTTGGTGGAAATGGCACTTATGAAACCCATTGATTTAAAAGAAAAAATGTTAGATGCTACCCTTATTTGCAATACAGTTCACTTATTTTACGTGCAAAAGACTTTTAATAATGCTCATCTTGAAGCTTATTTCAAGCACTACAAAACCCATTTGTATTAGAATGTATAAAATGCATCTGCTCACCGCTACATGGCATTGACCACAACGATTAAATTTCAGACAAAATAAAAAACGGCTTTGATCTTTAATATCTAGCTTAATATTGCACTTAGGACACTTTATAAAACAACAAATTGTTCGTTTTTTTACCTGCTACAATTTTGTTCTTTATAAATTTTTCGATAAAACGTATATTTTTGGAGATATTTGCAAAAAACCGATGAAAAACGTGAAAAAATTGCGAATTTTCAATTGCCGATAACTTGAAAAGTATTGGATTTTTTCAAAAACTTTACAGGCAACTATTGCTTATAATTAGGTCTTCTATCGATATCCGAGGTTATATTGCAAAAAAAAAATTACCCCTGAGAAGGGGTGGCAACCACCCCCAGGGGGGGTGGCGGAGTTCAAATCATTTTCACTTTTGAAGTTAAGGGTAAGATGAACCTAATTCCAAAATTTCATGCAAATCGGTTCACAGTAAAAAAATTCGGAGCAATAATGCTTCAATGACTGCACTAATTAGCCTAATCGTTGATTGAGCCAGATATATTTAGGAAAGTGGAAAGTTTATGCAAAGTATTGAGTAAGTCAAGCAAACAATCCGATTGTGACATAATCTCGTTAAAAGGGCGCGTGACTTGGACGCTTCGTAACCGCTTAGAACTATTAAAAGATAAACACAGCTCAGTGAAGGAGTAACCAAAGGTTTTCGTAACATCAACCACTAAAATGCTAGTAAATATTAAGTTTTGATTAAACCTAACGCCATATCTATACTAATATTATAGTATAATTTGTTTGTTTGTTTATTTGTTTGAACGCGCTAATCTCAGGAACTACTGGTCCGATTTGAAAATTTATTTCAGTGTTAGATAGCCCATTTATCGAGGAAGGCTATAGGCTACTTTTTATCTCGGTACGGGAAGTAGTTCCCACGGGATGCGGGTGAAACCGCTGGCAGAAGCTAGTATAGCATATTTTTAGCAGAGAGTTCCTAATAATTTCACAAATCTAGGAATCAAACTCGAAACCCTATACTAGCAGTATCGTTTAGAATCACTTCATTAATATGAAAGATGAAAGCCAATGGAATGTTCAGTTATTCAATCTAAGCCTTCTAAGGGTCGTTCCAACCCACACTGTCTGCCTGACAGACTTAGGACAACTCCCACTCAAAAAGCCAGTCCCAAAATCCCTTAGAAACGATATTACATCTAAATAATGAAAACGGCCATCAATGAACCACAATTTACAGCGTCCCAGTAAGGCACAATAAAAGAAACATTAAACAAATAGCTATAGATTCATCTTTTGTTCTGCTGTCAACTGAACGTAGGTCTTTCTTTACGGTCTAACAAAGATGGCGTCCGTGAATGAAGGACAATGACGCAATAACGTACTTGACAGTTGTATTGCATTGCTACTTAATACGAGTGCTGTAGGAATGATAACTGTACTTACTATTTTACAGGGTTTAAGTTATGAAATGGTAGGAGCAACGGCCTAGGTTTTTCAAAGTCACGGTGTTTATTCAAATAGGTTTACAAGATTGTTTCGAAATGTGAACTACAATTTGCACTATGCTTGATATTAATGGCTTGATTCACGATAGCTTTTATTTTAGGTTTTCACTTAAAATTGTAAGGTGTTTTCTTTGAATGATTTGATACACCTCGCGAAGATTTAAAAAGACTACAATTTAGGTAACATGGGGCTCAGATTCGCTGCCAATTACTGACTACCCTGAATCCTCCTCCTGTCCTCCTCCTGTCCTGACCGCAACTGTCATTAATGATGCACCTGTAATGACGAACGGCAAAAGCTCTTGAAATATCTGTTCCAGTTTCAAACTGAGTATAATTTTAGGTTTACTCCGATGAAAGGAACAAATGTTGCAATAGGAACCAAAAGGACCATTTATTAGTGGTTTTGAAGACCAAGTTCTGTATGAAATTAGTCTCAGAAGTTCTAATATTAATTTTAGGTGTGATTTGAATAGAAATAGATTTGAACTGAGCTTGATTTTCGTTGTATAGATCGAGGTGATCTTTTATTATAAGTGACGTTTATACAGCGTAATTCGCGATTTATTTTGAGAGGGAAACGTTTCGAAAATGTTTTATTATTTAAGTTAATTTGCTAGACACATGACAGTATGTCGTATTGTTAGACACATATGGCCTTACTACAAAAACTTAACCACCTGTTTTACACTTGTCTAAAAAAAATGTGGCTGCAAAATGAACCATATGTCAACGTCATAATTTGAAATTTTTGTTTTTGTTGTAAGACGGATATTATTTGCGGGTAAAGAGCAATTATGAGCACGAAATAGTTACAAAAAATATACATACAAATTAATGGCATAGATAATGATTACATAAATACAGAGACCTAAATGTTATACCTACATAATTGTATTACCTAAATATGATAGGTCTAAAGGTCTTGAGGGATGACTAAGTACATAATGTTATTATATGATAGAGGCACAAAGCTAGAATGTGGGTTTGCTACTGAGAGTACGTAGCCAGAATTACTTACTGCCTAATTAACTAGTTTCTGTCCATGACATTGCCCGTAATAAACGCATTAAAATATTCCTACTACATATTTTAAACTAGCTTCTGCCAGCGGTTTCACCCGCATCCCGTGGGAACTACTTCCCGTACCGGGATAAAAAACCTATAGCCTTCCTCGATAAATGGGCTATCTAACACTAAAAGAAATTTTCAAATCGGACCAGCAGTTCCTGAGATTGGAGCGTTCAAACAAACAAACAAACAAACAAACTCTTCAGCTTTATATGCCAAAGTCACCCTACGTTGTCTTAAAACATGATTTAGCTTCTAGGCTCAAGTTCGACGAGAATATAAACGTCCGTTTTTCTACAAACGACTGTTTACGTTGAAACTTGATCGTGAAAATGCATAGTAAACTGTTGTTTTAAGTGTATTGATTTTGTTGTAAACTTGGGCCTCGATATACAGGTACAGTTTTAACTAGAAGTATTTATCATTTCCATTAATGGCCAATTTCTTCATCAAAAGTTAAAGCCAAAGTAAAAGTCAAAGTAATGTCTAAAGTAAAAGTAACGGTCAAATTCGTTTTTTCTATTAGTTTTGCTGTAACTTTAGCCTTGAAAAAACGAATTTGACCGTTACTTTTACTTTAGACATTACTCTGACTTTTACTTTTGATGAAGAAACTGGCTGTAAGAGTGTTAAAACATAGGCATTGATAAAAGTGCGTGGATTAGTTCCTTCTCAGTGCAAGGAAACTTCTTAATTTAATAACTTAATGTAGCCACGTAGGTGTGTATTTGTCGATATAATTGTTTAGTGAGGAGAAATGATAGAGAAGATTCCTAGAACCGCCTCAGTACTCTCAGAAATTTCCTATTACATCATGTACCCAGTTTACCACTTGATAAACATTGTATTGATAAGTACCTGTCTACATTATTAAACTATGATTTCTTTGAAAAATAAGTATCTAATGCCTTTTGAAAGGGTAAACTGTATTGATGAATGGTAGATATAATTTGTTTTGTCAACGACGCTTTATCTAAAATTGGATCTACAATGTAATTTCTAAAATAAGCGATTTGTGCGTAGCGTAATAACATGAGCTTACCTACATGATTGTTTGTCTATAATTGCATACAGATATACTAAGCTTTTTACTAAAAGTTTACTAATTAATAGAAATAATTAAATAGCTTTATATTACAATTTATTTCATAAAGCTACAGATTAATTCAAAAGTAATTTCGTGTAAACATAATTGAGTTAGTTTTGACAAACTTTTAGTTAATTCTATTTAATCACTCAATTACTGTTTCTTTAGGATTAAAACGCAATTGTTTCAGAAGATCTAATCAAAAGTTTTTAGTTAACAACAATTCAATATATTACCATCTTAAAGTTTAATAAAGCTGCAAATATTTGAATGTAAGTTGATTTTTCGTAACGAATATTTTTAACTTTACAGGTGTCATAGTGTGCCCAAAGATACCTCAAGCATGACAATGAGTCTACGGGATTGTTTGAAAGAGCTACCGTACCGGTTGGTCGCTGTTCATACCTCATTATTTTTATTTATCTAACAGATTTAGATCAGCTTTGTAACCTATCCTTTATAAATTAACCTCAACTTTCAAACAAGCCTTGGGTAGCTACTTCAAAGCAATAAACAGCACCCTTTGTAGTACCAACAATTGTTACCTCACTTATTTACTAGTGCGCAAGATATTATCGGCGCGGGCGCCATCGCATGTCTCACGCTTGTTTCCCCCTTTCCGCTCCCCTCCCCTAATTTATCAAGCCTTAATGACCAACATCCTGCTGGAAGCTCCTTCACCTTTTTATTGCTGAATTTCGAGACTTTTGGGTCGTTATCACAATACTTTAAGGACACGGCTTAATTGTTAATGTTAAACGTTAAAGTTCGTTAAAATTGGTCCTGATTGGCGAATGAGTAATTGGTCCTTTAGGTACGGCTAGGAATTGGTCTTTTGAGACATTAAAGATAATGTTCTGTACCTGTAGGTAATCGTTAAGGTAATTACAAAGTAACAAATACTTCATATCACCAAACTCCAAATAAATAAGAATTGTTTTACGGGAGTAAATATTTACGTAGCTAAATCGCAATTAAAGTTCCAAAACAATTTGGAGTTGCGTTTGCGAAGGCGAAGTTTGTGCTTCTCTCAAGGACTTGCAAAGGTTTCATCAAAAACATGCGGCGCGAACAGGGGTTACACTATTTGGTTACAAAGTTTGGGGATAAAAGGAGACCCTAGATTTTCCACTGACGGATGGTCGTGGAAAAGTGTAGAAGTTTTTCTAGAATCTTTTGTATCTGCTTATATTAGGAGGCATTACTTTTATAGATGCGAATGAGAATCGTAATTTTTTCTGAAAATTTTATGTTTGGTTTCTTTGTCACGCGGTTAAATGATTGGCAACACGTAGATAGGCGGGACATCGAAACAGATATATACCGATTTTTAGTTCCTTTCGAACACAGGTGAAACCACGGAAAAGGCTGGTGTACAAATACAATCGATAAGTTCCGATTCAGGTTATTTAAAGACTGGATGTCTGCTGACCTCTTTCACAACACTTAGCATTCGGAAATATCACGGACTATTATTTTTAGTGCAGCGCAACGGAAAACAAAATCTGTTTGTTCTTCCATTGTCAGCGGAAAGAAAGAAAGTAACGAATAGTTTACCCTTTGTTAGACCTTACGTATCTTGAATATTTGATAGGGGAGTAATATTTTTGTATATTTATGCAACAAAGGAAGGTATTGTTCGGTTGTGGCGCTCTCTGTCCTCATTGAGCAGGTCAAGGGGCCCGATTGGAATCTCTGACTAAATAACGGTCTCCAACTTTGTTGCTTGTTGTTCCTTGTTACAGCCTTTTTTTATCGTCCCACTGCTGGGCACAGGCCTCCTCTCACACGGAGAAGGATTGACTTTGTTGCTTATTTAGCTCAAAATATTTGATGATATTATGCGTTTTTAATAAGCCACGCTGACCTTTTGACATGAAAGTTCGAGTGGTTCAAGGTTCCTTTTGTTTTTTGATAGCCGTCTAAATAAGGAGTCTAGATTAGACTTTTTTGTGTTCTCGTAGCTCATACCTTTGTAAGGAATTTTGCAATCTTTTTTCTGTCTTTTTTTTCGGAATTCTAATTTCTAGTGACTTTTTTTATCAAAGCTCGTTTTTCTCAACACACTTTAATGTTTTGTATTTTCTTATACCTGTATTTCGTTCTCTATATGCATACTGAAAACACAAATATATGAAATTCCTTGTCATTCTAATTGGCAACTAAGGTCGCGGCTATCGACTGGCGGCCAAGTTTTCCAAGTATTTATTGATTTGCGAAATGTTACTCTATTAAGACAATTTTCGTGCACTCACATATGTAGTTGACTAAGTATTTTTATAAATGGAAAAGTTTAATCCTATTCTTGAGATTAAAAAAAAACTTGAATTAAAAAAATATCATCTGAAAACAAATGATGACTGAAAATAAATGATTTAATATTCGAGTAATTATAATTGATATAATTAAGTAATTATAAAGCAAGTAGCACCAATTACTCAACATGTTATTAACAAAGGTGGTCCAATAGCCTCCTAAACTATCGACTAGACAGAAGTCGTTGTAAAGATTTTACCAGAACTTTAATTTCTTCTTTTACATGTAGGACCTAAAAAAGTAGTTCCTTATCGACCCTGCTGATATTTAGTTTGTTGTATAAACTATGTTAATGAAACCATCATGGCCGCCAAGCGGTTGTCAACGTGCGTTTGTTTCCCAGTTTATTCGCGGTAATGCTACAGGAATAGACCCTGGCTTTAAACTCGGAAAATATATCAGCAAGATATGTGGAAGTGTGAAGCACCCAATTACAGGTGTGACAAATATATTGTGGATTTATTTCAAGTGCTGTAAGGAAATATTTACTGTGAGATATTTTGATATTTGTGTAATTTCGAATTTATGATAATAATAATTTTTAATATATGTATAACAAAACAGGAAAATATTTATTGTAATAATAGCTTTTGCTAGACCATCTCGCTACCAGATAAGCTTGTATGATTATCTAAAGTATCTGCATTGTTGCTGAATAAATCTGTATTGTTGCTAAATCTGTTTACCTGTTTGTGCGTGAAGAAGCAACACACATTTTTGTTTAATTGCTTAGGAAAGTTTTTTTATGAGCCATATAGACATGTTGAATACTCTCAAAACTCAGCAGCATCAGATTAGGGTAGCCTACACCAAATTTAACGCTAAAAAGGCTAGTCAGATGGTAGAAATATTTGGTCATATTGTCCAGCACTGGACATTGACGTCACATGAAGGTTTGTTACTCAATTACGCAGACATGGCTAAGCGGATTTGGGTAACGTTTGGGCCGCAGTGTCTAATCTGGATTAAGAAATAATACTGACACACCTCAATTTAGACACAGCCTATACTTTTGAGGTAAACGCAGACAAAGAAGAACAGATATTTACGGACTTGGATTTCAATATCTTATCTGTCTATCGTTTTGCTCACTAAAGACAGAATTTTGACATTAGAACCGTTAGAAGTGAGTAATGTTAATTTTTTCTCCAACGTAAATAAATTAACATACATATAGATTGGTTTTTAACATCCTTCGTAGACCCAGGAAAAGAAATGATTCTTCTATTATTCCAACCATTCGAAACAATTCTTGTTTGTAGAAACTGAGCACTATTAATAATGGAAGTGTTAATTAATTCTGTTTATTTTAAGTGCTCTTTAAAATAATCAGTTCTAGAAATCTATGATTCCTGTCATGGTTAAAGGTGGGTGTATGCTCTTTGACATTTGACTGCTGAAATTTGACATATGACTAATGACTTTAAAGTTTTAGTTTAAATCATCATCATCCTCCGAGCCTTTTTCCTAACCATGTTGGGGTCGGCTTCCAGTTAAAGTATTAGTTTAAATAAAGTACTTATATTTTGTGTGCCCTTTATTAATCATGGAATACATTTATCATTCTGACCTTATCCCATTTCATTTTGGGTCAGTAAGGTACACATTTCGTACTGCCATACCTACATCTCTATGAAACCATCATTAGCATTTTACCTCCTGTGTTTGAACATAGCCTATACAAAGAAAATCTTAAATACCTTTGATTTATTAAAAACTTGTAGACGAAAAAAAGTCTTGAAACTAGAAGTTTTTATCCAATTAATCTTGACTAAGATTGTTAATAGCCAGTCATTAAAATACAGGCATAAAACTGTTCGACTGAGTGTATCTAATTGATTCTTTTTATTTTGTTTGACATTTATAGATGATCCATGTTTTGATTGTAAAACGTTCTTAATTCGTGTCTTCATAAATAACACACGATGGACATGTTAGTAGTAAATGTGACATTGAACGGCCCAATTAAATAATCGATATATTCAATACAACACTTTAATAGTTATTTGATTTGTTTCTTGGCTGTTTGGGTACTTTTCTTTGCTTCGCTAAAAGTTATAATCAAAGACAAACCAAATTCTTCTTATGAATTTTTAAGCTCCGAAGAGGGCTTTCGTATTCACCTCGCATCATTTACCTTACCATACACGTAAACACTTATTAGCTAAAACTTAACTACACACTAAGCAACACCAACTATGCACTAATAATGAACAATTATTTTTAACACTTATTATTTTCAATAACTGTCAACAAACTATCATACAAGTCTGCGCGCCGCGATTTTCTGTCCACATCGCGTTCCGCGCGTAAAATCAAATTTAGAACACAATACGTCACTGACAATTTTTGTTTTTTTTTTGTTCAACAAGAAGTGTTTATTTCATTTTTAATGTTCGGACTATCGTGTTTTCTTTTTTTATGTGATACGCGATGGTGCTCACGGTTCGCGGTCGTTATGCCGACTGAGGATTTTGCCGCCCGCCCGACGAATATTTTACTCCTTGGTCACTAGCGCATTATCGATGATTTCAATCTTGATAACGGAACAATGGGGTCAGGGTTCGACTTGAACCGGTGATGACGCGAAACTATGATTTAAACTTGAGGGCAGAACCTAACTTTTTTGCAAAAAAAAAACTTCTTTTTTTCTTATAAAGGTGTTGTTTGTACCTCTACCTAGACGTCTATTTTCTGTATTACTAAAAGAAAATGTTGTCACGAAATTACTCAAATACGTGCCCCCATCAAAGGGGAATTTATTTTTAAAAGTTAAAGCACGTGTTTGAAAGTTGTATTCATAAAAACGCCCAGCGTTTTATCAAATAAATGGCTTTGGCAAAACGTAGTGCAATTACAAAACGTGAGCAATTAAAATTAAAAGGTGTATTTAAATTGTTTGTATAAGTTATTTCTGTGAATATGCATGCTTTTAATCATAAGTGCTCGTAACATTAACTGTGTAAGCCGCATTTATTACTTGGCAACATAATGAAGATGTACTGGCCATTAAATTATTTTATGATAGTCTTGGACAAAGAAGAACAGACAATCTACTAATAGACACACACATACTTAATATTAAACGATTGTGTCCGTTCAAACAAATAGTTGATGCATGACGACAGTTCGTTGGTTGCAAGTAGGTAAGTCGTAGAGTCGATTCCCAGGTGAAACAAGAAATTCACACAAAAGTGCATCACTACTTATGGCTACGGCCTTATAGAAGAAACGTAAAGGTTACTATTTATTCGGCTGCGCGGAGTAGTTCCCACGGGATGTGAGTGAAACCGCTGGCGGGAGCTAGTGTCTGATAAATATGATAGACAGGTACCCTTTCATATAATGGCGTCCACGGCCGATTTCGGCCACGGCGGCTGTTCTCATTTAAGGAGATCAGCCAGCTACGCAGGACATATTATAGTGCACGAGCATTTGCACAGACACAGGTGCACTCCCTATTCCTTCACTCTCATAACCCGATGGGACAGCAATCCGACACGACCGGAAAGAGATCAGGCCTTTCATATACCTATATATGAAATATGTTTATAGATACGGAAGGACAACCTCCGTCCTCCATACATTGGTTTTCCAGCACCAAACTTCAGATTAATAGTCTGCCGATGAAATAAAGCGCTTCATGCGATATAAAACGTTTTGCTCAAGAGAAATGATGTTTACATCATGAAGGAGTAGTTTCCGAGGATGCCATAAACCGTTGTCACCCGACTTTGCCGTTTGTACTACATGCAGTTGCTATAAATTATTATCTTGAATTACGGGAGTTGCAGAATATTTTGTTGTAAAGATTTATTACTGAAAATATGTTTTATTTTATGTTAGATGGAACTCTTTAGGAATTATTTCAATATGGTTGTTTATTATTTTAAATGGGCAAGAAAAGTTGAGCAGTTTCAGCGTTTGATGATATTAATAAATTAGTTTGTCCATAGACAAACATAAGCGACATGTCGAATACATTTGTATTTTTTCATCATCAACCTAGACTGTTCCTAACTATGTTGGAGATGCATCTGAGTACCAGTGTTTTACGTGGAGCGACTACTTATCTGCTCAGTTACCTGGGCCCCTGGGTAAGACTTGTCACCAGACTTTCTAGCTTCTGACTACCCGTATCGACTACCAAAGATCCTAAGATGAAAAAGCTTAATGATCTTCAAAATCTGCCATTCAATATTATCTCATGTTTGTCACCATGTTTATGACGTCACGCATACGTGAATAGACGTACAAAGAGGAAGGTGACGAGTTTCGTTCGTTTCAGGCCATTATCGAGGTCGTAACCTTGAGAGCTCGCCATGTCCTTCACGTGTGACATACATCTTCACGGGGCTGGACGCCTGGTAGTTGTGAATTGTAAATTGTGTGCCTGTAAATTGTAGGTGATAATTGTGACAAATTAGAGCTGTTATAGGTGTGTGTAATTATGTAAAAAATATTTAGTTTGATATGTATTAGGTAAGTGCCTAAATACAGGGTATTTACATACTTTTAATGTATACATAGAACAAGTTGATGGTTGAAATGGTCGAATTATAGTTAAACTATTCTAGCTGACACATAAAAAAATAACGAACCAATTGATGAAATAAAAAAAAAGTTGGCAGCTGTCTGTTTTCAAGGGAAAATTGTATTTTTTGTGCTGACTGATAGATTTGTCAACAGCACCATACAACAATCGGCAGACCATACAATAAATAAAACTTATACCATCCAAAACATTCAATTTTAGAACACGGTAATCTTCTTAAATACCCATTGACATAGGTATTTTAGTACACTTCCTTGTTCCTACTATCGCCAGGTGAACAAAATAATAGCAGGTTATAATTTTGGCACGCGCGTCGACGTGTGGGCGCGCCTTATAAATCATTTAGCTAACTGATATAGCTAAGGCAACCGAGTGAAACGGACAAACAATATGAAAGATAGTTCCGACAGCATAATTGAAACTATACTGAAAATACGAATCATAGATATCAAATAAAATATTCTTATTATGTACTTATTTCACTAGTTAACGAACTAGATTAATTGTAAGCACTCAAATGGCTGAAATTTTATCTCGTCAAATCTTTAGAGAGAATTTTAGACACATAAGTGGTTGTAGGAATGACCAAAAAATAGTCCTTTATCGTTTTTCACGCCTAATTTTAGCATATCTCTAACATCTTTTTCAGAATTTCCAAATACTTAAGGCTGAATTTATTCATCACTTAAAATAGACTCGAAATGCGTAGTACTACGTTCCATCAGTTACTTAAAAAACATTTTCACTTAATAAAAACATGTTATAACTATTAATATTTATTCAACGCTACATTATATGCGTATGAAAATTCAGGCGTTTGTATAATATAACTATTAATTTGGCTAGACATTCGTCTGGAGATCAAACGATATACGATTGTTATTCTGACCCCGTTTTCTCGAAGGTGTAAAGTCTGTGTTTTTATAGGTTTGTAATTAACCCTGTTTCTATGGCACACTTTGTTGACACGTCCCGTGGTGGTCTACTTAGAAGGTTTCGGTTCGAAGGACAATGTTGGAATTTTCCTTATTTTTCAATGTGCTCCTCCGAACCAAGAAGCACCCCATTTTTTTAGTAGAAACATTTCTCATATGCTACATGACGATCTAATATCAAAGTTTCTTTAAACCAAACAGACAGAATTGTATTGCTATTGTTTGTTTGGTTGTAATGGATAAACTCAAAAACTACTGGACCGATTTTAAATATTCTTTCACCATAAGAAAGCTATATTATCTGCGAGTGACATAGGCTATATTTTATCCCGGTGCGGGCAGTAGCTCCCACGGGACGCGGGTGAAACCGCGGGAAATCGGCTAGTAAGAATTAAATCTAAAATGTACATAGATATAAGTAGTAAAACTTACAAAAAGCAAGAACCACCCTCAAAATAAACAGCTTAGCGATATATCATTTTGTCCATTCTAAATTGACATTGATCTATCTTCGAAAACCGATGTTTTTTGCATACAATATAACCCTAATTGTATCCAAAAGCGATGGCAATAAAAGATGGTACAGACAGATAAATATAGGCTTGAGATAGTGTTATGACAAGCCCCACGGTCCCCACAGAGCTGAGGAAGCCAGATAAAAACGTATCCCCAATAATATGTGTGAACAAGGGCCCTAAAATTCATAGCCTTTCACCCTGAAGTAAAAATGTACAAAAACAAATTGTTTACAATCCGTCTATGTGTAAAAATAAGCACGCACCAAGGTTTATCGACGATTTTTCATTAAATTTTCTCTATCTGATAAATATTATGTGAACTTGGTAACCTTACCTTGTAACGCTTCAAGGTAGAAATAATTAGGGCTGTTCGAGTCAATATTAAACGAGACAGTTGTAAACTGCGATGAGTATTATTTGTTAGTTTTGAGGAAGTGGAATGCACCTTTTCATTTACTACTATTATTACAATATAATGGAAGTGGATATCAGTCAGACGTCTGATAGTAGTAAGTTACAGCCTTTTTATCGTCCCACTGCTGGGCACAGGCCTCCTCTCACACGGAGAAGGATTGAGCATTAATCACCACGCTTGCTCAATGCGGGTTGGTGATTTCAGACTAAATAGTCCAGGTTTCCTCAAGATAATTTCCTTCTCCTTTTTATCAGCCATTGGTGTCCAAGATATACTTAGAAAGTACATACAAACTTTGAAAAGTTGCATTGGTACTTGCTGACTGGAATCGATCCCACACCCTCATACTCGAGATGTTGGTTCTTTACCCACTAGGCCACCACGACTGATAGTAGTAGTACTAGAAAAGAAAAAAAATGAAGAAGAAGATTACAATTTAGTTTTAAATCAAGTTCCAAGTTGGTGTAATTGAGTGTTAGGTAGAGAATAGAACTCAGTATTCACTTACTCTAAATGTAAATTAGTTTTATAACCATTCCTACGATTTTATACAATGTTCTGACTTTCTCTCGTCTGGTTTCTATATAAATAATAATAGAAGAAGTACGGGCTGTAAACGACTGTCAGTCAGAATAAAGCGGTAAGCATGTTGACGTAGATTTATAGTCCTGCCAACACTACGAAGAAGTGAGGTCCTTTATTTTGTAGTAGATATTTGGTCCTTTTATACGGAGGCCGGAAATATCTAATAGTCTTTAAAAGAACAAATTCGTAGTAGCCTAGAAACTACTAGGCCTCGACGTTCGAGTACCAGTCCCTCAAGTTCAAGTGTCCTGGTTCCATTCCAGGTTAGGCAAGTGTCTACTAGTTATATTCATTCCTTCTCTATATAAGAAGTATCATGTACCCTGCAGCTGGACAGTAAAAAGATGGCAAGGATGATGGTGACACATAATAAATCTAAAATGTTCTAATTATGTACCTAATTAACACATTCACCGTAAATTAGAGATCAAGTAGAGGAACATCATATAAGGTAAGCCAACGTTATCAGCAACGTCACCGCTATTCCGCTGATATGCGGAAGGGACCTAACCTTCCCCAACCGGGACATTTTCTCATCTCGCGCGGGATTTTTCCGCATTACGAGGTACCTACTCACGATAAACGGCGTACGGGAAAAAATGTCCCTTCGTGTTTGTGGCTGCTTGATTTAATTTAGGTATAATACGTAGGTACGTGTATTAATAGCTGTTTCACTAACGTCGCGAGGTAACTAATTCCCCCAATGAGGAGCCTGTATGTGATTCTGATACATAACCTATAATACTAATTACGTATCAAAATAATTCATGTGGTTTTAGCGTGAAAGAGAAACATACAAACTTTCGTGCTTGTACTAGTTACTTTTTAGTAACATTTGCCTCCTAAGACTGTGTTCTGTTAATTTGGTACAGAACAACATTTGAATCCACGATTATTTAGTAAAAAAGATCTCTAGCCCGCATATCAATAAGCCAATCTTTCTGAAGAGCAATATAAAATGTAATTAATTAATAATTTACGCATTGCTAAAACAATTCGCTAACCTTGAGTTTAGGGCTTTTCATTTGTATTCATAAGTTTGTAATTTATTCAAAAATCTCTGTAGTAATGATCGTTGTTTTGAAATGAAGTGACAACTGCTAATGGCTTTGTGAATAATTGTTT
Source organism: Helicoverpa assulta (assembly GCA_963856015.1). Taxonomy (NCBI): domain Eukaryota; kingdom Metazoa; phylum Arthropoda; class Insecta; order Lepidoptera; family Noctuidae; genus Helicoverpa; species Helicoverpa assulta. The sequence continues at coordinate 11,847,124 of CAWLCW010000026.1, read as the reverse complement.
TTAGGGTCCCGTACCCGAAGAGAAAAATGGGACCCTATTTCTAAGACTTTGCTGTACGTCTGTATTTCACGAAATGTGATAGTTAGGTAGTTGAATTTATCACAGTTGATGTATTGCTGTTGGTATAACAATAAATAATGAAAACTATAATAAATAAATATACACAGAAATAGTACCTAGTAGTGGGCTCAGCTCACCTACAACAAACTTATTTTTTTGGCCGTTTTATAGATAATGATGAAATCCCGCACGACCCCATAATAGAACTCGCACTTGGTTGATTTTTATTCCTTTGATTGTTTTACTTAAAGTTTAAGTGCTGAACATTTCACTGTCATTAACAACAAATATAACTACTAAATCAAAATAAGTAAGTAATATGTTAGAATTCCGCACCCTAACATATTACTTATTAAACAATTCTTTAATTGAAATAATAAGAATACAATTTATGATAGCATACGACACGCCAGCATAAATGACATTATCCATCGTGCTCTTGTCATCGCCGGAGTGCCAGCCGTTTTAGAACCCAGAGGCTTAGCACGCGACGATGGCAAGAGACCAGACGGGATGTCTATAATGCCTTGGAAGTTGGGAAGGTCTTTGGTGTGGGACGCAACCTGCGTCGACACCCTTGCACCTTCCTTCCTTCCAGCTGTGTCGATGCAGCTGCTGCAGCCGCGGAAAATCTCAAACGGCACAAATATGTAAACCTCACCGGCAATTGCATTTTTGAGCCGTTTGGGGTTGAAACCTTGGGACTATGGGGCTCAACTGCCCACAGACTCTTTCGAGAAATCAATAAGCGATTAGTGGAGTCCACTCGTGACCAAAGGGCTGGCCTATACTTCGGCCAAAGGATATGTATTGCCATCCAGCGTGGCAATGCAGCCAGCCTTTTGGGCACGATCCCCGCTGACAGCGATGCGGATGAATATTTTGATACTTAGTTTTAATATTTCCCTATTATAACTACTTAACTACAGGCACTTCTTTGTAAGCGCCTTGTTTACTGATTTATAACATCAGATATTTTGAAAATAAATAGGCATTCATAAATATGTTGATTGTATTCATCAAGTTTTAATATGATAAATTGTTTTTTGTGATATTCATTGTCTATTTTATAAGTTCATTTATGGTATTTACTAAAATACAGTTGAAGAAAGAAATTGTATTTATTTAAATAAGAACATTATATTAGTATTAATCCTTATCAATATTAAAATTGCAAAAATCCATCTGTCCGCCTGTCACGTTACACGCGAATACTGCTGAACGTATTTGGGACTCAGTCTAGAGTTAGAGTCTGCGAATGGACATAAAAGGTATTTTTAGTGGTTATCTCGGGGGTAAATTCGCAAGAAATAGCTAGTATTATTTATATCTCTCACAATACTTTGAGTATTTATTATTAGAAAAATTCGCCGAAAATATACATATACTGATGTTATACGTCATTTGCAACTTAAATCAGTTAGTTGACACATCTGTCTCTAAATATCAGTAAATTCATTCCCATAAGTAATGTGGAACAAAGGGCCACATCTCAGTATATAAGTAAGCTTTACTTAACTTCTCTACGCACAATGACAACTATTAAATCCAAGACTTAATTGCTTTAGAGCGTGTTTTAGAGTATTTCATGAAACCTACGCAACAGAGGTGCATTAACGACGAAGGATTTAAACTTTGATACAAAAAGCATGATTTATGTTATAGTTTGTTAACTGTTCAAATAATAACATATTTCGTAGAAACTTGTTCGAATATTTATTTTATTAGCGACTTTTATAAGAATTATAAAAGCATTTTTAAACACATAGGTATTAGGCAACTCTATGGTTTTTCATTGTGAAAAGGTTTTTCTTTTACAGACTCAAAGGACCAAAACTTGTTTGGTCCTATTTCCCATATAAATGGGTTTAGAAGCAATCCCTTGCTTCTCAGAGAAAGTATTGTGTGTGTACCCCGCCCTTTTGTAAGGTACAAAAATAGGTCTGTATAGTGTTTGTTTTTCCTCTCTTTTGATCCTTTGTGAGAAAGGACCAACTTCTACTAAACACACAAAGTTTATTCTCGTACCAATGTGTTTTTTTTAGTAAGAAAACATTTTTCAAAAACCTTAAAAACTGCTTAGTGTACGAAATGATATCTGTTGGATTTAATAGTCAGCTTTACCAATTGAATTGCAATTAGAAGAAAAATTCAATGCATTTAGAGAATTTTATCTCAATAAAGCATTTACTGGAGTTATGGCCGAAGATATATTAATACCTATCGAATAATGATAATATCGTAATAATCTCGAGGTGTGGGTTGATATACCTGCTGACATTTTGTGACATTACGTCACGAATGCTTAGGGGTAGGAGGGGGTTGGAGTTACATACGCTTATCTCCCACGTAATGTGTTGTCAGCGGCCTATTGATGCTGAGTAATTGCGAATCCTAAAGTCTAGCGTTTTCTTCTTAGTAAGCAATTGAAGAAGAATTTATTTTTGTGAAGGCTGACTCGTAATGATATACCTAATTTGCTAAAACAATGGTGCAATAAACAAATGATGATATCTATTAATAGAACCATTACCGACATCTGCTTGAAATACACAACTTTAGCGGATACTTAAAAATCGCATTCAATTTTTATGATCTCCCCAATAAAAAGCATCCGTGTTCCCATCGATGCAGATTCGACTTTATGCATAAAATATTATGATTGTTTTTAAAATGTGTTCGAAAGAGGTCTTTATGTACGGGAGAGCTAGTACAATAGTTTGTTGGCACTTTATTCGAGCAGAGAGGCGCCTGGAACATCTTACACCTTGGCGCCGGCGTGGGCAAGACGAACCAAGAAGAACAAAACGACGACCGGAGATGTCATAATGGAAAATCTCCTTAAAAAAGATACACGCTAAAATGCGGGTGTTCTTGGGACGAAGGACATTATACGCCTTCTTTGGAGTACGCCCATTTTTTGTAATACCAAAAAAATCGGTTTGTTCCCACTAGTTCTACTGCTTAGTTCTACCGTAGAACTAATGGGAACTTTTTTTCCCACTAGTTCTACTATATGAGATGTAACAAAATAGTAGAACTAGTGGGAATTATGGTTTTTATTGGTATTCCCACTAGTTCCACTGAACATTGGCAGTAGAACTAATGGGACATAATTTTGTTCTACTAGACAGAAGAAGTACAGTCGACGGCCGATAGTTGTGATTTTTTTCAGAGCTCAATATCGATAGCAGTCAGAATAACTTAGATTTTTTTCATGAATTTCAACAAAAATCAAATGTTTTTCTTTATAAAAGTACTAGGACAGCAGAAATGAAGAGGAGCTAGTTACCTAATCTTTTTTGTTCATCTAATTTTATAACACCTCTGTGGTGGTGTTTAAAAATCAGACATTGATAAAAAAAATCACGCTTTAAAAAGTTAGTTACATGTGAGTGTTGTGTTGGAAACTGGGAAACTAAGGTCCCTTTTGCAGCCACACTTTTTAGACAAGTGTTCAACAGACGTTTAAAAGTTTTTGTGGTACGACGGTAAATGTCCGAATTATTTTGTAATTTTTTAAAGCGTGTTTTTTAAACTATTACTTTTATTTGTTTTTTTTTTGTCTAAATCATAGGGCTGCAATTAAAATAGTTAATCAGCAAATATTTTTTGTAATTTAATGCATGCTGCGATTTCCTATAATTAAGGAAACACAGGAAAAGTTAATGTCTGTTCCTAAAACCTGTCTGTAATGTGTATTTCTTGTTGGAAATCCAAATAAATAAATAAATATAAACCGGTGAAAATCGTGCTCAAAGATTCCGTTACATAGTTATATTCATACATACAGCCCAAGATTATAAAAGCGTCTTAAAAATAGTAAAATACTGCATATACAAAGAAATGTAAACTAGACTTAAGTATTTGCTGTAGATGTGGATGAATAACAACTTGAGGTAAAGATTAAAATCTCTTTTTTAATAATGGGCGATTCAATTTATTAATAACTAGCTTTTGCCCGCGACTTCGTTCGCGTGGAATAGTGACTTCTAGCAGATTTTTGGTTTGACCAATAGATGGCGCTACATGTCCGGAATAAATTTTATTTTTATATATTTTTTTGTAATAAAATCTATCCTATGTCCTTTCTCAAGTTTCAAACTATGTCTGTACCAAATTTCACACAAATCGGTTCAGTAGTTTAGGCGTGAAGAAAAGACAGACAGACAGACAGAAAGACAGACAGACAGACAGACAGAGTTACTTTCGCATTTATAATATTAGTTTGGATTCAATAATTATTAGGTTGGTACATTGAAACGGTAAGAGGTACATTCTTAAACTACCTAAAAATTATTAGTTACATATTACTTACTCGTAACAAAAATGCCACCACAACTATGCAATTCAATTAGATAATAAAATAATGTCCATTGACGGTATACAAAAAAATTTCTTTAATTAATAAATATTATTGTAAACAATGTCTTTTAATTAGGAGTATTGAAAATGAATATCAATGTTTGATTTTTAAACACATAAAATTAGATGAACAAAAAGATTAACTAGCTCCTCTTCATTTCTGCTGCCCTAGTACTTTTATAAAGAAAAACATTTGATTTTTGCTGAAAGTTATGAAAAAAAAACTAAGTTTTTCTGACTGCTATCGATTTTGAGCCCTGAAAAAAATCACAACTACAGATAACCACGGACACGACGAGATGTCACCCAGGCCGTCGACTGTACTTCTTCTGCCTAGTAGAACAAAATGTCCCATTAGTTCTACTGCCAATGTTCAGTAGAACTAGTGGGAATACCAATAAAAACCATAATTCCCACTAGTTCTACTATTTTGTTACATCTCATATAGTAGAACTAGTGGGAAAAAAAGTTCCCATTAGTTCTACGGTAGAACTAAGCAGTAGAACTAGTGGGAACAAACCAAAAAATCGCGGTCTAATTTGAAAGAACATGAACGCTTAGTTAGTTCACTCGAAGCTGATCGTTTTGGTGATGCCCAACGTACGTATTTGATCTAGAAGAAGGTGCCTCACCTGCGTGCCTTATGGCATCTCCGCTCATCTTTGCTTATTCCGTGGCCGCGACACAAAAGGTCGTATGCAGATGTTACCTTGAAGGGTATTGTGCGCAAATGAGTGTCATTTGCGTTCAGCTCAATACGTCGTTCACGCTCTTTTGTTTATGAGGTTAATCTACAAGAAAGTGATCTTCATTTGTTTATTACACAATGGTTATTAAGTAATTTGTAGATCTGATAATAATTGAAGTTGGTCTAACTAGGAAAGACAGCTGATTTTTTTTTACGTATAGGTTTTTACCACGGAGGACAAAAGTCTTTTCTCCTCCGTGGTTTTTACCCTTCTTTCCCACATTGAATAACAAAGAAAGTAGGATCAAATGCTGTTTCTGTATTGTAATTATGTTCAAATCTTTAATTACTTAGTAAAAACCAATTCTTTAAATCTTATTTCAATGCAAACAAACAGTGGAATTGAAATCACCAGTTGCCAATTCCAATACAAAATCCAACGTAATTTCTAATTTCTATTCGGATCGTCAACAGATACGTTTGGACGTGTTCACAGCTTGCACATTTTGCATGATTTAACGTTAATGCAAATGATAGTGAGCCAATTTTCTAGTCCAGTTAAATGCAAGCTGCGCTTTATAATAGTTTTAGTTAGATAGCCGATCAAATTGTTGAAGGTTATTGGGTGTTTGGGTGGTTCATTAATGGAAATTTGATTAGGGAGATAATTATAGTATCATTGCTAGAAAGAAGGTGCTGCTGGGGTTGTGATTTTTGGAGTAAATAAAATGTCATCTTCACATTAACCAAATATTTTTTCGGCCAATTAAATTTATTGCTGAACGTAACGTACATAATGAGCGTCCACCAAAAGAAAAATATCGAAACAATCACAGTTTTTGGTGAAATGCTTTGCCAAATAATGTAAGTTCGATGCCTACTTATATGTATTTTTAATATTAGCGCTAGTAAGCCTAAAATAATACCTTAAATGAACTATTTATAGTGCAAAAAAACTAAAATTAAGTTTATAGACTAATGGCAATCGCAGCATAATTTTCTATCTAAACTCTGTGATATGTGCATGAAAGTACTGTTGCCATCTTTAGGATGTTACAGCACTTAACACACTCCAAACAATGTTGGGTATGGAGTCCATCGAAAGCAGTTTGCGGTGATAGGTTTAAGTTCAGTGGCGCCATCTACAGAAAAACTGCGAAAACTTGCCACTGAAAGCGACCCTGAAACACAGAGCTTTCTATATACAAGGTTTCAGGCCACTTGTTGCTTATTTTAGTGCCGGAATCAACCGGTAGATGGCGTGGTCACTGAAACTTTTACGGCATTTTTGTTTCATTCAAGTTTTCAGTTTTGCGCATATACATAAGTACAATAAATAATTATTTTATTGTAGTAAATGATTTAATGTGATATATGCATAATCTATATGAATAAAAATGAATTGTTGTTCGTTAGTCTGATTAAAACTCGAGAACGGCTGGGCCGATTAAGCTGATTTTGGTTTTAAAATGTTCGTAGAGGTCCAGGGAAGGTTTGAACGATACGAAGTTCGCGGGATCAGCTAGTTTTAAATAAATTGAAATTCTAAGGGAAGACTAGGATATTTGACACACTGTTAAACGGTGTTAGGTTGAACGCAATGTCGCGTGTTAGAATCTCGCATGGAAACATTTTTAAAGCACATTAATATTTGTTTTTATTGCTGTGAAGAAAGGGTAGGTCTCCTGCATTTAAATATTTCAAGAACAAGTACTTTCGTCCTTGAACTCTGACGTCACCATCTCTAAGGTCAACGCCCCCAGTAACAACATTATACCCGTGTCATGAAATTAAGGAAAATAAATAACATTAACAATTTAGTTAACAAATATACCCTCACATAACGTTTATGATTACTTAACATCTCAACTCGCGTGTCAAACGAGGGTAGTCACAAAACGCCACGATATTCGAAATTGGAACACATTCAAATAAAATAACGGTTTTAGTATTCCATAGTTTTAAAGTGACGTTCATCCTTGATTCTGACAAAGTTATGGTAATTTGAATTAAATCGCGAATTAATGTTAATTTGTTGCATGTTTAATGGTGCATTGTACCACCTAGCACTTGTTTAAAATATTTGTTCTGAGATTGGGTTATTAACATTTCATAACTTTGCTGTAAATTGAAGTAATTTATTAGAGCTATAATTTGCACATAATCGTACAGACACACAGACACTAGATAAAAGGAAGACCATAAATCTAGAAGCCTGTTTAATTGATTTCCAACAACTTGAGGATCTAATATTTATCGTGGAAAATTCGTTTTAAAATTGTGCTAGTGTCACCAATAGCTTATACGCAGTAAAAGATAAGACGCTGGTTTTAGTATATGTATGTAGATAGATATTTATTATGACACAAATGATAAGATTGAAACTGCTCTCAAACTATTTTGTAGTATTTGATTGAACACTATTAACCGTACAAAATCTATATTATTTTCATTTTCATATAGTAATTGATTTACTTGAATTAACTCAAAATAAAATGACTACTTATTTTAAACAAAATTATACCTCTTACTTTAGCTCTCCGAATAAGTAGGTATTCATTTTTGTACCGTACATTTTTTCATTAAGTATTATTAAAACTGCCGAATCCAACACGAGAACCTTTTTTTTTTTAATTGTATAAAAAGCGTAATTTGAAGAATGGTAAAATTTTTACATTTTACTTTGCAAGTGCATTACCTACTGCAGTGTTTTTCCTATATCAATGAACTATCGTCCCTTATTACAATTAGGTCAGTTATCACTATCAGTGCAGTGACAACTATTTGTTTCCTGTCTTAGGTACATATTGTGGTTGTGGGTGATAGGTATAGAAATTAGTTTGTTTGGGGAGAAATGGCAAATGTGGCACTGTCAAAGAAACAGTTTTCTTTGTTTTTAATTATTGCTATTCTTATTGCTCATTCAGCTACATCTATGAAAAGAATAACAAAAGGTAACTACGGTATTATAAATGAAATGCTTAAAAAACAAAGAATTAAAAATATTTTATTGTTTTCTATTTTTAGGCAGAGACTTGATTAAGCTTTTTAAATTACGATCCACATTTTATGAAAGGAGGTAAGTACCTTTCATGTTTTCTATTGTTCGAGCTCGATAACTGATCACATATCTAATGAAATATATAAAAATATAATAAATAATGTTAAACTATATTTTTAAATAACTGCTCAATTATTATTTCAACCCTCGGTTTTAGCTGTGTATGTTTTATATAGCCCTAGGTTAATACAATAGTAAAAAGAATTTATGTCAGAAGTGGGATTCGAACCCACGCCCACAGAAGTGGACTGCGACCTGAACGCAGCGCCTTAGACCGCTCGGCCATCCTGACGTATTGACAGTGCTCGAAATATTAGTTGTAATTGCGTGGTATGAAAACTATTATTTTTTATGTTCATAAATACTAACAAATAATAATTTTATCAATTTCAACAAAGTAATTGGCACTGGACTTCCATAAACATATTGTAACTAGCACTAACTTTATTTACTTTTAGTGCATAGATATCAGAAGACAGAATTTCCATATGCTGTTACATCATTTATTCGCTTAAATGATTAATAAAAATTAATGAAAAATATTATTTATCTATTTATTACGTTCCATTTACCCCCAACCTCCTCATTTCCCACAGATAGTACTATTTGCGGTTAAAGTACAAAACACTATGATAAATCATCTATAAAAGGACCACATTGTTTCTAACGTGGCATAAGTGACGGAAAAACTGTCAAATTCTAATTTCGAATAAACCGATTGGTTCCGGAAAATGCCGAGTGACTACGAGTCGGATCCCGCAGTGAGCAATTTACGGAATTACCTGAGAATCCGTAGTGTTCATCCCAACGTTAATTATGGTACGTAGATGAGTGTATTAGTGACGGCACTGATGACCAACTGAGATGGGAATTGAGTTCTAAGTACTTAAGGCCGTTCCCGATATTCTATCTATGTTTTGATTCGCTTATTATAGGTATTTCGACATTAGCCCCAGACAAGACAAGCTTGTGTGACGATTATGTATGATACATGTTGCTTCTGTGCATAGAATCATTTAAAGTTCATGATATCTCACAGTTCAATTTCAAATATGTAATCAAAATAAAAAGGTTAGTACCTAATTATGTTTTTATACGTAGTACCTAGTATATTTTATCCCCATGTTCCTCTAAACAAAATCCGTAAATCCTTAAAGTTGCGTGTATAGACGTAATATATAGTGCATATAGAATCATAGTATGTTATAATACACCATGTTGCTTAAAAGTGATATTAAATATTTTGCGTTTAAACACTAGTCAAAGGATATTCTGATATAGGTAAGTGAGATAAACAGCAACTTTTATAATGTAATTTCACCCCGTAGCTGGTTTTTTCCTATTATTTTATTTTAATTAATTGCAATTTTAAATAATGTAATTTATTATCTCCCCACAAATGTAATGCAACGATGAACGCGCTAATTTTATTGTATGTAATTAATGGCCCGAGTTCTGTCAGGTTACTCTTTAATTTAATTTATTTACCACAATGATTGGCTTGCATTTTTTATGTAGCAGATGTTATTCGTTCATACAAATTGCATCTAAATACGCTATCTAAATTAAGAGTGATTGTGTATACGTTAATTAATTTATAGAACCGATTCCAATAAATAATTAACGACTAAAAAGCGGAATAATCAGGGATAGTGGTCTTAATTCGTAGGCACATCACTTGGGCCACTTCGACCATATTACGTTAAAAATACTTAGTAAACGAAGGTACTGCCTACAGTACAACAGTGTGCACCGACAATACAACCTCTTTTCATATCAAAATGACATAAAAAATATAAAAGAAAAAGAGAACACATAAAAACAGTTTCCATTTTCAAAAGCCAATCTGACACTTCCAATATGGCTTAATTCTTTTTTTTCTGTTAGATGTGTGAAGCCGTTATTTTGGTATAAAGCCTTGTCGAGACCGGCGGAGGTATTACAGCGGAGTATAGGTACAATAGAGCTTTGGATCTGTTTTTAGAACGAGACTGCGTCAGTGTATTCATGGCCCAAGCGTATTGCAGTAAAAAAGATAATTTAATTTGTTTGTATGGGGAATTGTGGATGTTTTTAATGAATTATGTTTGTATGTTTGCATTTTGGTGCAATGTGTTCTCGTTATTGAATCTCTCTTTTAAAAATTCAGCATAATAGGTATATATGGTTATAACTTTGCAGTACTTAAACCAAAAATTCAAGCAAATGGTAGTTGTATGGTATGCAATCTAGTTAGGTAAGTTAATGACGGAAATCGAAAACTATTATTATTAGTTAGATAAGCACTACAGGCATACTTTTAAACCGATTAAACAATTTGTTGGTAGATATAAAACGTTAGGAAAAAATGTAGCTAGATATGTAGATAGATAGTTTGAGCCTAAGAAAGAACATACTTTTTACCCGGTTCCAAACTGCATGCTCTACTGAGACATGGATAGAACCACGGGGAACAGTTCTAATATTTTTTCTTAATTATCCATAGGCCTTTTCAGACCTTAGGTTTAAAGGGCTATCCATGAAATTATTTCAACATCTTTCCTCATTACAGATGAATGCCTCACGTACCTCCGCGGGCAGGCCACAGAGATGGGTCTGTCAGTACAGGTGCACGAGCCTGTGCCCAAGAAGCCAGTCCTCGTGATGACGTGGGAAGGCACGGAGCCGGCCCTACCGTCTATACTGCTGAACTCTCATATGGATGTCGTGCCGGTGTTTGAGGTGAGGTTTTACTTGTTTTTTATTTATTTATTTATACTTTACTAGCTTCCGCCTGCGGCTTCGCCCGCGTGGTGTGTCGATAATAGCCTATGTGTTAGTCTAGAGTTATCTGCATACCAAATTTCAACCAAATCGGTCGGAATAACAAACATACATCCACACATTCTCACAAACTTTCACATTTATAATATTAGTAGGATTGCAGTTAGAAGATATCTACAATTTTGCATACATTATACTTATATTTATGGAGATATAGAAATAGGGATTGATTGTTTAGAGCTATGTATAGTTAGAAATATCATCGACAAATCTAAAGATAAATTATGGAAACAGGAACACCTTTGCGGAAATCCATGACATGACATGACAAGACTGCGGAATTCCCGCTATACATACATGTTTCCTAACACTTCATACATTGACTAATCTGAATAGCCTTATTGACCCCGCAAATTCAGATTTTAAATGCTGTCGAGTTGATAGCAATATAAACCATAGAGCTTTATAAATTCAACCATAACCATATACCAATAGCTATGCCTAGGGTGTATTATTTTATTTTATTTTATTTTAACATTTTCGGAAAACTTACAGCTAGAGGAAACAATATGAAAGAAATAATATGACACTTGAAGGTCATTTACAAGTTTTCAAAAATAGATTTACATAGTAATAAAAAGATTAGTTGTATTCTTTCAGAAAGTTTGTTGCCTATGAACTTTTAATGCTAAACTCTAGTTTAAAACCTATTTGCAATACTTCCCAAAGAAACCAATAGGGAATACATTCTTAAAGAACGTACTCTGCTAAAGATTTAGATGCTCCTGTAGTGAGAGCTTCCAGTGCAGTTAAAATTAAATTTAAAGTAACCTAGTTTCAGGAGTGTGAAGTGTGAAGTAACACCGGGTTTTGTAATCTAAACTGTATTAACTATTTGATTTCCGTGATAGATGAAGCTCTTGTATGAGGAAACCAATGTATTTTATTTATTTATTTAATACTTTTTGCACATTTTGTACAATGGCGGACTTACCTATTTATTTTGATTATGATTATGACAATTCTCCTATGGGTGTCATGGCTAAAACACTGCAAATTATTTCACAGATTTGAATCTCGGACTTATAACATATATCGGACTTATAATACTTATATATTATCGGACTTATAACTCGGGCTTATATAAATATTTTAATTTTCTAAAGTTAAATAATTTCCTAATATACCTTATGCCGTAGAAATGCTTACTTATAGGTAAGAAACCAAAACATAAGATATCTTTATCTAAATGGAAATTCAAAGTATATGCCCGTCTATAATATGTTTAGTATAAGAATCCCTTGGTTGACGTTTTCATAACGTGTTTGTACATTGTGAGACGTGACCGAAATATTACTATGTCAGCTCTTTGCTGCGCTAAGTTATCAAGTTGTAGTCAAACTTTGTTTATGTTGAAGGTGAGGATTAGTTGTATACATAGACGCCTTAAAAAGGACTAGCTTGAGAGATCGGTGTGCTCTTCTGAACACACCTTATTTATTGCCCAGAAATGCAATAAGTGAGTTCAAGTTTTTCTGCAGGCATTTGTTCATTTATTTAAAGACATTTTTATTAAAAAATTTTCGATGATTCAAGATGGAACCTGTTGAATTCTGAATGTATTAAGGAAAAACTGTAATAGAACACAAAATTATACTGACTCAGGACTTATTTGATATTATAACTTTAATAAAAGCATACAAAGTATAATGCATACATACATATTAAAGTTACAAAGAACCGCTCTAATTTGCATTAGAGAAGAGGTCATAACTCAAACTTAATTGCAATACATTAAACTATCTTGGCCAGTTGAATTAAATTTTGCCTTGAAGTCATTTCAGCAGTAGGTAAGTATATACTGAGTCTGTATGCGGTAACAGTAGCCACGAGCCACGACACTGCCTGCCAACCAATAGTAAATTAATTTTGGGTAATACTTTACTTAATTCTGTTGGATTATAGACCTTATGCACTTTAACACAAGGTGTTTCACATAAATAACTTACCGTAAAGGCGGGTTACTTTGACCCTAGGGCATAACTTTGGCCCAAATCGAGAAAATGTTAGAACTGTCCGCCGTGTCGCGACCATACAACCGAACGTCGTAGATCCTTCGGTAACTAATAGATGGCGATATAGACGTGTACTTGTGGAACTTTTTTACCGACTCAACTGCACGTCGCTACATGTTCGCGCCATTTGAAATTTTGACACTACCACCGGCGTATTTTTCTGCTGCAAACTTTGATGTGTATTGCTGAATTTTGGTAAGTTTTTCAATTGGATTGTTATTTATTTTCTTAGGCATGTATATAGGAGTATGGCAATTGTTTTTTAAAGACGATTTACTTGTGTGTTGGGACTTAAATTACAGATCTAGAAAACCGGTATACATTGACCGCCTTTTCGGGTAACTTTGGACCTGCGGGCCAAAGTAGCTTCTCGTGGAGCTTCACGTCCTCGACTTGATAACCTGGAACTCACGCAAATACCCAGGGCAAGTGTTATCAGTATCCGAGGAAGGAGCCTTTATAACATGCATGAAAAGAGGTAAGACGTACTGGCGGTGGCCCGCGATTAAAGATAAACAGCTTTATAGTTGGGACCATATAGTACGTAAGATTGAACCTCCTAAATTTGAAAAAAAAAAGCGTTCTTCCTCTGTTCCTGAAATGAACGAGTGACAAGAAAAGGTTTTTCAGTAATGTTTGTAATATTAGATTAGATGCTACTTGTAAACGTTGATTCTCATACCTACATTGACTGAAATTGTAATTTTATAAGAATGAAAAGTAAAATATGTCTCCGAGGGTTAACCTAATTAATCTAAGATCGTTACGTTAAAGCCGTTTAAGATAATATAAGTTTTGAAAGTTTGTTACATTTTTTGAGATATTCTGTAGTGTAAATTTTTTTGAAATATATAAAGGTGATTTAACCTCGTGTTTTAATTTTTTTGAATTTTTTTCTTACATTAAACCTCTCCTGGATATTTAATCTTACCGCCCTTGATAGTTTCTTTGGCCCCTGATAGCTGCAAGTGCGATTTTTCACCAATAAAGTTTATGGGATTAAAGTAACCCTTTCCTAAGAATAACTTTGGCCCAAAACTTTTAATAAAAAAAAAACAAGTTACGCTTATCATATTTCTAAAATACACTTCGCATCTTGTTGATTATATCCTTCAGCTTCTTTATAACTTTTAAGAACACTAAAAAGACAATACCGATACAAACTACAGATAAAATTCATAAATTATTCGAAAAAAATAGCTAAAGTAACCCGCCTCTACGGTATTAAGTTACACCCACTCTTAAAAATGGTTACAAATAAATTATTTTAATAAGGTTAAAATAGTTAAATAGTAATATTATAAAACGTGGTCTTAAGAAAGTAACGACTTTAGTACAGTAGACCGCACATCAGTGGTAACTGTCATGCACCTTAACTCAATAGTAATAAGTACGATTTTCCTATAAAACTGTTACCACTGACCTGAAGTTGACTGTACAACGTACAAAAGTTGAAGCTCTAAGCCTAACTCTAAGCTTTTTCTAGACCGGTAATTTTTAAAACCACGTTTTATAATGAGGTATTTTGAGTTGGCGGATTAAGCTTAACTTAATTTTTTTTAACAAATCATGCAAAATATGTAAAAATACATAAATGAGAATTCAAAATATACACTCTTTTGCAAAAAAGCGGGCACCTATGCGAAATCTTGGTTTTAAGGACTTCACGTGTATTTCAAAGGGTTTTAATGACTGTAGTATGTTACTAGCATCAAAAGGGTTAGCCAAGCATGCGTGAGAGTGTATTCTAAATTTGAATTTTGTACAATTGCTAAGAAACTGGTTAAACGTTATTTTGGACTAACTATTGGTAGAAAGTTCGTGGGCTTTTAAAAAAGTTTTTGACGTGATTTTCAGAAAACTGATGATGCAGTTTTAATTAATGATTAATGTACATTTCTGTTACATCAAAACATTTTTGAAAAACTATGCGTATCTGATTAAATTTTCACCTGCTCTTAATGGTCTATGCTGATGATTGAGGGCAATTTTAGGAGTTTCGGTTTTTTTGTGTAAAGCGTTCTAATGTTTAGATATTGTACCCACGCGGTTTAAAATATCCCTTTCTCATAAATTAACACAATTTAGAGCAGTATCAGTACTTTGGGCTGCGACAAAACCAATTTAAAGTTAGCAGTGCCGTTTTCAACTCGTCTCCTATCACACTTTGACATTTAAAAAATACCAAATTTTGTTACAAATGTTAAATTAACCTTTCAAAAAATAATGAGGAGGGTTAAAGCTATCCAAAAAGTCAAAATATTGCCGCGTTGAAGCTCTCGATAACTCCATGGGTGTCGGTTTACTAGACGATGATTTAGCTGAAAGGGAGTCATAAATTCCAAATTATTGGTACAACGTATGATTCTGAAAAATGATCAGGTAGCCAATTATTGTTATGATTTAAGCAGAAAAGTGCTGTAGATACCAGAAAACCTCGGAACAGACAGGTTTATTTAATAAAATGTCCGTGGGATGAAAACCCGCTATTTGAACGCTCAGACTCCTAGATCTTCAGAGGTCTACGGGGTTTCCCAGGAGGCGGGGTTATTTAAAAATCAGTGATTACGAGACCTTGAGACCTCGCGCTCACAGTTTATGCGTTATTTTCTGTTTTATGTAGAATTTCAAAATTTTTCAGAACGTCAAAGTCTGATAGGAGACGAGTTGTGAACGGCACTGCTAATTTTAAATTGGTTTTGTCGTAGCTCAAAGTACTGATACTGCTCTAAATTGTGTTAATTTATGAGAAAGGGATATTTTAAACCGCGTGGGTACAATATCTAAACAATAGAACGCTTTACACAAAAAAACCGAAACTCCTAAAATTGCCCTCAATCATCAGCATAGACCATTAAGAGCAGGTGAAAATTTAATCAGATACGCATAGCTTTTCAAAAATGTTTTGATGTAACAGAAATGTACATTAATCATTAATTAAAACTGCATCATCAGTTTTCTGAAAATCACGTCAAAAACTTTTTTAAAAGCCCACGAACTTTCTACCAATAGTTAGTCCAAAATAACGTTTAACCAGTTTCTTAGCAATTGTACAAAATTCAAATTTAGAATACACTCTCACGCATGCTTGGCTAACCCTTTTGTTGCTAGTAACATACTACAGTCATTAAAAGCCTTTGAAGTACACGTGAAGTCCTTAAAACCAAGATTTCGTATAGGTGCCCGCTTTTTTTGCAAAAGAGTTTATTTTCGTAATGGTTACATCCCTTACTAATCGTAGAATTAAACCTTCTAGATGCGATCACAAGTCTCCTATTACGTTCCCCACATTAGATCCCGACTGTAGGAGTAAATCAGGTTTTCTCTAACAGAAAAACCTAATTACTCTTCCGCAGCCAACTCTAGCCGTTCTTATTACTTACCGTGTAAAACCACTCTAATATCGATAAATCGAGGCACCACTATTTCCAGGAAAGGCTAATCTAGACTTGTATAGTATCTATGGTTTGTAGTAAAAATTCTGGCTAGATATTAAAATTGGTTTATGAGTTGATGTTGTGTTTGGCAGCAATAAAGAGATAGAGAAAAGTTCTGTTTCTGTTTCGTAAATAGGATTATTGAACTGAATACCAGTTTGTCATGGATTTTTTGTAGTAAGCAGATCAATAAATGAAGAAAAGGCCTTTTTTGAGGTGGGAAATCATTAGATGACCCTTTTAGCTGTGGGTGTAGTAGGAAGTGTCAGATTTTTAAAGCCCACCTCCGTTCCTTGATTCCGTAGTTCCGTTCGTTGGAGCCCTTCGTAAAACGCCGCTATCCTTGCAGAGAAAACTAAAGCCTGAATTGACGAAGAAGTTCAGAAAACCTTTCATAGTAAAATACACACTACTCAGCTAACATTTAACAACACGGCCCCTACTATTTCTTCAACAGAAAAGCTGGACGTACCCTCCATTCGAGGCTCACTTGAAGGATGGCCTGATCTACGGCCGAGGAGTCCAGGACATGAAATCCGTGGCCATCCAATACATCGAGGCGGTGAAGAGGATGAAGGCTAAGGGCATCAGGCTGAAGAGGACTCTCCATCTTTCTTTTGTGCCGGGTTTGTTTATTGGCTGTGTTTTTTTGTTGTTGAATAATACTATTATTATACTATAAAGCTGAAGAGTTGGTTTTGTTTGGATGAATGCGCTGGTTTGAGGAGAAAGCTAAGCGAAGAATACTTTCTAGAATGTGTCCCCATACACCCAGGTAGACTAGTAGACAGTAATCTACCTCTATACAAAATGTATAAAGCCGAAGAGTTTGTTTATTGCGACTGGTTCGATTTGAAAAATTCTTTCAATGTTAGATAGCCAATTTTTTGAGGAACGTTAGTCTACTCTTTATCCGAGTGAGTAGTTTGTTTCCAACAGGACGCACGTGACACATGGAAAATAGTCTTGAAGTAAAAATAAATTCACTTTCTATATTTGTTAGAACTCCTGTTTGGCCATTCTTCATCACCATATCCATAGGTACATTGTATTATGTCACCCTTATAGGTAGCAAATAATTTTCTGTTTAAATAACTCTTGATATAAACAACACTCATAATTTGCCGGCTTCTGACAAGTCGAGTAAAGGTCGTATCGTATCTGGGTCTAGAGCCTCGAGTGATACAGCGATCTATCGAGAGCTCTTATTAGCCCAAATGATGCTGCCGATGCACTTTTTGCATGAGAAAGAAAAATTGCACCTTGAACTACAATTTGGATTGGTATTCTTAGAATGGCGTCCGAAAATACTATGTTTACTAAATCAGAAATATAACTAACTAGCTGTACTGATGGAACTACTTCCCGCAGCCGAATAAAAACTCGCCTATATGATTATTTTATAATGGCTGTATGTACTGCTGTATTACTACAAAGTTCGCAAAGTAAAATCCATTCAGTAGTTTTTAATTGAAAGAGTAACGCATCGCCAAAACCTCCATATTTTTCAAAATTAAGCTAAATAGGTACTTCTACTTAGCTTAATTTTGAAATATACCTACAAATGTCGTTTGGTGCTTCTAACATGTTTCATTACTTCATTATAATGTTTCTAATTTACCAGACGAGGAGATTGGCGGATCCCTGGGTATGGGCGAGTTCGTGAAGACAGATGCGTTTAAGAATCTGAATGTTGGCTTCGCACTGGATGAAGGCATAGCCAGCCCTACTGAGGAGTTTTTGATCTTCAACGGCGAGAGGACTATTTGGCGTGAGTACAAATTATAGAAAGTATTAGATTAAATAAAGAGGCATAAGGAGCAGCGCTCACAGTAACTGTTTAGGATAAACGGACGATGAATAAGCAAAACAATTGCCAACTATCGGTTAAAATGTGAAACGTGAAACCTTGCATTTGATTTTTGTGCTCACATCTAAAAGAACCAATCGGAATTCTTGAGTTTATGAAAATCTGCTAAAATGATATATCGTCGGGGATAGTGCAAATCCGCGTAACTAGCATTGGATAATATCGCGTATCTGCAATAGATCTCGTTTTACAGGGGATGGTTAAAACTTAATAAATTTGTTATTTCAACAGATAATGGGCTCATTTTTTTAATATTAAGTAATTATTTACACACCGTAAATGACTACTTAATATTCAAAAATGTCCAATGAATGACGATAAGTTTTAACCTTCCACTGTAAAACGAGATCTATTGCAGATACGCGATATTATCCAATGCTAGTTACGCGGATTTGCACTATCCCCGACGATATATCATTTTAGCAGATTTTCATAAACTCAAGAACGGACCAATGGTAGAACTTTTAAGTACTACAACATAAAATGGAGCAAAGACACGAAGAATCAGAAGTTAATAGTACATTGCAATAAAATAAATTAGGTAGGTATAACGATTATCTTAAAGGACAAGGTAATCCAATCTTAATTAGATCCCGACCCTTTTCTCGTTTTCGTACCACAATCTGTCAGGTTGTGTGCTAACAATAACACAATTAAGTACTAAGTACACTAACTTGATTATTATTCTTACAAAAATACCTATTTAATGCGATGATCAGAAATAGTACTACCAGTTCCTGATGTTGTACGTCTAATTTAAGCCAATTTTTACCGACATGCGACATTATATGTACTTTGAAAATTAAACGTGCAAATTCTTAGTATGAATTTAACTGAAGATTGAAAACCCAGCTTTGATTGGAAATATATATCTATATGTGGTTGACTTTTATCAAAAGTTGTATAAGTATCATTACTTGGAAGGAAGTTGACTGTCTCATTCGTCCTTTTCATATCAATAACATATTTTAGTAATGCTTCCATTTGGATTCATTTCAGACATGGACATCATATGCCCCGGCAAGTCGGGACACGGTTCTCTGTTGCTGCCTGATAACAGTGGCGAGAAGGTGAGGAAATGTATTATTTTTTATTACTTTGTCTCGTTTCTTCTTAGTAAAGTTAAAAGAGGTAGGTGAGATATAAAAAGCTACAGTAAGATCAACAGAAGCGAACGCTTTTTTGACATTGTATGTCCTTACCTATATACATGTCAAAGTATGCAGATGAATTAATGTTTTGACGAATACCTGAAGTTTCATTAATCTTTAAATATCACAACAAGTAGGCTAGGAGTGACTAAGTACGCGTCGACCCCAACATGATCCCAATCTTTTAATTTTCACTTTGAGTTAGCAACAACGAAACAAAAATTATTCGCAAATCAATATTTCGTACCTAACTCGACATTAAGCCTCCCAGGTGTACCTTTGTCGAGCTCCAATAATGGAAATCTCATGTCACAGTACTAATCCTAATTATAAACTAAATTAACGGACCCAATTTTGGTTGATACGAAACATTTTATATCTAGTACGACCGCAAAGAAAAAACAAATATTTATAAAAACGATCCAATATTTAGTTCTAAAACTTAATTGATTGCTGTGAACCACCAAGAAAAAGCTTCATAGACCTTTAATAGGTCACTGCAGACTTAACTGTCATTTCATGCCAGATTGCTGATCATTGTAATTTGCATACTGCGATTCGTCTCCATACTGGTTTATGAGCTCTAACTCTATCCAAAAAGTTTATATTTTAACACAACCTGTCTTCTAAATACAAATAAAGCTAGACGTCGTAGCACTCGAAGAGTTGCACACATTGAAACGTATGTCTATAATAATTAAGGTAAACGCGGGTGAAGTCGTCATGCCCCAATAGTCGTCAATTAATCTAAAAACTTTTTTTTTTTTTTACTGAACTTAAAATGGGCCGGTTTATATGTCAACATATTGTTGATAACATATTGCACAATTGAAATGACAATACGGGGTTTTAACAGTCATAGCATCGGAGATATGTTAGTCGAAACGTGTGTGCCTTAAGAAAATCGTTATTTGGTGAAGTTCAGCTGTCAAAAGTGAAGCTCAGCGCGTGGTTTTGTGTTTTGATTTACATAACTCCAGTGGGGTCTCTGGTATGTTTCTTTCTTTAATTGGATAGTTATGTTTATTCGCTAACGATTTAATATGCAATTTGGAATACTTTTAACATAGAAGATACATTTTTTTAATGTGACATCTATTGGCACTTTAAAACTCCCATTTGACCCAAAACTCGTCAATTTTAGAATTATTATGACGACTACTGGGACATGCTCAAAAGTTGCACCTAAACTCGTCGTAATGAGGATATTTTGTGTTTTACAGTACAAAATGCGAATAAATAGCTAATATCGGGACTTTTACAAAATTGTTAACTCTCTAGAACAAACATATTTAAGGTTTAGACTACATTTGTTGATAAAACTGTGTTTAACTTAACTGTTCTTTCACTATGCTTTTTGTTCGAAATAACTGCATGTCGTCACGCGTATTGTACCGCGTCTCCCTAACGTGCCTTAATAGCGCCTGTATAAAAAATTATATCATTCAACTAGCTAACTGTTTTGACGCAAAAAATATTAAAATCAGTTTTAAAACTAAGATGACATAGCTTCCGCCGGGTCCTCGTCGAGGCTTTAGGCGGTGGCGACCTCTCGCGTCCGGCCCTGGTTCAGGCCATGGTCCGGGACGAGAAGGAATGGGAAGCCGTCGCCTCCTTCTGCGAAACGGTCATGCTCGAGAAGGAGGATGCGGAATGCCAGAGAGTTCGCACCTCTCATCCCGGCAGCCGCGCTGGACCAAGTAGACACCACGGGCGCCGGGTGTCGCAAGATGACTCCCGGCCACCGTAGGCGTGGGTCTGTGGGCAGTGAGTTCGGGTGGCTCATCGTCCCTCTGTCTGCTTAGATGACAGACCCGTGTCGACGGCGCGCGTTGTTCCACGCGCTCCTCAAAGAGATGTCAGCAACCCCAGTGGGGCCCAGTAGGGCCAAGGCCTGCCGGGGCTGCGGGTTGTTCGAAAGAAATACCGCGGCCCTGGTACATAAAAGGCCTACAACGGAACACGACGGTTTTTAGTCAGTAAGAGTCTGACGCTCCCTCACCGCTGCTAACCCACAGCGGGAGGGGTCATTTGATGATTTTTGACGTCGTTAAAAAAAAAAAGATGACATAGCTTCCAGCGCTGTCACTTCTTTGCTTATCGTATTCGATATTTATGGGTAAAGAGTAATCTTAAGTAAGATTTTTTTTAATTTAAAATTTTATGACTATAAGAAACTACAAGCAAGAGGGCCTTTTAAAAGTCATAGAAGCTGTTTAGAATAGAATAATGAAATTCTAAACCGCCGTGGAACGTCGGCTTAGAATTGCGTTCCCCCAAATCATCCCGTGGGTGTCGTAAGAGCCGACTAAGGGACAAACCGGAGGTCGAGCAGCAGCGCCCTCCGTGTACTGCACACCCTCACTGCGATCGCCAACCCGTCTGCCAGGCGTGGCGATTAACGGCAAATTATGATTATGATAGGCACAGAAACCAGGCCCCCAGTCCCCGGCAGCTCCGCTATCTCTGGCGCGGGTAGCGGTCAAGGTAACGGCGGAGCAGGGGGTGCTAAGAATCTCCGGAAGAGATCCGGCTGCTCACCGCCACGACGACTGGCCCTGGTAACACACAACATACGCACATTGAGGACTGACGAAAGGATCTGCGAGCTGGAAGAGGAGTTGAGCAAGTTACATTGGGACATTATAGGGTTACGCGAAGTCCGTAGAGAGGGAGAGGACACCGTAACCCTGAAGTCTGGTAACTTGCTCTACTACCGGGAGGGCGACCAACAGTCCCGAGGTGGTGTCGAATTTCTCGTTCACAAGTCCCTCGTGAGTCGTGAGCAACATAACAACCATCGACAGTGTGTCGAACAGGGTGGTATACCTAATACTCAAAATATCCGAAAGATATTCGCTGAAGGTCATTCAGGTGTACGCACCGACCTCGTCACACTCCGATGATGAGGTGGAGACTATGTATGAGGACGTAAGTAGAGACATACATAGTTCCAAAACCCACTTCACTGTTGTTATGAGGGACTTTAATGCTAAGTTGGGAAAGAAAAGCGGTGATGAGTTGAGAGTGGGGCAATTTGGGTATGGGCAACGGAACCCTGCGGGACAGAGGCTGGCCGACTTTCTGGAGGGACTCTTCATGATGAACTCTTTCTTCCAGAAGCCGCCTCACAGGAAATGGACCTGGTTAAGTCCCGATGGTTTCACGAGAAACGAGATAGACTTCTTCATGACCGACAAGAAACGGGTATTCAGCGACGTCTCTGTGATCAATCGGGTAAAAACCGGTAGCCATCACCGAATCGTAAGAGCCTCGCAGAATATTAATGTTAAACTTGAAAGGTCCAGTCTGATGAAGTCTACGCTCCGACCTACTCGGTCCCATATTCAAAACCCAGAAAGCTTTCAACTCGAGCTCTCTAATCGCTTTGCTTGCCTTGAGAACCTAGCATCAGTGGACGAGATCAACGATGGGCTAGTGAAAACTGTCCGCATGGTAGGGTCTAAGTTTTTTAGACCCTGCCGTAAAGATAGACCTCAAAAACTGACCGATCAAACCTTAAACCTCATGGCTGAACGACGCTTGCTACAGTTGCAGTCTTCCCACGACGCGAAGTCATATAGGCAGCTCAATAGACAATTATCTAAGTCCTTGCGACACGATGCGTCTCTTTAATACAAATCGTGTTAAAGAGACCATACAGCAAAATCAAGGCTCGACGCCTTCAAGCTCCTGGAATGGGAAGGACTTGGCATCAACATCAACGGCGAATACATCACTCACCTTCGGTTTGCCGATGACATCGTAGTCATGGCAAAGTCGATGGAGGAACTCAGTATGATGCTCGATGGCCTCGACCGCGTTTCACAACTGGTTGGCCTGAAAATGGACAAGACGAAAATTATGTCAAATGTACATTTTGAGCACACCCCGGTCTCTGTTGGAAGCTCGGTACTCGAAGTTGTTGACTCATATATCTACCTAGGACAAGTAGTCCAATTAGGTAGATCCAGCTTCGAGAAAGAGGTCAACCGCCGAATCCAACTCGTCTGGGCAGCGTTCAGGAAACTACGCAATGTGTTTTCGTCCGACATACCTCAGTGCCTCAAGACGAAAGTCTTCACTCAATGTGTGTTACCAGTGATGACTTACCGGCACCGAAACGTGGTCTCTCACTATCGGCCTCATCTCAAAGCTCAAAGTCGCTCAACGAGCTATGGAGAGGGCTATGCTCGGGGTTTCTCTACGTGATCGAAAATAAGGAGATCCGTAGACGAACTATAGTCACCGATATAGCCCACCGGATTAGCAAGTTGAAGCGGCAATGGGCAGGCCATATTGCTCGCAGAGCAGATGGCCGATGGGGTCGAAAAGTGCTGGAGTGGTGACCACGGACTAGTAAGCGCACGCAGCGTAGGACGTCCACCAACAAGACGACCTTATAAAGGTCGCCGGAAGACGCTGGATGCAGGTCGCCTCCAACAGGTATCTGTGGAGATCCAAGAGAGAGGCCTATGTTCAGCAGTGGACGTTATATGGCTGAGATGATGATAAATGAATGTGGCGTTTATTTTTAGTGAAAACTGATTATTTTATTTTACAATTTAAATATTTTAATAGTAATAATTTTACTCGTGCTACATATGCACATGACTGCATGGTTATTATGATTAAGAAATATAACATATAGATATTTAATAGCCTGATTTTGTGATTCCAAGCGTTTGATAGTTAAGAATATAAATTAAAATGCAACTATGTATCTGTTTTATTGAATTCCTGCTCTTCTAACAGATTATGACCTACTATTCTAAATAGGGATTTGATTTTCTATCTATCTACCTAATGTCTCAAAGGCATAAGTATACTTAACAAATTCAACCACAAAAAAATGTACATAACTTGAACTTTATGTTCAAGAGCATAGAGTTTACATTAGCATTAAAAGTTGACGAGTACTGGGAATATTTGACGAGTATCCGTACAAATCAGACGACTATTGGTACAAATCGCTCTTTTTTTACTTTTGCCTTAATAAGTACATAAACCCATTAAAATGATTAAAAAGCATTAGTTACTTAGAATAACGAATAAATTCTCTATCACGTCATGCAAAAAATTTCATTTTCTATTGAATATTTAACACACAGTAGCGCTTCAAAGTCAGTGATTTCCGAAATCCGACGACTATTGGTACGTTTACCTTATGTGTGAAATAATCGAGTTGTTGTGAGCAGGCCTGGATGCCAGCCAACTAGCAATGCTCATGAATTGAGAATAATGATGCATCTGATACAAGCTTAGCTTAGGTGTTTGAATAATTCGAAGCATACCAATGTCTTCTGATAAATCTGGAGATGGTATCAACCACATAGGTTTGTTTTAAACAGAGCTTTCTACTCATCCTCCGAGCCTTTTTCCCAACTATGTTAGGGTCGGCTTCCAATCTAACCGGATGTAGCTGAGTACCAGTGCTTTACAAGGTGCGACTGCCGACCTTTCGACCTTTCGACTGTCGACAAAAAATTATTATTAAGTACTCCTCACTTAAAACTACTGCTCTTCTAGCTACTGACAGCGGTTTCTTCCACATACCGTGGAAAAGTCTACACAGTCGAAATCGTCGGTAGAATCTTAAAAAAATAAGTTTAACATATAACTGGAAATAGTTTTACCCTAGAACTTCTATTACGCATTTAGTTTTGTGAATATAACCGTACAAAGTTTTCTAAAGAACAATTGCAAAGTTAACCCGTGAGAAGATAAAACGTAAGTAGCAGCAAGTGACTATGGCCAGTGGAGACTTGGCTAATAGGAATAGAAAAGGAAGGAGTTTTCTTTCTTTAATTTTGAGAAGGCGTTACATTGTTAAAACTAGGAACTGTTTTAACGTAACATAGTTTGGTAACCTAATATTTGTGTAAACTGTAAAAGTACAATCTTTAAAATAAATATACTCGCACACCTCTCTATTGATAAAATTAGATAGATTTATATCTTCACTCTCAGAAAACGTTTTCTGTTATTTCAGAACTTTCTGTAATTTAGTACATAATTCCAGATTTTCATTTTGAGTATCAGATTTCGATTTGAACAGACGAAATATCTTCGTCCACTTCAGAATGAATGTCGACGATAAATTACGTTTCCTAAGTGTCTCGAGAAAGAACCTTGTCGTTCCTCAACGAGATCCCGAGTATTTTTAAGAGAAATCATGTTATCCTCTAAGAACAAAGACTGGTATATGACCCTGTTAAATAAATTTGTGTTATTCCTAGTTATTTCAGCTGTAAGTCTTCCATCTATACTAATATTATAAAGAGGAAAACTTTGTTTATTTGGTTGTAATGGATAAACTCTAAAACTACTGGACCGATTTTAAATATTCTTTCACCATTAGAAAGCTATGTTATCTGCGAGTAATATAGGCTATATTTTATCCCGGTGCAGGGAGTAGCTCCCACGGGACGCTAGTGAAACCGCGGGAAAACGGCTAGTGTTACATAAAGAAATAAAAAAATAAATAAATATTTTCGAGAACACAGACCGAAAAGTAAGCATAGGAACATAAGCTATACGCCATTACCATCCATAACTTGATAAGATTTTCTTTTAGCTCTAGAGTAGCTTGGAGTTTTCAGTTTGCCTCAAATATGTACGTATGCAAAAATGTCTACTAGCTCTATATTTCACTAGGTTGCAAGATTTTAAAACATTACCTATTCTAAGAAACTTTTTAAACACGTCCATCTGTTTAACAGAGAAATCGCATTATGTGTCATAAACATTAGTACTAATTTCTAAAATTAAGTTAACATACAATTATCCGCTGTAATAATCAAGTTTTAGTAGAATCCACTTCTAAGAGAATTATGGAAGGGTCAAAGGGTTGACGAATAACTACATGCATTAATATTCAGGACCTAGCATATTAGATAGCCCTAGTTAACGTTTGTAGAAGACCTTATGTGAAATTTTAATGTGCTATCTGGCTGACTTGACACTTGGGTCATCTTCTCGGACAATTGTTGAGACCCTCCATATTTTCTACAGCAGACATGCCCTTTTAATAAATGGTGTACCTACTTAAGATTCTTTGGCAAGGATGAAATATCATGTTCGAGGTAAAATTTCAGTTTAATAGTTTCGAGTGCAATTTAATTAGGGAGGAATAAATGTCAAATGAGAATCAAGTCCAATTGCAATCTATGAATCTTAAAAGTACAGGATATTCTTCAAATTCCTGGACTATGTGCTATTTTGTTAGTGGGTATTTAAACCAAATCTGTTACGTCTAAGTATCTGATGTATTAGTGTCCGCATTGAACTTCGCTAGGACATAGAGGCTAGTATCTAGATAAAGACGAAAACTAAGATCCAAATTCCATCCCGTATTTTATGTTGAAGCTGGACTACTTACAACTAAACTAACGAGGAGACCAACTGAACTTTAAGTTTTCTTAAATTCTTGGACCACATTGAGACTGAAAGTGTATCCTAAAACTATCAAATGCTAAACCTCAGCCCCAACCATTTCACGAAACACTGGCAAAACACAATTTAGGTTTTCTGTATTCTATTGAATATTTGTATTTCTATCAAACAGAAAACTACTTTATTATAATATTTACATTAATTTTAAAAAGTTAAAATAAACTTATGCATATATATAACTTAAAACTAATATACTAAAAACTATTTATTTTTAAACTTTGCCATGTATATCTAACTATTTTTATGTAATTTTTTACGTTAATTTAGTGTAATTTTATATAACACGCTTATTCGCGCAAACTGCGCTCAGCGCTCTACACTCGGTAGGATCTGCCTCATAATCGTATGTATGCGGGCGTGAGGATTAAACTTCGTGTAGCTAAAGTGTGACTAAAGCATAATGCGTAATGTTACTTACTTTCTTAACGGTAATGTGCCTTAAGAAGGTAGGTATGTATTGTTCAGTGAAATTCGGAAATAGCAGCACTTTTAAGCAGTAAAGGGTGTCTTTCATCTATATTGATCTCTGGTCCCAGTCTAATCCAATGCAACTAGGTACCAATTTTCCAAAAAATCAAGCATTAAATAAAATAACACAACCTTTCCGTCTCCTACGCAATAAAAATGATTGATGAATATAATAACTTGGTAAATAACAGAAAAGTAATGTGGCTCAGCCAAAAAGTAATCTTACAGCGACAAAAGTAGAGCAAGTTGAGTAAATTGAAGAAATATTTCCACCTTAACCTGCAAACTTTAACTTGTGCCCGTAATTACCCAAAATGGCGGCGGTTAATGTATCCTTTCCATTTACGGGTTATGGTCGAACATTTGTAAAACTAAATGGCCTTATAAACGTATTATATACTTACAATCTCTGCAATTCAGCATGTAGCATAGTTAATGAATACGTAATTTACTAAAATATTATTAAGTTTTTAATTCAAATCAGTAGATCAGGTTTTACTCATATTAACGAGGACGTTATTTCTTACAATATGTACACAAATATGTATTGTAAATTTACGGTAATATATTCTTATATTCTCTTTAATATAACGGAAGAAGAACTAAAATCCCCAAACGTTCTGGACTGCTTAGGTAACTTTACTCATATTATCCTCGCCGAGGGACTGGTAATCTTAACAGTTTATGTAACTGAAAATATATTATTTAAATATTAAATATATAAAATATATTATAGATATCTTAATTTTTACCAATACAAAAATAATAGTGTATACTGAAAATGGTCCTGTATTAAATTGAAAAATAACTGATAAGTACATCCGTTAAATAAAGATCTTTAGAAAAACCATGCCCAAAATAAAATTTTATTTAAAATATTCATTATAAAATAAGTCAAAGAACACTTGTTGTACAGTCATAACAAAGTTTCATCATACTGCAATTTTGATGCACTCAATAAACTAGCATCTATGTAGGTATAGGCCATACGGAACAAGAATCTTCCCATAAAACATTTTATGTATCTCATATACTGCAAGAACTATAAAAACACCCGACTTAGAGTACCAGCACACCGCAGACTAAACAGTCGGCCGACAGTTGACCCGTAGTTTGGCAATTTTTTTTAAATAAAACTTGATTAAAATCAAAGTTTTCAAGCAGTCTAATACCGGCTAAATACCTGATCTTTGTAATCTGCGTATAAGCATTCATCTCCGTTCTGCTTTATGAGCCCAAATAAACTCTTCTTCTTCCGAGCCTTTTTCCCAACTATGTTGAGGTCGGCTTCCAGTCTAACCGAATGTCAAGCCGAAACAAACTATCGGGCGACTATAGATGTGTAGTGTGCGGGTATCTTACTGCAGTCTATACTGAAATATGTAGTCTATACTTCAAGATACAGCGAGTTTCCGGCGGTTTCTGCCCAAAGAAAATTGGAAAAGATAACTGACAACGGTTGAAAGTAGTTTTTAAAGTGCTATTTCGATGACAAACGCTTCGTTGGAACTGCAGTTTATTTTACACATTTTGGCTTCAAGTAGGTATGTATTGAGCAACCGTTTATAAGTTTGAATGGTTTTTTCAAATTTGTAGTTTTTTCTTTACAGTTTTTTTTCGAAAACTGCGGTTTCTGTAATTCAATTAATTAGGTTCAATTAAATCGAGATAAATATCCAAATGATTTTTGCATCTTTAAATTAAACTTTTACTAAAATATTTTATCATAATACAGTCAGACTCATTCTTTCATTCATTTAAATAAATGTTTAAAGCTTTAAACCCGGCCTTCTTGTAATACAAAAATAATCTTAAAGGACCTGATTAATAATTTAAAAGACACTCCTAAAGATTGCGGAAACTTCTACCAGCAATAAAATGAAAGTGCACCTATTTGCAGTAACACTGCACCTTTACTATCCACTGCAGTAACTGCAATATGGAGCCGCAACTAGATAAATTGCTATCCCACCTTACGTACGTACCTACTCGATAAATTAGTTATCAAAACCAACTCACTGGTAGTGAATCGGGACGTGCTATGATAGATTATAACTCTGTTAAGGTTCTGAATTAAGTACATTAAAGTGTTCTTAGAATTTAAATATGTAAAAAGGAGGAAAAAAAGTGGGAAAGTGTATGTCTGTATGATTGTAAGTTTGGCCGATTTGTAAAACCAAATATCAGAGAGTGTCTTTTGTTTAAACAATCAAATCTTTCCTCTTTATATATTAGTAGGAATAGATTCACAGGAAAACAATTGAATGGATAAAATTGTAGGTAACAAAGTTATCGAGGTAGGTATTGATATTTGCAAATTAAATGAAAAGATGGGCCGTATGTTCCAGAATTTACGTTGTGACGCTGTTAGTTTACAATAGTCATTAATATGATTCGATATTTGGACAGAGGTCTGCATGTCAGGATGGCCGAGCGGTCTAAGGCGCTGCGTTCAGGTCGCAGTCCACTTCTGTGGGCGTGGGTTCGAATCCCACTTCTGACAGGATTTTTTTATACCAACAAATAATTTTATTTTCAACCATCAAGGGCTCAATTGTTCATTCATGCTGTTCTATATGACTTTATTTTATTATTTCTGTTATTGTCTTAGCTGAGGTACATGATAGACAAATTCATGGACCTGCGTCAAGAGTCGAAGAAGAAGCTAGCTGATAACCCAGAATTGACCATCGGAGATGTTACAACAGTAAATCTTACAATGTTATCGGTAAGTTAACATTATATACCTATTTGAACAATACGAGTACATACTATTGTATTTGCATACTAAGCAGATTATGTATTTATCGTACATAAGCAATTTATGCCAATTCATGCTTTGTTAAAATAAACGTCCCACAAATCCCTAAAAAATTTCAATATGGCTTGTATCGTCACACTCTTTTTGCTTCACTTGCAAATGAAATCCCTCGTTTATTAGTGATTTTAATTTTAATTTTTAATTAACAATGTTATTGATTAATGGACAATTAAGACATAAGTTATTCTCCATAAATCAATTGGGACAGCACATACAAAGTTTCAACTAATTTCATTTTTATTTTGTGTGGAATATACAAAACAAAACCATAAAGTTAACAATGCATTCTAACTTCTCATACATATTCTGACTCATCAGAACACCTATGTTTTATTCACAGGGCGGAATTCAGAACAACGTGGTGCCCGAAAAGTTGACCGCAAGCTTCGATATACGCATCGCTCTGTCTGTCGACCAGAAACAATTTGAGAACGAGGTGAGTATAAAAGGTTACAGTTTTTTTTATTAACTGCCTAGCTTCCGCCAGCGGTTTCACTGACGTTTTGTAAGAATAATTTCGGAGGCCCGCATAAAAAGTAGACTACTAATGTAGTTTTCGAGTTAAGAATCAAACTCTTCAATTTTATAATATTATAGTATAGATCATAGATTTAAAATAGGTTCGCGCCCTATGGTATAGATAATTTACCATATATATCTAATTACCCACTAGATCTCTTAGGACACTGTTGAAATGGCAAAAACAGCTATTATATCGAACAAATCTATCATATGCTGTTAAAAGAACTAGGGTTAATTTACTTTACCTACCTAAACTTATTGCCTGAACGTATTAGAAAAGTTAAAATAACATTTATTGTGCTGAAAATATCAGTAAGTATTTATTGCGAACTAAACCAGTCTAATCTAGCTTTTATGTAAGTTTAAAGCTGGTAGATTTCCCACGAGTAAGTTAGTTAGTAATAAAATACGTATAAAACCTATTGACCCAGTCTTCTATGTATAAAACTTTGAACAGCCCAGGACACTTAAGTTTTTAGAAGTTTAGGTGCGGTTCAGGGATATAAATATCGGATTAGAAGGCCAAGCTAAATAGTTTTACAATGTCGCTATGTCGCTTATTATAAAACAATAGAAAGTCAATTGTGTCTCGCGTATGTCTATACTAATATTATAAAGCTGAAGAGTTTGTTTGTTTGTTTGAACGCAATAATCTCAGGAACTACTGGTCCGATTTGAAAATTTCTTTCAGTGTTAGATAGCCCATTTATCGAGGAAGGTTATAGGCTACTTTTTATCCCGGTACGGGAAGTAGTTCCCACGGGATGCGGGTGAAACCGCTGGCATCTGAGATAAAACGGGTTACCCCCAAACACATAAAGAGGGATGTTGTAAGTTTGACCGCTGTGGTGCCGTAGCTTTTGAACAGATGAACCAATTTGAATGCGGTTTGTTTAGAAAGTGCTGGTTTTTAAACATGTTTCATCAAAATTTACCGTTTCAATGTTAGCTGTTTTGTCAGCATTATAACTTTTTAATTGACTTTGACTAGGTATATATTTTTCTCAGTCAGTGTGGACTTGTGAAAAAACACAGATTGCGTGTGTGGACCAAGCTTCATTTCAATAAACACAGATTGTGTATACCAACTTTAATTTAACATAAAGACGCATATGTTATCTCCTACAGATACGTCGCTGGTGTGCCGAGGCTGGTGACGGGGTGACGTTTGAGTATAAACAGAAGGATCCCTATGTGGCGCCGACCACACAAACCAATGCTTACTGGCTCGCCTTCAAAGCTGCTGCTGACCAATTGTGAGTATTTATGAAATTACATACATTATAAGCCAGTTAAGATAAAAACATGGAAAATGGTAAATGCCATTTGAAGGAGGTGAAAAGGTATTTGTTTAAATAACTGGGTAGTTGAATGTAATAAATAGATTAAAGAATATGTTGTATGTATTTTACGCCAGTTTGTATTTAGGTACATACCTATATTTGAGGAAAAGATAAATATCCTACTTTTGGGAAGTAAGTGCTCAATCCTATAGAACAGTTTAGTATTAAGTAGTACAGAATACTAGCTCAGCTTAGGCTTAGAGATTAATGCTCAATCCTTCTCCGTGTGAGAGGAGGCCTGTGCCCAGCAGTGGGACGATAAAAAAAAAGGCTGTAACAGTAACAGTAACTAGCTTAGACAGTCCTGTAATTCTCTTTTTAGTTCATTCCTACTTCGAATTTCTTGGTATTCATCTATTGTTAACCTCGCACACACGTCTTGTAGAGCGTTTAAAAAGCGGAACAATTGCGGTTCAATTGTATTCGAACACAAAAGGAGTATACAGCTGGCTGCTATCATTCTACCTCATCACATCTTGCTATAGGTGAAAGGTAAATGGTGAAGAAACCTATAAAGACATTACCAATATTTTACGCCAAAGAGTTACCACAAACATTTGTCAAAGTCAAGAATATCATCCTTCTAAACAAGACAAGCGATAGGTATGGATAAATCAAATGCCTGTAGTATAACTATAAAGCGGCTCATCCTATATGAATGACAAGTAAAAGTTAACCTAACCTTTTTACACCACAGTTCCTTTAATCTTTCTAAAAAAATATAGGGTATATTTTACTCTCCTAAATGAAAACATAAAGAGCAAGCTAACAAATCCATCAATAATTCTGTTTTATTCCAGAAAAATCAAGTTAAAATGCTGCACGTTCCCGGGTGGGACCGACAGCCGGTATTTACGAGAACTGGGTATCCCTGCGCTCGGGTTCTCGCCGATGAACAAAACTGTGCCCGGGCTACACGAACACAATGAGAGTCTGCGAGCTGAGACTTACTTGAGGGGCATCAGTATCTATGAGACTCTTATACCTGCTGTTGCTAATGTGTGAACTGACTAATACTGGCCTACAAATAAGACATGAAAAATAAAGTTCTTGCATACTAAATTCATTTTGTTTAATTCTATAATATCTTTCCTTAATGAGTGTTACCAAGATGTTGCACATATCTAGTAAGATAAAAATTAAGTGTATCGCAAAATACTGCTTATGAAACACAAAAAATACAAAACTGTTTTACCCACAAGGTGAGCTTCAATAAATCGCCAAATAAATACGGTCAGTCATAAATAAAACCAGGCATATTTAAGTACTTATACAAGCAGTAATTTTAGCACCTATTGTGTACTCCATGACTTAAACCTATCAGGCCGCAATTTTAGCTGACTTTAGAATCCCTAAACATTGGTTTACAATAACTAACTCATTTGAGTAATTGTTATTGCTAAACGATAAACCACAAATAATCTTTAGCAGGTTTAGTTCTATGAAAACGATACTTAATTTGCATACAAATTGAAAATAAATAGATAGGTTAAAGGCACTTAAATGTCGATTTAGTAGCCCACATAAAATTACAAAACTTGGAATTAAGTTTAATGGCCTGCACATACATAATTCTTGTTAACCTTTGCAGTTTATTATTTCAACATAATTCCGCTACGATTGTTTTATGGCCTCTCGTGAAACGAACATGAAGTCAATAAATAAACTCTTTTATTTTACGATACTATCGTCAATTAATCGTCAAATAAGTCGACGTCACGTGACCCTCAAACTTGGCGCCCGCCATATTAAAACAATATACTTAAATATATGTGTTTTTTAACTTATTCAGTCCTTTAATATTTATTTTTAATATATATAATTTTTATAAAAAGTAACATATGGCTCTACTCGATATATTATTTTTCAATTCAATCAATTGGCCCCTGAGATAATCGCGTCCTAGCAAACAAACTATCTCATCAGATTATAATATTAGATATAGATAAATCGAAAGTATAAACTTGTCTTCTTTTGGAAAAGATTTTACTGTAAATAATATATTTTTATTATTTATTTTTTTATATGTATTTTATATATACATATTTAGGTTAAGTTAGTGATTAGGTATTGTATTTTAGTTATAGCTTCTTTTCTTTTTACGCACTCTATCTGCATCTCTTTCTATTCTAACTCTCTCATAACGGGTCAGCTGAAAGAGATTTCTAATGAAATAAGCTGTGCCTTTGTACTATCTGTTCTATTTTTCTACTTCTCTGTATTATGTGTGTGTACATAAACTAGACTACTTAACTAAAGATATAATTAGGTTACTTACTACATTTACTTTACGAAATTGTTTTTTTGGCGACACTCCAAAAGACTGCAGTCGCATTTTAACACTAAGTTAATGACAGTGACAAATGAAAGGTAAGTAAGTGTTAATTCGATGCACTAAATCACACTGGCCCTGTACCTAAATAAAAAATGTACCTCATTTGTGTACCTTTTCAGTTTTGGGGTACATTTTGTAATTTAATTATTTTTATTATTTTGTTCATTGCCTTTCGCCAGCCAATTTTACAACGTTTCCTTTTTCAAATTTTATTTCACGAATGAATATTTATTCTGCCAGATAGAGAAAATGGATCAAAATGTATGTAGGCAAGGTCTCTGTTTACCTCCTCTGTTTATTACCAAATATAAAATGTACTTTAACAGCAAATAGATTTAATATACCTTATTGCCAATATCTGTTAAATGTCTATGTTTAAGAGCTTCTTAAGACAATACTAATTTCCTATGAAACTACAGCCTAATAAACAAAACGACTTGACCATGAAACGAGGTAAATGCACCAAACAGTCCAGTTAACTGCTAAATGGTTGCTCGTAAAGAACCAATAGGTAACTCAACGTGAACCATTAGCGTACCAGCTATAAACTGCTGGAAATTGTGAACCTGTTGCTTGTCTTCTGATTCCATAATAGCTTGTACCTTGATAGGAATTAATGGTGGTAACTAGTGGGTAGGAGTTGTTGATTGGTTGTGGAAATTGGCAAGGCTGTTATTTTCTTCAGTGGTTTAACGTTTAGTGTAATGTAAAGGAATAGATTAAGATATGCTTTCAGTAAAGCTATTCTGCATATTGGCTACGATGGTGAGACACTAAAAAAACTAGACGAGTGGAAAATAATAAGTTAGAAACAAATCTTTAAACAATTCAGACTTCATTTGTAAGTAGGCGTGTATTTCAGCTACAGCAACAACCTATTCTGTTTTAAACAGAGTTATTTTCTCGACGGCAGAAATACTTGACTCAAGGACAACTTTTGGCGCGGAGCATTGCATAACACGGCGAATAATTTAACGATTCCGTACTCTCGTTGGCGCCCAGCGTGGGACCGCGGGCTGTGCTGGCGCCCAAAGTGGGACCACCTCGATTCTTACGCAATGCGTAAATAAGGAAACTTTTACGTTAACGAATTTGTATATTTAATGACAGCAGCATTGTAACTGAATTGCCCTTGCCCCGCCAGTGCCTGGTACGAAACTTCCGTCTCAGTATTACGACTGTAGCTTTCAAATATTCATTTGAATCAATTAAAGTGAAAGCCGAAGCACTGGATAAGACATAAGCAGATCTTTGTTTAAAACCTGAGTGGGATGTCTCTTAGTATAATGAATCCTTTCATTTTGAATATGGAGGAGCTTTCGCGTTGTTCAACAATTCTACTGTAATCATTCTGTCATCACATTATCATAAGTCAGGTCCTTGAGGCACTCAGTACCTATCCGTTTTTCCTTTAAACAATGTTGTAAAGACTACTACGCCTACAATAGGTATGTATTAATTAATTAATATCAACAAAGAAGAAAAGATAATACATATTTTCTTTATCTTTTGACATTACAATCATGTTTCAAACAAAAATTTGGAACCACTAATTAGGCTGAATTAGCCTTATCTGCCGACTACACTCAGGTTTCAATGCTAAATATGTAGGTAAGATTTTACTGAACTTATAACAAAAAAAAATTAACGAATTTTAACTAGTACTTAAACATACATTTTTAATGAGTATTTCGAATATCTCAAAAAAATTTAGAGAGTTGCTAAAAATATACGCTTACATTCCTCAGCTACTTGTAATTCAAAACACCTATAACTGAAGGGCCCAATTAGGTAACTTTTGAAGTATCCTTTACGGTACGTTGTACTAAAACAATAGAGCTATATTGGAACTGAGGCGGGCTATAAATCTCCCCCGCCGAGGGTGGTTACACCACCACTAAATCATTTTTATCCCATGTTATTGCTGTAAAACCTCACACCTCCTGAAAACAGCTCCATATTTATAGTTTATGACGCGAAATTCTTTATTTATTCTAAGCAACATTTATTTAATATTCGTGTCTACAAACTAATAGATCAAACATGCAAAACGCTCGTTGCAAAAATAAAATTGAATTTTTCAATTTATCGTCAATTGTTCTAGAAACTTTAAATAAATGGGAAAATGCTAACGAGCACTCGATGTGGGTTTCAAAACTCAACTGCGGTCCGGAAGTTTGACATTCGAAACACTGGCGATGTCCTTTTGTTTCTGTATTCGGACAAACATTTGAATATACAGGAATGAATTTTATCCAGTGCGCAAACTTTGTCAACTTATAGTTAAATAAGTTTTATAGATACGTATATTTTTATTTTGTAGTGTTTTAGTACAAAAAAGAAAAGTTATTGTTAACGAAAGATGTTTATTTTGTAACCGATAGTACGGTCACAGTCGTCATAGTATGCACGGCGGCAACGCGAAACCGGTTTACTGACGGAGCTCCGCTCGGCGCTCTCGTAAGAATACTTGGTATCCATATTTTGCTGATTTTAGGGCGGACAAAAGAATGAAAAAATTTTTTTACTGATGATGCAGATATGTTCTGTTAACGATTCTGGACCACCAGTTTTTTTTTGCGCACTGCTTAAAATTCATTCCTGTAGAATGCTGGGGTTGGCGAATGGACGCGTTCAAAATATATTAGATTTGTAAACATTTTCTCGTTGTTTGCTGTCACTCTAGACTGATTTTGTCATTGTCTATGCAATGCTGATTTCATAAACAAAAACAAAAATTACCACAGGATTGGCTACGAGCTTTTATTGCATTAAAATGTTGTATAAGGACAGCTTCTTCCCGAACAATGAGTCAGTGTATCGCTCAAGCGTAGGTAAATCGGTGAACTATTCGGGACCCGATTTAAGTATTTTCTAGAAAAAGACGAGCCTTCTTTCCACAAAATAGTGCACAAACATCCCGTTTTCATCCAAATGTACTGCACTTTTCACGTGCACCTTCAGTAAATGTCGCTCTGAATAAAATATGAGATCTATCGATCCTTGCACTCTTTGCTCATGATCTTTTAAAAATTGAATTTTTGTTTGTTTGTGCTTTCATCGTGGGCAGCCATGATTCATAGCATAAGTACCTATAGCTATTCACTTTAATGTCGTTACGGTTCTTAAAAACATAACAAGATATGTACTACATGAAATGATGAGCCTTTGGGAAATTTTCGTTATGGGCCCAAAGGAGCCAACTTAAGATTAAGAATAATTGAAACGACGTTTGATTGATGACTGGCTGATAAACTTTGAAGATATTGAAAGTTACCAAAAAAATAAGAAAGTTCAATAACAAAATTCTTACAAAGCTAGTGTATTTGTATCTAGTAGATTTAAATTGATTGATAAATAATTAATTAGCAAAAGCTTCACAAACACTTGAAAAAACTGATTTAAAAATAAGTCGTACATTTAAATACGACATGGCATTTGAAATAAACATTCCTAAATAAATAATCTTACTGGCTTATCACAAACCAGACTGCCGTACGCCAAGACATAAAACCAGCCTCATCCCTTTACGACTTAGCTTATATAAACCCTGATCCTAGTCAGACGGGAAATCAGTTTAGTCAAGGAACAGTGTCACAAAAACAATATCATATATTATTACTTAGGTATCTCATGTTTCTTTGCGTCTTTTTTCCATTTCTGGAGTTGCGGCTGAATATTTTAGAAGAAGCAATTGTTTCTTGTATTTTCTTAAAGAAACTGTATTTATATTTAGCTACTACTGAAGTAAGGAAAGTGTTTTCTTTATTATATAGTCTATGAGTATTTATTTAAAAAATATTAGAAATAGGAGTATCCATGTCCTAACGGAAGTATAGGAAAAGAAAGTATGACAAAGTACTGTTTGCTTGAAAGAGTAGCACACAATCAAACATACATCCTAGCTTTCTCGTTTATCATATTAGCGTGATAATATTAGTTCATGCGACTAAAACTCTTTTTATCTCGCCCTATCCCAAATGACTCATATTACCGCACCAATTGAAGTAACAAGCCAAGACCTTCTATCTATCTATCTTCTCTTTTCTCATTCTTCTTTACATGCTTTAAAAATCATTCAATTCTTTCTCCAATAACGATGAACTTCGATCCACTAAGGGTTATCCGAATTCATTTATTCATGGGACGGGTGAACGTGTATTTTTCTTCCATTCATCACTATCAGCCGTTATTCACTAGCTCTTTTTCTATTTATATCGTCCATCTTACTATCAATTGTTGAAGTTTTTTGTCTTAATGTACTTTATATCTATAGAGGGAGTTATTTTTCAGTAAGCCAAACAAGCAGCGTTGAAAAGGTGACGGCTGAGACTATGCAGCTAAAATAGTTTATTCATTGTCTTACCATTTATTACCTACAAACAAACAACGAACTAAAACCATGAAAGATTAATGTTCTATCAAACCATTTTTTATTTCTATAGATACTTTTACAATGTGTAGTACAGAGTTCACACATTGCGTCAAACGATGTACCAAAGCGGATGTCTGGGTCATGTATTTACACCATATTTGTTTTTAACTTCAATTTCGTGAGCAAGCTTTCTTGCCTATTCCTAGTCAATAATATCATCAACAGGATAACTTGAACAGTGAGTACACAGTTTTAAGGATAGGCACTAAAAATCAATTTACTATGGCCATAAACCGGCCACATTTCCCGCAGAGCAATCTCACGCTTCCTGCACTCCCGATACACATAAAATATTACATATACAACCTCATAGCTCTTTCCTAGTACCAAGAAATCCTGTCCATTAAATAAATTTGAATTTAAACTTGGAATGTACTTGATATAACTGGCCGTTAACGCCTGCGAGCACCTATTACCAGCCAGTTTTGTGTGTTAATTTACAGTTTATCGCCAAATCGGTTATCGATAAGTTCTATATTCGAAAGTGGAGAATTTAGATTGTAAAGTCGTTGTGTTCAAAATTATTGCATTACTTAAAAGTAACTGTATCGTTACGAGTATTTGCAATATCGGATACTTATGCCCACCCAATACGTGACTCTCTTTTTTCTGTGGTTCAGTCAAAATATGTCTGCAGTATGCCGCAACGAACATACTTTTAAATTAATTGAATGAACGAGCCCCTGAACGGTAATAATTGTCCGAATACCATCTGCGATCCGATACTGGTTCAACAATAATATTGTTTAATAATTTTTTTATGTCAAGGTACCGCTCTATGTGAGAAGATACCGATTTTAATAGAAAATATACAGATCTCTAATCTTATTGTATTATTCATAAAAGCGTAATATTTCGCTTATATTTACATAATGATAAACGAATTACAACTTCAAATCAAAACCTTTACTCGAATCCTAAGCAAACACAATGATTAAGAACTACTCTGAAATCTTAGAAAATCTGAAATCTCAATATCCGTGCCGATAACTATACCCATATTAAATTCGACCGTTCAAATATAGGCTTCACCGCAACACAATAATCTAACTAGATTGTAAAATATGTTCTCTATAAAAATAAAAAGTAAAAGCACATAAATGTATTTTCAGATAACTGCCTCTGCAAAACATTTAACTTTTATAACAATGATAACTAGCAGATGCTATTTGAATTCTGGCGTAACTTTTTATTTTTGTGGGTTACCAGCAATTTGACAAGAATTTCAGTATAACGAAAAGAATATATTTTTTCTGTATTACATTGTCTTATTCGATTTTGCTATTTTGTGTACAATACCGTGTCCACTGAAAGTGTCAAACTATAGATAAATATTAACATAATATAGACTACAAATATTTATTTGAACCATCTGTCCGTAAACAATCTTGACAACTTTTTAACAGCTATTAAATCATATTACTACTAAATCCTTTACATCACATAAACAAACTACAACGAAAAATCGACTTCTCGCACTAGTTTCCTGCCCCTGCTTGAGCTGACAGTTTGATATATGACGCTTGCACTCCGTTGCAAGTAAGTATGTCCCTTTCCAAATGCACACAGTCGCCTCACAGTTGTAAAGGTCTTATGTAAACTGTAATGAGGGATTGCCAACACAAAGTTAGTTGCGTGGAAAAAGATAAGTTACATTATATTGCGGGAAGTCTTTCGCTGCCGGCTGTTGTGTCCTGCATGGTCGGCAGCGAAGAAGGGTGGAACGCCGTCGCCTCATTTTGTGAGGATGTGATGGTTTTAAAGGAGGCGGCGGAAAGGGAGAGAGAAACTGCTTCCTCTCTCCCCGCCCGCAGCAGACGTGGTGGGCGTCGCAGGGTGGCTGATCTCCGGCCACCATAGGGCGCGGCCTGCGGGCGACAGACTAGGGGCGTCTGTCGTCCGATCAGAAACAGGCCTCGAGACGGTGGCGTTGTGTTGCGCGCGCCTCTCTTAGTGGAGTTTGCTGTGGCCGCTGGGTGACGGCCACAGAGGTTGACGGTGCCCGCCTTTGAACATCTGGCGGGCCAATACCTGTCGGGGGTGCGGAAGAATGCTTTGGCGATACCCGTGCCCTCGACAATAGGTAAGGTAGAAGGCAACACTGGGTGGGTTTTTAGCCGGTAAGAGTCCGGCACACCCCCTCCACCGACCCCAGGTGGAGGGAAGTCCATGAGGATTTTCCCCCTGCCAAAAAAAAAAAAAAAAAAATGTTACATTATATCATTCTGACTTGTTAGTTCAAGCATGATATCTCGTATTTAATTGCAGATGTTATACACAACACTCATTGGTACATTAATATTTTTGATGTTCCTTCACCTCAGTCATTAATTCCATACAAATCATTTGGTGACTTCCAATGCTAAGAAAGCTTAGCCCTACTCCATAAAACTAAAAAAAATGGCACAAAGCTGGATACTAAAGTTACATGTAAATAAATCCACTTCAGTCTTTTAATATTAATTCAAACATAGTCATTAAAGTACCGGTACTTTATATTCAAAATTCTAATAAATCAAAAGAGAATTTGAGATGTGCTCAGAATTTTTTATGTAAGCAAATGAATGAGTGTTCAACCCGCGATTTAAATCGACAAACGTTGAGCACTGTTCAGGCTAAAAATATTCAGCAAACCTTCAGAACTGACGGGACTTCAATGGCTCTCTGTTTTCACGTTTTTTACCGCAATGAAAATTGGCGTTTAATTTGGAGTAAGTTGAACAACTACTGCTTGTCGTAGAGGAAAATATTTCTATAGATATTGAAATGAGTCTCTAGTAAATAAATAAAAAAGTATATATACTTAAATAAGTTTATTTTAAGGTCATGTAAATATGTACAGTCGGCAAAACGGATAGGTATGCAGGCCACACACACAAAACTTACAGTGTTAGTGTGTGTAAAGCAAAACGTGTTCTACTTCGCATATTTATAATATCAGTGCTGCTTCACAAACACAATCAACGGTCAACGACTGTGTTACCCTCCCCTTTCGCGAAGCTAGATCTGCTCTTTTTGTGTGGCCTGCATACCTATCTGTTTTGCCGACTGTACATATAATACAAGCCTCTTATATCAAATAAATAAATTGTTGCTAGTAAAAAGGCCCGGCATTTCCAAACCCCAAAAATAATTGTTTTCTTGCAAGAAAACTTGATAGTTTGGACAATATTTCCAAATAGTTTCACAATATTACTATTTTATTAAAAGCAAAGCCAAAGCAAATTAGCTACCAAGACGTCCTTTCGTATGACTTAAGACACCAGTGCTTTCCACAAAAGTACCAATATTTCCGTAACCTCCGGCTATAGGGACATTGTGAATAAAAAAACTGTATTCTCTCGAAAAACCGCAACGCTTTGGAGGTCACAGGATAGTCAAATAGCGGGATTTATGATCGGACCTGAATGTGGTTTAATTTTCACGGGATTTGATTAATATTGTTATCCATGTGTAACGTGGTCACATAAAGATATGTGTGACATTTTCCAATTAAAATTGTCCAGTGTCCCAGCTGGTACAAACATAAAGTTACATGTTGTTAGTTATAAGTTTGTTGAAAAGGTATTTTTATTCAAGTCTTTTTTTAAATCAAACACTACGTTTTAAACAACTGGCTTGGTATATCATAATGTCGTTATTATAGGCTACTGCATTTTTTGAATGAGCTACCGCGGCTCTGGTGAAAGAAGGTGCAGAGGTGTTATCTATATAGAAGTATATAAAAATGAAACCCGCTTTCCGTTGTCACGACATAACATGAAAACGGCTTGACCGATTTGGCTGAAAATTATAGGGGAGGTAACTTAGACCCGGGAGAAGGTTTTAGGATAGTTTTTGTCACTATCCGGCTACGGGACGCGGGTGAAACCGCGGGCGAAAGCTAGTTAGTAATTAAAATTCTAACACTCGCTCATAGCGAGAGGACTCTTACAAAGATTTCACACTTAAAAAAATCAAAAAAAACTTAATACTTATAATAGGTACAACTAACCTTATATAACTTTACTAAAAGCTTATTTACGTAATTTAAAAGTTTTATCTGTTTCAGCGACAACACGAACAACGACACTAGTCTCCTAATAACTTT
Source organism: Helicoverpa assulta (assembly GCA_963856015.1). Lineage (NCBI taxonomy): Eukaryota > Metazoa > Arthropoda > Insecta > Lepidoptera > Noctuidae > Helicoverpa > Helicoverpa assulta. The sequence goes on along the minus strand of CAWLCW010000026.1, from coordinate 11,804,185 downwards.
ATTTTTTACTTTTAAAAGTTTTACTGCAGTCGGTTTTAAAGTTTGAATTAGCCTTTTAACGTCTGCAGTGGAGAGGGTAAATTATGAAGGAGGTTTCGAGTTGCACTGGAGCTGAGTTATTAGGAAAGAAAGAGGTTACTAGATTTATGGAAAGCAAAAACCTCCTTGGTTTACATAGGTCAAAGACATGTTTACAGTTCTCGTCAATATTTTTTCGTGAGTCGCTGCTTATAAACTTATTTCAGGCTAATGTCTATCTAATCACATCATAAACATAGGTAAAATAAAATGTAGGTCTTAAAAGTAGCAGAAACATAACTTAATACTGGTCAACGTAACTTGGTGACTCTATAAAATGTCTTCAAAGGACTTAGTAGAAGCATCCAAGTTAAATTGATAGGACGTTTACGGTATAAACTTTTTACTACTTTAATCTTGTTGACGCTGGCTGTAAAATCTTTGTTGCAAATCCCTTGAGGCTACGATGAGGTGCTATTTAGTTTAATAGCTACCTGTACCGACTCGTGAATCCAGTTTTAATAATGGGATATACCAAACAGTCTTAAAAACAGTAGGTATACATCAAAAATAATATTTTTATTAAGCTCATTTTCTAATCTGTCTTGGAAAACAGAACGGTAATAATTGTAGGTACCTACTAAACTTAGCAATAACAGAATAACAGTCACAAAGAAACAACACCGCAAATGTCACGTAAAAGTAAAAGGGCATAACCTTCAAACAAAAGAAAATCGTCTCGAGTGACTTTTTAAAATTGTGAGGAAAATATTGATGTCGGAATGTTGGCAGGAACATTTTGGAACAGCTCAGGGGAGACATGAATCATTAGAACATGGAGACCACCCTAGAGACGAGAGCTTCCACTGAATATGCTGAATTGTGTTACCTTTCAGGCAAGTGCAGAAGTTCTAGAGGAGCTGGTTGATGTGTGTCCCAAGCGGATTTGAAAAAGTTTTAAAGTTTTGAGTAATTTTGAGTTCTTCTGAGGAATTCTTCCCCTTGTGTACAAAAATGGCATGATATATAAACACACGATACGGTGTTGTAGAGCAAAAGCTACAAATGAACTAAACCATAGGACTGACCCAGTTGTACTTTGATTACACCTTTGTTATTCTGAGGGCTAAACCCACAGATGATACCCTGCCTATTTTCCTTGTTGACTAACTGCGAATTTAAATAATTTATAACGAACGCCAGCATTCAATCTACGATCGCAAAACCACAGACAGATCGGTAATTGAAGCCGCAGTCACACTAACCGAAAAAGACGTTTCTTTCAAGGTTCAATATTTCGTTTATATAAAAAAATACATCTATTCGTTAATTTCGAAGGAAAAATAGAATGAACCTTCTCAACATTTGCCTATTCATATTATGCCTACACTTGTTTCTTACCGCTATACCTGCTTTTTAGGCCGTATCATTTATATTTATCATACGAACGACAAACGTATCATGAAAACATATAATATTTCATGAATATTCTTAGAATTCTGCCTGAGGTAGTGATATGGTTCCAGTTTTACATGTTGCTGTAACTGAAAGCCTGGGTGTTCGGTTATCTGGAGCTTTGCAAGATGAAACCTAGTTTCTGTGAGATTTCGTTGTGGATATATTTTCACCCAATGTTTTGGGGTCAAACGTCAGTATGAGTAGCTTATTTGAATACAGGTATCTTACACAGTACTCTTTAAAGCTAAATTATGTGAAAAAGCGAACACGTAAAAGTAACAATTAAACCACTATTGGTATTAACAAGTTAACCGACACTCGTATTCTTACCTTTCCATTTTGTGGAAGTATTTTTAGTATGCTATGTAGACTGTATGCTAGTACATGTACAGTTATGCTATGTACATTTCAAGCTTGTTAATGTTTGTATAATATATCTATGTTTTTTGCGAATCAAGAATAAAAGAAGCATATAAAAGCCTAAAACATAAATACCGTACCAAAAATCTAAAATACTTCTGCAAACAAAAATGCATTAGCTAACTACCAAAGGTGAAGCTCGTAAATATCAAGCTATTTTGAACTAAGCTCGCTAAGCCTTTGGAGACTCACAGCATCATGTGAGGAAATTCCTTGGACCTAATATATTAGGAAGGTGTCTTAACACTAGGGAATGGTGAAAGGTGACCTATTATTTTATGGTACAAGTATTTGTGTCCGAATTTCAGAAGAAAAATTAATATGAACATATTATAGAAAGAATTAGCTATTACCCGCGATTTCGTCTGTGTGTGCGATACCTATGGCGCTGCCAAAATGGAATACTTAATTGCATTACCGTAGTTATATTCTTTCATATTACAGTATGAAAATGTTAGCCTATTGTAGACAAAAGTTCTTACAATTGTGTATAGCGGACCTTAATGACATAGGCATGTTCAGCAGTGGACGACGCAGTGGCTGATATGATGACGAAAATAGTTAACTATAAGTTTTTCCACTAGATAACCTATCTATACACCTATCCATAGATACAACCGCGGCAGACGTAGACCATCAGTTCTCCAGTCGAGACAGCCATAGTTTACCCTTGAAAGTTCAATTCGCGCGACTATTACTGGGCCGTGAGACTTCCCATATCGTGTCAATCAATAAGCATTGGTATCTGACATGCTACAAATACATCAAATCACATGTACCATAGCACTAAAGATATCGAAATGAAACCCACAAAAAGGGTTGCGAAAACCTGACGTGTAAGTAAAGAAACATCTGTTTTCAAATAACACAAGAAAGGTCATGTACAAACAATAATTTAATGAATGTGCCTCCAAGGATGCACGCAAGACCTCGCCACTCAACGTAGTCCACATATTTTCCCATGGAAAAAAAACATTTCGTTGTCGCTTCTCAGCACGAAGGCAGAATGTCGATTCCAAGATTTTTTCACTGAGGATCAAAGTTTTTGTCTCTGTTACATCTCGCAGTTTGCTTTTGTTCTTGGCTAATTGACTTGCCCCGAATCCAATTACAAAACTGCCGAGGTCTTCTAGAAGTAAATTGAAACTACTAACTACTAAACCTTTTCGGATAGAAATTGTAGGTACCTACAGTTCACTGAACACCTATAAGAGCACGGCTATCTATATTCCACTAAGAAAACATCAGCACAAGGTATTGCAACCATATATTCTTAAAGAAAGCTTATAAATCAAACAACTACTACTAGGAGGGAATAACAAAACCCATTTACCGGCACCTGAGGCTTGCATAGAGCGGGTATTTTTGAACTAAACTTTTCGATTTATGTACACGCTAAGCGCTGTCTTGCCGTGTATTCCATTTTAGCATATGCTTAGATTACGAGTCAGGTTTTTCATTTAAGGGTTTGTGAAGTTTCTAAGAGAATATGATAAAGTTTGCAAATACTTAATGGTTAACTTGTTGATGAAGATCCATGAATTCCCTGATCTGTGTGTCTGTAAATCAAATCAAATTATCTTTATTTTCAGACTACATTGGCATTCTTATTCGTATTTCCAGAAAAAAAAATATTTTTTTACTTACTTGTGTTACAATGGTTACTATACAAGCAACTATACAACCTCATTACAAAGGAAATCAAACCCCCCACTTCATCCAATGACGTATGTCACTCATAACCGCCATGACAGCGCCTGTTCCCGCCACTTTTATGGCGGGAAGCGTACAGGATCCAATCGTTCCACAACATGTCCTCCCGCAGTTGTTCCCGGCAAATACAGGAAACGTAATATCGTACGAAATTATGTATGTTTGCGCGATGTTTCCTTTTCGTTTCTTTTCCTTTTTTCGTCGAGAACGTAAAGAAATGAGGTCTTCAGAATATTGTTTTGGCTCTGCTGTTTTAGTTAAAAATGTGAAGTATTTTAAAAGGACGCTCTTTCTTTGTAATTTGTGTTTTAGAATACGGAACACGTTTACTATTAATAGCAGAAAATCTATAATATCTGTCGATAACATTTCAAGAACATCAGGTCTAATGAATTCAATAACAAATGGAAGATCGATGAATTTGAAATAATTATTACCAAATTCACTAGCAAAACTTCCTGAACGTTTTCAGTACTCATCACCAAAATCTTCCTAGCTATCTCTCAAGTGTGTCACATTAAACACTCTTGCTGAGGCACACTAGCTTACATTTTCTAAGTAATGGCCTAAAAACACAAATGCACGTGTCTCGCCGTAACCTTCGCGCCTTCCGCAAACAAAAACGCTGAAACGTCTAAAAACTGGAGTGAAATATAGCCGCGTTGGCAGTCAGCTGTTCGCAGGTAGCTACGACTATTTATAAACTGGTCTATGTCGCTAGGTTTACTTACAAACTTAACACAGTACACTTTGACGCTAAGACGGCAAAATGTTGATATCATTCATAGTTTAATAAAAGAAATATGTTTACGAATACATACTTGAGTGTTCTTTGTGAATTTTCTTTGAGGATTCGTTCTCTTATTTCAATCTGAATACGAAATTAATAATGCAAATGCTTAAATACTTTATAATCTCCAACCTTTTTTGTGTCTCGCTAGAAAAGGGCCTCTACTCAAGGTGTGCTAAGGTGACGTGAAAAGTAAAGGACCTACTTGCTTTGACTTTAAAATTCATACTTAAGTAAGAGGTTCTCGTGAAGTGGCGATGTTCAAATGTTTTAATTTTTGTAGAGGCAGCAAAAACAGATAAAAACACCTTAGTAAATATAATGTCAGTAGACTGGTCTGTACTTAAATTAATGAAAAGAAACTAAATTAAAAACATAACCCTGAACTTTCAGCTTCTATTCAAGGTGTTCTTAGTAATAATAAAACATTCTCGCACCTCAACGCACATTAGCAGTAGAATGACTGAAACATTTAACCATATAAACGGGATTGGTTTATGACAAGCTTATAACAATCATCATCATTATTTGAAGATTTGCAAGAACATTTTTTCTCCTTAAATAGTAAAGCACCTAAATCCTATCAAATAACAACTCCAAAAAATAAATCTAAAAGCACAAAATAGTCCCCAAACACACGTTGTGTCTGGCAACACCGTCGGGAAAGTTAGTGAGACCAGGTGGACGAACAAACTTGTAACAACTTTCACTACGATACATAAATCGTGTAATATAACTTCTAACATATGCACCTAACTTAGTTGAAGTAACTTTAATATTTAATGCAGTGCGAGACATGGTTCATATAGTGCAGGAAATATGGATGCCCCATATACTTACCTATAGTTTTTATTTGTCTTTATTTGATCTCCTGAATATTATACGAATAAATACATGTAAAGAAAATAGGTTTTATTTCATTTTTTTTCTTTTTACCATTTTCTACGCCATAGTGAAGATTCAGCATTTGGTATTAATTTGGCCAATGGTTTTAATTTAGGTATTCTTTCTCTTATATTATGTAGTTTACATTACGAAGTAGTGAAGTATATAATGAACATCTGTGTGTCACCTATTGTGTTAAAAACAAAACACAGGCATTCAAAGCTACCAACAAACTAAACCAAAGAGTGTAGACTTTTACGTATTTGATGAAATTGGGACACTATTGAAAGTATTGAAATACACCGGATTGACAGATTCGATTATGTACGAGCTCGCGCCGAGTCAGACTCGCAGCAAATATTTGCTTGGCTGACTTGTACAAATATTAGTACTGTGGCGGAGATATTTGGCCATGATTTTGTATTTGAAATATCTAATAAATACTTGTATTTCAGGTTGTACGATAGTTAACGTATTTGTTCCTACTGAAACTACTTTCTGCATCTACATATTTAAATAAAAAGTAGCCTACTATATTTCATACTTCGTTTCATAACCATTTTGGCTTAAACAGACAAACTCATGTTCCCATTTATATTGTCAGTAAAACAAGGTATGGTATGGTTGGTTGATTCTAAAACAAAAATGGCATAAGTCAAACCTTCATCAACATAAAATTTTAAAAAATCCGTTCCTTTAAAATCACAATCAGGCTTAACTTAGTTAGGTTTATTTATATTTTCGCCCGTTACGGCAGTTACTTGCGTTACATCGGCAATGCGGTGACAATCCATCAGTTGCGACACGCGACACTAACTGTAACATTATTATAATGGCGGCTGATGCATTCATTATCCGCCACATTAATCATCCTGCTAATTCTACTCTTTATTTGTATGTCTATCGGGAAAGTGACGGTTTTGTCACTGATAGTGGACATATTTGTAATTCTGCATTAAAAGATGGATAATATCAGCAAGGCTTTTAAAAGAGTGTTTTTTTATTGTAAGTGCAAATGCGCAACTGAAAATGGAACTACTAGATTAGGCAGAGCGTTTCTCTGGAAAATTACTCTACTCTACTACTCTGCTAGCTATGTTTGATGGCAACAAACTTGTGCCTGAAACACAGTCCCATAATATTGTTTGAAATGAAATGCCAGCAAATGGTTTCGTCTATTCAGATTGCTGGTGCACGAAACTTTGACGAAGGCATTACATGTATTTGTAATTACAAAAGAACAACTTATTGAAGGACATCCGACCAAGCGCCAGGTTACTCTTCATATTGGTTGGTCATGAACCTCTATCCTTAAAATGTACAAGCTGATTAGAATTCACAAACATATCAGACGATTAAACCCCTAACATATTTATCACACACCCGATACTACACAAAACTAATTACAAGACCAGTTATGATCTGAGCTATAAAAGTGTCCTTGAACAAGATAGATGAGAGTGTGAGCACTAGAAAAGGATAAATCATCCTTTGTCAGGCAAACAATACTGAGTTATGAGCCAAATAGAGATTACTCTTTTGTGTCCAGAACTGTCACTTTATTGGTATTGCTTGGAAATTGTGTAGGGCGGATTTTCTCTCGGATTCAAGTAGGAGTATGCCAGTTTACTCATGAAAAATGTACCTAATATTATGAGGTTAAATTGGGTAAACCAAATCCTGATTTGCAGAAATTCTTAGCTACGTTTGTCAGCCTCTTAAAAATCCATGACTTTTTTGACAACAATTATGTAAATAATTTTATTTTAATACCTCTAATCTAAGTAATTCGTTTACGTTGTTATATAAAAACATAAAAAAATATATAGACATAAACTTACCCTAAATAATTACCGTACCAAAAGCCCGGTGGTCAGTTTAAATCTCATTATAAACATGCTTATCCCAGCATCAATTTATCTAAAGCTAAGCCATTGTGTACGCGCCATTACTTGAGGTCATTAATGAAACTGCGACAAACTCGCCATTACTGCGACAGTATTGTCGATAGTGTGGCAGGCACCTTAGCGTCACTAAGTAATTAGGACTACTAACTTTGGTTAATTTTCACATACTCCTGTAGTTCCACTTTAGAACTATAATGAAGTAGTTTATATAAATTCAAATTTAACTATGTTAAATTTAAATTTAAATCCGATTGTCTCAGTTTTCTTTTAACGACTTTTCAAATGGAGGAGGTTCTGAATTCGAACGTTTGTATGTTTTTTATTTAGTTATGTTATAATTGATTACATTGATTAATACTAAAATAATAAAGGGGGAAATATTAAAACTAAGTATCAAAAATTCATTCGCATCGCTGTCAGCGGGGATCGTGCCCAAAAGGCTGGCTGCATTGCCACGCTAGACTGCAATGCATATCCTTTGGCCGAAGTATAGGCCAGCCCTTTGGTCACGAGTGGACTCCACTAATCGCTTACTGATTTCTCGAAATAGTCTGTGGGCACTTGGGCCCCATGGTCCCAAGGTTTCAACCCCAAACGGCTCAAAAATGTTATGTTTGGTTTACATTTTAAAGGTAGCTCAAACTACTGAAAGCGTATCAATCGGTCTTTTGACCATTTTCTTTTGCTAAAAGAAAATGGTGGAAAAGTGGCTTTTGCTAAAGGTTACCTTGTCCACGAGATACCTCAAAATTTTGAATTGTAATTTTTTCACATTTTCAAGTTATAAATACGCTTCTAAATCCTTGATAATGAGCTCACGGTAAGCTTGTTATTAAACAGCATATAAACGCGTCTAAATTGCTGCAAACTTAAATAGGGTAATTAAACTCACCAGTTAACAAAGCTACACGATTAGTTCCACAATATTATTTACAACGATTAGTTCACTATAGTGTTAAATGCCCAGAAATTATAAATTAGCAGGCTGAATCATTTGCTAGACTTTGCGTCTCCCTCACACTACAGACTTTTAATCGGACGATAGTTTGTTTGGGTCATAAATCATCAGTATGAAGATGAATAGCATATTACAGTGATCAGATTTTATGTTCATTGTTTGTTTTGTTCCTTATTTATTTATTTGTTGTTTTTTGCGTCATTTGTGTGCTGAAATAAATGGATTTTCTTTCTTTCTTTCTTTCAGATATTTATCTGGAGACCGACTGAAAACTTTGATTAGAATCATTTTTTTTTAATGCCTACCATCGCGGCATCAGGTCAACTGTCGGACGAGTTTGCAGTGTGGTCTGTATCTTGCTGACAAAAAGTCATCTTTGCTCCTACAATTGGCCGTAATGTCCCAAGTCCTTAATAGCTTCATATATCTTAGATAAGAGTTAACTTGCTTAATCATAACCTATACTGATATACCCAAGATTTTATAGCATCTTACTGAATAATGGAACACAGATTTGCTTACAACTGATGAATATTTAAAGCTAGTAATTCATAATGTACATATCTCAAGCGTCATCCATCTTGAACTCATTAAACAGTAGCACGATGATCCCGAATTTAGAATACATTGTTATGCGAAACAACTTTTTTGATGAGACTGATCACTAACTTTCAAAGAGAGTTTTTCTAGCCCCTGGGGAAAATATATCTCGAAGGCGAGAATGGATCAAAACTTTTTTTGTTTAAATTAATAGGTATCGCTACGCTAAATCACAACTATTACATAAATACAGAATACAGTTTCTAAGCTACAAAATTCTATGAATGTCCCCAAATTAAGTGACAATTTATTTGCAACCGAGCGCATACCAAGTGACGATTTTCGCGCCAACATCTTACAATGCAGCTACGCCAAAATCTGCCTTCCACAGGCTTCTCAGCTTTAATGGCTGAGTTTCCTTCCATTAGGATCCGAGAATCCGCCATTGCCACAGACTTCGAACAAAAGCTCACTTGGTTTAATCGCAGACAGTTATTCATGTGTCACTCGGAATTGGAACTCGCGTTTCAAGCGCTGCATCGCTGCTTAATTCATGCTTGAATTCTTGATGGGCTGTTACACTTCTACGGTTTTATGGGTCTTGAAACATTAGTCAGATTTAGCAACGTTGCGTCAACGCTGGATTTGTTGGTTTGTCTAATTTGTCTATAAAACCCAGGGTATGTACTGGCGTTCGTTAGGGGAGGCCTACATTCAGCAGTACTGGATATTGAAGGTGTATAAAAATTGCAGGTAATAAATTAATAATTTCCTAAAAGAATAATTCCAATTTCGATTGTTAATAACTTAATGTAAAAATTAAAAACCTACAGAATTTCAACCCACAGATACAAGCATAAACGCTTAATGATAATAAAGTGATTTAACACCAAAATCCTTCAACGGTTTTTACAAGCCCGAAACTACAAAACAATACAATGAAAACCTAACTTTATCTGTTAAGTTTTAAGAGCAAAATTCATAATTCATTTTAAGAGCATAATTAATTTAGAACAAAAGACCCTCAATGTTTATGAGCTACGATTAAACATTCAGTTGTTTCGGTATCCGCTACAAAAGCAGGGATGTGCCCGTTCGGTCGCAATGCGGATATTTTTAGTACTTTTTGGGTAAGTACATATGTGTTTAAGAGATTTGCGAGTAGATTTGGCTACACTTTTTAGGCAAATTAAACTCAATAAAAATATATTTTGAGGTTTTCCGCGTCTTGAAGAAAACGAATTAAATATATAGTATAATCGTGTAAGAATATTATTCTAGTAATCAGGTAGGTATAATATAATAAATAATAACTAAATAAATACAATATCAGTGTTCTGAAACATATTGTAGGCATAATTGCCTTTATCAGAATAATATTCTTAGATTTCAAATAAGAGAATGCATAATGTTTTTATCATTCATCCTGTTAATACTCAAGAAAAAAATAAATAAAACTGGGAAAGAATTCCTACCTGTCTAAAATAAAATAAAATATCACAGTTTAATTTTCTCTTGTACTTCTTCTTCGATCAACAAATTCACAACAACAGCTGAAAACTTATTTCTAGTTTGTAGGTCTAAACATATCTAGGGTTAGGCAGCTATTGAACCCTACTCAAATACTAAGTGAATTCAGAGGTGAGTCGGGTACAAATTGTTATAGTTAACTGACCAGAAAAAAGGTTCTTCTGGATTAAAAAGATAAGGTCCCGATATCACTTTCATATTTCAAGTTTAGCAACACTTTTTTTATTCAAGTAAATAGGTAAGTAAAGATAGTTCAATATCTACACATTTTAGGACAATAAGCACATTGTTTTTACCACGATTTTGAGTTTTTACTTTTTCAAAATTACCTAATACAACATTCTTAATTTTCTTCAAAAAAATACATATTACATAAATATGTAAATATTCATGGAACGTTCCAAAAAGTATCTATAGTTGTATTGAATGTTGCCATCAATCAGCATGGCCTATCGCAATTCCTGGTAGCACGTGTTTCACAGAAATTGCGCCAAAACGCACCATTCTCCCGCGAACGAACCGCGTCGAAATATTGTAGCGAGGATTTTTCGGTAGGCCAAAAAACAAATACACTTTGGTGTATCAGTAACTTTTCATTTTTGACAGACTTTGTTTCGTAGAAATATTTTTCGAAATGGACAGTGTTTTTGCCGATACTAAAATTCTCGCCTGTGTGTGTGAGTGAATTTAAAAATGGAAATCGTGAAAAACTTTTAGACTCTGATACATTTTCAGTTGTTTTCTTCTATATGTCAATTCCACTAAAAATACAGAAATGAGAAAATATAGCAATGGGAATAGGCTAGGCAGATGATAGAAATAGGTAAAATACTGACCTGCCTATGAAAAAGCAACCAAAATAACACCGCACTTTCCTTTCTAAACAAAAGACAGTGAAGACCACTCCGCAACAAACCCAAGCACAAACACTACACTTTTAATATCTCCCTTTGTACGTTTATTTGTACTGTTCCTGTGATATCACACGGAACCGCAGTCATTCATGGACCTGCAAATGTTACGCTAAGTTTACACTACGTGGTGTGACACCTTGCACTCGTGTCCAATTTCTGTAAACAGGAAACCACTCGTTCTTATTACGGATGGCAGTTTTTAAAGTTTATCTACTCTTTGAGGTTTATGTCATTAAACCATCACTTATCAAAATAAGTCGTTTCTTATTCACAAAAATGGTTATCGTTGTACCTAAACAGCAAGGGTAAATAGTATCAATATGTGATGCGCAAAAGTATATAAACATAATAGCACTAATTAACGTTTTCACGGACATCCTTTAAGAGAATGTGATCTCTTAAGTTTCACAGTTTTACTTTCAACGTCAGTTTCTAAACGATAAGTGTCAAAATAAGGGCAAGAAAAGACCTTTTAAACAGAAACTCCCCTAAGAAGATACTAAGAGATTTCATGGAGCAAAAGCGTCAATGTCTAACATCTGTGTAAACTTAGCTTTATCCCCATAAAGTTGGGAAGCAGATGCTTATTATAGATCAGTGCGAAACTAGCAAACGTGAGCTAGCATTATGTATCGTAATGTGTGCGAATAATCATATGTTTGGTCGTGAATTATTTCAGGGTCTACGCAGAGATATCGGAGGGATTTGGATAAGTAACTCGGGTGAGCCTTTGCTCTATATGGTAGTATATAGATAGTAAGGTTACCTATATGCTTGTTGCTATATAGATTTAGGGTCGATCTATAGATATAGTATAGGTCAGGGGCACGATTCTCCTAATTTTACTTCGATTCACGTTCGACTCGATTCGACTGAGATCCAATCCCGACTCGATTACGATTGAAGCGTATGTGGCATTCCGCTATTTTTTCTTTGAAATAAACGTTTTTATCCGTTTCTATCATTCAATAATGAATCATTTTGTCTGCAAATGATTTACGATTGCAAAATGATTGTACAGCAAACTACCGTATAGACCAAAATCACCAAAATAGCAGACCAATCGCACACCAATCAAATGTCAATCGAATACGATTGGTCTTTTATTACTAGCAGAATGCCCGATATGGTAAAAACTGCTATTACGATCATATTACGATTCGATTTCTATTCGATTTTGACATTATTAACTTAGGAGAATCGGGCCCCAGGCCATCTTATTAATGAGAAAATGAGTGAATAGGATGCTGGAAAGCAGTATTTCTTCAGTAACGTTGAGTTTCGATATCTGAATGTTTCTGTAATTTCTGTTTTCTTAATGCTTATAATAAGACCCAACTACCATTCCCAGAAGACGCCTTCTTAAATATTATTTTAAAAAATTGTAGACTCTTAGTTGTAGATTATGATCTGGCCGTCAATTATAAATTCATGTTTTTAATCCTGAAAATAATTCCAAAATAACAATTTACACTGGACCAATCCAATTGTAATTTAATATTGATAGCATAATCGGCCCAGCCACGGAGCCAACAGTTGCTGAAATTCCGCGATCTCGATTCAGGGTCGGAATTACCATTCTCAGTTTCGACAATCATTTTACGAATGCATGAGGTCAGTGCTACTATCCTAGGTATGTTTTCTTTATTATACAACCATCATGATTTTTGTATTTTGTTGTATATACTTAATTGGAACTTTATTGACATCTTCTTTTCATTTTTATTTAGTTTTTTTGGTTGGCTTAAAAATTTTAGTTTCTTATGTAATTAGTTATGCTTCTACTTCCATTTTATTTCCATAAAGACCAGTCTGTCTCCTTACAACTTAGTTTCTAAATAACTATCTGAACGAATGGTATTCAAAATTATTCAGCCTACTCATTGACTGGCACAGGCGTTCAGGTCAGGGTTGCACCGTCAACGTAACGACAGTTATCAATGAGCGCAGAAATAGCTCATGTTGTTATGTTCCTATTACAAATAGAACGCAGTGACAACATGTGAGCGCCAACAACTTGCAATGCAGTCAATGTGCTAATTATAAACAGATTATGAATTGAGACTCGTATAAATATCGTTGAGATATTTTGTTAATGAATGTTAAACTGGGTTCTACTGTAATCATTGGGTGCGTGAAGTTTTCTATCAATGACTCTTAATTTACATGTCTTTTCCCACTTTTTTCATCGGAAAAGTTTCGCGCATATTAAATGCAGATGTAAGAGCATTCATAAAGTTTTTTATCCGCAATGAAATGTAGTCGTAAATTAGTTTTAAATCAGTAGACTAAATGTTCAGTGTTTACAAATTCACAGTGGACTCAGATGTAAGCTTTGTGTGACACTTTTTTTCATAACAAATTATTCGCTTTCATTTCCAAGCATTTATTTTAAAAGTGTACATTATTTAGTCTACGTCTTATAAATAGTCTACCTTCTTATGTTTTCATAAACATCTTTGATCACCAGGAAGTTATTAATAAAAATATTTTCCGACTGACATCATACTTTTTACCGTCCATGTTCGCGCATTCAAAAATCAAAGCAATAAATTGCTGCTATAAACGCACGCACAAACTTTTTCCCGCCATAAAAGTTGCAAAGGAACTCACAAACAGCCACAAGTGTCAAACTCACCGGGTGGCGACTTTTGCGGTGTCTCTGGTTCCTCGTGATGGTATGGTGTTCCTCTGAGGAGTTGGAGGGCGAGTTCGGTGCCGACCTCCTCGGACCTTGGGCACGGGATGTACGCGTATTGTTTTTTGGTCGGCGCCGGCAGGGGCGCGACGCGGTGTTTGCTCCGGTCGGCCATCCGACGTCTGCCGTGCGGTCGGCTCCGGCCGGAGTGCCGCAACCGCGTGCCGACCCCTTATCGATAAAGCTGCCCGTTTGCTACCGGGAAATATTAATTTAGTGCGTAAACTGCTCGAGTTTGTTCAATGATAAGTTCGCGCGCCAGTTCGTGTTTGACATGCGATTTGTCACGCTCGTTTTATACGATTTTGTAAGTATTTTTATATGAGTTTATGCGGTTTCTTTGTTGCGGTTGATCAAAGAATTAGGAACGTGGATTTATTTTAACAGCTTTTCTGTATTTTTGAGTTCTCTTTAAATTTTAATTTAAATCTTTGGATTTTTATCTATTTCTACTTTTAATTTACAATAATATGAACAACATAACTTCCTGCTGTTAAGTCAAAACAAGTTACGACTCGCTTTCTCTTGTGCAATTTAATTACTTTTACAATAAAACAGAGCGCTTGTTTTCATAAACTTCAGAACTCATAAGAGTGAAACTGTATTATTAAAGCAGGCAAACCGCCGCAATTATTTATACGTAGGTACTGTGGCTACAACAATTAAAATCATGGTATGCTTAAGATTTTTAAATGAGTAGTAAATAAATCTATATTTCTAGGCATCTTTTCTATAAAAAAAAACATAGAAAATTAAAAATTAATTATTTATCTAGATGCTCAAAAAAATATGCAAATACATACAACCTCATTACACCCCTAAATTTAGATCTTTATTACTTCTAAAAAAAACAAAGGCCTGTTAGAAAGTTAGGCATTCGTTTTTCAAATCCAAATGTGTGGTCTGTAGTATAATGCGCGCGCAGTTCCGCGTGCTGAGTCCCGCACTACGGTCGATAGCACGTGCCCGCGGGAGGCTGCACTATGCGGACACTTGCACAATAATAATAACAAAGCAACTTGACAGCGGTTGAATTCCGAAGTGAAACGCACGTGCTTTTGGCGTTTAGTTCTTGATGTTTGGAAGTCATAAAATATCGTTTAATATTTTTAATAAATATAAATATAGCAACTTTAGTTACCATCTGAGTAAATCTTAAAAAAATTATAGTGTAATGCTCAGTTTGCTCAAATTGGTAATTCTATCGGTAGTGCAAGTTTTGAATCCGATACCTAAATAAGTACACCACATACCTCAAAACGTACCCACGTGGTCTAGACAAAGAAACCTTCAATACAATCTATACTAATATTATAAAGCGGAAGAGTTTGTTTGTTTGTTTGTTTGTTTGAACGCGATAATCTCCGAAACTACTGGTTCGAATTGAATAATTCTTTTTGTGTTGGATAGTCCAGTTATCGAGGAAGGCTATAGGCTATATAACATCACGCTACGACCAATAGGAGCAAAGATATAGTGGTAAATGTGTAAAAAACGGGAGAAATTATTTCATCTTTGAAGCCTTCCGTTGCGTGCGCCGTGAAAACGGTTCAAGATACACAAAAAATATGTATTAAAGAATAATAGCTCTTTTAATTATCTAAAAAACAGTCCGCGACAGTGTATGTCTATCTTTTAAGATTAACTCACAAAAACCGTTTTTATTACATCTATGTATATAAAAGAAAGTCGTGTTAGTTACTCCACTTATAACTCAAGAACAGCTGAACCGATTTAGCTGAAAATTGGCAGGGAGGTAGTTTAGAGCCAGGAGAAGGACAAAGGATAGTTTTTTTTACAAAAAATAAAAATAAAAAATACAATTTATTCCGGACATACAGCGCTATCTATTGTTCAAACCAAAAATCTGCCGGATGCCACTATCCCACGCGAACGAAGTCGCGGGCAAAAGCTAGTCTTACATAATAAGTGACGTATAAACGACATGTAGAAGAACTTCACAACAGAACAAACAATTTGAAACTCTAGCAACTAAATCAGTTTCCGCGCCCAAACAAAACACTAACGAACGATTGTTTCAGAGCTAAGTTAGGTACTGGTTTTTCAGTACAACTTTGTTATATGCACATACATTTATGATATGCAGAATTATTTAAAACCTGAAAGCATACAAGGGGCATATCTTCAGCTTATAAACGCGAAAGTTTGTATGTACACAAGTATTTATGTTTGTTCCTCTTTCACGCAAAAACTACGGGATGGTTTTTTGTGAATCTTGGTCAATACGGCTATATAGCTTATATATCTGAATAACATATAAACTACTTTTTATCCTGGTAAGTGAAGTAGTTACTTCGGGAAGTGGGTGAAACCGCTAGCGAAAGCAAGTCTCCAAAATATTCATTAAATCCAAAGGCCCGCTCAACAATTACCTACCAAAAATAGGAATCTAACAAAAAGCAATCATACTAAAAGTTGACAGGTTCAAAGTCAATAGTGGGCTGTTCAATTAAACAGGACGCAGGTTCGGAACAAAGGAACACACTTAATAATTCAGTAACCGCCGCATACAGCCATATTGTCATTAAAACGCGATTTCAAGAAGAAACTGCTTTGAGATACCTACAGGTTTTTTTCATGAGCAAACGAAGTAAAGTAAGTAAGGATCTATTGAACTTTTCGGAACGATTAAAATATAAAATGACAGTCGGAGTTAAAATCGTTTTGTATTAGGATAGACAATTATTAAAATGGTGAAGAATGAAGTGTCTATCTCTGTCTGAAAGTCAAGGGCCTTCGATATTTTTTTTCACTCTGGTTATTACTTAGAATAAGGCGTATTACCATATAGAAAGAAAAATAAAGCCTTTATTCACTTTTTACTGTATAAAGTTTATTGCATTTTTTAATTTAATTATCTAAACAATTATGCCAAGTTACATTACACCGATTTGATGAAGTACTGATAATAAAATCTAAAGTGCATTATTATGTAAATGTCTGTCATGCAATCGCGTGTAACTACTTAATGCCATTTAATTGTTTTTATATTATTTTTTATGATAACTGTTTTTTATACGCTTGCAGCAAAGCACAAAATGTATAATATGCTTTTTCCTATGCTCAGAATTAAGTCTAACCTTAAAAATAAATTTCTCCCCACTTAGGTATCTGAAATCAAAAAAGATTAGAGATAGATAGACAAAATAGAAAGACAAATGACGGATTGTTATTTAGCTACAAGAAAGTGCGTAGACATTTTAAGGATACAGTTACTGAAGACCAAAGGATACATTGCATACCTTTAAGGGGATACACAAAGGGCTTTAGTGTCGTAGTGGGTTTTAGTCTTGACGCTTTCCCACCAACAAAGGGAACATTATCACAGTTTCAGATACTTACAACTAAAATGACGTTCAAGAAACAACTGAATATCTCTCAAAACAAGCTTCTGTTTTTTCATCAATTTGATATCGCCGAAAACGGCATTGAATATGGAGTAATTTATACGAAAGCGTATGTTGCAGCTGAATTAATTTACGTTAATGTGTACGTTTTTACGAGAAATACAGCAGCCCATGTTTCTGAATAACTCGTTACCGTCGCAAATTAACACAGTTGATTAAAGCGGTTCGGTGGAGTTCATCACTGGTTTTTCATTGCACATTTATTGCTTTTACTTTCTTATTATTTTATACATTTTGAATTAATGTCTTCATGAAAAAAAAGTAATTACAGTTTTTGTGCAGAAGTGACTGGTTTTTAGGAAGTTCGTCGAAACCACGGTCAAAACAGATATGTAATTTTGATATTTCACTTTTTGTTTTTTTTTTTTTTTTTTTTACAGCGATTAGATACTCGAAGCTGATTTGCTGTTAAATAGAGAGCTCATTGTTAAAAAAAACTGTTAAAAGTGCAATAGTAATTAAACTACTTGCGGTTTACGTATCAAACACTTCGGGAAAAAGTATAAATTACGACAATCCCTGAATAAAAATAACACAACTGTAATCCAAAACTAACGTTTATCTAATAAAACAATTTGTCGGAAAAATCTCGGGTACGCTCGTGGGTTTACAAGCGGAGTATTTCGTAGTAACCAGAGACACGTAGAGCGGGACATCAAGCCCTTCCGTGCGTCTCGTTGCGACGAATCGTGACCTGCAAATTAAGTTTTACGTCTCCATTAATGACGGTTTCTTCAGATTTTTCCAGTACGTAATTGTTATAACATATAACCCGAAATAATACTTAAATACTTTAAAATTACATTTTCTTTTCACTTTAGATTTAGCCTAAGATTATCGCAAACTTCATTAACTGCAAAGGCTTCCATCTCGTATGAACTGAAAAAATGGATCAAGTGAACCACCAGAATGACAGTGCTAGCCTCAAAAATTTGCCATTTGTGATTGTTTGACCTTTAAAAATAAAATAATCTCTTCAAAGAAACCACTTGATCTGAATAGAACATCCAAAACCTCATATTGTTCAAAGCTAAATCTTCGATCACACTGAATACTAACCAAAACTTCGAAAACAAAGTTAAACGTCGAATTAATCGAGCGAGGCATCCGCTGCCAAATGCTGCCAAAACGGTTGTTTAACGTCACCGCAACTTATTACGTCACTTCCTTCCACAGATAAAGTAATGGCGGAATCATTTCGCGCCCTTTCGCGGCCATATTGCCGGAGATTCGGACGCGTCAAGGAAATTTGACAGACTGTAATGGGAATGTAATGATGTGGGAATTTCGGAAATTAACGTGCGTGTAAATTAGTATATTTTCATCCTTATGTGTTTGATCTAAATAAGAAAGCAATAATATATAGTATGTTGCTGTCAAACTTTGAAAATGGAAGGAACTCAAAAATATATTTTTTCAAATCTATCTAGCCTACTAGATACTAATTCTAAAGATGCGTGTTCAAGCTAATAACTTCAACTATAATACTTTTAATAGGGATGGTATTATAAATATTAATCGTATTGAATGAATTACGTTGTCACCTTCCCTCACATTTGCTTGTTAAACTTCTCACCTAATTTCTTTATTGAATAATATAAAAATGGTGGAAGTTAAACTCAATCCAACTATAGCTATGTTAATTAATTTCATTACGTGAAACACAAATCCTTTGGCAAGCGATTCTAATTAGCAAAATATTGAAAACTAAAACTTAACTAATTAACTGCTTCGTTAAATACTCTTTACATTTTTCCGTTGCCCACTTTCCTTATTAAAATAATTTATTCAATAATTAGGTGCTACGTATATTTGAAAAAACTGTTTAGGTACTGTAACTAAACTTGTTCTATTTTTGTAATAATTAAATTAGTCATTGTCATTGGGTTTAATTTTAAATCTCTCATTTTTTTTTAATTTGTAATACGAGTATTAATGCTTTAAATAAACTTTCATCGTTGACACTTATACTTAAAAGCCAGTAAGCAGCCATTCGACCTTAGTGTGGTTCTTTGTATTTTAAAATACCATTTTTTCTACGTTGTAGCCCCAAAACACCTCATACACTTGAATTTTCATCACTTACCTACTTCCTTATTTTTTGGGCCTAGGTCATGTTAATTAACGCACACAAAAGCTAACGTGCTTAGCATGTTGAAAGGCCTAAATTCCTATTACATTAGCTTACTACGAACTCTTGAAAGAACGATAATACGATAACACGTAATATTATAAAATAGGTTATCTTGAACAACATCATTTGAGAAAAATTACAATGTAAGTAGTTCAAATAGTAAACAATATTAATTTTATTCATTTATACGTGGACGTCATACTGTGGTAATAAACACCGCTTTTAATGAAGTTCAATCAGAAATATGGGAACTGGTTTATCTACTTCACATTTGCTTTATGTCTTTCTGGCAAATTACTTTTAAATACTTCCTTTATTTACTCATTTAAATCGGAAATTGAAGGTAAGTTAACCAACTTAATAATCTGATTACTGCAGGCTCTATATTGTGTGCAATAAGAAGGCAAAAATATAAAAATGACGTTACCACAATTCGTCAAAAACAATTTAAACAAATTAATACCATGTTTTCGGTAATCAAGCGGTCTCAGCGGACATCAGCAGCTGAACACGTTCTCACGTCCCCAGGGCCTCAGACGATCCCGCGACAAGCTTCAATTGCAAGCCGCTGTAAAGCGCTTTATTCTGATCGTTCCCAAAACCATTGTCGTGGACAACATTTTGTTTTCAAAACAGACGAACTGAGGTTGATTATGAAATAGTTCAGTACTTTTTTCAGTAACTCCATGGATGAAGTTTTGATTTGAATATGGAATGTGTAGTGCTTAATCAGATTTTTGTTTCTGTTACTTACTTAGTATGGAAAATTCTTTCACCTAATCCAGTTAAAATGTTACATAACTTGGTAAAAAAATTTACTACAGTTAGAGTTCACTTATTTCCATAATTATTCAATTTCAGTTGAGCCTTACGTTTGGACAAAAGTCTCTCAATATTTTCGTACCACCCTTATGTAACTAAAATCTTACCTAGCACACTTTTTGGCAGGTTTCCAAATTCAGTTCAACTTAAACGTTTTCCAAATGATATTCTTTAACTATATTTTCTCTTTTTGCTTAAGTTAGTGTTGTCCTTTGGGAATATAATGAATTTAAACTTATCTTGACTACTAAGTACTTTGGGAATGTACTTTTATAAGAATATTTCTCAAGATTTAATATCGCTAGACGTGGCGAGAAAACTTTTAATCCCCGAACAAAGCGCAGTTTTCATTACAGTTTCCGTTCCATTTTAATTGTATTGCTATACTGGTAATTCTCAACTATTCCTATCTCTGTGTATTTTGTTAGCAATCTACATAAATCTAGCTTTTCGACATTTCCATATTTTAAATATAGGCTTTGTGTGTTTGTTATTGCTTGCATGTACAAACATTTGTGATTCATCTAAATGTAATCAATCTTGCTTCAACTAAATCGCGTGAAATAAACATTCATTTAAGCAGCAATTTCTCAAAGCAAACTCCTAAAATAAAATTACAGACAGAAAAGTTATTTAGTTTATTCCAATTCGCATCTAAACTTTTTTACACACAATACGCCCGTCGCTCAAAATTCTAAATACCTAATTTGTACATAAATAGTAGCCTACAAAACTCAAAACTCAAAAGATATCAGGATCACAACAAAAAATCTAATCATATGATGATGATGTTTAATCTGTTAATAATGATACATGATATGTTAGCAAGCAAGTTACCTACACCATTGGAAACAATAAGAGAGAAGCTAGACACGTCACAAAGGAACACGATAGAATTGGGCTGATTATTTATTTTTTCGTAACATTTTTGGTAGTTTAGCTCTAGGACTATGTGACGAGGTTAGTGATGAGCCGGCGGTGTTGTTCAGCAGAGGTGCATGTCTGTGAAAGTCTTCCTGTCCTTGTAGACGGGCCCCCAGGAGCCGTAGTCCTTCTTCTGTTCGGCTTTCTTGGGTGCTTCGTATTTCGGCGCCTGGCTCGGCTTTCTGTAATTAGGCGAAAAATATTATGAGAATAATTATCGAATAGCGATTTCTTTGGGGATATTTTCTAAGGAGGACTTAATGTCAGCTAAATAAATCAAGTCAGTAGACAAAGGTGGAACTCAGGGCTGTCATTACTCTTTTGAAGACTCTGGGCACTGGGAAAAACACCGTGTAATATCGCTTCTGAGTTTCGTGGGTCCTGTTGATCTAGGAGTCCTCGGCCTCTGCTTGTTCTTTTGATTTAAAGTACTTCGATATCAATAAGACCAGCAGTTATGCTCAATTTCTGGATGTATAATGTATGTAGCAGTTAGGGTTGGTAAAAAATACTTACTGCATGGGGGCAGAAACGTCGAACGACTTGACCGCATAGTTAGCCTTGCTGGCGGTTTTACATTCGTCTCCTCGGGCCATGGTTGCTAGTATCAATCTCTTTCACACTAGTTAGCTGATGCCGGTTAGGGAGATGGATGATTAGATGAGGGGTGACGGAGGTTGGGAGGGGAACTACGGTACGTGCTGAATGTGAGTGAGGACCGCGTGTTCCAGGCGGTTGCCGGTATTCGCCCGACGACTGCCTTTTCTGGTGCACAGGTTTTTGGCGAGCCTGGAATTTGAAAAAAGAACTGGTTAATCCAGCAGTCAATTGTTTTTTGGGGGTTTCGAATGTCTTTCCAACGAATTTATAAATGTTATGGAAAGATTTCATTTGGGATTACACAGATTAAGAAGTTTCGAAACGGTCATAAATAATATCAGACTCTTTATAGCATCGTTACTCAAGATCATGTCTTCAAAATAAGTTTCCTAATAAATAATTTCGCTACAAAATCATAATAAATTTTGTTGTTACAAATTACACAAGGCCATCGGTAATTAAAAGTTTTCTCGTTTATTTTAAGATCTCAAGTTATTTCGAAAGTTCTAACAATTTGCAATTCTGATAAGTTGTCACCTTATAAAAACATTAAGGAGCACTAAAAAGTTTCGCTATTGCGGCAAAATAAAAAGCCATTTTGAACGAAACTTGATTTAACTGCTGGTAAAATTGTTTTTGTTTGAAACTACCTAATTATTTACCAGAAGCTTTTGAAGCTTACTCGAGCCCAAAGGAGATATTATTCAAGCCAATAAACTAGTCATTGTATCTCATACACTACATTTAGCCGGCTCTTAGTAAGGTTACACATTCATAAGCTTTTGAGACATTTGTGATTCCGGATACACACAAGACATTCCGAGCTTAAATAGACACGAGAAAACTCAGAATATTCTTATAACATAACCTGTATAAAAGAGCAAACACAGCAGTTTAATACAATAAGAGAATTGAAATAAATATTGCTTACTTAGGTAGTTCCCTAGATATTTTCCTAACTTATTTTCGAAATGAATACGACTGGGGACTTAGGTTTTTATTTTTGTTAAACAAAAGCTAACATTATCAACCCCTACATAAATATTTATAAGTATGGAAATAGCTCTTGTAAAGGGTTGCTTTGTACTTTAGAATTTATTGTTGTCTTCGCCTCGTGCATCCACTTGACCTTCACGCACACACAAGTTGCATCTATCTGCATCTATTGCTATGCGTTTTACCCCAACAGTTGCAAATAGACCTGCATTAATATTTGCATTAACCAGTTTTTACCGGTTTTCACAATACCAGATTGACTGGGTGATGCAACATTCGCGGTCCTTGTATCATCTTTGACTTCATTTTCATATTGTTTACTTGATCTCTGTATAATGTGATTGGTTTATGTTATTAAAGTTTAGCATTTAATTCTAAAGTATCTAATACCTACGCTTCTTATTTTAGCTAACGTATTGTTATTCTCCTATTATCCTTACACTAGTTTTTGTCTGTTGTGTCTTGTTTTGATAATAAGTAACTTGTTCATTGAGCATTATGCAATGATGTTCTACCTATATTTTCGGAAAATGCTCTTGGGATCAGCCGAAATGGATTGCTTAACATGCTTAACTAAAGTAGATGCATCCGTACCCAATACAGTATGCTGACCGAACATCATACAGTCATTTTCTTTTAAAACTTCAAGACATTCAGGTCGTGAAATATGACGATTTTTTTTTATCTTTCTGATGACCCAACATTTAAACCAAACCCAAAAATGAAAAAAAACCACTTTAAAAGCCCAGTCATTTCCAAATTTAGAGAACCAGATATCCCCATCTAAATTATGGGTGACCATCCCATGAATGCCATGCATATCAGGCCACTAACGAGTTCCATAATGTCGTTCTTGATTCTATAAGACTTGGGACCACGGAGTAAGGAAAGATGAGAGAAGACGCTATAATGAAGGTCGGTCAGACGCCTTCATCTAGGTCAAAAAGGTACGGTGGGCATGACCAAAACGATCTTTGTTACGAGTATACTAACGAGGTGTTCGGGTTCTTTGAGACATCTGTCAAAGATTTTTGGTAGTGCAAAAGATGTTCAGATCCAAAGATGGCGTTTAATGGCGAAAACAATAACGTTTCTCGTCCCCCGCACTCCCGCATTTTGGCGCTACTTTCTTAGGAGATTTTCAATTATGGCATCTCCGCTAGTTATTTTATCCTCCTTGCTTGGGACCTTCGGTAGTGGTATGAACACTCCGTGCCCGCGTGATGCGGACAGCGTAGTAAACAGGTAACCGGTTCAACCACATCATTGAGACAACTCCGTATAATCAAGAATATATGTATGTATGTAATATGGTAGAAAGCTGAGCATTTAATTCTGTTTGTTTTTGAACACGTGGATGGTATTGTTTCTCACTTTGATTGGCTGATATTTAAAAGTTTGGTGCATCTAAATTCAAGTTACCTACGTACCCCTATGACAAGGAATAATTATATTTACGACTCTGTATCATCATAACTGAACTCTTCACTAGCAAACATTAAGTTCCATTTACGATTGTTGATGTAACAAAATTAAGCTTAATTTATCGCTGTTTCTTAGTAGCCGTAGTTACAACATATCCCTGTGACATTATATTCAGAAAGAAGCTATATATTTTCATTCCATACACTCAAAATTCCAATACCATTATAAAACATAGCTGAAGACTCTTTTCTTAGATCCCAAGGTATATAGGGCATGCACACCCCTTTTGAAGAGCTTTCTCATCTCGACACGATACACTCTCAACGTTACACATTTTGTCTTAGACTGTTTGCGCAGCCTTTCTTGGCAAAGAGAATACTCCAATTATGTAAATAGGTCTTATAGCGGATCATGGATTACTTCGTGAATGAGGTGTCACTTTATGTGTTAAGCTGTTGTGATAGAGTAACGACATTTGTAAAGAAACAATCTTTTGACGTTATATAATGTGTTTGTGAAGGAAGTGGCTTTCGAAAATATACTTTTTGTAATAGAAACATGATGCGTATTGTGTCAATGTGCAGCAGTTATAAGGATTGCAAGATAGTTTCTACATATTATGAAACAAGGTTTGAAACTATACCTATTCACTTTTATTATGTTTTTAAGTAAGCTTGTAAATACTTGTAATAAGTTGAAATGTAATATTACTCGGTATCCTTGCTTATATGTATAAAGGAACGTTTTGTTTTTTTAGTACATTTTTTAGGTAAACCCTGTACATGTGTACATGTTTTGAAACAGCAATTAATATTAATTAAAGTTGCAAACATCATCCTCCGAGCCTTTTTTCCAATCCTGTTGGGGTCGGCTTCCAGTCTAACCGGATTCAACTGAGTACCAGTGCTTTACAAGTAGCGACTGCCTATCTGACCTCGTCAACCCAGTTCCCCGGGCAACCCGATACCCCTTGGTTAGACTGGTATCAGACTTACTGGCTTCTGACTACCCGTAACGACTGTCAAGGATGTTCAATGACAGCCGGGACCTACAGTTTAACGTGCCATCCGAAACACAGTCAATGGTGTCTAAGATATACTTAGAAAGTACATACAAACTTCGAAAAGTTGCATTGGTACTTGCCTGACCTGGGATCGAACCCGCGCCCTCATACTTGAGAGGTTGGTCCTTTACCCACTAGGCCACCACGACGAATTAAAGTTGCAAACATTATCAAAAATAATTATTGTTAAATACCTATGAACTCAAGTAACAATCTTTGTAATTCGCACCTTGCTAACATCAGATTAAAAATAATTAAGTATTTCATAACTAAATGAAATATATTTGGCTATGTATTTAAACTCATGTCAACCTCTCAACTTGTAAATTACAACATAGGTACAGACATATCAATTTAAATGGACCATTGCACTTAGATGCATTAAAAAAACCTGTTCTTAGAAGACAAACTCGTTTCTTTTATGTGAACATTGATTTCGTTTTTTGTCACCATGTCTTACAAAAAAATTATAAAATGATTGTAAACTGTCTCATTTTCCAATACAAACGGAGTCTTGAAAGCTTCAAATGATCAAAATATGCCTATTAATGCCTACGTATGGTTGAAATGTTAGCATCTTTGAATCAAAATTACCTATAAGATTACAAATAGTTACATAATTATATTACCTAATGGTACCAAAACCACTTTGAATTTGAGTTTTGGTTTTGTTAACTGGGTTTTGACATTTAGATTTTTGACTTTCCTTGTGTCGATTGTTTTATATTAATTCGCTCATGTTCACTATTTTAATGAGAAGATTACTTATTACTTCTTGGGAAAAGGCTCGGAGGATGATGATGTATTACTTATTACTTCTTTTATTTTCATTTATAGAACCTTTTTACAATCAACTAACAGAAAAATAGTGCTTCTGCCAAAGATGATAAAAGCACTTCCAAAGATTCACCTAAGGAGTGTATATACAGCACTTTACATAAACCGAAATAAGTTTCTAAAATTCGAAAGTTATAATGAAAGAAACTCAATCAAAATTTACATTTACCGGATATAGGACATATCCGGTAAATGTAAATTTTGATTGAGTTTCTCTCCATTCTTAACTTAATTTACAAGTTGCATACAGCTGCATCCATGCACAGCTTTAAGTTTTCAAAGCTCATTAACACTGCGATTGAAACTGGTTTCACAAACATTAAAACTTTCTAGCTGCAGACCTTTTTCACAGTTAACTTTTTATTTTATTAGATCCAATTTTAAAAATTTCTACATTCAACCTTTTTTTGGTCTAACTTAAAAAAGGTTTTATCTGCATTGTTAACTTTGAAAATAGTGGCCTATCCGGTATGTTATTTGAAACACTTCATTGGTTTTTATTTGAATTTACACCGCATTTTACTATTTTCCAACTTCTAGTTAATTTTTTTGTTGCTATTGCTAAGTTTTCTATGTTAGTAATAAATAATAGGTACGACACACCATTTATGTTCCTTAACATTTTTTTCTACTAAACTTACTACAACTATTACTACGTTAATTTCACTATCTATTTAATTACATTACTCTTACTTATATTATCACAACTAATTTACTAACCTTGGTAGAAATTTGTCGGTTATCGCGAACTTTCTCTTCGTTTTTGTCATTGACACCTACTAATTTTATAAAAAAATTAAAAATAAACTCCGGAAAATCAAATTTTGCGGCCGATCGTTGACGGGACGAAAACTAAACTGCTACTCTATATGGAAGACCAAGTATTTAAGTGTGTGACTCCAACACCGGTTTTGTGATCGCGTCATTGGCGTCTGAACTAAGTGATACGTGATCACCTATTTAATCTATAATATTGCTATTCCTTCGGTATTTTCCATTAGAAACTGCTTTTAACCAGTTTGGAACATAAAAGCTGTCATTCTTTCCGATTTGTCGGTGAAGTTTAGGTTATGTGTCAATGACCGGAGCGCACGAGTTTGCGTTGCGACGAAAGTAAAGCGAGCAGCAAAACTTATAGCAGGAATTTGTTGTTTTCCACCCATGTTGTATATTTGGTGTTGAATAATAGTTTATTCTGATTAGATCCTTCGACTATTTGATTACTGTACCTTTTGAAACATTTACTCTCGTCGTAATCCTTGCTTCATGGTAAATAACCATACATATCCGAATGTTAAAGTATTTTTCATCCCACCATCTCGGAAAGAGTAGTTTTACCCTTTGATATCTGAGCGCAAAAGCCGTTTTTATCCTCTAGAGAGGCAAAGTGATTTGAATTTAGAATATCGTGTGCAATACTCCATTTGTGACAATCTTGATAAGACATTTGAAACAAATACATATTAAACAAATAAAATACTGCTTAAAATAATTATTCAATTAATTAAGTTATTTTTATTATTGTTTTTACATAGATTTTTAACCTCGTTTCATTTTTAAACTGAGTTTTCAAATAAATGAAATTTAATAGGTACTTCTTTTTTGTGCTTGAAGTCATATGTGCGCGCCATTTTGTTTTTTTTTTTGCATTTAGTAATTTCCTCGATGAAGTGGAATGAAAATATTTTTTTATTGTTTTGAGGTCGATTTTAAACCTCATTACATTTTTAAACTGAGTTTTTGCATAAATAAATTTTAATAGGTACCTACATCTTTTTAATTTGCCATGTGTGACGAGCGTGCCATTTTCTTTTTTTGAGTTTATTTCCTCGATGAGGTGGGATGAAAAGTTACGTGTTGCACTCGAGTGCAATGATTTTTCACCTTGTGCTCTTTTGATTCCCTCGCTATCGCTCAGGATTCTAATTATTGAAACACTCGCTACGCTCGTGTTTCAATTTTAGAATCCTTCGCTTGCTCGGTCATCAAAATTGAGCCCGCGGTTAAAAAGCAACTTTGCACTCTTGTATAACAAATAACTATTGTTATGCTTTTTAAAATGCTGCTAAATATTCATATATTAGCCTGATTATCTTAGCGACGTCCATTCTGGCACGTAGGCTTTGCCGGCTAATTTCTTTGCTTAGCTGATAATTTAGATCACCTGAGCTTGCATTAAACTTAAATTACCTATATCAAGACACGTGGAAAAGGAACTCTTTTAGTTACATATATCATTAAGTAGGAAAAATAAATATTTTACATGTCTTTTACAGGCTAGCCTAATATGAATATTTCTAAGAGCTCCTGATTCAGAAAAAATGCGTCAAATCTTGCAAGATTCAGTCGAACTATTTAATCATAAAATGTAACAAACATACAGAACTATCTACATTTACAATAACGATAACTGCAGTAGGTATGTAGGTAATACTAATTAACATAAATTAAAGATATCTTAAGTGCATTATCTTTAGTATTTGTCATGTCACCTGCCTTTGTTATTTGGCGGATGTCATGAAAATTGTGTTTAGCGACAACAATTAATAACTTGATAACATTTCCATGTCAATTAGGTATTGCAGTGTTTGAGGAGTCATTATTTATGTAAACAAAGACTATCTTCGTTTTTACTGTCTGCATGTAGCGTAT
The DNA here is from genome assembly GCA_963856015.1 of Helicoverpa assulta. NCBI lineage: Eukaryota > Metazoa > Arthropoda > Insecta > Lepidoptera > Noctuidae > Helicoverpa > Helicoverpa assulta. The sequence continues at coordinate 11,775,473 of CAWLCW010000026.1, read as the reverse complement.
TTACAGAGTGTACATAGCCAAAACGCATCCATAGGAAACTGCTCGCTGATATTTTGTAATGCTATTTTTTAATTTGTGACTTCAAAGTATACACGAATTTTGCGTAGGTACTGCTCGCGTATAATTCGTAGCTTAGACGTGCACATGCATCTTTCCAATTTATACACGGTCAAATTTAACTATACAAAATTAATATTAGGTAAAGCAATAAATAAAAATGGCTTTTGAATCTGAGTTTGTTTATTAAAAATGATAATTAAACAGGCTTCTTTTTAATATCATTATTCGTCCCCAAAAATGTATGTTGCCTTCTAAATTATTAAGTCAGCCACAATTTATTTATTTATTTATAAAAACAATTAACGAGCATCTAAATAATACTATCTTAGCCACTAGTTATCTTCTAAGTAAACCACTCTAAATACAACTCAGCATGATGGTTATTTTTTAGCATCTAAAGTAGCAGGCATTCTAATAGTAAACTTCTAAAATACTATTAAATGACATCATAAAATATATTTAATTAGCTTCTAATTTTTTAACTCAGTACGTTTAAAATGTAAACAAGCAACATGCAGCAAGCATCGCTTCTGTTACGGCTCCGGTGCTGCGGGGCTCCGGCGGTCCCATGCGAGCTTATCGTCGCAGATGGTTTTCACGCTCACCACCGCAGCTTCGGCTTGCTGGCCGGCTTTGCCGGCCAGCCTCAGCCGCGTCGGCGGGCGTTAAAACTACCTGCGCCTCAGCTCGCAGGCCGCCTCGCCCCTCCGCGCCTACGCGGTTTTGAATTGCACTCTAGGGGTAGGGCAGACAAGACTACGTGGAGTCGGTTTTGCAGCGATTCGTTTTCGTCACTAACTTCAATTTTTAATACAATGTTTTTTAATTGAACGAGAATTATTAATATTTAAATTACATGCTAAGTCGTGTTTTAATCAAAATGGCGAGCATGCAACTGCTCGCGAATAGATTGGAATCGTAAAGTTTTTCGCGCCTATTCCCATGTATACACGATTAGTTTGCATGCGGACTAGCACTGTATGTTATGGAACAAAGCAAGTTACTTTGGCCACTACAAAATATATGCGAGTATTTGCGTACTGCTGCTGTATACATCGGAAGACTTTGTATAAAAAGTGAATTCCAATCTATTCGCGATTAGTTTCACACGCTTGCGTACTAGCCATGTACATACTGTAAATACGCCTGCATGTAAAGTCTGTAGGAATTACATCAACAATATTAAACGTCAGTTTTCTTAAAACAACTATTTTTCTATAAACTGTCAAGTTCAAATTGCAGTTGTTTTAAGAAAAGCGGACGTTAATGTCGTCGGTGGACCTTAGTATATTTTAGGTAAATATATGACTAATTGTTGACAAACATTTAGGAAACTTATTCGAGATAGTACCTGAAAATAACAAAAAGGATTAGCTACCATGTCATCTATCAACATGCTTACCAATCAAAGTCTTATTATTAAGATTACGTGCATTAAGGGCGTGTACGATAATCATTGCATTTTCATTAACAAGCACATTTATGCATGAATTATTCTAAGTCATTAATATTCTTCACTTCCACGTGTAACTCAAAAGTACAATATTATCACAAGTAAACATCATCATCATCCTCCTGCCCTTATCCCAATTTTATTTGGGGTCGGCGCAGCATGTTTTCTCCTTCCATAACATTTACTGTCCTCATGCTGCATAAGTTTCGGCTTAGGTTTTATGGTCGGCCGCCTGCCTGACACCAACCCTCTTTGGGAATGCTGTTGTGGTGATTTACCCGTCACCGTGCGGGTGGCCCAAAGTGCAGATGTTATGCCCTGGCCTTTAGGTTCCCTTAGTCGCCTCTTACGACACCCACGGGAGGGAGATGGGGACGTCCTATTCTGATCTGGGAACGTCACGGATCACAAGTAAACAATTTCCGGTTATTTAATTATTTTAAGTCCTTTCAAGTAAATTCCACTCGGTCAAATGTCAAAAGACAAAAAACCATTCGACTTTAGAACCTCCTCTGCATTTTGTTGAAGTCGGTTAAAAAAATATAAGTATTCTACGTACAGACCTGATTAAATGGTTTTGCTTTTGTTTTACTATAATAAAAGAATTGCTACCTAGTTAACATCTTAATCACAACATTATCATCTCTTTTATTTATTAATCAATTTGAGTTAGGTATGCTGTAGTTTTCAAACATACGAGTAGGTTGACAGTTACAAGTTTACAAATACCCTTATTATCCAGTTTTTGTTATATACTCTTGCTTGAAGTCACGTTAAACGTTTGTCGTACACAATCATTTGCATACTTGACTTACTGCTAATATCAATATGTACAAAAAGTCCCTTTTTATTAGACCTTGCTCTTTGGGGCTTACAACGACCTCGTGTCAATGTATATCGTCACCAAGTCTGATAGAATTGTTTTCTTTAGCAACTCTCGACTGCTGAAAACTGACATAAGTTCTAAACATGTTTTGGATTTTCATTAAATATTGTATTTGTACGATCCGGCCAAATATGGATGATTTAATCGTTTGACCAATAAAGTTGCCCACGTCCTTTCTTTAAGTGAGAAAATCATATGTCTACGATGCCATCGGCCGCCCTTTGCCCAGAAATAGATCATTAGTACTAACTTCTTAATTAGTTTGTTTTTCTTAGTAGCGCCGAATGTTATCACTTTGTCAGTCACGTTTTCCTTTTCATATTCATAAGTTCTCCTAATTTTTATTGGACTGTTTACTCAGAATTGTGACTAATCGTGTGTGTGGTGGCCTAGTGGGCAAAGAACCAGCCTCTCGAGTATGAGGGCGCGGGTTCGATTCCAGGTCAGGCAAGTACCAATGCAACTTTTCTAAAGTTTGTATGTACTTTCTAAGGCTATCTTAGACACTAATGACTGTGTTTCGGATGGCACGTTAAACTGTAGGTCCCGGCTGTCATTGAACATCCTTGGCAGTCGTTACGGGTAATCAGAAGCCAGTAAGTCTGACACCAGTCTAACCAAGGGGTATTGGGTTGCCCGGGTAACTGGGTTGAGGAGTTCAGGCGGGGCAGTCGCTTCTTATAAAGCACTGGTACTCAGCTACATCCGGTTAGACTGGAAGCCGACCCCAACATAGTTGAGAAAAAGGCTCGGAGGATGATGATGTGACTAATCGTGTAGACTTTGAAGTTGTAAGCCTTCCCGGTTTATTTTTCTATACTTTAATTATGCAGTAACAACTTAACAGTAATAGTATATACTTAAAATTATTAATGCGCAATCCTTCTCCGTGTGGTGGCCTGTGCCCAGCATTGGGACGATAAAAAAGGCTGTAACAGTAACGACTTAATAATTAGCAAATATAAGTAACTATACAATCTGAGGAAGGTATTGAAATTTGTAGACCTAGGGACTGGCTTAAACTCTAGTTTCTGCGATATCCAACCCGCGAATATGTACAGTATACGTTTTCAAAAACCCAGACGTCATTAAGAAAGATACTCCTTTAACATGGCAACCAAATCCTTAGAATGCATTTCCATATAAACTAGGTATCAGGCCAAAGTTTAGAAGTGACCTTGTCACTATTACAACCTTAAGTTGCTGGCTAGTAACAAATCAAGTTATCCTAAGTAAAGATCGAGATATTTAAATGATCATGGAAATGACGCGTGATGTGACCAACTTAATTTTTTTTAGTGCATTCGTTTTGTTGCTAAGTTGTAGTATGATAATCATTTGTATGAAAATTGAGATCATGATTTGTATGATAATGAACTGTATATCGATTGATTAAGGTATAATTTTGTATAGCATCAACTGAAGTAGATATAAGTTGCTTCTCTGTAGTCAAACTTTTTCAGTTTTTAATCTCCACCATCATTGAAAGTTCCACCAAATGGCCATTATCTTTCACATTTCAATCACAGTCATCTTAGTCATTCCAGTTCAACAGCACATAGGAATCCCCTATGATGACACACCACTGCATTAATTCTTCGATGACATGCCAGAATTCATTAGTAGAAATAATATCTTGAAAATTTTATTGGAAGACAAATATATTTAGCATGAATGTTGGTGTCGTTTTACGCGCTGAAAATGATATCAAATATTATCCTGTAGCCTTTGATAATCTCAGGAAGACTTGCACCTAAGTAGATACTTACCCATCTAATCAGAAGCGAGGAACCTAATTAAATATTCATGAACGAGTACTTCGACACGTGCAAGAAAATTAAATGTATCTGTAATCATACGGAATATGCAAATTATGGAGTAAAAAAAATGCTTGACTCATTAATAAATAACGGTACTTGTATTTTTTGTGATAGCCATAATGGGCTCGAATGGACTGCGCCTATTAAGATCCGTACTTAGTTATTCATTTATTTTTCAGGCCTGAAAATCAATATAGGTACATGTAGGAAAAGATGTGCAAAATGCACTTTAGTGGCTGGACAAATGAAGTCGTCAGATCAAAGATGTACCAAAATAGGTTTTATGAAATGCATTTTTACAAAAAGGCATTTATGGATGTAACAAACATTAATCCGTCAGACATCCTTACAAACTTTCGCATTTATGATATAATTTAGCAGGATTGGAAAAAAATACTCAATAAATAGAAATAAGCTTCTTCTGTGGCAATAAAATTTAGATACCTAAGTAATTTTATTATTGTTCCTCTAGTTACTTTTCAAATTGTAACGAAGAGTCGTTTAGAAAAATAAAACCCATATGAAAATTAATAAATATCATATAATAAGTGAATATAAAATCTAATACATAACATAACCAAGTGAACATAGTCGTCGAGTATTTTTCCACGCGTTATGCAAATGTGATAGTTGTTGCGAATAAATAAATAAATATATTATTCTACGTAAGGCTTGATGACGGTCAGCTCGCTGCGGCGCTTGCGTCGGTGGTAGAGGAACTCTAGTACCAGCACTGTTGATGCTGAGAAGAAACCTGAGAAAGAAATTTGAGTTTTTAAAATATGTATAATAGGGATTTCATGTGCTGCATAATATCATTGAATTTTAAGTGGTGCTAGAAGTACCTAATAAGTAAAGGAATTTTTGTATCTGGCTTTTATAAGCTTCATTAGCCAAGCGGTTTCATCCGCGTCCCGAGAACTACTACCAAACGTACCCGAAAAAGTAGAATTTATCCTTCCTTGATAATGTAGACTTCATAATATTCCTAGTATTATAGACGTTCAAACATTGCTGATTCACGAGTTTCAGTTGATACATACGTCTTAATGATCCATAGTCGATAACATACTATGCCACTAAAATCTTATCTATACTAATATTATCTATACTAATATTATCTATACTAATATTATAAAGCTAAAGAGTTTGTTTGTTTGATTGTTTGTTTGTTTGTTTGAACGTGGTAATCTCAGGAACTACTGGTCCGATTTGAAAAATTCTTTCAGTGTTAGATAGCCCATTTATCGAGGAAGGCTATAGGCTACTTTTTATCCGGGTCCGTGCCGAGGTTCCCACGGGATGCGGGTGAAACCGCTGGCAGAAGCTAGTATTGGATATTTACCCTCAATAAATAAGGGGTTTACTACTCGTAGACATAATATATCTTAAGTAAATAGCTTTGATTGAATGAGCCGTGCTTTTAATTTTGCGGAAAATCAGCTTTCAGAGACCAACATACCTAAAGCAATTTGCTGTGGTGTGAAATATTTCCATGTTGACGAAGACAAGTACACATGAAAGGACATTTTTAGTAAGTAATATTAAATTACAATATAAAAAAGTTCTATACCTAAGTATTTCAAGACCATTTTTTTATTCACCTATGTATCTTTGAGAAGGGAAGTCGTGGTGGCCTAGTGGGTAAAGGACCAACCTCTCAAGTATGAGGGCGCGGGTTCGATCCCAGGTCAGGCAAGTACCAATGCAACTTTTCTAAGTTTGTATGTACTTTCTAAGTATATCTTAGACACCATTGACTGTGTTTCGGATGGCACGTTAAACTGTAGGTCCCGGCTGTCATTGAACATCCTTGACAGTCGTTACGGGTAGTCAGAAGCCAGTAAGTCTGACACCAGTCTAACCAAGGGGTATCGGGTTGCCCGGGGAACTGGGTTGAGGAGGTCAGATAGGCAGTCGCTTCTTGTAAAGCACTGGTACTCAGCTGAATCCGGTTAGACTGGAAGCCGACCCCAACAGGATTGGGAAAAAGGCTCGGGGGGGGGATAATGTATCTTTGAGAAGGGACTATGTGAAAGATGTCTTTAGTTTACAAAATTTCCCAAACAATCGGATACATTTTTTACACCTATGCCACAAATGTGATGTACCTACGTATTACAATGATAATGATATAACATAGTTGCACCTCCTTGCTCAGCAGGTACTAAATGCAAATGGCCGGTTCAGAATGCCCATGATGTAACATGTAGTCCTTGATTAAACAATACTATTGTGCATAAATTTGTTGAACACATGCTCACGCTGGTACTGGTTATACATATAATGCATCGTTTACTTGGACGCAAACAAGATTTATATGGAAATGGTTTCAGTTTAGAGTTCTCTTGGTGACGATCTAGTCTTAATGACAAGACTTTAGTTTTTTGGTGCATCTCTTTTTAGCAAGTTCAAACTATCTAAACATTATACAGGAATAAATTTTAAGCAGTGCACAAAAAAAAACTGGTGGTCCAGAATCATTAACAGAACATATCTGCATCATCAGTAAAATTTTTTTTTTCATTCTTTTGTCCGCCCTAAAATCAGCAAAATATGGATACCAACTATTCTTACGCGCTTGGAGTAGCGCTCGCGTCAGTAAGCCGGTTTCGCGTTGCCGCTGTGCCTACTATGACGACTGTGACCGTACAATCTTTTACAAAATAAACATCTTTCGCTATCAATAACTTTTCTTTTTTGTACTAAAACACGACAAAATAAAAATATACGTATCTATAAAACTTATTAAACTATACCTCTAAGTTGACAAAGTTTGCGCACTGGATAAAGGCTCCAGCAGACCGGATGCGTATGCGTAGACGTAAGCGTAGACGTGCACGTAGACGTGCACGTACCATGAGTTGTAATGTATGGAAATGTATGAGACAGGCCACACCGCTTGCGTAACGACGCGCACGTCTACGTTACGCAAGCGGTGTGGCCTGTCTCATACATTTCCATACATTACAACTCATGGTTACGCCGTAACTACGCGCGTGACTACGACGTGGTTACGCATACGCATCCGGTCTGCTCGAGCCTTAAAATTCATTCCTGTATGATCTACAATGTCTTACAGTAAAAACTCCTCGTCTATGAAGCTTTAAAAACCATTATGTGTTAAGTAAATTATAGGCAGTTATAAGTAAAAGTGTAAGAAGCAAACTTCGCTACGTATAGATACAAATCTTACTCTGCTTACAGTTGCATAATTGTTTAACTATAAACTGTAACAGATAAGTAAATAAAAATTCCATCAAAATCCAAACTCGTATATTGTATAATTAAATCAAAAGTTTTATCTATTTCTCTAATATTGAAACGTTTATGTTTGACGTCATTATGTCACGTGGCGGTCGCGTGTCTAGTTTGATATTCATTGGAAAGGGTCAGGAACCGAATACTATTTCATTTTTTAACAGACGTTGAGCCACTTTTAATGTGCTTGAACTACCTTTTACCTATGATGATTTTGATATAAATATATGTACCTAGTACTTATTACAATTTCATGACTGCCGACCGGCGAAAATCGACCATTCTTGCAATTGATGAATTGAAAAAAATAATTAAGGAATTAATCAATGCATTGCTATTTAAGTATATACTTTAAATGTGTCTAAATTAATGGTGTGTTATATTTAATATTATTTTATGTTACAGCAAAAAAAAACATTAATAACTAAAATATTACGACGTAGTTTTTCTACAAATGAATAGACTATGTGAACTAATACAATTTAGTTAGATATTCATTTTTTATAACATTTACTTTCATAAAAACTGGTTCAAAAACTAAAATAGACAAGCGCAAATGTCAATACAAAACCAATACCTACATACCTACCTACGTAACCAAAGTCTGTCGAGTTACGAGGAAAAAACATTTGGAAATTCTGAGGGAAAAACTTAAAAGGATTTTAAAGGTCTTTAACCCTTATAGCATTATCATAATAAATACTTATCTACAGTTTAAAGTATGGTATATGCAAGTAAATACAGCCACCACAAAAAAAATGTTGCTAGCCTTGTAGGTAAGCTTTTAGTTTGTACAGTAAAATCCCCTCATCATCAGAAGAAATGTCACCTAGAATTTAAAATAAAAACCGAATCCTTATAATTACCCATAAACAATACAAAGAAGGATCCCTGCATATCGCTGAGGTTGACGGTATGGTTGTTGACCTCCTGCATCATAGACGAGGCCTTCCAGCAACGATCCTTTTTCGGCAGGTAGGCTTCCAGCCAGCGAGTGATCAAACCTGCTTTGTGCATGCGGTCTAGTCTATGGAAGAAAAAGATTTAATGATATTCGGGAAGTTAAAACTATGTTTTTGTTCTTACGGTTCTTACATACTTAAATGTAAAATCAAAGAAAAGTAGGTACGAGACTTTACATAAGAGTAAATAAATAAATTGTTTTAGATTTTTAAAACTTGACGTCAAAAAATCGATAAATACGACGTCTTTTTAATTAAGAATGCTCGTACATATTTATTCATACATTTTTTGCTTACTCTTTATTAATAACTGGAAGATACGGGCTGCCTGCAGGCACAATCATTGCAACTTTCTCATCAAAAAACTCTTCAGCGCCTGAAACATATAAGCTTTTGTTTATTTGGACATATTTGGGCTTGCACAAGAACACACTTGATTATGTTCAAGTTTGAAATGGAAATATGTAAACATTCCACAAAAATTTTCCTGTTTTTTTTTTTTATCAGCTTAATACATTTAGAAGCCGTTTTCAATACGGTACCGAATGTTTTGTTTTTTAAAACCTTAAGAAAGGGCTGTATATTTTTTTTTACTTTTGTTAATTTGTACGGAAATACCTACTCAATGCGAAATCACAGTTGTCCGTCTCGAGGCGATCTGCCCTCATGAGGTAGCTCAGTCGAAGCTTCCAGTCTATAATGACATGTCTGTGGAATCTCACGCGCTGCAGCAGTGCAGATCCTGAAATGATACAAATCATTCAACAAAGACAAAAGGTCAAAAGTCAAAACGTGGGTAATCTAAGTCGTAATAGACTCTGATTAGTCTAACGTGGGGGCGAGTCGAATCGTACGAACACGATATTCTTTCAATACTTTTTTCTGAGAGGCTATTGGGAATTCTAACTAAGATATCCAGTTTTCAATTGATTTTCTATGAATATGTTGCCATCACCCTGTAACAGTAAGGCCAGGATCGCTATTTCAGTCAGCTTCAGCCATGAGACGGTTACGTCTATCTTACCTGATGTCATAGTTCCTCCCATGCCAACACTTGTGGTAACCATTTCAGCGCCTTTCAATAAAGCTATGTACTTCGGTTCATCAGAGTTCTGCAGAATAAACAAAAAGATTATAAACAATGAACGGATTATTCGTTATTAACTCTGCAGAAAGGCTGTTTCCTGTGTATGTTATCGGCCCTTTGAAAACAGTTTAATAAAAGCTCTTTGGTAAAATATTTTTTTGAGTTTCTCTGGTTTCACATTTTCTGACTACGCTTAAAAATCGTTGAATGCAATAATTCGATATAATCAATGACGATATTAATAATAATCCGGATGCACAAACTGCAGTTTCTAAACTCGATATATACTTAATAAAATGCAACTAAACCAGTTGATTTACTTTTAGCAACGGATAGGTCAGGTACATCTTCACAATATTTAGCATAACCCATCACGCAGGATGGACGTGATACCTACATGTAAAAGTATATAATAAAAATGTTTAACATCTCAACTCTCACTATGGTTTTTCCACATATAGGAAACGTGTTAAGGCAAGGTTTTGGATTTGACCTGAAATGACCCGATGTTCCTAAACGCCTTTAACAGATGTCTATGACTTTAATAAGTTTCAAGGACGCTTTCCTTGCCATTTTTAGATAGTATCAGGTTTTATTACGTACAATTTTGAGCTTTGTTAAAATTGGACGCACTAAAACTGGTTGGAGCTGAAAAAAAGATTATTAAGTTTCCTTCCTCTTAGATGTTAAAATAGGATACCTATTTCAACTTAAATGTTGACTTTTCAAGATTATTTATATATTATACTAGCTGCCCGCCCAGGCTTCGCCCGTGGTACTTACATGTATTATACATACAAACCTTCCTTAAGAATCACTCTATCTATTAAAAAAAACCGCATCAAAATCCGTTGCGTAGTTTTAAAGATCTAAGCATACATACGGACATATAGCGAAAGCGACTTTGTTTTATACTATGTATTGATATGGGTTTTCAATCTGCAGGAGTTAGATTAAACCAGATATATTATTACGTATCTTTTATAAATTAGTGTATTTAAAAATCCTACCTTTAACTCCATTTCCATATAAGATCCTTTGGTTATCGACCAAGTATAAAGCGCTCGGTTTTCCAAAAGCTCTGCCACAGTGGTCACAGGAACCTCTTGCTTCGGAAATGTGAGGAAAGCCACCAGGTTGCCGGAGTAAGTGGTTACGACAACCAGGACTACCAACCACCAAGTTCCGACTACTAATCTACCGCTGTCTGCTCGGGGAAGGTACATTCCCCCTGTGGTAAGGGTAAATGTTCCTTTTAATAAGGTAACTTAATAATAAAAGTACCAAGAGGTGAAAAAAATCTAATAATGTGTAACAAACAGGTATGCAAATAAATTAATAATACGTAACCTCTTTCAAAACATTTATAAAAAAAAAGCTGGTACTGGCCGTTTTTGTTCAAAAAAATCACCAATTACCATTAAACTGTTGCAGAAAAAAAGAAAAAAATAACACTTTGTTTTTAATAAATTTTATGGCTATCGAAGATATTTTTGACATGTCTTCTAATTGAAACTAAGAAGGTCAAGCGTAAAAAGTTTTAATAAAACGTGCCTATCGCCCTGCGAGATATCAAAAGTCGTGAGATTAATCCAATAATTTTGATATGAAATCTAAAATAAAGTCTAGGCCTAAATTACTACCTAGATTTTTTTAATACACAGTTCTCACCTTGCTGCAATAAAGCTCCATAGATGTACCATAGACAGTTATGTATCGTAGCAAGTCCTCCTTGACGCGTGATCTCCATCGCTTCGTAATAAGGGCTCATTCGATGGATAATGTATAGCGTGGGCCCCATCAGAATTACAGCTAATCCAAGGCATAACCATGTCTAGAAAAATCTTAATGCTGATTATATGTACCTATGTATATGAAATTAAAGTCCATAATACTTTAATAATGGCCTGATATATTAGTATTTGAGTAAATCAAATGTTTTCGTAATTGAGTAGTTTTATCAGAACGCTAGTTTTGCTCTACGTTTATATCCAAAAACAACGTACGTACGTCATATTTTTACGTGCATTATGTTAACTATTATTTTCTTCTCTGAGCCAAAACTTTGCATGTTATTAAAGAAATGAGAACACTCATAAACTGTATTTTTGAGTATTCCTTCAGTTAATACACTCATAAACTGTATTACTTCAGTTTTTGGTCTGTGAATTTTCTTGGTAGAGTTTATACTTCTTCTGTATTTTAGTAAAATGCTGGTAGATTCAGTATTTTTATTATTTATATGCTACTATAAGAGTCTCAAGGATTCGTTTAACTGCTTGCGACGTAATGTGAAGGCGGCCTTAAGATTCAGATTTTTCTCTTAGGATCCTACAATATTTTGACTCCCATATTTTCATTGCTAAAAGTGTATTTAATATTTCATGCTTTTAGCCAATTTTCTAGAGATTAGTTTAAATTTTTATGCCAAACTAGGTTTTGGGCAGCGTTTTCGCTGTGAGGGACCTACTGCGCGCATCGGGATAAAAGTCTATATCACCACGTAACGGAGATTAGCGCGTTCAAACCAATGAACGCTTCAGCGTTATTATATTAGTAGTATACCTACATTTTATTAGGTATAGAATATAAACTTACGTCAGTAGTAAATGGCAGCAGAAACAGAAGTGCTCTGCTGAGTTCTCTTGGTCGCGCTATCATGAACGCGTAAGGCTGAATGCTCACCGGCATAGTGTAGTTTATACCTGAGAAAAAAACTGGATCGATGAAATGATTTTTCACTACTCTTAGTATCAGCAGTGTGCGACTCGTTATAGCTAAGATCAGGTGTTGACGATGAACTCTCATAAAGTATATAGAGTATCCAAACTTACCTGGCATAGGATCAGCCAAAACGGTGAAAGATGCAGCCGCTAGTGCTCCTTGACCTTTAGAAATGGCTGCTATTGTCAACTTAGCATCCATGCCATGCATCGTCTGCAATGATACAACGTTGATTTGAGGAATCAATGGAAGAAGTTATAGAAAGGGAATAAGCATCAGCAATTTCACTTACGTCAGCAAGAGTGTCGTTTGCTAACTCTTTCTTTAAAACTGAAGCTAGTATAATTTTTAATCTGCAATAGAAATAAAATTAGGCATTGGACTTCCATGAATTTCGTAATTACTAAACAAAGTATCACATCTGCCCCAAATATTCTAGCTGGTCAAAAAGAAGATAATTCATTTATCTGGTATGAAAAATAAACTGTCATCATCCTCCGAGCCTTTTTCCCAACTATGTTGGAGTCGGCTTCCAGTCTAACTACAGTCTGTCTACAAGGAGCGACTGCCCTATCTGATCCCCTCAACCCAGTTACCCGGGCAACCCAATACCCCTTGGTTAGACTGGTGTCAGACTTACTGGCTTCTGACTGACTACACGTAACGACTGCCAAGGATGTTCAATGACAGCCGGGACCTACAGTTTAACGTGCCATCCGAAACACTTTCATTGGTGTCTAAGATATACTTAGAAAGTACATACAAACTTAGAAAAGTTGCATTGGTACTTGCCTGACCTGGAATCGAACCCCCGCCCTCATACTCGAGAGGTTGGTTCTGTTGAAAAATAATCTGTCTAAATGCAATCATAATCTAGATTAAATAAAATAGATCTTACGTAAAGTTTTTGTTGATGGCTAATTGGTTAACGATATCAAATATAAGTCCACTATATTTTACAATAGCGCCAGATTCATTCCGTTCTAGGATCGTCCACGGTGGGTTCTGAAATCATCCAAAAATCTTTATCAGTATCCATTTCACTGCATTAAGCAAAACTGAATATCAAAGGAAATGTAAAATGACCCAAGCCGTTTAAATCTCCAAATCGGTCTAAAAACCCAATTCAGTAAAATATGGAAGAATTTTACATAATTTCTTACATGAAAAGTAATTATAGGCAACTCCTTCCCTCTGAAGCCATGATGGATGTGTGGAAACAGAACATCGTCAAAACGTACTGCGTCAATAGGGCGCCAAAAGCCGACCTGCAAAGATAGTCTTGTTAGAGGGAACTTCTCGATCTAAAGTCGCTCATTATTTGTAAATAATTTAACAGGTCAGTCGTCGTGTCAACTTAAAAATATCCAACGATGGATAAAGGCCTCCCCTAAGCTGAGGGGTTTGGATCCCCACCGCATTGGGCATGGATATTGGTGAGCGAGAGTTTAGTATTAGTCTGGAATTGTGGCATCATAGGTCACTGCGTCTGACATGGCCAATATATGACTGAGATATGTGTCCTAGGTACCTAATAGGTACTCGTAAAAAATATGTCTCAAAAATAACTTCAGTCAAACTTACTTTCAACAAATCAATTTTATCAATAACTCCAGAAGATCCATTAGTATTGACGTTGGACAAGTCCGAAGCATCGGACAGTCCCCTGTAGGTGGCGCCCCACGTGTCAGCGGCTAACGCTCGCCAGGTGGAACAGTTGCCGCAACGACTCTTAGCTGCTAGGTGTTGCTGGTGGCGAAGAATTACTTGGGTAATTAATCTTACTCACTACTCGATTCATTAAGCATTCCTTATGCTATACAAGAGGTCCAATCATGGTTTAAGGAGATATGGATCCAGGTTTTAAAGGGGCAGTAGAAAGTTCTCGTGTAGACAAGAATAAAGTTCACTAAGTTCTATTCTGAGAGCGGCTTGTTATACGTATCACAAATTTAAAGTAAAAACATATACGTATCACGTTAAGTCGCAGCTACGACTAGATACATATGTTTTAATGTATGTATGTAATGTAGGTATATATGTTTTAATTTTCTTACGCATGACTGCACCTCAGTGGTTTGAAATGACCAAAACTTTTATATGACTTAAGAGGACGAATTGGAATTTTTGGCGCCAAGGATGTCAATTTTTCTCAGTAAATACAAAACGGTTCAAAATACAACTTGGTTACCTGAAAGTTCATGATATAAACCTTATTTTGTTAGACGTAGAAACATGATTAGGTAACTTTTATAACAGAGAAAAATATATCAAACATACCTCTTTTTAAAAAGAGATTCACATATTATGGGCAAACGGGACCGATTTAAGCCTCTTAACTTTTTTAGTAGTTGAGTATATACATACTCTTTAAAATTGTAGAAGGAATTTTTATCAAATTATCATTTCTAAATAATAAAATTACAAAACCATATTGTCGCTTACGACTTTTAGTTATAAGCTAGCGCGCGTATTGTTATCCTCGCCCCGCTCAGACGCTCCGACCCCTTTTGGCGCCTTAGATGCGCGTGCCGGTTATGGAATTATTGTTGACCAATTCGTCGCCTTAACAATAACAAGTAAAATACTCTGCATAAAAATAAATTCATCTGTTCACATTAACCTTTCTTTAGAATCAAACCTAACCCAACCACATACATAGCTAATATTTGCATTAGATGAACTATCTTATACCTACCTGCATATGCTTTAACAGCATATTCCGTCTCTGTATCTTACTCGGTCTGATGGCCTCCCATTCCTCGTCAGAGACCTGTGCAGCCACATCGAACTCGTCCTGTGTCGCTGCATCTAATGCTGATATGAATGCATCCATCAACTCTTGGCAGAAACACATTATGCCATTCTGAAAATTACGGAACGATAATAGACCATAAATCTATTAAGCAAGAAAGGTATTTCTTACTTTATAAAGCTTTATTTTTCGTAGAAAAAAGCTTTATACATATAAGTAGATCCTTTAAGTCTCTAAAATTACGTTGCGCGTTAAGGTAATTTATGATCATTAGCTCTACTTAAAATCTTCCTATTTATTACAAAGGATTTTTCAGGTTTAGGTGGTTCAAATGAATTAGTCAACACCACGGGTCAACACACAATTTTTGCGCATCATGGCCATCGACAATATTATTCAATAAACCGGAGATGCCTCAACATTTATCATACGCATGATAACGTTAATTGACAAGAAATCTAACTACACTACTAAATCAAACTACACAACAAAATGGCTACCAAAGTTATAGGTTGCAGAACAATGCAGGCACCAATCACTACGGAATTGACAAAACAAAACGAAATGTTCGAACAATTGCATTTAACGAGTGAACGCCGTCAATCCGCTTAGATTAGACTCCGCTTTATTGATTGTGCTTCCAAACTATCTCGCTAATCTGGATTTTGGAGATCAGTGATTGTTGAATAGTGTTTGGATGATTCGAATGGCATAGCTTTTGGAAATATAGTCAAAATTCTAGTGAGTGCTAGGAAAAGAGTAAGAGTTCTAAACGAAGATAAGAGGATACAACTAATTTCGCCGCATATGACCAGTTACACCCAGCTGTAACCGGTTAAACCTGCAGCTGTGGGATTTAGCCCTAACATACATACATATATACTTATATACCTTACAATCAGGATTATTGTCCGTCATATTATAAATATACGCGACATTCTCTCCCTCATACAAGTCATTGATGAAACTGCTTAGGTTCCCATTCTGTGCATTTGTATCGGATATGACATACAACCATTGAGCCTGGGTATGTGACATAAGCAAATCTCGAGCAGTCTCCGCCATTGTTGTCATGACATCTGACGTCACTACCGCTATAAAATTTTCACCTGAAACAATGAATAAACAATCTTTATTCAAGAGGTAATAGTTGCAGTCTTTTAAATATTCTGAAGTTCATTTAAAAGGCGGTTCTGTTCATTTGGATGGTTGCCAAACAATGAAAAATATTGCAGTGTGCTGTGTGGGTAGAAATTAATTAACAATAGAATGTTGCATGTTGCCCAGTTTAAGGTTTTACTTTAAAAGTGTAAAACGTTCTTGGCTAGTTTGCAGATTAAAACTCCTTGCATTAAGGCACACAACGAACTCTTTGTTAACGAACCTATGTATTTCACGGGCAACCTAGATAGGACTCTGTGCATTTCTTTCCGCCTCAAGTATTCGTTGATCTCATGCTTCATCTTGAAGACGGTGACGGACACTGGTGAAGCACTCTCTTCGTCTATCTGTGACGTCAAGGACTTCACCACACGGGAGACCATATCGCGACCTGAAATGGGAGACACTTGTAAGTAACTGCTACGTTCTGAGTATCTGTTCCACACACATCTATCAACTTTGAAATATTCTCACAACTTTGTCAAAAAAGGTAATTAATCTTGAACTTACTCAAAGTGTCGTCATGCAGTATAATAGCTGATTTCCACTTAAAAGCATTAGAAGTCCTCAAATCTAGAAGCAGTTGTGGTAACTCCTCTCCCGGTTCGGTGAACGTAGCAGTTATGGCTGAATGAGATGGCAGCCTCGGACAGTCCACTTCAGTGAGAGCAAAGAGTAAGAGTTCCTCTTCTTCTGTTCGCGAAAATAAATCCCAAGTGTCCTCACACGAGGCTATACTGAATACTGCTAGAAAACCTTTAACAATCATGGGTCTTTTTTAATACTTGGATAACACAGGTCTTTTGTGGAGTCAACCCTATTTCTCTAGCCTTATTATCAAAGTCCTACATGTACATGAGGCCCCTTTAATTACTCTTTAAGGTGAACACTTTGTGAACTTTTAAATATGGGGATTTAATTTTAAAGAAAATGCGAAGGTCGATTGTTCACTAAACGGTGCAAAGCTATGATCAGAAGACGTGTTGGTACTATATGGATAAAGTTCTTGAAGATATTGGGACTTACAGACATTACCTTTCTTAAGACTGATGGCAGTCCAGGAATAGTAGTAGACGATGACACCGCCATGCTTGAGGTCAACCCTCGCTAACTCCTTGATGTAATCCTTGAGCTCGTCCAGAATTGACTGGTATTTTTCGCCCAAGTATTGACGGTCTAATACTACAGCTGAAATCATCACATGTCAATAAAATACTTCTACCACTACTAACATACATCCCTCTAAACTAACATAGTAAAGCTAAACTGTAAGTTTTCAGTTTTTTATATAATATTTTAATTTGTTACGACATAATTAACAAAACTAATTTTCACATGAAGGACACATTACCTTTTTAAATTTTCTTTATTTTTGTGCCTTAACATTTATATTGAACTGTTGAATCTAGGTACCTGAATATCAAGATCATCATATTCCTAACTTCTTTTTAGTCTACTTTCGGAACCAAAGGTACAAACTCTCTAACGCTAAGTAGGTACAAGTGCAATTAACACGCATTTATTTCCACAATTCCAAACTTACCTATAGAAGCATTTGCAGTTATCAACGAAGGAAAATCCTCTCCAGACACACTCACAAACAGACACACAAAACTTAGTATCCATACTTTCATTTTCGGCCAACACGATTGCAGACCGATATCCACACTTTCCGAATGAAAACCCACTCATAATTCGTAAAGCAAAAATAGTAATTATTGATATCCAATCAGAAGTTTCTGCTAACTAATAAAGCTTAATGTAATTAGCAGTAACCGGGGCACAGATGTTCCATGTTAACCTTTCGTGTGGTTTGCACGAACGTACCCGGTCGAAAGCTTCGTGCTTCGAGGAACAATATCTACCAGTTTGTGAATGAATGTACAGGCGGTTTGATCTACGAATGCTAGTCGTGTTTAGGTACTTTGCTGTAATTTAGATCGACTTAAGTAGTACTTATTATGCCTGCGGAATATTTTTTCATCATGAGGTTCTATTTCCACAAAGAGACTTCGAGAATTACCTACAAGCTTCTAATAAACCCGAAACTCTAATCTTTATTTCGTTTCCTTTATTATTTAGTCAACCTGGTTATATCAGAAGCAGGCTTTGCTCATCCCAACAATACCTATTCGATTTATTCTTATGACAAACAGTAAACAGTTATTACGTTCTCAACTTCATAACATCATAACGCAGCCTCCATCTAATAACTTACAAGTATGTGCAAACAAATAGTTTTGACAGAAGGCATTCGAGGTAGGTAGAAAAAGCACACTTAACAACAAAAAGAATCACCCTAGACATGCCAAGAATCCGTTCCCAAAAGGTCAGGAGTGCGTTAAAAATTCATTATAATTACGTGCGCGCTACGTGATACCTTGTGGCTATCGTGATTCGATTTCTTATTAGGTCGTCCTAAGACTAGATGCCAGTACGTACTCATTTCACCCAATGTATATAGTTAAGATCAGCCATCATCGTCAAAAATATTGTTTAACTTGATGAAAGTCTCAAGACTTGTATTTCTGCCTAACTCTGAGGTAGATAGACTAAAAGCTAACATTTGTTTGAGACGTGAAGGACACGATATAACAAAGGGATGAATGATGGATGAATTTATTTAATTTATTTTTAAACCCCAAGTCCTAATAGGCATTGATAACTGAATGAAGCTACTGTCACTTCATTGTATTTAATCCCATATTTCACAGGAATGCCTCAAGGCAATATATTGAGTTCAATCAAAACTTTTCCGAACTTTTTGCCCACAGATATCATCGTAGGTACATACATATCAGTAACATGTAGGTACATGTAAGTTTAGTTGATTAGTACACATACCTTCACAAGAACGTTTTCAAAACCACAATCAATTTATGAAACCAACTAGATTGGTTTATTTTAGGAAAGGAGGTTTCAGCTGATGTTAATTGATACCCTCTCGTTGATATACCTACCTATATCATTTAGGTAAGTACCTACTTGATAAATTAGCACAAGGACGGGTCAAGTTAAACCTAATCGTATATTGAAATGCCAAGGATTGTACCTAAGTGAATTAATAATTAATTGTTATTTTTCAGGAGAGTTAGAAATGATGAAATAAAACAATGGATATGATGATTACTTAAAAGCCTAGGAAAGCCTAGGATGATGGGTAAAATTGGCCGGTATATCCAATAAAAACCATTCGCATATCAAATGATAGCTTATACCCTAAGCTTCATTTTTTATTATGGGCAAAACATTGTAAACCACCGGAGAACGAAGATACAACACCTGATAGCATAGGACAGCCCATGGACTTGAACCACTTCTTTGAGAATGGGAGGGATGTTTAAGTGCATTATTATTGTCAATAATTGTCAGAACGAGTCACAGAAAGTGTCTGTGCCCATATTTTCCTATTTTATTGAAAAAAAAAAGATTATTTAGCAGGTAGTATTTACAACGTATGGTGTACGTATTTCGCCGTTCTGGTGAGTCTAACCGGCATAACCAATGAAAACCGTTTGCATATCAAATTATAGCTTATACCATAAGCTTCATTTTTTATTATGGGCAAAACATTGTAAACCACCGGAGAACGAAGATATGACACTTGATAGCATAGGACAGCCTATGGACTTGAACCACTACATTTTGTATGAGATGGATGTTTAAGTGCATTATATTATTGTCAATATCAGTCAGGACGTGTCACAGAAGGTGCATGTGTCCATATAAAAAAAAAAATAACAGTTAGTATTCACAACGTAAGGTGTACGTTTTCCACTGTTCCAGTGAGTCTAACCGGCATAACCAATAATATCCATTTGCACATCAAATGATAGCTTATACCCTAAACTTTTTTTTTTGTTATGGGTGGAACATTGTTAACCACTGGGGAAAAAAGATATCAGTCCTGTAAGCTTACGACTGCCTATGGAATTAAACCACTTTGGCACGTATGTTATATAAAGAAAACCTATCTTCTTATTATAAATAACGTAGCTTTTCCACCATTGAAAGATTTTTCGAATCAGTTCAGTCAAGTTCATAGCCCATTGGCCAGGATAATACATCTTGCTTTGAAATATAATCCAGTGGAATTGGAGCAGTGGCGGATTTACAAATTTGCCGCTAGTAGGCCATAAAATTTTTGCCGCCCCTAATGATTGAGAACTGAATGATATTTCTGTCAGTTATTAGATTATTTTTGAAACCCGCTATGTACCGAAGAGTTTAATGTTGACCTAACAAGTTTATTTGACAGCGACTTTAAAGCGTAAAATCTCTGTAAGAATTCCTTGAAATCGGTTCATTCGTTCGGATGCTATGATCAGTGGCAGCGTAGCATCGGGTGCAGCCGGGGCGGACTACCTATCAGTGGCGGAGTAGCATCTGGTGGCACCCGGGGCGGACTACTTATTGAGCACCCCAAAAAAACTATTTTGTTAATTTTTTTCCCATCATCCTCCGAGCCTTCTTCCCAATCATGTTGAGGTCGGCTTCCAGTCTAACCGGATTCAGCTGAGTACCAGTGCTTTACAAGAAGCGACTGCCTATCTGACCTCCTCAACCCAGTTACCCGGGCAACCCGATACCCCTTGGTTAGACTGGTGTCAGACTTACTGGCTTCTGACTACCCGTAACGACTGCCAAGGATGTTCAATGACAGCCGGGACTTACAGTTTAACGTGCCATCCGAAACACAGTCATTGGTGTCTAAGATATTTAGAAAGTACGTACAATTATGGTACATGCCTGATCTGGAATCGAACCCACGCCCTCATACTCGAGAGGTTGGTAATAAAAGTTTATCCAGAATAACATACAAGTTAGTTTAGCAACTAAATAGACCCATAACTACTACAGTTACAGATATAAATCTTACACTTATTGGTAAATAGTAAAGTAATAGTCTGGTAGATAGTCGTAAGTATATATATAAGTAATAATTTATATATATTTTTTGAGAATCTAGCTATTGAAATACAACGAATTTCGTGATTCTTTCCGAAGTCTACTTTAAAATAATACAAACAGTGCGGCATGACGGAGTAACCGCGTCTGCACGCTTGCCTTACACTATCGTGTTTCTGCCCGACGACGTTTCCTGTTTATCGCAATAGAATCAGCACTAACCGACACGACGAAGAAGCCGCGGGGCGGCACTGGCCGGCCGGAGCTGGCCAGTGAGTCCTGCGCCAAAATGCGGCATCCGCCAGATCAGCGAGCGCGACTGTGTCAAATTGACATTTTGTTTGTGTTTTTAGTTTTATTTTGATTTTTATACTTTTATTATTGTAAATATTAATATATAAATAGCTGTAAGTGTAAGCGAGGCACCCAGATGTCCAGCAGTAGTGATGGAAGTGGTTTAAGTGGGTGTCAACCTTCAACATCTCTGGATGCCCTGCAGAGATGCCCGCTGTGCCCCCAAGCACGGTTTTTTAGAGGTAAGCGGGGTTTGAACGTGCACATTGGGAAGATACACAAACCCCAATGTGCAGTTCCTCTTACCCCAACTCAAACTAATTCAATAACTGACACATCAACTTTGGAACCGTTCTGGAAAAGACTTTCGAAATTCAAAAACACAATTCCAATACTGAAGCGGGTTCCCCGAGGCGCCAGGGCTCTAGTAGCTCAGCACTTGGCAGGTTGTGTCCGCCTGGCTGCACGGGAGAACTCGCAACGTGCTTGGGAGGACTTACTCACCTTCCCTTATAGAATTCTCCATGTCCAAAAGAATTTGGCATCAAAAAAATCATTAACGACCCGAATTAAAGATAATTGTAATGTTTCGGCCAGAGATTTCGACACCAAATTACCGACAACCGGATCTAAGTATTCGAGGAGTATCCCTCACCTGGTAGAATCCAAGTTAAGTGAAGGTGACATAAGTGGTGCAGCGAGGATTCTTTTCAGCAGTGATGTGGTGGCACCTTGTTCTCCAGAAACACTTTCTGCTTTGGAGAACAAACACCCTGCCCCATCCGATGACCTTTCTTTTCCCGACCCCCCTGATCCGGACACCCATACCCTCATTATTACAGGTCGACAATTGAGCACGGCAATAGGCTCCTTCAGGAGCGGTTCCGCAGGCGGCCTCGACGGCTTGAGTCCGCAACATCTCAAGGACCTTACCTGCCCAAGCGCCGGGGAAGCTGGTGAGTCGCTCTTGAAAGAGCTTACAGCCCTGGTCAACCTTATGCTCGCCGGCAAGGTGGACGAGGCCGTCATCGACGTCTTGTATGGAGCGAACCTCTGCGCTCTACGCAAGAGGGATGGCGGCATTCGTCCAATTGCCGTAGGGACTACTTACCGTCGCATGGTAGCCAAGATTTGCTGTAAATTTTGTAGTGAGGGTGTTTCGGAAAAATTTCAGCCCCTTCAGCTGGGTTACGGCTCAAGAGGGGGCTGCGAGGCTGCCGTGCACGCGTTATCGACCTATTTAAATTGTGGCAAAGGAGAGGTCATAATGAAGGTTGACATAAAGAATGCCTTTAATTCAATCAATAGGGACACCTTGCTGGCAGAAACGAAAAAAGAGTTACCCCAAATTTACAGTTTTATTTGGCAATGCTACAGACATCCATCTAAATTACTATATCAGGACAACCTTCTGGAATCTTCTGTTGGCTGTCAGCAGGGTGACCCACTCGGGCCTGTGATTTTCAGTTTAGCCATAAACCCAATAATTCGGCAGCTAAATTCGGAATTCAACGTTTGGTACCTTGATGATGGAACCTTGGGAGGCAAAGTAGATACAGTACTTAGTGATTTTTCTTTTCTCCAAAACAAATTTCAAGAAATAGGTCTTAATCTTAATTACTCCAAATGCGAACTTTTTGTACAGGACAATACTGACAGACAGGACACACTTTCAAAATTCAATGCAATAGCCCCGGATATTAAATTAATTGATAAGAACTCTCTTTGTCTCCTTGGTTCCCCAATATTTGAAAATTCATTTTCGAATTTTATTCAGGACAAAATACAAAATTTCAATCATATTTCGGAAAGGCTGCTCCAAATTAACATGCACTCAGCCATCACAATCATTAGATATTGTTGTTTTGGCCCAAAATTAACTTACTATTTGCGCGCTTCCAGTCTATGGAAGCACACAAACCTTTTGGAACAACTTGACAAAATTATCAGACACACATTATCATCAATTTTAAATGTGGCCCTAGACGACCGAGCCTGGGTTCAGGCTACTCTTCCCATTCGCATGGGAGGGCTTGGCGTCCGCAAAATTTCTAGTATAAGTTTACCGGCCTTTATATCCTCCGTCCATGGTACTGAGAAATTGACCAGGAAAATTCTCCCTTCCACACTGGTCAATTGCGAGGTACCATGCCTGGCTGAGGCTGTAGAGGCTTGGAAAATCACCTGCCCGAATATTGATCTACCCGCCAATCCATCCTCTCAGAGACAGTGGGATGAGCCGCTCTGCAGAGCTATACGGAATAATCTGATTAATACGTCAATTTCTTCTGCAGAGCGAGCGCGCCTTCTGGCTGTGGGCGAATGGGAGTCGGGTTTATGGCTTCTGGCACTTCCGTCGTCAAACATAGGCACCTTGTTTGACGACACCACTTTCCGGCTAGCTATTTGCTTGCGATTGGGTGCTCCGTGCTGCTCTCCTCACCGCTGTCCATGTGGTGAAGCTGTCAGCAGCCTTGGACACCACGGCTTGTCATGTAGCCGCAGCGCCGGCCGTTTTGCACGGCATGCGAATATCAATGACATAATCCGTCGCGCTCTTGTTGCCGTCGGAGTTCCAGCCATATTAGAACCCAGTGGTCTGGCACGCGACGATGGCAAGAGACCAGACGGTATGTCGTTGTTCCCGTGGAAGATGGGTAGGTCTTTAGTATGGGACGCGACCTGTGTCGATACTCTTGCACCATCTCACCTTCCTAGCTCGGCGCGATGTGCTGGTTCCGCTGCTGCGGCTGCAGAGGACCTCAAACGGCGCAAATATAGTACCCTGGTGGGTAACTATACGTTTGAGCCATTTGGGGTTGAAACCCTCGGGCCGTGGGGTCCAAGTGCTCATCTCCTATATAAGGATATCGCTAAGCGACTTGCTGACACTTCAGGTGACCCAAGGGCTGGTTTTTATTTCGGCCAAAAAGTAAGCATTGCCATCCAACGTGGCAATGCTGCCAGCCTCTTGGGTACACTCCCGGTGGGCAGCGATGAGGAGGAGTTTTTTGATGCAATTTTTTAAAATAGTAAGTGTATATATTAGGTAATAAGTTAGTTGTATATATTTTGATTATTAAGATATTGTAAAAAGTTATTTGTTAATTGTTAAACCCAAATAAATAAAGTAATAATTAATTTTTTTCCCAAACGTAGTAAAAAAAAATCCTACAGTGAGCCCAGAAATTTTCGAGATTTAGGACACAAAAGAACCCAAATTTTTTAACAAAAACTGTAAATTAATCCGCGAGCATAGCGAGCGCGAAATTTTTGAGTTTTTAACACAAAAGTACCCAAACAAGATTGAAAAAAGCCCTGTACAGTGAAGAAGCCGCGAGCGTAGCGAGCGCGAAATTTTTGATTTTTGGGACGCAAAAAGATATCTAAAGAAATGAGAGAAAACTGCTGTAAAGAGTAGGCCGCGAGCGCAGCGAGCGCGAAATTTTTGAGCTTTGGAACACAAAAGTACCCAAACAAGTTTGAAAAAAGCACTGTCCAGGGAAGAAAACGCGAGCGCAGGGAGCGCGAAATTTTTTATTTTTGGGACGCAAAGCCGACCCCAACATAGTTGGGAAAAGGCTCGGAGGAGGACGCAAAAAATCTGAAGAAATGAGAGAAAACTATTGCAAAGACTAAGGCGCGAGCGCAGCGAGCGCGAAATTTTTGAGTTTTGGAACTCAAAAGTACTCAACCAAGTTTGAAAAAAATACCACCGGAAAGTGAAGCAGCTGCGAGCGTAGCGAGCTCAAAATTTTTTGAGATTTGGGACGCAAAAGTCTTCCACCTCCGCTTATAAATAGCGCCTTTACAACTTAGAAAAAACCACAGTAAAGTGAATTTTTTAAATTGTTATTTTTGAGGACTGCAATTTAACTCTGAATTAAGCACAAATAAAAAGAATCCGTGACTGAAGCGAGCGTTATATAGTTGTTTTTGCTACTGTGAGGAATTTGAGGAATTAAATTAAGTAATCAAAAATAAACAAGAAAACGAGGTTTGACAGCCGGACTGGCACCCCTCTCAGTGCCGACTCGACGTCTTGCGCATGCACTGTTGTAGTTTTGTTTAAAATTTGAATAGCGTGCAGTGACTGGTAGTAAACCTAGGCTTTGAAGATTAGAATGGCACCCTCAGTGACTTGTCCCTTCTGCCTGTGCCATCCTGGTCGTGCAGATATGTGCCGACTGAGATGGCAGCCTCCGAGACGTGGTACCCAGGGCTGACCGCCCACAGGAAGATCCTGTGTTCAAGTTTTTTATTTTACTTTTATTGAAACGCTATTGGAATATTTTAAAATTCATGATCACATAAGTAAGTACCTAAGGATATATTACAGTGCGTTTATTAATTGTTTATTTATATATGGATTGTGTAAAAAAAAGCAAAATTTTGCCGCCCCTCTAAATCTGCCGCTCTAGGCACTGGCCTACTTGGCCTATTGGTAAATCCGCCACTGAATTGGAGGTGTGCTGGCATCAATCTATCATCACCAATGACTGTCAACTGTCCTGGCTAACAAGCCTGATGTGCCATATGATGAGAACTCTGTGAAAGCTGACAAACAACTTAAATAACTTTATTCTATTGATTAAACCCCCCATGTATCCTTGCGGACCTGGCCACCCGTTTGGTTATCTACTATTTGTGTATCACTAAATAGTATAAAACAAAGTCGCTTTTTCAGTCATTATATCCCTATGTCCCTTTGAAAGCTTAACTCTTCCAAGCTACGCAACGGATTTTGATTCGGGCACGGCCGTACCATCCTTTTCTCGAAGCGTTTCGCGGCTATTTCACCCCCCTGTATCATCCATGTGGACAAAGCTAGTAGTTTAGATTATATATCAAAGATAGAGTGACTGAAGAGGAAGGTTTGTATGTGTTTAACATCCGTTAAATAGTGAGGAAATACTGTTTTCCCGCGCTATCTCTCATAATGGAAATAGTATACGGTGGTAGAAGGAAGAGTTTTAATATTTTGTTTTGCTATTAAAACAATTATGCCTAGTTAAGACCGAGATTTTTATTCATAGTGTACCCTAGGCTTATTTAATTTAAATAAGTGATAAGTTGACGAAAATACATCATACAATGAATTTTTCTACTATAGATTTTATTTTAACTAAAAAAATGGGTGCAAAAAGTATAAATCTTTTGTGCCCGACTGTACTTATTTCCGGTCGGTTCTTGACATGAACTGTTTTATTTCAATAACTGTAGGGTATAAGCAATAGTAAGTAATGGCGTCCACGGCCGATTTCGGCCACGGCGGCTGTTCTTATTTAAGGAGATCTGCCAGCTGCGCAGGACATATTATAGTGCACGAGCATTTGCGCAGACGCAGGTGCACTCCCTATTCCTTCACTCTCATAACCCGATGGGACGGCAATCCGACACGACCGGAAAGAGATCAGGCGCAGGACCGACATTTACGTGCTCTCCGATGCACGGGTGAATCAATCACCAACTTCCAGACTACGGGCTGCTTTGTGAAAGTTCAAGAAAACCCACAAAGCGATTTCGGCCCGACCCGGGAATCGAACCCGAGACCTCGAGAACAGCAGCCGCGCTTGCGACCACTAGCCCAACGAGGCAGGCAATAATCTAGCGAGGATAAGCAATAATCTAATATACATTAGAACTTTATTGGTTATCAGGCCAGGGTTCATACAAAATTGCCCATCCTCCAAATATGAAGAGTTATAAAAATAAAAATATTTGCTTCTAGAGGAGAAGCAAGGTTTTAGGTAATCCTTAGTCATAGGTACATAAAACAAAAAAAAACTACGAACCCATCTATACTAATATTATAAAGCTAAAGAGTTTGTTTGTTTGTTTGATTGTTTGTTTGTTTGTTTGAACGCGCTAATCTCAGAAACTAATGGTCCGATTTGAAAAATTCTTTCAGTGTTAGATAGCCCATTTATCGAGGAAGGCTATATGCTACTTTTTATCCTGGTTCGTGCAGAGGTTTCCACGGGATGCAGGTAAAACCGCTGGCAGAAGCTAGTGTAATATGAAAAAGTAATTGCAAAAGTCAAAGCGTATAAAAAGATATAGTCTACTTTTATCAGGGTTTGAGAAGTGGTTCCTTAGCATGAAATTAGGATCGCAAGGTACAGCCAGTTAAAAATAATTATCTTTTATTACAAGTTTTTCGAAAACTACCATTGCGAAAGAATTTTTCTGACAGTGACAGCACCAAAACATGACGTGCCATGCATGTGACGTATACTGTCAAAATAAACGAAACACCTGTTTACGAAAAAATATAGTTGTATTTTTGCGAAATGTCGGCACAATATAAAAAAGTCTTTATAACAGTTGGTACAACAAGATTTGATTTACTTTGTGACTACATCGTGACCGAACTTGTATTGACAGCGTTGAAAAATATCGGGTGCAAGGAGATAACATTTCAGATCGGCAATAGTAACGCCGAACCCGGTGAATTTGAGAAGAATGATATTAAAATAAACATGTACAGGTTTAAGGACTCTATTCTAGAAGACATAAAGACCGCAGACTTAGTTATCAGCCACGCAGGTGCTGGAAGTTGTCTAGAATCTTTGGAAGCAAATAAACCTCTTTTAGTAGTTGTTAACGAAGATCTTATGGATAATCATCAACTGGAACTAGCTGAACAACTTCAGATTGACTCTCATTTGTACTACTGCACCTGTGATACTATAATAAGTACTTTAAATATGGTAGATTTCACATTACTAAATCCTTTCCCAAAAGCTGACCCATCACTGTTTGTAAATTATTTAGATAGTGTATTTAAAGTTGGAAAAGTCGATTAGTTGGTATTAAATCGTAAATACAACTTAATTATGTTTATCAACTCTATTGGTCACGTTTATTATAACCTATATATTCAAGAAAAGCAAACCAACACATGTAACATCAATTTTATCAGTTTAGGCATTAAAACTTTGATACTGGCTATAACTTTCCTATAGTACAATTAATTCAAGTTCATCAATTATACAACAAATATGGTGAATGGCCATTTTAAACAATTGTTTATTATAACACTCATACTAAGGGCTTCAACTAGCAACCTCTTAAACATTCCTACTATCTTGTATATTGTTTTATTGTATTTCTTTTGTGACTTTGAGCAGCTGTGTACATTATACCATAGAATTATGTATTGGTACTTCCACAAAATCATGGTGCTATCTTTTACATACTTTCTAGGTGATAAGTGTAAATTATTTGAAAATAAACTATTTTCACATTAAAATTTAATTTATTTGAAAATTACAGATCATTTACAGAGCTCACAAAACATAAGTCATAAATAATTCAGGTTTTAGGATATTACGAAAATAATAGGACACAACTAATCTTAGAAAAGTTTATTATAATTAAAAGTAATTTAGACTAATTTCTTGGCTTCGAAGAAGCTCTTGAGATGTCTCATCTGCCAGTAGCCGATGCCGACCAACACTCCAGTTTGCAGCAAACTCCACCACAGCACTCGCTGGTTTGTGCTCTCTGAAGTCTGTCTGAAACGCTCCTCACGGTGCTGCAATGAGAAGAAACATTAAAGATAGAATTATAATACTGTTGAGATAAAAGAGAGAAGTTTACTGGCCTTCCGTCTTATACAATTTGGAATAAAAAACAACAAAGATTTTCAGAAAGTTCAAATGATGATTTTCTTATTTCAATAAGCTAAAATTATAAAAAAAGCAGGCTCAAGATTCTAGTACTTCTTGAAATATTGTTATACCAACTAAATGGCTAGAAATCTATGCTTGAGTAGTCTTCTGCTACAGACCTAAAACAATTCTAGTTACAGACTACGACTAAGGAAAGGCATGGGACCAGTTTCTATTTTATGTAGCCATATGATGTTCCATAATGGCTGTAAATTCTAAATACCCACCCTCTGATAGCTCTGTTCCTTAGTGATCTGGTGGACCTGGTCAAGCAGTTGTCTGATCCTCAGTTGGAGCTCCGTCAGCTTGTCCTTGTGGGCTACGTTGGCATAGTCCACTGCATGCTCACCAACTTGAATGTCTAAGTGCACCTGTGTAAAAAAAAACAGTAAACTTACTAATGAGGTTGAAAATAAGCAGACTCAGATCATACTGATCAGATTTCTGGTGTTAAACTTTTTAAATTTATTTTCTGTGACACGCATGATGAATGTATAAAATTAAATGGTATCAGATTTGTTTATACTAATATAAGGAATGATTTGATTGTTTGCATCGGCTCCAGAACCAATTTGAAAAGTTGAATTTTTTACTTTAAGCGGATGTGGTAAGTGTCATTTGGCAGTTAGTGTGCTCTCCAGTATGAGCAATACTCAATTAACACTTGTATTGTGTTAATTATGTTAATTTTATAAGCTACTTGCTGTTTCACGTGGTTTCACCCACATCCCAACAGATTTACTTCATGTATTCTACTTAAGAATCCACATGAAACTGTTAGTAGCTCATAAAATTAATACAACTTATGAAATTTTTAGCTTCCCTACTTCTTTATGTTTATACAAGTGTACCTTTGAATTACAAGAACTATGAACACAATTAATATAGTAGAAACAACAGATTCTATAGCTGCCTTATATCTAAGAAGCAGTGTTGCCACAATTTTAACATTTCTTAATTTTCTCTAATTCCCTTTCACTGCGATACTTACTCTAAGTTGTGATCCACTGAACCAAGATGTGCTGTTGGAGTACATGCAGATGACGTGCTCTCCCGGGGTGGCTGAAGTGAACGAGATCATGCCTTCCGACGAGTATACACGAGACATCAACACTTTGTCGTTGGGATCGCGAACCTCCACATGCATCCCTATGCCAGGGGTCGAAGGCATAAAGCCGCCTGATCTTGGGTCATATAGTTCCACTTTGTAATTCACTGAAATATACATAAACAAATGTTAAAAGACATTCTCTGTGCAGATAAAATCAAGATTTTGAATAGGGATAAGGCATAAGAAAGTGTTACCTATAACAGTTGTGTCGTCCGGTATTTCTTCTATGAAACATTTTCTTTCACCTTCTGCTATGTGGAAATACAAAGCTGACGCCGCATCCAATAGGATAAATAGCGCAAATAACGACGAAAATCTAAATAATTCCATTTTTCCAACTCAGAATAATCGGCAAAAAACTAATGACATGACACACGTCACCGAAATCATGAAACGTCAAATCATTACGGTTCAGATTCAGCGCACGTAAATATTGACATCTTAAGCATAGACTTGTGTGGTCGTTGGTCTAGCTGTGTAAGTGCGGCTACTGAACACGAGGTCTCGGGTTCGATTCCCAAGTCGAGCGGAAATCGCTTTGTGGGTTTCAGAAGACTTTCACCAAGCAGCCCGAGGCCTGGAAGTTAGTGATTGATACACCCGTGCAACGGAGAGCACGTAAATGTCGGTCCTGCGCCTGATCTCTCTCCGGTCGTGTCGGATTGCCATCCCATCCATCGGGCTATGAGAGTGAAGGAATAGTGAGTGCCCCTGTGTCTGCGCAAATGCTTGTGCACTATTATAATATGTCCTGCGCAGTTGGCTTATTTCCTTACATGAGAACTGCCGCCGTAGCCAATAATCGACTTGGAGGACATCATCAGATTTGTGTGGCACCGAAAAATATACGAAGTTCTTGAAAACGTTATATAAAATAGTTTGAGACCAAAACAGAAATTTTTAATAAGGGTAAATTATTGCTCATAAACAATTTGGTACGGGTCGTTCAACATTCGATGTTGGTACATTTGTTGTTCTTGTTGGTGTTTTCTATACTAATACTAATATACTAATAATATTATAAAGAGAAAAACTTTGTTTGTTTGTTTGTTTGGTTGTAATGGATAAACTCAAAAACTACTGGACCGATTTTAAATATTCTTTCACCATTAGAAAGCTATATTATGTGCGAGTAACATAGGCTAAATTTTATCCCGGTGCAGGCAGTAGCTCTCACGGGACGCGGGTGAAACTGCGGGAAAACGGCTAGTTTGTAATAAATTAAAAACTTTTTTTTTTGACTTTGGAATTACGTTTATTTTAATTAAGTATAAGTAATGATCTATAGGTTCCCGTATTCCAAATGGATATTTTTTTTAGGAACTTCAAGAGTCTGTAGCTTGTTGACTTGGTTCGTAACCTTAAGGAAACCATGGAAGATTTCATGTGGTGTTTTGGGTATATTTATTTTTTTATTTACTTGATAGGATTCAAAAGTTGATGTTATTAGCAAAAAAAGATTATTTACGGTGAAAGTGTTTCTTTACTGGACTCTCGTTCGGTTTTTGGCTTTCTTTTGTAATCGTCAAATGTTACTAACTTCCTCCTCAGAAGACAAATCAAAACTCGAGGGCAGCGGTACATACTAACTCTATTCGCTTATTTATTTTTGCCACATCAAACACTTAGAGTTCTGTCGTTTGTTTTCGGGTCTCGATGGTTCATTCAATATCATCAGAATATTCTGAGTTCTATCTGCGTTCTATCGGAACTTGTGCATATCTCGAATCGTATCTCACTAGGAAATAATTAATCCACTTCTAACTCCTTACATGTCGAATTAGCGAGTGAGCAATGATGATGCAAACGCCGGTTGCGAGTAGGCTACACAAAATTATCCGCTGGGTTATATCATCTGAAGCCTCTCTGAAAAGTTCGATACGATACTGCAAGAAAAAAAAACGTTCAATATTATTTGTATAGTCCTACAAAGAGCCGTATAAAAATCTGTGAAGAAATAATTGCGGTCTACTCAGCTGAACGTAGTTATAGCCATATAGTAAATGCTTGAAGCTTAAAAAAATAACATTTAGACTCCCCAAACATACCCTTTGATAACTTGGTTCCTTTTTAATTTGTTCCACTTGGTTGAGCAGATGTCCAATCCTTAGTTGAAGCTGCGGCTCTTCATTAGCATAGTTTATTGCATGCTCACCTACTTGTATGAGCATGTACACCTGTAACACATTTTGTTACTAAATATCAAGATCATCTCTATAACATACTAATTTAATTTCTCATGAATTTATTACTAGTTATGCAAAAAAATAGCGTATACAAATCCAGCAGTTAAAGTCACTTTCAGTCTATTTCCTACCGCTATAATGTTTATATTTTTGTTGCTTAAACACGCGTAAGTTGCTATAATATTATGTAATTAAAAAAGGTATAATATAAATATACTTAGTTTTTCAAAACACTCACTCTATGTACAAAACCACTAAACCCTGGTTTTATCTCGGAGGTCATACAGAAAGCGTGGTCTCCCGGAAAGAACGATGTAAATGATATCTTGGCTGGTGATTGGTAAATGCGAGATATCAAGAATTCACCGTTGGGGTTTTGAACCTCGATATGCATACTATTGCCAAATATTGTTTCTATATAGCCTCCAGATTTCGGGTCGTAAATTATCACTTTCATATTCACTGAAAAACAAACCAGCATTTTAAACTTAATACAGGTGTTACGCTAATGTCTAGAGGGAACTAATTCTTCGAGATTTATTATTGAGTCTACGATCTCTTTATATCCCCATAAGATAATAAAAAATCCTTTTTTTTTAACCGCATCAGAATTAGGATCATTTTAGTTAAGACGACCCACTGACCGTCACATTCGTGCAACATTCCTTATTATTACGTCTTAAATCATGGTAAGTAAGATCTCGCCACATATCCAATATATAAAAAATATATGCATATTGAATTTCCCGCTATCAGTCGAAACTTCACTAAATTATGGACTATAGTTTTAGATGCTGCAATAACCCGTTGGCCCAGACTCCACCAAAGCAGAGACGAACTGAGGAGTTTTTAAGCAACCAATAGAATTTTCACTTTTTGAGTGATTCACTGAATGAGTGGACGGAACTTCTCTGCTCCTCTCTGCTTTGATGGGCCTCATACCCATCGGGTCACCTACATTAGCAAGGATGTCATGATCTAGATTTTACACAATATTTATAAACATCAGATAAGTAGTAGGTATAAACATAACCTTAAAAATTCAGTTATAGTTATCGGCACGGATAATGAGCTCTCGGCGGAAGAGTGGGGATCGCTTCGCTTTGCGCACTGTACACTTAAGGCAATAAACCAATAAATCACTTCTGCGCAGGTGAAGGTCAGGGCTCAATATCCTTGCCGATGATTATACCTGTAACGGTAGTGTCGTCAGATGTTTCATTCATGAAACACTTTTTGTCTCCTATTGGTAGGTCGAAGCACAAAGCTGACGCTGTCTCCAATAAAAACAGTATTGGAAATAATAACAGTATTATTTCACTAAATAAATCCATGTTCGAAACTCAGAATAATGTTCATCTGACTATCATGACGCACCGAATGACCTTCCCTCTGCTCTATCTACAAGGACCGACGTCTACGGCGCACTACCTATTCAAACATAGAACAATTAGAACTACCGGGAAGGCGGGAAATACCCATAAAGAAGAAAAAAGAAATTAGTTAAGTTTCAGGTCATGGATGTTGAGATCTTGAGCATGAAAATATTTTTTTAAGGTATTCCTATTAAAGTATTTTTTTTTAATCTACTCTTTTCAATGGTTTTCATACAAAATCCATTTTTATTTATTCGGTAAGGCCTAAACTAACCATCGCAAAGTCTACCCAAGCTTGAGTTTTTTAATAATTACACAGAATGACATTTGTATGGTGACGTCAAGTGACGTGACGTTTCTTTCATTCACAGTGTTCACAGCTCCATTGACATATATTCTAGCGATAGACAAGAACATCCATACAAATAATTTACCCGCTTATGTCGTCTGTTGACATCTTGTTGACGTATTGTGACATGTAGTCATCCTCATTGATGTTAATTGCAGAAGTGACATTATATTTTCGCTCGTATTTTGCCTACATTCTTCATTACTCAAAAAGTTTATATCTAAGTGAATTCAAAATCATGTTATATATCAAAAAGTTTATTTATATCTAAGTGAATGCAAAATCATGTAATATGTTAAAACCAGGAACTTATTTTTAGGATTTTTTAATATTAATTACGATGTTTTTTTTCTTAAGAGGGCTATCACAAATTTTCGCGAATTTAAACGCGCTGATATATCTTGTAGTGTTTTTACAGTAGCGAAATACATACGAGGTCATATTATTTTTTCTTGAAAGTATGAACATACCATGACAAAGTGAAGTCCGTTTTCATTGATATTTTACCTACTGCCAGTTTTATGGCACATCTGTTTCTGCACGATTTTCTTCATCCATAATTTCAAGATGGCGGGAAGCAAATTAATGCATATTTGTAAAATTGAATTATAAATGAAAAGTATGATATACAAGCGTTGTAATAGCATGAACGGCGTGTAATTTTACTAACTTGACTCTCGAATAGCTCATATGTGTAAGTTTATACCTTGATATGTATTTTCTATTTTATAATTGTCGTTTCATAGACATCCATCTGACGCAGGTGTCAAAATCGCTCTGATTTGCCATTTTGGGCAGTGCAAAGTCTGCAGTGCATTTCAGTGTGGCAAGCTTTTTGTTCGGAACGTTCTATCTAGTACGTAGTACATATATATCGATGCACAGCTCCGTGTTTTTCAGTTTTTCAGCTGTTCGGGTTCATACCGACTTAAGGACTCATTTTTCTCCAAAATTTTGTGAATATTGATAACATAGATTATAGCACTGAAATTAGCCCAGATTAAAATCTAGCATAAATAGATTTCTAAATGAGAAGATAGTTAAGTGTAGAACATTGTTTTAGTTAGATTGCAGCTATGGATCCGTTTATTATTGCTGCTATAATTAGCGCTATTGTTATCGTTTTGCTCTCTGTTGCATTCGTACGAGTGGGATCGCAAGTCAAACCTCAAGGTAAACAAAAACATACTAATACCTATCCAATTCACCACATAACATTTTCATACCATCTGTTGAGTTTCTTGCAGTTGTAAACCTTCTTTGTATATTTGTTACAGCTGGAGCAAGACCTAGAGCAGTGGTCCAAAGAGATGGAGGGCCAGGAAGAGTGCAAGCAGTCCGCAATCAAAGAGCTCGTATGAGAGCAAATGGTACAGAACTCATTCAACACAATCTAGTTGTACTGAATTAAATTGACTTATTTACGTAAGAAATCTTATTTTAAATATATTCTTGCAGCTGCTCGACACCAAGCTGCTGCATTTGAAGAGGAACCAGATGTTGTTGAGGAGGCTGATGAAGAGAATGCACCAGAAACACAAAAAGTTGAATTCAATGATAACATGGGTGCTAAGGTATGAAATTCATCATTTTTTTTTTGTATTATTGTCATATTTTCATACTGTAAAAAGCATGAATTGAATTTATTATTAACAAAATGGAGGAAAAATAACCATCTTAACACTATATTCAAATGTTCACAGAAAAGAGCAAAGCTAGAAGCTAAAATGGAAAAGAAGAAGGCTAGAGAAGCAGAGGAACAAATGAGGGAGATGAAGAAGAAAAAAGATGAGGAATTGGAACAAGAAAGGAAAAAGGTTGAGGAAAAACAGGAGGTATGTAAAATCCATCATGGCTTTCTTTACCGAAGTGAATAATCTTCATTATTGAAAATGACTCATAGTTTGTAAAGTTAGCTCCAAATAGCTAAACAAGTCAAAATTTTCTAAACTGCTAAACTGTGTTGTTAATAACTTACCAGAGTATTCATCCTCAATTCAAATCTTGATTGATTCCATTACTTTTGACGAATAGTGTTAACGTTATTAATATCTTTCAGGAAGAGGAACGTCAGCGAGAGGAAGCTGAACGCAAAGCTGAGGAGGAACGCAAAAGACGTGAACAAGAGGAATATGAAGCTATGAAAGCAGCCTTCACAGTTGAAGGGGAAGGTTTTGACGAGAATGATGAACAGGACAAAGAGAACATGCTTAAAGATTTCATCGACTACATAAAGGTAAGATTTAGATCAATACAAGGCAGAATATCAAGCTTTACAATACACAAAAATAATTTACGCAATAATGTTTTTCAGGCCCAAAAGGTTGTTCTGCTAGAGGACTTGGCTGCACATTTTAAACTGAAGACACAAGCAGCCATTGACAGGATAACTGATTTGCAGTCATCTGGTGAACTTACTGGTGTCATAGATGACAGGGGAAAATTCATTTACATTTCACAGAAAGAGCTAGAAGATGTAGCCAAGTTCATTAGGCAAAGAGGAAGAGTGTCCATCACGGATCTGGCAGAATCTAGCAATGATTTGATCAACCTGAATCCTGTCACTGTACCCTAGTCAACTCTATTGATGCTAAGATGTAAATGTTGAATGTATGTCTATTTTTTTATGTTTTATTCATTTATTATTTAGGTGTACAAAGACAAATATTTATATTGTTAATACAAACATTTATTTAAAAATGAAAAAATTACATGCATTATTCTGTTATTTCATATCCAAACATATCTCTTCCTTTCTCTATAAGCAGTAGTGATGATTCCTTAATTCTCTCCAAAACTTCCATTAGTTTGCTCTTAGTAAACACTTTGTAGAGACATCTATTCTCTCCAGCAATAAGATCACAGAGTTTGAGAGCTTCCTTGTGATTATCAATGTCTTCACTGCTCTGTAATATTTTCAAGATCAAAATAACAATTTCTGGAATACAGAGACGCCTCAGAGTCTCCAATTGCTTGGTTCTCTCTTGTTTTTCTTCTTCACTAAACTTTTGGGAGGTAGTGCTATCATTTTCGTCTTGAAGCCATCCTCCAGGGAATAATAATACATTGTACAACAAATTCTTGGAATGCTTTGCTTGGTGTTGCACGGCATTCAACCAGCGGGCTTTTTGTTGTTCCACTTGAGCACACCTCTGCTCATGATGCACTTTGTCAGAGAATGATGCATCAGGCATGAGTGGTTCTACGTCTTTAGGTTGGCCACTTATAAAGTGTCTGTACCAAGTAGCAAATCCTTCCAAGGCTTCTAAATATGCCTTCAAACACAAATGTTCTCTCAATTCTGCAGAACTTGGAGATATTTTACTCAAGAAATCTGGGAACATTTTGTTTACATTTACGAGACAAGCTAAAGCTGCATCTGTATTTCCAATGAAGATAAATGTTCTAATCATAGCATTACTGAGCCACAGAGCTTCCTCCAGCTGGTTTGATATAAGAGATAACCATTCAAGGGATGATATAACTTTCTGAATCAAAGTTTTATCCTTTTCAACAGCCGTGGTTTGAGTAAATGTTAAATCTAAATTTCCATAGCCTTGTTGAATGTCTGTAATAGCCTTTTTGATAGCAACTCTTGCTGATGCTGCAACATCAATGCCAGCATTGAGTCCTGCTTTGACAACTCCCTCTCTGTAATCACTCTTGTGAATGTGATCCATCAGTTCAGCATAGAGCACAATCTGTCTGGCAATTGGCACAGTTGAAGTGTAATAAGCAATAAGTTCTGGACATTCTACGGACCCATCAATTAATTTGCTAATAAGTTCTGTGACATATTTCTCCAAAATTTGATCACCAATATCATGTTGAGGGTCTTTACCCATCTGTCTTAGGACTAAAATGAGATGAGCAAGAAAACGAATGAATCTGTCATCACTGTTTTCAATCCACTGTAATGAATCTTGCATAATGGCTCTGACATGGCCAAGCATTAGATGACGCTGGCAGGTTTGATACAAGGATTCCTTTTTACCATCCATCAAGGCTTTAACAGCACTAAAAATCTGCTGTAAACTTAATTCTTCAGCCTTCAGCTCTGATTGTAAGAGTTCCAGAACATCAGATGGAGTGGTATTAGCATCAACTGTAGCATGATGTTCATGTAAAAACTTATCAACTCTCGTCTCAATCTGTGCTCTCAAATGAGCCCAAAGCAAATCTTCCCAATTGCCTTGGCAAGCAGGCAGGGTACTGGCCAGATGCCCACACAGAACCCCAACAGTAGCTCTATAATGAATATTCTCTGCTGTATTGTTGGTTAGTCCTAATGCACACCATTTCCACAAATCTCTAGAAGGATTTCCAGTTATTTCCAAAGCTGAAGTAGGTTCCTCCTTAGGCAAGTAGTGAAGTAATATCCAACCCTGCAACACAGCCCCTCGCCAGGCCTGCCCAGCACTTATACAAAGGGAAACTGCATCTTTAAAATTACCACATCTTACTTCAGTGAATATTCTTTTACACAAATCATTATCATCTTTTTGATCATCAGAATGGATTTGTTTCCTCTGACGTCTTGGTGCATCCGGATCTATGCATGTCACCATAGATTTGCTCTTTTCTTTGTTAAACAAGCTTGATCCAAGTAACAACTCGTGTAAAGTATTTCCCCAGTGTATATTGTTACTTATTATTGGAGCAGAGGTCTTTGTGGCTTCTTCTTGATAAGCTGCAGTGGCCTCCAACCAGTCAACCAGCAGTTGTAACAGTCTTAATTCCGAGTCACTCCTAAACAAAGCATTTACCAAAGTCTGCTGTGACAGTGTAGTTTCAGTGATGAGACTGTCGAATGATTCCGGGTGTTCAGTAATAGAATCAGCATACAGACAATGTAGCAGTTTCCATGTGTTTGCCTCCTCAGCCAGCCAATAGTTCTGAGCATTGTATCTGTTCCATGGTTCTACTAATTCCAAAGAGTCGCAACACACCTGCGCTAACCTCGCTAGAGTGTCCAATACATCGCTGGGGCGACTTGTTTGAATAATTTCAAAGAATGCTTCGCTCAATCCCTCACTGGTGACCCCAGGATTTATTACTATCGAGGATTCGTCCAAAACTTGCCTTAGACTAGTGTCGTTGAGGTTTTTAAATATAGAAGTTTCATTCAATATCGGCGATAGATTTAACGTATCTTCTCTCTGTAAAAACTGCCTGTTTCTTTTATTCTTCATAGGTGTAAACTGCGAGGTATGTAACTGAAGACTTCTATCAAAACTTTTGGACATTCTGAATAGTATTTAACTTTGAAATAATACCAACAAATTCACATCAGTTGTGCGCGCCGAACATTTACCGATCAAATTTGACGTTTGGCCCAATTTCGCTGACAGTTTGTGTCGCGGGCGTCTATGTAAGAAAAATTCGAAAGCTAGAATTATTCATCTTGGCTTTTGCTTTAAATCGTAAATTATCTTTGAATATTTGGGAAACATGTGCAATCTATTTAAGATAACATATAATAGGTGTATACTATTGTCCGTTTAATAATGAACTCTATAAATGTAGTAGAATAATTACAAATAAAAATCCCTATTTTCCTATTTGCCGATAGGGATTTGGAACGCGCGCCGACACTTGCGGAAGTAATAGATTTAGAAAAACTGTAAATAATTATTTTTTATTTTTGGTAGGTTCTGAAAGAAATTCTATTCAATGTAGAAAAATAGGTATTACCAACTGCCATTGCTATAGTAACTTTAAACTGATATAACAAATATTAAGATTTTTTCCTACACTCGTACTTTTCTCTTTCCCTCTCATTCCCTCTCTAGACGTCGTTGCGTGCAAAGGTAAGGAAAAATGAATAAAATTGTTATTAAATTATATCAAAGCCATTACTACTGTAAATCCCTTTTCCTAAATGATTACTAAAACAATAATTATACTTTCATGCAAGTTTATGCATTCACATAATTTTACTGAAACTTAAATTTTCATTTATTTTTATATTTCCCCTAATCTTTTGTGAATTTTTTAATACTTAAGGATTTTATAGTTTTAAAACGTTAAGACCACTATTCCTTAATAATTTACTTATTTTTTATCAGTTTGTGGAAAAGGTAAGAAGGTATACTTACTTTACCTAGTACCTTTCCTAGTTTTGTATTCTGGTGAGAGAGGGTTGACTTTACCTTCACTTACCTAAATTTTGATTTACTATATTCCATTTCTAAAATGATATAGGTACAATTTTATATTAGTCCTCTGTTTGGGACATGGTATATATGGGGTAGGTAGATATCTACACAATAGTGGGTTAAAATCTAGGACTCACTCAGCAGACAAAATTAAAACAAAACAGTTGTTTTAGAGAATATTAGGAAAACTCTTTTTATTAAATACTTAAAAAGTTATTGAATAAATGTGCCAACAATTTCATTTTGAGATGGAATCTAGAGCTACCAAATAATTCACTTATAATATATTAACCAATCACCTAGGTATTATACAGTACCTAAGTAAACTTTGAAATATAATTTTGGCATAGAAAACTTGTTATTATGTAAGGTACTAATACTAACTATATCAAGTATATTTATGACTTTTTAATGTTTAACAATTTTATTTCCTAAAAGAGGTATCGCTTGAAGATCACTATAAACAATTCTACCAAGTAGGTACTTGCAAAGAAAATAACATGAAGATTCTTTTTTTCTTTAATTAACAATATTGGTTGTTCTAAGGATTGAAAAACAATGGAAATTTTTAATATAACATGATTTCAAGAAAATATTATGGAGCCCGTTGAAACTTTCAGCTTTCTTATTTGTCAATTGTAGGTCTTTTCTCTAATACAAAACATAGTAGTTAGGATTTTAGACTTATCATAGTTTGTAAGTACTTTTATTATACCCAACCTGCCATTCACATAAGGTAGTGAAACATACTGGTACCTACAATCACTATTATTTTTCTCTCTATGATATGAACAAACAAGTTACAAACTACAAAATGTGTTGCAACTACTATATAGGTTTTTGTTTTGTGCATTAGTAGCTGATTAAATTGTGAGTTAGCAAAGTGTAAGACTTGAATAATATTCATATAGCTAAGTAAGAGTCCCTATGGGGGGTGTCAATAGTGGAGCTAGGTAAGTTTCCACCTTGGCTGCAAAGGTGTATTACAAACATGAACATACATTTCCTTTAACAAATGTGACCATGTAATCTTAATAATGATTAGTACAAAAATAGATTTTTGTTTTTAAGTTATTGACACTAGTGACATTATTTTTTTATAACTTCTGTGTCAGGCACCTGTCAGCAGTACTGATAGCACTGAAAGGAATTGAGTAAATATCAAGTGGTTTTAATTATATGGTCTGATTTCATTGTAAATTTCTCTCAATTATAGGAGTTTGTTGCTGTGCAATGTGGGAGAGAATGCTTCTCTTGATTTGCAACTATGAGCAAATACAACTTTCAAAATCAATGTTCAAACTATCAGAGGTAAGAAATTATTTTGGTTTTACTTAACACTTTATATTAATTAACAGCTTTAATGTTAATATTGTTCTTTTATAGTTCCTTGTCAGTGTAAGTTTTTTTTTGATGTACCAATCTGTTAGTGAGAAACAAAATATAACAAATGTTATCATTGCTTCAAATTATTTGGCATAACAAAATCGTCAATCAGCAAAATATTAATTATGCTAACCGAATAACATTTTTTTTATAAGAGTTGGTCCGGTAATCTGTTTTAATATTATTGTTATAGCAAATTTATAGTGTAAATATGTATATGTCTGAGAGTGTGAATAGTTGTTACATCAAATTATAAAAGTATTTTAAATTAAATAAACACTCATTGAATCAATAAATTCAAATGATGTTCGGGATGTTTGAGACACTGAAAATAGTAATGATGTTCAAAATGAAAGCGGGCATCACAAATATAATTTGATCATTTCCTGCCTGTTTGGTTCTATTTCAAAAGTTCATTAAACTGCTACAGTATATAAATAGGATTAGTAGGTAATTCCGTAACTAATATTATTGAAATAGTTATTACAGAAACGGTAGCCATTTACTATGAAATTTTGTCTAATAATTATTCTGGTGCTGCTAGGAATTAGGTTTCTTTCAATAAGCAGATCTTAATTATTGAAGAAATATAATAAGGGGGGGACCCACAAGTCCTGTACTCTGTAGGCTTTGCAGGTAAATCGGGAGAGGGGTGGGGAGGGGCATAAGAGCTCTCATGAGAATTTCGCGAAAATCTGAGACTGAAATGTAGATTTAAAAGCCTGCCAATAGTAGAACGAGAGTAGATAGGTAGGTACGTAACGAAACGACAGCAAATACCCATCTCCGTACGTATTGCGTAATTTTTGCCCATATAAAATACAAATGACCAATAAAATAGATATGTATAAGGTATAGGTACGGTGTTATTGATCATTCTGAAAACATGTAATTTAAAAACTAATGTAAGTACAGCTACATAATTTGGTATATTTTTAGTTTGCGAACATGCTAAAATGTACTGTAAAACTGTGTACAACTTCTAGTTAATTAAAAATTAATAGTTTAATTACGAAATGCGTCTGCGCAGAATGAAACGTCTGAATGGAACAATGGAATTTTATTTCTGCTCTAATAAAAAAAAAAAGATATATTCTATAATACTTAATACTAAAGAAGAATATCACCATGCGACGGAGTAATTTTTAAATTTGAAATGCTAAATTGTGAAATATTGCGCAAGAAATACATTTTCATTAAATAGAATGCACGACCAATCCCCAGCGCACATGTCGTTGTGGTAGTATCAAATGCTCACAATATTAACAAAAACGGAACGTGCGCTTATGTTCAAACTATAGCGTTGTCAAAACGGAACGCAAATAATGATTTTCCTCAGCGACCGGAAGTCTAGTCTTTTACTTAATTAGTATTGTATAATAATTATAGAAAATTATTCGTATTTTTGGTGACAATAAAACATATTTAATTTATTTACATTCATGCTTCTTATTGAATTTTGATAAACAAATGAAATATTGTGATGTTTTAAGTCAGGGACTTTGAATTGATGCTAGCGTGGCGCCAAAGTCTGTAGTCGTTTGGATACTTACAAGAAAATAAGATTGTAATATATGAGATCATTTAGATTTTGTTGCAGAAAATTTGATTTTTGAGATAAAGAGTGATTAAAAAAAATAATAATTAGGTAAATCTTTTTCAAAACATTTCATTTGACTTTACCGCGCAAGTACATTTGTTCAAGGCCTTGCTTGCTATCTCTTTTGCACAAATCGCTCTATGCGAAGCGAACGCTAGTCGTGTGCGGCAAAACGTTTCGTCACTGGTTATGAGTACCTTACCTACCCAGTTCGCTAGTGTCACAGAGTACTTTGCTAGTGTTTTTTGGCCTGGTTC
Organism: Helicoverpa assulta; assembly: GCA_963856015.1. Taxonomy (NCBI): domain Eukaryota; kingdom Metazoa; phylum Arthropoda; class Insecta; order Lepidoptera; family Noctuidae; genus Helicoverpa; species Helicoverpa assulta. Next base: position 11,732,003 of record CAWLCW010000026.1, on the reverse strand, counting down.
CGCCATTATTACTAAAAAAATCTTCATTGTCATTATTTAGATAATAAGCATTCGGTGAAACACGAGTGTTACACAGACAAACTCTATAGACTGCAGAACTAGTGTGTGCCGAAAGTGTTTTGGAAGTGTATCATTTCCTGTTTCATATCGTAGAGAAACAAGCAACTGCGACCGCTAGCGTACTCTTTTCGTTATCACGTGGGTTAAATTTCGAATTATGGTGCTTTGTGTGTAGAATTTTTCACGTTCCATTAGATATAGTTATCGGCAATGTCAATGTGTTGATTGAATAGAAAAAAACCGGTTCATAACCCTTCATAAACGTTGTTTTCAGAAGCGCGCCGAGTCGCTGTCTGCCCGCCGTTCTTTTTGGCTCGCAATGGAACCGGCGGGGGACTGATTGGCGTGGACAATGGTGGCAAAGAGTTGTGTTTTAGTGATACTGAGTGTAGTGCCAGTGCTGTGAACTCGTTATTAGTGTTACATAAGGGCGAAATGAACTGTTCGAGAAGCCCGCCCTGACGCGGCGAGCGCCAGCGTCCGCGGCGGGCGAGGTGCAGGTCATGGCACCAGCATTGTCCATAGCACCCCGAGAGCCGCACATCCACGACACCAACGGTCTTGGCGAAACAGAGAGGCCTCAGGCCCTCCGCAGACGGGCGCTTACGTCCGTCGATAACCTTGTGACACACATGGACGAAGATGATATGGGGCTACAGAATCAGCCCAGCCTTGCCAAGGACTCCCAGGAGATGGAACAGATCTTAGTAGATCTGGGAAGCACTGAACTTGAGCAACAAGGAGATTTGCTTCAAGCTATAAAAACAATGGATACGGGGGCCGACGCACTTTCTGGTGGCGAGGTCATGTCGACTGACGACCCAGAGGCGATATTTCCTCTCTCTGGATTCGAATCTCTGCCAGAACCTGCGGACTCTGAGGGTGATGCTATGGAAGAGAAGATTAAAACAGTACAGGTGAAACTAGAAAGACGATGTTCATTTTTACAAAGAAGGTTACGAATATTACAGGCCCGAGCAATAGGTAAGAAAGTATCTGAGGAAGCCACTCAGTCATTTGAGAAGTGTACACGGGGTGCTCGAAGAGATAGCGGTGGCGGTAGACATATGGGCCTGAAAACTTTCCTTAAGACTGTAGAGACTACTTCAGCGTTACAGGCCAGTGCACAATCCAGGGCAGTTGTAGGTCCTAAATATTATAATCCTGGGACATCTAAAGGTGATGCATCTAAATCAGCAAGTATTGGCATTCCGTCCGGTACCCTGACAGGGCTGGAGGACACTGCAGGGGCGCTGCGCTCACACCTGTCAGTGGTGAAGCATGAGCTGGACTCTGATGCCACACTGTCATCTTCTGGAGCCGAGAGTAATGATGAGGCAGTCACATACAACAATCCACTTCAACAACAAATGCCCATGTGAGTACTATATGGAATTTCTTACTTATTTGACCCATTATAGTAGTCAGTGGTTTATAGTAGGTAGACCCAAGGTATACATAAAGTAAACCTTAGCATAATGTTCAAGTTGAGTTAGAAGGTCAAGTGCTGACCTGCTTACCAATCAGCATTTGCATCCATAACAATAAGGCAGAGTGATTAGTATCTCAGTGTAAAATGCTTGTATATTTGATCCCTAGCTAGTATTCCTTTGAAATATTATTCCTATGCATTTTATGTTGAGTTGAATAACAATTGGATATGCAGACTAGCAGGATGTGGGCTTATTGTTTGAGTGACACTCTAATTTCTCTTGAGAAGCTACAACACTACTGGTGTTTGTGTTCAGTATTGAATTTAAAATATGAAAACAAGGAAAACTTGTGAAAAAACAATTGAATCCCATTATATTGCATGTCACATTATGATTACATACAAAATCTGTAATGCTTCATTAGTAAAATAATTCCTAAAACATATAAATAATACTTTTGAGTATTCTAGTCTAGTTTCTGAGATATTGTTCTTACTTTCACATGTTTCTAAGATATTGCATCATTGCTCAGAACTCAGTGTAAACAAATATTGCTTGAGTATTTTTGATATAAACCACTTTTTAATACACTGAATATTTGAAAACATCATAATTAAAAAAAAATCTGATAGTTTAATACTGAAATCAAGTCTAATTAGATGATTTTACTCAGAAGAAATCTTATTGTACCTAGTATTGTAGCCATTCATGCTGAATTATGTACAAAGTTTTTAAAAGCTGCCAAATATTATATTTTTTATTGATTAAATATAAAGATAATGCTAGTATACAAGTAAGGCATTAATTTTTAACTATATATTGTAAATTGTTACTTAATAAGGTTAACTTATCAAAGAAAATTATTGATGTGTTTAATTGATAATACATATACATGAAATGATATCTTATATTAGCTTTACAGTAGATACAGAATAGATAAATTATCATTAACAGATGGTCAATTAAAAAATGACTGCACATAATTTTAATGATATAGGTAATTTATGCAGTTATATTATTACATCAGGATTTCTGTGAACTAGAATGATTGTTGGATAAATGGAAAGAAACTACCCAATCATACATTAGTAGGGTAACATATTTAATTAGACATAATGCAGCTTGATTGTATTTTTATTTTTATATATTAATGTGGCAATATAGGTATAGCATTAAATTGTCAGTAATTGAAACTAAACACAGCTACAGAAATTGTTGCACTGATAAGAAGACAAATTATCCTTTAGTCTATAACTCTATGCTCTGGATGGAACCCAGTAGTTATATTCATCCCTTCTATTTATTCATTACATTGTGGACAGCTGTTCTCACGTTTTCTGTAGTGTTCCAGGAGAACTACTTCACATACCTGGATAAAATTTTTCCTATGTTAATCTGGGATAAAGTAGATTAGTGTTTTTTTTTTTACAAAATCGGTCTCTTATTTATTGAGTTTCTTGTTACATTCCACACACAAATCTTCCCTTTTTATTATAACTGTGTAGATTAGAAAGGTCCTACATTGATAGTAGTGGTTTGTAAAGACATTCCTAACTCTGTTATCACTTTTATCAGTATAAAAGTGAATCTGCTTTGTTATCAGATGTAGTATGCACTATTTCTCTATTAAATCCATGGCATGATAATGGTTGCTTGTTTTGCATTATAATCTGAACTATTTTCAAATTAAAAACCCTATTTCACTTCAAATCGTGTTCTGTCGCGTAGGTATATTATGAAGTTCAATGACCTTTGATTGTTTCAACTATGTGACGTTTTTATGTAAGAACTAAATTGTTAGTCATGAATATAAGAAGAAGTATAAAGATAGTCTATTACAGTAACATTTCCCAGTGCAGATTTTGAAAGAGGAATTTTTCCAATTTATTACTTTAATTAAAAGGTCTTACTTAAACTGCGTTTAGAAGCACAAAGAGAGCCTTTGATATTTTTCTAAGTATTTTTCCTGAAATCAGTGGATAAAGTAGGTATTCTATATTGTTCCAGTGAGAAGCGCGCCCTATGGTCTTGGCAGCGGAAGCGCGCGTCGATAGCTTCTCGTTGGTGCTGGCTGCAGGCTCAAGTGCAGGAGTTGGAGTACAGGATCCGTCAGCACAATGAGCTGCATGCACAGGTCAGATGAAGCCCTAATTATTATGAGGTCCCATTTGGACGCCAAAGAATGGTTGAAATAAGGTTGATAAATGACGACGTCAAGCACGAACGAACAAAAAAAAAAAACACGTCAAAAATAAGAAAATCCTTGTTTTGGAAAGTCAGTTAAAAAAACGTCTGTGTAATTTTATGATATCAGTCTATCTGATATCAATCAGTACAAATTCTTCTTGATTCACCTTGCTTTATAGTATTAGGCTAGATGGATCAAATAGATTATAAATATAGTTCCTAGAAAAATCGAATTAAATATAATTCGGTAGGCTTCTGCTTTAAATAAATAAGACTATACACTCATTGAAAACAAATAAACATTAATTAGCCAGAAAAAATTGTTTGCATTTAAAGCACTTCATTATTATGTCGCTTCTTGTAAAGCACTGGTACTCAGCTGAATTCGGTTAGGCTGGAAGCCGACCCCAACATTGTTGGGAAAAAGGCTCGGAGGATGATATTATGTTTATTTAGGCCCAAATATTAAAGCTCTAATCAGGAGATGTGAGGTCAATGACCGATACTTATACTCTACCGCGAGATAAGCTCCCAAATACAAGACTAATTAAATTGATATGACTAATTATGGCCTGCCTAGACCTTAACCCCTCTATCAATAAAGTGAAGCATGAAAAGTAAAAAAGCAGATGTGTGAAGTAACATGCAAATGTGTGTGTGTCACACATGTTTCTGAGAACCATTTTATGTGAAGGGAGAGATTGAGTGCGTGTCTGGAAATTGTGTTTACTTTTGTTATCTAATCTTATTACCAAAGAACGAATAGTTACCTAAAAAGTTCTGATGGTAATTTAAGTCGTATATAAAAAATAGCTGTCTGTATTGCAGCTGGCAAAAAATGTTATTTGAAGGACTTCCGCATAAACGAGTGAATTTTTTGCAACAAAAAAAAAACTAATTAAATCAAAGTATTAATGTATTTTATAATAATCCGAATAAAACAAATTGCTAAATCTGCCGAAAAATATTCAGTTATATATGCACCTTTATCATCGAATTCTACTACAAGGTGGCAGGTCAAAGTTTAGTTGAACTTCTAATAAAGCAATAAACAAACACTGGGTCATTTGACGTAAGACCATGAGTAACACGTTCAAACAAGTTATGCGTTTGCGCCTATCGTAAATCCAAGGTCGCGAACCTACAATGAACTACTGAAGCAAGTTTAACTAGAACGGAATGTGTGTGGCGATTTTTTTCATGTTTCGACCCACCCGTATTTTATTCGAAGGTTACTTGATGAATTGTAGGTAAAAAGGGGTCTTTTTTATTGCCATACAATTAATTTTGCCCTCATTTATTTTATCAAGTATTGAAATCCATAGCGGATTACGGGTCCCGGTTACTGTACGTTTAATGACGTCTTCATAAATTTATATCAATTGATAACTCTGAATAATCATGGTAGTATTTTTTATGTCAATAACTGAACCATATATTACTTTCGTAGGTCCGGGAGAACAAAGGTCCGGTGGAGTTTGAAGGTGAGCCGGTGGCCTACGAGGGCTCTCTCCCGGGCTCCTCCGAGCCGCCCGACGATCATCCCTCCCGGGAGACTTGTGCTCGAGTGCGGCCGCTGAGGCGCGAGACCTTCAAGAAGAGGAAGCTGCTGCAGATGCATAACTTGCATATCGCCACTCAGAAGGCTGCCAAACCATCCGATATTAAGTAAGTTAAACTACCTACCATAATTTTAAAGACTGTTGCTGTAGAAATTACTTTTATGGAAGTATGTAATGTCAAAATTCCATCTCAAGTAAGCAAATCAACCAATACATATTATACTCAATATGCTACTAACCGGCCGTAAATCAATGATTAGCTGATCTCTTTGATTCAGTAGCTTATTTAAGTTTTTGTGGAGATGCTTTGCTTGTCTTAAGTCACTTCACAATAGTCAAAATTTAGGATAACACTGCACAAAGAGTATCAGGTATCTCAGGTAACTGAGTTGAGGTCAGATAGGTTCTACTGAAAGCTGATCCCAACGTAATTGGGAAAAGGCTAGACAGATGATAAAAACATACTTATTGGGTCCAATAGCTACCTTCAGAGAATCAAAATTACTGTTCTTGATACTCATTCGGTATCTGGTTAGACTGGAAACCGACTTCAACATGGTTGGGAAAAGGCTTGGGAGATCATGACTTAAACGTCATGTGTTACCTCAGTTGCAGCTGCGAGCAGGGCATGGAGAGCTGCGCGGTGTGCACGGGACGCGTGGAGCCCACGCAGCCCGCGCCGCCGCTCTGCACCGTGCCGCCGCGGCTCCGCATCGCTGCCGTGGATCCCGGCTTCCATCCCGTGCTTAGTGATATTAAAGGTACATACTATTGTTGCTCTAAATGTCAAAAATTGTATTGTTTTGTTGATATTCATATATGATTGGTTATTCAGTACAAATTTATTGGAAACTAGCTATGTTTAGGGTTCCGTACCCAAAGGGTAAAACGGGACCCTATTGTTTTCGCTCCTCTGTCCGTCCGTCCGTCTGTCACGAGGCTGTATCTCATGAACCATGATAGTTAGAGAGTTGAAATTTTCACCGTATTTCTGTTGCCGCTATAACAACAAATACTGAAAACTAGAATTGAATAAATATTTTGAGGGACTCCCATACAACAACAAACGTGATTTTTTGTCTGTTTTATAAATAATGGTACGGAACCCTTGCGCGAGTCCGACTCGCACTTGGCCTTTTTTTGCCTGTACCCTGTTAAAATATGTATAGCTTATTTTGCATAGGAATATGTAGTTTAACTTTTCAAGAGTGAAAGAAGTTCATTTCAGTAGTTTAGTGAGTGTTTTAGGGTACAAATAATAATAAAAATGTTTCTCTTTCTTATATTAGAATAGATAGAATATTGTATTATTATCCCCAAACCATTAATTTTTCATGAATGACTAGCTTCGGTTTCACCCGCATCCCGTGGGAACTACTTCCCGTACCGGGATAAAAAGTAGCCTATAGCCTTCCTCGATAAATGGGCTATCTAACACTGAAAGAATTTTTCAAATCGGATCAGTAGTTCCTGAGATTAGCGCGTTCAAATAAACAAACTCTTCAGCTTTATAATATTAGTATAGATGATCAATATCAGAATAAAAAGTTATGTTCTGGGATTTAAAATGTGTTTTTAATAAAAGTGTCACTAGATTTCTTTGTTTAAAAAATGGATTTTGAGTCATGTGAACTACTCTGGATTAAATTTGGAGCTTGAGGATATCAGGTTGCCCAAGTAACTGGGTAATGGAGGTCAGATTCCCATGCTCTGTGCAAAACACTGGTACTCAGCTGTATTCTATAATACTGGAAGCCAGCTTTAATTAAGTTGGGGAAAGGTTCGGCAGATGATGCAGATACGCTAACATTAGGTTGTTGTTTGGTCCAGACGTGCCGGCGTCAGTGCACATGTCGGCGCTGGCGCCGCGCGCGTGGTTCCGCTCGCGCGTGCGGCGCGCGTGGCGCGGCGCGAGCGGCGCGTGCGGCGCGTGGCGCGGCGCGCACGGGGGACCGCCGCGCGCGACACACGCGCCCTCCGCCGCTCACACTCCCAAACCTCTCAAGCGACATCCCACACGTGAGTACTGCTACATTTACTTCAAATACACCTGTGATAGCTCTTTCCAAAAGTCAAACTAGATGCACGGTTCCAAAGAACTGCTCTCATGGAGAAGAACCGGCGAAAAACACCATAAACACTCTTTAAAAAAAAACAAATATTTGCAATCGTTTTCTAGCTTTTTATTTATAGCCCGGTCAAAATACACATAAAAGTAGTGGTCAAATAACAAAAATTCCCAGAAAGCTGATTTTTGGTGGAGAGCTAGGTTTGATCATTATAAATAAAATACTAAAAGTCCCCATCGATCCCATGTGTGCGTCAAAAGTTATTCGAGGTCAAATGTCAAAATTTTTGGTTTTTGTGTTTTTTTTCGAAAACGATAAGTTTTATCAAAAAAATACATCTGACCAAAGTTGTAGATCTTTAAATTTTCTACAAGAATGGTATCAACAGTTTTCTCCTAAATGTTACCATTCCTGAGATATCGCGCTTCAAAGAGTCACACTACACATGATATGCACATATGAGCCACGTATATACGAGGGCTGCCTTTAAGTTGTGTCGTATGAAATAAGTATTGACAATGTAATAGGTTAATACCATTTATTGTTTTTCAAAGAATTCTCCGCGATATTTAATGCACTTTTCATGCATCAAACCCAGTTCTTGAAACATTTATTCTATTCTGAAGTGGGGGTAGTCAAATTGGCCGATTTGTATGAGTCAACAGCTTTTTCAGGTGTGTTGAAACGTTGACCACGAAGACTTTACTTAATTTTGGAGAATGTAAAAAAATCGTTATGCCCACGGATATGTCACGGTATGTTACATGTTGTGTGTCACCCAGTTACCCAGGTCCAGGTCAGACAAGTACCAATGCAACTTTTCTAAGTTTGTATGTACTGTCTAAGCATATCTGGGACACCAATGACTGTGTTTCTGATGGCACGTTAAACTGTAGGTTCTGGCTGTCATTGAACATCCTTGGCAGTCGTTATGGGTAGTCAGAAGCCAGTAAGTCTGACACCAGTCTAACCAAGGGGTATTGGGTTGCCCGACTAACTGGGTTAAGGGGGTCAGATAGGGCAGTCGCTCCTTGTAAAGGACTGGTACTTAGCTACATCCGGTTAAACTGGAAACCGATCCCAACATAGTTGGGAAAAGGGCTCGGAGGATGATTTGATACTACAATCATTTTTGCAATTGCAAAAAATAATGTCAGGAGTTTTTTTGGAGCAGGTGGGAGTAAAGTTTTAATAGGGTCCAGATATTATGTATCAATTTCCAAACCCAGTCTTCTGGATAAAAATGGAAATGTCGAAGGAAAATTAGCGTGCGATAATTTTCTACAACTTTAAAAGCGGATTGTCGCGACTTCAACGGTTTAAAAAATTTTGTTCTGTGTTTAGTGATGCAGAACCATGCCTTAGGACTGCAGTACGCTGATATTTAGGATTTAAAAGTGGGCAATCTAGCCTTAGCGACAAGCCACGTGAAGGTAATTCAAATCCCGATATGACCCAAGATAATATCGAGGCTATGCGGCAGTTAATTGTCGCAGACCAACATGTAACATACCGTGACATCGATCCGTGGGCATTACACGATTGTTTTACATTCCCCAAAATTAAGTAAAGTCTTCGTGGTAAACGTTTCAGCACACCTGAAAAAGCTGTTGACTCATACAAATCGGCCAATTTGACTACCCCCACTTCAGAATGGAATAAATATTTCAAGAACTGGGTTTAATGCATGCAAAAGTGCATTAAATATCGCGGAGAATTCTTTGAAAAACAATAAATGGTATTAACCTCATAGACAATCTAATAGATTGTCTATACTTATTTCAAACGACACAACTTAAAGGCAGCCGTCGTATGTACATGGCTTATATGTGCATATCATGTGTAGTGTGACTCTTTGAATCGCGATATCTCAGGAATGGTAAGATTTAGGAGAAAATTGTTAATGCCATTTTTGTAGAAAATTTAAAGATCTACAACTTTGGTCTGATGTATTTTTTTGATAAAACTTACCGTTTTCGAAAAAAAAACAAAAAACCTAAAATTTTGACATTTGACCTCGAATAACTTTTGACGCACACACGGGATCGATGGGGACTTTTAGTATTTTATTTATAATGATCAAATCTAGCTCTCCACCAAAAATCAGCTTTCTGGGAATTTTTGTTATTTCAAATGTCTATTTTGACCGGGCTATTACTAATCTACAAAAATTTACAAAATCATCAACCTTTTTACCTTACCACTGGTGAGCACAACCTTCTTCCACACAGTATTGAACATATCAAATTGATTTATCTTTGAATCTAACTCAAGTTTGAGTGCTTATAATCTTGCAGTTTCCGCTACTTAGCGGTATTACTATCAGTAGTACTACAGTTCTCATATCTCACTAAATACAAAGCAAACACGTTTTTAACCTTCTTAATCAATCTGAATACATTACTATTTGCAGGACACAATTATTGTTCTACTATATAATCCATCCAAATCTAATGCAATTCTATCGCAAAAAGTCAAATGTGTCTAATAATAAATCAACTAACAATATAATACAATTTATTTCAGGGTCGAAAAGAGGTCGGCCGCCACTAACGAAAAAAATTCGGGAGAGAGAAAGAGATGACGAAACCTCAACATCTGGCCATGAAAGGTGATTAACTTTATATTGAAGGTTTCACTTTCATCGTGAAAGTGAAAACTAGTTCATTTGTCTAACGAATAACGGGATTCGGCTGTTACCTCTTATTACAGCATTTGAGAATCTCTTCAACCTTGACCGCACAAAAACATTTATGGTACTTAGGTTTTTTTTCATGTTCTCATTATGACCTAGTTTAGTTTGAAATCGAAAGTATCACACTATTTTTGAATCATACTGCACAATTTCACTATACATATAAGAACTGACTTTTATAATGGGTATCTAATGCCTTATTTTCTTGTGCTTTATGAAGAACTAGCGACCTACACGTAATATACTACATTATACATAAAAACCTTCCTCTTCAATCACTCTATCTATTAAAAAAGCGCATCAAAATCCCTTGCGTAGTTTTAAAGATTTAAGCATAAATAGGGATATAGGGACAGAAAATGCGGCTTTGTTCTATACTATGTAGTGAAGCACATCATACAAAACCTTTTAAAACTGCTTGAACTTTCTATTACATAGAATTTTACATTGCAAGTTCATTTTGTCTGATCTAAAAAGTATAACTATGCACTAAATTTTGATTCCCTATGTCCCAGGTCCCGCGGGCGGTCGAGCACGGAGTCGCGCGGCTGGCGGCGGCAGTCGTACGACATCGACAACATCGTCATCCCGCAGAGCGTCGCCGCCAACACGCGTCCGCAGATACTCACCTACAAGGAGATCATCACGCCCAAGTATGTACAATATTTATACTATTATTATAAAGCTGGAGAGATTGTTTAAATGCGATAATCTCAGGAAAATGAAAAAATCTTTCAGTGTTAGATAGCCCGTTTATGGAGGAAGGCTATAAGCTATTTTTTATCGTATTGCATTCAGACGAATGCAGCTAGACAGCTAGAAGGTTCAATGTTGTGCTGGTGAAATGTATTTAAAATTACACCAACATTAAAATATTGCTTGGCTAAAAAAAATTATGTCATTAATTTACGCGGTAGATATTTTGTTAAATGATTATCTAAAATTAATCATGAAGTTATTAAATATGATCATAACATTGCAGGTGGCGAGTGTTGGAGATACCGGATGCGCCGCTAAACAACGGTATTTCCAAGTCCAACCGCATGTCTATTGAGAGTGAGGTAAGACATAGTTGAAACATATTATACATTACACACATGGCCAGAATGATTTCGACTTCTTACACACATTTTTTATTTTATTTTTATACAGATTTAATGTTTTTTTTTTTTTGTAACTTGGTATTCCAGGAAGAGGACGTGTCAGACGCGGCAGTGTCCCTGCGCCACACGCGGGCCGAGGGCCGCGAGCGAGCGCGGTACATGCGCAAGCGACGAGCCAGGCGAGATACACACGAACAGAACTCGCATCACGAGCAGCCGCCGCTACCCGTGCCCACACCGCCGCCGTCTGTACGAGTGCCCGACCCCACGCTACACGAGGTACATATTGTGTACTACACACACACACAACACAACTCGCATCACGAGCAGCCGCCGCTACCCGTGCCCACACCGCCGCCGTCTGTACGAGTGCCCGACCCCACGCTACACGAGGTACATATTGTGTACTACACACACACAACACAACTCGCATCACGAGCAGCCGCCGCTACCCGTGCCCACACCGCCGCCGTCTGTACGAGTGCCCGACCCCACGCTACACGAGGTACATATTGTGTACTACACACACACAACACAACTCGCATCACGAGCCGCTACCCGCTACCCGTGCCCACACCGCCGCCATCCTACTAGCATAAATGCTCGATGTTTTGAAAATAGTTCTGATATATTAAAATGTTATGAAGATTGTGACCATATTGTAATGGTATTTCATGTGCAATTACTTTCTTTCACATTACATCATTGCCTTCACACCGCATTTCAACATACCCTACTAACACATATCCATCTAACACTAACAATATTGACATCTGCAGACAGTACGGCCGTACACGCCGCGTCAGTTCCCGCTGGGCGACGCAGCCTACCAGCACATGGTGGCGGCCATGCCGGACGGCTTCCACAGCCCCGCGTCGCCGCCGCCCGCCGACTCCGACACGTCGAGCCTGTCGGCCGCCGACGTGACTCCCTTCGACGGCGACGACCCCGACGACGCCGAGTGGGACCCGCGCCCGCACCGCAGCGACCGACGCAAGTCCTCCTTTAGATGAATTCTAACTACATGGACTATACCACTGGATTTCGTAACTGTCCTCTTGATTTATGGGGATGAATGCTCTCGGAGAAGGTTCATTTTTATGATTCACCAACAATTTTTACGTTATTGAATGTGGAAATGTAATAAACCTAACTTGACGAAGGACGCTAGTCGTTCTTCAGATGAATTATAAAACTTCACCACTGGATTTCATTACTGTATTCTGGGGATGACTCACACTCACTGGGGATGACCCTCAAAAGAGGCTCATTTATTTGCTTCACCAAGATTTTTTTCGCTTTTGAAATATGTTGAAATGTTTAAATAGGTACTTGAAATTGGAACAACATAAAATACCATGGACAAAAAACGCATCCAAATAAGTTCCTTCGTAAGAGCTCTTTTGCCACAGACAAACATTTATCTAACACCCCTCTTGACTTTAGGGATTAAATACTAAAAATGTTACTAATAAGCTGCGGAGGACGTATTATATTGCTCAGCCAGCTGCGCAGGACAATAGTGCACAAGTGCACTTCATTCCCCGTACCCTCATGGTTTGATGGGCAATCTGACGCGACGATGACTTCAAGACGCGACTTATGTACGAAATGTAGCGAGTGACGCCGATCAAAGCTTCCCAGTAGGTATTGTAAGCTTTAAAAGGCTCATTGCCTACGTAATGATAATATAGTTTGTAATATCTTTCTCACTTTGTCAACTGACTCGTCTATACAATACAAGTGTTAAGTTACTGACAAGCGCGCCAGAATTCATGTTGTGATTTAAATAATTGATGTTTGCATGCATTTTACAGTAAAATTCCCAATCAATAATAATTTATTTCACTTACTATTACTATAGAATAGTATACAAGTTTAATCTGGATGTTACAGGTCATTGTAATTTTATAATGCGGTTTTATTGATATTGACTGGATGTAATGGAATCTAGTTTATATTTGCATTATGCATAACTTTTAAGTGATTAAAATTAGTTTATGTATAAGGTCTAATCGTATTGACAATTGGTGTTTATGTAAAAAATACTTCCTAATTCGACATTTTAGACAATTTGTGTCAACACAGCATTGCGCGTATGAGAACTGTAATCTATTAGTTACAATATTCTTGTAAAAATGTATAGAAATATGGAGAAGTAAGTTCTTTTAAGATACGACATTCTATATGTGCTATTATTAAGAGCACCCATTGTACAATAAAATATTGCAAAATGCATTTGCTTGCAAAATGATTGGTATAATCTAAAAAAAAAAATGAACTTAATTTTAGTTTTGAGTTGTTCACTACAAACGGTATTTTTAGTAACAGAGAGTATATCAACATCTGTGGTACAGTTTCTATTGCAAGTGAGCACACTTTACATTCCCTTCAGTTCAAATGATTTGTTTAACTCGATGTTAAATGTAATTTAACAATTTTGAAATACTGCTTTGTAAACTAATAAAGTTTAATATGAACGATAAGTATGTGTTCACGTAAATATTTGGCTACATTTAAGTTGTAACTAGCCATTCTACTAAAATTTATGCCCAATAGCCGCCAAGCGCTTGTAAATATTGACTTTTAGGGCACTGAATAGGAACTAATAGACTGGCTATAAATTAATAATTTGAATCTCTTTAAGAGTGCGAATTTGATGTTTTAAAATAATACGATCCTTGTTTTTGCTTTATAAATAATTTATAATTTTAGTTTTTACCAATGGTAATAATTGAAATTCATACTTTTTTGTTCTAATCACAGAGTTAATGATAATTGCTTTACATTTTAGAGGAGGATTGGATTGTTTATATAGTTTGGTCTATGAGACAGGAAATTATTGACTGAGTATTAAATGTAATATAAGATTTAAAGAAAAAAATCACTTGGTTTTTCTGTCACCAATACTTATAACGAAGCTCTTGTATATTTTTATGTGGAATATAATACTATTCCTAGATATCCGTGTTTGTTGTCGCATAGAGACTGCTTGGCTGATTGTATACATACATTGTGAAGGAAAATGTAAAATTTTAATGAAGTTCGTTCAGTTTTCTTGAGAAGCCAAAGTCTTCTGGTTATTTGTAATTAATTCAGGTAGGTTTAAGTTTTTTTTAAGATGACTCTGTTCCAAAGAGTGAATTGAGAAATATAGAATTAATAAACAGTCGATTTTGTTTAATTTATTTTTTGCATATTTTCGGGCAAAATTAATAATATGTATAGTTATCGGCACGGATATTGAGCCCTGACCTTCACCTGCGCAGAAGCGATTTATTGGTTTATTGCCTTATGTGTACAGTGCGCAAAGCGATCCCCACTCTTCCGCCGAGAGCTCAATATCCGTGCCGATAACTATATGTTCGTAGTTTTATTAAATTGTTACGAGCAAATAGAGACGGGACGGATGTGCGAGACGTTAAACAAGAGTCATGGTCGCTAGACCGTCCTCGAAAACTAAAATATAGAAGGTCTGGCAGTCACTTGCTCTTGATCTACGTCGTAGCCTTCTGTCGATACTTAACTCCCTTTACCCTACCTTACAACTTGAGAATTGATGTGCTGTGACCCTATTTTTTCTACCTTGTACTGATTTTGAGTCGTTTTCAAAAATGGCGACTGTATGGTTAACGAAACAAAGTTTTAATCAAATGAATAAACCACCTTATTAAATACTTGAAGATTTTGGAGCTTTACACCGCCCGTCACCCTTGGCCGGATAATAAAATTATACAAGATGGCTATATTGTATACTTTATTTCGCACTACAATAGCAGCATACAAACAGTAAACAATGACTAGTATGCCTAGAAAGTTATGTGTAAAATTCTTCTAATTTTGAATAACTCCAACATCAGTTAATCATAAACAGTGTCAGTTCGATGAGGCAATGTACCTATAATACTATAAACTATAGATAGTAAATGTATAAGATTATAAAACTTAGTCTGTAAACACGAAAAAGCTGAAATTCAAAGTATACACAAGTTTATTCTGCATCTTAGCTGCTATACAATACAAAGAGCATTATGTTGTCGATCAATCTACATTATGTTCTAGAGATTCTTTATCCATAAAGTTACATAATCGCATGTAAAGTTTTTAACCTAATAATTTTACATAAAGATTACAATTAAGTACGATGTAGAATAATATAATGACTTATTCGCTAAATAACCGAACGGACAACAAAGACACAACCTAACAGTAATACTTTACATAATAAACATGGCACTATTTACGCAGCCTTGCTCACACTGGCGCACCAACAATCCGGAATGTGCTTTATTGTACAAGCTAATGTGTATTTACTCAGTGCGCAAATCTGAACAAGTCATCTTATAAAACTATGGTACAAAACAATTGTACCAACAACTGTTCAATATTCATTACCCAATAACTTATGTTATAATCACAAAATCGCTAAAATAATACTGAATTATAATAATAAATCATGTATGGTCAGAGCTACACAGCCTTCTATAATTATAAATGCAATATGGAATGTTAGTTATATCATTATCGTTAATCGTTAGCATAAAATACTTTCAAAATCTCATGGTTTGCTTACACTATATTTCGTACATATTTAAGTATATCGCCGATAACAATATGTACAAATAAAAAATGGGTGGGCTTAAACTACTGACTTAAAGTAACTTAGCGAAAACAATGAGCGAGGTGTTCCGTCTAATTAATCGTGCATAATAATATAATAATGGCGTCCACGGCCGATTTCGACCACGGCGGCTGTTCTCATTTAAGGAGATCAGCCAGAGTGCACGAGCATCTGCGCAGACACAGGTGCACTCCCTATTCCTTCACTGTCATAACCCGATGGGACGGCAATCCGACACGACCGGAAAGAGATCAGGCGCAGGACCGACATTTGCGTGCTCTCCGATGCACGGGTGAATCAATCACCAACTTTCAGACTACGAGCTGCTTTGTGAAAGTTTAAGAAAACCCACAAAGCGATTTCGGCCCAACCCGGGAATCGATCCCGAGACCTCGAGCACAGCAGCCGCGCTTGCGACCACTAGACCAACGAGGCAGTCACGTGTATAATAACATGATCATCTTATTATGATGTTTGAGCCTCCGCTCAAACCCCTTTGAGAGTGTACTATGATTTGCTCATCTAAAAAGAAGGACTTGTTTCTTTTTAGACAGCATCCCTATGAAATGGTAAACTTAGTTAATATTTCTGGAGAGGTCTTGGATGCGTCGTGCATTACACTCCCTGCAGTATAGGTGGTCATCCAGTGGGTAGCAGCCGCGGCCCTCTTGCCGGGAACACAGCGAGGTGCCACAGTCCTCGCAAGCGTAGCAAGCCACGTGGAAGCTTTTGTCGAGCGCTACGATGCGAACTGTCTCCTCGGCGCCGCTCTCAGGGACGATCGGCTCGCGGCATCGGGCGCAGCGAGGCGCGTATCTAGAATGTAGAACATGGGAAATAAATATATATAATATGGTATATATATGATGTGCATGAATATATATTTACTGACAGAAAAAGCTTAGGCCTAAACTCAAATGAACGGTTTGTTCCCACTAGTTCTACTGCTTAGTTCTACCGTAGAACTAATGGGAACTTTTTTTCCCACTAGTTCTACTATATGAGATGTAACAAAATAGTAGAACAAGTGGGAATTATAGTTTTTATTGGTATTCCCACTAGTTCCACTGAACATTGGCAGTAGAACTAATGGGACATAATTTTGTTCTACTAGACAGAAGAAGTACAGTCGGCGGCCGATAGTTGTGATTTTTTTCAGAGCTCAATATCGATAGCAGTCAGAATAACTTAGATTTTTTTCATGAATTTCAACAAAAATCAAATGTTTTTCTTTATAAAAGTACTAGGACAGCAGAAATGAAGAGGAGCTAGTTTCCTAATCTTTTTTGTTCATCTAATTTTATAACACCTCTGTGGTGGTGTTTAAAAATCAGACATTGATAAAAAAAACATGCTTTAAAAAGTTAGTTAGATGTGAGTGTTGTGTTGGAAACTAACAGTCTTATTACAATCCAAATCTGTTGAACACTTGTCTAAAAAAAGTGTGGCTACAAAAGGGACCTTAGTTCAACGTCATAATTTGTCATTTTTAGACAAGTGTTCAACAGACGTTTAAAAGTTTTTGTAGTACGACGTAGAAATAATGAGTGAACATGTCATAATTTTTAGAGGACGGGGAAAAGTTTTGCTGCTATCGGGGCATCAATTTTACCGACAGCGAATTTATGAAAGTGGACAATCCATATGGAAATGTAAGAGGTACAAAGATAAAAAATGTCCTGGATCCGTAACATTGACCACGGTGAGAACTTTACAGAATGAACAAAAAGATTAACTAGCTCCTCTTTATTTCTGCTGCCCTAGTACTTTTATAAAGAAAAACATTTGATTTTTGCTGAAAGTTATGAAAAAAAACTAAGTTTTTCTGACTGCTATCGATTTTGAGCTCTGAAAAAAATCACAACTACAGATAACCACGGACACGACGAGATGTCACCCAGGCCGTCGACTGTACTTCTTCTGTCTAGTAGAACAAAATGTCCCATTAGTTCTACTGCCATTGTTCAGTAGAACTAGTGGGAATACCAATAAAAACCATAATTCCCACTAGTTCTACTATTTTGTTACATGTCATATAGTAGAACTAGTGGGAAAAAAAGTTCCCATTAGTTCTACGGTAGAACTAAGCAGTAGAACTAGTGGGAACAAACCAAATGAACAGTCAAGGATAGTACAAGATATTTTAAAAGGGAAATTATAAGTCTAGCCACAAAATGATTTATTGGACACATGATTAAACTTCTAATTTTATAACTAAGCAACGGTGAAATGACATAGCCTCTAATATTTTTTTTTTATTATTATTATTTTCGTCTTTTTTATTCTGTAGAAAGCTTCAAGTAAAGGTCATTATTGTGACTTGTCCTTCTTATTTATACACTAGCTTCTGCCAGCGGTTCCACCCGCATCCCGTGGGAACTACTTCCCGTACCGGGATAAAAAGTAGCCTATAGCCTTCCTCGATAAATGGGATATCTAACACTGAAAGAAATTTTCAAATCGGACCAGTAGTTCCTGAGATTAGCGCGTTCAAACAAACAAACAAACTCATCATCCTCCGAGCCTTTTCCCAACTATCTTGGGGTCGGCTTCCAGTCTAACCGGATTCAGCTGAGTACCAGTGCTTTACAAGAAGCGACTGCCTATCTGACCTCCTCAACCCAGTTACCCGGGCAACCCGACACCCCTTGGTTAGACTGGTGTCAGACTTACTGGCTTCTGACTACCCGTAACGACTGCCAAGGATGTTCAATGACAGCCGGGACCTACAGTTTAACGTGCCATCCGAAACACAGCCAATGGTGTCTAAGATATGCTTAGAAAGTACATACAAACTTAGAAAAGTAGCATTGGTACTTGCCTGACCTGGGATCGAACCCGCGCCCTCATACTTGAGAGGTTGGTCCTTTACCCATTAGGCCACCACGACTTTTTCGACAAACAAACAAACTCTTCAGCTTTATAATATTAGTATAGACTAGCTTCTGCCAGCGGTTTCACCCGCATCCCGTGGGAACTACTTCCCGTACCGGGATAAAAAGTAGCCTATAGCCTTCCTCGATAAATGGGCTATCTAACACTGAAAGAAATTTTCAAATCGGACCAGTAGTTCCTGAGATTAGCGCGTTCAAACAAACAAACAAACAAACTCTTTAGCTTTATAATATAAGTATAGATTGTCATCTAATTTACTAACTCTGCCTCGTTTTTAGCATATTGCCATTTATAACCTTCAATTTAAAAACATTGTATTAAAAATTGAAGTTCGTGACGAAAACGAATCGCTGCAAAACCGACTCCACGTAGTGTTGTCTGCCCTACCCCTAGAGTGCAATTCAAAACCGCGTAGGCGCGAAGGGACAAGGCGGCCTGCGAGCTGAGGCACAGGTAGTTTCAGCGCTCGCCGCCGCGGCTGAGGCTGACCGGCCGAGCCGACCAGCAAGCCGAAGATGCGGTGGTGATATGATATTAAAAAGAAGCCTGTTTAATTAGCACCCATTTTAAAATGGATAAATAAAATGATATCTAAAAAATGGATGGAGTAAAGCCACTTGGAGTAGTTACCTTTTGTGGAAGTCCTCAATACAATGTATACGGTTGACAGCATCCACTGTGAATGGTATCCCATCAAGGCTCTTTTGGCAGACGACACAAGTGAAGCACCTGGGATGGTAGGGCTTGCCTGTAGCCCTCAAAATACGATCCAGAATAGGATCGCCACAGACACAGCACTTCTCTAAGGTATCCAAGTAGTCTCGTTCACACAGTGCACGACTCTGCACTGCATAAAAGGGGCGGCCCTAGAAAGATACAAAGAACAATTAGGAATGCTATTTGATGCCTTGCACAGTAGTGTCTCATTCTTAATTATTTTTTACTATCATGAAATCATTGGTAGCCAAATACAAGCATAAGCTTCTCATACGTAATATGCATGAGATGAAATGGCTAATTTCAGAGATGAAAAGTTATTTTAGAGAAAAAAAACTGCAGTTTAGGGAATTTGCCAACTGAGTTGTCAATAACATCAAATGGATCAAAAAACAGTCTATAATAATAAATGTAGAAGAAGTTACATAAAAAATTATCTTTGCCTACTTATAAGGCTAGATAGATGTCTAATTTGGCTTCATACCAATGATTACAATGGAATGTACATTGGTGAGTCACATCTCTTCCGATGGAGTGTGACTAATGCTTTTAATTTTATTCAGTTTCTTTAAATGAAATAAGAATATAAAAAATACAAATCTGAGATACAAGTATCCAATAAAAATGTGTTCCCTGATTTAGATTAATAAATATAGTGAAAACTTACTTGTAAATTAATTCCACACTGTTGACAGCAGAAACATTTGATGTGATAGATCCTCTCCATGGCGGTGCAGCCTGTGGTCTCCCCCATGATCTTCTCCCCACACTTGTAGCAGTTGCCACAGTATAGTGCCTCATCTGGCTCTGGAGTAGGCTCCACCGTGGTGCCCACATACCCACCGTACAGGGATGTTCCCGACAGCTGGCTGCAAGGTCTGGGATTAATAGGCTCATACAGAGATTCATAAGTAGAAGAGGTTTGAGATCCACCGTAAGTAGAGAAGTCCTGCGCATTGACAGACGCAGACGACGGAGGATACGCCGACCCCGGCCGTCGCAACTCGCTGTAATTCGATTGCACACCTAAATCGCTTATCCTAGATACTTCCGACCTGGTGTCGCGATCACCATAAATACTATCACCTCCGTAAGCATTTCGTTGCATCATAATGTTGGAGTAGACATGGTTGGTGCCTCCCGGGGGCAGTACGTTGCTATAAAGAAGCACATCACCGCTTCGCACTCGGGCGGTGTTCCTCACGATGCAACTCTTTACAGGAACTAAGTTCGAGTATGTAGAACTAGTGCGGCTACCATATTCGAGTCTCGAGGAGTAGGACGGCTCGCAAGCAGACTTTACCATACAACTTTGTGGTATTTGAGGCAGGGGCGGCTTATTCTTTTTAGGTGGGATTGATGGTTTTTTCATTGCAGCATTTATATCATCCTGAAGTTTTGCCTCTAATTCGTTTGCATATATTCGAAGATCCGCTAATTGTTTGTCGATTGTATTCATCTTCAAGTATTTAACTTGCTATTACGATTATTTAATTCATAAAATGGGATAAAATCGTTACGCCCTGATTTATTGTTTGATGCGAAACTGAAACTGACAGCTGCTTTTTTATTATCTGTGTAGGTACACAGAATGCAGATTGAACGTTTCGTTTTATGCAACGTATTGCCATAGTATTGTTAACTCATATAAATCCTTATCAATATTCACATATATAAATGTAAACGAAGTAACAATTATTTTTTATTACATTTTCTTTACAATTAATTAATTGGCCGTCGGAAAGGTAGCAACTAGTTAGTTTCACTTTTCTCAAGAATGGCGAACTACATAACGTTTGCTGTTGCACTAGTCCTACAGGTTGGCACACAAATACCTATAATTCAAATATTTAGTTCGGATCTATTCATTTATTATATTCAATTTTATTTACAGCTAGCTGTAGCGTATTCTGATGACGATGAAGGCAAGTTGATAACTGATTCTGAAGAAACATTTCAAGAAGAACATGAGAGTATATTCATATCCATATTATTTTTACAGATAAGTTAACAGCCATAGATACGCAAGAGGAGGAAGTAAGAATATATATTTCTCCAAAATAAATAACAATGCATACCTAATATACTTGTTTTTATTACATTATATATTTTATTACAGTGGCACATGGACTTCATGCCTGTAAGTAAACTTAAGGCAACAAGTAACGAGTCAGCGATCAGCGATCCTACTTAACTAAAAAATATAAGTCGTTAGAAAACTGTTTTTATTTAATTCAGCGACATTATCTAATATGATGATTTTAGACGGGCTACTTACCGGACAGCGTGTACAGAGAGCTAGCGTGGTATGGTATCCTACAAATCCAACCTCTTCACCACAGCTCCAAGTTTAAAGTTGCTGCGCAACTTATTTGGCAGCACACCCTAGGAAGACCACACGTTATTATGGAAAATCCACCACAGGTATGATACATTATACACTACCTTATTATCTAAATGTAAAATGTAATAAAAATCATAATAAATGATCACTTAAATACAATTAAAAATGTAAATGTAATGTTAGTTGGGTGCCACCCAAGCCCCTCTCTTGACGCAGCCTATCTTCTAATCTTATTGATGTGTTTTTTTTTAGTCTTCTCAATCCCCAGGAAAGGTAAGTCGGCAGATCTTGGCAGAAGAGGCTGCGAAATGGTCTCGTGAACAACGCGCGGCTCAAGAGGTGCTCATGGAAAACATTAAGAGTGGCGGTAACGGTCTCACCGTCAGGACTGTAGTCAGTAATCACAAGAAATCTATTTACATTATCCAGAATGGTAAGAATATGGTGTTTCATGAGTCAATCATCATTTCACACATTCTTCGAACATTTCGCAAAGTCAATCAACTACGTGGTAGGTTCGAGTTTATAATAATGCTGCAGTAAAACTTACGCATTAGAAAAAATACGTAAAAACAGTGTAAATTCATTGAAGGCGACATGATTAGTCGGTGGATTAATGGTATTTTGAAAATTAAATCTTTTTGTTGCAGGAAACTACTTTAAATGTCCACCAGGTTCAGAGCCAGACCTTGACGCTTACCGAGTGCAGACTAATTTACACGAACGTAAATGTACCTTCGGACAAGAATCTATTCCAGTTGCCTTGGACCCTTGCATCGAAGCCGAGGTAGCTCCCATAGAGTATTCATTCGGTGAAGACTGGATGTTCTGTCTTGGTAATGGTGAGAGAGAAAACAATTATTTCCAGAACGGAACTTTAGATTGCGGAAACAAAACTAAAGTAAGTACTTATTCGTTTGCATGGTAATCCACTAATATCAGAATAATTTCTCAATCATTTTGATGCCTGTAGCACACCTCCGCTGCGAAACCTAAAGGGCGAAACCGCCATAGTTTCGCCATAGGAATTTTGCTGTTGTTTCGCCGCCCAACAACTCACAACTCACAGCGATACTATGGCGGTTTCGCCCTTTGGGTTTCGCAGCGGAGGTGTGCTACAGGCATGAATATTCCCGGTGGGTGGGACGCCCGCTACCTCAGTGTAATCGACCCAGAAGTTGTTATATTTGATTTGTATAGTTTGTGACAGAATCAACAAAAAATAAAATAAAAAATTCTTTCCAGATTAGCGTGACACAATTTCTAGAAGAATGCGCGATAGACAATAATATAGTAATCACATTCGATTATTTCGGTGACGAGCCACGGAAGGATATGATGCACAACGCTACTCTTTGCACCACATGGGATCCGTGTCGATTATCCTATTTGTATAGGCTTGAGGTAATAATAACGATCTTTACTGTCGAACCAAACAGATTTCACAAATTTGTTGTGCAGGTACATACATACATAACCAGCTAAATTAGTTAATGGTAAGGCAATGTTACCGAACTCCTCAAGCCACGGGCTTTAAACTAACTTGTATTTGTATATTTTTTCATGTAAAACTAGCTAAACAATGCTAATGATAATTTTAGTTAAATTTTCTTTGAGAAATAAAATTATTTAAATTTCAGGAGCCCCCAACTGAGCTGATGCCTGCATTCCCGACGACAACCGAAAATCCTTGCGAATCTACTCCTTGTCCAGAATGTTTGGAAGATACTGGTTCAGATGGCAGTGTAGAGTTTAGACGTAAGTACATACACTATTTTTAAGTTCTTGCTCATTTATTCCAAATGTACGCCATGGATGACACTTATACAATTACATAGTTCACTAATGTAGAGTAACTTTCAATCATTAATTACTCGGCTTCGAACATTCTTGCGAATCCCCTTTGATAAAAAATTTCGATAGGCATAGTTGATAGAATACCCACGTATATTAATATTGTTGCAGCTGAAGAAGTTGACACTGCTATTGAGGATGCTGAAAAGGTATAGCACCAACTATAACAAAATATGAAAACTATATTAATAAACTATATTGCTTGATAATTGTATTATTTCAGTTTAAAGTATTTTGTCCTCACGATCACAAATAATTTATTTATTTATTTCCATAATTTTTATATAATAATATGGTGTCCTAGCCGATTGTCGACCACTGCGGCTGTTCTCATGAAGGAATTGGTATATTCATCATCTCAGCCATAGGACGTCCACTGCTGAACATAGGCCTCCCCCTTTGATCTCCACAGATACCTGTTGGAAGCGACCTGCATCCAGCGTCTTCCGACGACCTTTATAAGGTCGTCTGTCCACCTCGCTGGTGGACGTCCTACGCTGCGCTTGCTAGTCCGTGGTCTCCACTCCAGCACTTTTCGGCCCCATCGGCCATCTGCTCTGCGAGCAATATGGCCTGCCCATTGCCACTTCAGCTTGCTAATCCGGTGGGCTATATCGGTGACTTTGGTTCGTCTACGGATCTCCTCATTTCGGATTCGATCACGTAGAGAAACACCGAGCATAGCCCTCTCCATAGCTCGTTGAGCGACTTTGAGCTTTGAGATGAGGCCGATAGTGAGAGACCACGTTTCGGTGCCGTAAGTCATCACTGGTAACACACATTGGTTGAAGACTTTCGTCTTGAGGCACTGAGGTATGTCGGACGAAAAGACATTGCGTAGTTTCCCGAACGCTGCCCAGCCGAGTTGGATTCGGCGGTTGACCTCTTTCTCGAAGTTGGACCTACCTAATTGCACTACTTGTCCTAGGTAGATATATGAGTCAACAACTTCGAGTACCGAGCTTCCAACAGAGACTGGGGTGGGCTCAACATGGACATTTGACATAATTTTCGTCTTGTCCATGTTCATTTTCAGGCCCACCCGTTGTGAAACTCGGTCGAGGCCCTCGAGCATCATACTGAGTTCCTCCATCGACTTTGCCATGACTACGATATCGTCGGCAAACCGAAGGTGAGTGATGTATTCGCCGTTGATGTTGATGCCAAGTCCTTGCCATTCCAGGAGCTTGAAGGCGTCTTCCATTGCGGCGGTAAACAGTTTCGGGGAGATAACGTCCCCCTGTCTTACGCCTCTTCTCAATGGAATCGGCTTTGTGCTATGCTCCTGTACTCGGACCGACATGGTGGCGTTATCATACAAACACTTCAACACCTCGATGTACCGATAGTCAATATGGCATCGTTGGAGTGACTCAAGTACCGCCCATGTTTCCACCGAATCGAAGGCTTTCTCATAGTCCACAAACGCTAAGCATAATGGCAAGTTATACTCCTCGGTCTTCTGTATAACTTGCCGCAGCGTATGGATGTGGTCTATGGTACTAAAGCCTCTTCGGAAACCGGCTTGTTCGGGAGGCTGGAAGTCATCAAGCCTGTGTTCGAGACGGTTCGTGATAACCCTTGAAAACAGCTTATAAACATGGCTTAGAAGTGTGATGGGTCTGTAGTTCTTCAATAGGCTGTTGTCACCTTTTTTGAAGAACAACACCACCCCACCCCGGCTCCATGCTTCAGGCGTTTTGCCCTCGGACAGGACGGAGTTAAAGAGCTTCTGGAGGACTTTAAGTACCGGTGTTCCACCCGCTCTCAGAAGCTCTGAAGTGATTCCGTCCTCACCCGGCGCCTTGTTGTTCTTAAGCTGCTTCAGGGCCATCCTAATCTCGTACAGACTGATGTCCGGGATATCTTCGGTATAATGTCGGGACAGCTTGGCTCTTGGATCTCCTGCCAAGTTGTCAACGGACTTTGCGACCGAAGTGTATAACTGTCCATAGAACCTCTCGATCTCGCCTAAAACCTCTGCCTTGGTCGACGCTATGCTGCCATCCTCCCGTTTCAGCTTAGTCATCTGGCTTTGCCCAATAGACTTGTCCTTTGCGAACACTTTGGAGCCTTGGTTTCGCTGTATGGTCTCTTTAACACGATTCGTATTAAAGAGACGCAGATCGTGTCGCAAGGACTTGAATATTCGTCTATTGAGCTGCCTATATGACTTCGCATCGTGGGAAGACTGCAACTGTAGCAAGCGTCGTTCAGCCATGAGGTTTAAGGTTTGATCGGTTAATTTTTGAGGTCTATCTTTACGGCAGGGTCTAAAAAACTTAGACCCTACCGTGCGGACAGTTTCCACTAGTCCGTCGTTGATCTCGTCCACTGACACTAGGTTCTCGAGGCAAGCAAAGCGATTAGAGAGCTCGAGTTGAAAGCTTTCCGGGTTTTGAATATGGGACCGAGTAGGTCGGAGCGTAGACTTCATCAGACTGGACCTTTCAAGTTTAACATTGATATTCAGCGAGGCTCTTACGATTCGGTGATCGCTACCGGTTTTTACCCTGTTGATCACAGAGACATCACTGAATATCCGTTTCTTGTCGGTCATGAAGAAGTCTATCTCGTTTCTCGTGAAACCATCGGGACTCAACCAGGTCCATTTCCTGTGAGGCGGCTTCTGGAAGAAAGAGTTCATCATGAAGAATTCCTCTTTCTCCAGAAAGTCGGCCAGCCTCTGTCCCCTAGGGTTCCGTTGCCCATATCCAAATTGCCCCACTCTCAACTCATCACCACTTTTCTTGCCCAACCTAGCGTTAAAGTCCCCCATAACAACAGGGGCCCGATTCTCCTAATTTTACTTAAGCGCCATTCGATTCACGTTCGACTGCGATCCAATCCCGACTCGATTACGATTGAAGCGTATGTGGCATTCCGCTATTTTTTCTTTGAAATAAACGTTTTTATCCTTTTATATCATTCAATAATAAATCATTTTGTCTGCAAATGATTTACGATTGCAAAATGATTGTACAACAAACTACCGTATAGACCAAAATCACCAAAATAGCAGACCAATCGCACACCAATCAAATGTCAATCGAATACGATTGGTCTTTTATTAGTAGCAGAATGCCCGATATGGTTAAAACTGCTATTACAATCATATTGCGATTCGATTTCTATTCGATTTTGACATTATTAACTTAGGAGAATCGGGCCCCAGTGAAGTGGGTTTTGGAACTATGTATGGCCCTACTTACGTCCTCATACATAGTCTCCACCTCATCATCGGAGTGTGACGAGGTCGGTGCGTATACCTGAATGACCTTCAGCGAATATCTTTCAGATATTCTGAGTATTACGTATATCACCCTGTTCGACACACTGTCGATGGTTGTTATGTTGTTTACGAGGGACCTGTGAACGAGAAACCCGACACCACCTTGGGACTTTTGGTCGCCCTCCCGGTAGTAGAGCAAGTTACCAGACTTCAGGGTTACGGTGTCCTCTCCCTCTCTACGGACTTCGCATAACCCTATAATGTCCCAATGTAACTTGCTCAACTCCTCTTCCAGCTCGCAGATCCTTTCGTCAGTCCTCAATGTGCGTATGTTGTGTGTTACCAGGGCCAGTCGTCGTGGGGGTGGGTAGCCGGATCTCTTCCGGAGATTCTTAGCACCCCCTGCTCCGCCGTTACCTTGACCGCTACCCGCGCCAGGGATAGCGGAGCTGCCGGGGACTGGGGGCCTGGTTTCTGTGTCTATCATTTGGGGGGTATTTGCCGTTAATCGCCACGCTTGGCAGGCGGGTTGGCGATCGCAGTGAGGGTGTGCAGTACGCGGAGGACGCTGCTGCCCGACCTCCGGTTTGTCCCTTAGTCGCCTTTTACGACACCCACGGGATGATTTGGGGGGAGCGCAATTCTAAGCCGGCGTCCCACGGCAATTGGTATATTACAATGTACAAACATTTGCGCAAACACAGATATACCTACTCCCTATTCCTTCACTGATGATGAGAGATGTTTCATCCCACCTCATCGAGGAAAGGACAATGGGTGATTTCGGTCCAAATGTCCACCACCAACGAGACCTATATGGCTAGATAGCCCGTTAAATATAGAACATTTTTTGTTATGAAAGTAAAAAAATATATAATGCCAGAACACTATTGCATTAGGTTCCCCTGTAATAATAGTTGTATTTTGTGATAAATAAATAAATAAAATAAAATCTTTGGAATGGCGTAAGTTCAAAAAGTTTAAAAAAAATACAAATATCTCGGAAACTTAATGAATTCGTTGCTCTTGGGTCTTTCTATCACAAGTGACTATGATATTGCAATCAAATCGCATTGCTTCCTAAAAAGGGGCAGTATTCGACGTAAAATGAAACGTTACCTACCTCTTGGGTTAAGTCAATGCTCAAACTGTCAATCAATCAAGTGTCAAAATGGAAGATAATCACACTGGACCGGAATGGTACCTCGTTTAGTGTTCGTGTTACATTAAAACCTTTATCTAATAAATAAACTTCTACAATTTAATTCCTCTCATAAATAATGGTTGTGGCTTATACCTTCCAAGATGTTATTGATATTTTACCAGAGACAAAAACCTTCAGCTTGCCGGCATTCAAACCAACTCCTTTGAAAATTGAATATGTAAAGGATACTGTAAGTTTATATTATCATTTAATTATTGCCAACAATAATGGTTTATACCAACGATAAGTTCATATGATCGTTGTTAATTTGTTCGGTGTTACAGAGTTTAGGAACTACTCATTGTAGCGTGGAACCTGCTTTGCCATTTGCAAACAGTAATGTGTTTCATGCCAGTATCTTGAGGTCGAGGCGCCTCACTGCCACAGCAGGGGACTGCAAAGCTGTTTATGAAGTCACCTTCGATGTTGAGGTTTGTATTGGTGATTTTAATTCCATTATAGTCTTCTAATATTAATTTAAAGATCTAATGTTTCATAAATGAGGTTATGAATCTTTATTCATGCTATAATGTGCATATTCAGTACACGTGGGTAAAATGATACTGTAAAATAAACACTGAGTACAAGATTTCCCATTTACTAAATGTGTATAATTCCAGGACAGCAAGTTTGATTTTAAAGCAGGAGATACAATAGGTGTTATTCCATACAATGATGAGTCAGACGTAAATTTGATCATTAGTCATCTGAACTTAGTTCCCACAGCAGATCTGTCTTACAGGCTTACTCTGGATGATACAGTTAAAGGAGCCAAGATACCTGTTCATGTACCTATAAAGTCTACAATAAGGCACGTTTTGACACACTGTCTGGACCTTAGAAGCATATTGAAAAAGGTACATATATATGATTAAAACAAGTATACAAAAAATGATTTAATTGATTTTCTAACAGTTTAATTTAAATATGCTTTCCTTTTCAGGCCTTTCTCCTAGCTTTATCAAAATATACTAAGAATGACAAGGAAAAACAGTTATTAGAGTATTTTTGCAGTAAAGAAGGTTCAGCTGCATATTCAACACATTTTCTCAACAAAAGTCTGTGTATACTAGACATATTTACCATATTCCAATCATGTAAACCTCCCATAGAGGTCTTATTAGCAAACCTACCCAGACTATTTCCAAGGCCTTACTCAATAGTTAACAGTGGCTTAAAAGACAATAGAGAATTGAAAATATGTTTTTCTGTAATAGAAAATGAGAGGAAAGGCCTCACAACAGGTTGGCTAGAAAGGCTAGCTTTGAATGAAGACTCTCTAGAAAATGGAATCATGAACTTGAGTATATCAAATGAGATCAAAATCAAACAAAAGGTTCCTATTTACCTAAGAAAGAATTTAAACATGTTCTGTTTGCCAGACAACTCTGAAAATCCCTTGATACTAATTGGTCCTGGTACTGGAGTATCACCATTTATTGGATTTTTAGAAGAAAGAAAAATTATGAGTCAACATCAATCAGACATAAGATTAGGTGAAGCTTGGTTGTTCTTTGGCTGCAGAAATCCTGAATTTGATTTTATTTATGAAGAAGAACTAAATCAATTTTTGTCTGAAGGAGTATTGAACAAACTTTTTGTAGCATTTTCAAGAATAGATCACCATGAAAATAAATACATTCAGGTATGTATTGCGCAATGATGTGTAAAAGTAAACTGTGTAGGTCACATAAGAACTTTACACAATAGCGGACATTCCTGGCGGCAAAAAATCGCGCCCCATAATGTCTGTCTTCAATCTGTCAGCTGTTTTTGTTTCAATAACGCTCGAATAGGTACCCGTGCAACACGCGAACAAACCGCATTTTATTGGTAAAAACCAGGTTAAAAACCCAGTAAAAGAATTTGGAATTGAATATACTAATATGTATTTTAAAATTGTTTACAGGATGCTCTTAGAAACAAAGGAAAAGAAATCACCCAACTGATAAAAGAAGGTGCTTCTGTTTTCGTTTGTGGAGATATAAAAACAATGGCTGCAGAGGTTAAGGAAATAATAATAAAATGTTTTGTAGACCATGAAAATATGTCTTTACAAGAAGCTCAGGATAAAATAACTGAAATGCAGAAGAACAAAAAATATGTGGTTGATGCATGGTGTTAGAGAAGTACAAAACTAGTAATTATATTGGTTCAAGTTTTCAACAGTTGATGTAAAGTGCTTCAACATTGCAATTTATATACCAAGTTCAATCTAAACGATCCATTTTGTAATAAAAACTAATTGGCTGTACCAATTATCGGCGCCAAAGATGGAATGGACGCCGTGAACGGAATTTGATGAAACTTGGCAGCAATACCTATAGCTTACATATTATACCTACCCCTAGGCTACTTTTAACCGAATTCGGGAAGTAGTTTCCTCAGGAAGAACATGGAAGTCGCTAGCGGAAGCCAGTTACAGTGTACATATTTATGTAAATAATTAGCTGGAATTTATGAGTGGCAATACAATATTTATTTATGCCATACCATGGGTTAATTGGTTGCTGGTTTAATTTCTACCTTCCTACTTTCATACCCATTTACAGGAGTTTAATGCATAGTACCTCCTACGTATTAATAATGGCGTCCTAGTCGATTGTCGGCTTCGGCAGCTGTTCTCATAGATGAGCCAGCTGCACAGAACATATTAGAGTGCACCAGTATTTACGCAGACACAGGTGCACTCACTATTCCTTCACTCTCAAGCCCGATGGCACGGTAATCCCACATGACTTGAGAGATCAGGCGCAGGACCAACGTTAACTTGCTCTCCGATGCACGGATGTATCAATGACCAACTTTCAGACTATGGGCTTCTTTGTGTAAGTTAAAATCCACAAAGCTATTTAGGTCCGACCTGGAAATCGAACCCGAGTCCTCGTGCAGTTGCGCTTGCGACCACTAGGCCAATGAGGCATAGGTGTTTACTTGTCTGATTGAACATTTCAATTTGGCAATGTATAATCTCACTAACTGTCAGTTAATTTAGAGGTATTGTAAAAATTGGGATATAATAATTAATGAAACCCACAAAATATTTTAGAAAAATAATTTAATAGGCAAATTATATTAATAAAATGTTCAAAAAGTGTCCTTTGTGTATATAATCTTACAATTATAGGGTATTAGCGTCAATACATACAGCTGTTCCTATGAGATGACCATCTGGTAGAATGTTCGTAAGTGTAGGTACAATACGCGATCGGGAAGCGACAATTCGCTTGTGAGAGATCTCGGCTTACTAAGTAATCTTGATGACATAATGGGGCTACGCATCAAAGCGGAGACGTAGGTACACTTGCTTGCATTGTACTACTTATTGAGTGGAGTCTGAACCTAAAAAAGGCCACATTTTCACGTACTACGAAATTAGTTTTAATTTTTTTAAAAGTGGTCTCATCATATAGAACAGCATTCACACGATATTTCGTTGTGTCGATGGAAATGCTTAAAATCTAGTCTATAAAAGTACATCTATACTATTGCTGTATGAAGCAGGCACTCCTGGCAGGGAAATACTCATCTCCCACGACTATAGCGGTAAGGTGACATTGAGACTTATAAAAAAACATAAGATAAAATAGATACTGATATAATACTAAAAGAATCTCAAAATACATTTCATATTTCACTGTTTTTGGACCTTCTTTAAAATGCACTATTTTGTTGAACTTGTTTCAATAAAATTGGTCATTGAACATGGAATTTGGTGTTAAATATCACTTCCTTGTCCTTGATATCACTTTCAGTAATTCTAGCTAAATTATGGCCTTTTTCAACCTGTCGTATTTCAGGACAAATTACGAGGAAAGAATTCGTGGTCATAGAATACAAACTTAAAAATGCAAAAACATAATTTCGTTTCACTCAAGCTAAAAATTAAGTCTGTTTTATCCATTCTATATTTTTGATGTAACGTAGGTTTCGTTACTATTTACTTTTTGCACTTACAATATAACTATAGGCTACGCATATTATAGCTACAGTGGTATTTGTTGTCATGGCTGCTTATGGATTAATACCGCAACCGCATGCAGAGATTATCAGGCAAAACAGACAATGGTGACATAAAAAATCCAAGATTTACAGGCTTATCTACTCACATGAAAATCGTGACGACAGCATAAACACACTTCAGACTGAGTATATTCTACAAGTAGTACTTTCTACCCTAAAACAGCCTTTCAGCCATTTTACCATTAAGAAAAAATATAAAATAATATTGAACACTAGAAGTAAGCAAAATCAAATTATCCTACACATACATACTACATAGACGTAGTACAACATATTATTTGAAATATATAGATACAAATTATTTATAGTACTAAACATTTCCTTATTTACCATGACCAGACTATTTTTAATTCATACACAGAATTTTACATACAAAGCAGAATATACTGTGATCAGAATACGATAGAGTTTACGATTTTTATAAAAATAAAAAATACACCATATAATTACTTTCATAATTTGAGCACTGCATTGAATGGAAATTAATTCTTTGAAATAATTTCAGTGTGCGCATCAAAAATGCCTTATAATATAAATTGCAATGTGACGAAAATAAATTGTGTTAGTGAATGTTTAGAATACACGCCGTATAGTGTTATGCTCAGTGCTTAGAACTATTCTCATTTCTAAGGAATGGCTAATACTATTTTTAAAAATGCAGCACTGTAATCCAGTCTTAATTTTTTTGTTGTTAGAAGTATACATACAGGTTAAAAATCGAACGAACCTTTTTGTTTTGTTCACGGAATTCTTTTTATATGGAATAAAGAAATTGGAAGGAATGTGACACTGTAATGTTCCTAAACTTTTGCATTTGGTTGATCTGGTAAAATATAGAATTATAAAAATAAATGATGCAATGATTACGACTAGCTAAAAAAGTTATTTCGTTTATGTACATTTTTGGTAATAGCCTATCTGTGCACCAATCACTTATGTTATCAAAAGGGCCTACCTATCTGTTTGCGACCAGAAGCCACAAATAACTATATTTCCCTATTGTTTACGATATAAAAAGTGATAACGATCTAATTTTTATACATACTAATATTATTTTATTGAATTTCGTTGCTTTGTTATTTATATGGCGACCAGAGTCAAGAATGGCAATTCATTTTATATTTTAAAGTTGATTTCCCAAATAGGTATAAAAGTTTCAGACATCATCAGTCCAAAAAGTTTTCAAAATCTTACAATAGAAAAATACTTAATTTTGGACAGATTAAATTATTATTAAGTAACTAAATTCTTAGCCGAATAGCCTTATTTGTATATTGCAACTCACGTTACAGAATTATGGCATTTTCTTGTACAAAAATTATAAATTTGATTTATCCCCTAAAACATTTGGTTAAGGGAGTACTGTAATGTGATGTGTGAATATCTATATCAGTTGCGAGATACCGTATCTATACGAGTCTACAGATAAGACAAAAGCTATACGCGCCTAGCGTGCCGTCAAAATTAATATTTTGCGATTCTAAGCTAAATGCGTACAGCAAAAAAGTGTAGCTCTATCTATGAATAAACAACTAAGCTAATAAAGTATGCTTTCCGCCCACCACACATCTGTTTGAAATCTTTTAAAAAATCTCAAATAATGCCCTGTATAATATTGGCGTTTTAGTATTGTCCACTTAACAGTCATAATAACCTTGTAAATTACTATGCAAAACTTGGCACCTCATTACAGTCATTACATTCATAAAGAGCATACAAAATTGTAAAAAGGCTATAAAAGTGTTACAAGTAGACGTAATAGAGGAATGGAACAATTACTAGTCTAGTCCTGGTTCTTGTGGTGAATCTTTTGTGCGGCCTTGATGAGTGGCGTCAGTGTTCTCAGTTCCATCGCGCAGTCCAGGAACGGGTGTCTTAGGAGCTCGTCCGCCGAAGCTCGTAAATCTACGTCCACTTGTAAACTCTTCCGAAGGAAGTCTTGGAAATCTGGTGATAGCTTTTCCCATCTGGGGATTGTCGGCCGTCCGACTGCCGCGATTAGATACAGAGCTCTCAGAGGAGACTCCTTCATGTAAGGCGGCTCACCTTCGATCATTTCGATCGCCATAATACCTAAGGACCACACGTCTACCTTCTTACCGTACTGCTTCCTGGTGACCACTTCAGGCGCCATCCAGTAGGGAGTGCCGACCATAGTCTGTCGCTTCTCATCCCCTATGATGTTGGCGCAGAACCCAAAATCTGTGACTTTGACTGTGCCATCCATGCCGAGTAGAACGTTGTCAGACTTTATATCCCTGTGTATTGTACCTTTAGAGTGCAAAAAGGCTATGGCTTGTAGTGTTTCGCGACACACAGCCGCGATCTGGCCCTCCTTCATGACGACTTCAGTCACGACGTAGTTGAGAGACCCGCCGTCAAGCAGTTCCATAGCGACCCACAGGTGATCGTAACTGAGGAACGCGTCGAGGAAGTTCACCAGGTTCTTATGGTTGAAACCCTTCAACACGTTAATTTCATTGAGTATTAGTTCCTTCTTGCTTTGTTTGGTTAAGTCTATGTCCTTGATGGCCACTTTAGAGTTGTCCTTACTGTCTATGGCCACGAACACCACACCTGTAACAAAATGTACACAAACTTAAACATCACTGTTAGGTACTGCACTTAGTTAATTAAAAAGAAATGCAATAGTTTGCCGAGGGAACGAGGGCTCGGCACAGGGGTGCGGTTTCCGTTTACAGTAAAGGCCTATGACTATTTGAATAATGTTTGTTGCTTTGGTAATTAAAGTTTGCGAAGATAATTATTTTTTGCACATTATGATGTGCCCCGCCTTCTTCTGTTGACGTCATAGATGCGTGTAAGGTCGGTACTGACCTTTGTCAAAGACGCAATCCGCCTCATCTTAGCAACCCCAAAGATAATAATAAACTATTGAGAATCTAACTAGATTTCTTTTCTATCTAAGATGATATTTTTGTGAATATAAATAAACATATTTGGTCAATTATTTTCATTTTGTTTTAGTCATCCATAAAACATATTGTAATCAATTCAGAAAGTAGTCAAAAGATAAGATACGTCGTCGTTACGTAAAGGAATTCGCATGACGTTTAACGTTGCATTAAATTATTAAGCATCTACAAGGCTAATTAAATCTTGGGGATCTATTTTGAGACCATTTTCAAAGACCTGATTTACAGCATATCTTGTATATGAACAGTATTCTCATCTTTTCTTACAATAAGTTATCAGATCTGATGATTGAAATATTTACTTTTATCAAATTAGAAACCATTTTATCAGTATTGAGTGTTGGATTACATGCTCTTTTTAAGATTTAGGTAATTTTTGAGGGTTATCTACTATATACTGTGTAGTATAATTCAAATATTAACCAGCTGTCTAATATAATATCAAAATTACAGATGTCCCATAAAATTGCAAAGGCACATAGGGACAGATTCATGAATGAATGCAATGCAGTTTAATTTAGTTTTCCAACTTTGATAGTATCGTTAAAGATATAACATATTACAACAATGATTTTAAACAATACAACATTGTTATTATTTAAAAACATTGGCATTATTATGTGATTTGGAAAAAGATATGAATTTTCCTATGATTTAAACATAACCTTGTATTTTGAAAACAAAGCACTGTGTAGGATAAAACCGCGCCGTCGACGCGCGCTTCTAAAACGCGTAGTCTGCATAGGCCCTTAGCTTTTGATTCACAAAAAAAAATGAGACATATAATTGTTTGCAATGACGGGGTAGATTTTGACCATTTTCCTCAACAGAGAGATCAACAAGATTTCGCCATAATGCTGTCACACAAACTACTAACTATAAAGATAGGCCTTGGTTGTGAACTGATGGACCTTAAAGCATAACCAATTTAACACATACATTAGCAATTTCTTTGTTTAACAACAAGAGAACATTTCTGAACAAAAGATTTGGACATAAACAATATCTCGGCGCTTCCCCACAGTAACAGGTTTAATGCTTCACAACATTCATTTATTAAAACTAGTTTATTGACTTGTTTTGTTTTTGTTTTGATTGCAAAGCAAAATTTTGTTCTGTATTAAAATTTATTTAGAGAGTACTGCCACATCACAAACATACATGTAACATTATTCTTCATTCTTATTTTTTTGTTTTATTTAAGCAGTATTTTTGAGATGCAAGTAATTTGTTTAAATACCATGGAGCAAACTATTGCAATAAAAGATTTCTGCGTTTCAAATTGAGATTGATGAATGGTTTAATTTTCTCAATTTGACACTTATTCTCGGCTC
This sequence comes from Helicoverpa assulta, assembly GCA_963856015.1. Classification (NCBI taxonomy): domain Eukaryota; kingdom Metazoa; phylum Arthropoda; class Insecta; order Lepidoptera; family Noctuidae; genus Helicoverpa; species Helicoverpa assulta. The sequence goes on along the minus strand of CAWLCW010000026.1, from coordinate 11,695,734 downwards.
AATTAACACATTAGAGTCAATTGGTGCCTGAATGCATAGGTACTTGCGTTCTTAACCTCCTTTGTGATATGAAGGTAATGTTAGCACAGTATGATAGACTGTGGTGCTTCTACTATGATCTGACAGATAAGTGGTCATTAGCATCTTATGTGTATGTTTATTTGGTTCAATTATGTGTTTATGACGGTTGTTGAAGCTAGAAAATCAATATTTGTTATAGCTGTTTTTCTGGTTTAGGGAACTATTTCATGTACATCAATGAAAACAATCTTGTTTTCTCGGGGATACGGTGATTTGCATACAAACATGAACAACACACTATCTGTGGACAAAACATAACAGGCCGAGTAACTCTGCTCCTAAGACAACCCACTGACCAACATTTTTGCATTTATAATATGTACGTAGTTAAAACTAGGTTTGTTTATAGAAAGTGAGATTACTATATTCTTTTTATGCATATTATAGCGTTCCCATAACATTAACCTCAAAAACTTCAAGGAATATGTATATCCTCTATTTTTGTTGTTAATAACTTGCTACAATCAAGTTTGTTTACTGTGTGGTTAATGACATAATTGTCATTGACTTTAATAATGACCTACAAATCACCCATTAAGTAATGGTTGCACAAATATTGTATAATATTGATTGTTTACCTGAAGCACCAGCACCCAACTGCTTGATCCTTTCAAACCGGACATACGGGTCATCCTTATTGCATATTTTCTTCAACTCTTCATATATTTGCTCATCATTCAGAGTTGCATATATCAGCTCCTTCTTCCTCAGTATGGGGCTCTCCTCAGGATCGTTTCCAATAAGAGATAAGTCTTCTACATTAGCTGTCAGGTCCATAACAGCATCCTTTTTCTTCAGGCTATGCTTAATAGGTGCAGCAGGCATGGTCTGCCTCTGAGAGAATATGTCATTGACCTCCTCCTCACTGCTCTGGCCGATCGATAGATCAGAATCCTGGCTTTGGTTCTTACTCTTCTGATCTAGCAACTTTTCTATTTCTATATTTTCCTCAGTGATAGCCTCGTCAGTGAGGAACGGCTTGAATGGCTCGTCAGGAGCCTTCTCCTTTTTTATTGTGTACATGTGGAACTTAACGGCCTGGATGGCGGCGTCAGGGTTCTCATTTTGTTCGGCGGGCGTAATCTGTGTGTTCAACAATCGCAACCAGGACATCGGCAATCCTTCCAACAGACCCGTTTCCGAGTTCTTACTAACGTGTATATGTTGTTTCACATCTGTGGGCATACCAATGTCAGTCACCCGCTCTTCTCTTTCTCTTGGTTGCTTTTTTGAGAAAAGTTTCCCAAACACACCACGGTTCGATCGCCCACTCATTTTGATTGATTACTGCTTGTCTACTCAACAATTAAGCCATATCACTGTCACGTATTCAAAACACAAAACCTACATTTCTTGTAAGACACTCAGCAAAGGCGGAATTTCGATTTAACTATGATAGGAGTGGCTTTTTACACGGACGGATCGTACCATAGGACGGCGGCCACTTTATCATCTGTCAAATGTCGCAAAGAAAAATGGAGAGAAATATAAAGCACGTTCTATTTCACGCGCGTTACAACTTTACGAAAAAATAACAATTATTAATTTGTGTATTTAATTAAACCAATTTCATCAGGTTTACAACCATCCAAAGAGACACTATTTTAAATGCATAATATAATTCTCGGTTGTTCCGATCGACTTCAACGAATTTCAAAATATTGTGTGTTAGCTTATTTGCTGCGTGTGAAGGAGCGCAACATTCGTGCATCCATACATTGGTAGGCCTGCGTATCGGTGCTGATATATAGGAATTTTGGATGATTCATTGTCCATCCGTATAAAGAACTGAGGAGTTATATCGAATCTTGTGCGACATTTGAATATTGCGATAACAATATTATGGTTGATAATAGACAGCAATTTATGTTATAAATAGGCAGGGGCGGATCCATTCCTTAAAATAAGTTTTTGGGCAATGAAATTCACATATTCTCATCAATTAAATTCAGGTATATGAGGGAGTACAGAGGTACCTATTTAAGAGAGCAGGGAGAGTTTATGATGGCGCACATAGAGGTAGTTCATAAGGGATACACACACAAGGAAGAGAATACATAAGGAAGTTGGAGAGTACCTACATAAAGAATTACCTATGAGTACATTGGCGAGTATATAAGGGAGTAAATAACGTGTACAATGGGAGAACATAAGGGAGAACATAGGCGAAGTACAGTACCTACATAAGGGACAGAACAGGGGCCCGATTCTCCTAATTTTACTTAAGCGCCATTCGATTCACATTCGACTGCGATCCAATCCCGACTCAATTACGATTGAAGCGTATGTGGCATTCCGCTATTTTTTCTTTGAAATAAACGTTTTTATCCTTTTCTGTCATTCAATAATGAATCATTTTGTCTGCAAATGATTTACGATTGCAATATGATTGTAGAGCAAACTACCGTATAGACCAAAATCACCAAAATAGCAGACCAATCGCACACCAATCAAATGTCAATCGAATACGATTGGTCTTTTATTAGTAGCAGAATGCCCGATATGGTTAAAACGGCTATTGCGATCATATTGCGATTCGATTTCTATTCGATTTTGACATTATTAACTTAATAGAATCGGGCCCCAGGACAGATAAACAGGATTTCACAAGAGAGTTCATAATGGGTTCTAAAGAAATATAAAGGAGTAGGTATACATATAGGGAAATTACATAGAAGATAATATAAGCGAGTATACAGGGAGTACATAGGGGAGCATTTTAGAGAGGAGTAGCTAGTAGAAATACTTGTAACGTCACAAGTAAATGAGGCTTGAGATTTGTGGGCCACAGTGCCCACTACTTCGGACCGAAGACTGCTGGGCCTGTGGGGTTGTTATTGAATATGAAGGGCTCCAGAGGGAACATGTGTGTTGGTAGATCCGCCACTGTAAACTTGAGTCCTCAGTCCGATTATAAGTTCTTAAGCCCACAGTACACATTGGCCCATGCGTGGCCACTACACGCCAGCACCAATGTGTACAGGGGGTATTGGTATTATGTTGGCGGACAATTGTCAATCGTGGCGTGCAATCGGGGAGTTGTCGGTTTTTTAGGCACACATCAAAGGAATCGTGGCGTAGCGTGTCCTGTGGTGTTTACACAATGGGCCAATGTTTAGTTCGTCACCGGCCGCTGAGGATAGTACACTTTTGTGTTGCGTATAAAAATAAATATAGTAGTGTAGTAAACAGTTCAATAGGCGCAGCCGTAATTACTTCGACGTCCATCGCAAGTGGTTTGCCAGGCAGCAATGAGCCATGCGCCGTTGAGTGAACACCAAGTGATCGTGGCCTACAATTATGCATTGCAAAGCGTGGCCCATCACAGGCCATTGTGTACTGGGGGCTTTACTCTTTTTAAATGCAATTGGGTAGATACATTATGACGCTATTGTGGGCACAATTTTTTTATTTTTATAAGATATTTCTCTTATAAAATGCCATTAGTTGGTGTTTGTCTAATTTTGTTAAAAAATATATTTTTGATGTTCGCAGAAATTAAATTTGAGTTTATTTGAGAACTACCTGGTAAGTACCTATGTAAGTAATCGTATCTAGGTACAGGAAAAAACCGAAAATTAATCAACGGACTGGTCTTTTTAAGGTCCCCACCTATGTTAGGACTACCTTGGATCAGTGTCTACCTTAATAGAATGTAAAGATGCAGCTTATAGTTTATGAATAGATTTTCCTTTAGTGAACACAGTTTGATAACTTGATATTATCCGCCTGAAGTGAAGTGTATAAAAAATATGTATAAAAACGACTGTGTTTTCGTCGTATTAATATTACCAACCATTATAAAGGAAAAAGAAAATACAGCAATGATATTTCAAAATTTTAATTAATATCGTGGATAGTAGAGTTTCGGCTACAATGCTTGACTATTTCCTCTTCATTTTCCGCTTTCGCGTCAGGAACTGATGATTTTGAAAGCTCGTGTATCTTCTCTTCTGGACATCGCTGAACAGAACCAGTTTTTAATACTACACCGGTGTTCTCAAGTTGGTTGGATGAAGACTCAGCATTTATACTCTTAGACCAGTCTTCTGGTAAACCTTCTAACCTGCCAGTCTCTCTGTTCACAGTCACATGTATATTGTGCTCCATATTCAAAGGAGGTCCAATGTCAACAGCTCTTATTTTTTTTTTCGGGATCAATTTACCAAGAAGTGCACTCATTTTGATTCAATTGTTTCAAGTGATCTATTGTTAAGACTACATATCACTTTTACGAGAACACTTCACTTAACTCGATAGTTTATTAAATAGTTTTGTTAGGTTTGAGTAGGTGGGATATATTGTGTTTCTATGCAGTTTGTTATGCCAGTTGCAGTCTTGAGGAAATAAATTCAGTTCCATTTAACGCGATGCACCTTCAGTGCATCATGCGTATTTCAGTTAGTAGAGACTTCTTACAAGAGCAGTATTTATGAAATTGTTTATTTTAAAATGTTTTAAGCTACAAATATTTATGTTAAATAAAAAGCAATGTTATAATTTAAATAAATATAGCTTAATTAGTTTTAATCATAGGTACTGCATAAAGGTTTGTGGTTTAATGATGATTTTATTTAAAGTGTAAAGGAACGGTCCCATTATAGCATAGTTTGCATTCCTATAAAACATACTATTATTTTCATACCAAGATAGTTTTCCTTGTTTTATTCCCTGTTCAACTTCACGATAATAAAGCATAATATAATAACAAACACATTTTGCAAAGTCTGTCTGTAACATATTCGTAGGTGTAATTTCTAAAAGTAGGTACTTAGCTCTTTCCAAGAGTAGGTACCTACAGATGAAGCTACCTATTTTGTTTGTTAGGATATTTTTAACCGACTTCCCAAAAAGGAGGAGGTTCTTAATTCGTCAGGATCTTTTTTTTTATTATTTTTTATGTATGTTCACCGATTACTCGAAGACGCCTGGACCGATTTGCAAAATTCTTTTTTGTTTGATAGAGTATACCTTCCAGGTGGTCCCATAATCAGGGTCAGGGTCTGATGATGGAAACCCTGATAAATCGAGGGCAACTTTCAAAAATTGTAGGCATGCATAGGCTAAAAACTTGACATTGAGGTGTACGTCTGATAACACTATGCAACAGTGAAGGTTTGGAGCTGACCTGATGATGGAGACGAGAGAAGGTCGAGGGCACTCGACAACTAAATATGTAAACTACCTCGTGTTTGGGCTTATATTATTTGTATTGATGAGACCTTTCCACAAATGCGGATAGTGACAACTATGCTTGTCATTGAAAAGCCAAAAAAAAAACTTTTTACAAAAAAAAATAAAACCGACTCCCAAAAACACTGAAAAGCAAAAAAAAAACTATTATGTGCATCGGCCTAGAAGTCGGTGGCGTATAAACTCAGGTACATCCATTAGACACTGACTTCTAGGCCGATGCACCTAAGATAGTTTTTTTTTTGCTTTTCAGTGTTTGTGAGTCGGTTTTATTTTTTTGTAAAAAGTTTTGGTATAATTAAACAAAGCTCGTTGGTGTAGTGTTCGCATGTAGGTACCAACTATACCTATCTACCTCCTGCAAAGTTTCAGGATTTGGTTCACAGATAGGTACCTACTGAAATGCCCTGCCAAAAGAATGAATGAGGAAAAATTGCTTTAACGCGTTGTTTTAAAATTGTCCTCGTGTATGATTTATGTAATAACAAAATCAAATTATTAGGTCGGTATTTTTTATCGGATTGAATAACATCTATTTTGTGTTCGGTCTGTCAGTTTGTTCATTTTTAACGGATACTATAGTAGTCTATATAAATAAGAAAAAAACCTACACAAATTGTGTTTAATTCCCACGAGCACACGATGCATGTGAATCTTAGCAAAAGTCTTGGCACTGAAGGGTCAACGGCCATTGATAATAATATCAATTTATTCTCGTCAGCCAGCTCGCCGTGTAGGCTGTAAACTGCATAAATACCACTTACTGGCCACTTGTACAAATGAGAGATTTTATGTGCTTTTTTTCGTCGTTGACTGTCGCTAGAAGTGGACGTGTCGAAGCTTTGTCATTTAAAAGTATTTTAAAGTTCAAGCCATAATAGTGCCTAATTACTTGTAAACAATAGTTACTTTTGCGCGAAACTTGTGCCAAATAATTCCATAAAACGCAGTGAATAGTGGTGACTTGGTGATCGACTGCGGCGGCGGGGCGCCCGCGCACCTCACCGCTACGATAAGAGATAGTTGTCATAATTGCTGTCTCTGTCTAATGCAGCTGCGTTTGTGTTTGCATTGCGCTAAAGTGCATCTGTACCGAATATACCGACATGGTGTCCTGTGCGGCTTGTAACACGGCTATTGCAGACAATAACTTTATAAAATGTGTTCGCTGCATTAAAAGCTACCATTTGCTTTGTGTTAATTTCTCACATGCAGACATAAAGGATCAAGAACCGGCGAATAACTGGATATGCCCGCAGTGTTTGAGTAAACAGCCAAAAAGCGATAATTCCAATTTACCCGTGCGGCCATCGACGCCTACATCCATGGCTGATATGACTTTCAATGACACGCGTCGTAAACCACCGTCAATCACACTTAGGCCTGATGCCCTGCAGTCACCGTGTCAATCAACAGAATCTCTGCGCTCGGAGATAAAAGATATCATACGTGAGGAAATGCGTAATGCGCTGCGGGAGACTTGCGAATTTAAAGCATCAATTTCTGCAAGCTTAAAGGAAATTACTGATCACATAACGGCTTTTAAGGATTCTATGAATTTCTTAAGTGAAGAGTTTGACCAATTAAAGCGTGATAACGTCACTTACCGAAATGAAATTAACCAATTGAGGAAGGAGAACGAGGTATTGCGCCAGGATATGTTCGAGATTAAGGGAAAATTCGTACAAATTGATCAACTGTCGCGGGCTTCTAACATAGAAATCCAGTGCGTCCCGGAATATAAGTCGGAAAACGTAATAAGCATCGTGAAGCAAATTGCTCGAACGGTGAGCGTATCGATTAACGACAATGAAATACATTATTGTGCAAGAATTGCGAAACAGAATGCGGAGAGTACCCGTCCACGGTCTATTCTTACTAAATTTAATTCGCCCCGTACCCGTGATTCATTTTTAGCTGCTGTCCTAACGTATAATAAAATGAATGTTCAGGACAAATTAAATACTCATGACCTGGGATTCGGTACAAGTCAAAAAAATCCTGTGTATGTTGTGGAGAACCTATCGCCGGAAAATAAACACTTGCATGCTGCCACTCGTAAACGGGCAAAGGAGCTAAAGTATAAGTTTGTGTGGGTGCGTGGTGGACGAATCTTTGTGAGAAAGACTGAAACCAGTGAGTCAATGTTTATCCGCAACATTGATATGTTACATAAACTCACTTGAAGCCTAATAATCTTCCGTGCTTTTTCTTTTTTAATCATACTTTAATGATTTTGTTTGATACTGTAATGATGTGTCATATAAACTTTTTATATTCATATCCTACCGACATTGGTTTGTGTAAACTTCGGTCACCTGTGCTTTCGTGCTTAGTTAATGTGTATCTACATAATATTAGCACTGTAAAGTTGTTTGTGATTACAAACATTGATTCATTCCGATATCATTTATTTTATATTTTTTCTAGTTGTACATGTAACATGACCACATTAATGAGATATGGCACAATGGTCACGAGTTGGTTCTTGTCTTATTTTTCCCTACCTGCCCACAGTATGTGTCCTATTGGCAAAATTGTTGTCTTTAATCGATCTGGAATATTTTTTTACCGCTCTCATATTGCAATATTACATGGTTCTATGATAGAGATTGTTGATATTTGTTCTTCTTGGACTGCGTTTGCCGTACTTGCACGCTACCTACTGTCCTCATTGATGCTTTTCATCGCCTATTACCCTCCTGCGTTATTTTATTTTATTGCGAGTAATCTCTCTTATAACTAATTATGGCTAACAACCAGTTACGTTTTTATTACCAAAATGCTCGAGGCATGAGAACTAAGGTATTAGATTTGTACAACAGCATTTTAGTTTGTAAATATGATATCTTAATCTTTACGGAAACGTGGTTGCAGGATGATATTTTTGACAATGAATTATGTGATAATAGATACCAGATTTTCCGTCAAGACCGTGATCTTATTTCAACGGGTAAAAAGACTGGTGGTGGTGTTATGCTCTGCGTCAACCGTAAATTTGACACTAGACGACTTTGCAACCTCCAGTGCGCTGGCGTTGAGATGTTGCATGTTTCACTCTCTTCTCGCAGCGTTGGAACTCGCGAAGACTTGCATATTATTCTTGTCTATATGCCCCCCGATGTATCTAGTACACCTGAGCGTTTCAATAATGTAAAGCAGGCTTTAATAGACACGATGGCAGTCGATGGCAATCATAATTTTATTCTTATAGGTGATTTTAATTTACCTTGTTTAACATGGAGTGGTGATGGCTGTTCTGTATTGAACAACTATCCGTTGCAAAATAGAACTGCTGCTACTTCCTTTGTAGATGAAATTAGTGTTCTCGGTTTATCTCAGCATAATCTTATCACAAATACCAATAATAAAATCTTGGATCTATGCTTTTCCACTGTACCGCTCCTTGTTAGTAAAAGCGATGATCCCTTGCTCCGTGAGGATTCTCATCATCCTGCTCTTGTCATAACGGCTACTGATCTATTTTTTACACCTCTAGAGGAAATGCACATACCACGTCGTAATTACTTTAAGGGACAATATGAGGAACTGAATAATTACTTCAACACAATAGATTGGGATGTTAAACTAGCAGTTGAATCGGTTGATACTGCATTAAATGTGTTTTATACTGAGGTCAGACTCGGCGTGGAGCGTTTCATTCCCTTGGTTAAAATACCTAAAAATCCTAAATATCCAGTTTGGTATAGTCGTGCACTAATAAAGATCATACACGAGAAGAACAAGCTACACAAGAAATGGAAAAAATATAGTAACCCTAGGGACTACTATGAGTTTGCATTGTTACGATCTAGGCAACACGAGGTGGAAGCATCCTGTTTTAAATACTATATGACTCAAACAGAAAAAGCCATTAGTCACTCTCCGAAGACTTTCTGGGCCTACGTTAAGAGTAAACGGGGTGGCAGTCAATACCCAAAAACCATGACCTTAAATGAGGAAACATGTGTGTCTGGAAACGACATTTGTACAGCGTTCAATAAATATTTTCACAGTGTTTTCATCAGCCCATCCACGCCCTTAGCGACAGCTATTCCTAATGTAGTGACCGGCTCAGATAATCTGTCTGACATCTGTATTACCAAGGACACCGTACTTACAGCCTTACGTGCGTTAGATACAACAAAAGGTCCCGGTAACGACGGATTGCCTCCTATTTTCTTGCGTAGGTGCGCTGATGGATTAGCACATCCTGTAGCTTTGCTATTTCAACGGTCCTTAGCTGAATGTGTCTGTCCCTCTTTATGGAAAACAGCTCATATAGTGCCAGTTTATAAGAAAGGTCCCAAGATGGATATAAAGAACTATCGACCTATATCGATCCTTAATACTCTTAGCAAAGTTTTAGAGAGGTTTGTCTATAGGAGTATATACCCAATCATCTCAAATGGTATAGGCCAGAACCAACACGGATTCGTTAGGCAACGGTCTACAGCTTCTAACTTAGCCACGTTTTGTGACTATGTCTTGAATAAAATGGAAAATGGTGGCCAGGTTGACGTGATCTACACGGATTTCGAAAAAGCTTTTGACCGTGTCGATCACGCAACCCTGCTATCAAAGCTGCAAGAGCTTGGGATTCGGGGAGATCTACTGAGATGGATCATGTCTTACTTATCTAATCGTTCGCAGGCTGTGGTTATGGGCGGTTACAAATCTGACTTTGTCAACATCCCCTCCGGTGTTCCCCAGGGATCTTTATTGGGTCCTCTTTTCTACTGTGCTTACCTGTACGACATTCAGTCTTGTTTCAGGTTCGCGAAGCATCTTATGTACGCCGACGACATGAAAATATACATGTCTATAAAATCAGAACTTGATTGTGAACTGATACAGCGTGATCTTGATGCGTTATTCAGGTATTATCAGCAAAATAATATCACTGTCAACATCTCGAAATGCCAATGTATCAGCTTCAGCCGTTCTAAATATCCGAGAAAGTATATTTATGGTTTTAATGGTAATGCGATCGAAAGAGTGGACTTAGTCCGAGATCTTGGTATAATGCTGGACTCTAAATTGCTCTTTGACCAACACATCAACACCATCACCAGTAGAGCCTCTCGTAGCCTCGGTTTTGTAATGCGCACCTGTAGGCCTTTCAGTAACTCTCACAGTATAAAAATTGTATACTTTGCATATGTGCGTAGCCTCTTGGAGTACTGTAGTCAAATCTGGTCACCCCAGTACGAGGTATATACTAAAAGAATCGAGAATCTTCAGAAAAAGTTCGTGAAATTCCTAAACTTTAAATCCCGTAAACGTCATGAGTCTTATGCCCGAGACTGCAATCACTACAATATACTTCCCCTTGTAGATAGGCGTAAGATGTTGGATATGCTTTTCCTCTTTGATATTCTACGGGGTCGATTGGACAGTAGCGATCTCCTTTCATCTATATATTTTTGTACTCCAAAAAAACGTACCAGACATACAAAATTATTCAGTATCCCTGGCCATCGCACAAACTACGGGAGAAATGCTATAATGACCCGTCTGCCTCGCATTTACTCCGAGAGTTTCGAAGGCATTGACATATTCCACTTATCCAAGTCGTCGTTTAGAAAGCAAGTGAAGAAAATTCTTTTTAATAAATAAATAAATTGTGCCGTCTCTCACTCACTTTATGAACTACTAGCGACCCGCCCCGGCTTCGCACGGGATAACAGTATTTCCCCACTATTTAACGGATGTTATTATACATACAAACCTTCCTTAAGAATCACTCTATCTATTAAATAAAACCGCATCAAAATCCGTTGCGTAGTTTTAAAGATCTAAGCATACATACGGACATACAGCGAAAGCGACTTTGTTTTATACTATGTTTTGATGGATTAAATTTATCGTAATAATCGTGTTAGTTAAGGTAAAAATAAGATTTGTTTAAAAAGATTTGTTAACAAGCAATGAATCATAAATGCCACATTTCCTTGCTGTTAATGTTTGTCCATATATATATATATATATATTTTTTTTGTTGTTTCTTTTCAACTTTTCAACATTTACACACTTTCTAGCTAACCTAGCTTTATAAATGCCGTGAAACTCTGTTATTGGCTTAAGAGATTATTGTCATCATCACACCGTCAATGATCAGCGTATACGTAAGATCCCAGTTACCGTTTGGTTATAAAGTCCTCGCCATCTGCAACTGCATTGCGCTGGTCATAAACAGTGGGGTGAAATTTCACAAAAAATGTCACATTAGTAATAAGCTGTTGAGTTTCCAATAAATAAATAAAAAAATAAAAAAAAATAAAATAAAATGACGAGCTATTGCTTCCAATCTTCTATTTTCATCGACATTTTACTTATTCGTAAACACATTGGGAAACATGAGGATGTCATACACACCTGTCGACGAAATGGTAGGAGAATATGGATGTAGCTAGACCTTTAATCCTATGACGTAGTAACTATTTAGTAATCTGTGCTATGACGTTTGTCTCATCATTTCTTCTTCATACTTCATCATCTCATATTTATCTTTATTTTCAGCCATATCGTCTTTTTCTATCTCATCATTTATTTGGGCACACCCATAGTCTAACTACTTACATCCATTCATTCTTAAGAATTTCCTCACAAAATGGCCTTGCCTTCATCGAGCCTATTATGGCAAGGAGCCATAACAGGCCCTCAGCATAGTGGCAGTTTTCCTTGCTGTTTTTTGTATACCGGTACCACATTTGAGCCTCCTTTTATTCCGTCCTATGTATCCGAAAATGCCACGTGATCCTAAAATCTTAGCCTCGTATTTCTTCTAACATACGATGCAGACCGAGAAAAGGAAAATTCACATCTCTTACGGTATGCGGTAGGTAGGTAAACATTCTAAAAGTTTCAGGAAAACCTCAAAGAATTTTCTAATTAGTTTAATTAAGTATTTGAAGAATACTCCGGTGACCGGTGACCCTCAACCACAGTTTTTGCATTGTTTCTGCAGCGAAGCGTTCAGAGCGTCGATTAGATGTACCTACCTATTTACATTTTAGCTTTGATGATTTTGTTGTAAGCAGTTACTTACTGTAAGGCAAGGCTTCGCAAAACGTATAGGTACCATTCATATACTGCAAATAATAATATCTAAGGTTGTCTGGAAGAGATCGCTCTTAGCGATAAGACCGCCTATCATGTCACCTACTTTAATTAGTTCTAAGATCAATAATGTTAAAGGTGTTGTACCAATAAGGTATCTATCTATCTACGTTTCTTCGTGATTACTTTACATACCTGGCCATACGGTGTGTATGAGCTAAACCTACCAGCAAGTAAATATGACAATCATTCGATCCACAGATCAAAAGCCAATCACAAGGTCTTCTGCAGTCTGCACCCAAAGCATTGAATTGTATTGTATCATTCAAATCCTTCCCTTTAATGGTAACGAGCCTGTTTCTATCTTTTCCTATAGGTATCTGGTTAATGTGTCACGAAAGTCGTCTTTGGTCCTCGTGGCCCCTCTCTAAAAGGCAGAAGACGGCACAAACTCTGAGGTTTTTAGTGGGTGCAAGCCCCACATAACCTCACCGTCTCCCCGGGCGGTGTGTGTATGCGTCAGGCATTTTCCTCAGCTGAAACAAACAAAAAATAAAAGGTATCTGGTTAATGTCCTTATAGGTGCAGTAATTGAACTTTCACGGAAGCAACGTAAAACTTGTTGCGTTATTTACTTCTGTATGACTATAGAAATAAGGCCTAATTTGTAATGTTTTTGTGGAGAGTTAAGTTTGTGTTGTAACCCTTCAGCGTATGCTTTTTGATTTCCAACGGGATTAGGGTTGAGTTATGCATAGTTTTATCGATATGATGTTATCGATAGTTTGTGGTTATTTTTATAACCGTTTACTTAAGTAGTTACTGTTGATATGTTATGGGATGTGGTCACGAGCCTGAACTTTCGTTTTTCATTTTAAGGGCTATCAACGCAGAGGAGTAGTTGCGTAGTATAAATAAATGGTATAGACTTTTTTATTTCGAAAAATACATAATTAATTAACTGCAATATGTATAATAGCACTTGATAACACCATGTCAAGAAATATTAAATAACATCACGTATCTTTATTACAGCAAAAAGCCTTTGTTTGCTTCAAAGAAGATGTACTCACTAACAATTTAATAAAGGATGTTAAACGTCATTAAGTAAGTACACAATATTTTAAACATAAATAAGAAAAGCCTTAATTTCCTCTAGGAAATACGTATAACTATCCCGTAACTAATCTTATTTCAAAGAAGTAAGAGCTAAAAGAAATCCAACACAAAGGCTGACTGGAATTAGGTTGTACTGACTATCGAACAAAGATAACTGCGACCACATGTTTCTATATAATAATGTAACAGATATTTAAGTATCGGGTAACCGATATAGTGAGCATGATTAATAAAGTCGGCCATTTGTAAGGGCGCGTGCTCTATTTACCATAATTAATATTTTATTTGCAAACAAGCCAGTGATACTAAACAATTTCCAGCAAACTCAAGGTTATTTAGGTAAAAGATACGAAAACTGTCCCTATCAAACACGATCAATAGAGATAGAATTTATTTGATAAAATACTTTGCAGTACAGTCACACTGTGTCTATGTATCACTGGCCAGTGATAAATTGTGGTACGCGTTTTGCAAACACATTATTTTTTTTTATTTGGAAAAGCTTCCGTGTTATCGATAAAATCCTCCATCACTATTAGGTACTTTTAAAAGTTTACACAGAATGTGTAGTTAAGTCAAAACTTCAGGCGTGAACAGAGATGGTATAGTAAACAATTCTTTCTCTGGCTGACGCCGAGTTATTTTTAGGTCAATAGCTTTTGAATTCGCTCATCGGTCGTAGTTGGACCAATGAAAATATACGGCGGTATGCGTGAGCGCGGCAAGAAACAGGAGTTAATCGATTCTCTATTCGATTATATTCGTGTTTAATTTAGTTTTTGTTTGCTGATGTTATTTGCTAAGACTTTGCTTTAAGATGATCGTGTGTTGATTCACTTATAATTACTTACCGTTTGCCTAGTTAACGCGATACTGACGTCTTTGGATTGTGGAGAAGTTTATAATGATAGTTATTGTGAATATGTTTATTCCATTTTATTAAATTGTGTCTTAACAAATCGGTAAGTAGCCAAAATAAAAGACTTTTTGTGATGCAAAAATCAGGGTTATCACGATATTGTGCATCAGATTGTCATGTTCATGAGATAACCAGACAGGTACAGAGATTAGAACTCACATCAATGTTGTGAATGTTTGTTATTATTTTGTAGTGCAAAAATCCCCAATCTACGTAAGTAATGGAAACAAACTTGAAGTGCTTCTCATTTAAATATGTCTGTAGCCAAATTATGCGCCTAATACATATACATATTTGAGAAATTAATCATGCATGTATTCATGCGAAACTAGTTTCCTATGCAGTTATAAAATTGTAAGTATGTATTAAAATGTTGACCTAAAGACAAACTTAAAACTAAAAAGCTCAAAAAATAGTCACTTTTATACATAAATAAGAGCATAAATTAACGGTAAATTGTGATTCACACCTAGGAAGGCATTTCCATGAGTCAAAGATATAACGTGATGTTAGACGATCAGAGATTCATATTTTGTTGTTGTAGATTTTGATTTAAGAAACGTAGGTATTTCAGGATGCTTCTTACAATAATTAGGGTTAAGAAACACCGAAGTACTTATCTCTTGATGCAATCAATTGTATTGTATCCTTATGAACTACTAGCTTCTGCCAGCGGTTTCACCCGCTTCCCGTGGGAACTACTTCCTGTACCGGGATAAAAAGTAATCTATAGCCTTCCTCGATAAATGGGCTATCTAACACTGAAAGAAATTTTCAAATCGGACCAGTAGTTCCTGAGATTAGCGCGTTCAAACAAACAAACAAACAAACAAACAAACTCTTCAGCTTTATAATATTAGTATAGATTATTTTTTTCATGTTGATTATATTCGCAATTTAAAAAATATATATTTGTAGAACGATACAAAATATAATGTGAAACATTGTCCAACGTGACTTTTCGTAAGTTTTTCATTGTAACGCCAACTGTTAAAGCCAACAGCAAAGTTATTTCATTAGTAATTCCATAATAATATGTATTTCAAGATGATCAAGTTTTCAGGACATTCTGACAATGTCTCACTGTTACATGACGCTTGCGCCAGCGTCACTGAGCGGCTGGGGCGGAGCGCCGCCCACTGAAAACATTCGGCCGCCAGTCTCGACGTCCACTCCGCGCGGTCCGCCCGTCATTTCCCGCGACGGCAAACAAACCCCCCATATTTATAACTACCAAAATAACCACGTGATACGAAAACCGCGCCATTTTTTTTTGTTTTTAATATTTTTTTTACCAATTTACATTTCGAACGGGAAACGACGTAACGCGATTCGATTAGTTGATTCGATGTTCTCAATTTAAATTGTAGTGTTTCAGACTAACGGGGTGACAAATGTTTTAGTGCATTTTTGAGGATATATTGTGGATTCTTTTTTAGAAGGTACCTACTTATTACAATTTTTTTTGTACTAAATAAGTATAGAGCACGATGTATTGTGTAAAAACCTGCACAGTTTTTTTATTCCTTAATCAGTAATTCATAAGGCATGAATCAATCAGCCTGCAATTGTGATTAGTGATGATTATTTTGTAACACTTCATGAATTTTTCATGAGGTTCTCAGAACTATTCAGCATTTGAACATGATATGTTAATATGATTAGATCAACGTCAGTCTGGGTAAATACCTGATATTCAACACATATAAGATATTACTGCTGTCAGTTTTTGACACAGCCGATTATAAAATATTCTCACTCCTGGGCAAAGGCTTCCTCACTTCCTGGTCCTTCAAAAGTACCAAACAGTCCGATGGTAGACGTCTAGTTTTCAAACTTTTAATCGATAAGTTTTACAGGTAAAAAAAGGCCTATCGGTTGATCGCGTGACGTATATTACATTTATCACCCTGGGGTAACGACCCCTCCCGAAACTTTAACATGGTCGCCCTACCGTTTAAATAATAACCCAATGTCAACATAGTGACGTGTTTTCTTTTCACGGTTATAATCGATATTATTATCGTTCAATCGGAAAACGTAAATAGGTTTCATTTTTGGCTTTATCTGATAAAAGCTTGGGTTGTTTTAATTGTATTAAAGTTAGCTTACGTATGCAAGTAGGTACGCGACTACCTAAGCAATTGGTTCTTATTTTTATTTCCATGGTTTTGAGTGTACCTTATATACTTGGGTACTTACAAATATTTTCATTCAAATTCATTAATATGTCTTAAAGCTTGATTTGTTATTATTTTCAAGAGTCAAGACAAAGGGGCGTATTCAAAGTCCATTAGTATTTTCGGAAGTTAGTATTATAAAGTTCTTTTGTTTTTTGTTAGTCGTTAAATATAAAACAAAACATTATCAGCCTTACTTATAAAAATCAACTAATCATCTTCTAAGCATTGTTTTAACTAATTAATACTTAAAGCCTTAAGTAGTGATTAAATTTTTTATACCTATAAACGTTGCTTAAGCATGTCTTAACTAATAAACGGATAATGACATAAAAACATACTAATTTCTCAGCACTACCTGAATGGTGGTAGCTTAAAAAAATATTTGTCATCAAAACGTTGTGTGATGGCAACAATGGCATCCGTAAAATATAAAATTAAAAAGTTGAGTTGTCAATAAACCGGAAATGAAAAATCAGCTGGTAAAGATCCAGCCATTTTGCTAATTAGCGGGTTAAACAAGGGTGTGAGGCTACTTAATTTGACAGCTCATTTAAGACATTGCTAAGCAAGTGATGTAGTTAAGCCACGTTTATAAGTAAGATTTTTTGTTAAACACCCCTTAAGTATAACTTATTATTTAATTCACGTTTATAAGTAAGACTGTATGTCAACTGAAAGGAAATGTGACAGCCCTCTGAAATCCCTGAAATTGAACGGAACCATTTGTTTCTCGTTTTGGTCTGAGCTATTGTAATACGTCTAATAATAGAATGAGATAATAACGGTGTTTCTACCTAGCCATTATTGGAAAGATTTAGATTATTTTATTCTTTGTGAAGCCGATGGCACCGGAATCTATTCTAAGGATATCAGTCCGATACTAGTTACTTTAAGAATTTACAGTACATACCCATTTGTTTTATTTATTTAGAAGATCATATCCCTATAGAAAGAAGCTATCCGTTTTGTTTATAATGGTATTTTTTTGATATACCTAGCTCGGAAAATCTCAACGAAAAATCAATTTTGCTTTTTAGTAGTACCCAAACAGCCATATGCCATATAGGATTACTTATGTAATTATATTTATTACGAAGAAGCTAAGGACTATTGTTTATCTTGGTATAAGCCCGTGGGTTGCTGTGGGTGATGCTCACTGCATTTTGGAGCACAGCGAAGGCCGTCAGATCGTGTCATGGTTATGTGATTACATTTGCACCTGTTACGTGGTTCTGGTATTCCATGGTCAGATCAGTCCATCTGTGGAACTGTTCGAAAGACTTATCACGGTATTTTGTACTTAAAGGGCTTCAGAAGGAACAAAGATGGGTTTAAGTCAGTAAAAGTCTGACGAGCCGTCCATCTGTACCCACAGCAGGGTAACCTGATATTTTTCTATCTCCAGAAAAGTTTTGGTTTAGTTAGATACATATGTCAGTATTATGTATGTATATAACAGTAGGTAACCGGCGATGCATAAAGGGGCCTCGAGTAGTTATGTACTTGTACCAATGAGTACGACCTCTAATACTTAGCTTGGCACAAGTCATGGTGAGAGAATTTGACAGAGTCACACATCGTCATCATCCGGTCTGTTACTGTTACTGTTACAGCCTTTATTTTTTTTACTACCTAGTTTATTTTGGAATTGGACAAATGAAGTTATTGGTGATTTTTCAAAACGCGGCGTGTCTTACATACATTTAGGAAGGTCCCCAGTCTTACCAACGCTGCAACGGGTGAATAGTTGCCCAGGTAACTGTGTCCCTCAATATAAAAATTTCGTACACAGCTGCATAAGGTTAGACTGGAAGCCAGCAGTACCAGTAGTCAGAAAAGGCTAGATGATAATAAGTGTTTAGAAACTGTTGCTGTTGAAACCTACTAGACATTAATTCTTATATTCCTGAGTGTTATTCGTTAGAAGCCATACTGACTGATTGTATAAAAATGCGAATCTTCATATTTCAGTCACATGCATCAATAACTCATATTACTTAATTCTCGCGTTAGCACTATATCGTGATAGCTTCGTCGCCATGTCAATATGTTTTCGGTGACATCAGCGAGAAAACAACAGATACTTAATACTAATGTCTGTAGCAAAGTGAAGCCGCACGAATGTTCAGGCACGTGGTCACTTGTGGAGATTACGTTCTTGAAGAGGAATTACATTTGCACGCAGAAAATCTAGACTGTCTAACGAGACAGAAGAGAGAAGAAACATATTGTTTTATGTATTTTTATCGCATAAGCATTTCCCTAGGTTTCTGTCTATAATAAAACTTAATTGAATTTGAAACTTTTTAGCCACTTCTGCGTAAATGACACCCTTTTTTCGGTCTACTTATCAAAAAAAAATATAGTGTTTATAAATGTTCCGGTGCCGGTTCCATTGCTTCTCAGAGCAGTTTAAACGCCAGGAAATAGATTACTTCCTAAATTACTAAAAGCGTTTAAACTAGATCCAGTATCGGTGCTAGTCAAGTACCGGACCAGTTCTAGAGGTGCGCCGGGCACCTGATTCAACTCGCCCGGAACTCTTTGCAGTCCGGATTCAACCATAAGCAAAGGGTCAATGGCTTATAAAGTAAGCTTTAAAAAACATGGTAAAAACCTCCCGCTTCTAAGTACTAAGTAATCTGCAGTTTATATAAATGATCCTAATAATAAAAAGACCGGTCTCTTATCGCTGTGGCAAACTCTTTGCATCTCATACAGGCGTGCTTATTTGAAAATCGTGCTCAGATTTTTATCATTATCTACCAGTTAAATGTTGTCTAGACTTAGGAGCACACATAATTTAAACGTAGAATAAGTGAATGCTTTTATTTAAATTGAAAATAAATGACAGCTTATTTGAGAAATCGAATTGTAAAAATTGACATGCTAGTATTTTGGCGGCATCAAACCGAATTAATTGTAAATAGGTTTCACCAAGGAGGTTACAGTACAAATATTTGTTATGCTAGCTGTTTTAGCAGCTAATTCATTACTGTATTAGTCGTGTGCTATAAATTAGGCATGAAACATTCATCTATGTACACTACTTTTGCACTGCATATGCTAAAAATGCTAACTAATGTACAATTAAAATCTCGTTAAATTTCTAAGCAATAAATTTTAGTGCAATGTGAAACTTTTGAGACGTTAAAAAACAGATATAAAATAAATTAACTAAACATATTCATCACATATGTTTTATGTTCCACTTATTTGACACACTTTGATTAAATTAAATGAATAAAATATTTTAATTCAAGAACTTTTTTTACTTATCAAATCTTACAGTTAGGTATGTTAAAAAAGTATACAGTTAGTGACATTCAAATCTGTATAATCTTGCAAGTTTGTTCATACCGTACCATCAAAAATTAAAACGCTTCTGCACTGTAAAAAATCTAATATTTGAAGACGATATTTGGTGTAGAGACGGCTCAAATCATTTGGAATGACTTTTCTCTAGAGACATTCAGACAGAAAACTCTCTCAGGGCAAGAGTGAAACAAAAGAAGATGTTTTAATAAATAACAGTGGCTACATACAATAACTGTGTGCGTATGTTTTTCTTTAGTGACTGCGTACAGACATTTCCCAAGAGGCCTTGTAAATCGCACGTACCTAAGTAAATGACAAGCATGTTTAAAAGTAGGTTGCGTAGGCTACCTCTTATGATCCTCCTACATACAAGCTAACGTACTATGTATTAGGTGGTCATAGATTTGTGCTAGTTTCATTGACAGGATTTGAATAACTGTATAACTGTCATAACGCTAATATGCAGAAAAAAATAGTGTAGGTTGTATGTCCAGTTCAGTTTTAAGCATCGTACCGGACCGTCGCAAAAAAAATAATGTAAATCTACATTTGTATAAATATGGTCTTCGTTTTAGTGATACTTTTTACATTAATTTGTTAAATGATCTTTAAGACTTCCAAACTCTTTAAAAACATGTAATGTCTATTTTCCTTTACACACAGAGCTCTAATGTTTACGAGTATTTTTTTAGTTAAATTCATTAGTCCATCACATTACTCCAATCACACAACCCAAATGCTGCAATGCTAGTTACGGATGTACAGATACAAACATCCGGATCTATATTTAAAAAGTTCCAACTAAAGCACAAGTAAGTAACACTACATACCAGTTTCACAGAGACAAAATTACATATGCCAGCAAAATTATCTGGTCACTCATACTTGAATATGCCTTAAGACATTACTGCGAACGTTCAACACTTGAATTGCAAAGGCGTTCTGTTTACGTCCACTAGCGTAAAAAGAGAGATCAACAGTCTTGCTCAGCTCTGAAGAAAGTATAAAGTGTTTGTTTCAAAGGTGCACGTGTTACATCTCAAAAACATACTAGACGCTGACAGTTTCATCGTAAATCTTACTAAACCAACTCTTCTGTACACATGGTAACCAGTTTAGCTTGATCGACGGTGAAAAGGGGAACTGGGTTTAAATGTTCTCATTATTAATATCAAGTCTTTGCGAGTAGTAGCTAAGGAATATCAGGATAAATTGGTCGTGTTTTGTTTAGTTTCTGTTAACGATGCCCTTGCATCATTGACGTACAACGCGGTTTGGTGTCCAGTTTGCCTGAATGTCAGATGTGAAATGTTGGCTCGTGGCCATAAAGTATTTAGACTGACGCCGAGAGCTTTGAAGGACGATGTAGCGATGTAGTGCTTCAGAATTAATTTGGGCCGATTATTTTGGCAACCGCTGACAAGGATTTATGTGCGGATAATACCGGCTTTAGGGTATTGAAAGAACATGTGCCTTTATTGCCGGAAACGTGATGTCTTCATGACAGGAAGAAGAAAATAAAAGTACCTAAGTATTGGTTTTTGAGTATTTTTGTTTCATTAATAAAATAACTTTTCGTAAATTAGGTTGAGGTTTGAGTGTGTTTTATTACAATTCGTCAGTCTAATACGGACTGCAAATTCTTAAAAAGAAATATAAGAGACTCTTTAATTAGGTATACATTTACAATTCAAGCTACCATATACATATTCAGACACATCTGAATGAAACCGTTACAAATCTCTTTAGAATCAGTCGATGCATACTTGGAAAGATCAATGACCGTTCAAGATTGGCTTCAAGAAAAAAAACCTAAATATTTATGTTTGCTTTACCGGTTGCTAGGCAACAGAAGAAGGGACGAAATCCAAAGTTGTTATACATAGAAAAACATGTAATGAAGCTTCCGTATATTGGCGGATGAGAATTATTTCTTGGTCAGTAATAATGTGCTAATGATAGTCACTTTCACTGATGTATCATTATTTCAGATTCTTATTACTATTCGTACGGTACTAGAAATTAGAATGTGTTATTATTTTGAATGTAGTAGCAATTGTAAGGATATATTGTACAGATTCATCTATTCTGAATCTAACAACATCACACAATAGGATCGGACGATAAAGTTTGGCTATCGAGTAACAGTATCTACCAAGAGCTTAAGCGCAACATATTTCGATGCTGAGACAGTTGCAGGTATTATTGTAGGTAGTTGCTACTTAAGTAACGCTATTAAAATTCACCCCAACTTGTAACCAGACTTTGTTTGTCATAGTTTCCATTGACGATGCGTAAACCCTTTCTTTTTGTATCAATCGACAAGGATTTTTCGAGTATAGGTACTGGAAAGTGTAGGTTTTTTTTTTAATTTTACACAATCTCATTGTGGTCCAGTGCCCCCACACACCTAACACTGGCCCAAACAAAACTGTGATGTTTTATTTATTTATTTATTGCAAAAATGTATACAGTTACAGAAATGCATCCTTATCCTAGGTATACATTACCCTGTTAGGGCGCAGCAAATTAACTTAAAACTATCACAACACAACATATTATATACTGTTTAATAAACTTAAATCTTAACTAGACTTAAATCTAAAAGGATAATATAGTTATTTATTTACATTATAATTGTGACTTAATAAATAAATAAATACATAGATATGTATATATATATATATATATTACATTTGTGTATAAGAAGTTACAATTTCTTAATTATTATATCGACTATTTATTGCACAATGTTTATAGGAACAATATAATACTGTTACGTTGTTTTATTAATTATAGTTATTTATCACTTTAAGTTTCTATCTTCTAGATATTCCTGTACACTATTGTAGCATTTTTTAATCAGCAATAACTTAAGTCTAGCTTTGAATATACCTAAGGTTTCGGTGGAACGGATACTTTCAGGTAATTTATTATAAATTTGAATGCTTCGGTATTCTGGGCTATTTTTATACATTTGTATTCTAGGTGTAGGTAGAATTAATTTATTTTTGCGTCGCTCGTTCTTTTCGAAGTTGAACATTTTTATATTTTTCTTTACAAAAATTGCTATTTCTAATATATACATTGAAGGTAGTGTTAGTATTTTATTATTTATAAAGTGGGGTTTACAGCTGTCTGTTGGTTTTATGTAAAAAATTATACGGATAAGTTTCTTTTGGGCTATAAATAAATCTTTGGCATCTACACTGTGCCCCCACATGATCACACCATAGCGTAACCATGCGTAGGCATACGCGTAGTAGGCAGTGAGAGCACACTCGGCTTTTGTGTTAGTTTTGAGAACACCAAGTCCATATGAAAATTGTGATAATTTTGTTTTTTCAGTGCCTTTGCATATAATAGTTGAACTAAGTATACTTAAATATGAAACCTGAAATATTTCGAATCCACACGAGTGTGTAAAACATCCCACATCCGACGAAGAGTGTGTGAGTTAGAAAATAATGCATTTTACCATATTAACAAAAACAATAGGAAACTGCTGCAAATCAGCCATTTTTGGATGTCGAATGACGTCGAAAGAATAGGCTGTTCTTCACCATCTCCTTATTGTTTTACTGAGAATGAAATGCGGAACAAGAATCCACCAATAACTGACTCAAACGAACAAATACAGCAAAGTCACTAAGTAACTGACCCCTCTAAAGCAACATATGTAGTTTTACGATTTACAATATGAAAGTGCTGTCTGCAGACTTGATTGGATCAGTTACGTCTGACTAGGCTCAGACAAAGCACCATATTTCATGCGTTACTTTACTACTTCCTCCTGCTTTGTCATAGGATGGAACAACTAAGTGCTCATCCACTGTTTTGCTAATATTGTTAAGACATACCACAGGGTCGAAGTATGAGTCAAATCAAAATGGAATAACATCTTCATCATAGACATAACTGGTCAATTGCTTTATTTTGTCTTCAAATTGTCGAAGATTCTCTGGGTAAACCAATTGTGTAGAGCTAATAGATATTCTTCTTCCAGGTAATTGTTTGGATTCAATTGATTGACTTCACTTATCTTATTCCACTGATGGCTTAACCTCCGGTCGTCTAATTGGAGAATTGACTAGGCACCGACTTCCTTGTTCTTGTTTGAAGACTGTATGAAAAACATCTTCTTTCGGCTCGCTTGAACTAGATTTTAATCTAGTTCAATCATTTATGATTAGTGAACTATCTAAAAACTAAAAAACTCTAAGACTAGAACATTTTGTAGTTACAATTACAACTATTCTGAGATTTATTATCCTCTTACGTTTTCTGACTTCTATTCACTTGCCTTCTCTCATAAATCATTCAATACAAATCTGGTCCACGTCATTTAAGAAGCTCTTCTCAAATTGGCTTCTAGTTTAGATACTTCAGTTAAACAAATCAGGTCAGGTGTTTGTGTCAGCGTCAGTATGCGTGAAAATAGCCTCATTTCTGGTTGCAAATTCTAAACATTTACAAAGATTAGACTAAAAGATGACAGAGAATTTTCTTAGCCTTGAGTAATGATTGAGTAATGATGTAAGGATTAAAGTGAATACAGGGAATAATAAATTATGAAAAAAGGCTTACCAACGAAAGAGACAAAGAGCAAATAATTGAATTGTGATTTAGGCGCCTAAATACTAAAGAAAGAAGAAGCATTCTTCCTATTCCGAGAGCTCAGCGATCTGATTCACGAAGGAATGAGTGTTCGCGATATTTTCAGAGAGATGAACACAACACATCTTATTAATACTGATGTAATCATATTTCCGATGCCTCTGGGAATTTGGGATTTGGGTCACTAGGCACTAGAATTTGATGCGTTAACTGTTATTTTCAGTCGTGGATGAAGCAACATACAAAGGGGTTGGATAGTTGATAAAAGTCTCTCTAGCTGACTTCCAGTTTACTTCCAATAATCATATAGGTAGTTAGAGTTCCATGTAAAAAATTTATGCTCACAAAGAAAGAATTTCATAATATAAAAAATCAGCAAACTCCATCACATAACATTCTCCTATCTAAATTAATATCTGACGTCTCACTTCTATCTGCGAAACAGCTGAACGTTATTACAGACACAATAATTATAAGCACGATTTCTACCATTAATTCGTACCCAGGTACCGTGAACGTGCGAATCTAGCCGAACATCAAAAGACTGGGTCATCGAGTTCAATTTGCTCTGGTAATTGTAACAATTGCAGGCGTCCTTTGAGCGCGTTTCCTTATTAAATTGGTCCTAATTCGCGCGGTTATGCGTCCGCGCCACCGTGCCTCGCTCTGAATATATTGCATAGTGATTGCAGAGTTTGTTGACTCGACTAGTAATAGATATTAGTCTAGATTGTATTTATATACAGTGCTTTAGTTTTTGTTTTGAACACATGCTTGGTTAGCGACGGAAGTTCAATGGCTGGATAGCGGTTGTAAAATCGTTCGTACTACGGTGCAGTCTGTGTATTTTGTGTTTACCGTGCTATGGTTTGCCCACCAAAATTATAGTTTTATTTTGAAACAGTGGCATACGTTGGCATTGCGCTGAAATTACATTGGTTGATGATGACGTACGTATCTATAGTTTTTGAACAATATTGTGGAGAACATAGTTGCTTCCCCCGACATAAAAAATCAAAAGAAAGTCTGCCAAATAAATACTTTTTGTGACAATGCTTTGCGATGCTAGCCTAAGGATATCCTTCTTTCTTTTCGCCATCGCCTTAAAAAATATTCATTACATGCCAATTAAATCGTTCACCATCTACCGCTCCATGCACAACATGTCAACAGTTAAGTGTTGCATGTTGCGTAAACTGCATCACACTGCTGCCATCTTTGCGGTTGTAGGAACGACCTCTCACTTCCCGTCCGTGTCGTAAGGTGGATACTTAGTAGGCTTTACCTGGACTATCATTAGTAGTATTTACTTTTATATGCGTTCAATTAAGTTGTATTTCACCTCCTCAATATACCAGATCGTTAGGTTTAAAATTAGTGCTATTAATTGAAATTTCTCCGTCTTTTGAAATACATCTGAAATTATTTTGCAATATACTTCTTATGGTAGGTCTAATGAGTAAACTTTATTTTTCTCTGTCAATAGATTCATTTCGATACCCAATATTTTTTCTTCTTCTTAAAACTTTTTTTACAATCTAGCGAATCTCCATTATTCCCAATATTATTTTCATCTCCCACTACACACCGAATGGTCTCATAGACTGTTTACATCCGATGCATTCCCATCTGTCAGTCATAATGACGTTGATGTCACCCATTTGGAGCGTTTCGTGGCCCCGATACTCTTCAAGGGCAGTAGGACTATTTATAATGATGGTGTCAACGTTTCCGACTATCCCAGTACCTGTATTGGTTCGTGCTGTTCACCCATTAACTAATTATGTCATAGTGTCGACTGACAGACTGGCCTACTTTAAATTGCCTTACTATTTCTGTTTAGCAGTTAGCACGCGCGTCTGTGTCAAATAAGCGGAAAGAATTTTATATTTTTTCGCATAATTTAATATATTAAATTAGGGATTTTTATGTCTACCATGGTTAGCTTTAAATTAACTAGTAACTGCCCAACTGTTACTCAAGTTTCCTTTGATGTTAAACTTTAATAAAATTGGCCTAATTTATTGACCATTTCATTATTTTCGGGATATGAAACGTGGTAAGTGTGGACTTAGGTTTAGAATGCGTAGGTATTTTAATCTTCATTGACGATTGAGACACCTGAAGTTCAGTAATATTGTGCCTCTATGACATTTAATTCTTTTTACCTCCTTTTTACATTTCGTTTGTAGACTTTAATTAAACTAAATCAACCGCAGAATAACGTCTTCTCATTATAGCATGTTCTAATTACAAACTCGTAACTTTGTTTAAACCCTAAACAAACTCAATCTAAATAATTGTACACTACACAAAGGCAAAGTTTCATTGTTTACATTGAGATTACCGGACACGCAAACGTTTAATGAGAACATGGCGAAGATTAAAAGACTACTGTTTAATTCCTAGCTGGCCAACGTCCCACATAGTTGTTCACGCACTGCCCTACTTTACGCAGCGTACACTCTTGCACAAACTAATCCATTTCATGATATTATGGAAACAAGAGCAAATGTATTCGATTTACGGCTCACTTGTCTTCGTTAATTCTCGCAGACAATTAGCAGATTTCCAGACTCGTACGACGCACGCACTACGCCTAAACAACATTAATTACAGCGCGTAGTTAAAATAACGTAACATAAAGTTTTCAATAATAACTTTAACTTGGCACCGCTCCAACTATGCATATTCAATTTACACGTTTTGCATTCCAGAATTCGCAACACGACCCCGACATCGAGAAACCACACGAATCGATACGAATTACGATAACAAGAGAACCGTACTCTAGTAGTACGAGGCAAAGACCGCGGACGATCGAGACGTAGTCCCGAATTGTGATAACGAAGCCGGGGACGCCGAAATTATGGCGTCCACCGACACATCGACCACCAGCAGTCAGATATCCGCCGTAGCAGCTGAGGAACACAAGCGTACCGTCGACGAAGCATTCTTGAACAAGATGAAAGGCCTCGTCGAAAGGTTAAGGCTTGAGAACACGACCTTGAAGAAGTCGCTCGACATCGAGCGGAGCGAGGTCCGAGCACTTAAGGCCCGCAACGAGAGCACACTAAGAAACTTAAAGACTGAACACAGAAGGAAAGAAGAATTTCTAGAGAAACAGTTAAGATCCCCCAAACAAGATAAGACATCAGAAAATGGGAATTCAAATGAAAACAAATTAATAGAAATAAAGAAACTAACGATAGAAATTCAGTCTTTAAAGTCAGCAAATAAGGGTCTTCAAGAAAAACTCAAGGTAAGTGATATCAGTCAAGCAAATCATTCTTTATTGTTTCTTATGGTACTTGTGATACAATATTTCTAAGATAAATACTAAAGTACTGATTAATTCCCCGATAGCCAACACGTAGAACATTTCTTGAAGATTTTTGATATTCAAAGGCTTTCTGTCTTTATTCTCTATTGCTCCAAGCCGACTGCGATCGGCGTTGAATTCTTCGGTCTTACTCCAGTACTGTAAAATGCCTGCTTGAAATAGATGGTGTATTATGTAGTTTAGTCGGTTGAGATAAGGACTTCCATATCTTAGGCCATATACGATAAAACAGGGAAGGGGACAATCAGGAACGGTGTAAAATAGTGGTTTTCCTTTTCGCATATTTGATACCTTTCTGCTCACGTATTGTGAATCAGATTTTCTCAATAAAGTAGCATACTGGTACTCTCTTTTGTCCAGAACCTCTCTAATTTTTTTATCACTGAATGGTACTATGCGGTTCTTTATTAAATCATAGTAATCTGATGAAAGGCTGCTATTGAAAATCTTGAAATCACGATTGTGTATACCAAAAGTTAAATTCGACGCTCCCAATTGGGCCATTGTCTCAATGTCTGGCTTGTAGCGCGGATAGGTTATAGCGGAAGTTATGATGCCCTAGGAAAAAACATGCAGATTAATTGATCAAATAAAAAATATGATAAGTAGCGCAGAAATAAATATAGAGGTTGCTTACATCAATGGCGCAGTCGATGATCAAGGAGTAGATGATAATCAGCAATACCAGGCTTCTGAATACTGGACCCATGAAATCGAAATCCATCGTTTGTCTTATGAAACACTTTATGAGATCTATCAAAGTATCTTCAGCTCTTCGTTCGTCATTTAGGTTGAGTAGATTATTTTCTGCTTTTCTTACTAATATCGTTATAGTTATGAAAACAGTGAAGGTAAAGAAAAACAGTAAGAGCATCTCCATAGATATCAGATTTATCGTCGTTTTGAATGTCGATTGGGTATCTGATTTCTTGACTAGAAAACATAACTCATCTTGGTCCAAAGGATACGTGGTATCAATATATCCGTAGTAGGTATTTTTGAGAATTCGTGAATTCAATTCTAGGTCAGTGTAGCCATCGATTAGATCAGATGTTACCCCAGTTGCGGTTCCGTTCTCTAACAGATCACCAACCGTACTTCCATCCCTTGGTGGCAAGGGATAACAAGATGCGTTTAGGAATTTCATAACTGTTTGGGCAAGATACGAGTCACAACGGACTGGTCCAGTTCTGTCGGATACATAGACTTTTCTGAAGACGCTTAATCGAAGACCATATCCGTAGAGGTTATTGTATTGCTTAGAGAGCAACTTACTTACATCTCTTACATTTGTAATATCTTTGATTTCTTGAAAGAAGGGATTGTAAGAGTACATCTTCAATCGATCTGTTTTCAATATCAATACGGAATTAGTAACGCTGCTGCTCCATAGCATTTGAAAATGATTACTTAGTGCGTGGTAGAAATAATTGTCTAATTCAAGGACATTCTTAATGACAAAAATAACAGCACTCCTTGGTTTAAAAATGCCGGTTCTCTTTAATGCAGCGATAACAGTTTCACTTACATCGAGAGACAGGTCGTTTGATGTAACCAAGTAGGCTGTCTCCCCGTGCCTATTGTGCCGAGGTTTCACAAAACTGTTGTTAGAGTACGGACAACCACTTAGAAGCATGACGTTGTATCCGTAGCCATATTGTTCTGTGTACTTTAGGATTCTATTTTCAAAGTAAGTGAACTCACAAAATGTTACCGTGAAGTACCACTGGCGGAAGGAGTTGTACATGATGTTGACCACTTCGTAAGCGTATTCAGCTTTCAACCACGCGTCTCGGTGATATTCCTTCACTTCTTGAAAGAGCACGCTTGATTCGTCGAAGCACAAAGATGGTTGGCAAATTAAAAGTACCACGAATATTACAAACATTTTGATGGTTCGCTCTGCAGGGTGTCTGGACGCGAACTGCAAAGTTTAAGGTCATTTCCACATTATCGTGGGGGTTTAAATCATTATCGGTTGTGCCATCATCTATTGTGTGTTTAATAGAAGCATGTCAATTACTGGCTTGGAAAATATTGTCGTTTAATATTGTGTAGTTATTCCGTACTGCTGGGGTTGCTAACGATGTCTGCTCATTAGTCGCACACAGTTATGACACGAACTGAAGTAAGTAAGGCCAGACTGGAGGAAAATAGATAGTAAAATTTTAATTAGATCGGTGACTTCATCTTGAGAAAGCCGTTGATCGTACTGATAACCAGAAGTTATTAGTTCTACGATTCATTTTACTTCGACGTAGAGTTTTCATATTTTTGCAGGGGTATTTAAGACCCGTTGTTTGCATTACCTCATTAAGGCATACGTCATACTGCAATAGACGAGCTGATTGGGATCTCTTATCTAATTGAGTGATGTAACCACTTTGATGCATGTTTGGACTATTTTTTTACACTATCCATCTTTCTATTTTTTCTCTCTGTTCATTTTATCATTGATCCTCGAAGGTTTGTTTAGGCATATTTATTGTTTTGGTTTTCAAGGAAATTGTTCCGATTTTTTTACTTATTTTGTACAATTTAATTAATCATGTATTTTTCTAATCGTCAGGTCGCGCAGGCGGCGGAGTGCGCTCGCGCGGCCGAGCTGCGCGCGCAGGCGGCCAAGCACAGCGCGCTCGAACAGGCCGCGCGGAGAGACGCACGCGCACAGTGCCATAAACTGGTCAGTATACCGCTTAGACATCTATAATTATTACTTAGTAACTAAATAAATGCGCATTTTATGACTTAGAATGAATTATGAATTAGATTTACGGCCGTTCCAAATATTATATCTGTTGATTTACTTGCTATAGATAATACTAATAAATTCCTATCCCAAGTTCCTAAGCAAAAGAACAGATAGGTGAATTATGGGAAAGGCCTTTAGAGGTAGTTCGAGATGTGGGAAAGTATAAGGAGAATAGTCCATAATCTGATGCGTAGTTATAAACATATTGCGATAAAACGGCTGGAATTATTATTTCAAGAAGAATTATTAGGTTCTTTATGTTTTACCAGACTTTTGTGAGTTGGTAGTGATATGTCGATCGTAATTTGAATACTTCAACAACTTATTTCTCATACCATATTCCCACCTAATATTTAATCAATAATGGTAGTAGGTACCATTTCGAAACGTACGCAGCTTGATGAAATTAAATTATGTAGGCAAAGGCAATAGGCAAATTAGGTAGGTATCGAATATTGCACGTAGATATCGATTTACACAATCGATACATATTTTATCCTGTTTGTCATCGAGTATGGTAATACATTATTGTTGATTGCATTCGTTTAATGGTATACTTAGCAATAGCTGTCATTACTTTTATTGGAGCGTACACTTTGAATATTTATTATACTTACCTTAGTAAACAATTTATACAGCGAAACTTTACTACATAGTTACAAAGTCGTATGCATGATGTTTGAATTATTATTGTCAGGACTTTCTAAAATTTTGGCTTAAAAAAGTTACCTAGTTTTCATAGCGCAACTAGAGGCTTTTTCTCTTTGCGAGAATATACCTCTAAAACTAATCTTATAAAGATCCGAATTGAAAAACGACTTCAGTCTTAGATAAGCCAAATTATTGAGAAAGATTATTTAGTAAGCCTACTTTTTGTTCCTCTTTCCTCGGCATGCGGGCGAAACCGGGGAGGAAGCTAAGGGATATTTATATTAAATCCGACATACTATAACACTTTTGTGTCCTATTCTCAATTTCAATATAACAATAATGCTAAAACAACAATAGACTCTGTGGATGAAACTCGACCGATGCGTTGCGGATCAAATAACCTTTTATAAGAACAGTTGAACTAAGATTATTTAAACTAACATTAAGATTCAGAAGACCACAGATAATTTTGAACTTTAACTCTCCCACATAGAACATATTTTACGATGTGGACTAGAAAGATGAGTTCTAGTTTTGTAGGTGTGGTTTGTGTCAATTCTGGGTTATTATTATACATACTGAATTAATTTGGCCTATTTTCCCTTTACGAATTCATTAAGTGACATAGGTACCTAACTTTATTTATATTACAGAAATTCGGAGTAAATGTTATACCAATGTGTACACGATATTGTAACATTATATATCAAACGACCTTGTTTCTTAAATGACCTAATTTAATTAGGCAAATACGCTCATAATCTAATTAATAACTAAAATGTTAGGTCAGAATAGCAAGCAACAACGCCTTGCCGTAATGTAATAGCAACGTAGTTCTTGTACATCGTGCTATTTCATCGACGGTAGACGCTTTATTATTGAACATTCTTAACGGGTTTTTAATCAGTAAGTTTAAGGCGTTTATATTGATTTTGTTTATTGTTTGCAGCTGGAGGAAATTAAATCGAAAGAGAGGGTGATACTACAACTGAAGCGAGAGGCAGCGCGGACGGCAGTCATTCAACAAAATGATCAGGTAGGTCCTTATATTTAATTATGCGTCTAATAACGAAACGAGTGCAATTAATACCACGAAAGGACACAATCAAGTTATTACAAAAGGTATAATCAACATCTATATCATTATATATGAGTATCTTTAGACAATGAAATAATACCAAAAGGACATACTTTAATTGGCATCAAATCTGTTACTGTTACAGCCTTTTTATCGTCCCACTGCTGGGCACAGGCGTCCTCTCACACGGAGAAGGATTAAGCGTTAAACACCACGCTTGCTCAATGCGGGTTGGTGATTTCAGACTTTATAGTCCAGGTTTCCTCAAGATGTTTTCCTTCACCTTTTTATCAGCCATTGGTGTGTAAGGTTTACCTAGAAAGTACAGGCATCAAATCAGATCACGGATTTGATAGAGGATGAATTTAAAAGGATATCCTATATATCTAACTAACGGCTGCTCAAAAGACTGGACTAAATGTAGATAACATTAAAGAGTTAGTGCATATTAATATGATATGGAGGCATACTTAGGTACATGCCCGTACACGCGAACTGAGGCTTTTAAAATATTAAAGAAAATTATGTAATTTAAGGAATATAGTATAGCATGCTATACCCTTGAAGGGGACCACTAGAAATTAGGATTACATTGGCACATGATTTATCAAAAAAATCAAAGAATATCAAAAGCGTTTAATAA
Source organism: Helicoverpa assulta (assembly GCA_963856015.1). NCBI lineage: Eukaryota > Metazoa > Arthropoda > Insecta > Lepidoptera > Noctuidae > Helicoverpa > Helicoverpa assulta. Next base: position 11,662,775 of record CAWLCW010000026.1, on the reverse strand, counting down.
AGTGTTTGTTTCATCGATAATGGATGATAAATAGCTTTGTCCTAAATAATGTAGAGAAGACTCAGGCAGGCGTGGCAGAAAGTACATAATGCCAACTAATTACATACTCGTACTTCCTTCTTTAAATGGTATAATTTTCGACGAATATAGACAACATAGCCCTCTTCAAATGTATTTGGCGACGTCAGATGATTACAATTTGCTGACTAGTAGACCTATTTTATAATTCTCGCTGAAATGATACAGGAAGCAGTTAGTTCCTTAATTTACCCCTTAATTAAGCTGTATATTTTTTTTATAGTCCCAATACCAAAGGTATTCCCGTGGGAATTATCGAGCCGATGCCAGTAGCCGCAGGCAAGTCAGCTCTAAAATGCTCATATTAAGGCATCGGACTTTCCTTTAGGTGGCAGTAATAATAATCATTATATGACATTAGTGAACTACACCCTACCTTTGAACTGTATCAACATTGCAAAGTTTTGACTGTTAGACAGCTCTTCATTCTAATGACAGTTCTCAAAAAACATTCTTTGACACACAATTCAATTAGTAATTCCCAGAATAAAAGGATCCCCACTGTATGCACAATAAACAGGTACAACACCAGTTTCTCACATAATTTTTTTGGTTTTCTTGGGATATTCCTTTACAATAAAATAAACCAAAAATTACATATCGTTACCAATACTAAATTACAATGTAAGAAAAAACTGACTACATGGCTTCAAAACTTAAATTATGACTCAACAGAAAAATTATTAAAACCTATAACCTAAGCTAAATCAGTAATTATTTATAGTAAAAAAAAAAAAAAAAAACAAAAAACCTTCATTGTAGGACTACACATCAAACCGTCAAACACTATTCATACCTATGCTATTTATTACATAAAACAAAGAGTAATATTATTGGCAAATTTAATAAAAAGAAACTACGTAACACCTACCTACCTACCGTATTAGATACCTTAGTAATAGACAATAAAAAAATAAAATAATAATAACTTCCATGGATAACCAGTTCAACTAACTCTCTAGAACTAGATAATTAAATACTTAGATAAAAAGAAAAAAAAAAAAAAAAAATGAAACTAAAATATTAAACAAAAATTAGAATTATTAAATACACCACTACTAACTACCTACTAAAATAAATTTATAAAAAATAAAAGTACTTTGCTAACTAAAAAACATTCTAGGACTAATTCATCTGCCCTACCACAAATTTTATATCCTAAACTAATCTAGTCTTTTAGGCCCGTTTTTTTTAAGTCTTGATTAGTAATTGAACTACATTTGATCTCAAAATGACTACGCTTTTAAGTTACTATAAATTAGAAGTTCACCATCGTATGTACCTACTATGTGCATAATTGTGAGTGAATGTAATTGTACCCACGGAAAAGTGGCTCTTAATATTAAGTTAATTTTGTGTTATTATTATTTGATAACGCGTATTCATAAGTGGAAAAAACTATAATTATATGATATGTGTTATATATTTAAATGTTTATTTGCAATAATAAGTGCAGTGACTTATGTTTGTTAACGAGTTCCTATTTTCTGTTATTTTAATTTATCTATGGTATAAGCATTACAATAATAAGCATAGATATATATTTTAGATTTCTCTTTGCCTCTCTCCTTACAAAATGTACTGTGTAAAATTCAATAGGATTAATGGTGATCTGTAACACAGGGGTAACCTTAAGCAGACACCATTCTCTTAGAAATGCAACTTGTATTGTAATGTACTTTTAACACTGTAATTGAAGAGAAAAATAAAGATTTTTTATTATTTATTTAATTTATTATTATTAGTGATACGATGCCAATGGGTTGTAATATTAAGAATCGGGACGGCTGTTTATGCATAATGCGGAATCCTGACTTAAAGTACCTAAAGATGGTTCTAAGGTAGAGTTAAGTATGCTCGAGTCTATGTTTTAGTCAATGATATTTTATAAGATTATCTTAAATAAACAGGTTTTATTAAGTACGCACTTTTATTAGTGTGAGGGTCAGTAAAATAATTTTAACGTTAAATTAATTATTTTTTAAATGAAATGACATCTTTAATCTCTTAAGACTTGGATCGAAAAATATGTATCTATCATTTTGTTCTCTGTTAAAGTCCCTTTGAATACACAGGGTTTAGAAGAATTTAAGCTGATACACGAGCTCTTAAACAGCCACATAATTTAGACCATTTGTTATTAAAACATTCTAAAAGTAAATGTAGGTACCTCTCAGGCACCCCCGAACGTGAGAGAGTGCCTCGGGGCGCCCGAAAACCGTGCTACCTCGGGAGTGCCCGCAACGTAACTCATGTCGGGAATGTATGATATTTCCGAATTTAATATTACCCTATGTATATGGTTATGTAGGGTAATTAGTTAAGCTGTATTCAGTAAGGTTATAATATTAAAGTACCGTAAAGTATAGAAACATCTCTATTTTCATTATGGCAGATGGAATGAGAAACGAAGTTGTAAGAATATTAATACTAATTACTACTTTAGTATTGATTGAAGGCTGTACTGTCTTCTACGCACTTTCCTGCTAAAAACTTTCCTTTCCTTTCCATGCCTTCTCATCTTTGAGTTCCTATGTGGTCTTTGGCACGCCTCTGACCTGATTTTTAACGATTCCGAAGAATACTATACTTTCAAAATGTCGTGAGATAAATACGACTCTTTATATTATTTTCCTCTTTCGATGTATCAAGTTATCCTTAAACTTGTCCAGGTCATATCACCTCACTTTTCTCACAGTTCTCTACTGTGTCGACGTAAATCTTATCGTTTCAAGATTTTACGAGTACAGTAACATGAGCTTTGTTTTTTCGAAGAACTAGGTATGTAGCAGATTGGCTGTTTAGATAGCCTTTCTAAGCAAGTTTCTGCGTTAGTAGTCACCATTCTGAATTATTGAACTGTTGAAATTGTAAAGATTTATTGTTTGTCGAGCTTATTGTTTTGCAAGTTTGTTCGACTCTGCCGATCTATTGCAGCGGCTGGTTGTAAATACGGATTGTCATTGCGATCTTTGTCAGATACGGTTGTGAAAGGATTTATTTATGCAGATGATGTAGGTTTTGTGTTGTAACGATTTGTGGGTATAGAATTTTCAATAATACTGTTTCCTAACTTTAGTCTCTTGTTCCTACTTATGGTATCGGCAAATCGACATTATGTTCTGAATTAGCATGTTTAAATTTACATTAAATGGTTAACGTAGCTTACAATCCAGTGTAGTAGGGGCTAAATATATTGCTAAATGTAACGCATCTGGAGAAGTCAGGCACTAAATGACCGAGGAACTTTAGAATCCTGGCCGTGAGAAGGAGAGCCAGGGCTACCATGCAGCATCGAAAATTGCTACTAATTATATGTACAAGAAAATTTTAGACAAAACACTAGCTTCTGCCAGCGACTTCGTCCGCCTTAGATTCGTACTTTGTGCAAAGTGAGGAAGAAATACTAAGCACCAGCCTATCCAATTATCTAAATGTATGCGTAGTAGTAGGACTATTTCACCTAAAAAGGAAATAAACCTACCTAGTTTATAAAATAACAACAAAAGAAAGTAAAAAAATAATTAATTAAAACCTAAAAGTCGCGCTGATAATGGCTGATAAGCAAGATTTGTTAATATCAATTATTGTCGGTCAATAAGGTTGAACACTCTGAACGTCTATTCGCATCAATCGCATCAATAGCCAAATATTGTATGAAGCCCGCGCAGCCACCGCGCCGCGAGCCGCGTCGAGCGACCGGCGACCGTTACACAAAAATGATCCTTATAGCATGATATTCACGCGCGGTGGCTTATTACCGTATTTCATGTATAACTTTGGTTTTTCTCTACCGATTTATATGATTCTTTTTTTATTGAATAGGTAATAATATTAACTTTTATTATTTAATATGAGTGAGGGTGTTAGAAACGTAATAGTAGACAAAATATAATCAGAAACCTCCGAACTACTAAGCTATCGAGAGTTACATGTGTTATTGTGAGACAACCATAAAAGGTAGACTTGTGCTGTCATGGGATGTTTTGTACATAATTTTATGGAAAACATTTCCGTCATACATAGTTTCTGTGTAGCTTTTACCATTAAGGCTGCACACGCGACGGAAGCTTAAAAAATGGAGTAACTTCGCCCTTTTTCCCGACATTTCCCTTCACTGCTCTGCTCCTATTGGTCGCAGCGTAATGAAAAGTATCCTATAACCTGCCCAGGAGTATGAAGAATAATTGTACCAAGTTTCATTAAAATCCGTCAAGTAGTTTTTGTTTCCATAACGAACATACAGACAGACAGACAGACAGACAGACAGACAGACAGACAGACAGACAAAAATTTTACTGATTGCATTTTTGGCATCAGTATCGATCACTAATCACCCCCTGATAGTTTTTTTGGAAATATATTCAATGTACAGAATTGACCTCTCTACAGATTTATTATAAGTATAGATTTCCATTATAGAATTACTGTGTTAAATACTTCGTTAACTAAAACTGCTAGAAACATAGTGAAACAGATTGTGTACAGATTGTATTTCCCAGTAGGTAATTTACACCACGTAAACGGTATTAGCCGTGAGTCGCGTTCGTAAAGTTTAACTTCTCGATTTGTAGTTTAGATACGCGCTTTTTTAGTTCCTTTGCAATATACTTACATAGTTGAAGATACGAATTTGATATCGGTCATTAAAGGTTCTCTTTTAGATACTGATTGATATTCATTATTGATAGTTTTTTTGTGCAATGTTCCATTAAAGAAAATAATTCGCGTTTAAATATCCATTGGCAGCTACTAAGAAAACTTTGAAAATGTATCTGGAGACTTATAATTTTGAAGACCGATACCTAGGTATTTTTGCAGTCAAAATACAAAACACATAATTAGCATTCTGGACGTTGTTTTTGCAGGAATTTTAATAATATTATCTAAAAAGTCCAGAGTCCTGATTTGTATTTTGACTTTTAAAATACCAATCGTTGCTTCAAAATCATGTTTTCAGAACATTTCAGAATCAATTTTCAGAAATCATAACACTATCAATTTTCACAAAGAAACTACAAGACAATATAGTCAAAAACCCGTACGGAACCCACCACTTAAATTCTACCAGTACTTTTGTTACAGTTAAATCATAGCATTGTCGCGTGCGTTTCGCGTAAAAACGTTACAGTTAAAGTTAACGCGAAGAGGGCCTGTTACACCATTACTTCGGTTATCTGTACTGCGTATCGTTTTACGATTATGTTATTATTAACGTTTTTTTAAATTTTTTAAATACCGTTAAATGTTGAGGTTTTTGGTGTTTTCAAAAATCATGGTTGTTTTAGATGTAGAGTGTATGATTTTAAAATTATGTTTTAACTATTGCGATGAAGGAAAATACGATGTGTTTCCGGGCCCCTCCCAGAAGCGACTGAAAAACCTATGTTTCTTAATTATGTAACTCGAATTCGACATATAAACGTTAGTTCAATGTTAGTAGATACGCGCTTGTACTAGCTTTTATCTATGTTGCAATTCTGTAAATTAGTGCGATAAAAGTGCTTTATCATATTGCGACAGATTTTCTCCTGCAAATCGTTACGTGTTGGGAATTCCCACAAGCTCGCCACTCTTTGCGACTACGTGAAATAAAAGCAAGGAATGAATTAATAAAGGGTTGAACCAGTAGGGTAACCAAGCTAGTCGATGTTACAACTTGTCGTTTCGAAGAGTTTGAAAAGGGAGTTTAAAAGCCACTGTTAACTATCAGAGCGTAGCTTTTCAGACTTTCATTCGACCTACTGAAATCGATTGCTGAAAATTTAAGAGAAGAAATCGAGAAAGTTCTTTCAAAAGCAAAAACAGGGCTGCCCCTTGAAGGGTTCTCAATTGAATCTCACTCAAGTTCGATTTAAGTAGAGATCATAAATAAATATCGACAACTTCTATCAGAACCGAAACCGTGTTATTTGGTCAACACTTCTTAAAGTGCTTTGTGAGTGGGCCACACACGACTTAGTTTATTCCAAAGGGTTATATACCACTTAGAAGTATGCGGGATCGTCATAAAAAACCGTCTCATTATCATGGATTCGTGTGGTCGCGCATCGTAGAGCGTTAAGTGCAGACGGGGTCGCCAGACCGATCCGAGTAGCGGAGGAGTGCGCACGCGTGGCGGCCATCTTGTTCCAACTGTCACTTGTTGTCCCGCGTTCCGTTTGAATTATAACGTTCGGCGACGCTGCGTGCGCTCAATCTTTCAATCGTACGAAAAGTGTATTCTGTGACGTTTATGATTAGTGCAATTTTTAATTATTTATCATCAATAACTCTGTGACTGTGCTACGTAGAGCCGTGATCTAACCTGTGGACTTCGTATTTCGGATTTACTTTCTATCGCTGTAAGTGGCCGTTTTATTATATTTAACTCGTTATGAAGTTAGTAGGTAACTGGAGAAAGTCCATCTTTAAGAGATTCTGTTACAATTGTCTACATATCACGATATTAGCATAGAAAATGTTCATCAATGGTGAATAATATTAAATCGATTTTGTGCATTGCCAATATCGGTCAGTGAATTAAATTAATCTAGAATTGTAAAAGTATCTGGGATATCTGGTGAATATGAACGCAAAATAATTTGCGCAGAACGTTCGACACACATAGAGTTAATTAACGGACGGTTAATACAGCAACAATTATCGAAAGTAACGAATCAATTGGAATAACTGAAAACACGAAGGAATTGTGCTATTCGTTATCAGATCACGGAACATTGGCGCATACATGACAGGAAACTATGTTATTACCGAGTTTATCGGTTCCTTTTGTGTATTAGTGATTAAAACCGTTACTGATCATGTTACTGTTTTTAAATAATTGTGGCTTGAAGTTAAGCTTAGCTGGCAATTTGTCGTTCTTATCGGGATAATTGCGATGCGAAACAACTTGAAAAACAGTGGAAAATATAAAATAAATTATAGACTGTTAATTAATAAGGTCTCTACCATGAAATTCAGTACTTATTTTCATTATTTCAGTTCACACCTTTGTTTTCAGCTGTACCTAGAATTTAGGCGATGGCTTATTAGCGTGAATGCTGATTAAATACCTACCTAGGTACTAGTAATTATTTAGGTTGTCACGTTTTCGTGTTTCGTTACATTAAAACTTTTGTATTTATTGGAATTATTATGACTTGTGTCAGACGTCTGGTCGTCTGTAATTGGATTATGTGCGGTGTTGTGGGTTTTCGTTCTAACCCTTGCTTTTAACTGTAGTTACCTCTTTTCTGTAACTCAACGCTCAACTAGTTATATTTTTATTTCTTTATTTTTAGTACCAAAATTACATTTTTAAATATTCAAAACAAAAATAAGTACCTATGTTAATATGAAATAGAGAGTAGCGGGCATAGGGTCCAAAGTACCGGTGGTCGGGACTCCAGAGATAGAAATCAGTAACCTCACGACATGTTCAAAAGGCATCCTCTTTTGAACCAGTCCCTGGTCGTCCCAGACTCAGCCTGTCGAATCAGACTAAACCACCTAATGATGGCCTAAATTATATTTTTTTTTCATTTAAAAACACTAGGTAGGTACCTACCTATTCGTATGAGACCTCAAACTCGTTTCTGACTATGTCAGCATGGGTATGCCCCATTATCAAGTTGTGAGTCATGTTTATATGAACTTTAGTATTACAACCACAAGTTTATTTGTTTACAATATTCTCTGTAAATATTCTATTTAAATTCTATACTTCTATAAAAATTCTATGCAAAGTAAATAATAAGCCTACAAGAGCAACCTTAAAGCACAAATTCATACCTATCTCTTGTAATTTTTATTTTCCAGCCAGATGTTTTTACCACTTGCAAAATTACTTAAAACTTTCTAAGAAATATTAATCTTTCTTCTGAATTCATGTAAAAAACTGAATCCAGCACTTTTTATGCAACCTTTACTTACGAAAGCAGCAATAGGCAGTTCTGTAAATGATTAAATTGTAACAATTTCTCACGGTTTTGCACGATATGGTTGTTTAAAATCAAATTGACATACTTATTAAATAATAATTGAGCTTATATCCGACGCATTATAAATTCCGGTCAGTCAATAGTAAGAATTCGCTATAATAAATTACTGTCATTCACATCGGCTCGTAAGAACTTTCTACTTGGGCCTGCTCAGGAAAGCCTTTAAATAATTGTTTTCACACGTTATAACGTATTTTAAAAATATTGTTCCTTGAGAAATTCAGTATGTAGGTATGTGTAGGTGTAAAATATGTTTTTTCCTTCTGGGTCAGATGAAAGTTAGATCGCAGAGGCAAAAGAAGATAATGAGGTAAGATACCATTTGCAATAATACCTTCAAACATATGACCTCGTTCATGATAAGAAATAAGATTGATGATTATATTAGGATATAAATAATATTAAAATGCATGCTATAAAATAACCGGCCAATCCACATTCTACAGGAGTATCCGCAGGCCCCTCTTCTCCACTGGGCACTATGGGCACCTGCCCAGGGCCCCGCGATCGAATGGGGCCCCCTAGTTCCTGCCAGATTACCAAATGATAACCGATATTTAGGTATTACCGAAAAACATTAATTTTGAAAAATCTGATGAGGCCCGCGATCGAATGGGGCCCCCTAGTTCCTGCCAGATTACCAAATGATAACCGATATTTAGGTATTACCGAAAAACATTAATTTTGAAAAATCTGATGATAATGTGATTGGCACTGCTTACTTTAAATTGGTTTTGTCGCAGCCCAAAATACTGACTCTCCTCTAAATAGTGTTTAATTTTAAAAAAGCGATATTTTAAAACACATGGGTACAATATCTAAACGATAGAACGCATTACACTAAAATACCGAAACTCTTAACATTGCCATCAATCATCAGTATAGCCCATTTATAGCAGGTGAAATTTGTATCAAATTTTAATACGCAGTTTTTCAAAAATGTTTTGGTCTAACAAAAAGGTACATTAATCGGTCCGCCCCGGGTACCACGTCTCGGGAGGTGCCATCTCGGTCGGCACATATCTGCACGACCAGGATAGCGCCGGCAGAAGGGACAAGTCACTGAGGGTGCCATTCTAATCTGCAAAGCCTAGGTCCACGACCAGTCACTGCACGCTATTCAATGTTTAAACTAAACTACAACAGTGCATGCGCAAGACGTCGAGGCGTCACTGAGAGGGGTGCCAGTCCGGCTGTCATGGATTACTTAAATGAATTCCCCAAAACTATATAAAAAAATCCGCTCGCTTCGCTCCCGGTTTTTTAATAGGTAATGTCTGATTCATTCTGCGCTTACTCTTTGAATCCTCAGTCTAACAAAAAGTTAAACCACTGAAGTAGCAAAAACAACTGACGCTCTACGCTGACGATTTCTAAGCTGTTTAGGAGGTGGAGGACTTTTGTGTCCCAAAACTCAAAAAATTCGCGCTCGCTATGCTCGCGGCTTCTTCTCTTTACAGTGTTTTTTTCACACTTGTTTGGGTACTTTTGTGTCCCAAATTTAAAAATTTCGCTCTCGCTGCGCTCGCGGCTTTTTCCCTTTGCACTGCTATTTGTAAATCATGTCCAGGTTCTTTATGTCCTAAAACACAAAAATTACGGGCTCGCTTCGCTAGCGCTTAAGTTTGCAGTGATCTCAAATTCAAATTCAACTTTTGATCTGTCTCCGGCTTCTTTACGTTAAACCTAGCAAAAAGCACCATGAATGATTTCTACACAATTTTTAAGTACTTTACTTTTGAAATTTAGTCCGTGATTATATTTTGTCGTTTTTTTTGGGGGGTGCTTAATAGGTAGTCCGCCCCGGGTACCACCAGATGCTACGCCACCATTGCAAATGTACAAAATTCAAATTTAGAATACACTCTCACGCAAGCTTGGCTAACTCTTTTGATGCTAGAACATACTATAATCATTAAAACCCTTTGAAATACACGTAAGGCCTTAAATCTAGGATTTCGCATAGGTGCCCGTTTTTTTTGCAAAAGAGTTTATATTAAAACTAAATAGTGTTTTCTCAAGGCCATAGGGGCCCCATGATCCTAATGTGCCCAGGGCCTCAAATAGTTTAAAGACGGCCCTGAGTATCCGCCAAAAGCAGCCGTAGAGGTATATTTTTTTGGTAATTCAATACACAAAACATCTTGTTATTGTACTTGTTGTATTCATCAAACATGAATGAACGAATATTTACAAACAAATTCGTTCAAAATGCCTTTGTTACCAGTCATAAGCATGGCTTCAGTAAATATTATGATCGCTGTTTAAAATGTCGACAAAAACAATTCGAAAGTTTCGATTTGTACTACTTTGATTAATTCATAATATTATGTCAAACATGCAACATTGACGAATTGATTACAAAATGTTATAGGGTTTAACAAAATGTTTACTGTCCATCGCAAGATTTACTTATAACAACTATAGCCATACTTTAATACTATGAGAAGAAGTGTTACTAGAGCAATGAACTAATAAAACAACAACCGAAGTTCCAACAAAAGGGCTTAATATAAACACAAACAATATCTCAACGAAGTCCAATAATGAAAATGCAACAAGCAAAACTAAAAACTAAAATGGCACAATGATTTATGGAGCTTCGTCGATAGATCACGTCGGGCACGCAACTCCGACGTGGTGTGTCAAACAAAACGAACATGATTCGATGACATACGGACGGACAAGTTGCTCCGACTAGATCTCAAAAAGATACAAGGTTCAATTTTTCTTAAACCTGAAATGTGTAAGGAATATCCTTCAGACATTGCTGGTCTGAACAATGGTTCGGAACACTGACAGATTTTTAATTTGGATCAGAAGCTTCTGAACTAAGCTCGTTCAAGCAAACAAATAGATTCTTCAGTTTTATAATGTTAGTATAGATTTAAAAAATCATTAAACTGCAATCAATATTGTGATCAAATGACAGTTTACAATAACTAGCCCACATTATAGGAAGCGTGACGTAATATTTAACTAGTAAAGGAAATGCTTTGACCACTAGTCACGGTTGCTTGACCATACACCAGTTAGTACTAACTGAGCTACAATCGAAATTGTTGGACTTGGTCTAATGCTAGGAAATCCGTGAACACGGCAACCTATCAAAAATTATTGTAATTTTTCTACAGCCTGAGTGCAAGAAATTCTCAGTAGCTGGCTGTGATTGTTCAACTTGTTTTTGCCTTTTCAGTTCGATAGTTGGGATTTTCTACCTAACAAGGACGTATCCAAACTGCTTTTATTACTTTTTAACCCCTGCTTGGCAGTCGGGTGAAAAGGCTATACTCATTTTATGTCGATGACATGACTTGGAAACATAATATGCCTTCAAAACGATCATTTTTTTTAAAAGCAACATTCTAGGCTTTATTTCATTTCAGAATGTGCGTTAGAGTCACTTCTCTAATAACCATCACGTTATGACGCTTCAAACTATTTCAATTAACATTTCTCATGTGAATCGGTATGGTCGCGTTCAGCATGCAAACGCTCAATTTGAGAATACCGTAGTACCACAAAATCACGAGGTGAAAGTCTATAGACTACCTTTTTGTAAGACATTGAATAACTGATAAGACAAGATAACATGCACTAGAGAGTTGAGATTACTAAAGATAACAGCTGTGTACATAATAGGCTACGATAAAACTGCAATGCCGAATAAAGAAGGTTGATTACAAACTCTCTATGGACCCACCACGTCGATGTCTATGGTTATTATTCATTGATTACACATTGATGTTGATGTTTTATATCATTAATAATTTAGGTATACGCATACGCATCGGCGTGGCTTTGATGTTGTAGAATTGAATAAAGGTGTATGTTGATTTATAATTGAATTTTCTCTATCTTCATTGTTACAAAAGTAAATGTAATTTTGGAAGGGTATATCATACGCCAATAAGGTTTAGTTTCCACAAAACAGTATAACTTGTAACTTAACGATTTCTTCAAAGGTATCATCATCATCATCAAAGAGTACGGTTTCTGAAATGTCAATGACCGTTGCAAGTGCTAATATTTTGTGTTCCGAAGTAAGAGGTTCTGCTTGAGGCCTCTACGTACTACTGTGTATATAATTTTGTGGCTCCTGAACAATGGTAACGTGGGCAATAATTCACAGTTATAACTGTTGCTTTTTGTATGTTTATTACGCCCAACTAAACAGTTAATTCATTCATAAATGTGTTAATGTAGACGCTGACGTTAGGATTTTATTCTCAGCGTGGTGCCGAGTTGTTTGAATCGAAATCGGTCTGTACGCAATGATTTTCAAGATTCGTTTCGGCTTGGTAATTATAATGCATGATTTGGATCATATGCAGTTGTAATTTGTGTTATAAACAATGCTAAGTATGTAGGAGCTAGCAAAAACAGAGGTCGCAAACGTTCACCGTTCGCTTCTCGTCATGCCTCGACCTCGCCAGTTACAATTGTTCACCAAACGGACGCGAAGTAGAAACATGACTTTATTGTTCTTTTTTAACATACACAGCTAGATTAATTCTTTGTTTGTTGTTTCAATAAATTCTTCATGTGGAATCTCATTGATAGTTCGAAACAAATAATATTTACTACTGTTTAGCTCACTATCGTTCTGTATTGTTTCATGCCTCAAATGCTATGATTGCAAGTGGCTCGTTAATGAGTTGCAATCCATGTAATGATGTTACAGTTATTTTAAACTATTCAAAACGGGGCTTTGCTGAAATACTTTTATAACGGAAATCTTTCTTAGATTGAAAATAAAAATTACGAACTCATTAAGGGTACAGGCCTCAAGAAGTTTCTTTTTACGAAGTTTGTCTTCTTAGGAAATATTTTTTAGTTCTGTTGTAGTAATGTTGTGTCACAAGAGACTTGTCATAAACTTCTACTCCATTTATCACAGTGAGAAGTATGGGGATATTGTTACATCAAACATTCAAATTCAGCCATAGATGAATACACCCTCCCATATTTTACCCGTTTATTTTCCCATAAAGGATCTTATGAAGACACTTAGCGTTTTGAATGCATGCATTATATTCCATCGGCCATTGAAATCAATGAGTTGCAAGCTCAAGTGCATCTTATGTTATGCCGTTATGCGGGAACGTCGTAAATAACTATATTTAACGTCAGTTAGCTACGTCCAATTATTTTGATGAGGACCCTTAGTTTATTAGGTTTCTGTAAATTATGGGGCTATATTGTGCTCTCAAAGTTTGAATTCGTTATCTGAGTCTGTTTCTCGTCAGAGTTCATATCGTATAATTTTTCTATATTCATTGCTACAACCTATTTTCCATCCTTTACGTTTTTAGGCTTTACACTCTTCTATTATAGTACCTACCTAATACCACCCACCGTGTTGTTACGGATTTCTTCAGTAATTGATTATTATTGGTATTGCTTACTTCAGTTATTCAAGTGTTGTTGAGAAATCTAGCTCTTGCAGCAACAGGTGTATACAATATCGAGTTATATCACAACATTCGTATTTGGAGCTTTTATCTTTTTTTCATGCTTCAACTGTGAAATTGATTGAAAAAGTGCAAGTATTTTAATTTAATTTATTCTAATCGATGAATATTTTCTGCCTTTTGATATATTAAAGTACAAGCTTTTGCCCACGACTTCGTTCGCGTGGAATAGTGACTTCCGGCAGATTTTTGGTTTGACCAATAGATGGCGCTATATGTCCGGAATACATTTTATTTTTTATTTTCAATTTTTTTGTAATAAAAACTATCCTATGTCCTTTCTCAAGCTCCAAACTATGTCTGTACCAAATTTCACACAAATCGGTTCAGTAGTTTAAGCGTGAAGAAAAGACAGCCAGACAGACAGACAGACAGAGTTACTTTCGCATTTATAATATTAGTAGGGATTTTGGTCTGTCACCTTCATTGCTACTGGACCAATCGTATGCTCGTTAGACCTGTTCCATTCATCTTCAAAATTCCTTGTATCTAATTTTGTAATTGCATCTCTAGTTTCAATATCTACCATATTACATACGCACTCTAGTATCTCAGTATATGTTCGTATCAGTTTCCCTAGTTCGTAGTGTTGCGTGTCATTACGTCGCTCGTACATTTCAGCCTCGCCTTGGTTCGCCGCTCCGCTGTAGAAATCGCCAGATATACGCAATTATATCTATGTTCATTTTCTATTTATTGTTGTTAACGTTTTGTACGTTTGACGGTTGGCTGAACTTTATCTGTTGTAAGTATTATTTGATTGTTATATGTCATTATTGTCATTTCATCAGCATCAGTTAGGTTACCTACTATTCGAAAATTACCTTTCTGTAATTTCAAGTAAAATTCTAGGACAATATTTTTACTATACTTATCTGATATTATATGGTTTGTCACCATCATGCTAAATAATATTACCGAAATCATGACGTGTGTGTCACTTGACCAATTCTGCCAGTATGTCAATTACTTAATCACGAGTGCATAACAAATGACTCGCGACTTGACTTAGTGCTCTTATTTAACGAATTCTGATGTCACATTATACAATTTTAGATTGGCATCTTAATTGACACCTAATAAGCTAGCTTCAAATAGATCGGAGCTAAATTGTGTTTAAATAGCTTCGTTGGTATTTGACGGATGAGTAGTTATCATTCCATTAATGTTTTGGAGTTCTTTGGATACCTAATTAGAACCAGTTTGTGGTACGAAACAAAGGGACGCTGAAAGGGCATTACTTATAGATTCCGATACAGAAGCAGGTGCTCGAGTACAATGACTTTGGAGACGAGCAGGTGGATATTTGGCCTTTCTTTTTCCTATTTAAAAGTTAATGAGCATTTCTTTGGACCAGTATTAAAGTCTTCGGTGTTCATAAATGTTTTATGACCTAAAATGGTTAATGTCAGAATACATAAATAATTATTTTGTAATGCGTTCAAAAACAAAATAAAGTAAAATGTCGAAAACATTTTCATCATCAGATAGAAAATACTGACTTATTTTTTTCAGACTTTGTTTAAAGATGTACGTGATGGGCATCCAAAAAGTTTTTCTAGAATAGTGGTAGGTGGCCAAGGTCAAACCAATTTTGGAAGCTCATCGGAGCTCGACCCCATATTGGTGTGTCTGTATGTAGGTGTACCAAACAATGATTCACAATATTGCAAATAGGTAAATGTTACTTGCATAACATCTGTTATAGCTATATTGCTAATCATGATATTTTATGTGAAATATTCTGGCGGTCACATGGTTTTACATGTGCTGAAATATAAGTGGGAAGGAAAAGGCCGGTAGCAATTATGTACCTACTATGCCAGCTGCAATGTTTTAGAATAGCATTAAATTATTTTTTTGACGTATTTTTTTAAAGAAATGCAGTATGATGGCTGTATGTATGTATGTATCACCAGTGTCTCTACTATATTTTTTGTGCTATGTGTTGTACTTATGTACCTAATCATTGTATTTATGTTGAGCCATTTTTTGAAATGCTTCATTGTTTTTATAAATATTGATGTTATTCCTCCAATCATAAATTCTCACACCTTTCACAATACTATTATAGCAGCGAAAGGAGAAGATTCAATATTCCGCAACAAAATACCAAAGGTCGACCCAGTCAGTTTGTGAAATAGGCTAGTCTAAGTCTAGACTTCTGTAAACAAAGCTTACACAAATGCAGCGGCAAATATAAATACCTATCAGGCTTGCTACACCAGACGTGTTAAGACATGTGTTATGATTTGTGAATCAGGTTTTTTAAATTATCACTTCATTAACTTGTGATACAATACCTGACATATTTATCACATTTTGCAATTCAAAATCACATCAACTACCATATTTTATTGCATTAGTGTATTCAAAACCTAATAATATTGATCGTGGCAGTTAATTAAATGCTTCTATGACTAATACTGAATATTTAGCAAGCCTGCCAAAAGATAATTCCTAATTAATGGCTATTTTCATAATTTACTTAGGCATGTATCTCGTTTAGGAGATTAGATCACTAGATCGTGTTTTCGCAACGATAAACACAGGATACCTACTTTCTAAAGGTATTATAGTAATTAATGATAAGTGGACAGGCTTTGAAAGATTGCTTAAATTGACTAAACTTTCAGATAAGATCGTGTGAAATATCTAAATCTAATCTATACTAATATTATAAAGCTGAAGAGTTTGTTTGTTTGTTTGTTTGAACGCGCTAATCTCAGGAACTACTGGTCCGATTTGAAAATTTATTTCAGTGTTAGATAGCCCATTTATCGAGGAAGGCTATAGGCTACTTTTTATCCCGGTACGGGAAGTAGTTCCCACGGGATGCGGGTGAAACCGCTGGCAGAAGCTAGTTTGTTATATGGTTAACCAACTTCGCACCACAAAAGCCAATATTTCTAACGAATGGTAATGAAAGTAAAACACAGAACCATTCAAAAAGCTTTTCTAACAATTTTCCAACATAAGCGGATCTCAAAACAGGATGCACAGAACGTGATGAAAATGAAAACTGTGCTCGTTCACGCACAGAATACACAACACTCGTACAATACAATATACATAAACACCTTAATTGACAAAGAAAGTTTAGCGTAGGGGAAACACACTTTCTTGGCCATGACCTTCCCGAACAAGCACTTAGTTGATACGACAGATGCTTATCTCGTGATGTTTTGTGGTGATAGTATTTTGACATGTTAAACGCTCGTCAATAACTTGGAGACCATATTGTGGTGACAAGTAGTGTTCATTGCTCTAGAAGATATACTGTTTCATGAAAGAGATTTCCTTGCTAATCAATGTGATGATTAAGATATATGAAATAATTTAAACTCAACGATTGATTTATTACATACAGTGATATTTTTATTGCAATCAAAATGTAGGTGAATATCGAAAAAGTTTTGTAATTGTGACTCTCCTCATTTGTGGTCTATTACAAAACCAGAAATCTTCAGCCGGTAAGAGTCTACTGCCGTTATCGTACTTACACATGATGTCGAACTAAAAGCCTAATCGTTTCAAGGAAAGTACCTGTACTTACTTCCCCGCTCATTAAACTGGTCAACCATTGTGGTGAGAACACTGAGCCGTGTCAAACGAGGGAAAACTTTACGGAAATCTTGTCACATGATCAGAGAACTTAATGAATGTGGGTACGGGAGAAACGATTACTTTAAATGCCACTGGACTAACGAGACATATACAAAAATAAAATAAAAATGTTGGAATAATTTCTGTTGGAGGGATTTAAAAACTTGCGTTTCATGCATGCTAAGTAAATGAGGAAAATGATCGAAAAAAGAAATTGGAGTAAGCTCTAAATACATAAGCAGTAAGCAGCCTGGTATTGCAATCGGCATAATTAAAATGTAATTTAATGAATGCATAAATATAATGCTTTAGATTCTATCGATTCCATTTGGTAGACATTTTCTTTTACAATTTGCGTCAGTGTAAACGTAAACCGCCTATCACTGATGTAAATTTTGATTGAATTCGGAATGCAAATCGGCTTTGGTCAGATTTGTGGTGTACGAAAGGCTGTGGTAACTTTCCTACCATTATCGAATTTTAACTTTATTAGTAACGATCGTAAACGTAAGTGAAATCGTAATGGATTCAAATGATTACGATTTGACAGGCATACCGGTAGTGGTTGGTGTTGCTACGTTTCTTTAAATTGATTGGTAACTAGAATTCTTTGTCCTCCTGCCCTTATCCCAATTTTATTTGGTTTAAGCGCAGCAAGTTTTTTCTTTCCATACCCTTCTATCTGCCGTCATCTCACAAGTAACTTTTTTATATGGTTGGTATCTTTTTAATTGTTGAGTCAATATTCGATATGTAGGTTAAGTCAACATTTGACAAAGAGTATCTACCAAAATTGTTTGAAGTAGCTTTTGAATGGTCATCAAACTTCTTGTTCTTGAAGAATACTTGGGCAACAAGCCTATCAGTACCGGATTAAAACAAGACAGTTAATGCCAGCTCATTAGCCACTTAACCCGGAAACCAGTGACCGTTGATCGAAACCCGATGAATTTACATACATTAGTCGAATAGTTGCATCGAATCAAAGAATCGATACTTTTGTATGCTTTGCTACTATTTATTACCTTTTGAAATCTGGAGTTTTTAAGAGTTTCGATACAATTTATCTAGGTACTTATCGATAATGTTTTTCTCGGTCAGCGAGATGTTTAGGATCGATAGAAAGATGTCACGTATTTGTTAAAGAATGTCGAAGCATCTTCGTCTTAGATACTAAGTACCCATGTTTCATTATTATTATTGATATATTTTTATTCCACCGCGACACATGTCATTATTACTGATTTGGATATTAATAAGCTTTCATATTAGATTATATTTTAAATTGCAAGTATAACACACGTTTTAAATTCCAATATCAGCGAAAGTTAACAAAAACATCGAATGATCTTCATAAAAAAGCAAGCAAAGTGTGTGTGAAATAGATCAGAGTGAAAATGTATTTATTCAATTATACTTTTTGCTCATTTTATCTAGTCTATGGCCATTACGCGCTGTAATGATTTAGTCAGATTGATCTACTGATGAATATCTTGCAGACTTTATCAGAAGTGTTTGGTACATTATTGTGTTTGGTACATTATTGTGTTTGCAATGAATTAATCAAACGAACAATTTGATTTTAATGATAAGATCTTATTTACAGTTCAAATTGGACATACCATATTAATACGTATTTTACCAGCTTTCTTATAAGTACTTGCATGGATAAATGTTAATCCTTTCATAACACGATTGTATCAAGCTTAGCATAGCCACGTACCACACTGAAAAGCAAATAACATAAACAAAAAATAGAGCACGAACCATAGACTTCAGCTTCACTGAAGCTCGAAGGCCGATACCTAAACAATAAAAAGAAATGTTCAATAAAAAGAGTATTTACTCGTCTTTTTTTACATTTAGTGTCATCGAAGCTTTTACACTCTTTATTATGGTGAAGGGATTATTGATTTCTTAACTATAGTACCTACTTACAGAAAACCTTACGTTATAATTTCATATGTGCCTTTGAATCAGAGTCACATTATTTTTATTCGGATTTAAGGACCAATTACTTACCTAAACATTCTCATAAATGAGTTTCAAGGACATTAGATAGATTATAGTCGTGATTATTTATTGAACAATTCACTTGTTTTTGGCATTTGAAGGCGTTTTGTTAAAAGAGGTTAACGTTAACCGGCCTTGGTTTAAGTAAGTAAACTATGTTCATTTTTTCATTTTCCATTTAACACGAGGAAATGAGTTGTATTACGCTTTGTTGGTATATCGTTTCCGAGAACATTGGCATTGATAGGCATCGTATTATTTTTACGCACATGTGAATCGATTTATTTACAAGTTTTATTATACTACCTACTACTTACTATTATATACGATGTATCGAAATACTCAGTATTATCAGCAATTTATGGTGTCTGTAATTGAGATCATTGGGGGTGTAATTAATTAGTGTCTCGTAAAATACCATCTTTATAAACTTTCATTTGAAAGAAGGAGCAACAATGTAAAACAGGACTCACGTACCTCGATATAAGTTTATGAACTTGTTCCTGTAGCTATCGAAATCACTTTCGCTCATTAGAGTTGTAAAACATTAAGTTGTAGTGGAAACTGCTTAACAACTTACAAAGTTATCGCACGTAAGCGGCAAACATTGATTAAAAACAGATTCTTATCAAAACCGACCGTTGACTCCGGGTCAATGAACTCGAACCGAATCTAATTTCAAATCTAATAAATAGTTGAACGTCGATGGAAACACAAATTACGCTGTTTGGTTTTATGTTTTTGATTAAAATCTGCTGTTGTTATTGAGTTTTGATACAATAATATGCTCAATAGTTTATACATAAATAACCTTATTCAGTGATTAATCAGAACAATTACAGCTTTAGGCTAATGCCGTAATGTGGGATATTTATATAATTCTAAGAGTTAAAGGGATATTCTAATTTATTGTCCCCGTGTAGTGTAAGAGCTTTGATAAAGAATAATCGAAAGATAAACGAAGCAATGGTAATCAAAAAAATAACTTTCTCATTTATACATCTGTCTTCAATGTAATTAATCGGAAAACATTCGAGTAAAAGTTTGCGAAATCGATTCTTTGCCACTTAAAAGATTCCGCCGTACAAAGCTAACGAAGAGCAATTAAAGTGAATCACCCCGTTCACAGAGAGCTTTTAAATTAGTTTTTATGTAACTGTGACCAATTTCAAAGCAAAAAAAACGTACAGCTGGTCTTTTTGTTAGAATTCAGGGATCGTAGGACCAAAAAGTTAATATTGGTCTTTTTAACATCGAACGCATAAAAGCTATCTGTACTGTTAAATAAGTAGGTACGTAGTAAATATTTACACAGTATTAATATTTAATGTTATAATTTTGCATGTAATTTAAATAATTATACTTAATCTTAAGTAGGTCCTAAGAGATTTAGGCCTCACTGATAAAATTTCCGGTCCTATTAAAATCCTTCCAATAACTATATTAAACTTAATATCTTAATCAACAAAGCTACTGCATAGAGAATGCATTAAGATAACCGCTTTATAAATTATACAATCCTTTGATAGGTCACCTTGCAGGAGCCTTGATCTAGTAGCTGATCACTGCATTCCAATCTAAGTGCATAATTCCGTTTGTTGCTAACCACTTGATGCTTTCACTTTCATAAAAATGTGCGTGAAACGGAACGAAGACAATATGGCTGTCAAAACAAGTGTTCGCGTTATTTGTATTGTTTTGTTGTTGAGTAATTACGTCAATGATGTCATGTGCTTGTTAGTATGACCACATGCATTATGTCGTCATTATTGTCTTTTATTTACTGAGATCGGCCAATTATTTATGCATTGATGATTACTCATAAAGGATCATTCACCATACGGCATTTATTTTTAATCTGCTATAGAAATTCGTCAGTTTTCAAGACTTACTTTCTTCTCGTAAATACACGGCTCATTGAAAATTACCAGCACATGGTTTATGATGGACGTAATGTGTATTTTCTCTCACAATGATGGCCTAACAGTGATGCAACCAGCACAAATACTTGGGTTCAAATGTAACGAAGCATATCGGCTTTCGGTGAAAGTTCTAACAGACATTATTTTACTCTTTCTTTGTTACTAGCTCCAGACGAAGTAATGGCAGGAAATGTTTACGATAGTCTCCACCATTATTCTTATGGTTCGAGAACATTATGGTCAGAATAGTTATGGGAAATTGTAACAATTTGATAGGAGCAATGAAATGTAATGGTTTTTCTATCAGTTTTTCATAATAATGTTATTATATCTTCAAGCTTGACTACTGCACTATCCAAGGCTCAGTATCATGCCACTAAATTCTAAACACTGACATCACTCAGGGAAATGATACAGAATTTTCCTATTACAAGCTTTCGGGGAACACCTCTTAGCATATTTCCATGCAAATGTGTCACCGCAGCCTACCACAATAGCCTCAATGAAGGTTAAAGAATACAAAACTGTTGATGACACGATTGATGATGAAACACCGACCCCACATGGTCCTAATAGACGCAATGCCAACACCTGCAGAACTATTCTAATATGGCTGCAGACAATACGAGAGTCGATTATAAATGACCAGATGATATCAATCATTCACCGCACAGTTTCGCAACTTAATTGGAATTAATAATTATTGCTCTTGCAATACTGACTGACGGTCATGGCTGATTCCCATAAAGTTCCTATTTAGATTGTCTATTGTTTTTTGCTTATCTGATTTTGTGGCTGTTCTAAGATTATCCTTTACTTCTGACTCGAGTGTTTCAAGTTACTCAATTACAACTTCATCTGCTACATAAGATGTTTCATCAGCATCTGCTGTATTTGTCTCTCATTAATCTTTAATTTATCTTTTAAATACAGCCAGCTCTATCTAATGATTAACATATGTAATGATTTCTGCTCTTGACATGTCATTATTTACAGTAATGTATGGTCAAGTTTGAGTCCACCAAAATTTATTGCTTACCAAATTTTGACATGCTATGAGACCTTGAGCCTATGGTGTTACAAAATGTATGAGGTTAGAGTCACGAAGTGCTCTAAATCATCAAGTTCATTTGAATACAATGAGCGTTATGTTTAAACCTGTCAGCTTTGCCCGGGTATTTCGTAAACTGCCTCCGTGTAATAATTATGAGGCGGCATTATTCAAACTTGTTTAGGAGACTCGTGCGCATGTAAGTAGTACAAGATGAAGTCTTCGTATGCCATTGTTGGGTACAATAGGATCCATTGTGATTAAGGTGTTTTGTTTTGATGAACTTACGTACCGTTTACCTTCTACTTTTGATACTTGCAGTAGTAAGTTTTGTAATGATTTGCCGAATGCAAGACTTCATTGTAATATTTATTTGATCCAATTCTCTATTTCCAAGAAAACTGCTACCGTGCACGATATTTCCCACGTGAGGTGTTATTTTCCCCTATTCTTGCTGAGTTATCTTTGCCTACTTAAGCTAATTGATATTGGCCGGATAACAGCGTTGTTGCTTTGACATTGACTTTATTCCATATTAATTTAAACCTTTTGTGATACTACCATTACTGATATTACCACTTATTATAGTTTTCATTCTATATGGTCTGCAACAATTTTATTACATGTAAAACTGAAATTACGACTTATCCGGAACAATAGTGTAATATATTGTTATTGACATTACTCGAACATAACTTAGAACTAGTAGTTAGTTTAGTACAATTGCTAATAAACTTCGATTTATATTGTAAATGATTGTAACAATAGGACGGATGCGTTTCCTGCAGTGTATGCAAGGAGCCTACGCTTCGTGGAACGTCATATTATTTGAATGCTTAAGCGTTGCATTGTACTAAGAAGTATGAGCTTTTGTGTGATCAGTGATCAAGAGTGGATCGACGTTTTGACGTTTGAATGTGTACGTGTGATAGGAAATGTCTGTTAAAGCTTCTAACAAACATACCAACTGTTCTGTAGAGTTATTGGATTGCTTTCTTCAGTCTTTAGAATTACTAGACCGCCTGGTTCGAAGGCTGTCGGGAATTCTTAGAAAGAGTTGCCGTGGTCAGTTTGTGAGTCTTTGAAAGGATGAAATAAAGGGCGCACAATGGAACAGAGATAGGTTAAGAGAACAGTGTGGGTTTTAGTCAGTAAATGCCTAACAGCCCTGCACAAACACAATAAAGAGTCATTTGATGATTTTCCAGCAAAAAAAAGGGCTAAGAAAGGTGTAATCGTTTAGAAACTACCGCAATAGGTCTTGTGTCATGGATAATCTCGGATGTCATTGCGGCTATTGCAGTGTAATCTGCAATTGATACGCCACCAGTGAACATACTGCAGTCCCTATTCACACGGGGATACTGTTATACGTGTTTACGTAAATAAATGTTTCGTGGAATACATAGAGCATATTTTATTAAAATTTGCGATTAAAAAGTACGAAAATAGTATCCATCTTTAATTTATTCTACTGTCATAAATAAACAAATGACTGAAGTGTCTCAATCATAGAGTCACAAATTAACATGTCGAGTTGGAGGGCAAAGTATGTGTTTAAAATCAATTCATTCTTGACATATTTTAGAAAAACGTTACAATAAGCTCAAAATTATCAAAATATTTCTTCTATCACTTCACGTACGTATAAACTAGTCATACACGTGACACACAAAATTTTTTTGCTACACAACTTCCTCTTATATTCACGGTGACCGCGTTCTAAGCCATTTGCGAACACGTTACAACTCTCAAAGCACCTGCTGTTATTAAAATAACGTTCTTTGTGACCATCAAACTGAACTTCTTGAGAGAAAGTCGGAAAGTACCCAAGAGAGGATGATCGATTAAAACTCAGCTTTGTTGATCAATTTGATCTTTAAAGTGTTTTATCTTTTACGTCAAATTGTTCTTTCACTTTCTAAGACATATCATAAATATGTTTTATACGACTTCTGTATTGTTTCCCATAATTCTCCAGAAATAATGGATTACAAGTTTATCGCCTATCCTCTCTGCAATAGTATCTTCAATGGACTATTTCTCCTATAAATCTCTGTAATGACCAGGAATTGGTACTGTATCTGATAAAACACGATAAACTCGACCCGGTCCGTCCTCCATAAGATTCGTACCTAATATGGTTATCGAATGATCGTTCTCTTGATGCACGATAGTACGCTTCTGTTCAATACTTTGAGAATCAAAAGCAACCGTTACAATATGAGTTCGTTCATTTGAAATTTCAAGGTTATCACTACCAGGAGTGTTTCTCACGATCCTTCCGAATCTTTATGAGTCATTCTTAACTACAAGTCTCCAATTCCATTATTTCCTTCTACTAAATGATCGGTAGCATTATTAGATAAGATACGTGTACCAGAATTGTTATGCCTTTTAATAGTATTATTAGCAGATGAGGTGATTGACCGTACGCACAAAAAACTTACTCCGCAAGTTGAGACCGGCGCGTTTGCATCTGGTTCAATAATAGGTGCCAATCTAGTTGCTGCAAGTAGTCTTATTTGGCCATCTAC
Organism: Helicoverpa assulta; assembly: GCA_963856015.1. Taxonomy (NCBI): domain Eukaryota; kingdom Metazoa; phylum Arthropoda; class Insecta; order Lepidoptera; family Noctuidae; genus Helicoverpa; species Helicoverpa assulta. The sequence goes on along the minus strand of CAWLCW010000026.1, from coordinate 11,638,112 downwards.
ATTCCTAGTTACTTAATCATTGTCCCTATGAGTATCTGCTATAAATATCTCAGACATTCTGTTTCCATGACTCTTGCGCTTTTAGGATCTTAGACGTATTGTAAACACTCTAAAGTAGGTAAATGTGTTAATGATGTCTTTTTTATCGAAGTTTACTGTTGTGCCATCATTTCTTTGTTTGAATCGCGATGTTATTGTGACGGAGGTGAGAGGTTAGGTTGAGCCCTACATATTTAATAGATAGAAAGCGATTAAGGTTTTCTATCAGATAGATGTTAAAGACCTGATTATATTGTTTTCTTGCCAAAAGGATGCTTTAGAATAAGTGGTGACGTTTGACTTAGAAATAAGTTATGAAGGAAAAATACTTGAGTTTACCAAGCTTATCGTCACCCATGAGCCGTAGTGAAAGAGTCAATATATAGGAAATTTGTTGGTTCAAAGGTGTTAATAGGCGATGGGCCAGCGACCTCGAACTTGTGTATTGATCTATTTAACACTAATATGTTATTTCTATTTTTAGTCGCTGTTACAATGTCAACTTCATATACCTATTCAATATTTTTTACTTATGTTACCTATATTTTGTTATTGATCGATTCTAATTCTTTTGACTGTAACGCAACAATAAGTAGCAAAAAAAAAAATATTTTCTAATAAACAGTAATGTTTCACGAATTGAATACTACGATCTTAGATTGTTCTGTATGTGGTCGTTATTTCAATGTCGACAAAAGGTTAATGACTCAGAAAATTGATGGCATCTGCGTTCCGCTCCCATGTGGCTGCAGCGATTGTTATTGTTTGATTATCTTGATATACTGGTATATTGTTCGATTTTATAGCCCACAAGTTATTGCTTGGAACTGGATCCTTGGTTACAGGGATTTTGCCTGAAGTTAGGATTAAGAATACATACACACATAATTTAGTTATATTGAAAAAGAATTTGGTGTTTCATAAACTCGTATTTGATTACCAATTTAATCCTTGTGCGATTCTTCCCTGGCTCTTGGCGTAGCTGGCAAAGATTACTCAATTTTTGGTCTCTAAGGTACTCGTACAAAGCCTTTCTTCGCTGCGTGCCTAAGTCTACCTTCACTATTTATAGTCATAGTCATATAAACTTTTTACTTTCAAGCCCATCCACACCAGTGTAGTACTTTCTAAAGAATCCGGCGGAACCAACTGCGGATGCCTGCCAAGTCGAGGTGTGTCAGATTCAACGTGTGTGACTAAGCCTAATGCGTCGTCCCGTTAGCGCGTGCCCAGCCCTCAGCAGATAGAAAAATGTTTGAATAGAGGTGCGACTTCTTCTTAATGTAAAGCCCGGTTTTTTGCTTTTACGGTCAATTAAATGAGGTGTGAAGATATTTGTGGTGTTAGTTAGTCTTTTAAATTCTGTGAAGTAACTTTTCTTGTCGTATGAGAATTTTATCAATTGAATTTTTTTGTTCATATATGGTTAAATGTAGGTTTGATTGTTGCAGTATTTAATGAGTAAACATTCTTCAATCAGGACGATGCGTCTAAAATTAACTTAAGGATTGTGATTTATTAAGCAGGTTGTATTATTTTTTTACGTTCGTGCGAACTAAAGTACTAGTTCCTTACGTAAAATACGTGGAGTTCGGTTCAATTTACATGCCGATAAATATCCCGCTAGCTAATTTAACAGATATTTTTAATATGTCATTCCTAGGTAATTTCTTACTCCATTATTGACCCCAGTATAATCTCCTCTTCTCTCTCCAGGAAAATAATATTTTTTTACGTTATGGTAAGAAATAAAATAAATGTTTGAAAAGCCATCTTCAGAATAACTACCACGTACGTGTCAGGTAAATAAAAAACAGTTGAATGTATGGACACTTCTTTTCTTCCCAATATGGCGTCTGTACGTCTACAAATAGACACACGTACGTAACTATATTTCTTAGATATCAAGTCACGTTTGACTATCGGTAGTAATAGCAATTAAATTTTATTCATTCGTTTTTTTCGTGTAATTAGATTAATTAATTAACTTTATATAAGTATAGATTTAAAAGGAATAGATAGTTTTGATAACTGAAACTGAAAAGTGGAATTTAAAAAGAATCCAAAACTTGAAATATTTTAAATATTTTCTGATTGAATTGATCAGATTCTTTTTTCTGATGTTTAGTTGTGTGAGCACAAAAAACAATAATAAAGAATTGCGCTATTGTCTTTTATGTTTGTTGTTTTTTATGGCATTGTTTTTTCCTTATTTATTAATATTGTTCTGCATTATCATTGTTTGTTTATTCGGAAATATTTATAATGCCAACGTATTGTGAAGTAAAATAAACTTTGGCCTTTTCTATTGATATTTTGTTCTATTGTAGTCTTACTCATTTTAAATGCATTTTGAAAGTATTTCCTTTTCCTGATCCGTCATTTTTAGAACACATTAATTATTATCAATTACCTACGTCAAACGAAGTGTACGTAACACCTATATACCTAGATATAACTCAAGTACGAACACAAGAAATCTCATAACAGCTAAACCAGAAAGCGAATTAGCATGTGTTCACCATTTCTAATTAAATACGATTTCACACGAAGCGTGCGCAACTCTATAACTATACTGCATAGATCTCTCTACTCTGGTACTATAACGATCTAGTATCATTTTATCACGTGCTTAAGAAAAATTGATCTTATTTTGTCATTGTTTCTTAGAGTTTTGCGTCGATAATGTTATTTTTCTTGAACTTTATCGTTTCATAGTTAACGTTATGAAACTGAAACTAGGTTCAAATTATCTTGGATAATCCTGGTCGTACAATTTTCGGAAGTAACATAACCTAGTCTTAATTCAATTATGTTTATTGGGGTTTCATCTATAAATTCAACATTCGAGTAAATATTTTGTCGTCAAGTATTTATTTTTGGTCTAGCATTTTCTAAAAATGTATTTCTGCCTATGTTTGGATAGAATAAGAGAAATGGAGGAATTAGGAGGAAGGCTGTAGTTGGAAGCGGTGGCAGGAAATAATCTACACAGGCATTTAAATTGTGCTATTTATACTAAGAAATCAGTTATCATGGACATGGACAAGTATGCTGCATGTCTTATCTGTTTTCATCGGAGCTATCTTATAAGCTATTCCTTACTATTCAGTAATTATCGACAAGTAGCATAGAATGAGTCATAAAAATGTGGACGATGTATTGATTTATCAAATAATTTTAAGATTATGTCAGTATCAAAGCAATTTCTTTAATAATTTGGTCCTTTCATCGTATTCCTTTTTCTATTGTTGTAATAATGTAAGGTGTGCCTACTATCTAAGAAGGCATCCAAACGTTTTTTCTCATCGCCAGTAAGTAGCGGTATGTCTCATTGGGTAAATAGAGCGCCGAGAACAATGATGCGTCTACCGCACTCTTTTTTGTCATAATAACAGTTAATCTGGCAACATTGATGGGAAAATTAAACTCGGCCATATTGTTTCTCATTAAATATTGTTTGTTTTTTGTTACAGGTAAGTTCTGGGATTATCTATGGTGAGCGGGATTTGTATCGGCGAGGAGTGAGTTGCGTCATAGATCTGTATCTCTTGGGAATAACTTTTTTTAATTCAATTTTCTTTAGAGAGTTGCACTAACTTGCAGATTCGATAATTACAAAATACATGATTGTAAGCTTATTCTCAGCGGAGGTGTTTAATTGAATGGCTTAACAAATTGATTAACGGGAAACAATAGATCTAACAAACCTTTTCATTAACCAAAACCACCCACAAAATAGGATGTCATATTGTAGGCAGTGCAGTAGGTGTATGTAATTACTAAATACCAACTATTCAGTAAGGTATAAGTGGTTAAGGTATGATGGGTGTAAAGGTCCCTAAATGTTGCAAGTAATATTTATAAATTACCCCATTGAAATTACTACCGCATTGCCTTAACTTTACCAGTCAATTACTCATTAAAGTTGCTCCAAATTTGCCTAACAAGTATACTTACCTTAAAAGGTGCACATAATTACTTACAAATCCAGTTATTTCGCTGGCATGTCACGCAGTTTACCCGATCATGCGTACGCGCCGATTTTTTGCTCGAAACCATGTTATTACGCTGATTGTCAGTAATACGTAATTGATGGCTAGAATATGCGTTGATTAGATGTATGTAATTAGTTAATTTGTAGCTAATATGGCGGTAATTTTTCTAATTAGTTAGTTTAGACCTAGTTAGCTGGTTGTCGATTTCACGTAATAAGCTACTTTGATGTTACTGTTAGTTGTATTACATTGTGGTATATCTTTTTTATTGTGTTTGGGAAGTTGATGCTTTGGAAAATGTTGATAAGTTACTGGCATATATAAGTATAATTTATTGCCTATTAACAAATGGAAAACTAAGACTTACATAACGTACATACATAAGCCTGGATTTTTCGTTGCCACGTAGAAGTTTTTATGTAACGATCGTCTTCAGGTTGTTATAGTTATCGGCACGGATATTGAGCTCTCGGCGGAAGAGTGGGGATCGTTTTGCGCACTGTACACTTAAGGCAATAAACCAATAAATCACTTCTGCGCAGGTGAAGGTCAGGGCTCAATATCCATGCCGATAACTATATCCCGTTTCGTACCTATTGTAGAAATGCGTAGCATGTATGTCACTCGATGATGCAGATCCCGTACTTTTGCGTCATGTATGATAGATGCTATAATATTATTTATTTATCCTTTGCTTTCGTTATTTGTTTATAATCAACAATAGCATCCGTCCGTTGTTGTTGATAATTGTTGATTCTGAGTTTATAGGCAGATATATCATCATTCTTTCGGATTCCACATTACGGCAGTTGTGTACCGTAGCTGGTTGTGACAGTACGTCAAATATAACTGGAAGATATCTGTAGATAGTGCGTGTTTACAGTTCTCATTAACATGAAGTTAGTTTTTCTTAGAATTCTTATGGTGCCATCGAACTGATGCTTTCGAGTTAAGTGTACAAATATGGGTCTACTTTGCACACAGTTTTCTATCATCCCAGGTAAGTTCAGATGAGAATTTGTTACTTCGAAATGGATTGAAGGTGACTGTCATTTATTAAATCACAAAACTGAAAAACTACTATAAGGCTTTCACTGATAATGTAAACTTCAGTTTTCTTAATAAATAAAACAGCTTTTCACTATGAATTTTCGCTTTCAATTTTCAAAGGTCGGTTGTCGGTGAAAATGCAGCTTAGGATTTTAGTCACATTGTCTTTGTTTTCCCTGTTAAAAACTAGAAAGCAACAGTTTACAGTCATCAAAAAGTACATTGAGTTCATAACAATAAGTGAACAAAGTTATGTGCTTATTGTCGGCGCGCCTCCGCTACTGGCTGCGCTTCGATGCTGGCCCTGCCACTACTTGTGCCCATTGTCTCGGCTTCTACTGACAGCTTTATTGTACAATATTACCTTTACATACATTATGTCAGCTTTCCTTTAACGTTTGCCGTCGCCCACATATGTGGCGTAAGTTGGTGTAACAAAGAAGTATGTGAGGTGTTAGGTACGTAGTTATTGTGTAATTTTAAAAGGCATGTTAGAAACGGCACCATTTGCTTTAATTATAGAAATGATATTCAAGATATCTCGATGATAACTTACACAAACATATTCATTTCATATTCATAAAAAAAAACTATTTTCATTTGCATCTTGTCAGAATTCGTACAATATTATTGGTTGGTACAATATTATTAGCACTCCGCTCCGTACTAAAGTAATTATTATGTATTTTGTTAAACATCCATTCTTTGTTAATAAACTACGAATTTATGATCATCATCAAAGTCTAGATAAACATGAATCTCATCAGAAGAAAGCGTACACTTATTTCAATGCGTAAAAACTAGGATGCAGGCGTCGGCATCGATGCATCTCGATGTAGAGCGAAAGAAATGATAGCAATCGACGGACATTAGGCGCGGTGCACAATGTTGGAATTACTACAGAACGCCTAGACTTTCCTAGGCATAACCGTAGGCGAAATAATCAACTAGGACCACTTATTTAATTAAATGTAATTGTTATGAGTGCGTACAGGTGTCGACTAGTTGACATTTAAACACAGGTGTGTTTATATCTACTTCACTGAATTAGCAGTTAGCGAAAAAGGTTTTAAACCAAACGCAGTTTTCCCACTAAAGTTGTTAACTTGTTAAGATAAAAGCTGGCATTTGAAAGGGAGTTATTATTGGGAATTTTATGGGTTTAACCTTTTATACCAATTCAGAAATAGTATCCACAATGTTGCAGTTTAGATATTTTATGTATTTTTAGTTGCGAAGTTTTCTTACCTTACCTCTAAATTTTCAAATACCATGCCTAAATATTGCGACTGATTAAAAATCCATAAGCTCCATAAATACGAAGTACTATGGTTCTAGAAACCTGTTGACCGTTTTGCCCTAACATATCTGGAGTACGCACCGTATACCTAAAAATAAGTTCCTTTCTAATTCTTTAACGAGGTTTTTGCTTAAACATAGGTGTTGGCCGTTGGCTAACATGGCTTCAGGAAATTAATAAGAGCAATACAAGCGGATAATTAGACGTACTGGTACTGTAAATATAGGCATATTACATCGAAACTGTGAACGAGTTAAATTGATAAGGTAGATTTTAATTTCCTTGTTGGGAGTGTCTTTAGTTAGGTATGCTAGGAGATAATACATACATGCGTGTGTTCTTATCTTTAAGTCGAGAAAAAATATCTGCCAGTATTTTTGCTGATCCGTGAAGGTTTGGATCATAAGATTTGTTGAACGTCTAAGACCTTGTGTTGACCACATTTTGCTTTGAATTTATCACAGTAATGCCACTTGGTAGTCGGTAAGAACTCAGGTTTACAGTGAAAAGGAATTTCTAACAATAAATTATAGTTTTCCAATGACTTAATGTCGGAGATCGATCGGTTCCGATCTAGTTAGACCGACAGGCTGCTGCCATTGACTTTAAACATCTATTGTAGATGCCTATAATAATGTCATCGGCTACGCTCATTTTATGGTTTGTTCTTGGAATAAATTCATAATTTACGTTTTGTTTTCTGCAAAAAGGTAGCTTTGCTTTCTTTATGTTGGTAAATCTCCATCTTGATACATAAAACAACACAAAATGAGAGTTATGTTTCACGTCATGTCGTAGTCCTTGAAGTCTTAAAAGAGAAACCGTCAATTGTTTTGTCTAAGAATCACACAAGGGTGTGTCAAGAACATAGCTTGATGGCACATCTTAAGGATGGGCCATTTAATAATAAGAGAATACAAAGTCCGATGACTCAAAGTAGGTACTTGGAAAGCCACTTCACGAGGGCAAAGGCATCAGTGAAAGTAACCACGATAGCTATCAGGACCGACTGATAAGACAAGTCAATGCGTTACTTATTCGGTCAAATGGCTTTTTGTCTGATACAAGTCTTGTTAGGGCGCGCAGCAAAGGAATGAAACGAACTTTCTTTTCTGTATTACATTTCAAACTTATCAAATCAATAGATAACCGTTATAAACCAGTGGTATTGTAAAAAATGTAAGCTCGCAACTCTTGCCTACGCGAGGCAATGATTGTGTAAGCCCATAAAGAATTATATGTCCTTTTTTACGCAATTCACAATCCAGGCTTAGTATGATTAATTGATTTTCTATTTTAATAAGCCGCAAATATTAATGGACAATAAATCCCTTCTACACTCCTCCTTTCTATGACCGATTATAAAATTGACGTTAAGTCATCTATTAAGAAACATTTAATCTTAATTTTGTCGTTCGAACACGGAAGTGTGAACAAAATACGATTTAAATCTCTATGGTTTTGTGCCATCAACGTAATAGACTTTTCAACCATAGAGTGAGTCATGTTAGCATTCTTAACACATGTTATGGCATACTCATGTTATCTACTCATTATTGAGGACCCGTGAAAGTTCGATTTTGATTTATTATAACCCGTCACTGTTATACAACGTCAAGTTGTACAGTCATGCGAGGTTGCGTTGTCGCTGCGATTTTACTCACATTGTGTACGCACCTTTATACAGATGTGCGTGATTGATTTGCGATTTCACATGTTAATGTTATTATTGAAATCCCTTTGAATGATGCGGTTATAGTTCGATTGAATGGATGTTTTACCTAATATAATTTAGTTGTAATTTAACGATTAACAATTTTTATATGCACTTTCTAATTTAGTGTAGATACAAACTTTATAGCGTTATAATGTTGTACGATATGTTATTGCGATAAATAAATAATGCATCATGAAAGCATAAAAAGAAATTACACAATTTGTAGAAACATGCGGCGTTTTCTTTAACAATTCAAGCGCGGACTGCAACCGTTACTAACTAACCGAAAAAAGTTTGCCAATTAAAGCAGAACGTTACGAAAGTTTCACGTGTGCACCACAATTAGACGAACGGACTCCGACTGAAACATAATTACACAGATAATACATAATTGCGCGCCCGCCTGTCAACGCGCGCCATTTTCTTTTTTTGACAGATTGAGGTTATGGCGGGAAAATGGGAGTGATATTAAATGTCACATTACAATTTAAGTACAAAGTTATTTAAGATTTTCAATTAAGCTTTTAAAGAAAAGCGTTGGTTTTATTTGAATGAGTCACATTTTGTTACATAGCAAGTTTTGCTTGATTTAAAACACTTTTACTTTTATATCATTACACTTACTTTCATACACATACGGCCACAATCTTTAATCAACAAAACGTCAGTCACAGACCACAGACAAATAAAAATAAGTTGTTTGAGCACAACAATATGTTTAATACTATGATATAATAAGGCCTTAAGGCCCCAAAGCATGTGTTCGTATGGAAACAAAATGATATAATAGCCCTTAAGTGGTTGCATTTATCATAATTATCTTAATTGTTCGTGTTGTAATGGTAATAATTTGTTACAAAATGTCCCTTTGCTTGTTTCAGGTGAGAGTAATTTTTGTCAAAATGAATTGCGGTAACGCCGAGCAAATAACTTAAGGTGAGTGCTTTGTGAATTAATTGCTTGCTTGTTAGCATTGTTGAGCAATATTACTGTCACCGGACTTTTTAGTTCACCTACATTAAAGTCTTTTGTAATTGAAGTAGCGTATTTGGTAGCTTTACTTTCAGGGTACTTACCTAATGAATTGAGAAACTATATTAATCGTGAGCAAACAATAGAGCTAAATCCAAATAATTTTGGATATCTTAGTACATTTATTTTATAAAAGGAGGATGCTGTTCAAATACAATGCATCACAGTTACCCAAAGAATTAGAACAACACCAGGAATTTCCTCCAACGGTACACTCACATTCAGAGCATAAAAAAGAAATCGGTATGGCTCCATCCATTTTTGATTCCTAACTAATTGCACCAAATTATCTGAGCATTGGTTTAATAACAGTCTTTGTATTGTAGTGCTACGCCTCCTAACAAGTTCTGTTGCGTGTTACAACGACAATCGTGCACTGATGACTAAGTAAGACTGTTACGTTCAATGTGAAATGACACCCAAATTATACGGAGTTTAGTAACGTCTTATTTGTGATAACAATGGCTGTATTAAGTGTTTATCTACTGCAATCTCTTTTAATGACGTGTTTTATGTTACCTTTGACTTTACATTTAAATAGTTGTGTTTTATTGCCTGCAGCATCGCCTAAAACAGATTTTTTGTCTTCTTCTACTTGGGCTGTCTCGATTTAGTTATTTCGTTTTATCTTTGAATTCGATGTATGCAGCATTTCAATGATCTGTAGTTTGAATTATATGCATCTTATTTACAATAATAAAATTATCAACCTTCATCAATTTAACCATCACAATTTACAAATTGACATGTTTTCAATAGCCAAATTGATTTTAAATATTGACCTTTCTGAAATGATTATTTCAAATATCAATTTCAAAACTCATTTATGCATAAACTTATGATCTTTACGAACTTGATTTAAATCTTTCACAGATAAAAACTTGTGAGGTTCAAAATAAATTCCTGGCGCCAATAATGATACGTTATCCATCAAACAAGCTGATATGAAACATAATTATAATGTACTGGTAACTTAATTATCTGTGCCAAGGACTGCTAGCTCATTTGTACCATGCATGAGCTAAACAAAGGTTGATAATAACTATATTTTAGTAGAGGACAAGGGTGGGGTTCAGGTTAATTAAAATAGTAATTTGTTCTGGCTATTGTGTTGGTGGCGTGTGGAACAACTCTTAGCGTGAGCTTGACGATAGTGAAGTTGTAGGCTGTTTGATAGTGAAGTGGTTGTGTCATGTGTACCTGTAATTTTTTTTTTATATTATTATTAAGGTCTCGCTTATTTAGGATAATAGTCATATTTGGCCAAGGGTCAAGGATCTTTGCAACTTTGTCAGTGAATTTTGATAAGTAATTTGACTTTCAGCAAGAGTATCACAATTCAAATCTTGGAGTGCTATGGAGCCTCCTGTCGAAAGCATTTGTTATTTTTCAAGCCCGTTAGAGCATATTTCAATCTGTCTTGATCTATGCTCCATTCAGTGTTTATTTACTACTCTCATCATGGTCCTCTAAGAATACAGTTTATGCAAAATTGTCGTAGTTGCTGGGTCGCTGATGTTCTTGACCTGTATTCACGGGGTGACGCACGCTATCGTGTGGGCATTGCCACTAAGCCTATTTATTGTCTGCCTCCTATTGACTGACAACACTCCTATGTTACGAGTGTTTATTTACCTGGTTATAGAGGTTCAATAATCTGAAATCTGAAATGAAAACTACAGTTTGGGTTATGTAGATTCAATAGTTGTAGCATATTCTTCTACCATATTTATGCACCGCTGTATCCACCCATGTTTAAAATTGTGAATTAAATTACTCTATATTTACTACAGTCAAATGTGATGGTTGGAATAATGTGAGAAGACACAAAAATCCCCAGACATTCCTACTTTAAATAATGATATTTGTTTTCAATACTCTGGCATTGTTAATACCTATTATTCCTGCGGTTAATATTTGGTAAGATAATGGCGCTTACACGTCGTGCAAACTCGGAGGTCAAACAATGACACACGGGGTTAACAATTGCTTAAGTATTCTTATTATGTTACTGCGTTTAATTTGCAAAACTGTGAATGACGCATAATGACGTGCTTTGCATTTCACTTAATTTAATTGCTGTTTTTTCATCAATGAAAACCAAAGTCATCATTACTGGGTACTTGGGTTAACTATGCCCCTTGCGATGCACAGTTTATTAATATGCTCTCGATCTTGTACAATTAATATTGTGGCCAAGGTGACTATGTTAAATGTTAATCATCATCCTTATGACACTGCCAAAATCATTATTATCTCCCGAGCCTTTTCCCAAAATAATAATCTGAAATAAAAAACAATAGCCAAAACATTGATCTCAATACAATAAAAATGGTGTCAAAAGTCTGTAACGATTATGAGTTCAAAGTATAGTAACAATCAGGATGAGGCTGATCCGGCTTCCTTATAAGCCGCTGAACTTATAAGGAAACTTGATACCTATCATCTACAATAAATATCGCCAGTCACTTTATGTTATTAAATGTTGGCAATTACCTAAGACATATTTACGGGAACTATTCTGCTTACAGGATCCTTTTAGAGGATATTTTATAGTTTGTTAAGTACAGTAGCATGATGGAGTTAATTTGATATACAACCTGCTTGTCGGACTGCTGGCTATTTGTTAATGTTTTGATGTTATCTTTATATAAATTACTACATGTTTTTGCACGTTTATACTTGCTGAAGTTATTTTAGTCTCTTAGTCTCCCACAGTAGCTTTATATAAAGTATTTATCAAATTTGATTTGTTACGATAAGATGTTGGTAAGTCTATTTCTATTAATTGCTAATTAAACTTTTTGCTACCTACACACGACTCGTGTTAGCTTTAAGCATAGAAACACCAGTGTAGGAGTGAGGTATTTAAGCTTCGCCTTTTTTGTCATCTGTATTAGTTGAGAGTGAATCATCTAAAGCTTAGTTTGTTATTTATTACTTCGCTTTGTTCTATTTGTATATAAACATATCAATGTGGTCAGCTTTATTTTCAGTATTTATGAAGTTAATTAACCTAATTACTTCAAATGCTTTAAAATTCTGCTTAGAATTCAAAATAACATTTTGAATTCTAAGCAGAATATCTGACGAATATATCACACGTTAAATACTGTGAGATCTAGACACACGGCAGTGTGTCCGCCAAGTTCGAGCAAAAAAAGCGACACACCGGCCGTGGGTTATATTACACGAACCATTTCGGGCCAAATTCGACCCCCTGTAACTCAAAATCTATTTTATTTACGCATATCAAATTTCTAGTATCTGTTGAGACCCCCTCACTTATCTAAAATACAAAATTTCATTAATATACCTATTGTAGGTCTTGAGATATTGACGTCAGAAAATCGCTATTTTTACTATACACTCACTGACTGATTCACTGACTCACTCATCAAAAACCTAGACCACTTCCAATGGTCGTATTGACTTGAAATTTGGCATGGAGGTAGGTCTTTATGTCAAGGTAAAGGGAAAAATCTGAAAATGGCCAAGTGTGAGTCGGTTTCAAAATAATGAAGGTGTTTTATACCCGGTGTAAATTTATACCCCTAAAGAACTAAAACGAACTAAATTTATCTATATTTATATAATATATCTTCGAATGGTACAAAGGTTTGTATTTAGTCAAAGTAAAGTAAAAATCTGAAAACGGCCAAGTGTGAGTCACTTTCGAAAATAACGAATGTGTAACTTTGATCCACGAACATAATATATGATAACATGTCATGTCAGTCAGTTGGTAAATCTAGTCCATTTAGTTAATCTAGTTCATTTCTTTGTAAGAAACATAGTGCATATTAAAAAATCTAAAAGATAGTATAAATGAGACATTTCTTTAACTAACTTCATCATAAGAAAAAAATAAAATAAACAACCTTACAAAAATAAATGAAATCCCACCCAAAACAAAAATGTGAAAGACTGCCAAGTTCGATAATATGGGAATGCTTCGCCTATAAAAGAAGTGAGATCTGAATAAGTACCAAGTTCCATACACATACCTCAGTTAAAAATAGTTACTTTTTAATGTTGTTACTTGGCAAGTTTTAATAGAAAATTAAATACTTGATTCATTGCGTTTAGTAGGTTTATAACAAGGTGTATGAAAACTTGCCAAGTGACATCATTAAAAAGTAACTATTTTTAACTGAGGTATGTGTATGGAACTTGGTACTTATTCAGATCTCACTTCTTTTATAGGCGAAGCATTCCCATATTATCGAACTTGGCAGTCTTTCACATTTTTGTTTTGGGTGGGATATAGCTGACCAAGATCTACTTGGTAAATGGTACCAACATTTTAAATTGCTAAAGCATTAGACCATTAGTTCATTTATTTCCATTCATTCAACGTTTTGATGATTCCAAGTTTGTGCCAGTTACTATCGAAGATAAAAAATATTTTCCAACTTATAAAGTACCTATTCTTGGATCTATTAAATCTCCATAATCCACTAGTTTTACAACGTTTTCTTAAGCAATACGCATTCGAAATGTTAATCGTGCGCATCTTGTACTCGTGTAACCTTTAGCCAATAATTGGACACAGCTACTCGAGTGTTTATTTGTTGTGACGTTATTTAATCGATTATTCGATTTCAATTTTGCATCATTTCATACTTAAGATTGCTTGTAACTTAACTAACTTGTAACTTGTAACTAAATATTAATGTTTGTTCTTGACCCCAAATGAAATTGTTTGATAAAAACCATTAGAATAAAGGGTTATGAAGTTGGTAATGGATGATACTAAGTGATGTAAATGTAAGCTTTAATGTAATAACTAGTCACATTACCAAGTTGTTTTAACTTATTTTACAGTTTACTCGCCAGTAAATGTTGCTAATGAAATGTTATGGAGACATTTCGTCCCACACAATTTTCACTTTACAAAGATCCCTAAATCTACATTACGACCACGTTTAACAGCCTCATTAGGTAGATTCTACAACAAAATAGGTCTAAACAACGCGATATGTTCGATCTCAGTCACGCAACCGACAACACCAAACATAGAAATTGGTGGCAGAGTACTATAAAGATTAAAGTTAAGCATAATTAGCATGGGGCATTACATCCGTCTGGTAGATATGATCGGGCTTGCTGCTCAGTGGGTGTGCTGGCTGATCACGTCGAAAGATACGCTTGGGAGTCCCTCAAGGCGGTATGTTAGGTTGCACTCTGTTTTAGGCCTTAATGTTTTTTTAAGTTTTATCGGATTAAACTTGTGATTTAATGCATCTTGTCTTTTCATTTACGATCTGGATGTTTATATGTTTTCTAGTGCAGTTGTTACAGCCTTTTTATCGTCCCAATGCTGGGCACAGGCCTCCCTCACACGGAGAAGGTTTGAGCATTCCAGTGCAGTTATAATTGTGATATTTGTTTGGGTACAAATTCAATTATAGACGTCCAGCAAACTGATTTAAATTGTGTATACAATGTGTTTTGATTTTTCGCGTCACTTATTAGAGCAACCATTTTTATGGTGTCCATAATATTAAATATTGGAAAGTTCGCACCAGAATGCTGCGCCAAGAATGGTGATGCTGAGTCGTGCACTGTCGATGAAAGCGGCCGCTGTCCCACATGCATTGTTATATTAAATATGCGATAGACGACTATAATGTTCTATTCTGTATGGTCAAACTATGTTATTAGAATACCATATCTGTCTTCAGTCATTCATGGAATATTAATGACTATTGATTAGTGTACGATTAGAAATTGGTGTGACGATACAATTGCGATAATGTTGTGAAATGATAGCATCATCTATAAACAGATTTGGATGATGTTTGTTATTTATTTTTGTTAATTTTCCTTTTCGTACTCGATTATGTAGATCAACATTTCTATTGCTATGTTTAAGTATATTAATAATATGAGATAATGAATACAGTTTACTGGCTGAATCTTGCGTCGTCTGTAGGCGGGGTCTAACAATGACCGCTATAGAATTAGCAGTCATAACAATCTCATCACTTATTATATCCGGTGTAGTAATAATAATAATTATCTTGACCCAGCTCACCTTTAAAAAAGTTAGAATATTTTTTTTGGTTTCAGATTTTATTTTTGATGCCAACCAGTTCCGGAAATAAATGAACGTTACGTAGCTCTCTTTAGTTAGAGAAACAATCATTAATTAAAGAGTTCACTTTCAAGGCTCTCAGTGCTTAAAGATTTAGTATTATTTTACATAACAGTGTTGTATCATCTCTTTAAATATTAGCACATATGGCATGCTGCGCCATTTGATTATTTACTGATTACTTTACAATCAAGGGTCTTTCTTTATGCAACTAGTTACTCTGGGATCACTTCTTGCTTTGCAAACACCTGAGATTTTTACACACTGCTCAGCAACCACAACTGTCCTCGCATGACGACCACCGTGGGAAGCATACACTTCCTCGAGAAAGAAAAATCAATTTACTTTATAAAAGTAAGCACCGCAGTAAATCATACAATATTAGTAATGGAAAACTGGCCACAAAAACCTATCGCAATCAAACGATTTATAAAAATTATGCTATTGTGAAATTCGTGCACACTATTGTATTCTCTATAGATGCTAAAATAGGGGTTATAATTACAGCAATATCTTTTAAGGATGGGACCATTTGTATTGCTTTCATGTTTTTATCTCCCGATGTTTGTACTTTGTAGTCGGTCAAGGCTCGTTGGCGAGGTCGGTAGCGTCTATTGCCTATTGTTAGGGTCTGGTCGTGATCGGCGATGCATGAAGAGGAATTCTGAATAGGTTCTATTCATCTGCTATGAGAAATGACACTTTTGTGTCGGCTTGATGTGATGCCTGACAGAGATGTAGGTACTTGTTATAATAATATTATGGCTGTTGAATGAATGTTGTAATAATCTATTCTTGTCTAGCTATGATTGAAAAATAAAAGACTTCTTATTATTTAAAATCAAGCTATGAGAAAAATGAAAAAAATAAATTTTAACCTATTGCATCTGATATGTTCTAGTTGGCATTACCTCGTCTTATTAATAGATTAGATTTCACGTAATCAAAAACTAATTTCGTCTGACCATCAATCATCTTTGGCATCGTTTCTTCAAGTTGTTTGATATCCGTTAATATTATGACTCGCCTAAATTCAATGCTTGTGACTTGCGCATTCATATTCATATAAGCATCACTTAGGTCCCGACTATTACTTAAGTCGTTCACCTATGTAACTAGGTTGCCTCTTTAGGTGTGGGCTTTACCTCTTACGAAATCTCTAGCGCGCACAAATTAAACTATATTGCTGTCGTTCATTATTTTAAAGGAACCAGTTTCCTTATATGGAGAGTTGAAATCTCGTTTATGATTTTTAACTTAAGCGTTTAGAGGTGTATTTCTTGTCAAGTTTTACCTTTTATAAATGAAGTGTCAATCTTTACATTTACGTTTAAAACTACGTTCAAATAATGCAGTGAATCATCTGCCAATTTACTGAATGGTGCGACGATGTGGTTTAAATTAAAAACGAAGAGCGATACTATATAAAATTGGGAACAGGGCAGGAGGAAGAAGAAGATACTATATGTCCATTTGTATATTCTATCATTCAAAAGTTTAACATGAGTATAGTTTTCGTAAGCGGGATTAAGATCGAATTAGACAGTTACTTAGAAAGAATTTAAAAGTGAGCAATGAAATCGCTCACGCTTATACCTCGGACTAGTCAAAAGCATTTGAATATGCATTGTTTGTCATCTACAGGCGGTTGTATTGTGTTAGCACAATGATAGTATAGAGTCAGCGTTTTGATTTGTCATCGATGCAGGTTCAATTCTGTGCACCCATGAGTTACGAAAGTTGTTAGTATTCATTGAGTTCGTCATTCGATTGATTGTATGTTTCTATTGCTATATGACGAACTCAAACGTGAACCTGTTGCGATTTTTATGTCTTTTCAGTAGGTTTATGTTCTAGTTTATTAGCGAAGTTAGCAATTTTCGATGACGTTACACAAGGGCATTGAACAATTTTTTCGACCCTCATTTTTTATTTAAGATTTCGATAATATAGAACATTCTAAGAAACTAATTTGAATAATTTTTAATTTTATGGAGTCGTTCTATTTTTATTGATTATTTAAAATTAGGACTAACTTTTTTACGGTTACGTCATCATTTGGCTGTATAATTTACGTGTCCTTGGCCTTTACTTAAAAGAATTTCTTTGACGTTAGAGAAATGTCAATAGGTTGTCAATCTGTTCATTAGTGTCATACCGTCATAAATAATGAAAGGTTATAAAATATCATAGGTTTGTAATAAGTTGTAACAAGTGCTAATGGCGATTAAACCAAAAAATGTATAGTATCTAGCTTTATGATATCAATAATCTTTACCTCCAAATGATCTTCACAGCAATACATTCTGTAAATTTTAAAACACTCCGCCTTAGCTTTACAACACCATTTTTCTTTCCAAATACGAACAAAAATTTCATCTGGATTATTTTTTGAGTCATTTTTACAGGTCGGAATGAAGAACTTCCTTTTTCCATCGTTTTTTGGTGGTAATTTCGCTAGACGCTAAATAGAATAATCGAATTTTTGAAGAATTTGAGGTTATGTTTATTGTTTATATATCTTGACACTTTTGACAGTTCTAAACAAGTGTGTGTGAGCGTGTGTATATTTGATGGCAAAGGAATTGTTCCTTTAGAGTCAAAAGATGACGTCACTAGAGGTCAAATTAAGGTTATTTACTTTTAGCGATAAATAACAATAATCCGTGAATATTTTACTTTTTTAAACGCTAAATTGTCATGAGTGACCCTATTCCTTGAAATGGATTTCATATTTACTCATTAAAAAAAAATGAACAATCCCCTCACCTTGACGTGTCATCTTCTTCGAGAAAAATAAATACTGCAATTGTTTTACTTTATTTGTTTAACAATATCGTCTTGCCATAGAAATCCAAATGACAATACGCAACTCTTAAGTAAGATTGTTATCAAAAATGTTAACATCCTGTCTTCTTTCATTATTATCATCGGAAAACATTTACTCTGTAAGTTTGCGTAATTGTTCTACCTTTGTACTGTTCATACATAACGTAGTAACGTTATCATTCTGTTTCAGGTAAATGAGAGCAGTGTGCGAGGTGTTCTTGCGTAAGTAGCAAAAGGTGTCAGTAACCAAAGTGTTAATGAGAAAGTAGAATCACAATACTAGTACCTTTTTAGTGAAGCCGGTGTGAATTTTATTACCTTTGTGCTTATTTGGATCGTATTGACATTTTGAATGTAGGTGCCGATTTCGAAGATACATCGTAACTGTTATAATAGCTTGCTGCAAACTGCGTAGTTATGAAACCAATAATAATGAGCAGATGTAATATAAATTAGTGGTAACATAAGGAAACACTAAAATAGAATATCAATTTTCTACTATAGTATTATGAAGACGGCTAGGTTTGAACGGAATAAATCTCTGGACTTGGAATGAGTGCAAAACAACACTTAACTTAGGATATGCAGATAAGGTTGCCCGTTGGCCCATTAAAGGAAAAGCAATTGTCCTTTAAAAGCCTCTGGAAAATATGTAAATGTTAAAGGAAGACATTGCAACACTTGCTAAAGTATTTTTCTGCCATCCTCAAAGTAGCTCATCTTGCCAATATTCTAATTTGGCTAAGTTACCGAACAAATGTTACAAGGCTAATACTTGAAGAGAAATTACATATTTATACAATCTTAAGGATATATCGTGAAGAAGCACAATTGTGAAAAGGCCAAACGATTGATGCCAAGTCTATTCAGTAATTGTTCAATGGGTTCATTGCTTAACCTCTTGAATGCATCAAGTAATTCATTAGACACATTATCGATTATTTCATTTCAAAATTAATTTATAATCATGCAATTATTTTAATATTCTTTCACATCGCCTTTACTACATGCTCGAAACTAGTTTTGCAAAATTCACTGTCGTCATTTGCCTTATAACATTATTTTTTTTTCTATAATGTACTCTTTTGTGTTATAAGTAGTCTACTTCCTAGTTTCCACTCGATCATAAAATTTTATCATGATTGCTAGTCTTATCCTTCCTGTATGAGGCATTATTTGATGAGCCATTTAGTCTACAGGCCTTTCCTTACACACTTTCGCTTTTATATAATTTATCAATCTTTTAAGCTTCAATATATCCATTATTACTTTAATGTCCAGTCATTTCGTATCATAGCTATTGTAAATTGTTTAATTAGACATTATACCTCATTCTATTGATGTTACATAATACGCCTCGGGGCTATTCAGTTGTATAAACACCGCAAATGTCTTAGAAGTTATTGATGTAAATAAGTGGTTTGGGCTAACAGTAGTATTACTTAGTTAATATTTTTAGTTTCCTGCGCTGTTATTTTTTTGTTGATATGTTGGTTATTGCCTTACTTGTGTACAATTTATTGTTTCTACTAACAACACAAAGAGAATACAGCTGGCTTTTAATTCCTGTATGTAAATTCTAAATCACACCTGATATCAAAAACATCCACTTATTTTTGACACGACAGCATTGCTAATAGCATGCGATGCAAACAATTAAACTGGTGAGGAAGTAATTATCTTAAACTTAGCTTACATAACAGATATTGAAAATCGATGTTTTGAATACGCCAATTATATTTGCATTCCTATTTGAACAGCAGAACTAATAGCCCATGTTTCATTTATCGTAGACGAGTTTGCGGTTTTAGGGAAAGGTCTGAACGTAACCGCAGAAGGAACATTGTGTAATCCACATTTTACTTCCAGTGACCATATAGAACAAAACCTTCTTTGTGTAGTAATTCTTGAATTAAAAAATAAACTAGACAGTGTTGAAACTGTGAATCATAACGCAGTTTTAATATTTGAATTTAACGGATCTCTGTCACGGTATGGAGTTTAAAAGTATATTGTTTAAGCAAGTGTGAAGGCGTTTGTAGGACATTGCAGACGAAATAAAATGAGTTATGTGTCGAATAACGCTATTTCTGAAGAAATGGCTGAAATCATTATTTCTCCAATATTAGTTACATCAACCATTGCATTTTAAATTGCTTAATTGGTAAGCTTAGCAAAAGTTATTTGAACTATCATTAAGTGTTGGTTACAAGAAAAGTTGACTCAATCGCGCTAGCCTCAAGTGTGCCAGATTGCGCGAAACAGCATTGTAGACAACTTGATTTAAAATCAAACTCAAACTCAAACTCAAACTCAAAATCGTTTATTCAAATTAGGCTGATAAATCAGCACTTTTCGAACGTCAAAAACAAAAGACAGCCCCCAAAAACGCCCGCCCTTCACCACTTCCTATGTGTTTTTGCTGGGGAGAAGAAGTGGCGCAACAAACTCCCCAGCAACACATGTCTGTCTGTAAGGTTTGAAGAACCAGAATGTATACAAAACAAGTCAAAAAGTCATAAAAATATCATTATCACATGATAACTATTATATAAAATTAAAAAAAAAGGAAAAAAAAAACAAACTGAACACAAGTAGGCTAGCACACAGATTTACACCTATAAAAACTAAGTACTCAAGCATTTCTTATAGTCCATTAAGTGTATCTAAAGCCTCCTGTTAATAAAATAAAAATGTATTTTAATATAAGCATAGAATCAGCGTGCCCACCTACATGCGCATAGATGTTTACGTTGTAGCTGTACAACACAAACAAGGTGTACCTGCTAGGACTACAGTATTATTACCTCGTGTGTTCATAAGTTTTGAGACAAAATAAAAGTTGCATATCTTTTTAAATAATTAACTTATATTTATAAAAACAATAGTAAACATTAAGTAAATAGTAAGTAAAAATTGAATATAATTATTATTCAAAATGACCACCCCTGTTTTTAATACATGCCCTTAGACGATTTGGCCAGTCATCAATGGCGGCACGAATCTTTTCCAGAGGAATTCGCTTCGCTTCTCGGACAAGAGCTCGCTTAAGTGACTCCAAGTTTGGGTGGGACTTTCGGCAGGCTCTGAGCTCTAATTCGGTCCATAGAGAATAATCCAGCGGGTTGAGGTCGGGGCTGGAGGAGGGCCATTCATTCGCCGCAATGAAGGCCGGCACATTTTCCTTCAGCCAAGCTTGAGTGGTTTTAGCCTTATGGGATGGCGCCGAGTCTTGCTGGAAAACCCAATACTTGTTATGGAATAGGGTATTAGACAGGGGTTTCACAACAGTCTCTAGAATGTCACTTTGATAATTTTTGGCTTTCACCTTGACGCCTTGTTGGCAGAAATGAAGCTGAGTCACACCTTCGTACGAAACTCCCCACCATACCATGACACTAGCCGGATGATGAGTACGCGAGACATTCCGTGCTGAAGCTGGGACATCCTTGCTACTTTTGGCATACACTTTATTGTTTTGTCGGTTGAACTTTTCTTCGACAGTAAAGATTTTCTCGTCGGTGAAGAGTATCTTCCTCGCATCGTGTCTCCTAAGCAGTATTGGACAACGTTCGCGTCGCAATTGACGAAGGCGATCGTTTAAAAAGTGTACTTTCCTACGGCTATACGCCTTAACCTTGAGATCATATTTCAGTATTCTGTTGACTGAAACGCGCGAAATATTGGTCTGCAGAGCGAGTTTCTTCTGAGTGCGACATGGATTTCGGCGAAGTCGCTCTCGGATGATTTTAATGTTCGCAGGCGTCCTCACAGAGCGTGGACGACCACTTCTTTGCCGATCTTGTAAAGAACTTGTCTCCTTGTATCGTTTAATAGTGTAATACACGAAGTTACGGCTCACACCAAAACTTTTCAGTTCTCGGAAAATGTCCATAGGTTTTCTTCCCACCTTAAATAGTGAAATGACGGTCGCACGTAATTCTTTTGTTCCCTCCATTACGAGAAAATTTAAATAAAATAATCCGAAATCATAGATATTAAAAGTTAACATTCCAAATTCAAAATTAGAAAAAAGAAATATACAGCAGCCAGTAATTTTTATTTTATTTTTATAAGTAAAAAGTTTGTCTCAAAACTTATGAACACACGAGGTATTTCAAAAAAAAAAAAAAAAAAAAAAGCTAATAGAAAATCATACTAAAATTGATAAAGTGTCAATAGCCATCAACACGACCTGGTACCGCCAGCAGCACCCGTTCACGAGTATAACGCAAGGATCAGCCATCGCCCCCTTCGCACATTTTTGAGGGAAGGGGACAACCCGACCCCCAACGCTACCGCTGGCCATACCGTCTAAGGGAGCATGACGTGCTTGCTGCTATTCAACAAAAGTAGAACATGTAAGGAATGCTGCAGTCACTAGCAAGCCATAAAGAAACAATGATAAGCAAAGTTTAACAAAACTTCCCTAAGTAAATAAAAATAAACTCAATTATAATTCAGAATTAATGTCCGAAGTAATGTCAATTAATGTAAACAATAATAATAAGTTAATAATTTAGTTATAGTGATAACAAGAATGAGCTGCCTCGCGTTCAACTTAGCGACCAACTATTCCTATCATTTAAATAATCATTAATGCTATAGTAAGCCTTCTTTGAAAGAATTGACTTTACTTGTAATTTAAATGCGTTAAACGGTAATTGTAGTAAAGTTAGAGGTAGTTTATTATAAAAGCGAATACCGAGCCCCAAAAATGATCCATGAACCTTATGAAGTCTGTGAGTGGGTACACACAGTTTGTGCTTGTTTCTAGTGTTAATACTGTGAACATCGCTTTTTTTGGTGTACAAATGAATATTTTGCCTAATGTAAAGTATATTGGCAAAGATAAATTGTGATGCCACAGTAAGAATGCCTATTTCTTTAAAGAGCTCTCTTAGCGAGTGTCTACTACCTAACCGGTATATCGCACGAACAGCTCGTTTTTGTAATACAAATATGTTTTGAATATCAGCAGCTTTGCCCCACAGAAGAATACCGTAGGACATAACGCTGTGAAAGTAGCTAAAATAGACTACTCGAGCTGTTTCTACGTCAGTGAATTGTCTTACTTTTCTGACGGCGTACGCAGCTGAGCTAAGCCTTCCCGCGAGGCTAGCTATATGCGAGCCCCACTGAAGTCTGCTATCGACTGATATACCAAGAAATACTGTGGATTTGACAGTTTCTAGAACCTCGTTACTTAATATAATATTCGGGCCTAGGTTTTTCACGTTCGGTAGAGTAAATTTAAGGCATTTTGTTTTCTTCGCATTTAAGACCAAGTTATTAGTACTAAACCAGTGTGTAACCAACGAAAGTGCACTGTTTACGTCGTTAAATTGATCCCTATTTCTGTCGACTTTAAAAATAAGTGAAGTGTCATCTGCAAACAGTACAACGTCACAGATATTCTTCAGATGGTATGGTAGATCATTAATATATACCAGGAATAAGAACGGACCTAATATTGAGCCCTGTGGCACACCTAATTGGACTGATAAACCTGATGATTTGACGCCATTGACATCTACGCATTGCACTCTGTTATTTAAATAGGATTCTATTACGCTAAGAGCTTCATTTTGGACTCCGTAGTAACGTAATTTACGTAGAAGCGTATCGTGGTGCACACAATCGAATGCTTTGGAGAGATCACAGAATACTCCAATGGCATTCTGAGAGTTTTCCCACGCATTAAAAATGTGTTTTAAAAGAGCTACACCAGCATCTGTTGTCGAACGACCTTTTGTAAAGCCATATTGTTCACTATGAAGGAGGCTATTAACATTGAAATATCTTTGTAACTGCTTGAGTACTAATTTTTCGAATATTTTACTAAAAGCGGGTAAGATGGATATGGGTCTAAAATTATTTACATCCTTCTTATCGCCTGATTTAAATAAAGGAATGACTTTACTTAGTTTCATTAGGTCGGGAAAAACTCCGGTTTCAATACATTTATTAAATGTGATAGCAAGATAGGGGGCAACAATGTCGATAATATTCTTTAATAGTTTAATGGAAATACCCCAATAGTCACCACTGTTTTTTACACTCAGCGAATTAAAAACGTTAATAACATCAATTGGCGTTATTTGCTCAAAACTAAAAATAGCGTCACACTTAGGGACACTATTATGCAGGAGATTCTCAGCGTCCGTAGCAGAAGAACTCAAGGAGCGAGTCGTAGTTAACGGTATGCTAGCAAAGAACTCATTAAATGCCATGGCTACGTCAGCCGCATTACTAATACGTTTATTATCAGCGAATATTTCTAATTTATTCTCAATATTTGTCGATTTTCCAGTTTCCTGATTAATAATTTTCCAAGTAGTCTTTACTTTATTGGAAGAATTTTTTATTGTATTACTTAAATATTTTGCTTTAGCAACATTACAAATTTGTTTAAATAATTTTGAATATTTTCTAACATAATCTAAGAACGGAGTATCAAACCTGTACATTTTCATACCGTATAACTCGTAAAGCCTCGCTCGACTTTTGTAAATACCTTCAGTAGCCCATTTATTAAAGTTGGCAGAGGTAGCATTGACAGTCATGGTTTTAGTCTTAAACGTGGAATTGAATTCCTTTTCTACAACATCAAAGAGTGATCCATACATGACATTAGGATCTTCATTTGCAAGAATAGAAGGTTTAAGTTTTTTGTTTATATTACTTTTAAATCTACTACATCGACTAGCTGTAACAGGCCTGCATTCAATTTTAAATGGCTTTTTGTGGATTACCATGGGAAAACAAGCACTTTGTCCGCAATGGTCAGACGTCAGGTTATTAAGAACCATACAACTTGAGGCTGCACAATCACAAAAAATATTATCAAGGCAAGTTGAAGAAGTGGCCGTGATTCTTGTAGGTTCAAAAAACAAATTGACTAAGTTATAAGATTTAAATAGGTTTACGAGTCTAATACTTAATGGAGAATCTACCTCTAATATATTTACGTTAAAATCTCCGCATATTATTTTACGTTTATTATTAGATTTCAATTTATTAAACAAGTCTTCTATAACTGACTCGAATATGTTGAAATCACCTGTGGGGGGGCGGTATACGCAAATTATAACATATCGCTCAAGTTCTACACAAGACAACTCGATAGTGCGCTCGACAGAAAGTTTAACCAGATCCTGTCGTTGTTTACATTTTAACTCGTTAGAAACTAATATTAAAGATCCACCTCGTATGGCATTCTTCCTTACAAACGCACTTTGTACAGTATATTTGCTATCGTTTAAAAACAATATTTCGGGTTCTTTTAACCAATGTTCAGTCAAACATAAGACATGAACATTAAAACCTTCCAAAAACAAACTTAACTCTAACTCCTTGCCAGATAAGCCCTGCATGTTTTGATGTACAAGATTCAAAACATTTGACTCACCTGTTGTCGTGCCTAATAGTTTAAACTAGTAGGCGTATCAATAGTAATGTTAGTAGTATTACTAACAATATCCGAAGATACATGACAAGTACCTGTGTCTATGTGTATATTATATGCTAAAAGATTAGCAATGTGTCGTCTACAGCTAGGTGGCAAATACATAGAATATTCAGTTAATTGAAATCTATTGTCAAACTGATTAACATCAAAAATTGAAATAGAGTCAAGACGGTTAGTCCTATTGTACATTAACATATTAAGATTGAAAATGTGCCTATTCTGTTCCTCAGTCAAACTGTAAGAGTAAGGTAAGGCACCTATTATGAATTTACATTTATTTATTTTACTTAAATGTAGAACAAGACTAATGCAATCTATAATATCTTTTTTTGTAACATTAAAGCTATCTCCATAAAGCAATATTATAGTAGAATATGGGATTAGCTTTGTCAATTTAATAGTGTTTATTAAGTGGCTAAAACTGGCACCAGGTAAACAATTATTAATTACATATTGTTGCGAACACTGATTAAATATACTACCTAATCCTTGACCAAATTTGTCAGAAAAAATGTATGTAACACTTTTATTTATAACTGTAATAGAATCAGAATCATGGGTGACAGCCACTTGAGTCACCTGTGGTGCCGGGATAACAGACTGGGGCTCAGGTGTCGGGGAGCAAGTACAACTACAGGAAAGATTATTTGTCAATGACTCATACCTCTCTGCATTGCACCTCACTATGTCTGCCAGCTCACAGGCCTCTTGCATGCGCTTACTCAAATCCTGTTGTGAAGCTTCATATTTGTGGAAGATATCCCTAAGACAAATTTCTTTAATATGAAGTTCCTCCTGTAAGCGCTGAATTTCAGTGTCATGAAACGACCTATATACGTCTAATTCTGATTGACAAAGTTCTAAATCACTTATTAAACTAATGTTCTTTTTCCTAAGGAAATTGTTTGATTTATACACTTTTTGTTTTTTTAATGATTTTCTAATTTTACCTATTATTCTATTTAATTTTAAATACTTTTTAATTTTATTGTGTGATGTAAATGTTTTACTTTCCTGAGCTAAAGTATCATTGGTCAAGTCAATTGTTATCATTGGCTGATTACTACAAGAACCGGATGCACTACCAACAAGCTCATCGTACAGGCTGCAGGTGTTCGCAGACCGTTCACTGGACTTTGCAGACTCCAACTTTGTGATGGTGTTGTGGGCTCTGCTTAGCTCATGTTCCAGCTCAGAGATCCTAGTTAAAGCCAGTTCATGTGTGTCGCTGCACTCTTGCATGTTTGACACTAGTCGATTAAGATGTTGATTTTGGTCGAGTATATCCATATGTTCTATATGTAATTCAGCTAACTGGTTCTTAAGTTCAGTGTTCTTGTCAACAATGACCTTAACTTCTACCTCGCTGTCATCCCGTTCTTGTAACAGCTGTTTGCACAGATCTTTGCTGGTTTCCAAGTCTTTCAGTGTAGCCCTCAACTTTTCCTCAAAGAATGCAGCTCTACGGGTTAACATGATGAAAAGTTAACCCTAAGGCACCCTGGAATGTGAGAAGAGATAGCTAAGTGAAAGAAGGAAGAGAGGTTAAAAGTAAAGTTAAGTTTAGAAACAAAAGACTGGAGGATTATTGTTTAATGAATTAATTCTTAATACAGAGTTAAAGATGCTGAAGCTAATTATAAGGAAAAGAGTACTCTGTATTGCTGGATTGTGAGCAAGTTAATTATGTTTTATGAAAAGAGAAAATAAAAATTAAAAAGTTGTTGAGGGTATTTTTTTTTCTAAATATCAGTTGAAAATGAATGTGTTTGTTAGTTGTTCAATAAATTCTATTTAAAATAAATTTCTGAAAATAAACTTTCACTGGATATGAAATATAGTCTTACAATGACCACAAGAAAACAGCTGATCTTGTTTAGTATCGGCAGTTAAACTTATAGGGCATATTTAGATAGCAGCTTATATAAGATTTGGTCATTTAACGATGTGCAGGGTATACAAAATTGATAAATGAGGGGACTGGGTATCTAATACATAATAAATAAGCAAATACTCCCCGGGTTTTATGTTTGTCTCGAACACTTTCAAAATCCGTTCGTTGGGATGACAGCCAGTTTCTTTCAGATTGATTTCTATCGCTATTTTGCACCGAAATCACTCACAAACATTTATCCTTATATCTTATCACTAAATCTACTGAATCTAAGGTCAATTACAATAATTAAAGCACTAAAACTATTTAATTTTAAATAAAATCTAAGACATATGTTTTTGACAACCGGCCACCAGTGTTGTCAGTGTTGCCATATAAATTTGATTGTAGTCAAATGACACTAGTATGAATTTCAAAAGAGTCTATTTAACATATCTTTCTCACGTAAGCGTGGAAGTTTACTCGCGTTAAAAGAGTTACAATGCAAATCCAGACATTTATTCTGTTCGCTTGCAAGTAAATTGACTTCGTATGATTCAGGGAAGTATGTACAGTTACAGATTACGTTAGGCTTGTCTGTGAGGGAATTGATTCGGCTTGCGACTATTGCCTGCATTGTGCTAAGTGCATGCATTTCTAGACAGGTGTTATGGAAATGGAATATAGTCGAGTTGATTGGGTCGTTATAATACGAGATGATGTTTGAATAGATAGGCTATATTTTGTAGTAATGCTTGTTTAGAAAACGGGATTGCTGAGAGTAGAAGACATAAGTTTTAAAAGAAGAAATAGAAATAGAAGAAATAAAATTACCAAGTTACTTTCAGATTGATCCTTCTTAGCAACAACACAACCCACAGACGTGTTGCCACAAATTCACAGAACCATTTGATTAACCTCCTCACTATGTGGCCCACCGGATTCCTCCATAAGATTCTGAAGCAATTAAGAGAGTCAGCTCGTGACAGAATCATGTAGAACCTCGTTAGAAGTTTCGTACGTGATTGAAAGGTGAATTACTGGTGTTTGCAATTAGTTGTTACCTTGTGTCACTTTGAGACTATTTACGACTGATAGGCTCGTTTGAAGAATTCATAAATCGACAGCTGTAAGCATTTTGAGTGACGTGATGCGTTGGGAGTTAAGCTGAATGGGACTTGAAATTTTAGAATTGTGTATACCAATTTGGTCAGCTTAAAGGTAATTTCTTAGTTATAATTCGTATGGTTATAGCATGTGTCTTCATAGGTGACTATGTTGTTAGCACAGCTTAAGATCTGATGTCGGAAATAACTTTATGTATTTCGGTATTCCTCACGACTTCGCATATCCGTTAGCGACATATTTGCGAACTAAGCTTGATATATTTAGCTCTAATGGGTAGAATATAGTGCTACGTCTAATAGGTGATATTGATGAATGAGTCACTTCGAAAATATGCTTTATGAATAGCATTAAACGTTTTAGAGTAATAAAAAATATGTGGCTAAATATAACTTAGGAATCTGCTTACAAAAGTTTCTTACTCTCGGCTTATTTTATCTCACGTCCCAATAGTACTAGGTAGCCATTCAGAGTCGGCACGCCTACATGTACGATTCCAAGAAAGTACGCCACTGGTCGTCCGTCGAATAACAATACGAACGAAAGTGTCGCGCCCAACGGAAGCGGCCGGTGAAAATCTCAACAGACAAACAACTGTTACGATAAGTTCAATCGTATTTACTAACGTTGTTATGTAAGCGATTGTGTAATTTATTTTCGTATATAGATATTCGATTCTGTTTGTGCGTTGTCATGTTTTTATATTTTATTCGCATGCGTGCTTTGATGCGACCGTCTATCAAAAGCATAATGTTATAAATGAACATTTTGAATCCATAGTTTATCCAAAGTTATTCTTTTAAAACTACATCTACAACCTATGGTTTGATTTGTGTTGTTAGATTACCACCAGATGTTTGCTGATTTTGGATCAGTTTCGTGAGGCGTTAAAGATAAACCACTTCATTTAGCAGCACAATAGGTTTTTTGGTAAGCTCGCGAAGAAAAACTTAAGTAAGTGAGCAGTTCTTGATTGATAATCCATTAATTAGGCTAATTTTTCCGCTCAGTTGCCTCAAATATGTAGGTGAATGATTAACGGAACAGCCACGCTTCAGTAAATCGTTGAATATGAATGAATTGCCAATAAAATATCACTTGATCGATGTTTCCTTAGCCACGAACACGAACAAGCAAATTGCTGCGGTTATGTTACCTAACAATTATGGCGGATTGTTATGAATTGCGCTATTTGTGACCTAATACCGGTGATTTCTAGAATGTAGCTGAGAAATTAAAACGTCAATGAAACCGCAAATATCTCTCGGAGATCATCGATTTTATTCCAAAGGTATCCCTGGTCCAAAGTTAGGCTTGAAGTATAATTGGTGGCAATCTTGCCAGCTTACTGTATTGCGCCTGTAAAATTGGACAATGTAGATAAATGTAGCTTCAATAACTTATCTATTATCTGTTATGGTAATATTATGCATCTTCAAATTCGAATCATATCAAGCGAAAGTATAATGTCATTATAGTTTCGCTTGATATGATTCGAATGATACATTACCAGGACTTAGATTCTCAGTACTTTGAAATGTAAGCATTTAAGTTTTTTTATATATTAAGCATACCTTACAATACTTATACATAACTTCATCAGTGTACCAAGTTCCAAACCAGTAAAGGGTTGATCAACTTTCATAGCAGCAGCAAGAACATGTTTTAACTCAATTTTGTGCAATATGTGGTTTGAATTTCATAATAACCATATTTTATATTCATCAAGATTGTGGCTGCGAGTAACTGCTTCTAAAAATAACATGATTATTATTCACTGAACTTGGGATAAAAATAGACTTTTATGGAGCTCTTCACAGCCTAGAAATTGCAGAATCTTGACTTGCAAGATCAATTTTATCTTATTGCATTTTTTATTGATAAAGGATTGTACGAAGCAGTTCCCCCATTTTCCGAATGAAACCGCGGGAACCAGACACTATTAAAATAAAATATAGAATCTATAGACACAGCCGCTCCAATTAGACAATGTTAAGGCAATACCCAATGCAGTGTAATTTTATTGTATTCTCACCTAATAACACGTAGTTATAAAAACTCGTGCGAATTTCTATTACTTTACGTGAACTGCGCAATCCTGGTGTTTAGTGGCATGTAATTAATATGGACAGACATGGGAGAACAGTGGGAAATACTTTGATATGTATAGCTTTTCTATCACGGAAGACTTTTCTTGTAATAGTGTATTGTTTTTGTCGAAGGCTATTGTTTTAGAACTAATAGTCCCTTTTAATAGCCGAAGCTTGAAAACTATCCGGAAAGATTGTTCTTTGATGAGTTTATCTAGCTTCCTATCTTGTTGGGAAAGCTTATAGACTTCTGGGATTTAATAATTATGAGATAAGTAATTAGTAGCTTTATGACTTAACCTACAGTTACGTCTAAAACCAGTACCTAATGTATTAAATACATTGAGTATTTTGGTGGTTTCTATCTCCGCAATTATGATTCTAACCGCACTTTTTCGGTCATTTTTCAAGTTTTGACCACCCTGATTAAAAAGCACCTCTCAATCAACTCAACAAGATGTTATAAAGACGTTACATTGTGTGAAAACGGAACCCGTCGTACATCAATTGTAAGCGTTTCACGATCATCATTATGCAACCCTAAGCTTAATGAGAATACGTCGGAATTAAATATTTCCGCGTGTTTCTTTGTAACTTCGATGCCATCTGTAATAGTTGTGTATGATGTATATGCTTTTGTATCAGCCAAGTCATTTGTAGGGTCATCTACAGATGGTAGGGTTAATTGATCTGTGATTGTGCGTGTTGGTCTATGCTTAAATGTTGTGATGTCCGATAGAAATTGAAGATTATTGAATGGAGCTTGTTGTGTTAGTTTCATAACCTGGTTATAGAAATTCCCAATAAACTGTATTCTGTTCTGCTTATGTTTTTTGCAGCTTGACTTACGATAGCAGTGGGTATCGTAATATCGTTATTCCAAATAATTTATAAGCGGATTTTGGAATAAGTAATTGACTTTTAAAAATCATTTTAATGTTATTTACTTTCTTGTTGCTGTCAGTGTTAATGGTATTTACTGTTAAAGTAATTGCATTTTACACAACAAATCAAAAACCATTAAAAAGTACAAATTAAGCTCAACATATCATTGCAACCAACAGTTTTTAATCGAAAACATTTCTTATTTCGTTCGCGACATACACTTATCCCTCAATTTGACTGATAAGACAATTATATACAGCTATTTGGAAACTGCCTGCATGTGAAATCAGTGTTACAAGGCTGTTATTCACCGACCATTGTGCAATTATTTGAGTACTAAAGATAATAAAGTTTGTTTTAATTAAAGAATCATTTGAATTTTCTCGTTTTTCGTCAAGGTTTTAGACCCGAGGATGGTTATTGTTAACTGCGTCTCTAAAGATGATCCTTATACCCTTGATTACAGGGATTTTAATGGCATACTGGTTACTTAATATAATAAAGTGGATAAAGAAATTAAGTGACCAAAAGATAGACCTACACGTAAACGGGTCTCCAATAACAACTCAAATTGTGAACTTCAAAGTTGAAGACGCTTTAAAAACACGACATAGAAATTATCGAAGTAAAAAGTCCCAATATGATCAATAATATTGAATAGGAAGTGATATTATGTAACATCACGTTCGTTTCGTTGTACAATAACGCCTCGAGGCTCACACATATCCTACTGCCCACAGTTGCTAGACAATGAATTAGTGTTTATTATTTATTATACAATGTGCTTGCCCAAAGCGACGTGATATAGTCCCTGTCAGACAATTAGTTTGTGATAAAAGTTTGAATCTGATTTATAAGACTGTTTTGCATTTTGATTTCTTGCTCCAGATTCATGTTATATTTCTCGTCATTAGCAACGCTGTAGGGCTTTTGGACTCCATTTGGAAATGATTTTGATATGTGTTGTATGATTTGACTTATTGTGTTATTTTTTACATACTTCTGTTAATTATCTTATCTGATCTGATACTTTATTGTTACCTGCAAGCAAGTCTTGCTACAGCTTAATAACTTTTAATTTTGGTCTTGCAATTAATTATAGTTGGCATTTCAATCTTTACTTTTATCAATAACACTGTTCTTATCAACCATTATAACAATTGCAACAAGTCCAAAATTGATACTTCCAGTGGGCAGCATCACGAAATCTCCGATATTATCAACGAGATCATTTACAGTGACCATTATATCACTGGTCTGTGGTCGCTGTCATTCACCCGGGGCCGCTCACCTCAATGCTTGCGCAAGTGGCCGCGACATCCGATCTATCTGCCGATGCCGGTTAATTATTGCATATTGTTCACGTGGTTTATGTACGATCATGTGTATCGGCAGGTACTTTGTGACCGCATGTGGCTGTATTGGTAGGCAAAACTGGGCTAATAGGACTTTTAAAGTTAGGATGTGGTAAGTGTAATGGATAGGTTGATGTGATATTATTAGGTTTACATGTATTTATTTTATAACATGTATGGAGACGCTTTAAGACTTTTAGTTGTTCATTGCACGATAGTGATAAACGAAACGATGGTGGTCAACATAACAATTTTGTTTGAGAAGATTCAGATACTCTTTCGCAGTAAGCTTTTAAGACCTAATTTCTAGATCCTAAGAATATCAATAAAATTCGTGCTCTCCGGTAACTGGCTAGTCGGTACATAACCATTCACAGAAGAAGAATAAAACTTGAGTGTCTGCCGTCGAACTCTCACTTGCCCTCAATGGAGGCAGTTCCAAGACGTCTATTACTAAAATGTTGACACTTGTATACTAACGGCCAGTTTCTTCATCAAAAGTTAAAGTTAAAGTAATGTCTAAAGTAAAAGTAACGGTCAAATTCGTTTTTTCAAGGCTAAACTGACAGCAAAATTCATAGAAAAATTGAATTTAACCGTTACTTTTACTTTAGACATTACTTTAGCCATAACTTTAACTTTAACTTTTGATGAAGAAACTGGCCGTAAGTAGTTAGGAAGTACATGTTTACCAGCCTCGGAATGTTTACTCTTCCCACGTGTGTACCCTTTCCTATTGTGTACACACTGGCCTCTGTGGAGACGAAGGCATTTTCATGGTTTAAGTTATCAGCGAAAGTTGGTAGCAGCCGTGAATATTGAATGGTTTGTGGGAAGTCTTGTTTGCTTGTAATTTTTATGTATGTCTCTATTTTATTACCTGTCTTCTATCAAAAACAATTCCACTTCCTGATATCATATTTTTAACGAAACAAACGTTATAGTCATCATATGTAAAGTTATATTTACTTAAGCATTATTCTAACACTTCCATTTTACAAGACAATTCTTGTTAAGGTCGTTTACTTTTTGCCAAATTTATTCACAGGCATTTGAATTTTAGGATCTTGATTTATGTAAAAAATATTCACTACACGAATATTCAGAAAGACACGAATCTTGAAGATGTAATAATTCCCATTATATTCCCATATTCTGTGATGTTTAGGCACAATTAATTGTAAGTGATACATAATATCGTAATCGTAATGCTAGTGAACTAAAAGAAAGTAAAAGCTAGTAGTGCACGCAGAGCTCGCAAGAAAAGTTATCAGGCAAGGTCTTAATGATGCACATGATGCTGAGAAGAAAGTTTGGAAAGCCATGAATATTTACCGAGCAAATTGAACATCAGCCTACGACGACAGCTTCATCTGACCTTCTACACATAATGAACGTGTAGAAGATACCATTAGAAACAATGACACAATCCAAGCTAATATGGTCCTTATCTTTAATTCCTATAATGACAAAAATACTGTGCTCCTACAGCTCGAATTAACCCAGTAATTTATCAAGTGAACAATAAAATGTTATAACATGCAAAAAATATTTTCTCATACAAATAATTGCTTGAATGTAGTCTCGCAATCACGACTGTCCTAGAAAGTAAGTGACCATATTCAATGCTCGTTCATCATTCGCACAATTGTTGTTTATAGTTTTCCAGCTAGTGGCATTGTGTATGGTTCATGTAGAAAATTATTTAGTTCAATTGACACAGTGTCTATTTTAATTGAATGTCTGAATGTTTTTGTTTTATGAAAACGTTGTTATTGGCTAGCCTAAATGTATAGGAGGAAAATGGATAGAAATAACGAGGCAGGTAATCGTATATCATTAACCC
Organism: Helicoverpa assulta; assembly: GCA_963856015.1. Taxonomy (NCBI): domain Eukaryota; kingdom Metazoa; phylum Arthropoda; class Insecta; order Lepidoptera; family Noctuidae; genus Helicoverpa; species Helicoverpa assulta. Next base: position 11,603,402 of record CAWLCW010000026.1, on the reverse strand, counting down.
TTAATTTGAAAATGTATCTTTAAAGATACAACAACTTTTAAAAAATCTGTAACATTAAATAATTGTATTTTTTTGAATCGATCGATTTCATTATAAAGTTTGATTCATGACATCACTAGGAAAAGTAAGTCTATTGCATTTTCAACAACTGGACATCCCTATTTACGTCAACCTGAAAAAATGACGGACACGAAGAGCAACAAAGCTGTAAGTTTTATTGATTTTTATTATTTTTTATATGTGATGATGTCAGGTTCTTACTATTTTATGTGTGTAACGTAATATACTAACGATTTAGCTGGAATTATGGCATAGAAATGTATTTATCGAGCCATGACACGTTGTCAAACCTCAATGTATCTTTAAAGATACTTTGCTCAAATGTCGACTATACGACATTGTATCTTTAAAGACACATTGCCAAAAGTTAACCTATTATCGCACGTTTAATTTCTCGTAATGTTTACATAAAAAAATATTAACTACACGCATGTGAGACCCTACAGCATGTAAGGTTCCGTGGGATAAAATTAATTTTTGTTTCGATTTTTTTTTTGCATAATTTTTGTCATAATTTCATATAAACAGTTCAGTGTTCAGTTTGCTTGCGTTTGGTTTGGTTGCATGTGCAATTTTTTTGCTCGTAGGTATTACAACGAGCAAGATCGAAGCGCATTCTAGCTTTTATTCCTGCAGGAAATGCACGATCGGACGACAGTGACACAATAGACAATGAGGAAGATAACACATCTTTACCAGTTTATGGAATACAACATGATTCTTATAGTAGTTCCTCAACACCTTCACTGGATTCGGATAAAATGTAATGTGAGATTATGTCTAACTAAACAACGGAACTGTTTTTACGATTTTCATGTAAAAAAATAAATTTTCTTACCAATTAACTATTTTATTTTATAACCCCGATTTGGTAATGTATCCTTTTGGATACATTATCGAAAAACTATACATTCCTCCGTATTTGGCAATGTGTAAAATAAGATACATATTATTTCAGCGCAATTACTGAAAAAAACATTTTTATAATATTTTTCTCTATTTCCTTATACCTCAAATAATTAGACTACAGTATTTTTTTAATAAAATTTTATAAAGATTATGCTTGCCAAATTAAGGGTTAAGCGGAGAATGAAGAAATCATAGAACCAACTAATAAATTGACTGGTTTGACTGTTGTTTGGTTTCTTTCTTTTTTTATTATTTTGGTTTACGTGAAAGATCAAGTGGCAGCTTGTCTAACGAAATTGATAGAGCATCTACATAGAGAGAGTTGGATTTAAATCTTTCAGAACCAACCGAGTCTACCAGGCATATAATTTTTGCTCAAGCCGTCAGTCTCACGTCATTCGAAAGTTTTCGCCATTCTGCTACATTCAGATGCAGTTTTTGATAAAAATAATAAGTACTTACAAATCTATTATTTGGTTTGAATGGTTGTAGCGACTGTAATAATGCATTTAAAAGACTCATTCAATGAAACGTGATGGCCAACATTTTAGTAACGGGCCATTTTTTTAAATCTCGGTCCTTAGATCCATCTTGGTTTCATTAATAGCATCTATAAGGAAAGTGTTTGGATGTTATAGGTTGTTATTCCAGTTGTCGAATTAATTTACTGCGAATTTTGGGCTGTTCTGCAGGCTTGTCAGAATCATTAGGCGTGCTAGTTTTTGCTATCCATATCAGTTTATAATGGCGGTCGTGCGAGCCGGCGGCGGTCGCACGCTCACCTGCTTCTTAATTGCTCCTATTGTTGTGCTTCGCTCGTTCGAAGAAGTTATTAGTGTTTGCAAGTTCAAGTGATCACGGCTTACTTGAGAAATGTACCACATTTGAAATGTACATCCTCTTTTATTAAAAGGTTTAAAAGTTACTATTCTCGTTCTCCAATTAAAATCTGCTTAAGCATTAATTAATATGCAGTAGGATCCATAAATAAATTGAACGAGAATGTGAAGATTTCAATGAACTTGTAGCAAATAAAACTACTGTTCATTTGCTGCATGCAGCTATGTGCAGAAGGTAACAGTCTCATTAACGCATAGCTATATACATTATACATTAGGTGTGCACAGCACATACTTACTTTACCATTCCATGCCCATCGGTTAACCGTACTGATAAGATTAAAAATACCTCTCTTGTTTATTGTCTATTCAAATGGCAGAAACTGAAGAAATATTACATTAAACATTCTACAACCGTCTTGTAACTGTCTAGTTCTTATGAATGGCTGGCTCCTTAGCATTCATGGTGTCTGTAACAATAAAATTATTCCAAATTGCTTCGCTGTCATCTTTGTTTTTAACACGTGCTTCTTGTTTATTTGAAGAACGATTTATGGTTTTTACAGGTAGCGTTTCGTACACTTTATTCTGGCATGGAGAACCTAAAGAAATAAATAGATAAAAGTTACTTCTTTTTACTATATTTATTGCATATCCACATAGAAATATTAATATTATTGACAAATTGACTAGCTGAGTAGACAACGCAAAACGTGTAAAAAATACACATAGAAAAAACAAAATTCCGATAAGTACACCACATAATATTATGTAAAACTTAACCGGTCATGGGAATCAAAATTGTCGAAATTGCAAGCGAGATCACTTGGAGCGTTCAACTCTGTACGATTCGCTAGTCACTGGACGTGAGCAGAAACAGAATTCAGATGTCAACACGTAGAAGCGTTCACATGATGTGGATGGAATCACTGATCGCTGATTTTATGCATAACAATATTCGCATCGTGACCGTTTAGTGAACTTAGGAGGATTGGATGATGACGAAACTTAAGATTTTAGCGTTGAAATGAAATTTATAGATGAAGATATGATTTAAATTAAAGAGTTCCAATTATAAATGCACAAATACTTAAAAGCAATGTAATACATGAAACTGATCATTACAATCTTGAATTAAACGATAAACTAGAATAAGGTAAAGATCTAGCCAACGATAAAATGTAAGTAGGTTCCGATAGTATTCGCGATAAATGCACGACCGTTAATGACCGTAAAGGTTCAGATATCTAAGTAAGGAAGAGACAAATGATCCGCTATCGATGAAGAGTTTCCCGTAACTTTATATCTGATGATTATTATGTCAGCTTGTTTCCTTCTACCACCCATTTTAATATTATGTTGGACGGTTTATACGTTCGCATTTTGATCGAGGTTTGTATTTTTTTGGCTTTGAGGATCTGGTGATATTGTATGTCAAAATTATTATGTTCAAATAAAATTATGACGTTATCGATCTTTAAAAACTATTGATAAATATACGGAGATTATGACTATGATTATGATTCTTTCAATAATAATATCATCTAAGTAGGTGCTTATTAATTAAAAGCACCGTTACTGCCAAGTTGGATGACATAGCAAACATACGGTACAAGAAAATTACAGGGACGACTTCGTTAGAAAATTGTAAGTGACTTGTAAAGGAACTTATGAGTGAAGTGAAGTAAACCGATGTTTAGACTAATGCCTTGTTTCTATATCTGCCTTCTAATCACCGTATTCACGTATAAACAAGCAAAGGCTCGTTTGTGCCTAGAAAGTGTTTCAGCACTCTCTAACTACACTTTAATGTTTCTTAGTATCAGTATCCAATAGTTTTCATCGTGTTTTCTTTTGATTGGAAAATGGATTGCTGATTTTCCTGTTTTTAGTTCCGTTGGATTAATGCATTGAGCACTTAAAAGTCCCTCCGTCAGTCCATCTGTCACCAGGCTGTATGTTATGAACCGTGATAGTTAGAGTTGAAATTATCAGAGATACTGATAACTAGATAAAATAGATATTTTGGGGGGCTCCCATAATATTTATTTTATAACAGCAAACGTGACTTTTTTTGCTCATTTTTACTCTGGTACGGAACCCCTCGTGCGCGAGTCCGACTCGCACTTGGCCGGTTTTTTTTCTATTCATCGATCCTAGATACGCACAAGTGTGTACGAAAAAAGCAGTCTGTCTGTGTACCCGTACCATATTTTGCTTAAATAAGAAGATGACGATGTTTTTGCTTAGACTCCATAAAATTTGTGGTTTATGAAGAACATGCAAGGTTTACCATTTTCATACTTGAAAATATCTAGAAATTGCCTAAATTGAAAAGCGGATCCAGGATTTGAGAATAAACTACGCATTATCTGACCGTAGCAGTACTTAAAACTGCCAGTCCAACCTCATTACGCAATTAAAACCAAACAAATTACAGACTTAGCATAGATTTTTGGAAATAAACCCTCTTTGTCTTCGTTTCATCACCTTGCCTTGACTAATTTGGGTTTAGTCTCGTCACGTCGACTGTACACATTGCTTTTATCGCAGTCGTCATTTGCAAACAGAATGCAGTGCAATCATTTCTATGTTTGGTTATTTCATTATCATTGTCTTTTATCTTTTGGAGCAACCTCGTTAATTTTTGCTACTTTGTTTTTAATGTTATTAAGGTGTTGCTACCTACATATTTTTGTTTAAATTATTTTTTGGTAATCTTACTTTAAAATTCACTGTAGTATTCTTTGTAGAAAGAGAATATCTGTTTGTCGTAAGTAATAATTATTCCGTTACTCTTATCAATTAGAACATATGAAACAAAAAAGTATATGAATATAAATGCAGCATACGTAACTGTTAACAGTGCGAAAAAATATCAAAAAACTGCATCTATTAGCTTAATTACCCAACACTCGAACATACCTACGTATTTGCGTAACACCATTTTCAGCTAATTATCGGTCGAGTTGTTTTTCAGAAATTATTTGAAACAAAACATTGCTAGACTTACCGGTCTGGCCATCAACGGCAGGATGGTGCTTTCACCTGCTAATAATTATCGGCCGTCAGCTGTCCATCTCATATGAGTTCGTATCATTATGGCATGTGCGGCGTCTGCCATTTTTTCAGATCATCTTAGTAATTTGTGGTCTTTGAATGTTAATACTCCTCATCTGTCATGGTGTATATTAATTATATCATTTGTTTTTGCATTAATTAAGTTAGAATTATCACTTGTGTTAAGGTCATCAACATTTTGAATGCCTATTGGGTTATTATAAGCTTAAAGTGTTCGTATATCAGTGAGTATCTTACATCTATTCATCATCCTTTATTTTGAAGACCTAGACAGTAATTGTCCATGAACCTTTAACACCTAACTCAAAATTATGCAGACACATGTATTTGCTGATAAAATCCACTTTGTAATATTACCTCAGCATTACGTAGGTATTTATTACGTGCGACATAATACGCAACGCCCACGCTAACTTTCCGCCGGCTTGACGTATCTCTTATTGAAATTGTTTTTTGATAATGATTGAATATCAGCAGTACAATAAGAGGAAAAGATCTTTTCCGACAGTGCAGTCAAAGAAACGATACAAAGATTCCACACAAATTGGCTATTGATAGCTGAAATGATGTTGAGTAAAAAGGTGCAAGTGGAAATGAGAGAACGCAGACTAATTTAACAGACGCAGAAATTGCAAACTATTTGTTGTAAGTTGATAATATTGAAACTAAGATTTTAGGTCACTTGGTGTCGATGGAAAAACTTAAATAACATTGATTGAAGTAATTATAATCACCTACTTTTTGTATTCACTGGCATATTACGTTTATTACTCATGAGTCAATCAATTTTTCGTTTGTTTATTCATTAATAACCTAATGTAGCATAACATACGTATAATGTTGTGTCCAAATAGGCATCGCCAATTGGTTTTCGAATGATTAGTGTGTTGTCATTGTAGTTACATGGATGATTTATGTTTGTAACAGGAGTTTTGACATTCATATTTGTATTACAACGTTCTTCTGTCGATTTGCCATATTTGTTACTTGTTTCTAAATAATGTGATTTGATACGTGCTTTAGGTATTGCCTTAGTCACGAGTTTTATCAAATTGTTGAGCTTCGTCATCTGTGTGGCCTTTTCCTAATTATTTGAGATTGGCATCGTCAATATGATCTGTTCGTCCTTTCATTTCTAGTATACATTAACTTAAATTGTAGAAGTTAGTTATTCTAAATCTATTTAGAATCAGAAGATATGTATTATGTCCATGTTTTGTGCTTCATAACTTAATTTCTTCCTATGAAGAATGTATCAAGTTTTACGCAAATGATTGCTCATTAAGCAACATCATTTATCATAAATTCCATTCAAACGACCCATAAAATAACTATAGGATAGACTTTTATGTTAATTAAACGAAGTTTGATGTATATTGATGATATTATTTACGTAACGTTGCCGGAAGAGTATCAATAACAATTTGAATGAAAGCATACATTTTATGGACGACGCGAATTGGCTATCGTGAACAAAATTATTTAGATCGAAAGTTAGCTTACACGTGGGTACGATCATTACAAAATTGAGGAAACCAAGCATTATATACCATGATTTCACTTATAATAAGTAAGAAACGATTGGCAGGTTTTAGTGGCTGGTGGTACTCCATAGTCTTGTCTTGGATCTTCTTACTGACATTATCAAGTCGAACTCTTTTCTTCGTAAGCAAGACGGAATTTGCAGAGACCTTACGAATCTTTACTTAGCGATTGTGTTGAGGATCTGCAATCAAATCAGATATCTAAATTAAAATTTCTTCTTTCATAAAATAAAATATATAAATATGTTTATTCAACAGCGAAGCCCATGCCAATTAATAAAAATTGTTAATTAATGACGATATCACTAAACTTTCGGCAGTTAGAAGCTAATCGATTGTCGCTTACATCAAACCATTTAAGGTGATATATGCAGAATAAATTACATCAATATTATAGATATTAACTTGCTAAACAGTATCAGGAGTTTATAATCAAATAAATTAATGAATTTGCAACTGTAAGTTCGTTGACATATTTCTTGATAAATAACGTGTTTCTTAGATTTTGTAATATTCTCCTTTTGTATTGGCAAATGTTATATCCACAATTATCATAATGAAAACGCACTCAGCAATACTTAACATACTTCTAAGTTTCATATTTGCTTGACAATGGATATACCTACTCAAAGACTCATTAATCTAGACAACATGCATTCTGCCTTATTTGCAAAAGTGCCCGCATAATCTTTTTGAAACGATGTACCTAATAAAGAGATGGAGCTTTTAAAACTGTACTTTAATCCATTATTTTACCGCAGTATCACACGATAACGCCATCATCACCATATTAGGGCGTATTTTAATTTCCTGTGACATCAGCCTACTATCTCAAGTGGGCGCGGCTCACTTTCATCCTTACATAACACTTTTCATTATTACGTCACATAGGAAGTTAATATGTTAAAATGGCTTAAGAGGACGAATTGGAATTTTTGGCCCCAAGGATGTCAATTTTTCTCAGTAAATACAAAACGGATCAAAATACAACTTGGTTACCTGAAAGTTCATGATATAAACCTTATTTTGTTAGTTGTAGAAACATGATTAGGTAACTTTTATAACAGAGAAAAATATATCAAACATACCTCTTTTTAAAAAGAGATTCACATATTATGGGCAAACGGGACCGATTTAAGCCTCTTAACTTTTTTAGTAGTTGAGTATATACATACTCTTTAAAATTGTAGTAGGAATTTTTATTAAATTATCATTTCTAAATATTAAAATTACAAAACCATTTTGTCGCTTACGACTTTTAGTTATAAGCTAGCGCGCGTATTGTTATCCTCGCCCCGCTCAGACGCTCCGACCCCTTTTGGCGCCTTAGATGCGCGTGCCGGTTATGGAAATATTGTTGACCACTTCCTCATGACATACTTATAGGGACTTGTAACGTGTGATAAGGTGGGGTCAATAAACTGTTATGTAAGTTAAGTGACATTGTAGGCTATTTATGTCGATTTTATGTCAATGTTTGTGGTGTATTTCCTTATTGGGGAAACGGATAAGTTAGGCACGTGTTTTGATGCTTCGTTTTACGATTCAATATATCGATGATTTCGGTCTTGTCTTGATTTGAGTCTTGACTAAGTACTTACTCTTTTTTTGATTATCTCTTCACGAGTAGGTATTTTTAATACACTTATGTAGAGTATTTGAGGAAAGTTAATAACGTCATAAAAATAAATACAATCATATACCTAATTAAAAAGTACCTGCATAAGTCGCTTACATTAATTGTATTTTCGGGCAGTTGTTTGTCATTTTCTTTTTGCTCAATTCAACAAACAGTATGTACAACACACATTGTTCTTGTAACTGATGGAAAGATTAATACAAATCGACGTGGACTGAATGAATTAAGTCCAGTTTGGGCATCAAAAGGGCGCGGTGCGTCTTATGAAACTGTAAACTTTGCATATGATTATGTTAATAGGGAGGACAGGAAGCAATGGTAGTAACTATTGTGTTTATTGTATGAGTTGTGACAAGGGATTTTATAAAGTTTAGGGAGTACCTACCCGTATGGGGTGGGAAGGTAAAAAGGAAACATTTAGAAACACCGATGAGGTATATTCCCTGTGATTTAAGTAGTGTTTTCAGAAAAGTGATTAGAATTTTTCTCAGAGATGCTCGTTCTTTTCGATCAAACTTCTTATTTATTTCTCAATCATCTCAAGAAGAGACGAAACCTTGCATCGTTTAATCATTCGCAAAAGCCAAACAATTAAACAATGCTTTTAACCAATAATTACGATAGCTTTCAACCATGCCGAAGATATTTGCAAATCTTCAAAGAAATATTCGACCACTTTTATTTGAAGTATTTCGTTAGTTGCGTGAGTTATGCTGTTATATCTTTATACTTTCCAATCGCAGTTCGCGTTTCAACCTCTACACCTACTTATGTCAAACTTTTTGCACTAAAACTTATTCAATTTGCTATTCGCCTAAAGTTTTTCCGAAAGTTTGATTTGTTGATTATAAGAAATATGCCTACAACAAAAGCTAGGTAGTTTTTCCGGAGACTTTATTTTTATCGTGGTGTACTCTAAGGCTGCTTTGTAATATTTTTGGAGGACTCGATTAATATCACACTTTAGTGCTAATTTGTCAAAAATGTTAAACTTTACAATTCTGTCAACAAAAACATAATAAATTCTCTCTTTTTATTATACTAGTATGTCAAGGCTTCATCTATTACTTGTGAAAATATTAACAGCGACCACCGTAACACGTGTCATTAATCATAATATCCTCGAACAGTCAAATTTTAATGAACTAAGTATCGGTTAACGACTTGGTTAATAGGTTTTAGCCGATCAATCAGTCGGTGGTGAAAAAACCCTCGAGTAGATTAAAACTTAATTTTGTAAGTGATTTTCATAAGCTTGACTATAGAAAAGCAGTAGGTACTTACTTAGAGGCTCTTTCCAACGCCTTATATAACCATAAGAATGGGTTATGCGCCCCAATTATAAAACGTAATTCACTTCATCATGCGAAGGTATAACAAAAGTCTACGGCACCTGAAAAGTTGGCCCCAACTCAATTTGGCAAACCTTCTGATAGTATATCACCTGAATCAATGCAAGCCCAACTATTGCCAACGTTGGTATTAGTAGGCTGTTCAGCGGTATTTTCAAAGAAATCTTGGTGTGTGTTGGTATGAATGTTGGCACCAATTATGGCGCAGGTGTGAAGCTTATCTGTCATGCACCAATTATCATTGCGACTGACACACAATACGCTAATGTTATTGTATAATTCTACAAATGAATTCGATACTTACCGCAGTTTGTTCCGCGATTGACGAAACATTATGTTTAACCATGCATATGGTTTCTAGTGAATTTCATATTAGGTACTGTTTCTTAACATTGATGTAGGTCAAATTCTTGGAGGATTTTTAGTCCTTTTAATTTATTATGATGAAATTGATACCTTGAATCCTGTAGAATGTTGAATACACGTCTACGATTGTGACAATACCAATACCTTCAGACTAAAAGCCGCTAAAACGCTAAGTTTGAAAGATAAAGAATAGAACTTCTTTCATAAGATTTCTTCCAAATCATTTGCCCATGTCTTTCAAGTCTAGAAGAAGTTTTATGTTCCAAGCCCTATAATTAAAACCGAATAGTTCAACGAAACATGCCAAAGTATTTAAAACACGAAGTAGATGGACCAGAAAGAAACAAAAACACAAGAAATATTGAATAGAACTTGAGCTTTTTGTGGTCTGCCTAAAATGTTTAGAAAAAAACTAGGCTGATTCTTTTGTGTATCGACGAAATATAGTAAGCGAGACTAATATTTAATTTGGTTATTAAATCGATACACAACTGGTCAAAAAAGTGATGTCAGCTTGGTAAGACGTTACTGGAAAAACAAATAAAGAAACAAATTCGAAGCAAAAAGAGCAATGGACTTGATTTATATCTCAATCGTAAAGTTATGTTTAACGTTTGGATATTTGTAAAAGTGATTGCAAATGAAGATAAAGCTACAACTTGTTTGAACATTGAAGCCACTGGTTTATTGCACGACATGAATCATGAATGGAATCAATAAGCAGTACTCAATTTATAACAGTATTGATATAATTTAAAATAAGATCATACAACCATAATGTTGAATTATAAATTGATTTGAGTACACATTATTTTAGGTAGGTATAATTAATTTAGTACTAAAATAAACCAACATCACCTTAAAAGCCTGACCAAGGCTATCCGTGAGTTTATCGAATCTACATGGTAGACAATAAGTTAAAATAAGAAAGTAAACAGAAGAAAACATATTCCATAAATAACAATAATGAAAAGCAAATCAGCATAGAGGTTTGTTGCACTTTGATGACTAATTCGAAAAAGGCTGTATCATATATAGATTCCTTTGTCAGGTAGAATGGCAGGGTTAAAATGCGTGTCGAATCACAATTAGCGGGAAGAATAATTTGTTGGCGCCATTTAAGGTCTGTCAGTTTGACAAGGGTCAAATGAACTGACATATTTTATTTATGGTACTAATTTAAAGTCTTTGGTTTAGAATGAAGATAAAAATTAGGTGAACAAAGACAAGATTTAACCCAGTTTCTGAGATGAAAAGTGATTAATGATCGCTTTTAAGATAACACAAGAAAGAAAGAAAAACAAAACTGTTTTCTTCTCACGCGAGCAGGGAGAGTCGGCTGAGGTGATTGAGTAACAATAGGTAATAACAATTATTTTGCACCTGTTAATGATAATGGAACAGAAGTTTAATTTGCAGAGGCAAATAATAAACCGTTAAAGATAGGGAAGCCTCAATGTCCCGTATGTTTAATTTTATGTAATTGTATCACTGTGACATAATTTCACATAATAACAATTAGATTTTGATTAAAATCAAAATAACCTTGTGATACCAACGGTAACTTATGATAGGCCAGATTGTTAACTGTTAACGATATAAGACGTATGGCAATAAAAGTGAATGGTAACACCATCACTCGAATCCCGCTAACTAATTCTTAGTTTTGCAATTAACTGCGGATTACAATAACCGATCCATCTTTTGTTTTTTGATTACAGATTGGAATTTGACATAATTTATATGAAGCTTATGTCAAATTTCTATCTATGATCGCGAACAATAGATGGATTGGTTATTGCAATCCGCAGTAAATAGTTCTGCTGGATACGGAGTAGTTTATGATACAGTCACGAATGTCCTTTGTTGTATCCTCATGGAACTGGTGCTGTTTGTACTGACTCGATCAGACCTTGGAATCTGATTAAGCGTTCCTTTGAATCCATTCACTCGATTTGACTTGATTGAGGAATCTTTCTAGAACTTTGTAATTGCCAATGATGTATATAGATGACTCTATAGTTGAATTCAATTTGCGTATAATCGTGTTTTATACAGCTCTTATATTACAATTGCTACATATTTTAAAACAACTCCTCGATGAAATTACTGGACACTTTTTGAAAGCAAGAATAACTTAGCTCATCAGTCATTTCGCTGTCTCATTACTTTTTCTTATTTCATGGTTGTGTCACTATACCACCTGGTCACAGGACTTCCAGTTCTCTTGTCAGAGGTTATCGTAATTATTTTTTAATGCCACCGGAACTATAAACTCATTATTAAAGAGATAGCATCGCGTCCAACTGCAGATTCTCACTCGGGCATGATTAGCAACATCCCGACACCGCTGTCATTAATCATTAGCTGAGCTTTCCATCCATACTTATCTTTTGCATTTGCACTTGCAACGACCTCTTTGGCATTTGAAATAAGAGTTACGTTTGAATGTTTAAGTACAAATACAACGTTGTTTGCAAAATAATGAAAGTGCTCATTATGGATCGTATTACGGGCTGTTTAAGTCTGAAATGGTGTGGCGTGTGTTAACGGATGCTAAACCGCGTAAGCTTCTCTCTCAGCGGATGGATGCAGGCACGCCGATCGCTTTCCTGTTATCTTTGTATTGCATATTCAAGTTCTTATTTTGTATCAAATAGAACTATAAATATTGTCTGTATTGAATAATCGTGTGGTAGCAAAAAACCTGAGAAGTTAATGAGGCAGACCCCAAAATTAAAACTGTGTCTTAGTTTTTTGTTAGCCTACTGTGAAGTCTTTTGTTTAGGATAATTTGTAACTGCTTGTAACTTTTTGTATAACAATTAAAATAAATCCTTCTCTCGTTGTTACAGACGCAAAGAATGGACTGCGGAGCAAGTGAGCTGGGCAGGAAACTGCGAGTTGACCAGGTAAATTATTACGTCTGACATAAATAAGATAATAATATGTGACATTTAAATTAAACCGAATCATTTCACCGTTATAGTTAATCGAATGGAATGACAGTAGCAAATTGTTGTGCGCGTTGATTAACGGTGTCGAAAAAAAACAAAATGCGCATAGATAATCGCTCTCTCGATTGACATAAGTGTCATGTATGTCAGCTGTCAAATTACGAGGCTAGTTACGTAACCGGTTTGCACACACCTGTAGGAAAAAAAGTAGAGTATCCGATCAGCTGTTTGTAGGTTAGTATTTATTGCCAGCAATTATAAACTCGTTGTAGTCTTATTGCTCGGCAATTACTTCGCGTTTTAAATGTAACCGTACGTCTCTTTCATGAGAGTTTAATCATTTTATTGAATGTAATTAATAGTTATTTTTATTTCATTTATTAATTGCAACACTGCAATTCACGAGATTGATCTTACGTCAGTGACTTATCAAAGCTTTGATTTAGAATTTCGATTCTTTTCATTTACATTGATGACATCGCAGTGTAAGTAGGTAGGAACTTCACTACACTAATAGGTACCTGAATTAAAAATCGTAATTCGTAAATTGGAACCCCGTTCTATTATTTGATTCAAAAATAATAGAACAAAACGAATATTTGAATCGATTCCATTCAGTATCGAGTCGTGAGGAGTTTATGTAACGGTCCCGTTCTGCGCGTGAGATGGGCCGATATATCGGACACCGGTTACTCGATTCTCCGGTGCGTCCAAATTGCTGAACTTTAAATTGGTATCGATTAAATTGGAAGTAGTGAGAGGATTGATTTATGAATACTAGCGGGCAAGAGATTGTTGTAGGTGATTTAAGTCTTTAGGAAATAATTGCCTGGCAATTGTTTTGTGTCATTTCGCTTTTGTATAATATTAGTTACAGTAAAACGTGCTCTAAGACGTTATCATGTGAAACAGATCACAGAAGTACTGTAGGACCGGGAGACTACTCGCTTGCTCAAATGAAAAACTTATTCAATATCACGATGTTTATTGTACGAGCTCGGGAGGTGAAGTGACATACTTCAGTATAAAAACCTATTCTATTCTTTTTCATGGAACTAATTTGAAATGATTGTCCGGCCATCACCATAATATAATAAATAAAACCTTACAATGAAAAAGTTTCTAACTAAATACACTACAGTACCTATCTACTTTGAAGCAAAATATAATTTTAGATCATAATGCCAAAGGTATTTGCTGTACCAAGTCAAATTAATAGAATCTCTTGTATCAATAAATAAACCATATCAAAGGAAAAAAACAATAGATCACTGATAACTTTTACTTATAACAAATAGTGAAAATAATATCGATTGATTCGATATTAGTCATCGACCTCCTTTCTATGTACGTCAAAAATTAGTCGATTGTTCACATAATCAGCTGAATGGACTACAATTAGATTACGCAATGTCATTGAAAATTATTTTTATTGATTTACATACGTGATTATTGGCAATTATGACCATAAGTGGTACTCAGATATATACATACACCAAAGGCAGGCAAATCATGTAACTTAGAACCTGCGGATTAAGTAAGTTTATAGATCCGAATTTTATGTCCCGTACATCAAATTTCTTAGCAAACAATTTTATCCTTCTCATATGCAAAATATATTCATATTTCTCTCATTAAAATTACCATTATAGTAGAAATTCACATTATCAAATCCGGATACCACAGCCACGAGCGCTAAGCAAATCTTACGCACGTCCAATTCATAGATCATCTCTAACAAAACCTGTTTGCCTTTAGTTGACAACAATGCTTGTAAAATACTAGAGAGCTTTCAAAACGCTAGTCCAGGATATTTATTATAGCATTGTGAACATTAACCTCGTGCACAGACATAAGCGACGCTATAAAACTTGACCCAGTCTGCTGAGCGAAGAAAGTTTAATAAAATATTGGTATGTCATTGACGCGGCTTGGCGTACCTATTTGTTGTTCATACTGTTTGATTGTCGAATGCGGATATAAGTGACGATGATCGAGTTGTAACTGTTCTATGCGCCAGTGATAATTATTGTCAAGTACATCAATGATCCAGGGATTGGGTCATCTTTATATACTAACTATACAAATACATATACAACTTAACTATAAAGTACAACTCAACAACAGCTGAATCTATTTGGACGTAAATTGATGAATAGATATAGCTTAGCATCAAGAAAAGAGCATAGGATACTTTTTAGCGCCTTTTCAAAACGGGAAATATGTAGTTCCTTCGGGATGCGGGATCTTCTAGTACCTACATTTTTGTATGATTTCGCGTCAAAATTCCATAAGTTCCAGATTTGCAACTAAAGTAGAGATCTTTCTTTCCCAATAACTTACAAGCCAATATTAATATCATGCGTATCTATCAGTAGGGCGCGTGCACATTGTCAAACAGTACGCGCTCGTGGGAACAGACGCACAGACATATTGGCGAATCATCGTGTCTTCGAGATAAGTTTCTCTTGTTTGTCTCTCTTGGCCTCTTTTTAGTTCGGTGTTTGATCTACCGGTAGAGAGAGGATTTGATAGTATTGAAGGTATCATTTATAGTAGGAAGATTTTGGTTCTGAAAAATTGAAAATCACTCATTAATCAGTGCCTTAAATTCGACAGAAAAGTTTTATTCCAGAGGATCTTTTTGGTATGACCTGTCGTTGAAATTAAAAGTAACATAAGAAAAGTGCATTTAAAATACAGCAATTATTTAGAAACTGGGTAACGTTCAGAAAAGAATTCGGGCAAATGCAAAAATTTGGATTCGGGTAAATTACGATTCACCCAGATTTTATACGTTGACATTCGAACGGTGGTTGGACGTCACCGCGGTGATCCATCATGGACCGTACCGCCAGACCGGTCCGGATGAACGGTAAAGCTGTCATAAGGCGAAGTTTCCATGACACCACAAATTCAAGCAATACTAAGAATAAACCTGCAAAAATTACGGATAAATAGCATTATTTCAAATAATCTGGAAGCCTGTTTTTAACTGTTTTATGAAAACTAAAACGAGTGCTTTATTTTTACGTCTTCAGACAAAAGCGGTTTTGTGGTTTTTGTATGCGATAAAAACTGACACTTCGAAGAAATATGAATTGCTGAAATGCTTGTAATGGTTACAGGGATTTTTCTTAAAATAATGTAATTTATAAGTATCACAATTAAGTTATGTATTTCATAAGGTCATTTTCTACGTAGAGACGTGTACTTGTATACTTCCCTATTTTCTCCACAATTTTCTTGCAACAATGAAATCCCCGCAACAGACATACAGTCTAACCATTAACTGTCGGATGTCGACTTCTACTACATTTTTTAGCGTCGTACATTTCCGCCGTTGAGTACTTACCCTTAATGACCGGGGAGTACCTGGCTCCGAGCAGGTTATACCCGTTTCAATGTGGACTATTAGGTTATGTCCTTTGCCTTACAACTTACTACTGATTGACGAGAGCCCATGATTGTCAGCGGTGATCGACTTCTTTTTGTGCTTCCGATAGCAATAACGGCTTCTTGTAGTCAAACTAATTTTTGATTCAAATAATATTGTCTGGTTTAAATAAAAAAATATTGTCAACTAATTTTTCACTAATCATGTAATGTTCCAGACAACATTTTAAAAGTATTTAAACCCCAAAACCAAACTGCCACTCGCCTTTGATTTTAGATACAGCTACATAAGTTTTAGCCGCAAAAACAGCATCCATTCTCCTTATTAATAGAATTTTGTAAGAGATCAAGAAAACTAAATAGCTTGCATTCTAAGACTAAAAATATTCTAAAAATATATCAATCCGCCTGTCAAACTCGGGATTTACGCTATGTCCCCCAAGAATGAATTCGTGGGAGATGCATAATGCACATGTCTTCTAACAGATATTTTAGTTTCTTATCTGTAAACTTCTATTGAAAGATTTATTTTTTATAAAAAAGGATATTTTTGATGGACCTCTTCATCAAAAATATCCTTTTTTAAACTATGCTGATCAAAATCTTAAAGTATTATATAACTTAGTTCCATATTTTCTTCCATCAATCTTACTTGAGGCTCTTGTCTCAAGACAGGTCATTTTACTAACAGAAGTAATCAATAACCGATATTAACAGTACATATCATCGATGCCAACAGATATTACGTAACAACTTGTACTAGGAAAGCTGTTAATGCGTTGCCACACGCATGCAATAGATTTTGTTCTGTGCAACGCAATGTAGGTGTTAATTGGATAAATGCAGTGTAAGGATTAGACAGGCGGGTTGTTGATTGACTTGTGAACCTACGTCAAATAGCTTTAGGATATATTTTTAAAAGTAATGGATATCTAAGAGACCAATGCTTATTATATGTGTCTCAACGTCTTTGGGTTTTCAGAGTAGCATTTTTATCAAAATTCGCTTAAAATCGGCCGATGTCCAAGATTCCTTATATGTCCACACCTGCAAGCGTTTGTCATTATTATGTAAAAATGTAAAAGTTCTTCATGTCGTCAAGTTATTTACTGCTTCACTTCGGTATTGTGCAATTTAACCTTTTACTTGACTTTCATACATTCTTGTGCAGACCTCAGGTATACTTAAAACCTGTACCTAAGTGGCACATATCAATGAGCCTTTCGTCTTTCTAGTTGCTTACAACAGATTTTGACGGGAAACCAGTACTGCTATGTCAATAAGGAAATTTTTGTTTTCTATTGTATTTCATTTTATTGCGGAAGATGGTATAAGGAAATTCGCACTTTGTTATTAAAACTATTGATTTGTTTATTATAAAGACTGTCTGATTGTAAAGTTATGCCATTAGATCTGATAATGCCATGATTTACTCGAATAATGTTTTGATGGAGATTTTATACATAATCGAAACATTCCTCGGTAATGAAGATTCAATCAAAATACGTTGCTACAACAATTTTCTCAATGGTGATTCAAGTCTACGGTCACGCTTCATTGACGCTCACGACAAGTAAATGTACTAACGGAAGTGCTTGCATTCCCACGTGCATCAGAATTTGCGCAACTCATCATGTCTCGATAACCAGACTTGGGAGATTTCATCTTGTACGGCTGCTGTGGTTGAAGACTGAGGTATAATAATAAATATCTTTTTGGCTACTTTGTCCTCACACTTTTATGGATGCAATTAATATTTGGGATGTCTCACATCAAGGAGCCATTTTCGTAGGTTGATACTAAAAATAATAATAAATCATCTAACTAGATTTCAAAGATATAAGCTTCTTCAGTGATGCTAATAATATTTCAATTGAGCCAGGTATATTTTTACCAGTTAATTCAACTTAAAAGAAAAATGTGCATACTATCTCGAAATCTCGAATCGCATCTAACTTGGTGATATCCACAGAGCGTGTCCATATCTCTCAAAGTATCGCATTACTTAAAAATCAAGGAGAATGTCCAACGTGATCATAAAGATAGCACAAACATATGAAATGGTCATCGTACAGGTGTTCCACCCACATGGGACGAAGTGGTCCAACGTCCCACTTCTGTCCACTTTCCCAAAGCGTCTACATGTGCGGGTCACAAGTTTACGAACCTACTTTTATTGTGATTTGTATGAGAACTGTATTATAATCGTGGTTAATAAATTTATTTTTGGGCTCGATTCGTGTGGGTGCTATTCTATTGGATATTCTGTTTTGATTGATGAACAATTAAGTTTTGATATCTGATGTTACTTCAAAGTCAAATCATTTATTTCATTTAGGCCTTTACAAGCACTTCGAAATGAACTATTAAACTTGCTGTAATAAAATCTTTGCTCCTAATGCAGGTCAAACCATTTAATTTTTGCTTCACATTTAATGACTTTTAAAGTATGTGATATTACAGGTTACAGAATGAGATCAAAATGTTGTAAAACTGTACTCATTTAATCTTAATGCAGCTTTTGTATGTCACTATAATACGGCAGTAAAATCTTTAAGCACCTCGTCGAACCACTCGCTACAATTTAAAATATCATGTCGACTGATTGGCTACCTACCTCACTACACATATTAGGTACATGAACAGTTTAGGCTCCTATAAAAATTCCTATAAAATAATGGATCGTTAAAGAAAATCGAAAAACAATGGGCGTCCAATCGATTGCATAATCGATTAATCGAATGTAATCGATACGAAACGTGGATGCAGCGGTGAAAGTCGGCCGGCCGGTGCAAGCGCATCACAGAATGTCAAAGGTTTCGGCGACGACCCAGCTTTTTATGAAACTTGTTATCACCATCGAACACGTTTTATCTTTAGACGTTTATTTATCTTCTCAATTAAGTTGTCACTTGTCTTATTTAGTTATTGGTATATTGTGTAGTTTTAGATTAATGGCCGGTTTGTCGTTGGAGTAGCATGACGCTAGCTGTAGTTTTAATCTATGATTAAGTATATATCTATATAGAGGTATATAAAAGAAAGTCGTGTTAGTTACTCCACTTATAACTCAAGAACGGCTGAACCGATTTAGCTGAAAATTGACAGCGAGGTAGTTAAGAGCCAGGAAAAGGACATAGGATAGTTTTTATTACAAAAATAAAAATAAAAAATACAATTTATTCCGGGCAACCAGCGCCATCTATTGTTCAAACCAAAAATCTGCCGGATGTCACTATTCCACGCGAACGAAGTCGCGGGCAAAAGCTAGTTTTAAGATAAAATTGTAATTTGAATATAATAGATTCTCGACCATTTGAACATCTTACTTGAGACCTTAATTCTTTTGCCAATCTTCAAAAGCATGTCTTCAGTAGGTCCTTAGAGAGCTATCTCGGAAGATCCCACCGCTTAATAGGAACAAGTTATTCCTTGGTAATGACCGTCATTACGGCTTACAACGGGAGGGTCGGATCACAGTTAAGGTCGCACTTTCCCATGTGTTGCCTTTTATTTTGTTTACATTACATGTATTGGCTTTTCCTTTTAAGGTTAAAATAGTAGAAAGGATGGCAAAATTCCTGTAACACTAATTTGTCTTAATATTATTGCATTGTCTTTTTTATGAAAAATAGTATGTTAAATAAGGTTTTTTTTGGTGCTGCTTTTCAGTCGCAAGTTACATAACACAACTTCATGCCTACACAACTTCTCTTTGAATAGCCTCAATGCAATTAGCCAGTCTATTAAGTAGAAATTAACTGAAGCAAATCAGTTCTCCGGGATATATTAGCGTCATAAAAAGCCCAAATTAACATTAAACCACATGAATGAAAAACTTGTTCAATTTCTCTCAAAACCTATCAAGTAGTAATCGCTAGGACCTGCTCACGACTAGTGCGGCGCCTTAATCGATAACTTTCGATTTATTACAAGATCGATCCCGTCGATAGTGTTGGATTTATACCGAGTTACGATAAACATGAATTATCGTGTCTGTCTGTGTTACATAGCGTTATTTACAGTATTTCGTGTTATGTGATTTATAATCGGTATGAGAACTTGTTTTGTGCAGTCTAAAGTATTAATTCGTCGATTTACTTTGTCAACTTCATGGCAGGCAGTGAAATTTTAATTTATAAACACCGATTGAGTTACGATAATCATGTAAATAGCGCTGTTGGTATCAATGTTATTTAGTTTGACGTTTATGATTTGATTGAGAACCGTGATTGAATTTCAGTGACTAGTATTCTTGTTCATGGAAATATCTCAATTTAATACAAATCATAATCTAAATATTTCACCAATAAGCTTCTATCTTCAAATTACTTAACCGATTCGGGTCGGCAGACTTAATGCCATTTTCTGGGTCTACGGGTCTAACATAAACTACTATGTCGATAAATCAGTGAACCGCATTAGTCCGCATTAACGGATTAACAAAAAATAAAATTCAACGCACAAACTTCACACAGCTTCGTGTGAAAATGTTTCTGATGTGGAAATTGGATCTTGAGACTTAATATTAATTCTTCCATGGCCAACAAAATGGCGTGAGTTTATCATTGTTAAGATTCGTGACTTGTCAATTTGGATAGAAGTGTAATTTCTTGCTATTATTATCGCTTGTGACGAAATAAGACCTTTTGGCACTTAATAATTAAAGGGAAAAGAGCTAGTGTCATCTATATTTTATTGGAAAATTGTATGGACATATTAGCAGAAGATTTTTTTTATACTGCTACTCTCTATTTGCCCCCTTGTTACATCTCATATCCGAGAAGAAGTTGTATACATGATTTACAATGTTTGGATTAATATGTTTCAAAAGATGCACCTACAAGGTACTGTGTTTTTTATGAATATTAATATCACGACCTTATAAAGACAGACGACCTTATAAAGGTCGCCGGAAGACGCTGGATGCAGGTCGCTTCCAACAGGTATCTGTGGAGATCAAAGGGGGAGGCCTATGTTCAGCAGTGGACGTCCTATGGCTGAGATGATGATGATGATGATGATGAATATCACGTTACTTTCAATATAATTTATTCCCAAATATAAAAATTATCTCCTTAGTTTACGATCCTCCTTTTCAGCTTACTAAGCAGTAGCCATATGTTACAATCATTTGTTTGAGAAAACAGATCACGTTGTTTGTGTGCGTGATCGAAATACAGAAGTTTTGTTGTATGTGTGTGTAAATAAACCAAAAACTTTACGACATCCTATTGTATGTGTTCAGGAGATTGATAAAAGTAAGAGTTTCAATTGTTTTGACCTTACCGCAAGCAGAACTTCTTTAGCAAACTCTAATTGCAAGTTTATTTAATTCAATTCTAATAACGGTATTACAAAATTCATTACCACAAAAGGAATTAAAGATAAACAAGTTCCTAAACACGCATCAGCAATTAACTCACATACCGTATCAGAATTAATAACTGGAGCCCTTGAAACGAACCGCAATTCCAAATCCATTGTTCTAAATCATTATAAAACAAAAGGCGAACAATGTAACATAAGAATCAATATACCGGCAAATCAGTCTAAAGCTGTCGAAGTACTTGCAGAGCATGGGAACTGGGCCAAATAAACTGGCTTTGAACAAATACTCCATGACTTGGACATTATCAGAGTTGCAAGGACATTTTATGCCTAGGACAAAGTAATAGGGATATTGTTGCGAAAGGGATGTTGGGTATAGACCCTATATTAGTGTTAATAGTCGACCTTATAGTAGGTTTAATTCAATAAACTTTTAATGGTAAAGTCTGGGTCTTCATATTTGTAAAGGAGAAAAAAAGATGGACACACAAATAAAGATGGACTAGAATTCATTAAATCTACTCAATCGTTATAAAAAAGTGGTATTACATAGGTAAATAGGAAACTGTTTTATTGAATTTAATGTTTCAAACTATCGAAAGTATCAATGACCTCTTGAGCCGCGGTTCATTGTTTTAACTTTGAAGTTGTCAATCAACCGCTTTGTTTAACCAACTGAAACTCGTGTTTAGTTAAGAAACTTGATATTTACATTCAATTTAAGCAAGTACATAATCAATAGCCAAAATATGACTCATAGATACGTAAGAATCGACGTTAGAAAAAATAACCGGGTCACGATACCAGTTTTTCGGCACATCGACATACGTCATCGAGCATAGCCCATCCCTATTGAATCTTTGAACAATATTTGACTTTCTTAGCTTTCATTACGGATACTAATTGCTTAGAACAATGCAGTGAAAGTTCTGGTCAGATTCCAAATGGTTTTAGAATTAAATAGTGATTCAAAGCAAGTCCGTATGATTGTCGTCATTAAGTACGTGAGCTCTGATGGACTGGATTTGCCGATCGTCATTTGTTATTCCTTCGGAGTATGAAATGGACGATCACTTACTTAATTTGGCTCGAAATGTTGGCAGGTTGAAGTTTGATTGGTTTGATGTACTAAATACAAATGTGTTTGTTAGTTGTGTAATTTATTTTTGTTACACAATTGAAGTTAAATATAAAAGTTATCTTTTCAATTAGTGAAGTCAAATATCGTCTATTTTCAGACAGTGAATGTAGGCTAGACTTTTCTCAATGATCTTCAGACTTTCAGGCTTCTGAAACTCACGACTGCCAAAGATGTTCAAATGACAGTAAATACTTAATTATTCCTTTATTGCAATCAAACTATAAATCAAGAATCGATATCAGAATGCATCGATACAATGATCAAATCGATCACGTAACATTACCGTATAAGTGACGATGTATATTGGCGTGAAAATGTGCTTTAATGGATATCAGGTTTTGCTAAAATTATTATGTTGGAACTTTTCTATCGAACACTAATTTAAATACTATTGAAGCATAAAATAATTGGAAGTTTGATGAAACATATAATGCGTTGTAAGAAGTAACTATTTAGTCATCTGTGGCAGTATTTGAACATTGAAAATGTCAAACAAAGTCTTACAAGTTCAATTGAATAATTATCTCTGAGAAAAATTCACATAGTCCAGCAGTCTATCCATGTTTAGATCGGGTTAAGCTTTCTCTAAAATAAAGGGTTGCTGACCACCGGTTCAACTGGCTTTAATGTAAGATAAGTGCAAAAGTTCACATAATACATACTTATCAGTAGCTTGTAAAGCCATTTGTGGGAAATTATACCATAAGATTATGCGCTCAAGAATACCTGTATTGGAAAAGTGAAATAGAAAAGGTGAATTGAAGTTAGAGTTGTAGACTGTAATTAAGACTACACACAGGTTTAGTGCGCCTGACTAAAAAAGAATTGTATATCGCGTCGAAGAATTTGCTATAAAAATTATAGTAGGTGCTTAAAGTTGTAAAATGAGAATTTATCAATTAAAGTTTTTATTCTGCTTAGGTAGGTATTAAACACATTATTAAATTGTTATAATAAGTATTTTGGCTTATAAGCATTCTATGTGTATTAATTTTCAATTAATATTCACCGATGCTAATGTCCGTTTAATTCACTAGTGAACACCTTAATGCGTTGAATGTTGTTCTAAGACAAGTATCTAATCTCGATTACAACATAGCATTTGCGTAATACAATTAAAGCCTTAAAACAATCAGCGATCTCGTTACAATGACAAATTGGAGTCAAAAACTAACACCCATTCATACTAGCCCATGTCATTCAAATTACACAGTTGGACTCCCACGATACGTATCAGGCACTTTTATTTTCATTATGTGGCAACACTGTTTTGGTCACGACCCGGTCAGACTTATGGAACGGACAACAGCTGTTGACCGCGGGCTGATTGCTGACAGATATCGGGGAAATAGGAACCTGCTTGAAAGATGGGAGATAGTGCAAGATTGATGTAGGTGCAAGGTTGGTTACGAAATTGGTTGTATGTGGCAGTTATTAAGATGTAGTATGCACCTTGGGCGTGGAATGAATCATGATGCAAGAAAGGGGGTTAATAGCCACCATTCACTATTTGAAATTTTTGACAGCTATTTTTAATCAAGATTGGACTGCCAAATTTTTAAATAAAAAAATCTTTTACTTTATAATGTGTCAATAGTTTAACTTTTCAGTTAACTTTAGCTTTTTCTAATTTTAACTTTCTTTTGTTACAGGAAAAAGGGAAAACGAACAGAGAAAATCTGAAAACAGGCATACAACATCGGAAAGAAACCTTTTACAGAGTAAGTACCGGATAATTTGGCAATATTGTAGAACCATTTGAAAATTTTACTATAAGGCTTTAATAATTTTAATATAACATTACGCACGCAGACATATTTCTAACGAATCACGCACGCTTTGAAAAAGGTCACATTCTGCATTCTACTTACAATCACGAGTATTTGCCCTGTTGTACCTACGTATGTGTTATACGTTACTATTCTTATGTATTAGATCAAATGTTTGTATGTCCGGCTATTGAGAGCTGATCTACCTAACTACCGTCCAATAGGTATTGGCATAAAGTATTTAAAGTCTTTGAGTATTGGTTCATGTGGCGCGATTAATGCAAGCATAGCTGTCACCTTCTAAGGGTTCACTGCCACCTATGGGATAGACGGTTATGAATATAATGAAGATGGTATGTTAGTTACAGTCTTAAACAAATGAAGATCGAGTGTTTGACTTTTCGTTGACATTCTTTGACAGTTGGTTAGTTAAACCTTTCTATAGTTACGGAACAATGGCATGTGTACTGCCGTGTATTAGAGAAATCTTCTGTTGACAACTTTAAAGAAATCCTAATAATTAATATTTTATTGCAGGAGGCTCCGTCAGACGAGGATTCTGCGGTGTCGTCCGCCCCCGCCTCGCTGTCACCCCAGCCGCACAACGACATGTGGGTCAGTATCAAACAGACACATATACAAACTATATTAAACTCTTTTGCAAAAAAAGCAAAATAACTCTTTTGATGCTAGTAACATCCTACAGTTATTAAAACCCTTTCAAATGCATGTCATCATCCTCCGAGCCTTTTTCCCAACTATGTTGGGGTCGGCTTCCAGTCTAACCGGATTCAGCTGAGTACCAGTGCTTTACAAGAAGCGACTGCCTATCTGACCTCCTCAACCCAGTTACCCAGGCAACCCGATACCCCTTGGTTAGACTGGCGTCAGACTTACTAGCTTCTGACTACCCGTAACGACTGCCAAGGATGTTCAATGACAGCCGGGACCTACAGTTTAACGTGCCATCCGAAACACAGTCAATGGTGTCTAAGATATACTTAGAAAGTACATGCAAACTTAGAAAAGTTCCATTGGTACTTGCCTGACCTGGGATCGAACCCGTGCCCTCATACTTGAGAGGTTAGTCCTTTACCCACTAGGTCACTACGACACTTCGACCTTTCAAATGCATGTAAAGTCCTTAAAACTAAAATTTCGCATAGGTGCCCGCTTTTTTTGCAAAAGAGTGTATATATTTCAGCCAGATTTGTAGAAGGAACAGCTAGTGATATCCGTCTCCCGTAGGATCAGCCATCTAGGTTGTTGTCTAGATCGCTCTTATATTTATGTATTATTTTTTAATGCTACAATTCCTTATATGTATTAACATCAGCCTGTAAGGACGCAGAAAATGACTTAGCGATAAGACCGCGCTTTATTTTATTAACTTCAATTAGTTTTAAGATCGAAAATTTTAAAGTTGGTGTGCCTAATAAAGTAGGTCTAAGTCAGTGCCATTATTTCAGCGTGTTAGTTTAAAGAACGCAATTTGTTTTTCTTCGTGTTTATTCTGTAATGTTTTATTAATGCACAAGTGCAGCAGCTTAAATTATACATTAGAATGTTATCAGAAGTTGCTTATGACACTATTTTAAAAAGGTCAATCTCAACATTCAGGAAATGGATGTCTCTCGAAAATTCATAATTGCATTATTTACAAACCAATTATTTTTAGAAGATAATTTAAATTCTTATTAAAACTTAATAGGTACCAAAATGACTCTCTGTCTGTACTGCTTTCATGTCAAGGATATATAACCGATTTGAATGAATTTCGCTCAAAACTTAGTGTAGAAACGTAGAAAACGTTAAAAAGTAAGCTACTTTTTACCCGAATGCCGAATATAGTTCCCCCGGGACATGGGTGAAACCGAAGGAAACAGCAGAACTTATAAGTAAATAAAGAATCTGAATCGTCAATTGAAGGTGTCTATTGCCAGGTGTCTTTCGACGATTGCTCACAAACCCACAATGAGCATGCTCTGTTATGTAATGTGTTATGAATTCCATTCTTTGCACACAACATATGGGCTAATTAACATGCACGTATCTACCAGTCTTCATTGACATTAATCATTGCATTTTAGTTCATTATTTACGCACGAATTAGCACACACTTGTCGGCTAAAGCAACATGCTTTCCAAATAGTTTCTTCCTTGTGTATACAATTAGGTAAGTCTGATACTTTCGGCTTGATAGTAACTTGAATATTGCTACACTAGTTTCTGCCAGCGGTTTTACCCGTATACCGTGAGAACCTCTGCACGAACCCGGATAAAAAGTAGCCTATAGCCTTCCACGATAAATGGGCTATCGGATACTGAATTAATTTTTCAAATCGGAACCAGTAGTTCCTGAGATTAGCGCGTTCAAACAAACAAATTCTTCAGCTTTATAATATACTAGCTTCTGCCAGCGGTTTCACCCGCATCCCGTGGGAACTGCTTCCCGTACCGGGATAAAAGGTAGCCTATAGCCTTCCTCGATAAATGGGCTATCTAACACTCAGTAGTTCCTGAGATTAGCGCGTTCAAACAAACAAACAAACAAACTCTTCAGCTTTATAATATTAGTATAGACTAGCCGTTTTCCCGCGGTTTCACCCGCGTCCCGTGTAATCTACTGCCCGCACCGGGATAAAATATAGCCTATGTTACTCGCAGGTAATATAGCTTTCTAATGGTGAAAGAATATTTAAAATCGGTCCAGTAGTTTTTGAGTTTATCCATTACAACCAAACAAACAAACAAACAAAGTTTTCCTCTTTATAATATTAGTATAGAAGTATGGATTTGCTCACAATTTCAAATCTCAAGGAAGTATTGAATCTAGGTCTGTTTTACACAGTTTAGATTCAAATATCTTTAAAGATATGTCTTAAAGTTGTGCAATTGTTGGACCGTTTCAATCGACAGTTTTGTGTATTGAATAAGTTAAATATAAATACGCTATTTGTATGTGAGATCGCGGACTTGGAAATCTAAGATCTTAGACTATGGATATTCAATGTATTTATAGGAATTTTACATAATGTATCTGTTGATGTCGCTTCATTCCTTCTTTGTATGACGAGAGCTCAGGGTCCTGCAGTGGGACAAATAAAAAGGCTGTTGATGATGACTTGTTGTTTCGGAAAATTGCAATACCTATAATAAAATACACAATATACTTAGGTAATGTAATCATTAAATTCGATGCAATTTATCACTGACATCGCTAGTCACACCTTGTAGACAGCATAACTATTGATTCAAACAATGAAGGTCGAGTGAACTCATAATAATTAATATCTGTTAAGCGTTTTTGTATACTTAATATTTTTTAATGGAAAAATGTATATCCTACTAAAACATTAGGATATGGTAGAGGAAATTCAATTAACGGTCACGGAAGCCACGTTACATTCAAAAGTTACTTCTTATCACTTACAAAAATCAGTTTGATTTATGAACTTTAAATAATAACGATGAAATCTAATTGCTTGACATAAGTGGTGAACATAAGGCGATCACACCGGTAACTGGGCTATTACACCCACTTGCAAATAAAAGTATGTACCTACTTATCTGAGATGACGTGAAGCGTCATTTATATATAATACTGACAAGAAGTAGCTAAGTTAATAGGACGTCAATTGTTTTTGTCTCTCGGTTTCAGAGTTCCTTCCACAAGTATAATATTAACGAAGGTTTTTCCTCATTTTCTTATTTCTTTTTGCATTTTTAATTTCACACATTTTGCGAAACCATTTCATTTGTTTTAGTAATGCGCTTTCCCAAATTCAACATTTAATTTTGTTTCACTGAGTAGATGCAGAAGGATGTTATTTTATACTGTTACTGTTACTGTTACAGCCTTTTTATCGTCCCACTGCTGGGCTGCGGCCTCCTCTCACACGGAGAAGGTTATTTTATACGCTTCTGTTTAATTAATTTCCTTTAGATATAAACTGATACAAACAAATCACGTGCTTGAGTTTGCGATCTCGTAACTCACTTTAGAACAGAATGCTCTGTAGAAAGATTTTCAATTACCAGCGATATGTAGCACGCAACTATCGTGATATACAGATATAATATCTGAACAGTAGTGGTTAGTGTCAGATGGTGTGTTTGTTACGCGTCAATCATAAAGAAGCTAATGAATGAGGTATAGAAAAGCCAGTGGCTAATTAGGGGTGGGTTTTCACCTGTATCCACTCCTAGTTTATCGGTCCGTTGCACTATAGAAATCAATGTGCTATGCATAAGCGCAAATTTTTAACGAGTCGGAAAAGCGGAAAATTGCCTTCGCTGTAGAGAAAAATGTTTTCTTGTACTCGAGTTGTTTATTATTTTTCAAACATAGCAACATGCAAGCGTGCATATAATTCACTTATCTAAAATCAAATCAACTGAAAATATGTGTAGTCAAAACTAAAACATTTCAAGAATCAGAAACGACGAATCAAAACTAAGTATGTAAACCATGTACTTTAATGTTCTACTCGTATATTGCGCTGATCTTTCCACAAGTACAGTCGTGGTGGCCTAGTGGGTAAAGAACCAACCTCTCGAGTATGAGGGTTTGGGTTCGATTCCAGGTCAGGCAAGTACCAATGCAACTTTTCTAAGTTTGTATGTACTTTCTAGGTAAATCTTAGACACCAATGGCTGATAAAAAGGTGAAGGAAAACATCTTGAGGAAACCTGGACTATAAAGTCTGAAATCACCAACCCGCATTGAGCAAGCGTGGTGATTAATGCTTAATCCTTCTCCGTGTGAGAGGAGGCCTGTGCCCAGCAGTGGGACGATAAAAAGGCTGTAACAGTAACAGTAGGTACCTTCCGGAGCCAATGCATCTAATTTACGTAGGTATGCATCGCAAAGAATGCTCATCGGCCTTGGGCACGAGACGGCACACGAAAGGATCTGAACAGCTTAAAATGTCAAATAGTATTGCAGTACAAACATTTTGTCACCTAGTAAACTATTGGCTTGATTCTTGCGTCATTGTATTGTGTTTCTATGTTATGTAGGGTGACCATACGTCTTGTTCATACGAGTTAAAGCTGTAGATACGTTGGTACTTGAATGGGCGTATGATGCGAGATAGCCGTAGAATGAAAAGCAGTAAGAAAATTGTGAGCAATGTTCTCATGTTTTATAATGTTGTTAAGATCGTAATAACACGTGCAAGGTAAACAACTTGTTTATGCATAAAGCACACAGAAATGTTGTAACTGCTAATAGACGACACACATAATACATGTTATTTTTAGTATTTCACAGCATCGAGACAATTAAGTTCTGTAAATTAGATAGGTAATTGTAATTTGATGGTATAAATTAATTTCCACAGGATCAAGTTCAATCTATACTAATATTATAAAGAGGAAAACTTTGTTTGTTTGTAATGGATAAACTCAAAAACTACTGGATCGATTTTAAATATTCTTTCACCATTAGGAAGCTATATTATCTGCGAGTAACATAAGCTATATTTTATCTCGGTGCGGGCAGTAGCCCACGGGACGCGGGTGAAACCGCGGGGAAACGGCTAGTCTATGAATAATTCAACAATCTAAACGTTTTTCAACAAAAAAAAGCTGCGATATGTCAGTGTCATAATAAATAAGTAATTATTATGTAAATAGTAACTTTAAATGCATTACGTAGGTAGAACTAGTTAGATAGTCATCTCATAGAACAAGGTTATCAATAAATATAAAAAATAAAATACAGTGATTTCTATGTTGATCAAACAGGTAAATTACTGTAGAAAAACCTGAACGTACTTACTTACATACAGTAAGTACTTACATGTAAGTAACAAATAATTAGAAATTGATACATTTCACTATACAGGCTAAATGCTGGTAATTAATATCCGTTTCTTGACTTACAAAATCTTTTTTTGAATGAAATATGTTGGCAACTGTTTCGACATTATTTTATATTTTGTTCGACTGTATCCAAATGTGAATATGCGAGGTTTTACTTTTTTGGTTAAACTAGAAATGGAGCCGATAGTGGGTGTTACGCACGTGGACGTTAGATTTTCGTGTGCACAAAAGTATACGAATTTGGAGGAGACGTATATCTTTTTTATAGGGTACTTTATTACTTAAATAATGTTTGTGTTTATGATAATGTAACGAACATGAATTCAACACAACATAAATTAGTTAACGCAATAATTGCTTTGGACTGACCTTAGTCCATAAACTATGGAGATAATGAAATGGCAGCCAACCTCAATCAATTTTTTTTAATTTTTCCTTTATTTTTGTAATTTATTTTCATTTGCTCGTCAAAGATTAGAGTAATTAAACTTAGAAATAATACGTAACAGTCAGTCTTTATTTTTAAGTCTGAAACATTATTATGTCGACTTAGGGCAGATTTTTCAATCATCAATTAACTTCTATCTGAGGAATAAATATGTCGGTTTCTCATATTTTCTATACAAAAGCTGTAAAAATGTCAAACATATCCTTCAGATAAAAGTTATCGAAAATCGGCCCTTACTGTCATTTAAAAAAATCTGATATTAATTATGTCTACATAATATTAATTAAAGAAATAAAATCCTTATTCCAACAAAACTGATGGTCCCTTTCATTCCAGTCATGCGGCCAATGCCGTTCGTCGGCGGAGCGCGCGTCAGCCGCTGCGCGAGAGTGCACGCGCCTAGCAGACGCTTTGCGAGACGCGCGCGACCAGCTCGAACTCATGGAGTTCAGGCTGCTGGAGTTGGAAGACGCACACCCTGACAAGGTAAAAAAAAAATAAACAAAAATATATAAAAAATATTTTTGTGCCAAAGTGAGTGGTCAATTTAAGTGCCGTGGAGTGTAATTTTTTTACGAAAATTTTCGCAGTTTTTGGTGTGTCATATGACTTTTCGCGTGTGATTCGAATTGTTTTGTTTGTGTTGTGTTTTTTAACCTTATGTGAAGGTGAAGGTTATGTCTTTTTCAATGGATTTTGGAGTTATGAATGGCGCAGGCGTAAAGGTATTGTTGTTTGCTTTTGTTTTTAATTTTCCGCCTCTGAATACTTGATTAGTTTTTTCCATATTATATTTTACTGCTAAGGGTCATCATAATTATGTCCAAATACTTTATAATTATGTTGTTTTTCGTAATTGTGAAGCTTAGTATCTACAATACATTTTGTTTACGCTTACCTCATATTTACGATGCAATAATTTTCAAACAATATTATTTACTTGTCAAGTTTCTATTACATCCTGCATCATTTCAAAAGCGTCGTCATAACTGTTAAAGACAACTAAGACTATTTATATTTTTCTGCAAATAGTGGATTTTCATTAGTAGTGTTTGGAAATCACAAACAATCGCTAATACAAGTCTAAATCAATTAACCGTTATCAATAAAACACCATCACAATAGCATACATTTCTCACGTCACAATGATCACCAGTGACAACCTTGACCTAAGGCCACTACAAAACGCCATACAATCTAGAGGTCAACTTAGACTGGTTGTTGAAGTTCTTTCAATAACTTAAGGTGTTAACGGAAACACCGAACGGTTTTGAAACTTATTGTATTATGGTGGCCGGATATATGGCTCTGTTTATGGGACACTGGATGGTTGATTACCTCATTCAGTTAGTCACTGTGTATATCACTTAAGAACTTATAACTTGAATGTAGACATGTTTGCTAAGATATGTATTGGATAAAGTAATGCGTAGTTTGTGCGAGAGCAATAAATTACAGGTATGTGGTTACAATACTTATCTACATTATCTCTATTGTGATGTTTTGGCAGCCATGGCCTTTTTCCATAAGCAATCCCGTATGCTCGTTAAATATAATATTACAGTACAATTTTATCGAGTATTAAAACTTCACACATAAGGTCATAAATAGGACCCAAATTATTTGCACTGGAGTGTACTATTTCTGAGAATAAGTCAATAAGTCATTTTCTCCTTATTTCTTTATAAATATCTCATTTTTAAGTAATCTATTAATTCCCTTAATTCATTATCAAGTAGGCCTATCAAACCTCACGTAAGTATTACATTTTTAGAAAATAGTAACAGTTCTTTATCAGAGCACGTATTCTTTTATCTATAGTACAAGATGCATAAGTGAAGGGATCTTAGCGGTCATAAACATAATTTATGTTGATGTGACATTCCTTACGATGATTCATTGTAAACATTACAATACACATCACTGAATGACTTCATGAAATTCTTCGTGCAAAGAATCAGTGACGTTTCTACCGTGGAGAGTTTTACTCCTACGCTTCACCAGTCCTCAGAATTCGAGTAATTTCAGGGATTGAAAGAAATATTGATTTCATTTAAACTGAAAGCTTTTCAGTGTAATAAAATTATGTAAGTTATAGTTTTCCAATTCCAATACGTAATGTATAAACTCCATTAATTCCTTCTCTTTATGAGGGAATATCCGTGGGCTAGCAAAAAAGGTTGACGATGACTTTTCCATCACTTTATTGCAATAATAAAAGTCGTGAATAAATCAAACTACAAGAGCATTACTGCAACCACATCAACTTTTACCTCACGAGTACGTAACAACAAACTTATGCATACCTTACATACACCTTGATGCAACCGCCAGCAACGCAAGATCGCCTATCATAGACCCCGTTACTGCAACTTGATACGGTCCACGGACCACCATCCACCAATTCAGTACCCCATCAATAACAAAAGTCACAATAAACATGTCTGCTTAGCTTCGTTAACTCTATTAAAACCACAGCGCTAATTACACAGTAATTTTACGTTTTAGGTAATTTAGTAGGTGGCTCAAACTCTCGTAATGTGCAACCGGTGGTCTCCGAAACGCATGGTTAGTGGTTACCGCGGAACTAATTTGTTAGAATGTAACTATTGTGTTTTTCTAGAATGTTTTCTCCTGAGTTTTCGTCTGAGAGCACAGTATACCCCTGTTTGTTAGAGACAAAAGTTTTTTTTACTAGTTTTACCAAAGGGTTTTAGGTTGCACGAGCAACTGGGTTAAGGAGGTTAGATAGCCAGTCGATCCTTGTAATAGACTTGTTACTTGCTACACCTGGTTAGACCGGAAGCTGTCCCGAATATACTTGGGAATAGACTAGGTAATGATGGTGAGTGAGTCAGGATACAAGCCTCTTAATCAAAACTTTGGCAGAAATAATGATAGTTTTCAAAACTTAGTGACCTTAAATGTGCGTATTCGTTCAGAGAAGTGAAGGTCAGAGAAGAGAAGGTACTAGGAATAAACTCTGTATTTGTTCACCTGAAGCATGAACTCATTCTTGTGAATGTAAGGGATCGTTTATGAATGACTAGATCACAATAACTATTCTATTTAGAATGACACACAAACAAAAGGCCAGTGAAGGAGGAAACGAAACTCGTCTCATAACTCCATGTTAGTTTATTATTACGTTTCCATGAACGACGAACGACTGCCTATTATAGTAGCAACATTCTACAACATACTTAATCTGTATCAGAGAGAAAAAAACGTTTTACATAGGTATATTTGTCAACGCCTACTGCAAGCCGATCGTTAAGCCTCTTGACGCCTAAACAGGGCATAGTCGTTCAATTAACGAAAGAGCTCGAACAGATTTTTGGTGCTCATTCTTATTGTAATAAATCTTGATTTTAATAAAACGTGTGTGATGTGGTGATTGTATTGTTACGAAAATCTTATAACATAATACCGTGTAACCTTCTTACAAGCAGTTAATGCGTTGCTCTCGTGACTTATACAAGGATTGTAAACATTCAGCTGAAAAATTGTGCGAAGTGTTATTAATCTTTGTTCAAGTATTTTGTGTTTTGTGGTTTACGAAATGTAAGTTTTTTTTTATTATTTCCAGGGTGCCAGGGACAACCTGACCGACTCAGACTCGGGCTGCGTGTCCCCAGGCTCCCGCATCAAGGACTCCGCGTCTCCCGAACTCAAACGAATGGATTCCGGATACAAATCCCCCCACGCCCCCAGCAGTCCCTGCAACCCCCGACGGCACTTGGGCACGCCACACGATGACTTCAAAGAAGACTTCGCCAGGGCCCAAGTGTTAGCCGATATTCTAGACAAAAACTCCGAAACAACCAGTGATTCCCTCAAAAGTAACCCAGTCAAAGAACACTTGGAGCAGATGATCTTGAATGCGGCGTCAGCGGAGGATAGGGCCTGTTTGGAACAAGTTCTTATGCTGCTATACAACCTTCAAGCGTTGAGCAGTTCTGTCAGTGAAGACGAATGCTATCAGGTCAGTAAGAGACATCTGTCACAATTTGACATACAATAATAATAAAAAAAAACTTTCACATACATAGTGTCAACAAAAACATGTCTATATTTTCGTAATTAAATTCTAAATTGTCGTCTGTTTGCAGGCAAAACCGAGAAAAATATGTGACCTAAGATTCAAACAAGAAACTGACAAAACTCAGAAGGCCATCGCAACTGTTACACCGTATCAGCAGAAAGGGTACAAATGCGAGTCCTTGGAGAGTCTTTGCAGTGAAGAGCGGAAACCCACCAATGTTCTGCAAGAGAGTGGCATATTTGAAGGTGTCGAGACAGAATCAAAGTGTACCCAAACAGATGTCAACGAAAGCTTTGAATGTAGTGGTGAACTAAACACCGAAATACAACGACTGAATAGTATAAGAGAGAAGTTAGAGAGACAAGGAGTTAGAAATAGGACTTTAAGTACTAAGGAAGATGGAGACGGCCTGGAGTGCAGGTGTGTGAAGTTGGGGAAGAAACACAAGCAGTATTACGAGAGGAGGCTTAAGTTTTTGGAGGGAAAGATCTCGATATACGAAGCGGCACAAGACGTTAAAGAGGCTAAGTTAGCACAGAGATTGCAGAAAGAGTTCCTTCTTGAAAACAGAATACAGGTAAGACCAATAAAAAATTCTAAAGCTTGAAGATTCTATCGTTACAAATTTACCTACAACATTCTAATTCAATGTTACAGGAACTCGAATCGCAACTTTCCGAACTACAAGATAAGTACGAGAGACTTGAGGAGGATTGCTGTGAACTAGAAGAAATCGAAAATGACACCCGTTTACATTGGCAGCAGTACGTAACGTGTTAACATAAAATTTAATGCCATAGCTCTATTAATCACCACTTGGCTTACTATTACTTTGATTTGCAAATTGAATGTAGTTTTCTTCTTTGTGGTTTATAGAACTTGGATCAAATTATTTTTTATTTATTTTTAATGACAACGAATTCTGAGTATTAACTCTTCAGTAGGACCTTAGTTCAATCTCAGCAGTGTAGCTAGGTCGTACACTTGATTAAAAGTTTT
Organism: Helicoverpa assulta; assembly: GCA_963856015.1. Taxonomy (NCBI): domain Eukaryota; kingdom Metazoa; phylum Arthropoda; class Insecta; order Lepidoptera; family Noctuidae; genus Helicoverpa; species Helicoverpa assulta. The sequence continues at coordinate 11,567,697 of CAWLCW010000026.1, read as the reverse complement.
ACTTGCTCCCACCAGCGCTTTCACTCGGGTCCCATGGGAACGATTTTGGGCCTATAATCTCTAACATAGAAAATTATATTAGTAGAGAATTTGTATGTTCTTATGAGTGTTGATTTAATATTGTTTTTTTTTTTCAGGCTTGAGATGGATTATGAGCTCTGTTCAGCTCAGTTAAGAGATATGACGGAGCAGCGAGAGTGTTCGCGGTCGCAGGCCGAGCGCCTCATGGCCGAGCTCTCCAACAGGGAGTGCGCGTTGAAAGCCAGAGAGGTATACGACTTTCTTTGAATATTCTGGTGAAATTCTTAAAGGACTTGTGCTTAAGATTGTAGTAATTTAATTATGTGGTTGAATCGTTAGAGGAACAAGGTTACTACCGTTCAAGAATATGGAGATAGAACAAAAAGGGAAGTCTAGGACCGTTATGATTTGGTATTTTCGTCATCACTCTTGCAGTAGTAAAGTCAAAAGTAGCTATTTATGAGAAAAAAATTGTCTAGTTGGTACATTGGCACTATGTTTAGGGAATCCTAATCTTCCTTATGTCATTTCTAGAATGAGTTACGTACGAGACTGGAGAAGCTGGAGAAAGCAGTGCCGGCGCTGATCGCGTGGAACGTTGTCCAAGCGGTGGGCGCTGACTTGTCCACTGGTGGCAAGGTACTACACTTTACTTATAGAACAATAGGATTTATGTTAAAAAAGCTTGTAAATTATGATGTTGACTTAGGGATGTATTGTATATGTTTACCGTTTACTGATATATGTAATACATTATGTACTTTTTATTTCATCAATGTAATGTTTTTATCATTAGTCAAAATATAGAGCCTGCGTGTCGCAACGGTTTCTTTGCCCAGACCTTTGCCTTTTCAATAAAATCTCTTTCTCACATAAAAAAATAAAATTCAAATTCAAATATTTATTTGCTAGAATATGGTACATAAGGTGTTATAGTAAGTTCAACTCAGTCGTGCGCGCGGCCTTATGTGTGGGTAACTTTTGTACATATACAGTGACTTTGTGTGCGTGACAAGAGGTACAGTCGAGTACAATACAGTTATTTAGGGGTTGTATACGGGTGTTTAAAGAAAAACTGTTATTACGTAATTTAATGTTTATTTATTTATAATGATTATGAATCGCTACTTGAAAAATCAAATGATGAATCTTCGGATTCGCTACTCTCCAAGGTGAATTATAAATTCTGACTCCATGTCAAAATGTCTATAGTATTCTTCTTTTTTCTTTTGTACATGTCGACACGTATTACCACATCCCTTCATCAATTTGACATAAACGTTCATTTATGAGTTTCATTATTTTCGTCTTATTTTGGTCGACATTATGCGAAGCAATATAATTTTTTAAAATTCCCCACACATTTTGTTTACATTATTATACTAGATTATACGTCTTTTTACATTCTTAGTCCACACTTTTATTTATTGTGCGCGTACCCCGAGCTAGAAAATATGTAAGGAGTATTTAATTCATCTTTTAGATATTTCACCTTATTTATTTCTTAGATACTGTCAATGTCAATTTGAAAAGACGTATGAGAAAATCATATTTAATTTAATAAGAAGCTTTGAATGTAGTTTCATTTTTTGAAACGCTTTACCTGACTCCTTAATAATTTCTCCGTGAATAGCTAGTATTTTCGTAAACGACTGTACCCATAACAAAAAGCGATAAGAACACGTCATGCTCGGACGACGTCACTGTCACACGAATGAAAGTTGTATATTTACAAGCCTACGCACACATAGGGCCGCGCGCAAATCTGAGTTGAACTATCTATACAATAAATTTGTTTCAGCATATCCTGCCATAACATGGCGTGCAAATGTCAAAATAAGCGTTATAAATGTCTTTAGGTCTTGTCAAAAGAATCTATTGTTTTGTCATCTAAATAGTCCTTAATGGTGTAATAACATTTTTGTATTAATAAATTGAAAAGTTTTTTTTTTAATATTGTGAGCGGTAATTCTTGCCAGCTATTTGGTAAATGATTATAAATAATAATTGACATGCAGTAAACATTTTTCTTAAATAATTCTAGTTTTATCGGTGGCAGCTGAAGTCTATTTTTATGGCGTGATCGGCTATTTGCTCGGCCTTTCCATGTTCTCTTTAAATAAGTTGTAGTTACTTCATGTCAACTTCGTATCGTTTAAACCTTTCCTGGATCTCTATAAACATTCTAAAATCCAAATAACCCATTCGGTTCAGCCATTCTAGAGTTTTAGTGATGCTTACGAACAGTTATATATAAGAAGATCACAAACCAATTTCCTTCTCCCACCCAGCGAGCACTTATGAACCGTATGAGCGGCTTCGGCGAGAGTACGAAGCAGGTTGTGTCGCAGCTGCGGCAGGAATGTCAGCAACACGGAGCAGCCACGGCTTCGGCGCAGTGCGGTGCCGTCATCGCTTGGAATGATATCCGCACAGGATCCACTCCCCTTGAGACACAACTGCGGAAAGAGGTCAACAAGTATGTATCTAATAATGTAATCATTTACATAGTATTTTTCTTAAAAGGTAGCTAGCATGCAGTCGAGTAACATTGTGACAAAATAGACGGAAAAGCGACTACCACTCTGATCGTCTCGATACCTGTTGCTTACTTGATATAACAGTAAGACGGTTAACGATACATGAGAACCAATAGATTCTAAATTCTATTGACAATTTGAAATTTGCACTTACAATATTGTGAATAAGTAATCTGTATTCTCTATTGTCCCTAGATTGTTAGTGGAGAAGAAAGAAGTAGAAAAACAGACACAACAAATTAAAGAGAAACTAGAACTTCGAGTGCGAGAGTTGGAGGAAGAATTAGAGATTACTAAGAGACAGGTAGCGGTTACTATCTGCGGTGGAGAAGTTAAGAAGGAGAAGATTGAAGAGAAGATCTCAGACTTAGAATCACAGCTACGAAGAGATACTGAATCTGGAAAGGTAAAAAAACTGTATAGATGTTTAAAAGGTATTTTTAGCTAACCTTTAGTATGAACAGTTTAATGATAATTTACGAGTTACATCGTTAGGAGTACAACAATAACACAAACTAAAATAAACATTTTCATAACAAAGTCACGCATGATAGATTCTACTGATGTAATAGAAATAGTCTGATTACAATTTGCAGCGATTTCTGATAACGTGGAGTCACACATGTTCGCGCGAAGTAGAGCGTTGTAACAATGTTCGCAATAACACATTAAGTCTCCAACCATGACCATTCTTTTGATGAAATCTTGATCGAATTTTCTTTTTATCACAAAACAGCTAAGTTCTGTTGCGCTTTCTCATCGTTTGCACGGCGAAATAAGGAAAACTACAGAAATGTTTGACTGTGTTATCCGACAAAAAAACCTGGAATCGACTGATCGCTAATAAATATTCCTTCAAAGTCCAGTAACTAATCAAGATGTTTCTTCTATAGCAACCCGCCGACCCATCAATGGGAACGAAGATTCGAGCCTTACTGATCAGCGAACAAGACTTGAAGAACAGGGTATCAGAGCTAGAACGAAGAGAAGCAGCCTACCTGGAGATGTTGACGCAAGCAGATGACATGTGGGCAGAAATGGAAGGCGGATACAAGAAGAGGATCCAAGAGTCACAGGCTACAGAATCATCGCTTAAGGGAAAGGTAAGGACAGTATACATATTCATGCAGATATGCGCAAAGATTCATTCCCTTAAACTTATGGTATAATCAGAGATGCAATTAAAAAAGCAATACTTGACGTTACTTTGTGAATCAATAAATAAAAACCAAATATTTTTTTTCAGGTCAGAAAACTAGAAAACGAGCGTGAACAATACAAACGTTGCTTAGAACCCCTGAAGCAAAAGTTAAGGGAAGTGCAAGAGTCAGAATCTGGAATGCGCATAGCCTTGGAGAAAGCTGAGAGGGATACCAAAAATCTTAAAGATCAGAACACAAACATGCATACTGCGCTCAAGAAGGCAGAAGCTGAAACCAAGAAGTCTGAAGAAACGTTGAAAGTTCTCGACGCAAAGTTCAAGGTAGAATAACTTTAGTTTTTTATAATTTTCAATTACAATAGTGTCATTTTCGTAATTAAATCCACTTCCTTCAGTTTTTTTTTGTTTTAATGCCTAACCTCTATTTGTTTCCCAGGATGAAATTGAAAAACTTCGAAAACTAAACAAACAATTGGACACCGAATTGAAGGCGCAGAAAGAAACCGTGAAAAAGGCGGAGATGTGTTTCATGGGAGACCTGGAGACCATCAGGAAAGAACTCACTCGTTCCTGCAAGAACAATCAAGAGTTAGAAGTCACTAACAGTGAATTGAAGGAAGAGGTATGTGCAATAGATTCTAGCCAAATATTTACCAAACTCCTTTGTCAGGATTTGATCCATTTGGCTTCTATTAATCCGGATTGAACATAAAATTAATTGGAAAAGGAATATTCATATTTAAACAAAGGGAAACGAGGATTATTCTTTTACAATACCTAAAACCTTATTCCTAAAACTTTTAGAAGTAATATTAGTAACTTCTTGATTTGATATATGTCTTGGATGTATTTATTTAGTCATAGATAGCTTTGTTGTTGGTATGCGTAGTAGTTGCTTTGGGTAGCACTCTGTAACGCTTTCCATGTTTAGCGCTTAATAAACTAACGCAACCTGCATGTTCGCTTGACACTTACTTCGTTGGTTCCGATCGCTCGGCTCACGACGTGCATGCTCCGTACCGTGGTGTGACGTGTAAATATGCATGGGAAGCCCTCGAGGAAATTCTAAGAAGAAATGTGTTCTCAGGTCGAATCTCTGGAAAAGCAGCTAGCTTTGACGCAGAAAGCTTTAACTCAATGCAAAAGGAAGTGTGACGAGAAGATAAAGACTTTGAGTCACGAATTGTCCATAAAAACTGAGGAGTTGGAGGAATTGAGGAGTGAAACCATGAGGCAGTCATTCCACGCCTCTCGCGTAGAACTGAAGCCGGATAGAACTGAATATATAGACGAAGGCTATTCCGTATACACGGCGGTACCAAAGAAGACAGACTACGGGAGGATGCACCACAGCATGAGCTATATAACGTCGGAGTCTCGTTGCTCCTGTCCATCGATGCGCAGCCAACTGGTCTCACAACTGATCGAAGACTTGTTCGAAAGAGTTCACAACACTATCGACGACGACCTGACCAGACTGTGCAACGACATCAAATTGATTAATAGTAGAGAAGTAACTGCTGATACCAAAGCGAAAATTACAAATTACCTCTTAATGGCTATCTCAAAGGAGCTCGTTAGGTCTATAGGGGACGCTGACGCTAAGACTGATACAGAGGTCAGTATGATGGTTACGGTTTGTTTGACGTTCATATTATTTAATATCATTCCATTGTGACTAAAGTTATAACTGCATTAGATTAATGTTTTACTTTACTAATCGATTCAAGAGTTGTGACAACCTAATAATGGTTATGGTCGATATAATCTTAATGATGTGGTAACGTGGGTTTATCATTTGATTTCTACAAGCTATATTATTTTCTTTAGTTGTTCACTCATCATTCACACAGTATTTTATTTAATGAAGTTTCTCGAAGACTTCAATGATCTAAAATCAAGTTTCCAAATTCGAAGCAAAATTCAACGTATTTTTTTTAATCAATCAAAAAACATCATCAAATTTCTATCAACATTTTCTCTCAATTTCATGTCATGTCATTTTGATGGGTTGTAACGTAGGAGTGGCAGCGCGCGGCGTCCTCGATGTCGTTCTCTGCGGGTGCACTGGGAGCGACTGCGGGCGCGGGTAACGCGGGCGTGGTGGCGGGCGCGGCGCGGCTGGCGTCGGTGAGCTGCGCGTGCGCGGCGGCGCGCCTGGCCGCGCAGCGCCCTGACCTCGCGCACGCCGTCAAGCTGTGTCAGGAGGTGTGTATTCACTGGGAGGCACTGCGGGCGCGGGTAACGCGGGCGTGGTGGCGGGCGCGGCGCGGCTGGCGTCGGTGAGCTGCGCGTGCGCAGCGGCGCGCCTGGCCGCGCAGCGCCCTGACCTCGCGCACGCCGTCAAGCTGTGTCAGGAGGTGTGTATTCACTGGGAGGCACTGCGGGCGCGGGTAACGCGGGCGTGGTGGCGGGCGCGGCGCGGCTGGCGTCGGTGAGCTGCGCGTGCGCAGCGGCGCGCCTGGCCGCGCAGCGCCCTGACCTCGCGCACGCCGTCAAGCTGTGTCAGGAGGTGTGTATTCACTGGGAGCCACTGCGGGCGCGGGTAACGCGGGCGTGGTGGCGGGCGCGGCGCGGCTGGCGTCGGTGAGCTGTGTCAGGAGGTACGAGCTTGCCGATTCTTGCGGTTTGACCCGCGCCAGCAAGTCCGACATCTTGGAGAGGATATTGGATATGTAATGATGTTTCTTAGTTAAACATACATTGTCATCAGAACTCAGAATGTGTGCAAAATTTCATTCTAATCGAAGACCGGGAAGTGGGTCAAATTAAAATTCCAAGATTTTCTTACATAGTCACATACATACAGGTCGACCTAATCCCACCCAAAACAAAAATGTGAAAGACTGCCAAGTTCGATAATATGGGAATGCTTCGCCTATAAAAGAAGTGAGATCTGAATAAGTACCAAGTTCCATACACATACCTCAGTTAAAAATAGTTACTTTTTAATGATGTTACTTGGCAAGTTTTCACACACCTTGTTAAAAAACCTACTAAACGCAGGGAATCAAGTATTTAATTTTCTATTAAAACTTGCCAAGTAACATCATTAAAAAGTAACTATTTTTAACTGAGGTATGTGTATGGAACTTGGTACTTATTCAGATCTCACTTCTTTTATAGGCGAAGCATTCCCATATTATCAAACTTGGCAGTCTTTCACATTTTTGTTTTGGGTGGGATTTCATTTATTTTTGTAAGGTTGTTTATTTTATTTTTTTCTTATGATTAAGTTAGTTAAGAAAATGTCTCATTTATACTATCTTTCAGATTTTTGAATATGCACTATGCTTCTTACAAAGAAATAAACTAGAATAACTAAATGGACTAGATTTACCAACTGACTGACATGACATGTTATCATATATTATGTTCGTGGATCAAAGTTACACATTCGTTATTTTCGAAAGTGACTCACACTTGGCCGTTTTCAGATTTTTACTTTACTTTGACTAAATACAAACCTTTGTAACGAATTTCAGGTCGGTACGACCATTCGAAGATATATTATATAAATATAGATAAATTTAGTTCGTTTTAGTTCCTTAGGGGTATACACCTTCATTATTTTGAAACCGACTCACACTTGGCCATTTTCGGATTTTTTCCTTTACCTTGACATAAAGACCTACCTCCATGCCAAATTTCAAGTCAATACGACCATTGGAAGTGGTCTAGGTTTTTGATGAGTGAGTGAGTCAGTGAGTGTATAGTAAAAATAGCGATTTTCTGACGTCAATATCTCAAGACCTACAATAGGTATATTAATGAAATTTTGTATTTTAGATAAGTGAGGGGGTCTCAACAGATACTAGAAATTTGATATGTGTAAATAAAATAGATTTGGAGTTATAGGGGGGTCGAATTTGGCCCGAAATGGTTCGTGTAATATAACCCACGGCCGGTGTGTCGCTTTTTTTGCTCGAACTTGGCGGACACACTGCCGTGTGTCTAGATAAAAGCGTGTTAAAAAAAATGCCTACCTATGACACTAAAAAATAACGTATAAGATTTCTATTGGTTAAATATTTTTCGAAGTTAAGAAGATCCAAAGATTTACGTTAACATTACACACAGTTTTTACCTTTTTTATTATATTTTCAGATATACCTAGAGTTTCTATAAAACGTTAGAAACCAGGCGCACTACTAAATTCTTTCAATACACTCTTCAATTATTTTTATTTTGTGACCAGCAAATGTCCCCCCTTTACCGTTCTTTTCAGGTAGTATGATACTTTTACCAATGTGACGGATGCAAAACTATTTCTTTATCCCTTTTCTTCGTGTTTTTTACCTACTAATTTCACTTATCTTGGAATTTCTGCAATTGCAGGAAGTTCTGGATCACGGCGATGTTAAAATTATGGAGGAGCAATTAGCGAATGCAATCGAAAGTATTGTTGTAAGTATTATATTTGTTACTACTACTTCTCGCATACAGATAAAAGTATTTAATGTAATGAAAGAATGGACTAACTAACATTGAAATAATTACCCCTTTTAACTCCATATGAGAGTTTGTCGAACCTTCACTGTTCCTTTATAATCAACTTTTCAAAAAGGAGAACATTCTCAATTCGGAATTGTAGCATTATCATGTGGAGTTGAAGATTCCTTTACTAGTTGTACCTAATGTGTGCCTTTCTTTGCAGAATTGTCCATCTTGTGCGTTGGGTACAAATGCGATAGTTTGGAGCACGGATGTCTAACAACGCCATTTCGTGCAATTTTATGTAAGAAAACCTTCCTTAATCCTTTGAATGATATATTTTCGCTTGACCAGTTAATATATGATATGCTAATTTGGTTTGTTTTTTTGTCTTTCAGGTGTAATACCTCCACCGACCTCACTCTGGTGCCTTCATTAGTTAAGCCGTTAGCAACTTACGAACTGTAAATATATTTGTATCATAATAAAGTAATACTCCTATTTTATGAATAACGTAAGCGAACCATATCGAACAAGTGTACCTACATTCGAATAAGACAACTTTTAATACGCATGAATTCTCGACGTATTTTTTGTTTTTATTTTATTTTGTCCATTTCTGTGCCAATCGTGTTTTGATGTAAACTTGCGTGCAATAAAACTTGACAATTTAATTGTTAGGCTTCTTTTAGAACTGAAACTCGATTTGGTTCTAAATGTATCAGATCTGATGATTTATGTGTACATTAAATCAATAATTCTGTCATGAATTTTGTATCGAATAAATCAAAATTGTCGACGGATATTCTAAATTGTGTGAATTAGTTTTATTGTGGGCAAGTGTTGTTTGTGTAAATAATATTATATCATTCGATGACGAATCAATGTTTTGTTTTTATTAACAATCGAGTCACTCACAAAATTAGATACATTGTCTGTCTCTATTTTATATATTAAAAATGGTTTTATTTAGGAGAAGATGATTCATTGATCGATTAAAATTATTATTTAAACTGGTGTTTTATTGTCTCTGTCCTCGTTGCCATTGAACGAATTATTAAAATCGATTTCGTAGTTCCAGAGGTAACATACACAGGCTTACATAGTAAACTTCGTAAAATATATCATATCGTATCTAGAGTGGAAGTAATTAGTTATTATTTAGTGACAATTGCAGTCGATTTTTTATTTACTTATTGTAGATTAGTTTAGGTACTATTAGTATTTTGAAAGATTTTTAATTTCTTTGTTAAACAAAATGAACATAGCTACTAAAAAATCCTCTATTCGTCAATTGGTTAAAAATGCAAACTCTTTTTAAATAAGAAGGTTTTAATCCACCTGCTAAGCCATAAAATAAAAGAAGAATGTTATTACTATTGTCAAAAATATAAAATGATTTGTCAAGAGGAGATGTCATTCTAAATTATTTTATACGAAATCAAGAAAATACAAAAAAAATAATAATAATGAAATCATGAAACATTTGAAATTCAGATTGGTTAATCGAAGGTGATGGATGTAGGTAGGTACCTACTTCTAGTTTTGCATTTATACGTAGGCGGTACTTAAACGTATACATACTGGTTGCCTTTACGTTATGCCAATTCCAAATAAGATAAATCAAACGTAGTGCTTGCGATTTGTGTGAATTTGAACTAAAAATAATAAAATATTTGAGGTACCTAAGGAAAATGGCTAAGGCCGGAAGGAATTCTAAAAGCTATCTGTGTACATTATTGGGGCGGTCGATCAGGAGAAAAATCTTGTTTTGCACTAGACACGAGTCTTAAATGTTCCAGGGGGGTTCCTAAATCCAAAGACTGTTGAGGTACAGGATTGTTTGAAAGAGTTACAACAGCCCTGGTATATAAAGAGGTATAGTAATACGGCTTAAGTAAGATGGAACATGGTGGGTTTTAGTTAGTAAAAATCTGACACTCATAATGGAAGGGGTCGTTTGATGATTTCCCACCAAAAAATTACTCGAACGTAATGCGATGCGGTGTTGGAAAAGACGGGTACCTATAGTTTGTTTGCAATGACATTTGTAGCGTAAGGTGAAGGGAGTGACTTCGGATAATATGATGATTTTCCCACCTGAGAGAAAAAAAATAAAATATAAGTAGGTAACAGTTGCACGGTTCGCTCGTGATACGCGGATAATACACGGGTGGAAGGAATGTGGGTGATTCGAAGACTTTTCTGTTTTAAGTTATCGAGCCAGGCTTCGTCAAGCTTTGCAGTTCCATCGCTTCAGTCGCTTCTCCATAGTTGTCTCACGCTGACGCGTGTTTCCCATGATTTTGTGTCGATGCCGAAACTCTCATTTCATGCTTACAAAAGTCCTTGAATCATGCAAGTTTGACAAAACTTAAAAGGTGTTTAAGTGTGTTAGTGATAAAGCGCGTCCAGTTTATTTATTCTGATTATAATATTTTTTACGTAACGTTGTTTTTATCACTGTCAGAATGTAGCTCGAGTTTAAAAAAGTGAGACTAAATAAATGCTTATAATCATCGGCTTATAATAATCTTATAATATTCACCTTCACCTTCACCTGCGCAGAAGTGATTTATTGGGTCCCTTATTGAAGTGATTTATTTGGTCCCTTATTGAAGTGATTTATTTGGAAGTGATTTGGTGGTATGAAGTGAGCGCGGGGGCGGCGGTAAAGCGGTGATTGGCTCGCAGCGCATCGCGTCATAGCCGTTACTCGGGATTGGTTTTTTGCTGCGGTTGACGTACCTCATACACTTCCAGCCAATTTAAGTGACACCAATTATTATAAAATAAATTTTTCTTTTTTATAAAAATGATTAAATTCGAGGTCAAAAATGTTAACAAGAAAAGTACCAGTACCAGGTACGTAGTAGTTTTTTTTTGTCAAACTAGATACTTTAAGCTATATTTTAAATAAGAAACACTTTTGATTACCTAATTCCATCCCAATTTCCATTTCTAAAATCTGTCTTTAAATCATTGAGCAAGTATGAAATTACGTAGGGAACTTAAAATAAATAATAAAAGGGTGTGTGTTCTTTCTTGCCATAAGTGTACGGTGCGCAAAAGCGCGACCCCTAGTCTTCCGCCGAGCGCTCAATATCCGTGCCGATAACTATAATTAACTTTTAATGCATATTTGCCCAATTGAATTTATGTATTTTAGATGATAAAAAGAAAAGTAGACAACTATGTTGTCCTCTTATTCTCCGTGAAATCCCCTTGAATTTAATCCTGGATCCGATTCAATCCATGTTGATATAATAGGTACTGATAAAGTAATTTTCCTCAGGTTTTGAAATCGGCAAACTTGTGTTGCGGCAGTGCGGGGTCGAAGAATTCAATGAAAATATCAGATGAATCAGAGTCAAGTAAAAATACCAAACAATAAGTAAAAGAAGGTCGGAGTTCCGTAAAGAACGATGACCCAAAAAGTTCACAACGCTTCGTCAGGAAGTTACTCTAAATACAAAGCTCTTGACGTAAAATGTTCGTGCACCAAATGTGAATCCCCGTATTGTTACGCAAAGCGACTCGAAGTTGCCGAGTCCTGCTCGTGCGAAGACTGCAGAGAATCTAATACGTGCCTCTTTTACAACAATAGAGTAGTTGGCTTCAAATCCAGTCATTCAGATACGACCACATCTCCTCGTGTAAGCCCTTTTGTTGCGTCTTATATTGCTCCGTATGTAGCCCCTTACGTAGCCCCGTACTTAGCTCCCTACATAGCTCCGTACATCCGTCATGATTACATGACATCAGCTATAGGTGATTATGCTTACCAAATAAAAAGGACTGATGCGGGCACGAATACAGTAGAGCTATGCAGAAAACTGGTTGGTACTCCAAAGTATTCAATAGAAGAACTCAAAAAGAAATATCTGTATAAGAAAAAGGGAGCAGCGTCATCCAATAACAACTCATATCCATACATTTTGGACCCTGACGAAATTGTACCAAGGAAAAGTGAACCTACGCGTCACACGCTAGAGGTATATGAAACGGTTTCAGGTACACAGAGATCTATAATAGAATCACTTAAAAATGTTTATTTGAAAGACAGCAACAGGGTTACATATGGTCAACCTATGCGTCATACACATAACGCATGTGAATCAGTTTCAGAAACCCAGAGATCTATAATAGAATCACTTAAAAATGTTTATTTAAAAGACAGCAATAAGGCTGGTCATGACAGTAGAGGCCACCCTACGCAGCATACACTTGAGGTATATGAAACAGTTTCAGAAACACAGAAACCCATAATAGAATCACTTAAAAATATTTACTTAAAAGACAGCAATAAGTCTGGTCATGATAGTAGAGGCCAACCTACGCGTCATACACTTAAGGTATATGAAACAGTTTCAGAAACACAGAAACCCATAATAGAATCACTTAAAAATATTTACTTAAAAGACAGCAATAAGTCTGGTCATGACAGTAGAGGTCAACCTACGCGTCATACACTTGAGGTATATGAAACAGTTTCAGAAACACAGAAACCCATAATAGAATCACTTAAAAATATTTATTTAAAAGACAGCAATAAGTCTGGTCATGACAGTAGAGGTCAACCTACGCGTCATACGCTTCAGGTATATGAATCAGTTTCAGAAACACAGAGATCTGTCATAGAATCGCTTAAAAATGTTTATTTAAAAGAAAGCAATAAGGCTGAAAGAAGAGGTGAACCTACGCGTCATACACTTGAGGTATATGAATCAGTTTCAGAAACACAGAGATCTATAATAGAATCACTTAAAAATGTTTATTTAAAAGACAGCAATAAGTCTGGTCATGACAGTAGAGGTCAACCTACGCGTCATACGCTTCAGGTATATGAATCAGTTTCAGAAACACAGAGATCTGTCATAGAATCGCTTAAAAATGTTTATTTAAAAGAAAGCAATAAGGCTGAAAGAAGAGGTGAACCTTCGCGTCATACACTTGAGGTATATGAAACAGTTTCAGAAACACAGAAATCTTTAATAGAAACACTGAAAAATGTTTATTTAAAAGGCATCACGAAGCATGAAGCTGCATGTTGTAATGAATTATGTTCACCATGTACAGCTACACCGGCAGGTTACGTTTTAGATCTAAAGGACAAGCAAGCTAAAAATGCCGGAAAAGTATCAGAACAACATGCATTTACGCATGTACTTGACAATAAATGGAACACTATAGAATATCCGAATAATCCGTATGCAAAAAAATATTTTTGCCAGTGTAAAGACTGTCAAACTGAAGAAAACCCAAAACCACCAACGTTTGATCATCCCGGATATATAGTAGAAGTAGAAAAACCTAAGAAGGTAAAAAATAAAGATAACAATTTCAAAGACTGTTCTTGCGATGACCAATCGACCAATTCAAATAGATCTCTACCACCACCGTCCGGAAATTCTTCTGGTGTCGGTAAAAATAAGCATCAATTATACCATGTCGATGTGAGACATAACAATATGAAAAATAGTAACGAGTATTTACAACGTAAGTCTGGATCACGCGGGTATATATACGATGTTCCAAAATACAACAATAATCAAACTTTAGACAAAAGCTGTGCGTGTGAAGTTCTAAAAGGTAAACACTTTTCATCGCCTTATAAACCAACGAAGAATGCTCAAGACCTTTTAAAAGATATAGTTGAAATTCAGGAAGATGTAATAATGACTAACAAATGTCAAAAAACGAGTAGTGGTTCAGCCAAACAATCCAAATTACCTGGTTATGTTATAGATTTAAACTCGCTAAACCAAACTGCACAGAAGACGAACTATACATCCAACAATTTAGCAAAAGCTTCTAATCCTGCTGGTTATATATTTGATGTACCCAAAAAGAAATGTGAGTGCAGTGATACTGGAATACACAAATTTGGAACACCAGCACAACCAATAAATAACACACAGGTTTTTAACATTAATAGAGTCGAAGCACAGACGGTTGCATCAGACACTCATAAAAACGTAGAAAATAAAGTTATTTGTGAATGTGATAAGTATGAATCACATGACGAGGCGCCGAAATCTGAACCAGTGATCAATAATGTACCAGAATTACCTAAAAATGAAACTGAAAACATTGAAAAGGGTTGTTCCTGTAAAGAATCAGAATATAAATCAAAAGGATCTGGATGTATATACCATGTACCAAAAGATCCACATGCACCAATGTCTAAGCAGTGTTATAAATGTAGTCAGAAAAAATCTGAAGCAAACGGATATGTGTATGAGGTACCGAAAAATACCCCAGACAATACTGCACAAGATGACTTAAAAAAGACACAACCTTTACCCAACAAATGTCAAAAAGATAGCTGTAGCTGTAAACAATCAGAATATAAATTAAAAGGGCCTGGTTTTATTTACGATGTACCAAAACATGCACCCACGTCTCGGCAAGGTTGTAAATGTAGTGAATCCACGAAAATAAAATCTGAAGCACATGGATATGTGTATGATGTACCAAAACAAGTGAAACCGAAAACATGCCAGTGCAAAGAGTCATCAGCATATAAACCTACTACAGTTGCGCAAGATATTTTAAAAAACATAGTTGATACGCAGGCAAATGCAGTTGAATCGTTAACAAATAAATGTCAGAAAACTAGCTGTAATTGTAAAGAATCTCAATATAAATTAAAGGGGCCGGGCTTTATATACGATGTACCAAAACAACCGTATGGGCCAACGTCATTTCAAGTTTGCAAGTGTAGTAAGTTGGCCAAAACCAAATCTGAACCACAAGGGTATGAGGTACCAAACTATAAACCAACCAAAGTCGCGCAAGAAATTTTCGACAACATTATTGGCAATCAGGCAAGTGCGATTGGACCGTTAACGAATAAATGTCAAAAAATATATTGTAGTTGTAGAGAATCGGAATATAAATTAAAAGGACCTGGATTCATATACGATGTTACAAAATGTCCACATGAAGCAATATCAGCAAAAATGAAACCTGAATTAAATAAATATGTCTTTGAAGTACAGAAACATATGAAACAAGCATCGGGAGATAAACAAAAAACATGTCAGTGCAGAGAGTCATCAAAAAATAAATTGGATACCACACAAATCCACAACTCAAGTAGTCATTTAAACTCACCAAAACGTAAATCAGATGCACCTGGTTACATATATGAGGTACCGAAGTATCCTTCTAAATCAGAGAAAACCCCTTGCGTGTGCCGTCAAAAAAGTCATTCTGATTCACGTGGATATATTTATGACGTTCGACACGTCACAAATATATCACAAAAACCAAGAAATGAATCCGGCTCACAAACAAATGCGACTGGATCGTTGCCCAATAAATGTCAACAAGGTAGCGGTAGCTGTGGCTGTAAGGAGTCAGAATATAAATTAAAAGGTCCTGGATTTATATACGATGTACCAAAACATGCACCCACGTCTCGGCAAGGTTGTAAATGTAGGGAATCAGCGAAAATAACACCTGAAACGCATGGATATATTTTTGATGTACCAAAACCTGTGAAACTGAAAACATGCCAGTGCAAGGAGTCATCAGCGGGACATAATACTACAACGCAAGAACAATCAAATACCACACAAATATACAGCATAAATAGGCTAGAAACACAATTCATTGTATCTGATATTCATCACAATTTTAACAAAAAAAGTTGTAACTGTAGCAAAGCATCAAAATCTAAATCAGAATTATCTCAACAAATATTTGAGGTACCGAAGTATACTTCTAAATCAAAGAAAAAGAGTTGCCAGTGCGGTCCAACATATAAAAGGAAATCCGAATCACATGGTTATGTTTATGAGGTAACGAAATATAAACCAACAAAAACTGCACAAGAAATTTTCAAAAATATACTCGGAACACAAGCTCGTGCGATCGGATTGTTACCGAATAAATGCCGAAAAAATAATTGTAAGAAATCTGAATATAAATTAAAAGGACCTGGATTTGTTTACGACGTACCAAAATATCCACGTAAGCCAACATCACGGAAAAGCTATGAGAGCAGTGACTCAGCTAAATTGAAATCTGAATCACATGGATATATTTATGAGGTACCAAGATATATGAAAGAACAATCTGGCGATGATCAGAAAAGATGCGCGTGCCGAGGTCCACCAAAAATACAATTTCGATCATCGGAATATAGTGAATATCAAAAGTATAATATGACATCGCGAGAACCGTGTAATACCACACAAATATTCAGCATTAATCGACTAGAAACACAATACGCAGCATATAACGCCATTTGCAATATGAATAAAAAACTTTGTACTTGTCATGCCCCAGAAAAACAAAAACCTGAATTAGCTGGATACATATATGACGTACCGAAGAATGTAAATTCTAAATCAGAGAAGAGCAATTGCGAGTGCAGCCCCACAGAAAAAAGGGAATCTGAATCACATGGGTATGTGTATGAGGTACCGAAATATGAACCAAATAAAAATGGAACAAATGCATTTCGAAACCAAGACAGAACACAAGTAAGTTGCGAATGTAAAACAGTAATAGGATCTGGATTTGTACACGATCTGCCAAGACATCCTGATGCACCAACGACACGAAAAAGTTGTGAATGTACTGATTCAGCGAATCAGCGAAATAAATCTGAATCTCACGGATATATCTATGAAGTACCGAAGAATTCTCGTAATGAGTCTTCAGATAATAAAACTAAATTATCTACCAACAAAAAGACATGCGAGTGCAAAGAACCTACCAAAAGTAAACCTGAATCATTTGGATATGAATTCACATACATGAAAAGTAAGCTCTGTTCAGAAGATGTAATAAAATTAATAAATAAACAAAAACAAACAATTGAATCACTGTCCAACCAATATAAGAACAGCAGCAGTGATGGTTTACCAACAAAAGATAAATCTCTGTGCGGTTGTAATAACTCAAGTAGATATAAATCTAATAGTAATGCACAAGACTTATTCAAAGATATACTCGAAATACAGAAAAATGCTATTGAAACACTGACTAATAAATATCACAAGAAAAACTGTGATTGTAATGTTTGTAAGAAAAATGAATTAGAGTCATCTGGTTTTACATACGAGGTACCCAAATTGGCTCATGTATCAACAGTACAAGAAAATAATTGCGAATGCGCTGAATCCTCAAAACAAATATCAGATTCACCTCGGTACGAAGTCGATTTAACGAAAGAAAGCTGCGTGTGCAGTGCCGACAATAAATATGAAGCCACTAAAAGTTCACAAATAGTTGAATCAAAAAGTATTCCACCTGAATCACAAAACAATTGTAAACAGATGTTGTGTAAACAGACAGAAACAGCTAAACTTTCTGATTTAATACTCAAAGACAATGTACCATGTAACGACAAGAGATCATCAAAAGATAATTTAGAATTAAATAACTGTCCATGTGTGCCATTAAACGCAAACAATGCACCACCAACGGAAACGAACAGTGATGCCGCGCAATGCAATACAGGAAAAGCAATGCTAAGTGCAGAAGTGATGGATGTGCCATATACAGAGTTTAACGCCTCAGTAGCATGCGCAAAATCAGACTCGTCTAACAAATCGAAAAAATTAACAAAATACGATATATTTAAAAGAATCAAAGAAGCATACAAAGCATGCAGTTGCAAAGTTTGCGAATGCATTGCTGGAAAACCCGTCAAACCTGATATATGCAAATGTAAACCTTGTGAATGCACTGATTGTTTAAGCTTTTTAGAAAGAAATGACTTTAATACGTCATCAAGTGGAAGTTATAAATGTACCTGTGACGGGTGCAACAAAAGCCAATGTCCAGTGGCGATGAATAAACTAGAAATATGTGACTGTTCTCCATGCAACTGTGTAGATTGCGCAAGAGGTTTTACAAAATCTTGCGATTGTGAACCATGTCAATGTGTAGTTTGTAAAGCTAGAACTATTCCCCAACGTCAAACCTTGGTGGTTGCACCTGTTGGCAGGGAACAAAACGTACAGCGTATAGCTTGCACTTGTTCACCATGCGACTGCATCGAATGCGGCCAAGTTCATCGTTTAACTTCAAGTGTGATGCATGAAATGTCTACTGGAACAAACCGTCATGCTTTGTGCAGATGTGAAATCTGCCTCGATGACGCTTGCGATCAAAGCGGAGTCGATTCTTGTAAATGTCAAAAACGTAACAAAGTTATGAATAAACCAGTCGAAAAAGATACACACGATTTTGATATCAGGGTTGCTACTATTGTGCAGAAACCTATGGCACAACAGAATAACAGAAAAGGAAAGAGTCACGATACCATAGCCATGTTTGCAGCAGTACCTAATACGTATCCTGATTTGCAAAGCAGCATTCAAGAATGCACCTGCGAGGAGGGGTGTGAATGTATTTCTTGTGTCTACAAAGAACATGCTATTAATTCAATTAAATCTTCACAACTATTTACATCCATAGAAACGGGAGCAAAATCAAGTATTTCTGAAAATAGAACATTTTCAAGTTATCATTGTCAACTATGTAAAACACAGATGGACGATAGGTCTAGTTTAAATGTTCCAGTTCACATGGCAGCGACGTCAAAATGTATGTCTGAGTATTGTGATTGTATAGATTGTGGAAAAAATGAATCAAGATCACCGCAATGTTCACTTACCTTACCTTATAATCGTATGGGTCACGAACAATCAATGTCTCAGAATAATGCGAATGCTTCACATGAGATTAATTTGCAAGATAATGAGATTTCCGATAGTGTTTTATCTGGTTATTCATCAATAGAAACATCTTCAAAAATATCTTGCCACAAAGGTTATGGCACAATTACACAAAATTCTAGAAATAAAAACAAGTCCTGGGAAAGTTCTTGCAATAGCTCAGGTCACGATTATCCAGAGTATTTAATACAATTTCCAAAATCTACTGTAGAACATTGCCTAAAAGATGTAATGGAGTCAGATATGGATAAAAATGTTAAACTTGGCCAATTCAATACAAATTCAAATGTAACTGAAGAACAAACAGACTTGAACTCATTTGATACTTCTCTAGCAAAAGAAAATTATTTTCTTGAATGTGGTATAACAGATTCACATAATTCAGAATATATTTGTAGAACTAAGAATAACTGCGATGTATCCTGCCTTCCTGATTCTCTGCAATATGCACTCCATACAAGTGCCGAGGGCAGTAACACACTCGACTCTAACCAACATTTAGTTTTGCTAGTCAATAATCGTCAACGCTCACATGAACGCGAAACAAACGAATGTCACGAAAGTAACGTTACACAAACAAAAAACATAAATGAATTGCAAGCCTCTTGTTATGTTCCAGACAGAAGATCTTCTTGTAATAACAATGATGAAAGTATTTATGTTGGAAACCGTACAATTTTCAATCCAATGCCTAACGATAATGAATTTCATGCTTCAGATAAGGTTTTTGATCATAATGTCGCCGATGATAACACCACCAACGTTTTACTTCCCATACATAATGAACAATATTGCACTAGAAAGTATTTAGAACAATTACCACAATCATGCCTTGTCAGTGCTGCAAATGGTTTAAGTTTCGAGGATTACGAAAGAATCCGAAAAACCCTCAAAGAAGCTAAAGAGTTTACCAGAGAGTTAATAAAACTATTAAAAATGTACGAAAAAGCAAACAACGATTTCGATAGTGTATCTGAAAAGCTGAAAATATCCCACGCATCTCTATTAAGTGGTGACATGAACGCAATTCGTGGAGCCAGAAAAGAGGTCGTGGAAGACCGTATTGTCAGCGAAGAAGAATACAATAAAATTAACGACGAGCTTCAAGGAGGTCATTTACAAGCTCCTCCTGTAAGGGAAATATTAAGTTCCTCGTCTATTATACATGTGAAAAGAAACATTTCGGATTCAGTATATGGTGATCATGATAATGACAATATGTCACAAAAATCAATCATTAAAGATATTTCTAATTTTCAGAAAATGAATGAATCCATAGCTCTAGATCCGTCTCATGATTTTAATTCTGTTTTAGAAACAAATGAATTAGAACAAATCGATACACACTTAAACAAGGACGAGGTTTGTTGTGAAAGTGCAGTTAATGTAAAAATGATTGAGGAACATTTGGAGGTAATCCAAAATGTCCAGAACACAACATGCAAGCCCTTAGAGAAGGGTTCATTTCATGCTTCAGAGGAAAACACTGCAGTCTGCACTGTAAATAATCGAGGCATTAGAAAAAAATATCGAACACACATTAGAAACTATAAAAAATATACTAAACTTTTAAGATACATTCTTACAATATCGAGAAAAATTAGTGACATTAGTTCAAATGCTAGTGAATTGACGCCGGTAACAAAGTATCATGTCACTGTGGGAACATCCTCAACTGTTGTCGCAGAGTCGATTCAAAAAATGAATAATGAACTAAGTACTTTATTACCGATCAAAGACTCTCAAGAACTACATATTTTACGAAGACAAGGAAATGGACTTAATCAAATTTTGAAAAAACTCGAGACCGTATTCCGGAATTTTGAAAAAGATGCAGTGTCTTTAAAAACTAGCGTTCTTGGGAAGAGCTTGGAAGAATATAAAATGGAAATCGGTTCCATAAGACATGTGAGTCAAGTTAAGGTTTTATGTTAGAACTAGCTGTTTCCCAAACGTCAGAAATATAGCTTCGCACCAAGACAAAAGGCAGTCTGCAGCCATCCTCAATAAATAGTCTTTCACAGTAATATTAGTATTTGGCTATAAGATGCACACTCTTCAGCTTTAAAATGTTAATATACATTCAATTAACAATGCTAACTGTGTTCAATAATATGCCGTAAATTAATAAGTATAAAGATGAAAAAAATGGTGCTTAAGGTGAAACGTGGTCTTGTTTAAAGAGTTAGGGTACTCTTTTCCTCTGCCTTATGGACGTAAACATTTGGCATAAGCCCGCTTTGTAGGTAATCTACTGTTTCAACAGATCTATCAGTCCAGTCATTTTTTAGCTTTTATTTGCATGAATATAAACACTAAATGGTAGAAATTCGGACCTTCCATATATTGTAATTCAATATTTTCTTACATTGGAGACAGTTAGTTTTAACTATGTGTACAAACCTGTCCAGGAATTCGAAGAAACAGATACCTGCCCCATTTCAAAGACAAAATCTAGCTGGAACATCGAACCTCGTAAGAATAGTAAAGATTTGTGTACAATTCCATCGATGGAGCTTGATCTAAAGAAAATGGTTCATTCAATACCACAACAGAAGGTTGTCTCCAAAAAACGATTGAATGTGCCCCATCATAAGAATAAAGCTTTAGTAAGTTTACATTCATTTAAGAGCAATGATTGTGAAAATATGTCTTCAGAATTTGAAACCTAGGTAAGTTGGCGAGTCAGGGAATCTTAGAGAAGCGACTGCATTCTTCGAAACTGTTTCTACGCGCGGTAAGTTTTTAAAATTTTATATTACGTCGTAGGGCGAGTGGATTGCTGGTATAATTGACGTTTCGTCTATTTTTTTTTTATTATATAATTGGGCTTTGTAATGATATCTAAATAATTGTTTAGGCTGACCTGCAAGAAGAAGTGAAGAAACTATTGGAAATGCCAAGTTTGCAACCGCAGGAACCCATTCATTACACTACAGACTGTGCAAAAGAAAATCTTATTAAAAAACAAAGGGTGAGATAAAACCTTTGAAATTTTATGAACATCTATAAGGTACCATTATGGCACGTTATGTTTGAGCGCCATTGCTTAGTAGAAGGTATATAAGTAGGTATGAGTGGTTGCAAAATGTACATCCAGGCCAAGACCATGGTTAGGTTATTTATACATAATAGGGATAATGTGAAAACAATATAGCCCTTAGAATTCGAGTAAGAAAATAAAGAACCTGTGGTTGCATATTAAACCGTTTTATGCTTATACTACATTGTAAATTTGTGATTCATCTCAATTATACCTTACTAGCTTTTGCCAGCGGTTTCACCCGCATCCCGTGGGAACTACTTCCCGTACCGGGATAAAAAGTAGCCTATAGCCTTCCTCGATAAATGGGCTATCTAACAGTGAAATAAATTTTCAAATCGGACCAGTAGTTCCTGAGATTAGCGCGTTCAAACAAACAAACAAACAAACTCTTTAGCTTTATAATATTAGTATAGATTCATCAATATTCTTTCAGAATAAACTTAATTCGGAAATAGAAGAACCTCCTATGCCAGAGACATCGTTGCCATCATTCTGCAGTAGTAACCAATTCAAAAATGTCGACAGAGAAGTATATTGCAGTTCTACGGTATGTCAACAAAAAGGGTGTTACCTCCTAAGCACATTTGCTGATTATGTTATAAGCAATGTACTGATTGCCTGAAAGAGGAAATAATGAGATAGGACTAGATTTTTGTATGACGGCTGACAGAGTGGAATGGGAGCGAAATAGGGCAGGGGCCCGATTCTCCTAATTTTACTTAAGCAACGTACGATTCACATTCGACTGCGATCCAATCCCGACTCGATTACGATTGAAGCGTATGTGGCATTCCAGTATTTTTTCTCTAAAATAAACGTTTTTATCCTTTTCTGTCATTCAATAATGAATCATTTTGTCTGCAAATGATTTACGATTGCAATATGATTGTAGAGCAAACTACCGTATAGACCAAAATCACCAAAATAGCAGACCTTTCGCAAACCAATCGAATTTCGTTGGAATACGATTGGTCTTATATTTGTAGCAGAATGCCTGATATGGTTAAAACTGCTATTGCGATCATATTGCGATTCAATTTCTATTCGATTTTGACATTATTAACTTAGGAGAATCGGGCCCCTGATATGGTTAAAACTGCTATTGCGATCATATTGCGATTCGATTTGTATTCAATTTTGACATTATTAACTTAGGAGAATCGGGCCCCAGGACGGAGAGGAAGAATAAGCTTACGTTCATTACCTACGCATATTTTATTACAATCATTATTTAATCCAACAGAATGTGGACATAGCAATGCAAATCAGGGATTTGCTCAACTTGGCGGTAGAAATGATGCCGCTTAAAAGCCAAAGAGGTATCAACAGTGTTGCCACTGCTACTCGGGTTCCTAGTATGGAAGTAAGTTGGCCATTGACTCTTACTAACTCATAAAGTGATAGTGATAGAATGCCTATCTGTGGCACTGCAGTTCTTGGTCGGGTGAAGAGATTTCAATGTACTTTTGTTAGTTGAAAGCTGGTTTCCCAGCGGTGGTTCTTAGACATATTTCATCAAAATCGGCTGAACCGTTTTTAAGTTACGAGTCTTTTAAACTTGAAGTCTTGAATGGGTTGCTTATTTATGTACCTATCTATCTATCTTGCGACCTGCGAGCGCAATTTTTGGGGAATAAGTTTACTGCCTTCGCCAGTGTAGGCAAGTTAATAGATAAATAACATGAGTTGAGCCCTCATTACGTCCTGCTCGTCCTTTAACTAATAAATGTTTTCTTTATCAGAGTGATACAGACAGTTGCGAATTCCTAAAGGTGGGCTTCACTGCTTTGCGCAGAGTATCAGACAAAACTGTGTTTGTCAAGTGGAACGTACCACGAGTTCTCGACAAGGTCAAAGGCTATGAGGTAAAACATACTAGTTGTTCCCCGCGTCATTTAAAAAACAAACCCGTGTGTACCTCCTGTCCATACCTGGGTAAAATATACAGGGTGTCTCGTTCACAATCACATTAAATCCTATCGCATATACTTTATGATATTCTATGGCGAATTGTAAAAGAAATAACCAAATAAACAACTTTTTATATAAACAACGTTTAACAACTGCTGGCTTATTCGCTAACTTTCCGATTTTCAGATGTCAACTGGCCTCAGTTTTCATCCGAACTTTGATGTCAACCGATAAGTTCAAAACATTGGTATTCTGTATCGCATGAAGTGGATATCGGTGGATATCGTTACACGGTGGCTGACGCCAAAACTACGATGACAACTTGACAACTCTATTTTTTTATCGACTATTATACTGCTAAGTAGGAAATACCCTATTAGCATTACATTACTACGTTTGAGAGAACGCTTTATTTTCAGTGTGTTATACATTTAAAAATAATCTGTGGCGGTAAAATTCAGTATTTGCTTTCTATTGTGTGTGAACTTGGTGTCTAAAGTTCCGTGTGGATGAACAATATTTTAACTGAGAATATTGTGAGTATTGTAGATTGTAAATTTAACAACGTAAATAATAATTTGATACGTAGATTCCTACGTTTTGCATGCAAAATAAAAATTGGTATACTATTTTATTATTATTTAGGTTTAAAATGCTAACATACATTTTCATGATGGATTTTGAGAGGAAGGAAACTTTATGTACTTGAGTAGCTCGTCCCATACACTGAGAGCATCGGTTACCTCATGTAGGCACTTACTAAATAAAAGTTGAGACATGTTGCAAATGAATGAGGAGTTCCTTTGGTATGATCCGTTTGCATAAAAGTTTAGGACTGCCAATATCTATACATAACAAAATTTGATGTTACAAAGTTTATCATCATATTATTATTAGTCATTATCATTTCAGAGTGTTTATGAGTAACATTAATTTATGTAATATTGGTATTTATTTTACTTTTAACGTTATACATTCTTACTTTTAGCTCAATTGCAACAGCAGTGTTTTGTTGAGCATGTTGCAGAAACGGACGTAACTCTGCCGAAACTTGCTAAAACCCTTATTTGTTGATACGAAAATTTGCCATGAATTCCTTCTCCCGTAAATCCAGAGAATTATTGCAATCCCGCAGACGACGTTTCTGGATTCTGGATAAACTTCGTTTTGTCTCTT
Organism: Helicoverpa assulta; assembly: GCA_963856015.1. Lineage (NCBI taxonomy): Eukaryota > Metazoa > Arthropoda > Insecta > Lepidoptera > Noctuidae > Helicoverpa > Helicoverpa assulta. The sequence continues at coordinate 11,542,707 of CAWLCW010000026.1, read as the reverse complement.
ATTCCACAAATGCCAGCAAAAATACACGCGACATTTTTATTCCACACAAAAAAAGATAAAACAAATTAAAATAATACAATTAAAAATAACACTATCAAAAAATAAAGGAAACGACTCAGGGTTTGTATTTCTATTAGATTCGCAAAATTAGAGAAATCTTATATGTCTGATGCTACTATATAGTATAGACATCCCAGTGATGAGGCATAAAACACTGCTATTTGTAGTGTATTTCAAAAAATTACAGTGGCCATCAATTTGATGTCCACTGAGCTTACGGAATCGCAATCTAACGTTTATCGATACAGAAACAGCTGTCAAAATGAGTCATGGTGAATATCAGCCTGTGTCGATGCTCATGACGTCATCTCAGATGGTCACTGGCGTTAGCGAATAAGAAAATAGCTGTTTGACAATTTACTGATGTACACTTTACCAAATGATGATATCTGCGAGCTGTCAGTGGAGTTAGCGAATAAGGCTACAGGTGTCATTTTTCGTTTTTACCTCTATACTTTACAACATCATGTGTAAAGCAGAGATAAAGTTGGGAGTATCGAATGTTTTGATCAGTTGACAGATGTCCGTTTTCAAGAGAGAATTTCAGTTGTTTGTAATGACTGACTTTTTTATATGGTGTTCTAATTTTTGCACATTTTTATTCTATTAAATTTGTTTGAAAAAATATTATTTTCTATTTTTACGTATTTTTCTTTTTGTTAATCGATCGTGTTAATCGACATATATTAACCAGTAGGTATGCTAACGCATTTCATTTAATGTGATTGTGAACGACACACCCGATATACTGTCACCTAGGGATGGTGTAGCTTCTCACCCAGTCGTGCATCTAATGTGGTATGCACTGTATACTTCCCTTAATGATCTACTACTCTTATAGTATAACAACGTGAAACATTTTTTTACCATATTATTAAAATTTGTTACTTGTTACAAGAAGACAATAACAAATAAACAGTTTTATTAGAACATTTTTTAAATTGCAGCTATTGGTGGACGGGCGCTCCGTAAAGACAATACTCACTCCAACAAAGTCCATGGCCGTGGTCTCATGTTTGCCGCACACAGAAAAAGTGCTGCTGACGATTCGTACCATTACCTCTGACGTATCGACTGGACGCTGTCCAGCCACTACCATTATTTACAATCCTCGTGTTAAGTAACAATAAATTAATTTAGCTATCTTTTACGAACGTGTTTCCTTTTTTACCTTAGGTGCTAAACGAACAAGTTTCTCAATATGCAATAAAAATATTAAAGTGCCCAACTACATTCAAATTCATAGGTTTCATTAGTGTGAATGAGAGGAGCAGGCGGCCTTGGGATAAGGTGCTAAGTGGGATCCTTGCAATTTTTTTTTTAATCATAGACTTCCTTTAGGTGCCATAGCTATAGTCTATGGCATAATTGACATTGACATACTGATATTTGTTGATTGACATTGACAGTTACACAAATATAGAATTTTGTGACGCTCGCTTGGGTCATGCTTGGGTCGTATTTGTGAGTCTTACGAATAAAATAATATGAATTTGTTTTGAAAATGGATGATCAAAAATATTGCAGAGTATGCCTTGTGACTGATGTAAAGATGTTTAATTTGGAAACTACAACGAGTACGTCAATCGGTGTAGTTTACTCTCACTTGGCTCAAATTCCGGTAAGAGCGTAAATATTGTGTACGTTTGTGCTGTTTGTATAATATTGTAATAATTTGTGAATAATGATTGCTTTAGCTTAATACAAAACCCATCGAAGTTTAGTGCCACCTATAAGGATGAAACGCTGGGTGGGATGCAGATGGACTTTTTTATTTAAAAATCTTATTTTGAAGTAAAAAATGGAGGTCTGAGATTTAGAACCTCATATTACCGAATCCTATTGGTATTGACTGCTATTGACTGTATTGCAGATATTTGACGGGAACCAATATGTATGTTTTGAGTGTGCAAGCCTTCTACACAAGTTTCAAGAGTTCAAATCAAAATGTCTCAGAGCAAACAATATACTGTCTAGATTTGAAGTTGGTTCAACACAGGTAAGTTATTAAACAACAAAAATTTAACAACAAGTTTCTACAAAACATAGATTTGTCTTTGCTGTACTAGATGTGAATTAGAATAATCATGTTTTATTTAATCCAGGCAACCAAATCATCTATTAAAAATGTAGATAGAAAAATAAATAAATTGGAATCTACTTTAAAAATTTCCTGTGTGGAGATGTGTGTATGTACCTCCTATGAAGATCCTGCAAATTACATAGAAATAGAAATAAATAAAGTTGAAGAAAATGAAGTCAAACCTTCAGATATTTGTGTTAAAATTGAAGAGGATAATAAAACTGAAATAGACAAAATACCAGACTTTGATGGAGGTCACAATGATACAGATGAAGATTATAATTTATCTTCAGAAGAAACAACTACTATCGACATTGTGTCCAGCAATCCTCCAAAACGAAAAAGAAAAGTAAACACACAAACAAAAACTAGCAAAAAGAGAAAAATCAAAAGTGAAAACGATCTTGATGATGATAAACCTCTTTCTAAATCTGTCACTAAAAAGGTTGCATCTGCAAAGCCAGCAAAAAAGGTTGTAGCCTCAAAGCCTGTTAAAAAAGTTGCAGCTGCAAAGCCGGTTAAGAAGGCTGCATCAGCATCTCCAAAACGTGTTAAAAAGGTTGCATCATCAAAGTCTACAGAAAAAGATGAAACGGAAAAGGCCAGTAAAAAAAAGGATGGAGTTGATATAGCATTCTTTGATAACTATGCCACAGTTGAGTTTCTTACACATGAAGATGCCAGGAAAGAGGTGCTACTAAGAAGAGAGTCTACTAACTATAAAGTATCACCGTTTAAATGTGATTTGTGTTATAGAGGGTTTGAAGCTAAAAGTGCATTTGAGAATCATATGAAAAGACATAAGACAGTAAGTTTGAGTGTGACCAATTGTTGTGATTCAATTATTTCATTTAGTCACTAGGGGTGTAGTTACTGTACGTGCACTGTACATGCCTGCATGATATTATATTATGTTTTTTATTTTTTATATATGTCTAAGATGAGCGATGAGGCGATTACTATGCCTACTTGTACTTTCCTGCCCTTACCCTATTTTAATTTGGTGTTGGTGCAGCAAGTTTTCTTCCATACTCTTCTATCTTCTGTATAATGAATAAACCTGTATTCTTATATGATATAAATTGGCATAATCTTTTTCAGGAATTTGGTGATCATGAATGTGAGGTCTGTCACCTAAGGTTTCCAACACAAGTGAAACTATGTAAACACCGGCTGTCATGTCATAAGAGAAAGTTTAGCTGTAAATTGTGCTCTTATGTATGTTATTGCATGTAAGTATTATATCTACTTAATAAGGCCAAGCGCAGCATAGGACATCCTTATATAGGTCACCGGAAGACGCTGGATGCAAGTCTCCTCCAACAGGTATCTGTGGAGATCTAAGGGGGAGGCCTGTGTTCAGCAGTGGATGTCCTATGGCTGAGATGATGATGATGATGATGAAGGCTATTTGTTTATATACATATATAGAGTAACTTAATCATAAAGCTGGTGTTCTAAGAGGCACTGCTAATGATAGGTCACAGTCGCATATCTAATATTAATTATCCTTACAGATATCAAGCAAAAACTCATGTTAGTTTACACAAAGGAACGAAATATCCATGTAAACACTGTGGTGAATTATTCAGGTATGACTTGTTGTTAAATGACTTAAGAGGACGAATTGGAAATTTTGGCGCCAAGGATCTCAATTTTTCTCAGTAAATACAAAACGGATCAAAATACAACTTGGTTACCTAAAAGTTCATGATAAAAACCTTATTTTGTTAGACTTCAAAACATGATTAGGTAACTTTTATAACAGAGAAAAATATATCAAACATACCTCTTTTTTTTTAAAGAGATTCACGTATTATGGGCAAACGGGACCGATTTAAGCCTCTTAACTTTTTTTGTAGTTGAGTATATATGTTACAGCCAAAGTAATAAGTCTGCATATTATACATATTATCTAGCTATTATTTATAATATCTACTCAATTTGGATAAAGTAATATATATAATGACCAGTGATTATGTATAATATACAGTATGTATATTTAAAGGAGGGACTTATTCAAACCCCCAATAGTTTAGGCATAGACTTCACCAATAAACATATAAACAATAAAAAACCCCTGATTAATGACGAACAAAGCCGTTCCAAAAAAGTCGTAAAAATTTCGCAACGTTTCGACACCCTTGCGCTTATCGCAGAACATATGCGCGACGGCATTATCAATGGCCGACGCCGACGTAGGTATGAATGCATTTTCCCTTCATACTTTAAATCTGGCTTAGGTCAGGCAAAAATATCTAGGTACATCAAACAATAAACATTCTGCAATGCAATTTTTCATAAGACGCGATGCACCATCGTATTTATGACGTATTTAAAAAATGGAATCACACCTTTTTTACAACGATTAATAATTTGAGCATTTACGACGATTAATTTGAGTATTTACAACGATTTTGCACTTAAGGAAGTAATTAGACTAATCTTAAAAATTGTTCGAAATGTGCACCTCCCCGCGTTATGCACAGTTCGGCACGCTTTCGCATATTGTCTTTAACTCGGTTAAGGAAGCACGGATCACTTCTCTCACTGTTAAATGCGTTCGTTATTCGTTCCTTCAATTTTCGCGATTGGAGTACTCCATAGAATAAACATTATTTTTACCTCACACTACAAATAAAAGTCTAGCGGAGTGAGATCTTGCGAGCGTGCGGGCCATGGCACGGGCCCGCCACGACCTATCCACTTGTCACCAAAATGAATGTTTAGGTACTCACGTACGCGCACCTGATAGTGCGGGGGTGCTCCGTCATGTTGGTATGTTCATTTCTTTGTACAAATTAAAGGCAGCTCGCACACGATCATATGATAACGTGTAGGCACGAACCATATCCCAATATTCTTCATTTGAATACCGGGACGACATTATTACACTACACACACTACCTAACACTGGGAAATGCACTTTACGTAAATTTGGTAAACGGGGATGTTTACGCAATGCGGAAGCGGCGGCGGGTTCGCATAGACTGGCGGTCAGCAGGCCGGGGGCGCGTCAGGGTGCGCACGAGCCGATGGTACATCTTCGGAACTAGTCGGCTACATAACAAAGGAAAGGGGCGGTGCTTGCGCGCTCGCTTCCTTATCAACAGGAGCGGCACGTGTTTGGCGCGTGATTATGTAGGCATTTTACTATTTCCGAGTTCGCTTTGCGCTCTGTGTCCATGAATACTGTATTTTATCGGACAATTAGATGAAAAATTAAGGTCATAGTTTTTTTACATATTTGGGACGAGAATCGAACACTGACCACCCTCCTTCAATAAGTCCCTCGTCTAAATATACATATTGTATATTTAATCACTATGGCTGTAACATATACATAATCTTTAAAATTGTAGAAGGATTTTTTATCAAATTATCATTTCTAAATAATAAAATTACAAAACCATTTTGTCGCTTACGACTTTTAGTTATAAGCTAGCGCGCGTATTGTTATCCTCGCCCCGCTCAGACGCTCCGACCCCTTTTGGCGCCTTAGGTGCGCGTGCCGGTTATGGAATTATTGTTTACCAATTCGTCGCCTTAATAATCTTTATAATATTCAAACAAAATTTCCGCTTTGTATACTCGCTTTACAATTTGTCTTTACATTAGTTAAAGAACACGCAAATAATAACATTAGACTTCCCAAAAATAATTTCTTTTTCATAATTTTAGTATGCCAAACAGTCTACTAATGCACATGCGTATGAAGCATTTGAAGGAGTCTGTGCGCGAGAGTGTCTGTGAGATGTGTGGTAGCACGTTCAGAACACCACACGGATTGTACCTGCATAACATGAAGGTGCATAGACAGGTGAGTTTGAAAGGTTTTTGATATAAAGTTATTGAATTAAATAGAAAAGTCTGAAAAAATAGGTCGATATATTTTTATTTTTCCCTCAAATTAAAGAATGATTTAATAATAACTGAAAGGATTGTATTCTTCAATATTAAAATGTAGCATACCTCCAATTTCGACATCTGTAATCTGTAATCACGCAAGTGTCTGATCTTATAAGTTATCAGGCAACACTAGATTATATTTTACAAATATTTTTTATTGGATGGTTGCATTAGAGTACCTACTTAAAAATATTTTCACCTTTGCAGGAAAAGAATGAGAAGCTCGGTCCACAATGTGACGATTGTGGCGTGCACTTTGCATCAGAACTGGCTTGGAAGCGACACTTAGTGATTGCAACCAAACATAAAGTCAGGTAAACAGATTTTAGAATATTAATTTTTAGATAGCGTCCAGAGTCCACAAAAGCGGAAAGGGAGTTATTAAACAATCAATATATTTTCGCTGGTGAAACATCTCTACCTTTTCTTATAATGTCTCATTCTATTCGTTGTTAAAAAACTCCACATTCACAACTTACCTTTTCAGTAACGGCTGCAAATTCTGTGGCGAAACGTTTGCAAACGAAGACGACTTGAAGACTCACCTGAAAGTGCATTCACGGAAGCAAATCAACAGAAATCTAACCAAGTTGCCTGGCCCTTGTGCTATAGTGAGTATACCTTTGTTTCCAATCCATCACTGCAATCGATATCAAATATTTTCAAAATAATTTTAATGAAGGCAAATTCGGGCTTTTCTTAGTAAGTGTATCTGCTTGTCACACCGGCACTTTATTACAAGCTTCTGCCCGGGGTAATTACTTATCGCATCTGGCTAAAAAGTAGCCAATAGTCTTCACCGACAACTGGGCTATCTACCTCGTGTGTTCATAAGTTTTGAGACAAAATAAAAGTTGCATATCTTTTAAAATAATTAACTTATATTTATAAAAACAATAGTAAACATTAAGTAAATAGTAAGTAAAAATTAAATATAATTATTATTCAAAATGACCACCCCTGTTTTTAATACATGCCCTTAGACGATTTGGCCAGTCATCAATGGCGGCACGAATCTTTTCCAGAGGAATTCGCTTCGCTTCTCGGACAAGAGCTCGCTTAAGTGACTCCAAGTTTGGGTGGGACTTTCGGCAGGCTCTGAGCTCTAATTCGGTCCATAGAGAATAATCTAGCGGGTTGAGGTCGGGGCTGGAGGAGGGCCATTTATTCGCCGCAATGAAGGCCGGCACATTTTCCTTCAGCCAAGCTTGAGTGGTTTTAGCCTTATGGGATGGCGCCGAGTCTTGCTGGAAAACCCAATACTTGTTATGGAATAGGGTATTAGACAGGGGTTTCACAACAGTCTCTAGAATGTCACTTTGATAATTTTTGGCTTTCACCTTGACGCCTTGTTGGCAGAAATGAAGCTGAGTCACACCTTCGTACGAAACTCCCCACCATACCATGACACTAGCCGGATGATGAGTACGCGAGACATTCCGTGCTGAAGCTGGGACATCCTTGCTACTTTTGGCATACACTTTATTGTTTTGTCGGTTGAACTTTTCTTCGACAGTAAAGATTTTCTCGTCGGTGAAGAGTATCTTCCTCGCATCGTGTCTCCTAAGCAGTATTGGACAACGTTCGCGTCGCAATTGACGAAGGCGATCGTTTAAAAAGTGTACTTTCCTACGGCTATACGCCTTAACCTTGAGATCATATTTCAGTATTCTGTTGACTGAAACGCGCGAAATATTGGTCTGCAGAGCGAGTTTCTTCTGAGTGCGACATGGATTTCGGCGAAGTCGCTCTCGGATGATTTTAATGTTCGCAGGCGTCCTCACAGAGCGTGGACGACCACTTCTTTGCCGATCTTGTAAAGAACTTGTCTCCTTGTATCGTTTAATAGTGTAATACACGAAGTTACGGCTCACACCAAAACTTTTCAGTTCTCGGAAAATGTCCATAGGTTTTCTTCCCACCTTAAATAGTGAAATGACGGTCGCACGTAATTCTTTTGTTCCCTCCATTACGAGAAAATTTAAATAAAATAATCCGAAATCATAGATATTAAAAGTTAACATTCCAAATTCAAAATTAGAAAAAAGAAATATACAGCAGCCAGTAATTTTTATTTTATTTTTATAAGTAAAAAGTTTGTCTCAAAACTTATGAACACACGAGGTAAAATTAAATAATAATAACAAAATATTTTTTCAAATCGTCAATCAGCAAAAATTTGTGTGTTCAAGAAAACAAACACACTCATCATCTCTGTTTAGAACTAACATTTATCTAGCTACCCATAGCACAAGTTCCAAAGACTAGATATAGTTGGGTACATTTGTGAGGAATATTACTAAATATAATGTATGTAAAATATTCCCAGTGCCACAAATGGGTAGAGAATCGCGCGGAGTACAAAGCGCACATGACGTCAGAACACCCGCAGTGTGACGAAGCGAAGAAGTTCCACCAAGAAGATCAGACGCCTTTCGTATGTGAAGTTTGTGGGAAGATGTTCAAGGTAATAGGATTTTTTTCTCTTGAGTAGCTTAATTATTGTAGAAATAGTCTGATATTTTGTTTGACCTAACTTATAAAATCAGTGGCGGCGTAGCATCGGGTGGCACCCTGGGCGGACTATCTATTGAGCACTCCCTCCTCCCCCCCCAAAAAAAACGACAAAATATGATCACGGACTAAAATTGAAAATTTAAGTACTTTATAATCGGGTAGAAGTAGAAATAATTTTTTGCTTTTTGCTAGGTTTAACATAAACTAAGCGGAGACTGATCTATAGCTACGACTCGGTATTCGGGTTGAGGGCATAAGGCGTGAACTATCCTTGGACTCGACTTCCGGGTTCTGGGCACCGAAAGTGTTAAGCAATATTTTCGTGTATCGAAATAATGACTACAATTAACCTATTTTAATTCCAGAAACAATGCTTCCTAACATACCACCAGCGCAAACACACGGGCGAGCGTCCATACAAGTGCCCGGTGTGCGACAAGGCGTTCCAGCTGGCGGGCGCGCTCACCATCCACCGCGCCATACACGAGCGCACGCGCACACACAAGTGCCACGTCTGCGAGAGAGTCTTCACCTTCCGCACTACGCTCAACAAGCATATGAAGGTTAGTTTGTAGTCTGCTATATGGAGTAGTTCCGGAGGAGTTGCAGTAGTTCCAGATATAAGCGTGGATAACAAAAAAGCTTTCCGGCTTTTAGTGTTGATTTTCCCCAGTGTCAAATCATTGTCCTCCGAGCCCTTTTCCCAACTATGTTGGGGTCGGCTTCCAGTCTAACCGAATTCAGCTGAGTACCAGTGCTTTACAAGGAGCGACTGCCTATCCCAGTTACCAGGGCGACCCGATACCCCTTGGTTAGACTGGGGTCAGACTTACTGGCTTCTGACTACCCTACTATGTATTCAGTTATATTATTCTCTATTTGCAGATACACCTCGGTATTCGACCTCACAAATGCACTCTCTGCGAAAAGGGCTTCATTCACTTGTGCGACTTGAAACTGCATATAAAATACGTGCACGACAAGGTACCCTGGCCTAAGAAGAAAAACAAGAGGAACGTTGATGATACAGCTTATTTGGACTATAATTGATCACCTTCAAGAATCAAGATTATTCGCGCCTGAATCTTTTCTCGCCACTACATTTGCAGGGTGACCTGACAAATGCAATACAATAAAATGGAATGTTAGCTACTAATGTGTACTGGTTACACTCTTTGAATCGGTATTATTCTGTATAAAGCTTTGGAATTTTGTAATGTAATCGTGATGAATAAAATGTGTATTATAGAATCGTGTAAGTAATAAATAATGGATAATAATAATGATGGATATACATATCGTTTTATTATATTATGGGGTTATAAACGAGTGTATCACGGAATCTCGAAGTTCAAAATGCCGATGTACTGTAGCCATAAAGTACACTACATCGAAGTACTGTATTGCGAATGTTCATGATACCGATGCACGGAATATCGAAAGTTTGTTAAAGCGAAGTACGTGATTGCGATTGTTCTGAATCCTGATGTACGGAATATCGAAAGTTTGTGATGCCGAAGTACCTAATATCGAAGGGTTTAAAATCACGATGTCTGCGATTAGAAATATTAACCGGGAATGCTTTAAATATCGTATTGTGATCAATTTCCAGTAAAAAATGCATAGGTACTTCGGCATCACAAACTTTCGATATTCCGTACATCGGGATTCAGAACAATCGCAATCACGTACTTCGCTATAACAAACTTTCGATATTCCGTGCATCGGTATCATGAACATTTGCAATACAGTACTTCGATGTCGCGTACATTCTAAGTTACGTGCATCGATCTCGTGTACTTTATGGCTACAGTACATCGGCATTTTGAACTTCGAGATAACGTGATACAGTCGTTATAAACAGTAGGTAGGTCCTTCGGGACATGAAGTAACTGGAAAATAAAGCTCAGGATATCACTAAGTTTAAGGCTGCCCGCCTACGTTCAACGATCGGTGAGCGACTTTTGTAGGAGAAAAATAGAACACACTGATCTGCTTTCAGTTCAGTTGTGCAACGCACACGTCCTACAAAATGTCGGTTAGAAAATCAGTCAGAACGTCCTACAAAAATCGGCCCGATTTTTTGTGGAGCGATTGTACGTTTCGAATTGCCATTAAGTTCGGTCTTGTGGTATCGGAGCGGCAGCGCTCAATTACTTTAGAGTCCATCGCCGACGTTGCGGGTTGCTGGCGGCTCATGTGCTCACGACTACTCCGAAATATTTGTCGTGCTTAAGAAAAAACCATTACCAACGAAAAATATAATGAATACTCATTGGTATTCCTTTAAATTATGACACACACTCATAACATAAGTCATGCTTAAATGTCAATTTACAAAAATGCTGAAATAACAAACAAAATCTAACGTAAAATGCATAATGATATTAGAACAAAATGAACAAGAATCAACGAAGAGTGCCGCGACGTAGAGAAAACTCAAGCAGAACCAGTGCCACAAAGAGTAAAGGAACGAATGACGATGCACATTCTCTTTATAAGGCAAAGAGTAAAGATAAGAGTGCACATGGGCACGATAGGTGCTGTTACGTGAGGCCAGAAAGATCAGATTTCGGTCAATCGTTCAAGAACATCAGTCCTGAAAAGTATAAGCCACGTCCCTTAACGGCTGAACAGCATAACCCACGAGCCGTTACTCCCGAAAATCTTATGCCAAGTGCCGCCAGTCCTGAAAAGCTTATGCCAAGTGCTCCCAGTCCTCAACAGCTTATACGAATTGCCCTCAGTCCTGAAAGGTTTATGCCAAGTGCCGGCAGTCCTGAAAGGTTTATGCCAAGTGCCGCCAGTCCCGAAAGGTTTATGCCAAGTGCCGCCAGCCCTGAAAGGTTTATGCCAAGTGGCCACAGTCCTGAAAGGTTTATGCCAAGTGGTCACAGTCCTGAAAAGTTTATGCTAGGTGACGCCAATCCTGTAAAGCTTATGCCAAGTGTCATTAGTCGTGAGAAACTTATTCCCAGTGTCATTAGTCGTCAACAGCTTATGCCAAGTGCCGCCAGTCGTGAAAAGTATAACCATTTGGAACCCAAACGTCGAAATGAACAGGTAGGTTGGTAATAATAAGGCCAGGTTTCGAAGGGACAATTTTCCCCCCTTCAAATGCCAACCTGTTTTTGGTGTAGTTTACTTCAGTGTGTATGTGTTTTTCCTTTCAAATAACCTTTTGCATATTTTACAGTACCAAAATATGTTAGAAGATCAATACGGGTTTGATCCATCGATCATTCAGCTGAAGGGTTTGAAGAAACTAGTTTGCGACCATTCAACGAAGATCGACTTTCATTTAGATTACGCTGATCAAATGACAGGTGCTGCTCCGGCTTACGTGGAGAGGGCCAGCAGTTCTCAGTGGCAGACTGTGAACAGTATTGATGATATTGATAGACTATTAATAGAAGATGGTAATGTTTTCAATTTTCAGTATACTTAGTGGGACTTAATTTTACATTTGTACCTACATCTAAAAAACGAAGTAAAAAAATAATAGACGTAAATTTCCAGTTTGCAATTTTCTAATTTGCGACCTTATTTCACCGTTGATTTCTAACTTCTTCTACAGACCGTATTCCAGGCACGCGTGAGCGCATACCGAAAGAGATCTTCATATCGGAGGTGCCACGAGTAAAGATTATTGCGGAGAAATTTTCCAAATACAAAAAGAATAATCTGGAACTCCGGCGATTAGACGAGAAAGTGGTTTGTGTGGAATACGATATATTTGACCAGTTCGAGGAAGTTCTCAAGCCCATGCAGAGGATGAGGGCGTTCTTCTCTATCAAACCTATTTTTGATGACAGTAAGAACAAAGGTGAGAAATAAACTTCCAGTAATAAGATGGAGTGGGATTTAAAGCACTGTCTTAAGAGCGTATGTAAAAGAAATCATTTTCATTTACACGAGGGTTTTGGAAAGTGGTGCCACTGACGGTGAAGTTGAGAGGCCAGCATATCTTTTTAGATATCGTGCCATTCGGGACTATCTAGTCTAAACCACTAGTCGACGTAGGCTTTCCAGTTTAATGTTCGTCTTTGAGAATTAACCATTTTTTTGATTATGTACTAATTTTGCAAATATTGTTTACAGAAGGAGAAGCGTTACCCACGCTATCAACAAATATTAAACGTAAATTCGATATATTAGACGAGGACCTCAAAAAGTTAACAGACAAAGAAATTGAAATTCTCGACGGTAAAATAGAGGAGAATCATTCTTATCTGGAGGACTTGAGGCGGATTTTGAAACGTAAAAAATTCATAAACCGCAAAAAGAATAAAAACTCTTTAGATTTACAATCCCTTTACAACATGGCGAGAAGGGACGGGTTGACTTCGGGCTATGATTACTCAGAACCAAATTTTTTGTCGAAGGCAGCGTTGCAAGAAGTAAAAGATTTAATTCTTCAGCGGTGTGCGTCTAGTATACACGGCATTAGAAGAAGTCGTGTAAAAAGAAGGAAGGAGAGAGACTCAGCACTCGATATTGGACTTGTATCCGAAAGCATTGTGGCCGAGTTGTTACAAGAAGATACCAAACTTAAAGTCTAGCAATGAAAGCGTTTTTTTCTGTTTGTAATTATATTTCAAGTATATAAAAATAGTTAACAATCTTTTGGTTTTTATTTATGCTTAATTATAAAACTTTTCTTATGTAGGTAAATAAAATTGGGAAAGTTCATATATCAAATTAACTTTCAACAATCGCAGTTATGGCCGCATAATAAAAAAACCTACCCTATGTGCTATGAGTGGAGTTCAAGGGACAAAGATGACATTTCGATGTCATTGCTTCGCGCCATTCTTGACTTTTTCTGGATTATAGGCTGGATCAAGTCCTAACTTTTTCATCTCCACAGCCATTTCGAATAAGTAATCGTAGCATTCCGTCCTGCAACGGAAATTATTTGAATTAGAACATTACCATTTTGAATTAGGTCTGAGAGACAAGATACTTTAAACAGTGAAATTTTACAGAACACATTTTTATTAATTTCTGGACACCTTGTATGTTTTTGGCTTATAGACAGACTAATTGTTTTTTTTTTCATTGATGACATGTGTCCTACCAAATCAAATTCAACCCTGTCAAATTCTTTAGATTTTCAACTTTATCTCTAAAGCATAAGGTTCAATATTTATTGAGAAAATTATATAAATTAGAATCATGTTGTACTTACATAGTCTTCGCCTGTTGCCACGTGTCCCCCCACACATAGACCCCATGTCTCCTGACCAGCACAGCGCTCGTGCCAGGGTACTGACGTAGTGCCTCTCCGAGGGACCCTGCAAGATCCTTCTCGAAGGGAGTGTTCTCAATTATGGGGACCACTAGCTTCTCGTCGTAGCGGAGGTAACGGCCGAGGGAGGCGTCTTTTATACCCTACGGATTAAGAAGGATTATGTTGGTGATTGATGGCTGGATTATAGGTTGGATTATAGGCTTTTTTTGGGTTTTACTGTAAAGGTTATGCTACTGAATCGATTTGAAAAATTTACACTATGGGAAAGCTACAGTAACCCTGAGTAACATAGGCTATATATTTTATCTGAACCGCGAGGAACAGCTATTAATACATAGCCTCACTGGTAGAGTTTGAGAGAACAATGGACTGTGACTGGCTACAAGATTAAGTGGACTGGTCACACTACGCATTTTATAGGTAGTTACTTGTAAAGACAGCATTCCAAAAGGGTAATTTGTGTACTCAGAAACTTTATGTGTATTGGCAAAGCACTGTTTCCTATACCATCATTCCTACTGTAGCTGTGTCTAGAATTGGCAACCAATTGTTTGTATAACGTAAAACTCAAACCATTACCTTGATCATCTCCTGATGCGTGATAACAAACTCTTTGTCATACAGTAGTGTGCATCTGACAGCGTGGGGTGAGTGTGTGTGTATGACTGCGCCCGCGCCGCGCTCCTTGTACGCGAGCATGAATAGGGGAGTGCATTGACTTTTCTTCAGTCTGGAATAATAATAATAAATACATTTATTTGCATAAAATGTGGTACAAAACTTAGTTATAGTGCTAGATACATTCCACAGTCATAAAACAGCGTGGAAATTCAATTAAAGTAGTTTTTTGTTTTTGTGAATTAAATCATTGCAAAAAAGAACAAATAATTTAATACAATATCTAATTGATCTGAAAATTTACCATTAAACAAGTTTGTGGTTGTATTATCTAACACAAATATAACATTAGTGGTTTTGTGGTTAAAGTTCCAAAGAATAATAGGTATAGGACTGTATAGATTGCTAATAGATAATTACAATTAATGAGCCTAAATAAATAAACAGTTGGGTATAATTACTTACTTTTTCTCTGGTGGTGGCAGTTCCAAGTCCTCATCATTAATAGTCTGGACAAACAAATCATCAGACTTCATTCGCTCCTTTTGAACCCCTGACGGTGCTATGTAGATTTTATCTCTGAAATATAGAAAAATCATATTTTTCGCAGTCAAAATTGTACCTTATACTTATCATCATCATCATCCTCCTGCTCTTATCCCAATTTTATTTGTAAGAATGAAACCTAAGTAAAGTAGGAAATCTATTAAGTATGGTTAGAGAGTAGTTCTTTTGGCAGAAGCTAGGAAGTAAGAATGAAACCTCACAGAAAACCTAGCAAGTAATCTTAGGTATGTAGAATTTCATGTATCAAAAGCATAACTTACCCTTCTTTAATAGAAATACCTCCACCTGTCCCTGTTACCCATCCTAAATGGTAGAACTGATTGCATAGTTCCGGGATCAAGTTTCTCGGATGTTCCTGTTACAGAAAAAAATATATTTGGTGCTTGCTGTATCTTGAATTTTAGGTAAATTACTCTAATAAGTTATTTGTTAAAACAGTAAATACTTAACACCTTCATCATCCTCCGAGCCTTTTTCCCAACTATGTTGGGGTCGGCTTCCAGTCTAACCGGATTCAGCTGAGTACCAGTACTTTACAAGAAGCGACTGCCTATCTGACCTCCTCAACCCAGTTACCCAGGCAACCCGATACCCCTTGGTTAGACTGGTGTCAGACTTACTGGCTTCTGACTACCCGTAACGACTGCCAAGGATGTTCAATGACAGCCGGGACCTACAGTTTAACGTGCCATCCGAAACACAATCAGTGGTGTCTAAGATATACTTAGAAAGTACATACAAACTTAGAAAAGTTGCATTGGTACTTGCCTGACCTGGGATCGAACCCGCGCCCTCATACTTGAGAGGTTGGTCCTTTACCCTTAAATACTTAACACCTTATCACTTCTTAATTATTATCAAGTACCTACCTACATATTTAGTGAGGTTTAGAAGAACTATTAATGTGGACTTTCATATAATTCATAGTTTCAGTTTACCAACATGAAGGTTTTTGTATTATAAACAAAAGTATTAAATTAGTTCTTACCGGGCCAAGTTCTGCCATTATTCTGGTACTCTAGTACTATTATTAATCAGCAACAGACAAAACAGATTTCTTATCGCAACAATGAAATATATTCTGTTTTATCGCAGAGATCACGAGACGGTGAGGAAGCTTGTTCAAATGATTGTAAAATAAATAATAATATTATCAACAAAATATTGACATTTTGACATGACATGACAAGGGTCAAATCAATAGGCGTTCTGAAACCTTATTATTTTGTTACCAACAGATAACTTCGTTTTTAATTAGTTAAGAATATTATTACGCGAAAAATACATAATGTTAGATTACAATTAAAAATAAGAATGTGGGTATGTAGAATAGGTAGGTAGAATGTAGGTAAAAATTACCATTGGAACCGAATCTTTGCTTGACATGTAAAATGTTGGGTTATGTGATGTAGTTTTGGAACAGATTTGACGTTCATCTGAGAAGCGTTTTTAGAGATAGTAATATTTTAGGAATATTGTTAAACGACCACTAAATATAATTTATTATTGTTCTGAAATCAACGAAACTTATTGAAACAACTATCAAAATAAGCTTGAAATTATAAATTGCCAGTGGAATTTTCTAGTTTCTCTTTTTCAGTTTGTTTTTTTTTATTTGGCGGGAAAACTTCTTTTTCAAACTGGCACGAAATACATTTCAATTTCTATTTCTCTTGCCCCTTTTTCGCCATTAATCAGTACACTGTCAATGGAATTAGTATGTCAAAATTCTAGCAAAATATATTAAATTATTAAAAATTTGTTTGCTGTTGTCACCGATCATGACAAAGTTTGAATGAAGCTATTATTTGCGCACAGCTCGTAAATTATTTTGGAATCTCAAATGGTGAGTTGGTACTTTTAGTAATTATAGTAGTGCATCTCGTTAAGACTGGCAGCCGATCTCAACATAGTTTGGGACTCTAGGAAAATGCTAAGCAGATGATAATAATTGGTTGTTTGATAATAATTATTATAGTGGAGATATTTTGACCAAGCTTCTGTTTTAACGTCATCAACGTCAAAAAAAGTGGGTACTCATTGTATTGTTACTCAAAAGTAAGACGCACTTCTTTCTTTGTTTTAGATCATCGGTACTTAATTGGTATCCCACAAAATGCGTGAGATACCAGAATGCTTGAACCGTCGATACCTAATGTTGGACAAGTTGATAAAGGACCTTAGCAGCAACCTGCCTCCACCCGGGTCTGTTGAAGAAAGCGCTAGCTGTGACAACAACCAGGTCGGCATCAAAATGATGTGCGATTTCTGGAACATTCTGCAAGATGATCCTGAATGTAACCTTACGGTTTGTAGTTTTTTAAGTACCTACATAAGTTAGTACCTTATAAAAGCAAGCGTCTGGCTGGACTGAAATTGGCATCAGTCTATATTTATTATGGGAAAATCTTTTATTTTGATTTCATATTACCAGCTCTTCTTACCACCAGTCAAACCAAGTGGTAATGGGTTGTCCGGGTAACTGGGTTGAGGGGGTCAGATAGGGCAGTCGTTCCTTGTAAAGCACTGGTATACAGCTACATCCGGTTAGACTGGAAGCCGACCCCAAAATAGTTGGGAAAAAGGCTCGGAGGATGGAGGATGGATTCTTACCAGCTCTTTTGACAATGGGTGAAATGATCAATGGTTGAATTGTTATCTATGCCTTACTAGAATGAATGTACAATTTAAATAAGTGTAGGTACTTATTTTCCAAAACGTATTTTTTTATACCTATTATGTTAATATTTACAACCTTCGAACAACATAATACATACATATGCAAGGATTAATGACCTACCTAGTGGTATGTACTTGTAGCAAGAAGTCCAGCAGCGCTTGTGTTGTGGGGAAGCAGATTGCTCCGGCATGTACGGGCCGGCGCGCGTCGACTGCTTCAGAGCCAGCAAAGATCAGGACTCGAATAAAGGAAAGGAACTACCTGTCAATCGAGTGACACGGTAATAGCTTTTTTATCTACGGAACAAGGTTTTTTGGCTATCAGGTTCAGAATGTGCGTAGAAGCAATTTTGCACATGATTCTGAATGAGTAACCAGAGCTATACAGTTTTTTTTTGGCTTAAGTATGTTTTTGGTATCAAACAAGCGTCCCGTCTCGGTTTCGCAATCTACTCCCCTGGAATGGAGTCTGTCGATGTTTGAAAACTGCATGAAAATCTAAGTTGAATTTGAAAGGTCTAAGTAAGCCCTCCAAACAGCGTATTGTACGAAACCCGCAGTGCCGGAGTGCATACATCGATGGGATCTCGCCTTTACAATTACTATAGTTGTGTTTTTTATTTCTTAGCATACGTGTTGAAAAAGATCCAAAATCTTCCAATCGTCATGGTTGTTGTGCCAATTCCACTGACGGTGACAAGTTGCCACTCAGTCAAGTTTTATGTAATCTAAAAGAGGTGAGTGATTGAAATAATAGTTAGAAAGTAAGTTCCCTTCGTGTAGGTACTGGGACCATTTTGGTCTCGATTGCTATACAAAAGGAAATGTTGCCGACCCGTGCCTGTGTTTGAAACTGCATGAATCTTAGAGAACAAAATTGTCTCGTATCGAAGATTTTGTTTAGAGTACAGTTTAAGGAAAGGCGAACCTACTCTTATTTTTCTTGTTATTAATTTATACTAGGTAGGTATAATAACCAAGTAATTTGAGGGCCCATAAGTTTTCAAACAAAAGCCTGTATTTCATCCATAAACAACGAAATGGATCAACCTATTTTCCTTTAACTCGTCACGTGTTGCGTAGCAGGTATTTGGGTTTAAGGGACCTATTTTGAAGTGTGCTAAGTAGAGACAGTTTTCTAACCCATACTTTACGAGCACCCTAGGCCATTTATCTGAGTAGACTTTTATGACTGAAGCGTGGTTCGAGATTTGTATATACTTTTATACATCATATTAAGGAACTTTGATAGAATATTCTTCATCATTTTAACTTTCGATGCACTAATGACGCTACATGTTTTGAAAGGCGGCTTCTTACGACAAGAAATGTAACGTCAGAGTTGGGGAGCTGATGACAGCTCAGGCAGAGCTAAAGGAACAGATCCAAATTTTGGAAGAGAGGGAGAAGCAAGGAGGAGAACTATTGAAGCAGGCTGATGCTATGTGGTCTTGCATGGAAGAGTCGTACAAAAAGAAAGTTGCCGAGTCTCAGGACCGATACGCCGTATTAACGAAAGAGGTAAGGGCCTAATTCGCGTACCGCGAGTTTGAGCTTGACGATGGTGAGTGAGCGCTAGTCTATAGTCAACGTTACGTGAATTGGCAATCGCTATATTTGAAATCCGAACCCCGTCATATATCTCGTTGAATGAGCGAATTACAGATAAAATATTATTTTGCGTTCTATAATGAAACTGGAACCATAGCCTACTTAATCTTGTTATCGATCTTTCAGTACCCTTTTATTAACAAGTAGTAGGTAGGTAGTCAAAATTCAGATTTTATACCGATGTGTAGATACATAGATTTTTTATATTTCTTCCAGCTGAAAGAAATAGAACAAAGTGCAAACAAATGGCGAAAGAATAAGAAAGATCTAGAATTTCAAATGCAGAACATAATCCAGTGTAACGAAGATATTAAAGAAAAGATAAAACAGAAGAAAAACGATCTAAAGATTATGGATCTGGAGATTATCGATTTTAAGAATCGTATAGAGAGTAACGATAAAGATTTGTACAAAGCGAAGAATTCATACAAAACGAAGAAAGAAGCCTCTGATGTAAGTATTTTAGATCTCAGACTTAAGATAAAAAAAAAACCGAGACATTGTCGTAGACTTTTGAGCGGGAGCTAAACACTAAATATTTTTAAGGCAAATAATAAATACTTTGACTTTGACTTTGAAAGGCAAGAATCGCAACCATAGCCTCAGAAATGGCTCAAGTGGAAAAGAAGCTTGCGGTTGAGTATAAACATAAAGCTGACAAAGAACAGGAAGGTGTCCAGTATGTCAAAGAAGCAAGAGAAGATTTGCAGAAAATTTGTAGAGTACTGCTACAGAAGAAACTTGAGAATGAAGATCTTCAAGCAGAGGTATTGTACAAAAATTTTGGATAGTAGATGTTAAGGAGAGTAGATAGTAGACTTAGGTAATACTACACTAAGACACACTTAACCACATACAATAAATGAAAGCACATACTTTACACTCAAAATTCCAGAAAGAAGCACTAATTCAAGACATAGATCTACTCAAACAGACATGTGATAATTGCAAAGAGAAATGTGCCAATAAAGAAAAATCCATAGAAGAAGAAATCAAAAATGTTGAAGCTGAATTGATAGAATTTAGGAAAAAGTGCATCAAATGCCATGAATGTACTGACACTGTAGATGTTAGAAAGTTCTGCACTGACTGTCCAAGATGTATAGCAGAAAGGGACTGCTTGTATGAAGGCGATCATTGTAGCCCAGACCATAGTATGGATTGCGTATGCATGAGTGTAAAACAAAAATTCTTGGACAATGTATTCGATAATATGTACACAGTTTTAGAAAGACAATCTAAAACCTGTCCCGGTAAAGCCGTAGCCGATTGTGTCCTCAATTGTTTGAAGAGAAGTAGGAATGGGAAACTAAATGAGGAAACTAGAAAAGTTTTACAAGAATTCATTTTGAGTACTGTAAAGAAGAATTTGAATTTGACCATAGTTGGAGGGGCGGTTAAGACTAGATGCGAGGTAAGTGTTCAGTTTCGTATGTTGCCTAGAGAGAAATCATTCTAATTTGCTTTAAAATGCTCATTAAGAGTTTCTTTGATGTATTTCTGACATTCAGATGGATCCAGAAACTTATAAGCAGCTGATGGTATGTCTCAAAGAAGTTGCTGTTACCAAACCCGTTAAAGAAGATAAGGGTACTGGATCTAGGAAGGTATGTGTAACACATATTAAAACGTGTGGTATGACACTAGGGCACATCCAACCGTTAGGTTGAAAATTCACATACACAGTCATTAAATCCAGTCACACGAGGGAATATATAGGGGAATATGTAAATAAGACCATAAGTATATAAGGGCGTACATTAGGGAGTACCTATATGTAAGGCAGTACATAGGGGCACCTAGGGGTATATAAGGGTACTGCCTTATACATATAAGGGAGTACAATAAGGGAGTGTATGTATATAAGAAAGTTCATAAGGCAGTACGTGACGGAGTACATAAGACATTGCAGTTTTTTAAAATACTCTTTCTAAGAATTTATTTACTTAATTAACTATTGCCCAGGAGCCGTGTCGCCGCTGGGGAGGTCCGAGTGAGTGCCATTGTCCGAAAGGACCCAAAGCCTGCATCTGCACTAAGAAAGCGCTGCCCCCACCCACGGATCCTGTTTCGTGTGGACCTCAACCTGCGGACGAAAAGGTATTTATTGGCAAACACGGGTTTTTCAACTTTTCGACGACAGGTCGTGAACGAAGTGAAAGATTTATAAGGTCAATCTTTCACATTAGGTGGCCTAAACTAAAATTTAAGTTTAATGTTTTTTAAACATTGTGGTTGGCGCACCGTAATAAATAAACAGACCCAAATGCGTCTCTTAGCTTCAATCTTTGTAATTATTATAGTCAATAATCATTCTTCATGCATCTGTTCTTCTGGTAGATTTAAAGTTGTGATAAGTAATACAATTTGAAATAAACCCGCAGGAATCGCCTTCAAAAATCTGTCCAGTCCGCGAACCGCTAGCATGTAGCTTGGACTGTGGCATGCTTGGCTTGCCTGGAGCTTCCGACTTGAAGCGAGAGCCTTGCGCGGGACAATCCTGCGCCTTCTCCAAGAACTCCAAGAACATGCGAGCAGCCCAGTGTATGCTCGGAACAGAGGCACTGGCTTCCATACATCACCATCCCACACCGCCGCTCGTACCAACCCTGCTAGTGACGGATAAAAAGGTGAGTTTTCAATAAAAATACTGATATCGTTCTCATTAGGGGAATAAAACCACCGCCAAGTTTAGGTATATTGAGTAACTAATTTGATATGATGGTTGAAACAGCCATGATGAACAAATTTATTAGGTGTAAATAAAGGCAAAATAAGATATAGAAAGCTCTCATAAATGTGATGATAAAGGTAAAATAAAATAGATTAATTTCTTATGTTCAGGCTGCATGCACTTGCGGAGGCAAGGCGGTAAAACCATGTCCATGTCATAGAGGTAAGTGGATAGTAGATACAAGATTAAAAATTTGCGTGGGAGTACAATTTAGCGCTACTAGATATTATCAGTCCTCGTGACAAATCAATATAATTATTTTAGATGAGCCTCGACAACAACTTATTGAGGAAGTACTGGGAAGATACAGTGAAGTGTCGCCAATAGAAAAAGTGAGTTTCACTGTTTTAGACGTTGATTCATCCAGTGTTAGATTGGACATACATGAAGATTAGGTTGGCATCCTGCCTGTTGCAAACATCATATCTTTAATATCGTTATGTATCACGATTATGAAATGTAACTTTCGTAATAAAACTAAAAAAAGTGCATGGTGGTTTTATTTCCCGGTAGAATAAGAAAACTGGACCACCATGTTTAGGGAACAATTACAAACTAAATATTTCGTAATGTCGTCTTAGGTTCCCAGTGTACCTGAACAACAATCGGGTGTATTGACTTCATCAAGAAGACCAGATTTCGACTGCGACTGTTCGAACTTACCCATGAAATATTTACTATCATCTAATACTTCACAAAACAAAATATGTCGATATTGTGCTTGTTCGTCCAATTACGTATCACGAGAAAGCAGAAATCCATTTGTAAAGAAAATACGTAAAAAAGGAAACATTATAAATATTTGCCGAAACAGCAGAAGTGACAACGATACTAGTTTGGTAGAAGACGTGCAACTGGGACTAGATGTCGGGTTTGAAATACCACAGAGAAATAAAACAATAATTAATAAACCCGACGATGATATTAAAATCATTTTATGTCCTAAATTTCAGCACGCAAGTTGTGACGATAAAATTGAAAAAACTTTGGGTACTAGCGACGTAAAAGCAACTATAATAGAGAGTACTCATTTAAAGTTAAAACATAAATCGTCCGCGAAGGTCGTACAGAAATGTAAGTCATTCGAAGCTAGTTTTGTTGGAAGAAAAGTTGGCGAAACTGTTAAACAACTCATGAAAGACATTGTGATACCGCATATGCCACCTACAAATAATCTGTCTTCGTCAGAAGTCGAATGGGTAACATTGAAATCGTTGTACAAAGAGATATCCTCATTGACAAAGTTAGAAGATTTAAGTAGAGATACTGTCAATGAGGTTGAGGTAAAATGTGAAACATTGGAGGCTTCAAAAGAATTTAGGTTACTTAATAAAAACACGCCTGAAGTAAAATCTATTTCCATTCTTAGTAATATTGTTAAATTACAACAAAGTATGTCAGATAAAGAAGTTAGTGATAAAAAAAGCTTTGATGCTGTTCTATCTGAAACAATTCACAAACCTCAAAAATGTGGCAATGTGGGTGCCGAAGAATTAAAGATAAAATTATTAGAAGACATTCGACAAACGTATAATATTTCTGTTGAAACATCTCTGGAAAATGTCAAAGACCGAGAATTAAATGGAAGGAAAATAAATAATATAAGAAAGTGTTTAGTCAAGTTAGAAGAAAAAGAACTCGAGCCATATGAATGCAATTGTATTAAGACACAAAATCGAAACCCTGCAAATCGCAAGAGCACTTTCAGAAAAATTAAAAAGGCAGCTCCTGTTGATCCTGACAATTATTCACGAATAAGCGATACAAAAAAAGGTTTTCCAATATCTCAAAAATTAAAACATAAATTGGACAAAAGTGATAATAAAGTAAAGATCAAATCACAACTTAAGAACAATACTGATGTTTTAAGACTTAATAAACGTAAAAAGATTTCAAAGAAACATGCATCTAGATAATTAAATTTTGAAAATTTACCTGTAGTTGATACTACTCCCAGGTAGTTTTTGTTGTTATTAACACTATGATGATTATGTTGTTTACGTTCTATTTAGGGTTAATTTTGGTAAAATACACACACTGCTTTCATTTGTTTTGTACTCCCACGTAAATTCTACCATAAATATGATTTGAAATATTATAGGCCTTATTCCAAATATATCATAATTTCGGTTGAATTGCAGATGCAAAACATCTGAAAGCAGAAGTAAAGGATGATTGCAATAAAGGTACATGCGCTAATTTTAGAAAACCATCAACAAATAGACCAGAAGATGTGTATGAACAAGTTGGTATCAGTCGCCAAAGGCAAGGAAGATCACCACACGCAAATGCCAAAAAAAGGGCTGGTCAAAATGTCGCTAAAGATCAGTTCAAGATAGCAATAAATAATGAAAATGGTAAAGCAAAAAATCAATTTACCAAATTGACAAAAACTAAATCAGGAAGGGTAGCTATGGAACTAGATGAAGATATAATTGAACTATTAGAACAGAAGAGTAAATATGACTCTTATTTATATATATCAGTGAGGAAAACAGATTCTGGTAATTTGTTACTTTATTTTGATACGACGGGAAATGATGTTGATAATACACAGAGAGTGACAGTCAGGCAAACACCGTCTGGGACACGACTATTGGACATACATAAAACAATGATGAACATGCTTAGAGAAACCTTATCTAATAGAATACCAAATTCAAGTGTTTCAAAAAGCATTAAATTGTCAGTAAGTTCGACAAGAGAAGAAAGTCCAACGAAAGTGCCAAAATTATCGGATGAATATTTAAAGAAAATAGGAAATGAAACACAGAGTTTGAAAAATAATACTATGCCGTCTCAAGATATGAAGGATAAAATCGAAAGAAAGGAAGATGTTCGGTGTCCTTGCCCGGCAGGTAGTCCTGTTTCAGTTTGTAGCAAGGTTAAAAGTGACACAAATTCACCAATAAAAGACGGTTCTAACCCCCTAACTATTGTAGACAAGGAAAATCTTAAATGTAAGAATACGGGAAAGTGCCCGAAAGCTATGCCAGATTCAGTTTGTTGCAAATTGAAGGACAATACTAACTGTCCATCTGATCTTGTTGAACCAAAAGACATTTCAGGTCCAAGCCCTTCCATTAAAGATAAGTATTTTCCTATTAAACCCAATAAAAAAGCAGACAATTCCTGTACCTGTCCTAAAGGCTCACCGGATCGGCTTTGCTGCAAACAAACCAATTTACCACAAAAAGGTATAAGACGCGCCACTGATACAGTTTTACCGCAAAGTCATAAAGAGGACAAAAACATGTGTTCCTGTCCAAAATCTATACCGGTTCCAGTTTGCTGCAAACAGTCGAAAGTTTCACCTGGTACAGAAAACCACATCAAATCAAAATTAATAACTAAAACTGAGGAAGTGACTAGCAACAGGAAATCAGATATATCTGGAAGTGAAGTTCGTGAGGATGAATCTGACTTCATATCAGAACTGACATACCTATATAAAGAAGGTAATGCAAATATCTTCGTAAAAGTTCGAGGTAAAAATGGAATAATGAGAATACTACCCACAGTTGTAACGAAAACTGAATCGGGTACTATAGCTTTTTATGGCGGAGATATTTCATCTTTAAAAGATACAGAGTATGATGGAACTGACCACCCAGTACTTCTTTCAAAGACTGCTTCTGGAACGTTGTTTATAAATTTAGAAAGTAACGGTGAAAATGTTAATGCTATGCTAAGAAAAACTCCATCTGGGGGAATATTACTTATTCCAAAAACGTGTAAAGAGTGTAAAAGACATTCCTCTGAAGAATTATTCAAAGTAATTGTTACTGGGGTCACGACATCCCCAGTAGAGCTACCAGCAGTACTAAAAATGACACTATCAGAGAATTACATAATTCTCTTAGACAAGGAGTTCGAAAAGCATTGTAAAGAAGTTTTCGATGAATTAGTAGGTCTTAAGACTGAATGTTTTGTTGATTTACACAGGACAGATTCAGGAGATTATATAATAGAGTTAGACACTGAAGGTAATTCTCCAACAGATAAAAACAATGCTTTGCTGATAAAATCTTCATCGGGAAATCTTAAAGTTTTGGTTCATGGACCGGTATTTGAAGCTTTGTTACCTGATCTCTCTTCTAAAAGTTCTGCGTCATCGGCAAAGGCGTTTGGACAAATAATAAATAAATTACCTGCTTCAAGTAGAGAAATCCACAGAGAAAATTTAAGAAAATCAAAACGGCTCGACAGAGAAGCGAGCAGTGACACTCAAATATATGAAAAGGTAAAGGTGCAGCTTCAAGAAAATAAACAATTGCTATTAGAACCCTCTGCTGTACTGAAAAGGACTGATTCTGGCCAATACTCTATTGTTTTGAACAAGGAATCAAAAAAAGCTTTCATCAATAATTTGCAACATTATTTAACTACAAACTCAGAAGGGCTAATACCGATTAGACGATCAAATTCAGGACAAATCATTATAAATCTTAATAACAACAACGAAGGAAAAGGTAACTTTGGATCATTAAAAATTACTTCATCTGGCAATATTTACATCTTAGTTGACGAAGATGTCATAAAAGATATGAGTAAGGACTCTAAAGATGTTTTGGATAAAACTGGTAGTAAAAGACCTAAAAACATAGCAGACTTAATAGATACCGTTAGTAAAGCAGTTGCAACGACATGCCATGCCAAACCTGATGATTGTGACTGTGATGCGACCAAGTGTATTTGTGATGAATTGCAGTTGGAGACAATAGATTGGACACAAGAAAATCCTGCGAAATTTGTCAGTCCTATTCTGAAAAAAAATATTGTAGAGAGTGTTGACAGAAGACATCCTATCCCAAGGGATGAACCACCCCATATTGTTATAAAACCTAACTGTGATTGTGGGGCTTTACCAAACAGTAAATTTGGTTCTACAGAGCAATGCTTTATTGTGGTTGATTCGGTATGTCCATTTCACAAAGATAGATACAATGCAGTGTCCAATGAACTGTTAGAGATATCTGGTCTCTGCAAAACTCATGAAAAAAACAATGACAATGAAATCTTAGAATTGGAAGCGAATCACGATATACCCAGTAAAGGAGAGCGACGTGAAGTTTGGGATTCTTTAAATTATTTACCACCGCAACTTCCATCGTTTTTGAAAGATGTGTGCTATCGATAATACTACATTCGATTTAGTTTAGATCTGTGACTTATGCCGTCACACTACAGTCGTATGATAACAGTAAACACGTATAAAAAAATGTTTTAAATAATATCGTTTATATGCCCCAATTTATGTTGAAAACAGGGATGTACGTCGGCCATTTTATTTCCTAACTTCGTATGATCAATGATCGCATACGTTTTGTTGAGGAGCTCGTAATGGTTGTATTTTGAAATGTCACACTAAAACTCTACGATTGATGATCAAAGTTCTATTACAATAGCCATTTATCAGATGCTTGTGTACAATTTTATGTGCGATCATGTTTTCGTTTGCAGATAAATAAGGCCCATTTGTCCATACTTTGAAATAAATTGTATTTTCAACTTTATTAAAGGCTCATGATATGCAATGTTTTTTTATTTGTATTTTGTTTTTTATGTGTTTCAATGGTCTTTTTTAATTTCATTTAGTTTATTTCATGGTTTTCTATTCAAGGAACTACATAATTTTAATTTTCCCGACGACATGACTGCTATTTTCTTTAATATTTCTGCACAGTGCCTTCCTAATGACTTCTTCCGCAATATTTTCCGAACAGGCGTCTCGCGATGTTTTCCCTATATACGTGCGCCCGGTAAATGGTTTAAGTTTGCCTGCAGTCTGCAGTTTCATCTTGCACGTGTGTTCCCGATTGCGGGCCGAATACTTAATGCGCGACGCATTAGTCTAAAGGACATTATTCATTTTTATTCTGTTAGTTTCTTCGCCCGCTATTTGTGAGTCATGCTATAGAGAAATATGGTAAGCGTGGCCGCGAATATAAAGTTTTTAATACACGGGGGAAATTATTGGGGTACCTAGCAACCTACCTTCAAATCTCTTGATTGCACGTCATCACGTCTTGTGTCTAAAATAATACCTCGTCTAGGATTTAATAAACAAATTGGAAGCTACAGGTTATTTGCGCATTAAGCCTTTATTAAGTAAGCACCATCGTTGCGTATTTGAACACGTTCCAAATTACATAATAAGGCACGTGGAGCCCTTTTCATAAAGTCTGTCGTACCTGCCTATTCCTTTTGCCAGCCAACGGTGCTGTCGTGAATATGCGTGGTACGTACAAAACTAGCTTCTGTGCAAGTGTTTCGCTATTTACTGGAAAAGGCGACCAAGCAAGCAATAGTCGTTATATTGACATTAAAATTGTTTGTTGTGCAGTTATAAACATAATTCATAACTTCATTTTACAGGCCCACAGTTATGTATCTAAAGCCACTTTAAATAAAACATTAGCTACGTTACCTTTACTCTCTGGATAGGACATGATACACAAAAAACTGGAAGGAGAGACGGATAGACATCTGTTAAATAATGTTTATTCATTTTCTAACTCTTTTTTAGGCACTTCCAGTAAAATAATTTCTATGTCAATTGAAGTACGTAAAATTCGTAGCAAAGCGATATTTCGGCGCGGCACTTACTCCCTATGGGCTTGCGAAACTTATTGAATACAAATTGTTTCTTTATCAGCCAACTTGGCTGGAGACACGCTGGAAATAATCTCGTATTGTAGACTGTTCGCGCTTTTGTGAATATCTATAGGTATGTTTATATTTAACTGTTTTAAATTCAAATTGAATTAGGTAGGTAGGTACTTAATTTTTACTGCTTTCATCATCCTCCGAGCCTTTTTTTCCCAATCATGTTGGGGTCGGCTTCCAGTCTAACTGGATTCAGCTGAGTACCAGTGCTTTACAAGAAGCGACTGCCTATCTGACCTCCTCAACCCAGTTACCCGGGCAACCCGATACCCCTTGGTTAGACTGGTATCAGACTTACTGGCTTCTGACTACCCGTAACGACTGCCAAGGATGTTCAATGACAGCCGGGACCTACAGTTTAACGTGCCATACGAAACACAGTCAATGGTGTCTAAGATAAACTTAAAAAAGTTGTATTGGTACTTGCCTGACCTGGGATCGAACCCGCGCCTTCTTACTTGAGAGGTTGGTCCTTTACCCACTAGGCCACCACGACTTTTAATTATAATTTTTACTGCTTTCATTTATAGCAATTCAATAAGAATTAAGTAACCTTCTAATTTATCTGTGCTTACCTATCCTAAAAATTGCATGATTATTACAGTAAGATCGAAATTTTGGCCACGCCTTCCACGATGAATTGATAGCTTTGATAAAACAATAAACTTCCAAGTCGGACGCATTTAAGTGATTTCTTCAGTTACGATTGAAACAGCAGGAAACAGCTAATAATTTTAACTACGTACGCCATAATTTTGTACGCATAGCGAAAAGCAAAAAAATATAAAGCCTGGGAACTATTCTAGTTAGTAATAATTTCAAGCAAGTTTTTGTATCTAATTTGCTTGTATGAAGAACTAAGTGCCTAATCAAAGCAAGTAAAGGTAATTGTGGGACTTGTTTCACTGATTGGAACATGTTATCGAGTAAAATCATCACCTGCCGACTCGATGCCGGGTGGGAATCGATTGAATCGAACCTGTTATTGTCGTCATTCGATTGTTGGTAGGTACTTATTATTCGATAGCTGGGGTTGTGCTTTCGTATCCTTGTGATAGATTGGGTTGATTACACTGCGAAATGTGTTTTTGATAAATGTAGAATATTTAGGTAAGTATTATCTTAAGTGGTTTCGTGGCTGGAACTGAATGATTAATGTTAATGTTATCAGTTGACATTGTTTATTTTATTAGCCTGTTTCAGTCGTCAAACCACTTCGCATTTTAAGATTAGGATTTGCACTTTTGATTTGTAATTTTTGTGGCTCGGGTTCTAGTTACTAGCAGTCTAGCAGTCTTTATTTTCAATAGGATTTTTTATTCTTGACCAGGACTTGATTTTAAAATAACCTACATATTTTAAGTTCCTACTTGTGCCTGTCTCCTCTTATTATGTCAAGTGTTCTTAAATTAACTTCGTTGACATAGTTTATTCCGTATGCGAAATATGTAGAACAGGCTCTTACAAGAAAAACATACAAGTCACACGTGCCCCAAAAACATGTACATGTACAAATAGGTACGCCAACACATGTTACGAACAAAAACACAAACATCTAAAAAAGCCTGCTTTCAACTAAAGCTGCTTTGAAAAACAAGTCCTTTTTTAAAACGGTGTACAAACAAAAACTATCCAGACAGTTGATACAGATAATAGCAAAGGGAAAAAACCCTTAGGCTACGTCACGCCAAAATCCACGCGTGCCGTGTGGGGCATTTTTGACCGCAATTTTTCGGCACCGCCAATGTTTTTTGTAACCCTCAAACGCGTGGCCGGTTGATTTATGACCAGTGGCGTGATCTAGTTTAGATGTTTTGGATAACGTTAAAAATATTTGTACTTAGATACTTTAGTTGTTTTGTAACGAGGGAAAGTAATTTTGTCGAGGACTATTGTTTTTTTAATTTGTTCGCGCTGCGTCGACAATAGTAGGTACCTAATTGGAGCCTTGATAAAAATGCAAAAACTCAAAAGAATATTAATTTTATTTATGTTAATACACAATGTTCGTCGTAGGTACCTACATACGTAGGTACGGCTGTGTTTCGGTAAAATATCACAAAAAACAGCACTCTAACTCAATCCGATTTACATTATTTATTCATGCTTAGCCTTTACGCGCGAAATATTAGCGATATTGTTGGCACACAAATATGTCAAGTTCCTTTGATGTTCACGCACATAGTGAGTCGTTCACATGGAATCTGATATTACGATTGGCGTATTTCCAAAGGAGTAGGTAATCAAGTGGATTCATGTTATAAAAAGTTCGTAAAATCTCAAGCCTCGCTTTTTGTGACACATTCGGAGACATTTCTTCGTCATAAACATTCAATAATTCCGACGCAGAGTTATAGGGTTAGATATTCACATGTACTTATATGTATTTGTACGATTGAATAATTCGATAGGCGCAACGTACGTATTTTTTCTTTTATTCACTTCAGTTTTTCAGTTTCTGTAGTGAAAATGTTTCCAGTATTTTGGGAATAATTTTGCTGCTAAATGGAGTTTGCTTTTATGCTGTGCAGTATTATTTCCAAGAAACGAACTACTACAAATATATTTTTTATTTAAATATCCAGTAAATAAATATTTTGCCGCTGAATTTCCAAAAAACAATATTTAGGATCTTTGAAAGGTTCGTTTTCATTTATTTAACTTTTCCACGAAAATCCAATTATTATTTACGATCCAAAAACAGCTCTGAGGAAAAAGAAATAAAACCCGTCTATAAAGATTAAAGATCACCGACTAGCCTACAATTCATTCTGTTCACAATTTCTCGCTTGACAAAAGAGTGGCGCGCACAATTTGTCAATCCATCCATCCGTACTGCTAAAATGGGCTGTAAAACTTTTAACACTCGACCTTAAGAGTGGGGAGACACTCCGAATTTTGTAGTTCCGCATAGATACCACATAAAGCGAAATGGGACAAGACCGGAACGGAATAAAAAGAAAGGTCGGCCCGGATACGATGTGCCCGACAGTAAAACCAGCACTTGGATAAAAAAAAAACTTCAGGAGAATAAGATTTGGTTCGTCTTCAAGACGTGAGCTTGGAATAAATAAAAATCGCCGGTGGCTTTTTGTTCAATCGATAGCGCTAAGTTTGAGCAGTGTAAGAGCATCAACCTCTGTATCACCGTTTGAACAAGAAACACTGAAAAAATAGTCGAGCAACAATTTTACTCGACACATGAAAAAAAAAAACAAAATATAAAATTGTTTGATACAACGTGATGAAATAATTAAGCACGGACCTGGTAGCAGTTATTTTTCGTGGTTTATATATATTTTAAAAAACATTATTCTTTCCATTCATTATGTATGTAGGTACAACTGGATATGGAAAAACAAAAACTATAAACCTAACTAAACCGGAATTCGGTAGATTCTATTCAGAATTGCGAACAAGTTTTTTACTTGAAAGTACCTAACCGTGGATCTATTTACTTATACCTAATTACTTTTTAATACTCACCAGACATAAGTATTTCATCTAACAACAAGAACAATACTCGTCGAAATCCATGTTTATTTACTGGAGTTTTATTACTCATAAAACTAAATAAAAGAGATTGTCATAACTTTGACATGCAATAATAAATGAAGCAAATAAATCAAGTCTTGTATTAATATTTGATAAGATCCAATAGACCGGTATTACATAATAAATACTGGTGACAAATCACTTGTTTATTGATGGTTATGTACGAGAAATTATGTAATGATAATGTAGATACATACGTATCCGGTTTTCATTATATTCACGGACATAATATTAATGATATTAACATAATTGGTGTTAAGTGCCATCAATCGCTAAAACGTGAGTCCAGAAAAGACGTATACCTATTAGTCTTTTCATGTATCTTGTGACAATCCTAAGTCTTTATCCATATCGAAGCAGACAATCAATTAAAATCAGTCAAATATATGTTTTCTTTTGACTTCATAGTTTATGTAGGAGGTATCAATTCAGCTTTGCGTCTGCACTGTATTCTACAATTATTTTGTAAACCATACTTTTCCAACCATACAATCTCTAGAATTTTGCTACTGATGCATGTCAGAACACAGTACAAATAAGGAAGCAAAGGGAAACAAAAACACATTGTGCGTATCTTTTAATGTTTCTTACAGATACCTACCATACAATATAGCAGTCTAATATTTCCGCGACGTTATTAAGCAAACCTTTCTGCTTACCCAGGAAAAGCTAATGAGCGTGAAGATAAGTGGGACAGAAAAGATATGGGTACCAAATGGTACCCTTATTTTTGGTGTTGTGTTGGAGAAAATAAGTAGGATTTAACGACACAATTCATTGTATGAAAAGTATGGTAGGAAGTGCAAAAGTATTAGTAGAGGGGCATTCTTCTTCTTCTTCTTTCTGCCCCAATTTTACTTATTTGGAGTCGGCGCAGTACCTATGCAGTATTTTCCCTTTCCATTCCTCTCCATCACTCGTCATACTAGCATTGAATCCCTTTTTATTCATGACATCTCTCAGACAATTCATGCATCTTGTCTTTGGTCTTCCTCTGCCATTCCATCCACCTATATTCATAAATACTTCTAATACTTATAATAGTTTTCGTTTTACCAATTCTCGGTATTGTTGGGACTAATTTCTTACAAAATTAGTCCATGAATTCTATTACCTATACACAATCGAATAGTTAACAGATTTAAATCGTTCAAATAGTTCGATCAGATTTTAAATTAGGTAATTTCACACACCATGTATTTCAGTGTTTTAGCATTCAGTAGAACAGAGATATAAATTAAATCTTCAAATTGGATATATCTAATTTGAAATACCAGTTTAAATCCAAATTGTAACTTTCAATAGAAATCCTATTCATTCAAATGGCATGAAACTAGATGTTCACCCACTAATGTCCATCATTTCTTCTCTCACAAAATTAACCCTCAAACGTCTATATATAGTATGGCATGTTCCGACCATGTTCCCCCTAGGGGCGTGCTGATGGCATGTTTCAAACACGCAACAACCCCGTAACACTGCATGGGAAACAAACAGCTGACAACGTTTTATTTTTGCCATTTCTTTGCATGGAAATAATGCAATGTGACGTTGAAAAATTGACTTGTCTTATTTCGGTGTGTGGAAGACCTTAGACCTTTGTATCCGTCTGTAATTGAAGATTTTGTTTGTTTACCTGAACACGCTAAACTTGGAAACTCAAGTATTGCTATCGGGACACTAGTGGACCCGCTGGTGAAAGCTAGTTTTATTACTACTTCTACACTACCTAAGGAAGTCGAAAAAAAAATATCCCATTTTTTTTTGGGTTAGTATTCGTCATTATAATTAAAGAAAATTCACCAACAGAAATTCTAGCAATTAATATTCTGCACAACTCCTATTTGAACAATCTGGACGCATAGAAAAAGACAATCGAAGGAATTTGTATTTCCATAAAATTTTTGTTTGTCTACCCTCAGCGGGTCCATTATGAATTGATTTGTATTCAATCGGTGTGTATTCAAATCAGTTATTGTGTTCTTTGCGAAAGGGGACGATGTTATAGCTATGTAGTGATATTTTGCGGAATTGCGTGTTAAACTTTGAGTTGGCGGGAAGTAAACTTCTAAGAAATTAAAAAGATACAACGTAATTGAGTTAAAATGTGGTTCCAGCATTATTTGATTGAAGCTTGAAGATTTGAAGCTTTGGAATGTGCATGTAAGTAATTATTTGATCAAATAGCGAAAATAGTAAGTAGTTGTCTCTGGTTCATATTTAGACACCATTATCATACTTAATAACCATCTCGTTACCCCTACGAAAAGCAGATTTTCTTTATCTCTAAAAAATTGCCCTTCATCCCATAAGTTAGGGTCGGCACAGCACGTTTCGTTCTTTTGTGCAGGTATACTCTTCTACCTGCCCACATCTCACACGTTATATTCTGTCTAGCTCTAGCCATATCGACTTCCATACTAAAAATAAAACTATAAAATTATCTTTCAACACACAACACAAAACAAAACAAAAACTACACGTAATAGTTTATACCACATTGTAGACTAAACACCCGTTCAGATATCAATCACAGGGATTGGTAGCACGGACCGTGAATCAATCACTACAGCGAAACGGTACGATCCTAATGTATTGGAAAATTGAACTTTCAACGTGCTTCTATTTTTGTTTTCAGTCTTAAGCTGTTTATGTCGTGGATTAAATTTGTTTTTGTTAAGTTCGGATTTGAGTTAGTTTTAGCTGGATTTTTTAGTCTTAGTTAACATCCTAACTAATATTATAAATGTGAAAGTAACTCTGTCTGTCTGTCTGTCTGTCTTTCTGTCTGTCTGTCTGTCTTTTCTTCACGCCTAAACTACTGAACCGATTTGTGTGAAATTTGGTACGGACATAGTTTGGAACTTGAGAAAGGACATAGGATAGTTTTTATTCCAAAAAATATAAAAATAAAATTTATTCCGGACATATAGCGCCATCTATTAGTCAAACCAAAAATCTGCCGGAAGTCACTACTCCACGCGAACGAAGTCGCGGGCAAAAGCTAGTAGTTTATATAACGTTGAATTAACTTACTTAGTCACGTTTTGAGAATTGACACTTTGATGTACCCTAAAGTGCCTTAGCATCTGTTGTATTTACTTATAATGTTTGCAAGAAAAGTAACGAATACAATTGATCATAGGAAAAACTTATTTATTAGGAATTTTCGACCATTTCAAGCAGCATTTCAGACCAAATCATTTTATTAGTTCTTACTTGTTACACAACTGCTCAGTAAATAAGAAAGCTAGGTATTCAATTACTTGTACATCATGTATGAAATAGCCGGCTCCCAATATATATATTGAACATATGTATAGAGATGCTATACGCCGTAATATACGTTATGATAGGTGGTTTGTTTTGACAAGACAATGCATTGTTAGGGCGAAGGGGCCCGTATTTAGTATGTGGCCCGCGGTGAGACACTCAATTGATGTTTCCGATTGAGTGAACAAGATATTAACATAGAGTTGTGAAATAAGAGAAATAGCAGAAATATTAAGACAAGTGTTATTGAAAATGATGTAAAAAACTTTCAATTTTATTCATTGGAAGGTGACATAAAGAGAAAGAAAAATAGGAACTCGTGCTATGTATAAAAATTTCAAATATTTTTGTCCGTTTCTAGCTTACGTTATATTCTGAGGTTATATACATACCTATTATGGACTATAGAAAACTTTTTGGCAAAAACTTCTCACAACAAAGACAAAGTTTCAACAACTCCATAAACTTCCATCAGCTGTATAGAAATCGAATCACATACTCCTTGATTTTGAGGAGATCACAACTGGAATACCAATGACCCTGTGTCAGGTCGATCCGGGGTAACACTTTGCCGCCTTGCGCCCTCTAGCTCATAACCTGAGATGTTCGTAATTTTGGAAACGTGTGCCCTTGCAATTGATTTTGATTATTACACTGGTGCTACGCTTACTGCATACCTCACGGGCCGGAGGTCTAAGAGGATTAGGGAATCAGCTTTAAGAGGAGTCTTGGTTATCAATCAATCAAGATTTTATTATTCCAGTTAGGCCAAAACTACTACACTTAAGGCAGTCCCAAAAAAGCATGCCCATACCTCAATTACGTATCTTCGACCATCTTTGATCTCCTTCGGTATTTTTCCTCCAAACAAAAAATCCTTGGTGTATAAGACGCTACCTTCACATGCAGTATGAATATAAATATTTAGGTTTCTCCGTTGGAAATGGTTTGGTCAGTTTCTGAGCATTTCATAAATAAACATCTAAGTACACGTTAAGTAATCCTTTCCGTCATTCCTTTTTTCTAGATCCATATAGCCTACGTAACTGGGTGACGATATATCTATGCTAATCACAATAAAACAAAAAAGGGTTGCCCTCATAAAAATATAAAATAAAAAGTTGAGCCCTCGTTTCAGCGGTTACGACTGAACCGGGGCCGGGCCGCTATTTCATAGACACGAGCACCTCTTCCAGAACTTTACGATCGTACTCCTAAAGTTCTTTAACATTTAAAACTAAATTAAATTCTTGGGAAGCGGTTACAGCTATGGAAGTACTTCATTCCATGACCCTCACTCCGCCCAGTATATTTTCACCAACTTGCCAGAATTTTTATAGTATAATGTAGTACCTCATGTGCATTTGAAACAAGGAAGACGAAAAGTTGAAGTACCTGCCTCAGATTCATCGATGAATTATGTGCTAGAAATAATTTTGACCTCTATTGTTTTATAAATAAGAATCTATGTTTGTTTATACCTCTTATTGATAAGAATTGAGTTACCAAGTAGTACTACCCAACTAGCAAAATTCTCCTATAGCAAGAAATCTAGTAGACGGATTAACTTAGGCCACTGATCCTGCTAAAGCATCTTCTAAGATGATTTGCACTACAAGTACTTTCGACCCTATAGTTTAGTTTTTTAAATGTCAATAGGATTATTTTACACGACTCTTACTAGAGCAGTCAGTCAGGATCAGTCTTATAAATGCAAGTTATAAAAGTTATTAGCAAAGTGTGACTTTTGATCCGATAATCGCATTTAGTAAGATTGTTTTATCTTGTTAACGTCTTGTTTCATTCTTCTATAAGACATGCACTTCCTATAAATGCCACAGATAAAGCTGCTAGAGGTAAAGATATTATAGAACAATTTTATCTTAGTCATGACCCTTAACGGATTTTTAGCAGCAAGCTAGCATATCCTCTGATTCTTATAAGTAAGGAACCTTGAAACTTAAATATGGTAGCGTAGGTATGTCATATAAGCGTCTTAAGTTAGATTAAAAAGTCATATAAAGGTTCTGATAAATGCAATGTAATGGCACCCTATTTCGGACAGGTATTTATTAATTTATTACTGAATTAACAAATAATGAAAATGTTAAATTTTGAAGGCGTATGAAGATATGTTTATTATCGTCTAACATTTCATCAATAAAATTATTTTCGCAAGTTGTGTAGGCACTCTTTACGAAACAGGCACATGGCAAATGTTACATAATGACAAACCTTATTATAATGTGACTTTACTTATCTTTTGAAAATAAAAGAGGATTCAATGTCATGCACAAGCACAGTACAATGAATTAACGAAAAAAGAACGAATGATCGACTGAATGAATCTACTAATGATATTACGCTGATCTCTGTAGGACCAATTACTCTAGTAGCGGCACGCGCCAGATCATAAAAGGACCAATCGCTCTTTTTGGATGCATTTGCCGGATTTTTATAGGACAAATATATTTTGTTAAAGCACTTGATAAGGTAATTATAAAATCAAATAGCACTTTACCGGATTATAACAAAGCGACTATAGGGCGAAATAGTCCAATAAACTGCGCCCAAATGCGGCTATATTATCGTTTACAGGATTTCTATAGGATTAAAAAATACGTGCTCCTAGGATAATTACAGGGCTACATTTTGCTACTTGGGTAGTGATTAAATTACGTAACTTGAATACTTGGTCAACTTATTCTATCTAGGGTGTCTTTAACAAGCTAATTCAAAGTCCCCGCTAAGTTTAATTAAAGTGAAAGCCCAAACGTCACCTGAGAACTATCTCTAAATAATTCTTCGGTCAGCGTTCCATTAAATATTTTATATTGTAATCTCGAAATACAGCGTTCCGTCTTTTATTGACACAGCCAGACCTCTATAAAGTTCCTCCACTTTACGACACTACTGAACTAAAGCTTTTTGCACAGTTTTGTATGATTAAAATTAATTATTTAATAATGAAAAGTGAGGTTCAAAGGGATTGAACTAGTTTTTTGTGGAATTTGAGGACGAGTATCGGATATTGTTGACAAAGGACTGGATGGGAATCATTTTGTAAAAGGGCGAAGAATGTAAAGGATTCTGAGTGGTTCGCAAATATATTGGATACTGTTGGAGTATTGTGTAATTTACTTTGTGGGGAGTATTTTTTTGTTTGGTTTCTGTTTATATATGAGTCTATTATTGGTTACCACATGATCCTTGATGTACATTAGGTAGATAAACGATTTTTTTGAGCATGTATAGAAAGCTCTCAGGTAAAACAACAACATTGAAATGTCAAAAATGTATTCGATGATTAATCTACCATTCAAAATAATCGATATGTGCGCAAGAGTTGACATTGCCGCAGTGTTTCCTGTCGGTGAGGGTCGGACAGTCGCGGCCACCGGGCTTCTTCTCGCGGATAACAGTTCTGTAGCGGAGCTTATCGCCGAAACCGCAGGTAGCTGAGCAAGGAGACCACGCACTCCATTCTGAGACGAGGCAGTCATTTGCTGTGAAGTTAAGAGAAAGCAATAAAACTTATGTTGTTCTTAATAAAATACAGACATTTGAAACGGTGTTTAAATAAAGGACAATGCCAGGGTCTGGGCTCAAAGTTTGTCCAGCAGTGGGAGTAGTTCCAGCTGGTTCCATAGTGCACTCTGAACACGAAATCCAAATATTTTTGAAATCGGTCCCAGAGGTCCCAAAAAAAACCGGTTCAAATGTTCTCCATAGATAGTCACTTAACAAAGCCTGAGCCATTTGCCCAGTAGTGAAAGTGGTCGAAATAGGTTCTTTACTGCTCTGTTAACACGAAATCCAAATATTTTGGAAAACGGTCGCAGAGGTCCCGAGAAAAACCGGTTCTAATGTTAATCTTGAACAGTCACTTTATAAAGCCCAAGCCATTTGCCCAGTAGTGGGAATGGTTAAAATAGGTTCTTTACTTCACTTTTAAGACGGAATCCAAATATTTTTGAAATCGGTCCCAGAAGTCCCGAGAAAACCCGGTTCTAATGTTAGCCAGCCATTGTTAGCTAGCCATTTTAAACAGCCACAAGCCTAACAACCTCTTTTCTTGAAATAACATTCAGATAGTTAGTGGTTTCACTGTTAATAGGATAAAACACAGGAATAGACGTTTAAAGGAAATTGTTGTTTCTCTTGCTTTTCAGTCTCTATCTACCACAATCAGTCCTAAGTTCGTGTAGCGTCATGCAATTAATATCCGTAATGGCAATGGAAAAATCTTATCAAGACGAATAAAATAGGCTCGAACACGAGGTAGTAAATAGATACCGTTGAGGAGTTCCCTCGTCTCACTGTCGTCTCCATCGTCAGGTCAGGTTTTAACCTCCACTGTTTTGTGGTGTCGGAGACATATACCCGAATGACAAGTTTTTATTCGATATGTGCTTACAATTTCCGACAGTTCCCTATTGTTTTAAGGTTTCTATCACCAGACCCTGGACCGAATAACAAAGGAACCATTTGGAAAGTAAATCCTTTCAAACAATAAAATGATTGTTTAAATCGGTTCGTAAACGACGGAGTTATGCACGTACAAACGTAAAAAGAATACAAACTAACTGAGAAACTCCTCCATTTTTTGAAGTCGGTAAAAAAAATTCTCGTTCAATACCTCGTATTTGTCGATTAATATTATAATGCATTTCAATTAAGATAATAAAAGTGGAATAGTTAAGAGTTCGTAAGCATATTTTTCGTAATATTGAATAAGAGTCAAACCAGTTTTTCTCAGGACTCCTGGGATAGATTTCGAAATATTTCGGTCTGGGACCTATTATAAGCCTATGGAACATAATACACTATGCAGTTACCGTGGACAAGTCTTGAGCCCAACTTCCATACAAAGAATAGCATTGTCCTTTCGAAGGCATGAAAAATATATATTTCCAAAAAAAGAAGACTGTATGAGAGTGAATGGGTTGGTAGATAGATAGTAATATAGATAGGATAGTAGATAGATTGATAGTTGGTAGATCTTACGTTGGATCCTGTTAACAGCATGATGCAGGCGTGACCTGAAATGTCTAGGCAGATGCTTGTGCAGGCCAAGTTTTCTCCCGTGAGCGACGGCCAACACAACGTCGTCCATGTTTTTGAGTTCGCCTTCAAATTCCTTTTCTGTAGTCCTGGAATACATTGAACATAATCTCAGGGACTGGCTACTGACTTTTCTTGATTGACAAAATAACATTTTTGTGTGGTCAAAACACTGGCGACATGACTTCGCAAGATTTTCCTCGCAAAATTTAATAACAATCTGTTCAACATTTTAAGAGTTTATTGCGAAGAGATAGAGAGATTGACGCGGC
Organism: Helicoverpa assulta; assembly: GCA_963856015.1. NCBI lineage: Eukaryota > Metazoa > Arthropoda > Insecta > Lepidoptera > Noctuidae > Helicoverpa > Helicoverpa assulta. The sequence goes on along the minus strand of CAWLCW010000026.1, from coordinate 11,501,842 downwards.
AGAGCACTTTATTTTATATTCTTAGTCTTTTCTATCGTACGTTACAGTATCTAATATACTTTTCGTATAGCAACTATCAGCAAGACGTAATATGAACGATTCCTTATGCTAATACTAATGGAAAAGTAATAAAGGTAAGTAACGATATGAAATTCTACCAATTTCAATATAACAGGAGTGGGTTTCTGTGTTCTAGCTTTGCAAAAATATTTGTCTCAGCAAAAAGCAATTTGTGTTCCCATTTAGAGACACTTGATTTTGATATGGCACTTAAGATGTTCGTGGAATTTGGAAACTATATTTTATGGTAACGATGACATAAAAGAGGGCTAATAAACTATTAGGCAATTATTAATATTCAAAACGTAGCCTATAAATAAACTACCTGTTTTTAAAGTACCTGTATTTACCTGTAATACGATTTTAATGACCGCACCTACATTTTGTATGCATATATATTTAACAAAATATTAGGTATAATATAAATAAATACTTAAATAACATACTACATACTACTATATTACATTAAAAGCCTTCCTCTCTTCTAACTATTTTGCTGTGCCCATCAGGGTCCATAATTGTGACTGCCTCTATTATTTTATATTTTCCACCAAATGTACATTATAGAATGCAATAAATGATATGATATGATACCTATTCTTGTAGATTTATGTCTCCAAGTATCTATACTACCTCTAATATTATAAAGCTAAAGAGTTTGTTTGTTTGAACGCGCTAATCTCAGGAACTACTGGTCCGATTTGAAAATTTCTTTCAGTGTTAGATAGCCCATTTATCGAGGAAGGCTATAGGCTACTTTTTATCCCGGTACGGGAAGTAGTTCCCACATGATGCGGGTGAAAGCGCTGGCAGAAGCTAGTTAGAAATAAAGGCATCAACACTTACGTTGTAGTCGTCGGTGTAGTCACAACGACCACATAGTTTTCAGGTATATTCGGTCTTGGGGTTCCAACCGGTTCTACTTCTAAGTTTTTTAGCTGATCCATGGGGTTATTTCGGGTCATTTCATCGTGATCATATGTCTTTTCATCTTCAACGTCATCAACATCATCAGTGTTAACTGTCGTTAGTCTTGGTAGTCCTTTATGTTCGTTTTTGGCTTTTAAAACTGCCATGAGCTCTTTGCGAGCTAAATCGTTGAGTTCCTTTGTTGAATATTGTTTCACCTGAAATAGGAAATAAGGACTATTTACCAATTACTACTGACATGAAGAATTTCTTCTTAAGGAAATGTCCTAAGTTTGGGTTTACTACATCAGTTAAGATGCAATGAAAGTCTCAATCAGTATTTGTTTCGCCGAGTTGGATATGAAATTACAAAAAAAATAAATGATCTAGAAATCCTTTTCTAATTTCCCCTCACAAGTTTTAATTTTTTAAAGTTTTGTCGCATTTCTGCAGCAAACTTGAACAGTGTAAAAAACGAATGCGCACTAACTCTTACATTACGATGTAATTCAGAAACGCAATTATTCCACAGTTGATTGCTGGGTTGCACTATGGGTTCGTACAAATGGCCCCTTCATACAATGTTACTGCAATTTTATGCGGTAATGGCGGTTCGCCGCACAATGTGGTTCATGGTCGAATTTTCCGAGAATTTAGTGTTACTTTCTGTGGAAACTGTGTTAGTAATTCGAGTGTTTAGTTTTGATTTTCATGTATACAGTATGTTGCGCAGACATGACATTTACATTTATGGATACCTACTGCATCTTTATTTAATTTTGCTTTCTGTCTTTTCTAATCTTATAAACGCGACAGTAACTTTGTCAGTCTCTCGGGCTCTACGACAAAATTATTGAACCCATTTAAATAAAATTTTGTAGGAACACTAGCCGTCTTACCACAAAAACTTTTAAACGTCAGTTTAAGACTTGTCTAAAAAAATGTCAGATTATGACGTTGACATATGGTTCATTTTGCAGCCACAATTTTTATAGACAAGTGTAAAACAGACGTTTAAGTTTTTGTAGTAAGGCCATGATAGTCTAGATCTTAAGAAAAGATAAAGGGTACTTTTTATCAAGTTCCAAGAAGTACCTAGTCCCCTAAGGGCGCGGGGAACAGCTACTTTCCTACAAATTAACAACATTACACCTTACACCCCAGGCATAAAATTATCACGTACAGCAGAACAGAATGATTTGATTAAACACTGGAGCTTCGTATCAGAGTAACCCGATAGCCCGTGTAACGCGATCATGTACTTATATTAACATAATTGTTACATTACAACGCTTCGAGATGCGAGGAGTTTAGATGACGGTGGGGATATGGAAATTTCGATGTTTTTGTGTTTACTGTTAAGTGGGAAATGTTAAGTGAAATGATCATTGTTAATGTTGGCAATTATGTTTTTACTAGTTAATTGGGTATGTTTAGTTAGGACGAACTAGTATTCGCCAGCGGTTTCGCCCACGCCCACTGGAAACTACTCCTTGCACCCGAATGGAGTAAATAATAATAAGTAAGCAAACTCAAAAACGTTTATTAAAATTAGCTTGATAAATCAGTACGTTTCGAACGTCAAAAATCAAAACAGCTCCAAAAACGCCCGCCCTTGCTGTGTGTTTTTTCTGGGAAGAAGAAGTGACGCAACGAACTCCCCAGCAATACATGTCTAATATTAGTGAAAATGCGGGAAAAGGCTAAGGATGAACTGTGTTCCAGATCCAACCCAATTAAATTTGAATAAGGACTTACGTATTCTTCAAAAGTAAATAATCAAAATTGCCACATAGGTACAAAATTTTCGAAACATACCTTTGTTAACTGCACTTTAGCAATCGCAGGCAGTTCTCTAAGCTCTGGGTAGTAGAAGCCAGCAGCTGGATGATCAGGCAGTCTCGGCTTGTGTCTGGTCACAGGGTCAGGGGGAGTGGTCTCCCAGCGAGGAGCTGTGAATGTCAGACCACTTGCTGCTCCCGCGTCTAGAGGCTCCAACTGAAAGTGCCCAAAATTAATAAAGAATTGTCTTCTAACGTGTTACTACAGGAATACTTAGATCCAGCTGTAGTAAAAATACATACTTTTAGTTGACTAAAAAAGATTTTATTGGAGATGATGTTATGTATGCAATTTATATGCAGACTTCAATATTTGCTCGAGTGGTAAATAAAATAATCATCCATTTTTACCTCTTTGTGGATCTAGTATTTGCCTAGTGGTTAAAGCACCTGATCGAGAATTTATTTGCTCCATGCAATCTAATCTATTCTAATATTATAAAGCTAAAGAGTTTGTTTGTTTGTTTGTTTGTTTGTTTGAACGCGCTAATCTCAGGAACTACTGGTCCGATTTGAAAAATTCTTTCAGTGTTAGATAGCCCATTTATCGAGGAAGGCTATAGGCTACTTTTTATCCCGGTACGGGAAGTAGTTCCCACGGGATGCGGGTGAAACCGCTGGCAGAAGCTAGTCTATACTAATATTATAAAGCTGAAGAGTTTGTTTGTTTGTTTGAACGCGCTAATCTCAGGAACTACTGGTCCGATTTGAAAATTTCTTTCAGTGTTAGATAGCCCATTTATCGAGGAAGGCTATAGGCTACTTTTTATCCCGGTACGGGAAGTAGTTCCCACGGGATGCGGGTGAAACCGCTGGCAGAAGCTAGTAAAGTAATATAAATAGAATAAGATATTCTTACTTACATCAAGTGTTATTTGATCCACCCAGGAGGAGTCGACACATAGGTTCACAGCATCTACTCCGATAAACCAGTCAGGAGATGGTATCATGCGGCACATTAGAGACACCTGTAAATAAATCAGTTCATTATTAAAGTTACATGGTGCGATTTTGTGACTTAAAATTATATATCAACACTAGCTTTCGCCCGCGGTTTCACCCGCGTCCCGTAGCCGGATGGTGACAAAACCTTCTCCCGGGTCTAAGTTACCTCCCCTCTAATTTTCACCCAAATCGGTCAAGCCGTTTTCATGTTATGTCGTGACAACGGAAGCGGGTTTCATTTTTATATTTATATATTTTTTATATAGATTATCAAACCTCAACTGTTTATTTTAATCTTCGATTGTAAAGCTGAAAAGTTTTTTGTTTGAACCCGCTTATCTCAGGAATTACTGGGTCGATTTGAAAATTCTCTAATTGTTAAAGACTTTATTTATGGGACGCGAAGGAAGTACCTTCTACGGCGTGATGCCACCTCGGCCAGACACTATAGTTAATATAATACTAACCAGAAAGATGCCCAAATCCTTACCAAGCTATGTCCTCCATCAACAAACACCATGTTCTCAGTCTCCCCAACCCCAGCTCCTATAGCTCCTGCCGAGAACTGGTCGTAGACTTGCTGATCATCATCACCTTCCTTCACCAGGTCATCGATCCTGCCGAACTGAGAGAAAGCCCGCACTGAAGGCTTGGCTACTGAACCTATGTGGTAGAGGGTGTAGTTCGCCGAGTGGGATTGTCCTGGAAAAGCAGAATAGGTGGTTAATGTATAACTGGGCTGTTATTATGTTTGGTTGATCCGATTTTGATGCAACATGCCTAAGAACTGCTGATAGAACACTAGATTTCATCTAAATCGGATCATTCTTTTAAGAGCTTTGCCGTGGCCAAAGACAACATATACTAAATACATAACAGACATATATTCATAGAGGTCAAACTATATACCTTAGACTCATATTCTTGCATCGGTGTTAAAAGTAGGCATTTTTTATGGATATAGTTCAGTTATTTTCAGACATAGAATAGTTTTAACTTTCAACCTTTCTACAAGTATTTCATGTCTTTGAAAACTTAGACTTTAATAATACAATCACTCTGAAAACTCTATTATAAAGGTAATTGAGGCCAACTAACCAAATTAGAGCTTGTTACAACTCTACTTCATTCACCCAAGATTCCATTCTGACGTTCCTCTATTATTGATTTGTTGGGCTATAAAATGATGTAGACGTTTGTCGCATATACCGGTATATCAAGTTAAATTCAACGTAAACGCTTCTAAAGGAAACGGTCCATCGAAGCGTCTCACTATCTGCAGGTTTATTCTCAAAGGAGTTCCGCTTAATATTTATTGAAGTGTGGATTTCGTTATGAAAATAATATTTGTTTTAGTTGGGTTGTTATTGTTAGGCAAATCTGTTTGAAGGTAATTGGTAAACGCTTCAATTGTCCCTTTAAGAAGTATTTATTTCGATTTTTTTGTTTTTGATTCGCAATCTTAGTAAGCAGTACTTAGTGTAGAAATTGAAATAACATGACATGTGTCAAATCTTGAAGATTCCGGTCTTATTTCTTTATTGCCAACTGTATGCTCTTAACCTACTTACTTGGTTCATATCTTTGTTAGAAAGTGAATGAGTTAAAATATATAGGTATTTATATTTATTATTGGGTACACGCAGCTATTTACTCACACAGGCTCAACTAACCCAGAGCATCGTATTTCAAATACAATTCGCAAATAACCTCTACACGCTGAAACCATTTCAATAGTTTCATATTCAAATGTTAAAAACTCATAATACTAAAAGCCGTTACAATTATTAACTAGCAATTTGAAATAACAAATCGTGAAAATACAATATTCTAAATGTATTATTTAAAGTACACATTCGTTTTTACAACTAAGCGAACTTATAATGATGTTATAATTCAAAATGTACATTTTATTACTTTTTATTTTATTCAAAATTCATTTTAATAATGAGTACGAATTTCGTTTTCACGATAATAATATGGTGTTATTATTACTATTAAAATATTTCAATATAATAGAAATGGTATTTGCATTTGCAGAATAGCTCTCGTTTGCTACCTTAGCCTTTATCGAGGCATTTTATAGACCATTTGCTTGGAAACAAGCGGAGATATGCAAATATAGCAGTTTTCTAAACCCAGCCATGTTCGTTTTATTATAATTATTACTTGATAGTCATCATCTGGGTGCGCTCTCAAATTATTAATAGGCTGAACTGTGAATTATTTATAAGATTTTACAGCCTATCCTTAAAGATAATTTCTTTAAGGATAGGCTGAAAATTAATGGGCTGTATTTATCTTTGTTACTTTCTAAATGTTATTTTAATATCGAAAATTGAAATATTATGTTAGTCTAGTATGTGACTTATTTATTTAGGTTATCAACATAAAAATATATTCATCTTCATAAATCAAATACTTTTTGTCGTCAATGCGAAGAAATATCTTCAAAGTCGCAGACGAATATAACTTTTCTAAATAAACGTCAAAGTTTTGATACAAAACATGGGAAGTTCATTCAACTCTAGTATAAAAAGAAGCGACTTCCATCAAAATAACTCTAGCTCAGATATAAATCTGAATACTTTATGTAAGTATTATTATTTAGATTCTAACAATAAATCATGCAATTCATGAATAACATAACTTATGGATAAGTCTTATGGTATAATAAAGATGTTTTTTCGTTCCTTACAGAAAAGCTTTCACAGACACCTACCTATAATACTATTATATTATTACAAAGATTATTATATTAGATTCCAACATCCTAGAATTTATGCTCAAAAAGAAGCAATACAAAGCACCAAGAAGCTTGAACCACATTGTTCTCAGTATAAACTTCTAATAAGCAATTATAATAATCAGAGCAAATATGTTTCAATGGAAGAAACACTTGGATGAAGGCCAGGAATCTATGATACTCGTTTTCCCAGAAGATGAACTAAATATCAAACAATAGAATGAGTACCAGGGATTAGTAAAAGCGGGCTCCAGAGAAATGTACTGAGTTAACTTCAGTACGTCTGATAGTTGGAGCTTACGTTACAATATTACTATTTATAATGTAATTTATGCTGTTATACAAACGGTGTTCCAAAATTAACTTTGCTTTACTGAAGTTAGCCTCGCGTTAGTTTACTCGCGTGCGCATTAAGTACTAGGTATTTTGTTAATAGATAATGTTTTTATGACTTGTGAGAATAAATAGTAATCACCTTCGGCCAAGTAAAGCCTTTTGAAAGTATCTATACGGACAAATACGTATGAGTAAGTGAGTCAAATGGCTTTTCCAGAAATGCCGAGTTACTTAATTGGCGCGAATTGCACTCATGAATTTTCGAAGAATACACCTCGTAAGGATAGGTAAAATATTATCAAGATAAAAAGCTGTTGGAGAAGAGTATTTTTTGTGTCTATAAAAGTTATATGAAAACAGGTGTCCTCACATATAACAATAATCTACTACAATCAAACACAAAACATCCACTCGCGAACTTCCAAAGTCAGAGTCCTTTAATACGAGTACCTACCAACTAACCCTACAAAAGCTCGCTTAAAATATCTGGGGCTAAGTTATCTTTTAAGTGCGAAACTTGGCAACTTAAGCTCTCGCACCGTATAGCTTCTGCTAAAGTATTCACCGTTATAAGTTTTATGAATTGTACTGAATTCAGTTTTGTTTCATTTAAATTTATTTTGCATGGAACATTCTGAAAGTTCGGAGAAATCTTGTTTTAATATCTTCATTCTGTCTTGGGTATTAAATTCTAGTTTTCATCTAGCTGAAGTAAGTGCACTCTCGAGTAAGTTTGTGGAATGCAACTAGTTATTGTTGTAAGTACTGAACTTACAGTTTATCTTCGATGTTTTTGCAAGGAATTTCTGTGTTTGAAACACGTAAAAACTCAGTTGCAAAAAAATATTTTGAAGCTATCTTTTCATTCAAAGTTTGACTTTATGTCAGGCAGGTCTATATCTGACACTAGCCGTTTTCCCGCGGTTTCACCCGCGTCCCGTGGGAGCTACTGCCCGCACCGGGATAAAATATAGCCTATGTTACTCGCAGATAATATAGCTTTCTTATGGTGAATGAATATTTAAAATCGGTCCATTGGTTTTTGAGTTTATCCATTACAACCAAACAAACAAACAAAGTTTTCCTCTTTATAATATTAGTATAGATAACTGAAAGCCAGGTTTTTTTTTTCAGAAATTATTTCCCCACAAAGTGTTTTTCTTTAAAATTATTAAGATGAAATAGGTAACACCTGGGACATTTTCTTCATAGTGCATCTGCTTACGTGGAGCACTTTGAGCTGAAATGCTATTTGTATGTAACATGTGTCTTTAGAACCTATCTGATTTTGAGTGGGAGTCCTATATTGTGACGTAGGGCTGCTACAAAACCGATTTACATGGACGTTATCTAATATATAAAATTCTCGTGTCACAGTTTTCGTTCCCATACTCCTCCGAAACGGCTTGACCGATTCTCATGAAATTTTGTGAGCGTATTGAATAGGTCTGAGAATCGGCCAACATCTATTTTTCATCCCCCTAAATGTTAGGGGTAGTCCACCCCTGATTTTTTTTTTTATTTTTTAGACAAAATTTTTAGTTTCTATTTTTTTATGATACAACATACAAAAATACATACAATCCTTAATATTTACCCTTCAACTATCAACCCTCATTTTTTAATAGCCATTTTAGTAATTTAATCAACCTCACGCTCCCCACTCCGACGGGCACGGAGCTGTTCGTTAGTCTCGCTAAAACTCGAGAACGGCTGGGCCGATTGAGCTGATTTTGGTTTTAAAATGTTTGTCGTAGTCCAGGGTAGGTCTAAACGGTGAGCAAATAAGGAAAAATTGCGAGTAAGATTCCCGGGACGGGAGTGATTAGACAAAAACCAACTTACGGAATGCCGCAGAACCACAAAAGTAAAGTACTAGGACAGCAGAATTTACCGGAGTATAAGTATACCAATAACGAAATTTCGATGCAACTGCTCACCATGTACCAGGGTAGCATAACTTATATGAGTATACCAATACCGAGCGTAGACGCTACTGCTCACCATGTACCAGGGCGGCAAAAAATACACCGGGACGCGGGTGAAACCGCGGGGAACGGCTAGTAAACTATAATATTAAGTACTAGCAAACCTGGTGAACTCCGTTTCGCCACCAGATGGCTTCGTTTTATGTTACATTTTGTTTGGTGATTAAAAGATATGATTCCCTAGTACTTTTTAGTAACATTAATTCATGCTATGTATCAGAGATGGCGCTGTATGTGAAAAAAGATTTTCCCGCTTTTCTGTTGAAATTTTTCCTGAATTTTCTATGCTATAAAACTCACGGAGCCCGAGACCTTTCCAACGAATGCAAAACCGTGGAAATCGATTCTTGCGTTCTGGAGTTATAGCGTCAGGAAGGAAAACCCGACTTATTTTTATATAGTAGATATCACAGCGTATTCAGTGGCGGATTTACCAATAGGCCAAGTAGGCCAGTGCCTAGAGCGGCAGATTTAGAGGGGCGGCAAATTTAGCAAAAAAAAATTTTCAGATTTTTTTTCTAATTATTCTTATTATAATAAATCGGAAACTAGCACGAGCACCATCTCCACAATTTCGTGTTAATGGTTTTATTACCAAGCCTTGGTCTTTCTGTTTACCTTTAAGTAGTTCTTAGCTAATTATCTTCTGTTATCTGATTGTTGTGAAGAGAAAATAAATAAAATCGAATAAATAAATAAACTATTATTAATATTAATTTTAATTTAGTAACTTTTACCTTCATTATAAAAATGATTTTTAACGTGTAATATGTTTGAACATGTACCTAAATACATATTTCTTTTCGCAACGCAAAAAGAGGGGTGTTCTAAGTTTGACGTGTCTGTCTGTGGCATCATAGCACCCGAACGAATGAACCGATTTCAATTTAGTTTTTTTTTGTATTACAGGTGTTTTACGGACGAGTGTTCTTAGACATGTTTGATGAAAATCAATTGAGCCGTTTAAAAGTTATAGAGGTTTTACGCTTTAAATTCGGGGTTTTTTGTTTTACCTGTCAAATAAACTTTTTAGGTCAACATTAAACTCTTCAGTACATAGCGTAGCGTAGCGTGGGGGGCGCAGAGGGGGCAAATGCCCGGGACAGCACGATTTAGGGGGCGGCCAAATTAAACCATAATTACATAATAAAACTATTTTTTACTAAAAATAATAAATAAATAAAATATATAATAAAACGTTTTATTGAAAATAGATAAGTAGATTAGCAAAAAATTTCAGAAAAAGCTGCCCTCGCTTTGGTCGTGTCCTGTCAATTTTGACGGGTTCGCCCTTTGCAGCCCCAAATAAATTCGCACTCACTGCGCTCGCGGCTCCAAGTCAGATATAACAATTTATCTTTGTTTTATTGTTGAGGCATTCAATTCCGAAAAAAAATTTTTTCTCCCACGTCCATTATGGCTTTTTGTTCACTTTTGCTTTTTATGCTATGTTTACTTCATGGAAACTCTAAGGAAAAAATCGCGCTCGCTTCGCTCGCGGCTTCTTATACGTTTGCACTTCATTTCTTGCATATCTTACTTTTTGAGTTTGCTTTGTTAATTTACAGTGGTTTTTCTTTATTTTGTGTCCTTAGACAGAAAAAAAAATTTCGCGCTCGCTTCGCTCGCGCTTCCTAACATAAGTATTTCTTCTTGTGCGCTATCAACATCTTTTACTCATATTTAAGTTCGTTAGTTTGGTTTACCCATAAACTGTTCTAAGCACTATGATATACATATGTTGGTACATCTTAATCACAATCTTTCAATACATAGGGGCCACTTTGGTAATGATTGCACAAGGCTCATAAGCTCATTTACGGACATTAGCTAGAGACGCCTTTGCCTCCCCTCGCGCCTTTTTAATTACCTCCAATTACTTTTTCAAACCATAAACTATAAAAATTTTCGCGCTCGCTTCGCTCGCGCTTTTTTACGATTGCTCCTGCCCCGGGCGGCGGATAGCCACGCTACGCCACTATAGCGGGTTGCAAAAATAATCTGGTAACTGACAGAAATATTATTAAGTTCACAATCATACTAATAACGAGATTAAACTTTCGTATTGAATTTCAAGTCAGTGGGGGCGGCAAAAATTGAATGGCCTACTAGCGGCAAATTTGTAAATCCGCCACTGAGCGTATTGTATATGATATGTCTTCTAAAACAAGTTAAATTCCATAACAAGTAGGTAAATTAAATTGAACTGACTTGCTCTGACGTGAAATGGTCATTATTTGGTTATTATCATTCTTAATGCAAAAAGTAAAAAATAATATTTTATAAGAAAAGCTCGTATCTTTATTTTATTTGTCAGATTGAAATGAAAACACACCAATTTATTTATAGAGTCGATTCCGACGGTCATCAAACAGCGACACCAATAAAACGCGAACGAAAGATCTTCAATATTCAACTTAAATTTTAATCAAACACTTTATTGACTCACAATCGTAAAAAGGTGTTGCAATAAAAAAAAATCTCCTTCCAAACAAGGAATAGATGAACAGAAAATACGCGAGCTCTATTTTGAGTAGATTTGCAATACACTGCCAACCCTATCACCTCCCCTTTTTGATTGAAAACAGACAAAAGGATTTTTTGCGTCGAAAAAAGGACAAATGCCTTTCAAATACCGACGTACCAGAAGATTTATACCCTCTCACAGATAATTCAATATCTTTTACTCTCATAATATAATGGAGACAACTTTGTTTTCTGGTCACGGGTTTGTCCTTTGAATAACATGTCTAATATAATACATGTAGCCTTTGAAGATTCTCAGTTTTAATCATTTCCTTTCTTGAGTTTTAAGAGTATGGCATCAAAAAGGATTTCCTGTGTACCTTAATCTAATCAAAATCCGTGGTATGAACTTGATTTTGTTAACTCTTTATTTTGTCCCTTTGTACTGATTGTTTATACAATTTATTTATAATGCTTTTCCTTTCTGTTTTCCTCTGCATGTGATAAATTCATTCATAGCTGCTATCGAAACAAATTTGATATCTATACTAATATTATAAAGCTGAAGAGTTTGTTTGTTTGTTTGTTTGAACGCGCTAATCTCAGGAACTACTGGTCGCTAGTTTTTTGCGTAGTAGTGCAGAAGCTAGTTTTTAAGATATTTGTTGTGGTACAAAAGGTACAAAATACCTACGTATGTATGTATAGTGACCACAAACAGGTAAACCACCTAGAAGTTACGATCGATTAAATAATTACTTGAATCAATTAAGCAAGGTACCTAATGTACCAGTAAAACCTAAACCCTCAAGGGCAAAGACCAAAAAAATAGATAAAAAGAACAAATAAATTGGACAGCCAACAATACAATGAGTCCACCTAGACCTTAGGAAAGTTACATTAGATAAGATCGTGACTCGCGCAGACGGGATGGACAAATAAATAGCAAGTTATCGCAGGCCAAACCGCGAAATGTCTCGCGTTAAGATAAAGGGAAAAATAGATTAGATTCTTTTGTTTTTTTTTTGTGTTTGTGTGTACTTTAGTTTGGAATAGCTAAAGGACTCGCGGAATTTTTAGATTCTAAAAGCTCAAACAATCACTCAATCTTTTGAAATATTCGTATAGAATGATCAATAATAACTTACCTACCATGCCTGATACCTGATATCACGTAGATAATACCCGTCTTACTTTAAACGTCAGTTTAAGACTTGTCTAAAAAAAATTCTAATTATGACGTTGACATATGGTTCATTTTGCAGCCACAATATTTTTAGACAAGTGTAAAACAGGTGCTTAAGTTTTTGTAGTAAGGCCATTTTTATTTACCTACTTAATGTTTCTTTACAATATTTATATGTATTAGTGAAATCTTAACATTTATTGCCACCTAATTTCAGTATTTAGAACACACTGTTTTGAATCATGCTGTATTCCTGTACTCATGTCTTCCAATAATTTTGTAATCAAAATACCTACCAGTCACATTACAAAAACGGACATCACTTTGTTGGTTTATTACACTTTATTGCAAAAATACTGAACGATTTAAGTGATGAAAATAACTATCCAGATAAGCCAAGTTGTTTACTTAAGAACCGCTTGAAAGCAAAATTATATATAGAATGGCCAGTAAATAATAATAAGTAAATCCCACTTAGAAAATAGATAATAGGCACCTTATCATAGTTTCATCGTCAATGTAATCTTATGACAAGTAGGTAAGATCTCGATTAATCTGTTAAGCTTATTATTGTTATTTGTTATGTATTATGGGGATAATTCCTGGATGGGTTTAATAGATATGGAATCATATACCTCTTGATATTTCGGGTTCTCAAGTACATTTCAGGGAAACTATGTATTTATTTGATCCCGATACCGACATAATATTAAATTTTTCTTATCATTTATTGTTTCTTATAGGAACTTCTAATTATTGGTTAAGAGTCTGCCGTGAAGAAATATAGACCTCGGCATGGGACGATAATACATATTATTGAACTTGCACTTATGACTGATAGTCGATAGATCAATAGGTTAGCCAGTTAGACCGTCATCAAACGTTGTAAATTAGGTGTGCCAAAACATTGTGTAATTTACTAACCAAATACTTGTGACCACTGCGCTTTAGGCCGGTTCTGTGGATAATCCTTGGGGAACCTCTGCTCACTCCAAAGGAACTCCAGCGATACTTTGTACACAGCCACATCATCAACGTCACATCCTACCACCGAGCCAAACAACGCTACGAACAAAACAAAGATGGCGGCCACTCGACACACAACCGCCATCACGAACAGACGTGCTCGAAAACACAAATATTTTTCTTTCCAATTTTAAACTTATATTGAATTGAAATTTCGTTTAATTTGTTGAAGTTAACAGTTTCCGTGTGCGTGTAACTGCTCCGGAGAGATGCGACGGACTTTTCTATTTTGGATTCTCGTTCTCTGCGGCCAGAAATAAACACGTCGGCGACGATCCGTACGCGCCAGCCGATGACTTGTGCATCTCGGTTATTTTTAAAACCAAAACTTTTTTCGTGTTTTATAAGAAAATACGATGCCGGAATTTCCTGTTTATTTCTATTGAGCAATTAATTTATAGTGAAATATGGTTCGGGATTTTTTTATAATGAGGAATGCTATATTTCTGCTGCCTGTCTAATTGGCATGCTATGCTGCATCAATTTAAAATAAGTTTTTTTTCACTACACAACATCTATCTATGTCGACTAAACATAAAACACAAATCCTCAGTCCATATTGACGTCCTCTCTTTAAAAGCATTATTAAGACGCCAACATTTAAAAAAAGAAAATAAAATTCCAAATACAATTTGATCCTGTAAATTCCTCAATAAGTAGACGTTGAAGGGTCGCAGGTGTTAGCGGTTCGGGGGTGTTTCTGAAGAGAGAGGTTGAGGGGGGAAGTCTCCTTAAATCGCGGGGCTTTTAACCCGTCCCGAGTGTCCACCTGATTGATTGATAGTGGACCTATATCATTGGATTTTTGAGTAACATTGTGAAATATGTTTGGCTATTTATTTATGCGAGAATTTTGTTGTTTGGTGCAGAAATTGATGAAATAGATTAGGATTGATGAGGTGTAATGATGATCATTGATTGCTTTCAAGTATTATCAAATGTCTGCGCGTTCACTATGCTTCTGAGGGGTCCCATTTGGTCGTCAAAAGGCGTATCAAGCATGTATGTAGCTCTTATTCTTTCAAACGGTTAATAAAGATTCACCCCAAAATACTGAAAACACTGCAATATAAACTGGTATGAAAATAGCTGGAAAAGAAAAGCAATACTTTTTATGCAGCTACATAAATAAATAAATAAAGAAGTTTCTGTGGCATGCCAAATGAAAACACGACAGACTAGTTTTTTACGTGCAAAATTTTATTATGTCGAACATAAAGCTTGAGAAACTGTAAACTACAACATTCTTTATACAAAATCCAACTTTATCCAGACAAAGTGAGTGCGTCCCACTTCTAGAAGAATAATAAAAAAACCTGTCAAGTGCGAGTCGGAACAACCAACGAACGGTTCCGTACCATTGTATATGGAAGCAAAAAACACACGTTTGTGGTATGTGGGCTCCCTAAAATATTATTTTCAATATTTTTTGTTATTGCGGATTTGTTATTAACATTTTACACCATATGTGAGAATCTTAACTGTTTGACGTAATAAAAAATAAGCTTCAGCCAGGTGACAGACGGACGGAAGGACAGCGAAGTCTTAATAATATGATTCAGTTTAATCCTTTGAGTGAAGAACCCTAAAAACTTAAAAATTATGCGCTGCAAAGTTTCTCTATTGAGAGTTCCCTTCGAGATATCCTAGGGTTCGACTGAAGTGAGGCTCCGCATCTATCGGGATTCCATTAGCTTGTAGCAGTATACTACCAGTGACAACCCTATTTACTATCTACACAAAATTCACACCACGCAACGAAAAGATACTCTCATGGTATACAAATAAGGTCTAGTTCAGTTTGAAGGGTTTATAGCAAATATGGAACTATTGTGCCTATTTTCAAAAGTGATGTAGCGTCAATTGTTATTCATGATCCAGTATAAATAAAGAATTTTGTCTTCGATGAAAATAAAAAGAATATATCCAGACATTTTATTTATTTTCCTTCTTAAAAGTTGAAAATAAAAACCACTGAGTGAGCAATTTAAAAAATAGGCAAGAACACCAACAGGCATATATTTTATATTCAAAGAAAAATCGTTTCCTGGAACTTTAAAGAACTTCACTATGTTTTACATGAAGTGCCGGGAAAAGTTCTGTAAAGTTTATATTGCAGGCTAGATGGCATGATCTTGTAGTGTAGATTAACTCGAATCTTCGCCTGTAAAAGTTAATCGAGTTCGCTTAATTCCGATGATTGTGAAAGTGGTATCGATAAGATCGTTATTAGTGCATCCATGATACACCAAGTACGACGAAGAATAGAAAGTAAGTGGGTAAAATGTATCTAAATTGAAAGGAACATACTCATTGATCCTAAGGTACTATATCATATAAGATACAGAAGGTTATTAAGGTCATTGCTAAATTCAAAGATATCGATAAATTGCCACAAACATCGAACAATATCTAACCTAAAACTCCCAATCAAGTCAAAATCTAAACCACAAAACAAGTAACAACGGAGTCCAATTTCCTTTACAAAATAACTTGAACATTCATGCTCATAGAAACAGCCTGTGCCCATTGGTACTCCTTACAATAAAGCCTCCGTTCAAAATTCAAATAAACAAGGAGGTTGGTCTTCAACTCTTTCGATATTAAAAAAGTTTGAAGACGCTATGGTTCTCCTTTGACTTTTTATGCAGAAGTGGATTGTTTTGTTTGGAATATTTTATGAGTGTGGCTATGATCTTTTTTGTTTTCAGATATTTTTAACAAAAATAAATATTTAAAAACCTTATTTAAGTTTTGAAAGTACATAATCCGTTGCTTATGTGATTGTTTCAGTTTATGGCCTGTAAAGGTAAATTATCATTTTCAGGCGGAAATTATGTTTTATTTTTTGTAAAAAAATATCTATCATTTATTAGTGAACTAGATTAGATTAGCCTATACTAAGTATATAAACTATTTTCCTAATCTTAGTGTTCATCATTTCTCTCAGGGTTCTAGAGTTTCGAGGAATTTTGAATGAAACTCTTCAGCTCTTATAAATTTAATTTTCCTGACCAGTAATGAAAGTATTGCCCGCCACAAAAATACAGTTTTGGCGTAATATTTAGCGCAACGTTCTGCTTTTAGATGTTGCCAGCGCATTCTACACTTAACCTACTTTCTGGGATCTATTTTATGAGTTGCAAGGGAAGTGCTTGCGATAGGTAGGATCTTATTATTTCTGTATCAGCAAGGAGAGCGTCGTAAAAATATGAATTTCAATGGCTGTTCGAGAAACGAACTTTGTTGACCTTTTAGTCAATGTATAGAGAATTCGATTGGTAGAAGAGGAGTAGAATTAGAAACAATTTCTTTTCACAAGCGACGTTTCTGCCTTTGCCCATATATCTGGCATTATAGTTATTATAGCTTGAATACCATTTGAACCATTCAGATTACCTATTTCAATTTCTGGTGAATATTTTAAACTTATCTCGACAAGGAAACCGATGAACTGCACATACATAGCATAGTTAGACCAGATTTATTTGACTTGGTCTATCGTCAGATATCTCGGTATAGAATCGAGTTCTATTCGATTTGCTCAACGATTGTTTTAACATGAACTATCGTTCATTGAAGTAGAATCACTAACGTGATGTAGATTCAGTTTGCCAATTGTGGCAGGAAGTCAATTGTGTAGGAAACTATGAGGGATATTGAATCTGAGTTTAATAACTTGTATGAAACGCTTGATCATTTATTTCTATTAAATGTGGGGTATTGGCATGGAGTATCAGATTGCCCGGGTAACTGGGTTGAAATGGTCAGAAACGCAGTTGCTCTATGTAAACTCAGCCGCAGCCAGTTAGACGGGAAGCCGACTCGAACTTATGTAGTTAGAATAAGGCTAGGCATATGTTGATGATGTACCTATGTAATAGTAAGATAAGTATGCTGTGCTGACTTCAAATATGAAATTGGAATAGAGACGCAGGAATAAAGTTAGTTTTCAAGCAATGTGACTGGTTTTCAGAAGCTTGTTTTATTAAAATACTGATCTGATTCTTAAATTATGATATGAAAACATTCGACGGAAAATATTCGTCGAGAGTTTTGTTTTCAACAAAAACTTATCGCATGAATTATAATGAGGTTACCATATTTTTATGTTCTACCTATTCAATGAGACTCAAAATCTTTCTCATATTCTCTCGACAAGCAAACATCAACATCGATTTCGGTACATAAATACGAAAGTTAAAGACAGATCCACGCGTGTATTTTATTGTTATCAACCTAACTTGGCGAAGTCAGATACTGTTCAAAGAAAAACTTTGTTCGACATCGGATTATGTGATTCAAGTCACTGACAATTGTCGAGTGGGGTGGGAACACCAAAACAAGTCCGTTCGAAGGGTATAAAAACATATTGCGAACATTAAGAGTGAGCACAGTGCACACAGGCGACAGACAGTTGACCCGATGGTCAGTAACTTCCTAATGATGAAAGCACTTTTAAAATCGGTTCAGTGTTTGAGTTTATCCATTACAAACAAAAAAACAAAAATATACTTTCACTAGCTTCTGCCAGCGGTTTGACCCGCATCCCGTGGGAACTACTTCCCGTACCGAGATAAAAAGTAGCCTATAGCCTTCCTCGATAAATGGGCTATCTAACACTGAAAGAAATTTTCAAATCGGACCAGTAGTTCCTGAGATTAGCGCGTTCAAACAAACAAACAAACAAACTCTTCAGCTTTATAATATTAGTATAGATAATACTTACATATATTAGTGTAGAAAATCTTGATTCCAATCGAAGTTCTCAGTCGGTCTAACATCGGCTAAATACCTGATCTTTGTATTTTGCGTAGGTACTACCATTCATCTTCATACTGATTTATGAACCCAAACAAAGTGTGGGCCGACTAAAAGTTTCCAGTGTGCTGTACTCTAAACACTGTTGGAGTGGGGGGCAGTTATATATGAAGCCGTAAAGTTAACCAAGTTCGGGAATTACAAAGTATATTGTATAGCATGAAGGTTTTATGTTGTTGCAGTGTGTGAATTAAGGTTTTGAATGCCAATGTTTTGTATGTAGATGACGTTGTATTTGCAACATCATTTGCGATTATTCCTTATTGTCACCCAGTGGACACCCCAGGATGGACACCGCAGGCGGGGTAGGCCCCGGAAGAGATGGTGTGATGAACTAGACGCCTACTGTCGAGACTGGTGGACTCGATCGAAAGATCGGGAGGTGTGGAAGCGAGATGGGGAGGCCTTTGCCCAGCAGTGGGACATTATAGGCTATATAATAATTATTTTTTCATGGATTAAATACTTTTATTTCATAATATATATTTTAAGTAACTCGTTGTCTGTCGCACTATCACGCCAATATAATATTACTGAAACATTTAAATGTTGGGTTTACAGATAGCCAAGAGCCTGATATAGAACATCTATTACCTATTAAGGAAAAGGTAACTCAGATTATGATGAAATACATACTGAATATCACGATATTTTTTCCATAGAATAAATGGATAGCTATAAGTTACTTACACAATATTGGTTCATGTTTAATCAAGGTAGCGATACACGTTTGTGGCAATATCCTGTCTTCATTAATTTTACCTTGAGCCGGAAATTGAACTAAATGCCTCTCTGCAGACGCGAAACGTACGATGTGATTTAAAGTATAAATATAAGAAAAAAAGTTCATAGTTAGTTACGTTATTTCAAGTAGAGTTTATCAAGTGTGGAAAACAATATTGGAGACCTAACGTTAACAGTGGACTAAATGGCTGTAATGATTGCAAAGTCAAACTCAAAATCGTTTTTAATGGGCCCATTAAATTACAACTTTTTCAAAAATGACAAAAAGACAGGCCTTCCTGATGGATGATTATTATATTGATAAAGATTTTACTAACTCAAACAACTTACACGTTCAGCTCAGCTGAATAATATGTGCTCCTTGGGAATTGAGCTGAATCACCTGAAATGGCAAGACAGCCATACACCTCTTTCGCCCTGCCCCTAAATTAGCAGAATACTAATTTGTAGAAGGAAAATTAATGTTACCTATATTTCAACCATAAATACTAACAAGAAACATTTAAAACATAACAATTAAAATCCGGAATTCCTGCTCGCATTGTGTACAACAATTAGTGTTACGAAACTAGGTGATTACCTCGCAATATTTATTGTGCCGCTAAACATTCTACACACTATTACTGAAACAAAGCGAGTGATAATTGTATTAATTACATAGGGTTACAGTACAATGAGTCGTGGTGGCCTAGTGGGTAAAGGACCAACCTCTCAAGTATGAGGGCGCGGGTTCGATCCCAGGTCAGGCAAGTGCCAATGCAACTTTTCTAAGTTTGTATGTACTTTCTAAGTATATCTTAGACACCATTGACTGTGTTTCGGATGGCACGTTAAACTGTAGGTCCCGGCTGTCATTGAACATCCTTGACAGTCGTTACGGGTAGTCAGAAGCCAGTAAGTCTGACACCAGTCTAACCAAGGGGTATCGGGTTGCCCGGGTAACTGGGTTGAGGAGGTCAGATAGGCAGTCGCTTCTTGTAAAGCACTGGTACTCAGCTGAATCCGGTTAGACTGGAAGCCGACCCCAACAGGATTGGGAAAAAGGCTCGGAGGATGATGATGGTTACAGTACAATATGCATTATATTATTTTGTGTAACAACACCCTTTTTTAACTCGGATCTAAGCAGTATAGATCCATCGAACATTCTGTTCATATCAGCGCTCCCTAGATAATATCATTTGTAGACATTAACCAAGAGATGTGGTGTTTAAAACCCAAGAGAGGGACCTTTCAAAGGAATATTCATTTTCCCTCCTATTGCAACGTTACATCCACAGATCTGACCTAAATGGCTGACAAACCTGCATAGCTGACTTAGGACCTATACCTGTCACCTAGTGCGTAGCGTACGAATAATATATCCTCCTTATATTTCCGTTATCAAATCATCATTGCGTATCTTTAGTCTCATGCTCAGATAGTCATTAAAACTTATACAAGTAGACTGTCACTAAAGAAATTGCCAATAGCACTTACTGAACTGACAAGTTGAATACATTTGTAAGTAATAAAATTCGTCCTTTAGTCCATTCAACACATTTCCCAATCAATAACCGGAAAGTAAATTACCAAATAATTACTGTACCATCCCTAGAGTCCGGTAGTAAGTTAATGACCTTGGTAAGTTCGTAATTAGCTAGTAGATACCAAATATTGATTTTGAAGGTAGCCATGGCAACCAGAATAATAAGGGACGATTTATGGGACAAGACGTCGCAAACAAACCACGGACGAGCCGAGACACGTAAAGCAGTATTTTAAGGATTTAAGTATTTTATTTGGATCTGTATTTTGTACATGGTCATTGGTCTGTCTTATCAAAGTCATCGAGGGGTATCAAGTTGCCGGGGTAACTAGGTGGAGAAGGTTAGATAACGAGGTGCTCCATGTAAAAGACTGCTGCTTCCGCATGGACTGAATACCGAAACCAACATAGAGTTGAGAAAAGCTTATGTAGATGATAACTTTGTACATAGTTTGATAGGATAGAATAGACCATTCTGCTTTCTGCTATACATAATTTTTATTTTTTTAATTCTATGAGTATTTAATAGTTTTGGATGTAATAACTTTCGATTTACGTTTAGCAATAATTTTGATTAAACAGAAGACGAATTCCAACTACGCAATTATCGCTCCATTTGTGTCAAGCAAAACCTCAAATAATATCATAGCCTAGCTGGTATGCCAATGAATAATTTCAACCGAAATTCTTCATGAAGGGTGCAAATGAATGCTCCCAGGCAGGGGTAAGCAGGGGTAGGAAACACAAACAATTCACAAAGGCCACTTAATTGCCAATTTACTCATGTTTACAAATACTATTGTTTAATGACAACCGGTCAATTAATTTTTGCAATTAAAATTCTATTGTGACAGCGGCCGGATTAATAACGAAGGATTGAAGTGAAGGAATTTTAGGTTCCTAATATTTTAGTTGAAATATCTTAGTGGTTTGTGGAAACCCTATTTATGAGGGTAATATCAGGGAAATTCCGGTCCCTAATAGTTTAGCTGGGGATATGTATCTAACTTATATAACACGTTGTAGTTATGTATATGTTCTTGGTATTATTATTGTAACGTAAATCATATTAAATATCAACTTCTTGAAGTTACAAAATCATTTATGTCTACAACATAAATCATAATAATATCTTTTTTGTCGTCGTCACCGAAACCCAACACGACATCCCACCACAACACAACACAAATAGGTACGAATTCCAGAATTTTCCATACCCATACCCGTTATTTACAACACGAATGCTATCTATCTGCGCATCTACCATTTACAGAGCCCTAATAAAGTAATGAATTTACGCGAATCGACTGAACAAACTGCGGCTGAGCACGCGAATTCGTTCGCGTAGATATTTCGCATTGAGTCACGAACTTTGCAAGTTATTTACATGCGTAGATAGATATGGTTTCTATGGTAACGAGTTTCTGTTATTTTGGTGACAGGAGTGTATTGAATTGGGAGGAGTATGAGGTAATTGTAGGTTCCACAGTTGCTCCCGAGAGAACTAGGTAATTCTCGCTTTAGGACTATTGGTGTACAGAATTTCATGGAAATCGGTTCAGTACAATTAGTAATTTTAAGACAGTTGAAATATTAAGCTCAAGAAACATTATGCTTGATTTCAAAGATCAAAAATAACGAATCAAGAAGATATAACAGCTAAATAAAAAATCCCCTTAAATTGTACCCGAAAACTCTACAGCACTCTATTCATAAGAAAATTGAGGTGCTAGAAAATTGTTGGGCTGATTTCTCCGTCAAACTGTGGGGTTCCTCGGAAATGGAATAATGCCTTGTGCTACCGGAGTTTTGAAAGGGAGCCTTCGGGGGTCTTGTGAAGGGTTGTCAGGATGTTGTGGCTGCCAAACTGACCGATAAGTAAATAAAATAAAGATAGGTAGGTATAGATATAGTTGTGTTCTTATTTTGTTTGTATTACAACATTTAACCTATTGTATGTAGGTAAAAACAAAATAATAGAAAATTAATCGTGTCTCGAGTATATTTGTGTTCCAACATATAACGGGTTAATGGATGAATGTTGATCATGTAATTTTATATTGTTGTCATTTTCGTAGCCAAATGTAATTGACATAAGTTTGAACTTGAACTCGCGTCCATCGCCAAACCATGCCAATATTATTTGGCATCATAACTATATACTTTGGTCAACTATTTAGTACCTAATGTTTTTAAGATTTTTTCAAGATAACATTGGGTATGTACCTATATTTTAATTGGCGCATTGGCGCATTGGCGCATTGGTCGTATTACAATTGTTCACATTTGTATGGTGCTAAAATCAATTGTGTTTCGCGTATATCTACGCTCCAACATACAACGGGTTTATCTACTATTGTAATATCCAACTCTTTACCCCCTAATTATCCAACCCTACATTTTCAAAGGACGAATGACGAAATAAAGATGGCTGCCGCTAATCTATCAAATTGCGTCACCAAGGATTAAGCTGTAATGGACGCCAAACATTTACACAGGAGGAACGTGACCGTAGTCGCGCTACAAGGATCAAAATCATTTTCTTTTTAAAGTAGCCACTTGCACCCTTTCGTCTTGATACTTGTAAAATATGTTTGTTGAGTTTTAGGGTTGTGTTAATGGGTTGTAGACTTGAGAACAAATGAAGGATACAGTATGTTTGAAACTATATGCAGCTAATGCTGTATTCTAGAAAATAGCGAATATACTGTTTTAAAAGCTACATTAATCTGTATTAGAAATACCACAAATACGGAGTGTACAGATTTTAAGACAATATCAATTGCACCAAAAATAAATGCCAATTCGTTCAAATATTTTTTATGGTCGCAATTTATAAGTTCCTTGAAAGATCAACATAAACAAATGATAAAATAAAATAAACTATGTAATTAGAACAAAAATAAAGCAATAAGCCATAAATATTCATCAGTTGACACGAAGCTTGTAAACCGAAATCAAACACTGAACTGGGATTAATCGATCGGCTAATCAATTCGGCCAAACAGTGTTGAAAACTGACGGCAAGTCGCTTAGAGCACTCAACCAACTGGAGGCGCCATGAGCACAAAATCTCTATGCGAAAAAGTCTTCCAGCTTAAGGGTGATAGATAACTCCTACCTACCTTGTGAGAAGGAGAAAAAAGTGACGATTGGAAATGTTATAATGGAAAATCGCCTAAGAAAGTAGCGTCGCATCGCCAAAATGCGATTGTTCAGGGTATAAACTACTGGATACACCAACACACAACATATTTAAATCCGCCCATTTCTTTGAAAAAATCACCAATTCATAAAAACCTATCTTATGGAATCCAAACCCTTCTTTAGTTCACTAGTAGCTGATCGTTTGTGTCACGCCCACCGTATGTATTTTACCTAAAAAAAGGCACCTTTTCTACCTGCCTTATGGCATCTCCGCTCATCTTTTCTTCCTCCGTAGGAAGGCACGACAGTGTCGTTTCCTGTTGGTTAAACTCTCTTAGGCAAGTCGAGATTACTCAAGTGTCCTCGGCCACATTACAAGATAGTTAACCGTAGTTTGGCAAAGTTGGGCTGTCGACCTATAAGTTGTATCGTTAACCCTCAGCCCTTTACAATGATAACGTGTTGTTTGGATTGTTTTGGGTTGGCCGCTATATTTTTGGTATAGCAACAATTTTGGAGAATATTCTGGTCAAGCAATCTAAAGTGCAATGCATAGCAACTTGAATATGTTCTTTAAGATGCTTTAAATAATTATTATAAGCTCATGTTATACATATTCAAATACTATTTTTTTACATTTGTATGAAAATCATAAATACTTACAACAATTTTCATTCACGCTTCTAAGTATCGGCTACATCAAGAGAAATTCCTATAACACTGACCAGCAAGACAAAATGATTAAAATAAATTCATGCACTAATATATACGAACCAATTTTTCACTAGACGGTTAACATTCTCATTACATGCAAAGTGACGTCATACATTTTCTTGTTAAAGTGTTTTCCAACATAATTGATATTGTAGAACTCGTGTCGGACATTGGTCATCCACCATTTTGGATACTCGCCAGCCGACCCGAGGAAAAAACATGTCGTTTAGACGCACTGGCAAACTATCAGGCGTTCTTAGTACACCTAGTGAACTAGGCGTAAGTCGGAAATACGTACTTTACAGCAGAGTAAAAAATCTGTTTCGGTTTTCATTCTTTGATGTTTATATATAGGCAGGTATATCATAAAACTCAACCCAAACCACGTTAACGTAATATAAACTTACAAATATTTCGGTTTCTGAGCTCCATAGAGCTTATTTTTAAGGGGAAATTAATAAATCATCGATAATGAATGGTATGAAAATGAAAAAAGCCATAGAGTCATTCTTCATAATATTGTTTAATAGCGTATAGGATATAGTATAGTTGATACCTGTAGTAATTAATCTACTTTTACTATCTTAACCCGCATTCAAAAATGTCGTATTTGTACATACGCCATTTTGGAGCCTGTGCTCCTAAAAGGACGTAAACAGGAATTCAGGAGAAATGCGAGGAGAGTTTGCAAATTATGACATGTTTTGTCGGAGGAATGTTTTCCCTCGGCACGGGATACAGGGGAGAAAGGGAGATTATGTTGTAACCTCTAGTATATATTGTGAGGTCAACTTTGTGTAGCATTCAATGACTACCAGGACGTTAGGTATATTTACTTCTTGGAAATAGGTTGTTTTTCAGTAATGTAATTAGTGTTATGTAAAACGAGATGCTAATATATACCCATAGGAATCAGGACGGAAGACATCGTGATAACCATTGTAACTATTGAATAAACTTCAGATGCTTAAAACTCGCGTAAGAGTTATTTTCCCGTTAATCATCAGTCAAGTGGTTTTCCAAGATAGTTCTTTCTTTCGTAGGTTACATTTGCTTGTTAAATAAATTAATAAATCATAGTATGCCACCCTAATTTACAAAAGGGCCTATTGACAATCTAGACAAGGCCTTATTTACATAAGACTTGGTATTTGCCACCGAAATCTCCTAGTGACACACTGTAACTTAATTAATAAAGAAACTAAAAGGTAAAGAAGTTCCATTCTTCATCATATCTTAAGGAAATAATATTAATTAACCATAGTTTGAACGGTTCTTACTTAGATAAATTGGGTTTGGAGTTGATAATAGCAATTATAGAAATTGACGTAATCTGGTACCTAAGTCCTTGAACGGTGCGTAACTAAATGTATTTTATATACTGTTAGATACTGTAAATCTTGAGTTGACAATTTTGAGATTGCCATTCTAATCGAGCAAGCATGTTGATCGTCGCTGTAGCTAATTCCTTATTTTTAAAAGTTTGACGATGATTAAGTAAATACGAGTGCGTCCAAAGTGACCGCTGCAGCCACTGCATCGCGATTTCCTTTGAAGTGGCGAAAGGGGTAATGGTAATATGGTAAGGCACCGGGCACATTTGTCTATTTATTTGGCCTACGCAAGACGCACGTATATATTTTCTATGAAAGAAAATACTAGACTTACACTTCTGCTCTATTCGTATTATGTAATGTATGAGACTTACTAGAATTCCGTACGTTTAAGCCGGTTCGTTTACCAACGTTTCTGAAGGTAATAGTTTAATTTGAGAGCTGATAGACGTGCAGACGTAAATACGAATTCAGATGTTTTTGTACCTCTATATAGGGCAATTAGATTTCCTAGTAAATGTTAGTAGATTTGAATAACTAAATAAACAAAAGACGGTTTATTTGTGTATTTCAAGTTTAGATTATGTTATAAGATTGATAGAAGTGATTTGGTGAGACTTTAGATGGATAATTGAACATAATATCTTCTCTTCTTTGGCAGTGATACTAGAACTGCAAATATTTGAATGTTTGTTGATTTGGATATTGTTTAGCCTATACGCGGAAACTGTGATTGAAAAACTGTGCAAAAGCCCTAAGCTAAATACAATAATTTAAATTATTTTATGAAATTCCTGTATATTCAAATTGGTGGTTTTCAATATATTTACCGCGTCATTAACACACTTTACATTTAAAACGTTTATTCCGCACAAATTATTTCAATTTACTCTTGAAATATTTTGTAAAACAATCCACTCAATGGTAGGTAATTTAACTACCGGTATGCGTAACCAAAAACCGAATAACGCAAACCGCAATCCAGGTGTAATTTGGTACGTAATTCAAACTTTTTTATAAATATAGAACCCTCCCACAGTCGCCACATGACAAATAAAACCTCATATTCCGGCTAACTGTCCACATTGTGGTTGTTGCAAACATTTTTACCTTTGGCCAGTGTTTTTAGGGTTCCATAACTTGTAACAAAAAACTGGTAGCTTACAGGATCGGTTCGGCTTGTCTACATTATACCAACACTTTTTCATGACTTAAATTTTTAGAGAAATACCTCCCGTATTTGCAGTGAGGTCATAACATAATTACATTTTTCGCGATTGTAAAGTTATTTGCATTTTTTAATTAAGCATCCAATAAACTGGTATAAGAGCTTTTTAACAGCAAAGTTAAGATAATCAAAGGACATTTTGTACACTGTACGGAACCTCATACGCGAGACTGATACACACTTCAGCATTTTTTGTATAATAATTAATCTCGTAATTCAGCCGCGGGACAGTTTAATTATTTAGCTTGTTTTCATGACGAGTGCCTCGGGATATGTGGGAAGGACATTAACACTGGACTGGTAGTAAAGTGAGATGGAATTATGTATGTAGGAATATAGGAGGGAATATAGCGCTTGTGTAAAGTTAGACTCTATGAGTACTGGTAAGGATGAAATAGAGACCAAAGGCTTGCAGTATCGCACTAAGGGTCACTAAGAAATCAGGCACATATGTAGATACAGCCTAGTTATCAGGCTAGTAGACATAATACCCATATTTACAGAAGATACTGTAAATTTTTAATGCTCATGACTTAAAACATTCTGTGTTCTCCAATATTTGTGTCAATAACTTCTCAGCATATTATAAAGAAGATTTAAGTAATCGCTTCAACACGAACAATCAATATAGGCACGTAATTCGTTCACGACTCGATCATAAACCTAAAAGTTCATTCAACTTTCAACAGCACATTACCATAATTTCATTCAGCGTCTAGCTCTGAAAACACTTCTAAAAACTAATAAAAGAACTGTTCTTTTAATCGTCTGGCAAAAATTCTGATAAGTTTTCACAAACAGATTATTTATTGCATGGCGCGTCGAGCTAATCGATTAATAATCGAATAGTCTCGATGCTCGGTCGTCGAATGCATTCTAATTGCTTTGTCGCGACTGCATCGATTTGAAAAAATAGCTCGCTCGCTTACACTGAATATTTGTCTATTTTGCTATCGATATCGAATGCACTGCAGTTATGAGGGATGGTAATTTTACTTAAATAAATATGTATGTTACAACGACCATAGTCGCTAAAATTTTTCTCTAAATACCTGAATAACCATTTGTATATTATACGTAAAAATATTTTAGAATCTTAGAAAGCTCGGTGAAATGAAAGCCTTTTCGGAAAATTATGGAAGAAAAAATTTCATTGGTGAATTACTGATCTACCTATGTGTACACATTAAAGATGTCATATTGTATCGATCAAATATAGATCCAATACATTTTATTTATTCATCTTCTGTTATCAGAAAATTATCTCATCAGAAAGTTAGTTCACATTGAAATTTCAAAGAGCAGTTATACCAGTATTAATAGTAATTAGGTACAGTACACATTAATACAGTGTATCTAAAATTCGTTAATTAAGCAGGCCATTACCAAACAGATGCATTTCAATTGGTTATTGCGTGTCTTCAATATTTAATGTTCAACTGTTTTTAGTGTTCAACGATTGAATGTGTTTTTCAGTATTTATGAGCCGTTAATTTGATTTCAGATTATTTCTATAGTTGTTTGATCGTAATTTATTGTTTTTGTTTGAGGTGAAAACATAATAAAAGTTATTTTAAAACAAAATAGAATATATCTATACATATAATAAATCTGTAAAAAAACTGTGTCTGTACATTGAATATATTAAAAAAATAATAATTGGGTGGGGTTTACAAACAGTAATGGAGCACAAATCCAAAAAAAAAATTCTGTCTGTATGTCTGTATGTCTGTATGTCTGTTTGTTTGTACACGCTAATCTTCGGAACTACTGAACGGATTTCAATGATTTTTTCTTCATTGTATCAGTATTAAGCCTGGTCAACATATAGGCTATGATTTATCTTCGAAACTTGAAGACCTGATGCAGAACTACAACAGACCAACAAAACTATAAGAGATACAAAAATGGTGCCATGGCAAAAATTGTTTCATGTGATGAGCATTTTCAGCTGAGATAATAAATTTTAAGATCTGGATCACCTGATGTGGAACCCCAGGAGCCCAGCTAGACTATAGCATATAAAGGTATGACGTTTTAGCAAAAGTTGTTCAATTTGATAAGCACTTTCTATTGACTTATACAAATTGAAGATCTAAAACACCTGATGTGGAACTCCAGGGGCCCAGCTAGACTATAGCATATAGAGGTATGACGTTTTAGCAAAAGTTGTTCAATCTGATAAGCACTCTCTGTTGACTTATAAAAATTGAAGATGTAAAACACCTCATGTGGAACTCCAGGAGCCCAGCTAGACTATAGCATATGAAGATATGACGTTTTAGCAAAAGTGGTTCAATCTGATAAGCACTCTCTATTGACGTATAAACATCGAAGATCTGGAACACCTGTTGTGGAACTTCAAGAGCAATACTACACTTGAAATGTATAGAAATGAATGTTATGAAATAGGTATGGTGAATCAAAAAAAGTAATTAGTCTGTCTTTTAGATAACCCTAAAATAATGGACACGTATTTTTCTTTTCTCTCTCACACAAACAAATAATAACGAAGATAGAACACGCTTGAATTTTGTCTTAAGTCACTGCTTAGTACAAATTTTACATACCTAGACGTGGCGTCACGAGCCCCCACTCTCCGACTTTGTTGCGTTATATCTCATTATTATTTTGTATGTCTTTCCAGACTTTGGGACTACAGAGTTCCGAATTTTTGGGAGGCAAACGTGGGGCCGAAGCCAACACACTGAAGCCCTTTTGAGACAACTTTAATGAAATCATGACACAAAACAGACGATTATCCATTTATACACTATAGAAATGAACCCAAGGACAATCCCCTGTAGACGTCGTTAAAAAAAAGACCATCCCCGGTTCTGTGCTAAACTATTGCTAACTATGGAGGAAAACTACTTGAGCTATTGTGATGGGATGTTAGTGGATGACAATGTATTAGATACATGTAAAAATGGCAGGTGGAGACTCGCCACCTCACTTACTGGGCCCCCGAGAATCAGTCACTGAATAGCAACAAGAGGGCAACAGGGACATGAGCGGCTGAAGGGTGAGGATACCTCGGCGGACTTTAAACGCAGATTACGCACTCCCTGTAGGTCACTCACCATGAGGCACCTACCCTCCGAGCAGGGCTACTAACCCTGCTCTAGCGACTCCACTCTGGACGGCCAAGCCATACCAGAGGCGTGAGACCTACCCCCGTCATGGTTCACTTCGACCGGCCGGAGATGGGGGACAGTATACTCCCTGTTATCCCTGGAGAACTCAGTATATATAGCCCCGCGGGGTCGCTACTCTCCGTCATCAGCCTCAGATGTCCTGCGGTGCTTATAACTCATTATTATTGTCGTTATTATCTCAAGAGCCTTTGTCCCAATTATGTTAGGGTCGACTTCCAGTCACGATGCAACTGAGTACCAGTGAGTACAAGAAGCGACTGCCTATCTGACCTCCACAACCCGGTTACCCGCTCAACCCAACACCCCTTGGTAAAACTGGTCAGACTTACTGGCTTCTGACTACCCATAACGATTGCCAAGAATGTTCAATGTCAGCCGGAACCTACAGTTAAACTTCCCCTCCAAATAACGGTCATTGGTATCCAAAATATACGTAGAAAGTACATACGAACTTAGAAAAGTTGCATTGGCAGGTACTTGCCAGACCTGGAATCAAAGACGCACGCTTATACTTGAGAGATTGGTTCTCTACCCACTAAACCACCACGACTTCCACTAAGTCACCACGACATTGTCATCTATTTAATGTTTTTTTACTTTAATACGTGTAATATTTTTGCCACACACAACTTAAATGCGGACTAATTAGAATCACTACTTTTATCCCTATGGTCACGTCTATTGCGGTTCAGTTCTCAGCGTTTTGTTTAGTCTGCTGTGCTTTTGCCGTTAAAGTACAAAAATTAAATATATGGAACGTTTCTAAGGCCCATAGCACACGGCGTTTTTTAAACGCGCTGATAACGCGCGTTTCAGGAACGCGCTTCTTCGGCGCTGTAAACGCTAATTGTTGCGTTTGCATTGATAATAGAAACGCGCGCATGAAGCGCGTATACGCGCATTTGAAGCGGTACAAACGCGCGTACAAAGGAGTATGATAATGATTTTAAAAGTTGTATGATAATGACCACTCAATCTTTTTTCACTCGTAAATGGATCTATCCAATAAATTCGCTTTTTTTTACGTTTTTTACTTTTTAAAAGAAGTACTAAAGCCAAAGTAAGCAGTGTTGTCTCAACCGACGCCATTGTACAACTGAAGAAGAGGAGTCTCTGATCAAAACGCAAAAGGTACGAGCGACTACAGCGCGTCTTACCGCTGTACCTGCGCGTATACGCGCAGAAGAGGCAGGTTTTATAATCGCCCCGTGTGCTTAAGTTACAAGGTTGCGATCCAATCTCGTTTGAATCGTGTATACGCGCGTTCTCTGCGCGTCGTCAGCGCGTTTAAAAAACGCCGTGTGCTATGGGCCTAATGGTTATGCGTATTCCGTTGTTTTCAAGTCAACGGGCCCTTAAAATTCAATATCAGACTATTAAGATCTTTGATTTTGCTGACCCCGTAGTCGCTGGCATAAGGGACAGGATGCGCGTACGAAGTCGCGGGCAGAAGCTAGTATAGAATATAATATATGAATCTACTTCAATATATTTTTATCTTAAAATAAATAATACTTAAATGTGTGGACGATAAAATTCAGTACCTATATATTTTCTTATACAACAAATGGTAACAATATTTTCTACCAATTGTTTGAACTTACAATGTGAAATGATCACAACACACAAGCCTTTGTTTCTTGGAATAGTGGCAAAAGGCGACACTTTTGTCAATACGACCCAGTGTGACTTTCAAACTAATCTCAAGTTACGTCTACAACAGACAATACGTTATCGTACGTTTAAAATTGGATACGATTTTGGTAACTAACGTCATCCTAATATCCGTTGTTTTATATTGTCGGTTGAAAAGTAAAAGCTTCTTAGTGAAATATTTCTTATTTGATTTTGTTTTCCTTCATCACAATAAATATATTAAGACGATGCGATAGCACAAAAATATATTACTTATCCAGATAGTTAATAGAACGGTACCTAGTCGAATACTTTCTTTTTTTTGTTGTTCTAGTAAGTCTGTATAGAAATATAAAGAAATATAAACTTATCTAATATAAACTTAAAAATAATTTTGGCTCAGCTTAACAAAACCATGTATTCTCATATCTTGTAAATCGCAGCGACTAACAGAACGTATGAAACGCCTTAACCCACCACATCTCAACACGGCTTTCATTCGTTGATCGTAGCGCAAACATTTATGTTCGAGCTTTGTTTGCCCACGGTTTCAGAGAGTCGATGTTTGTCGTTCATTTACAGACGCATATACTACTTGATTGACGCATTTCTTACGCACAGTTCACACTGTTCGTCTGAGGGAGTTTTAAGAAAATAGTCGAACCGTGAGCGAGAATAGATATTCCAGATTTTGGGTTATGTGAATTGAGAACGTGTATGATTGTTGATAACCATTCAGACTTGCTGAAAATCTGTTAGGTGCCGTTTGCCGTTGTAAAGACAAAGAAAATATTCCTAGAGATTTAGGAATGATACAGTGTTATTTCTTTTAGTTTAAAGGGATTTCTATAGAGTGCGTGGAAGCATAGTGCAAGAACAAACAAGTGTAGTTTCTGTAGTACCCTGAAATAATTTACACATTGAGCCTGTTTGACATCACGCCAAAGTTTTACTGAGAGTATGTATTTGCTTCAACTTCATAATATGATGTGCTAATCTTTTCATAAATCATGTAGCTGTGTATAAAACCGAAAAAAATACTTTGATATTTCTAGAACCAATAGGTAAAACAAAAAAAAAAACAAAACTAACGCGGTAACTAATACTCCACGATATTGTGTAAGGTCAAAACTGTTGTCCCTGGGGCGTTCCTACCAAGATTTACGATTTCCCAACTTTGTACTGAGCAGATGCTTCGACCAACACTTGTTGAGAATGTAAAACATGAGTGTTATAACAGTTGTGGAGTTTCTCCAACATTTTTATGTGCATCGTTTAGGGAGACTAAGTTATAGTTCTCTTGTGTTTTGTTATGAAATATTGGAATGTATGAGATGTGTGGGTAAAGGTTCAACTTGGGTAAAGAATTCTTATACTTTGTATCTGACGTTTCATTGGAATAAGACTTTCAAAGAATTATGTCAATCGGTTCAGAGCTCTAATAACAAAAGCGCAATGAAAAGAAAGTTCTAACGAGGAAAAAATACATTGCAAAATCACTTAGTATTATATCAGTGTGTCAGTGTCAGAGCTTTATTGTGTGTTTCCGTAGTTTACTAACCACTCGAAAACCTGGTCTCTATCCTCTTACAGTATTGCCTTCAGAAGTCAAAACTTAAATCTCTTAATTACACGAAGATACTGCGAAGTAATAAGTTTAGAGCAAAAACATCTCCAGTAAATCTCTAAACTGAGAAAATCCTTAAAATCCACTGAACTATGAAATAATTAACTTTGAAACACAAAGTTTGTTCGCTAACTTCAGCAGAATAACCCTTTAATATCCAATTTATCTTTTTCACAGTTTTATGGAAGTAAACTTTCATAAAGTTAAGACTTTAACTTGAAGTTGCATAGGGTGGACCGTAATTCAAGATAACTTAAGATTTAGATACGGTTAAGTGAGGCTAAGTTGGAGTTAAGTGCTAAGTTAACGGTGGTCCGGCGACGTAAATCGAATATTCTGTGGAGAGTTTAAAATTTAGTTAGGACTTTCAAAGTCCTTAGATTAAACCCCATGTGAATGACCTCTGTGATGGGGGTTCTTTTGGTCGAGTAGGTGGGACTAAATTGAATTAAGTTCCACTTCGAAAAACAAGTCTCGGAATAGAAGAAAGTTTTATTTGTTATGACGGAATTTGCATGAATGGTGGGTGTACTCATAAGGCGTCTTCTTTCACATGAGATATATTCAGTCACCACCACATACCATGTGGCTTGACGACATCAGACTTTTGAAGTCCGAATTAACTCATGATATTTTCTTACCTTTGATAATCACATTAAGAGCAATGGAGTATTTAAGTGTCAATTACATAATTCAACTCCAAATTATTATTTCAGGCAACTTTATTTAATTAAGTAATTTATGCAAAGCAAGTTTGAACCGCGCGTTAATTAATAAACTTTTATCACTTTATATGAACAATGACACTAACTCAAAGTAAATGAGCGTATTATTCATGTTGCGGTTTATATATGGAGATGAAAAATGTTCACAGCTTTTAACTTGCTTTAATATTCTATGATGCAGCATACTGGCTAAAGTTCTGCGACTAAACGATTTTACCTCTATTTAGTTAGGTATGTGGTTTGTAGCATTTGGTGGTAACTTATTAGCTGGTAATTTAATTTGAATAATGATTTATAAAATTATTTTTACTACACAATGTCTAGTACACATGGTATCAACTTTGAGAAATATTTTTGTCATATTCTACTTAATTTTCCTAAAGACCCCCCAAGCAGGGGAGATTTTCCGACACTAATCGCGCTGGGCATGCGTGTTGATGAGCGCAGTGTTTATTTAACACTATCTTCTGCCAGCGGTTTCACCCGCATCCCGTGGGAACTACTTCCCGTACCAGGACAAAAAGTAGCCTATAGCCTTCCTCGATAAATGGGTTATCTAACACTGAAATAAATTTTCAAATCGGACCAGTAGTTCCTGAGATTAGCGCGTTCAAACAAACAAACAAACTCTTCAGCTTTATAATATTAGTAGATTTAGATTTAGTATTTATAGATTTAGACCAAACATTATATTACAAACATTTCTCTCAAAAATAGTAGGTACACAATTCAATTTTTCAGTTGTTGTATTCGCAAACCTACGTACCATACATACACACAACCAACAAACCACACTACTTCAAACATAATACAATTGATATCATTTTACTATCCTGCACTCCCCACTACCACCTACCTATATTCCTTTACCTAGGTAAGGCAAATTTCACCCATTGTCTGCAACGCTAAAATCACCGACGCGTCGCCCTTATCTTTAAGGATAAAGGTACTTTCTTGTGTCTCAAAACTCTTAGCATACGTAGTTTATGCAAATAAGGCGTGAAAACAGGATATTTTGTTGGAAACCACAGTTCCCTTGGCAACGGTTTAGCACTTTATGTTAGCAAAATGCATAGGTTAACTTATTAAACCATTTTGTGACACATTGATAAGGAGTGGATGTGGCATTTTTTTGTGACGATGAGTTTTTTATAAAAGTGCATCTTCCTAGTACCTACCTAATGCAGGTAGGTACTTTTATTTACCACCTTCATAATCATCTTTTTATGTGCATTATTCTTTATTGAAAACTACAAAAGGAGAAATTGTCCTTCAAAGTATAGATTGTGTTTGCTTTAAAAATGTAGGTACATTTAATCGAAGTACAGTAGGTAAAAATAAATGGAAACGCGATAACAGTAGACTCCTGTTACGTCGTTTAATTAATGCATGAGCAGTTTCTTTGAACAAAGTGGACATTTCGCAATAAATTTTATAAATATTGGCAGGAGAAATCGATTACGAAATTCTTATTTTAACTCGTAACAATATTAATATATCGTGTTATGGGGATACGTGATATGGGGGTTTTTTATCAACTGTCTGTTTTTTGTGTGCATTCTTTCTGTGAACCTACATTACTCGCCTCTCATAATATTCTAAAAACTATCTGTGCGATCAAATAAAAACTTTAACAAAATCATAATGTGTCGCCTCCAAGTTTCGCGAGCTCAATCCCCGCAGGAAGTTACGGTCTATAGGATGTTAGATATTTTTAAGGCATGCACACTTCGCTGGCTATCCGAGTTCACTACTCCACTAGAAGGAAACTTTAGCTCAAAATACGAACTTGCTATACAGTTCAGAATTCTGCACATGTTCCGGATTGCGCGTCCAAAATATTTCAACTTTAGTGATCCTATATTTCTGAAGTTACCTGGTCTAGCGAAAAGACTTTAGTGGGTAGAAGCTAATTCGCTTAACGCCAGGTTCGCTGTTTCGTAGGCATAGAAAGTCAAGCGCTTAAAGCAAACTCTAAATCCGGCCTGGCTTCATCTGTTTTATCCTCATTCCAGAAGTTAAATCGTAAAAGTTTTGAAGCCATTATTTCAGAGTTGAGCCTTTGTAGAGTCAGAAGAATTACTGAAAATTGTTATTATGTGTGTTAATTGGTTTAAGCGTTTTGTGAAGTTTTGTGAACAGGAATGCTGAGTTGTGAAGTTAGTTTTGAATAGAGATAATTAAGGAGAGGATTTCTTCAATTTAGGCTAGACGTCAGTGAACTCGAACATTTCACCAATCTTAATAAAAGTTTTAGACATCCCATATTTTGGCTATTTTGCTAACATATAGTCATATTATACACAAAATCTTTTTACTAATTACATGAAATTGGGAATACTATTATACGGATAGTCATGTTGGTAAACGATTTTTTTGCTATTTACGCCAAATAAATATTAAGAAAAAAGAGTAATGGAATTCAGCGAAAGTTACTTCAGTACAAATACACCCTTGCCTACGGACATTAGAAATATAAGAATGTCCACCAAAGAGAAGTCATTTCGTTTGCATTTGCAAGTTTCCCTCATAAATCTTGAAAGCAATCTCAGATTTGCTGCAGTGTTGTCAAAAATCACGTTTTAATAAAATTTCAGCGAAAATAGTAAAAGGAAAGTTGGCAAAAGTAAAGTATTTTATCGTTCTATCTGCCGACTTGGTCTGAGCGATGAGAAATACGGTAATTGGATGATGTTATGAGTGAGTAGTTCTGATTTTGACGCAAGAAGGATATTTTGTGTATATCTGTGGTAATATAGCTCTGTTACGGATGAACTCATTCTTATAGTTCTTCAAGTTCTTACAGGTACCATAATTGTGTGTTTAAACTGTTTTTTATATACTAACTTAAAAATTCACAAAACGAAAGTCGAAAGACTACTATTTATTTTCATAACAATTTTATTCGTTTGCATGAATTCTTCCAAAATAAATCGCACATTTTATTTCAAATTTATCTCTCTCCGCAACACAAAAATCTGCATGTACATCACAATTTCGGCTTTATGCTGAGCTTGTACCACAGCCGATGTCCAAGCTGCCATATTGGATTACCGTTGACGGAACCCGCTGACGTGGCGACACGACCCCCACCACGGACTGCACCTAACGCCGTATTTTTACGCCAAAATTTTGTACTTTATTGCTATTGTTTAGTTTTAGGATCAAAAACCGACGGCTTTTTTACTGCGTTTTTACTTTTTTACTGCAGCCGTATTGATGGACCGCGTGTTCTGGCTATTGATATTTTTTATCTGTTTTCGGCCAGTTTTTGTTGCGCGTAAAAAGTTTGATATCGATCGGTTTTTGGGAGCCCGAGTGAAGATTGATTGAGTAAACAAAAGCTGTGTAGTGTGAGTTTGTGCATAGACTACCGCTATAAAATCGTTTAATAGCAGCATGTTGTTTGAAAAGCATATAGTCTTTAAAATTTCGAAAAGCTCTTTCATTATTATTGTGTCAATCAAATAAAATTACATATCGAACAAAGCAATTAATTTATTCCCCCCATTACCACACAAACCAATAATAAGACCCATTATCTCACCGAACACCCAAACATTACACTGCAGTTCATAAAATAAAGGCCAGATATCGTATGAAAATATTGGCGTTCGCCGTGTCGTAGGCAGATGCGGGCCGGATATTCAAAACTGTCCCCTTTATTAACATCGCCAGGTGAACGTGACGTTACTGATAACAGTGTCTTAGGAAAATATATTTGATTTGCTCGCCCTATTTTTCATCAATGGAGTTTAATATGGAGTTTGAAATATAGGAGCTGTTTGTGGGAAAAATTAAGGTAGTATGTTTGGGAACTTTAATATTTTTGGTAACAGATTTCAGTAGTTCAAGTTTCAATGTATTTTGACCGCTTTGCTAACAGTCTAAATGAAAAAGGCTTGTAAAAAAGAACACCTTTGGAAAAAACTGGAAAATACATTATCAACACCAGTTCAGAAGCCTTGGCTGCATGGTGCGATAAAATAGAGTAAAAATAAAAGTTTATTAGGTCGTGAGCTTTTATTAACCAAATATGGAATAATAGCTTTAGACACGAATACAAGCAATTAAAATTATTTATTAAGTACTTAATTGAAACTTTGGTTGCACTTGGAGCAACTCTTAATTTTTAATGTGTTTTAAATAAAATCCTTTGCCAAGTATACAAACGCTGGGGTACTCCTAAACTCGTAGATATGTTCTTAATTACTGCTTTTGGCAGACTGGTTTGGCAATCTTGGCTGAATGTTGATACTTTACGTGCGCTTCCTACATTAAAATAATATCTAAGGATTATGGGTTGCGGAGAAACGATGTGTCTAAGGAAAATACCTACAATTTTGCTTAAGGCATTATAACACCGCGGGAAATGTCACAAAGTATAAATATTTTATTTTAGTTTAGCATTGTACTAACTCCTCGTATTATGTCGGTCAGAAATAAGAACTTGTTGCTGACTTAAGTATTATTTTCACCCGTCCCGACACGGGATTAATTACGCCTATTCCCCGCAGGGATGATCTGTCTAATCCGGTAGTTCTACCCAAACATTTCTCCCCGGCATATCTCGCTTGCCAACGATATTTTACCTGCAATTTCACAAAGTTCGCTCCAACGCGCGTCATGATGACGTTTACGCGGTAATTCAATATGGCGGCCGTCGGAGCGTCATGGCCGCGGGCGAGACATAACCTCAAAATCGCATCAGCTCACATTTGATTACTGGAAAATTAAACTGACATAGCTGTTATGCGCCCCTGGTGTTTTGGTCAAGGAGATTAGCGTGTCTATGATGTTTATGCGGCCAGTCAACTCAGTCACGTAGAATTTGGAGTGATGGCTTTAACACTTCGCAATTCATGTGAAAACTCGCTCAATTTTGTTTGCAATTAAGTAATTGTTAGGTATTCTATCTGTTTAGAGGACACATAAATATGCTGGGTATAATGTAGAAACTACCCTAGTTGCCCAAAACAAAATAAAGCTGATGAAAACCACAAAGCCCCTGAATATAAACCGTCATAACTAACGAAGTACTTGAAAAACAGACAGGGGTCCCTAACAGGCTGGAACAAGACAAACAACTAATCAACCTGCTAATAAAATACTATGTTCTCAAATCCCAGGAGTGCGGCCAGGGTCGATACCACCCACAAATTGGTTCTCGTTAACATTTGGACGCGATTTCCGAATTTGTTGGCCCTTAACAAGCCGACCTCGGGAAGTTTAGCTAGCGAACAAAATGACCGGACATGCCTCAATTAGTGAACGGTGGAGCAGCGAAGATCCTTATCGATTGGATGTGCAATTAGTTTAATTGGCACAGCATTTGCTTGTCACTTGAATCCTCGCTGCTTATCGGGGAAGGCCATCGTGAAATGGCCATGTTGGCGGCAATTTATTTTTACTTCGAAATCCCTATGTGCTTTTCTAGGTATTTATTTATCTGAAGAAGTGAGTAAATACCTAATTTATTTACTATTTTAGAGAAAATTATTATCAGTTTTGTAGAATTAGGAACTATTTACCTAAAATTTTGTATCAGTAGCTTAGTTTTAGAATAAGAATAACTTATTTTGTTCTATGTCGGTTTTTTAGGTATAAGTACTATAAATCAAACAAAATGAACCACATAACTTCACCAACCAAGTTGTTACAAACATCCAAATGAAAAGTCAGCCTCACAAAATTCATCACTACATCAAGAAAACTCTCCACTAATATAATTTCTAAAACACGTTGAGCTTGTCCAAAGTTGCTTGAGTTTCAAACTTAGATCCTCTGTACCGAGCAGTTCTGGGTTTCCTAAACTTTTAAGTAGATGCTCATTTTCAACTGGCCGTAACTATCCATCGGCTATCCGTTGATGAGCTGCGGTATAAGCTAAAGGGATATTTTCTAACTTTAAGGACGTAGTTTTGAATGTTGTTTCGTAGTATTTTGGATTATTACGTGTTGTGTGTTTCTGATTGAATTATTTTTGTAGTAATGGAGAGGAGCTAGGAGGTATATGGAAATGTTGTGTCAGGTTTTCTAATTAATTTATCAATTCCTGAACTTTTCGTCTAGGAGATACGATCAGATTGATCTTCTGAACTCTTTATTGACACGCTATAAACAGTAGTAGACTCAATGTCATTGTCCAAAACTGACTCACACTTACATAAGTCTACACACACAGACATACCCCGCACACATAATTCGACGATCGCAGTCTCATTTTCAGGCCATTACATCGCATCAGCAACGAAACGAGTTCACCGTATGGCGCCGTAATATCCATGTTTTACATACAAATTAATATTATGACAGTCTGGGATTGTAATAACACTTGTCGCGCATTTTGTATGAATTTTGTTTTTGATGACACCTTAGTTGACGAAGGGCTTAAGGCGCTAATTTTGTTCTGTTCTTCTTTTGTTTTAGTTGTTTTGTTTCTTTGGGTAAACGTTGTTGTTGTGTCATTTTTGTTTTGATTACACTTGTGGCATGTTTGTCGGTAATTATTTTTGTATTTCTTGTAATTAATCGGTATGTTGTAGATATGTAATTTTGTACGCAGTGTGGACTCATGCTTCTTAAAAACACTACACGCCTGTCTCAACAATGCCACAGCTGAAATAAATTGTCGTCCATAAAACACAACGCTCCAAAAAAATCAGTCCGTCACATTTTCAAGAACCATACACAAAGTATACATTAAATTACAAGTACCAAAGTAGGAGCCCGTGATGCCTGAACAACGTCCCGGATCGTGGCGATGCATAAATTATACTCTGCCCGGGTATTAATACTGCCCAAGAGACCCGGATGTGTTTCAATAAAATGTTTCGCCAAATTTATTAGCTCACGCTCTTGGTCGCCAATTGACTGCCGAATATCCTGCTTGAAGGATTGATTGGCCTTTGTATGCGTATGTAGGTCTGTGGTCTGATGAATAATATTAGTTCATAAATATTTTAGTGGTTTGTGACCCTTTACATGTTTGATGGTCCCGTTTTGTGGAAGTATAACGTTTTTGAGGTTTATTATGTTTGGTGGTACGTCGTTTCAATAATGATCGGCATTTAAAATATTCACTCGTCGTGCTCTGATGATTGGTTTTCGATTTAATTTTAAATAGTTATTTATTGCATACATATTAAAAGTTATCTCTGTGAAATATTCGAACACAATAAAGCCATGAATAATTATTTATATTAGTAAATACCGGGCCGTTTAAAATGTTTGCCAAAAAGGCCTTTCAATATCCTTTGTTTTTTTAGCGAATACCCAATTTATTTTGCTAAGCAACGAACAAATCTTTACTTCGACGTTTCCTTTAATTATCTAATCTTCCGAAAATTCCAAAACAAAGTCGGACAAATAGGGAAAACGCCTTCGCAAATTACGCCTGCCGACATTATGCCAGCAATATCCTTCAATTTCAAGTTGTAAAAAGTTTTCTGTACTTTCTCTTAATGAACTAACAAATGGCTTCGCGATACACAATGGCTTAATCAAACCGCATTGAGATAAGGGAAACAAAAGGCCCTTTTGTAGCCAGACCCAAGCGATGAGATAACAGCGGGGTAACTATTGTATAATTCATGACTGTTGGATAATCATGAGTTTAGATCATAGGTCACATCATAGGTCTTTCAGTAAACGTCCTTTTAAAAATGTTAGAGGCAGTTTTGCTAAACTATGGCAAGCAAAGCCTGGGAGTGAGACCTGTATTTTTTTGCCAGCATGTTTGATGTGTTTTTCGAGAAAAATAAATAGGTATTTAACCATATTAGGTAGCTACCCAGAGATGACATCCTTAGCAACTTTTCTTTCTTTCTTTCTTCTTTAAATGCTTTGGATATTGTCAGTGCGGAATTTAAGCTAGCGTTGTACTAATTGCCTTTCCGTCCCTGAGATGTCTTCCCGGCCAATAACTTACACCATACCATCGTCCTCCAAATACCATAATAAAAAGCGACAGGATAAAATGATTTATGGGATAACTAGATAAAGAGGGTGCCAAGTTTAGTCGACCCACTTCACGAAGATAAGACAATAATAATAGATTTGTTACTTTTGTCATTCGCAAGGCATCGAACAAAAACGCTTTAGATGTCACTACAAGTTGGACTTGACAGCTGGAGTGTTGTCGGCGTGTTTTGTTCCTAGAGGAGTTGCCAGTGTGTGTTTATCTATATTACCACTAATATACGGTCTCTGAAGAAGTCCCAATTAAGCTACACTGAAATTGTCAGTCCTTAATGTTGCGTAGACTTTTTTGTTCCTTTTCTTTTTTTGTCTTTGTGCTGTTCAAGCCAGTACGTGATTTTTTGCGTCTCCAACTGAACGATTGAGGTCCACATTGATTCCACATCAAAACAATTTTCTTGCAACTCCTAAACATAAATTACCAGCCTAATTTGAGGTCCACACAAACATTATCTATTATGAAAAAGTAATCAATTCCCAGGATTTCCAATTACGGTGCCGTCACCAGCACGCGGCTTGACTAGATAATTGTATCAAATCTGTATGGGATTCGTAAATCTAATCCACTGGGCAGTAATTATTGCACAATAGAGGTCTGTCACCGCGACCCGAAATGCCTCAATTATGCGCAATATGCGATTTCTCTGCCGATGTTAATTAATTGTCTGGTTGATTAATTAATCGTCATAAAGGCGAATTTGGTGATTTACGAGTTTTGGTCCAAAGGCGGTTTGTTTATGGCACTTTGAATATGTTATAGTTTTGAGATACTGTCCTTAGGGTGGAAGGGTTGGGTTTGTGAAACTGAGAGGCGGGCCTGACCTCACCGTGCAGAAAGTTGCAGGGGATAGTTGTTACAACTTTATTAATGTATACGTAGGTATGTCTGTATTTAACGTTGATCCCCAAAATATACTTATGGTTCTGTTACTGATAGCGGTACTTGTGATGACCCGGGAATCAAACCCGAGCGATCACAGAAGACCCGGGTGATCACAGAAGTCATGCCTTATGACCATTAGACCAACGGAACAGTCAAGCTTACTGAGTGATGTTTGAATGATTAGTCTTATCATGTACCTACGATTCGTGAGT
Organism: Helicoverpa assulta; assembly: GCA_963856015.1. Lineage (NCBI taxonomy): Eukaryota > Metazoa > Arthropoda > Insecta > Lepidoptera > Noctuidae > Helicoverpa > Helicoverpa assulta. The sequence goes on along the minus strand of CAWLCW010000026.1, from coordinate 11,458,603 downwards.
AGGTACCTGGGCAGGTTTATACTTAGAGTTGTAACTAACTTAGCACGTGCTTAGGCTAAGGCTAATTCTGTCTTGATCTTACTGATGTAATTTGACAGTTGCGTGACAATTGCAGGGAACCTGCTACTTACTTGTCAGTCCGGATCTATTTATATCTTCCAGATATTCTATCATGACAACTGCCTTCCATCTATTGCATCAATAGTTTATTGTCATAAATTCTGAAAATATTTTATTCAAAGACTAATGACGAAACAAATTGCATACACTCGTTGAAATACCCAGAAAATTGATTTCTCCTCTATCTAGTACAAAGCTCATTTCACCCCCACAAGATCCCACAGTAGATTACAGTAATATCCTTTTAAGCGTTATAAATTATTACAAGTCTTCACCAATTTCTATTGTGAGAAAGATTCCACGATATCGGCTAGTCACGGCCACTAGAATAATTCCAAAGCCGAAACGCCCGTCATTCTTTCGACCGCAGATGATTAGCAAGAACTCACAACACTTGGCTGCCGAAATTATTTTCCTCAACAAAGAAAATGGAAATACAAATAAGTGGCTTTTTGCATGATGTTTATTGGTTCTCTCCTCTGTGTTTGGGTTTTTGCAGCTTCGAGCTAGTTACATTAATTTGGTCGTTTTGCTGAGATGGGTCAAGCCCATAGAATTTACTGTGACAAGGCAGGATAGCAGGGGCTTACCGTCGTTCTAAGCTCAAATGTCATATTAGGTTAGCTGTCCTGTTAATTTCGCGTTTATGTCGAGCATGAAATGAAGTCTTCTTTTGATGACTTCTCATCAGCGAAACATTGTAACCAAAAGTTCTTATAAGCAAGTATTGTCGATCGATTGCTACCCCTCACAATCGTGCTTATTTTAAGCCCTGACTGGTCCACTAGGTCCATACGTTCGCTTGTCCGCATTTCTGTAAGAGCTAAATCATGGTTGTTCGTATTTCGTCCCCATTCACGGTTGGTCCCCTACACGTCACAGCCGCTGACCGCACAGCACATTGTTTTATTGCTGAGCCGTCACCGCGTTGACTGTAACCCGTCAGCGTGACTAGGGTTAACTGGAACACAGCACTGGGTTTAGTTGAACGAGATTCCTTGATGGATAAAATGTTGTGCGGTTTTGTTTGTTTTGTAAAATGTTGGTGGCTTTTGTTTAGAGGGCTCTTGAGAGTGTTTATTGCAGTAGTTATATTTGTTTAGTAAGTAATTAGCATAGGGAGGACCATATTCTTGTGGGAATTAATTATCGATGAAAGACTTTGTGGCGATTAATCAAATGGTCTTGACCATGTTCAACTATAGGTAAGTATTACAATATTAAACGCAAATTGATGTCGAGTAATTTTGTATCACTATTGTTCGGATATTAGTAGATATTTTTTCAACAGTGATACAATTTTAAATCCTCATCAGTAGTGTCGTTTTCCTTGCAAAAAATAGCTAAAACATAAGTGGTATGAAAGTGGCCCCGCTAAAACAAGTCGTACCTAACCCAAAAATCAATGAAGATTCCCATTTAGTATCAGCATGATTTGAATGTGTATTTTCAGCAGTATACGTGTAAAATACTGACCTAATTGTTTCGGACACAGTGACCGCAGCGTGCTTGCTGTTTTATTTGCGAAACATCACCGGTGTGGACGGCGGCTGTCGGCGTGAGGGAGATCTGTGCAGCTTTTAGACCAACGAGAAACCATTTGTACGTAACATGGGCTTTTCTTTGGTATTTTTGGATAAAAATGTAGTTTGTAAAAGATTTTAAATTAGGTAGAAAAGTTTCATATAAGGTTCAGTAATTTACTTAAAAAAACTGTCGTATATATTTTTTGTGTCAATCAGTCGTCGCCATAATGTGGCTAATTATTGGCCATGTCGTATTGTCGTACAAATAGATAAATCAAAGTTTTAGCACGTAGCCCCCAAGGAAAGAACTGAAAGTAGGTATCTATAGCTTCCAGAATAGTTTTCCTTGTCGCTACATCAAGTGCCTATAAATAACTTTTAGTGCATTTTATTTAGGAAACTTGCGAGATGCATAGCCTCTTGCATACGGCGGAGGTGCTTTAAAAACCTTTATAAATCTCTGAAAATCGCTCCAATAGACGTTTCTAAGTTAAAATGGTACTTCATTCGTGAAAATATTGCGAGTAAGTCAGATTGTAGACGGTTTTACGTAAAAGGATTGTAGCTACAACCTCTAGTGAGGTGTTGCTAATTTATTTATTTCTTGTTTCTCTGTGTTTATCAAGATTGCTTGCTTCTGGCGTCGCTCGTGTTAAATTCTTTAGATATTCGGTTTACATGAAGCTTTTTACGCAGACAGAGTTTATGTTTGTATTTTTTATTCCGAAATCGCAAACACCTACCAGTAGTCTCTATCATTCTTGATATTTGCCTTAAACAATAGCCGTTATATTATTTCTTATATTGATGGACACTTTAACTTGTCACCGTCACTTAGTACAAGTGTTAAACGGCGTTTCTCTGTCTAGTAGTCTCTAATTTACACTGCCTATCTGACCTCTTCAATCCAGGCCGGGTAACAAAGCAGTCGTTCCATGTAAAACAACTGATACTTCGTCGGTTAGACTCGTAGACCCTAACATAATTGGAGTAAGGCTAGACAGATGATGTACGTGTGATAGGTCACAGTCTATAGTCTACGCTAGAAGCAAAAATGCAAGCATGTTATTTTGCTTCTTAAGCCTACTCTAGAAGAAAACAACTCTATATATTTTTTGCTTAGTAACAAATTAACTAGCAAGCATTAAGCGTAAGTAGGCGATATTTACGCGCATCCTGTCGGTCAGTTTATCCCCGTATCGTGGCGGGTGTCGGTAATCCGACGTTAGTTAGGATCGGGGATTACGCAGTGTACCACTATCTTTTGCGGGTTAAAGGTTTTTGGCTGGCGTTCTTTTTGGTGTTAATTTTGACGGAAGAGCAACAAGAATAGAAGAATAGATAGTATTGATACGAAAAGATAGTCAAAATATGTCAATAATGTTTATGAATGTCGTAACATAGCCAGCAAGAAAACTAAATAAATATTTGAAATCAGTTCAATTAACACAAGTATTAGGTACCATTATGGTTAGCATAAGCTTAACTATCTCAGTACCATAAGCTCAACAATTATTACTTTACTTACTTCTAAGTAGATCCTAGAATGAATATACACTGCTAGTAAACTAAAAGTTAAATAAAGACTATTTGCATTCCCTTAAAAGACTAAACAGAGTTAACCACAAAAGTTAAGCAAATATCATAGTAACAGTACTTTACTCGTGCTTACAGTGTTTTACTTTACATTTCTAAGTTTAATTAAGCGGTTAACTGCAGTATATAAAGTCCCCTAAGATAAACGCTTGGTGTAAGTTAAGAGATCACGCGATTTTCTTTGTAATTAGGATTTTGAATGCAAAATATTCGAATGGGATTGAAGCAATAATATTGACCTTATAAATAAATGAGGTGTTTTTTTAGGTTGTTCTGTAGACAGGTTTTCGATTGAGTTAGGTACATTTTGCTAGATTTTACTTACCTTTTAATTTCAGGATTTCAATTTCAGCTCAGTCATGATTTTGTTTTATCAAATTATAATATGTGCAATACAGTCATTAAAAAAACCGGCCAAATGCGAGTCGGAATCGTACACGAAGGGTTCCGTACCATTATTTAGAAAATGAGCAAAAAAATCACGTTTGTTGTATGGTAGCCCCCTAAAATATTTATTTTATTCTATTTGTTGTTATAGCGGCAACAGAAATACATTATCTGTGATAAATTTCAGCTCTCTAACTATCACGATTCATGAGATACAGCCTGGTGACAGACGGACGGACGGACGGACAGAGGAGCGAAAACAATAGGGTCCCGTTTTACCCTTTGGGTACAGAACCCTAAAAATATGATTGCTCCCTCGCTGTTAACTTTTTTGTTCTTCAAATACACTTAGTAACTCTTTCAGCTCGATAAAACCAAAGTCACAAAAATCTACCAATCTGGCCTTTACATCAATTCACCGTACCGTAGTTCCCAATACACCGACCTATGTCACCCTAAAAATACACCAGTATCACAGTGAATGTAAAGAATTTATCGCTTGTACCTTCTTGCTTAGATTAAGGCGTAGTTCTGTGGTCCCTCGCCGGCCCGTTATAAATCTGCCCACCTTGGGTACAATTTAGTCGTTTGGTTATTTTGGCAAACGTCCTGGGATACTTGGGTTAGACTTTGGGTTTTGGAAATTATTGTTATTTTTTTAACGTGTTGAATTTTTAAACCTGAATATTGTTTACTTTTTCAGATATTACAAGACAAAAAAAAGAAAATATATTCTAATTTTTAAAGCAACATGAAAAGAATACGGTGCTTTCCCTACGCCTATGTATCTATACTAATATTATAAAGAGGAAAACTTTGTTTGTTTGTTTGGTTATAATGGATAAACTCAAAAACTACTGGACCGATTTTAAATATTCTTTTACTATTAGAAAGCTATATTATCTGCGAGTAACATAGGCTATAACTTATCCCGGTGCGGGCAGTAGCTCCCACGGGACGCGCGTCAAACCGCGGGAAAACGGTTAGTAGGTACCTAATAAAATTCAATACATAGGAAGTGGAAGGACCGATCAATTACTTCTACTATTGAATAGTTTTGAGTACGTAGATACCTATAGCTTTTCTTTCAAACTCTGTCTAGAATCACATTACAAAGCACGCTTTTCGAATCAAAAGTCAAATCTAAAAACTTCAGATATCGCTCCAAGACAAAAAAAAACTTCAGGGACTAATAGCCGGCATAGTTTTTCATTGTTCAGATATCTTTGGGTTCAGTTGAGGCGATTACAATACCGCTTTGTCGTTCGCTCTCAGACTCAAATGTTCTGGTGTCGAACGCTCCGAGCGACGCTTTTACTGAGCCGAGCTGAAAGGAGGCGCTGTGGTACAATGAGGAGTAGGGTGCGAGGTTAGTGATGAGAGGTAGCGGGAGCGAGAGCTGAATGGATGAAAGACGATTATTAAAATGAAGTGGTTTGTGTAAATTCACGAGTAGCTTGATGTTTTTGTTTATTGTCTGATCGCTGAATAAATATTCATTTATTTATTATTGCGTAGTTACTTTGCCATTACAGATAGCTAAATCTAATTCGACAAAGTACTTACAAATGTTTCCTTAGATTTAACTTAACTATATTTCCTTACATACTACACATGTCATGTCTTTTTTAATGTCCTACATAAGCGCTTTAACATGACAGGAGGCAAACGAGCAGACGCATGAAATGGTGACTTATGATTATTTTGTTTCCGAGCAAGTGTATAGTCTTACGGTGATATAGATAGATAGAATAGATAGAATACTCTTTATTGTACACTAATAACAAACAGAAGGACATAAAAAACAAGTAGTAAACAAGTACAATAGGCGGTCTTATCACTAAAAGTGATCTCTTCCAGACAACCTTTGGATGGAGTCGATCTGCAAAGAAATAGATTACGGGCAGTATACTTAGCGTACAAAAAAAAAATAAAAAAAAAAATAAAAATATATATTATTTAAACCAAAGAAATCAAATAAACAATACATACACATATATAAAGAAAGTAATACAATACAAAAATAGAAATATATAAGAAGGAGAAGCAGCATTACAGAGCCAGGTAATGATTCTTTACCATACTCTTGAAGACAGCAAGAGACTGTGCGCGCCTGATAGTCACCGGCAGCGCATTCCACAGACGAGTTGCCTGAACAACAAATGATTTGTCATAAAAAGACGTGGAATGCACCGGCATCTTCAGTTTTAAGTTCTCTGATGACCTTAGAGACCGTGAGTGGGTGTCACATACGAACTCAAAGCGTTCTTTAAGATAAGAAGGTGTTGTAGGGTGGAAGAGAATACAATAGAGCAAAGAAAGAATATGAGCATTCCGACGAAGTCGTATAGGAAGCCACTTGAGTTTAGTGCGAAATTCTGATACATGATCATACTTGCGCAAACCAAATATGAATCTTATACAAACATTTTGAAGTCGCTCAAGTTTATCTAGTTGGTCCACTCTGAGGTCGAGATAGCTGGCATCGGCATAGTCAAGGATAGGAAGTAAGAGAGATTGTGCAAGCGCAATTTTCGTGGCAGTGGGTAGAAAATTCCGCAGCCGTCTCAGTGATCCTGCAGAAGCAAATAACCGCCTACTGGTTTCCTGCATCTGTGAATCCCAAGACATACTGCAGTCCATGTATATCCCCAAGTTCTTAACCTTTTTACTGAAGGGTATGTGGACGCCATCAAAAATGACTTGCGGGAGACGAAACCAGTCGATTCTTGACACCATCCGTGAACTACCGATAACAATGAGCTGGGTTTTTAATGGATTTACGCTTAGTCCATAACTCCGACTCCACTGAGCTATTTCACTAAGGTCTTTATTTACTGTCTCAATAGCTTCTGTTAATTGATCTAGTGGAGCCTGTGAATAAATCTGAAGATCATCTGCATAAAGGTGATAGGAAGAAAGTAGTTTATTAGAAATTGAATTAATGAATATAGCGAAGAGTAATGGGGACAAAACGCCACCCTGCGGCACACCAGCAGTCGTTTCACACCATGAAGAGTATTTATCTTCAATACGAATACGTTGCCGGCGCCCGTACAGGTAACTATGAAACCAATCAATGACCGTTGGAGATATGTTAAGAGAGCGAAGAATGGCAAGCAAAATATCAAAGTCAACGGTATTAAATGCATTGCTGAAATCCAGCAGTGCAAGAACCGTTAACTTTCCACCTTCCATGCCCAGTCTGATGTCATCCGTAATATTTACCAAGGCTGTTACAGTACTATGACCAGGACGGAAACCGGATTGAAAAGGATTGAGAAGTCTATTCTTGGATAGGAATGAGCTTAGCTGGTTATGAATGAGACGTTCTAGGACTTTGGAAAGGAATGGTAATATGGAAATAGGACGATATTCGGAGAAGGATGTGGGATTAGATTTCTTTGGGAGAGGAATAATTTGGGCCTCTTTCCAAGCATCTGGAAAGACACCGCTGTAAATGGAAAAGTTAAGGATGTGACATATGACAGGGAGGATTTCATCAAGGATTGGGAGGATCATTTTACGGCTGACACAGTCACTTCCGACTGCATCGGAGGTTATGGATGTAATGCTCTTCTTAACATCACAAGCAGCAAATTGATTAAAGACGAAAGATGAATAATCAGGGGTTGGAATGTTAGAAAGATGGTTTAAAGTATTTAACTTTGTTGTCATGTCAAAGTTAGACGACGATGAGAAATGTTGATTTAATAAGTTGATGTTAATATCTTGAGAAATATTTTCACTACGAGACTTTCCAATCCCCATTGATCTAAGAAATCGCCAGACTTTGGCTGGATCTTCATTCTCAACCGACGTATGAAAGTGTTGGCGCTGTGCATTCCTACACACCTTGTTGCAGTGATTTCGTATGTGGACGTATTTTTCCCAATTTGTAGTGTTAGTGCGAGCCTTGTACCTAGACTTAGCTGCTGCCTTTTTAGCCATTATCAACTTTAAATCTTTAGTAAGCCATGGCGATGGCAGATGCCTAACTCTAACAGCTCGAATGGGAGCGTGGACGTCGTAAAGCGCAATTAAATGTTGCGAAAACAATTCAACTTTTTCATCCACAGACTCCGATGTAGAAAGTGTTCCCCAGTCAATGTTAGCAGCATCCTCACGGAGATTCTCAAGATCCATGCCACCAAAATTACGCTGCAGAAGGACTCTTGACTTTGCCTTCGGAGGACGAATTTTATAAGAAAGGAAGATGAGATCATGATAAGAGAAGGCATCAGCCGAACACTGACCATGTTTGGCAACGTGGTCAGGAGAAGAAACGAAAATCAGGTCAAGAAGTGAAGGAGTAGAATGTGGAAAGTGATGTGTTGCATTCAAAGGAAGTATAGATAAATTACTAGAACCTATGACGGCTTGAAGAGAAGCAGATCGGGAATCATTTTTGAGCAGGCAGGTGTTGAAATCACCCATAATAATGATGTGACTGTAAGACGTTACAAAATCTTCCAAGATTCGTTCAAGGGAGGAAAAAAAGTTGATGCGTAGCGAGGGACAGTAATATACACCAAGTAAGATTTTAGTGTGACTCATTGTGAGCTCTAGGAATAGATGCTCACCAGCGTTTGATGGAGGTGGTTGTGCCGATATATCAATAATGGAGAACGAGATATATGACCGCAGATATATGGCAACACCACCACCACCACCACTTGTGCGGTCGTTTCTTATAAGCTGGAAGCCTGGAAGAGTGTAAGCAGTGGACGGAAGACAAGGTTTGAGCCACGACTCTGAGACAAGAATCGCATGAACGTTCTTACAGTCAAAACTTGCCAGCATATCAGGAAAATGAGCCGGAATACTCTGTGCGTTTATGTGAACAACATTAAAATTTCTAGGAACATCAGAGAACTGCGCATCTATTGTGTCCGCAAGTGAAGGTAAGCTTGTGAAACTGTCATCATTACTGCTTGCTGAGTAAAAGGTTTCAGATTCACAACTCTCACTATCGTATCGTGAAGAAGACATACGATTATAAGTAAATACTGTGTAATGTGTATAATATGATTAAACAAATAAAAATTATAAAAAAGTGTATACATATATATATAAAAAAAGACGAATAAAAAATCTCATCCACCCGCCGGTTGTGCAAGATTAATTAGAAATAAGAAATAAAAACAATCTTTTAGATTTGTGTGGTCCGGGCAATAAGTTGCAGAAGGCGTAGCGAGAATATCAGTAAATATACATGGTAGCGCCATCTATATTTTTTATAACGGACTACGTCCACGCATCCAAATAATAAAATAGTACTGCGTTTGACTAAATTCAAACGAGCGATGCTACCCCCTCCCTCGCTTCCCGCTCCTGTTCCGTTCCGCACGCCTGGCGAGTGAGAGTGACACGCGCTCGCGCGCCGTGGCTCCATTGCTAAACCGCTGGAAGTAAACGCATCGCCGAGAGGAAGTATTCGTGCTTCTCCCGTGTCGCATCCTCGACCCTACTGTAGGATAGCGAACTATTGTGATAATCCGCCCGCGGGTGTGAACGTGACTATTGTGTCATGTGATCGGGAAGACCGCCGCCAGCCGCCATCTTGTGAAGCCCAACGCTGGAGAGCCAGGTACGCGTGCATTTTCCTTGATTGCCTACACATCGCTCGTTCTCTTCTTGGCGATAACCAGCCATCCTCCAACCAAATACAGTCCACTTAAAACTTTACTATTTTGCGTTTATTTCCAAACCATTTTTTGGTCCAGTCGACCCGGATTCCTATATCCGTATTCTCGACCTTTCGCGTAGGTATCTTCTAGAAGTGCCTACCTAGGCAGTTGTAGCACCTAGCTGCACTCCTAGTTCATAAATATACCCATTACGTGGTTATTTCCCGCACCCCGGTAGGTAATATACTCTTACGTAGCTACCTACTGACTTAAAATTATAACTACCTATTCGAACTATCATAGTCGTTTTGTAAATTCTATATTTCAAGCGCCTTTTAGTTCCACCGCCTTTAAAGTCGTTGCCTTGTTAGGAACAACTACCGCATTATCATAGGTTATTTACCTAAATACCTACATTGAATAAAAATGCCGGAAACAAAGAAATTGTGTACTTCTGCCGAGACAGAGTTGACAATCTTAGAAGCTAAACGTAATATTTTGTTTGAGCGTATACAAGATATTTACGAGCGTTCAAAAACCGCCAACGTTTCCGAAGTAAACAAAGAATCATTTCTTAGTTATTGTATGACAGTAGACGATATTCGAACCGACTTTCATAAATTATTAGACGCTTATAACGCACAATTACTTTCTATCAATCCTAATTCTAAACCAAATTATAAGGCGTACACCTCATTCGAAGATCTTTATTGTATCATAAAACGTATACAATCGCAGTTTGAAGGTAGACAGTCTGCCAAGCCCAGCGCTGCCGGTCCGGCTGTCCGAGCACCGAAACTGCCCGCGATTGAACTCGTGTCATTCGATGGCGATATACGAAACTGGCCATTATTTTATGCAAGTTTCAAGTCTACAGTGCACGATAACGCCTCGCTGACGGATGCTGACAGGTTGTACTATTTAATAGGTAAGCTGTCGCCGAAAGCGCAGTCTACATTCGCAGGTGTCACACCAAGTGCTGAGAATTATCAGGTCATATTCCAGTCACTCCTTGATAGATATCAGGATACTCGTGTACTCGCGTCTACTTACTTTGATCAAGCTTTAAATCTTAAATTGTCCGGTACCGCGTCAGTTTCGAATTTCCAGCTGTTCATAGATAACTTTGTTACCGCAGTTAATTCCCTTAAAAACCTAAAATTAGAAAATCTCGCCGACTTTATGTTATTGCAACTCGCATTAAAAAAGTTCGACACGGAAACTATTCGTGCTTTCGAAATGACCGAACGTCATAAGAAAATACCTACACTCGATAGTTTTATTTCGTTTATCAAAGTTCAGTGTCGGATATTCGTAAATACGCAGCCTAGTTCATCTAGCTCGTCTAGTAATAACGTAAGTAAACAAAAGTTTGATAAATCGCGAAACAACAATAACAATAAATCGGTACCTAACCCGCAATCTTACGTAACTCGTTCGGAATCTACTTGTAACCCACACAAGTGTCTGTGCGATAACATTGTACACGATCACCTATTTAAATGTCCCGCTTTTAATAATTTAACTCCAACCGCTCGGTTTAATTGTGTTAAAGAAAATAAATGTTGTGTCAATTGCTTGAGTATAAAACATAAAACAAGCGATTGTTCCAGTAAAACTAAATGTCGTTCATGCAATCAACACCACCATACGTTATTGCATTTTGAGAAAAAGTCTCCGTTATTGAGTGACCCCGGTGACCTTAACGTAAATCGTAGTCCAGCTGTTTCGTCTTCTTTACCGCCGGCGCAGGCCCAGGTCGCACGTACCACTGCGCCCACTCCCTCCGTGTCTCAGTCCGAGATTTCTTTGTGTACAACGTCCATTGCGCCCGAGCGCGGGCAGTGCGCGCGCACTTATCATACTCGCGAAGCCGAGCGTCAATGTACCGCGTCCACAACGATATTGTTAGCGACCGCGCAAGTTATTATTTATGATGTTAACAACACACCGCGCGTGGTTCGCTGTTTACTTGATAGTGCATCGCAAAGTAGTTTTATTACTTCCGACTGTTTTAAACGTCTTGGATTATTTAATAACTTTAAAAATACTAACTTAGTAGTTAAAGGGATCGGTGGTTCAGAAAAATCGTGTAAGGGTTCAGTAGATATTAAAATACATTCGCGTTTCAACAATGATGTTAATTTCACCGTTTCCTCGCTTATCGTGGAACGTATTACGGACACGCTGCCGAACGCTCACGTGGACGTGTCTTTACTCGCGCACCTCGAGTCGTTGCCGCTCGCTGATGCTCACTTTGCTCAGCCGGGTAATATCGACGTCTTGATCGGGGCTTCAGTTTTTCCGCACTTACTACTACCTAATATTGTACGTAGTAAGCAATATAATATACCTCCCGCTATTGAGACGGTGTTTGGATATGTAGTTATGGGTGCCGTACCTACGCTGCATAATACAAATTACACTACGTCTTGCTGTTCTGTTCTTCAAGAAAATAATATTAATTCTCTTCTCAAGCTATTTTGGGAGCTTGAAGAGGTCTCCGCACCGCCCTCGCTGAGCCGTAAGGATCTCGAGTGTGAAGAACATTTCCGCGCTACCACTGTTCGCGACGACAGTGGTAGATATGTTGTGGCGTTGCCGTTTTGTGGCGACCCATATTCTTTAGGCGACTCGTATGCCGCTGCACTTAGGCGTTTTTACTGTTTAGAACGTAAACTAGACGCGTCGCTTAAATTGCGCGGCGCTTATAATGACGTTATGCGTGATTACATAAATAAAGGTTTTTTAAGCCCGGTTGTACTCGACGAGGGTAACAATTCTTTTCCCTCGTATTATATTCCGCATCACGGCGTGGTTCGCGAAGATAAGGCCTCCACCAAACTTCGTGTGGTTTTAGATGCTAGTTGCCGTACTACATCGGGTCAGTCGATCAATGATATTTTGCATGCCGGTCCTGATCTACAGGGTGATTTATTTAACATTTTAATAAAGTTTCGACTTTTCAAAATTGCTTTGTCAGCTGATTGCCGTCAAATGTTTCTTAATATTAGCGTCTGTGAATCTGACCGTAAGTTTCAACGAATTTTATATCGTTTTGATAATAGTGAACCTTTATCTGTGTATCAGTTTAATCGCGTTTGTTTTGGACTCAAGTCCAGTCCATATCATGCTTTACGAGTTGTCCGCCAGTTGATTGCTGATGAAGGTGACAACTTTCCCGCTGCTGCAGCTGCTGCTGCTTCCGCTCTTTATATGGATGACATAGTCTATAGTGTCCCCTCCGCCCCGCTAGCAGTTTCGCTTTGTGAAGAGCTAATTCAGCTTTTCAAACGAGGCCAATTTGATTTAGTCAAATGGACTAGCAATTCCAAAGAGGTTCTCGCGCACATACCTGATTCGCATAAGGCTTCTCCGGACATTGAGTTCGAGAAGTCCATACCTCACAAGGTTCTTGGCTTACGCTGGGACAGACATTGTGATAACTTTCGCTTTGACATTTCATCACCAGATGGTAAGTGTACCAAACGCATTATGCTATCCACAGTGGCTCGCTTATGGGACATAATGGGGTTTGTGGCTCCTACGATTTTGTACGCCAAGCTCTTAATTAAAGACCTTTGGTTAGCAAAGTGCGAGTGGGACGACACTCCTCCGGATCATATCGTCGCTGCTTGGAAACAGTTTTGTATTGAGCTTTCCGCACTCAATCAAATAACTGTGCCGCGCCATCTAGGTTTAGTCGATGGATGTACTATTAACTTAATAGGTTTCGCTGATGCCAGTGAACGCGCTTATGGCGGAGTCATATATCTGCAAGTCCGCATTGGATCTAACTACTCTGTGCAGCTAGTTTGTGCCAAGTCTAAAGTCTCGCCGGTCAAAACCATTTCGGTTGCGAGATTGGAGCTGTGTGCGGCTCTGTTGCTGTCTCGATTGCTTCGCAAGGTTCAAGACACAGTTGCGCCCCATTACTCCATCAATAAAGTATACGCATTTACGGACTCCAAAGTAGTGCTCGCTTGGATTAATTCTTCTCCTCACCGCTGGCAGACCTTTGTCGCCAATCGCGTTACTAAAATAATAGAACTTATTCCTGCTGCTTGTTTCCATCACGTTGCGGGTATTGAGAATCCCGCTGATTGCCTGTCTCGTGGTGTTACTCCAGCTAATCTTCCGCATCATCCTTTGTGGTATCATGGGCCTTCTTGGATTTCCCGTGATCCATCAGAGTGGCCTATACAGCCCTCACATAATGCAGAGATTGAAGACATACCTGAAAGGAAGTCTGTATCTCATCCCGTGACTATTGAGGTTCCGGTATCTCCTATTTATGCACTCGCACTACGCATGTCATCGTGGTCTAAGTTACTACGTGTCATCGTTTATGTCTGTAAGTTTATTAAGAAATTGCCTCGTGGAACTTGTGTTTCAAGCTCTGATCTTGAAGTCGCAGAATATACATTATTGCGAGCCTTACAGGCTGTTCATTTTAGTAAAGATGTGCATAATTTAAAAAATAATATACCTTGTTCTCCCGCTGTTCTTAAGCTCAAGCCGTTTCTCGATGAGCACGGCATCTTACGTGTTGGCGGTCGTTTGTCAAATTCGGACGTACCTTACAACTATAAACATCCTTGCATCTTGCCGCGTCACGATCATGTAGTTAACCTTCTTGTTGATTTCTATCACAAGAAACATCTCCACGCAGGTCCAGAGTTGCTAATGTCCTTACTTAGGCAAAATTACTGGATACTTGCTGCACGGCGAATAATACGCCACATAATTCATAAATGTAACACGTGTTTTAAATATCGTCCGCGTCCGGTCTTTCCTCCAATGGCTGATCTTCCTACTCAACGTGTCAATCAGGTAAATAAAGCGTTTACACACACCGGTTGTGATTACGCAGGACCGTTGCAGTATACACCAGTTCGTGGTCGAGGGGTGAAAAGCCGTAAAGCCTGGCTATGTATTTTCACATGCCTAACAACGCGCGCTACGCACATTGAAGTTGCGACGGATTTAAGCACAGTTTCATTTCTCGCTGCTCTAAAACGATTTCTTTCGCGACGTGGTCCTGTACAGTGTTTATACACGGATAACGGCACTTGTTTCGTGGGTGCTAGTTCATATCTACGCGATCTCTATAAATTTCTCAATAAAGAGTATAGTTCACGCCTTCAGCAGGAACTTTCTATTAATCGCATTGATTGGAAGTTTATTCCGCCTGCTTCACCACATTTCGGTGGATGTTGGGAAAGCATGGTCAAAGTAATTAAAACGCATCTCTTCAGAGTTATAGGTCAACAAATCCTTTCTTATGAAGAGCTTTTAACTATTCTTGATCAAATCGAGGCACTAGTTAACTCGCGCCCGCTCACAGCCTTGAGTAGTGATCCTGCTGAACCGTCCGCGTTAACTCCTGCGCATTTCTTAAATACTGTGCCATTGTCGTCACTTCCCGCGCCTGAAGCAGACTCTTCTAGCTTGCTTCAGAGACATACTCTTCTTGATAAACTCGTGCAGTCGTTTTGGCGGCGCTGGCGCTCAGAATACCTTCACCAACTTCAGGCTAGATCTAAATGGAATAGTCCTGCATCCCCTATACAGGAGGGTACGTTGGTCATTATTATAAATGAAAATTCCGCGCCGCTTTCATGGCCACTAGGTATTATTGAAAAGTTACATACCTCAAAGGACGGCACAACTCGTGTCGTCACGGTGAAAACCGCGAAGGGTAGCTACGTGCGCCCTGTTGTACGTCTCTGTCCGCTGCCGACTCAGTGAGATCTAGCTTGAAGTTGGATCTCTTTCTTAGTTTTAGGTACTTAGTTTAATTTATAATAATTTTCCGCTTCCGCTAACGCATATTAATTTAAATTTTTATAACGCTGTTTTAGACTGTGTATAGGTTATGCGGTAGTACGCCTTACATAGCTAGGTTATATCTCTCTTAAAGGCAACCCTTTAAGGCCGGGGGAAATGGTAGCGCCATCTATATTTTTTATAACGGACTACGTCCACGCATCCAAATAATAAAATAGTACTGCGTTTGACTAAATTCAAACGAGCGATGCTACCCCCTCCCTCGCTTCCCGCTCCTGTTCCGTTCCGCACGCCTGGCGAGTGAGAGTGACACGCGCTCGCGCGCCGTGGCTCCATTGCTAAACCGCTGGAAGTAAACGCATCGCCGAGAGGAAGTATTCGTGCTTCTCCCGTGTCGCATCCTCGACCCTACTGTAGGATAGCGAACTATTGTGATAATCCGCCCGCGGGTGTGAACGTGACTATTGTGTCATGTGATCGGGAAGACCGCCGCCAGCCGCCATCTTGTGAAGCCCAACGCTGGAGAGCCAGGTACGCGTGCATTTTCCTTGATTGCCTACACATCGCTCGTTCTCTTCTTGGCGATAACCAGCCATCCTCCAACCAAATACAGTCCACTTAAAACTTTACTATTTTGCGTTTATTTCCAAACCAATACATTTTGATGACGAGAATGTCAGCGCATCAATGACATGACAGCTGTCATTATGACAAGTGTCAATCAAAATGTTTTTAGAACAGACACCCACATAATTAAAATTTATAATGAAATACAAATATTTGTGCAACATAAGATTGAAACGAAAAGAAAAAGAAATACATTTAAAAGAAAGTGGGTACTTACAACAAGAAAAGAACTGAAGAAAAACTAACTAGTATTACTCGGACTTAACACATATCAGGGGGTGAAAAACACTTCACTTTTTAATAGCAGCAGCACGCTTGGGCCTGTTGGTGATGATGGGCTTCTGCGGAGCGTTGGTAGATGCCGCTTCAGGGGACTTGGTACCACCACGGGACAGTATAGAGCTCAGTTCCGCAGACGATGTGACGCGATGCCGTGAGCCATTGGGTGCCAATACATAAATACACCCATCCCTCGTCCAGCACTTCGTCACCCCAAGCCTCTTCCGTGCAGCCATAAACAGGTCATGTCGAGATTTGGTCAAGAACTCTGAGACAGTGATGCCGGTGCCTTTTAGTTTTGTTTTCTCAAACCAAATATTGTTTCGGACAGCAACATCCCGAAGCTTAAATAGAATAGGCCTTGGTTTTGTAATGGATGAAGATCGTCCCATTCTGTGGCATCGCTTAATGTCATCTTCAGCAAAACCATGGATCCTAAAGCGGTCTTTGACAACTCCAACAATTACCTTTGCGGTGTCTTCATCCTTCTCCTCGGGGACACCATGCAGCAACAAAATTCCTCTTCGTCCGTGCATCTCCATTGAGTCCACAGTCCTGGCGAGAAGCTCAACTTGCTGCTGTAGACTGTTGAGCGCCTGAGCTATGAAATCCTTGAAGACGGTGAACTCTGCAGCCAAGTTTGAGGTATTTGATGGATCTGCTGGAGCCTTCTGAAGCCGCGCCTCAAACTCCGTCATCCTCTTGTGGAACATGTCCATCAAACCACTCACGGTGTTGTTGATTGGATCCATTTGTGTTGTAAAGATGTGTAATGACAGTTGAAGAATAGAAAAATAGTGAAGTGATATTGAAATAGAAGACTTTTGTAGGAGAAACACTTTACCAGCAGGTAGACTTAATCAGGCTAATGTAATATACATTAATTTAGAGGCTACTTTTAATAATATAATTTAAATTTAAAATTATTTATAGAGCAGTTTTATTTTTGTGTCGACCTTGCAACTACCTAATTCTTCTCTTATTATCTTTTTAAATTGTTGCACAAACAGAAAAAATACGGGTAATTTATATTCACCAATCGAGCTCGGGTGACAAACAAATAAACCGAGTTCTATCAGAGCTCTCCATTCATCCCAAAAACCCGCTACCGCCTATCACAATAATCCCAGCTCTAAAATCTTATGCATAGCATAGTGCGGCTCCGTTTCAAGCTGAAACAGTCCCATTCAGCGTGTAAACATGCCAGCGAGCCCGCATACGATATTGTGAACTACCCGCTTTTTGCACCAAAAACTTGGCAACTCGCTTTGAGGAGCTGGTAAAGTATGCCACTCAAGGTGCTATTTGTTCGTCGGGGGGTTTGTTGTTGGTCAGCGTATGTACTTATAGATAAATGTGTAGGTATATGTCTACTGCAGATAAATAAGCAGATAATATTGAAGAAATAACGGAGCGCTAGTACGTCAAGTCATCTTTGACTTTTTTTAGCATTTCAGAAAAGTACAAGTGACACGTTAGTTAATAAACACAACGACTAAAACAAAATAAAATTGCTTTTTTTTGTTTATATACCCAAATTGTAATAATTGCAATAAGAAGTAATTAAGATTGTGTTATAAGCAGTAACATTTTAAATGCAGAAATGGACCACGTAAATTTTCAGCTTAAGCTGATAATGTGCAGCTACGAACGGTCTACACTATTACATTATTATTTCCAAACATCTAACTCTCCAATAAACCGCTTACATTGTCCCCACTGCATAACATGACACACATCATAATGTGCCTCATGCACAACAAATGACTGCACCACATCTGCCATTAACGACATTAGGTATTAACGGTCCACTGAAGGAACTGTATCACGAAGGTAGGAAAGCGGAGATGCCATAACGAAGGTAGGTCAAGCGCCTTCCTGTACGTCAATATAACGTAAGATATGCGTCATAAGGTATGTAACCTTGTCTAATTAAAACCAATCTATCAAAAATTCCGTAAAAGTAGTTTTATTTAAATGTCTAATATTTGCTATGGTAGATATGGTAAGAAAGAATGTTACTTGTGAGATGACGGCAGATAGAAGAGTATGGAAGGAGAAAACATGCTGCGCCGACCCCAAATAAAATTGGGATAAGGGCAGGAGGATGATGATGATGATGATTCGCGTAAGTGTCAGAAATCACTATCAAAGATTGTTCTTCATTGATTGGGAATTTTATTTTGAAGATAATGGGATAGTTCTAAAGAATACGTGTAAGGGCGGACCTAGTAACGTTCCTCGTCCCCCGAACAATAGTATTTTGGAACGCTACTCTTAGGGCCTATTTTTCAAATAGGTACTTTTATCTAGAGAATATGTTTGACGTTTTAACAGATTTTGTATCGAAAATACGTCATATTCATTCCTCAGATAGAAGTTAACTGATGATTGAAAAATCAGATTTTGCATTATGACATCTCCGCTAGTTATTTCGTTCTCCATGCACTTTACGCTAATGACAGTATATAACCCACCTGGCCGTATTTATGGCGAGCTGTGGCTCTTATTTCCTACCGTCTTGGTTCTAGTTCGTGGCGTGATTACACGATGTTTATGGATTGGCGGAAGAATTATAGAGAAATTGTTTGAGCACGTGAAAGCTGAACTCAAAGCTATAATAGTTACGCATTTAACGAATGGCAACGTCCGCAATTTTTTTGGCATTGATGTTATTATGTCCATTAGCAGAAGTTATGGCTATATTTATGGATATATCTATATAAATATTTCCAAAAATAAAAAACACACACACCAAAGCACATACTTATTTTTTTTTTTACAATAATGCACTAAAAATGGAATATGTACAATCATTTTGAAAATATATTATTGGCATGACATTTTCATAAATATTATCTTGATATCGAGTACCTACTTAAACGTAAGCTTTCAATAAATTTTAGTGTGTTTACTTTTACGAGTAATCAAATATATCTCCAAGTATATGTTATCTACTCTAAATAAGTTGCCAAAGGGTCAAAGAACGTTACGGCTCCACGACCTCACCTCTGCTGTGCAAAGTATGAGCTTTAAGCGTATGCTGGATGAAATGGAGAAAGTAAAAGTCAGTTATTTTAGGATTGTGTCCTTGATGAAGTCTTGTTGGCTCTGAATTCTCAAAAAAATAAAAGGTTGAGTCTACGCCTTTTTTACATTCAAATCGAACATGTCAGATATAAGTTTTGCCAAATCAGAACGTGCTATTACAATATTCACACTCCTGTCTATAACTTATTTAGGCGTTCCAAAAGGAACAAAAATTATTCAGAAAAAGTCTGACACTACCTCCTGCTGCATCCACAGGGGGTGGCGTCATCATCTGATGATTTTCTATCATAAAGGGTACCAGATCTGACCATTTCTTCTCTTACTTTCTACTACTTCTCTTCGTTTCTTACTTTTAAATCGCTATCTCCTATGCCTTAAGCCCAAGCCCATTGCAAAACAATCGTAAATATTGTATGAGCTCCCTACCTCGGGACAGACGCAGCTGCACCCGATAGCATCATGAGACGTGCAGTGTTTTTGTGGCACTGACCAATTGAGTGTCGCTTATACTATTGAGTGTCGCTTATTCTATTGCTCCTCGTAAAATTGTGATACTGATATGATGGAGGAAGGTTAACGAGGGTTGTAGGGTCAATAACCTCGAGTTTCTAAAGGCAAAAATATATGCCCTGGGTAGTTCTGATTTTCACTGACTAGTTATCACTGGAATTTACAGGTTATGGCCATACAAAACATGAAAATATTTCTCGGGATCCGTGGAAGGACCAATGCTCAAGGTAGATAGACAAGAGTTGTTTTATTGGGAATGTGGAACATAACTTATAGGTAATTGTGTAATTAACTGCCTCATATGCTCATTACAAATAAATAGAAGCTTTGCATGTATTTGCCTATGTGTTTATATTTGAAATTGAAAATGACAGTCGAAATTCTAATAATTTCCGTGCATTTCACAAGCTACTTTCGAAAACACATTGTTACTGTGGCAGTGTTAAATTGGTCCATTTGTAAAATACCTCACGTTGCAAACGGTAAAAAAAATAGTTCTGCCATTCTAAAAAAGTGTGCTATGTTTTTTTCTGTCCGTTCATAGAACAGCACTTGTTTGACATCTAGTGTTGACATTGCATTTTGCGTGTGTTAGCCAATATGCTACGGGGAATATTTGGCGATCGCAAATAAGTTAACAATTTCAGAAAAAAATATCGTTTTTTAAATTGTGAATAACATAAAGTTAGCATAACTCAAAGTGTAAAAATAAAAGTTTTTAGTCAGTGTATATTTTTTATTTAGTTTTTATTTAATGGATTTATTTATTTAATTGATAAAAATCCAAAAATAGAACCCCAATGTTTTCTATTCCAATGATATAAAATAAATTTTCTATTGAAAATTAAGTAAATATTTTTGCCCCTTTCAGCAAATCTTTATTCCTAGAATTACTTCAAATCTGTAAACGATATAAAACAATCACTTAAGCAGTAGGTAATTCAAATGCTCCCCTTTTATTTGTAGCTACCTGTAAGCGCGCCCTTTTGGACAATGTTACTGAAACGTCCTCGCCTGAGGGCCGGTGTCAGCGAATTGTTAGAACAGGCACATACGAATTAAATAAATAATTGTATTTTTTTTTCATGAAAGTTTAATTATGTTAAAGATTTAGGAGTAGGTAATTGCTAAGGTGCAAAACATGTTGTAACATTTCATGCCAATAGTTTTCTCGCTAATGAAGTAGCTAACCATCCATGCTTTGCAAAAAAATGTATAGAAAAAATTATAAATGTATTTCATAACTATAATACATTATTTTTTCTCTTTAGTGAAATAGAAACCAACTTTTTGAATTTTTCTAAAAAACATTTCGTGCTAATGTTCGTATTACACTATCGAAGACACCCTTTGAATAGAAGACGTATTTATTTGTGCTCGAATATAATATGCGTGAATAAAATTTAATTATTTCTATTACTTCTATTTTAATCAACATAAAGAACACTTGAACATTACACCAAAACCTGCAAGATAAAGCAAAATAGTTCACCAAACTTAATTAATTCAGGTGTCCTATTCCGAAGTGAGTATTGCATCGCTTGCAGCAATGTTGCAAACGTTAATGTCTGACATTCAGCTTTACTGTTAGTGCTCTCTTCGTTTGTATGAGTCACGGAGTAAGGTAAGAGGATAAGAGTTGTCAATGCAGGTAGGTCAGCCGAGTTCTTCTATTGTTTCTTTATGACATCTGTCGATGCTTTTTGGTGTCACAAAAAATGGAAAAAGGGCAAAACAGTAACATTTCTCGTCCCCCGCTCACCCGCATTTTGGAGCGCTACTTTTTCAGGCGATTTTCCATTTAAGCATTAAAAACAAATTATGTTCAGCGTGAGGGAGTGTGTCTCTTACTGACTAAAACCCATCATGTTCCTTCGTAGGCCTTTTATGTACCAGGGCCGCGGTAACTCTTACGAACAATCCCGCAGCTCCATTTTGGCATCTCCACTCTTTATATTCTCCATGGCATGAGTCGACGTTACAGAATAGTGCTCCGGGGACCGCATTACCGAATGTTAAGAGTTCTATCTTTTAGTGCGCGGACTGATAATGTCCGTAAATGCTGGCCATTGCTTTTGTTTGTAGTGTGCTAGTTTGGTAAAGAATCCTAGCTACTAATATTATAAATGCGAAAGTTTTTATGGATGTTGGTTCCCCTTTCAGGCAACTAGAAAACGAATTTCGATGAAATTAGGCGGGAAAGTAGCTTATATATCAGAATGACATATAAGCTATTTATCCGGGTCCGGGACGGAGCTTCCTCAAAATGCGGGTGAAACCATGGGCAGAAAATAGTGTTTTTTTTATGTTTGAAACTTATTGTTTAACTTGTTGAGATCCTACGTAATGACGTAAAATGATTATGGTCTACGTGGAAATGCAATCTGCCCTGATTTGTCTAGGAAGTATTTCATCTGTTTGTCTAGAGGTAGCTCTTTCTAATTGAGCCATGGTTTATATTTTGCGTAAATTTTCATTAAATTGAATAAAAATAAAAACCTACCTGAAAAGAGTTCGCTCTTGTGTGGCTCTTGCAAATATTACATAATGATATGAAAAATATTCTTCTGAAAAACCTTCTTCAGAAATGTTACCCAAAATAATTTCCTACATAGAGATTTCGGCAGAACATTTTGTAAAAACTTCCCCAGTCCCCGGGGTACGCTAGATGCAACGTACCCTCACATCCGTACCTCTCAAGTATTTGCCGTGCGCTCTAAACCGAGTCGAACGAGAATCGAATCCCAAACTCGATGTTAGAATAAATAATTATTTTATATCGATTTGTTTGGATTGTACGTATTGGGTTATCGAACGAATGGGTGTATTTTATTTTGTAGAATTGTGGAGGCGTATTAGAGTAATCATGGACTTGTAACAGTATTTATTTTTGCTTCGCGACTACAAGTCGACGCGCGTTCCCAAAACGCGCGTCGACGGCGCGTTTAAAAAACGCAGTGTGCATAGGCCCTTATATGCTTAATAACATAATGATTATTAATGATGCAGTTAGAAAAGGTTCTTCCAATTGTTACGGCTTTCCATTACCATAAGAAATGAATAATAATAAGTATTTATACGATACAGGAAAATACAGAAAGATAAATCAATATTCATCAGGAAAATATTATTTATGTTATTACTTCTTGAGAAGACACGATATATTGTTGGCCATAGATGAACGACTCAAGAGCTCTATAGAGACTTCGAAGCTTTAAGCAACAAAATAATCGACTTCTAAAAACTTTTAATAAAAGCTCAACTTGAAATCCCAAAACGAAAACCGTACGAGTACATTTTGCAGCGAAAATTTTCCACTTGCACAAAAATCAAATTTGGAAAGTTCTAGTAAAGTTTTCGTTTCTTTATTTTCTCACTTAACACTTTGTTACCTTGGTGCTTTATACGGGAATTGTTCCCGCTCGTTTGAGCACACGAATATATTGGAAAAGTTAACTGGAATACGTACTTGTGTATTGAGCACAAGTGGAAAATCGTCAAAGTTAAATTGGAGATCACTATCTGGATTCAGGATTTGAATCTGAGATTTTGTCTGGATTTATATTGGTTGTTGTGTGGGCATTTGTTGTTTTTCAAGCTTTGGCAAAGAATGAAAAGTACATCACGATCGTTTTCATAGAAATAGATAGATAGATTATACTCTTTATTATGACCAGAATGTACAGCCATATAAAAAAAGTGATTTTCCTCTGTTTGTTCGTTCGCGATATAATCAAAAACTTCTATGTACTTCATAAGTTTTTACCATTCATGAGGCAAGTTATATTTTTATTGAGTCAGTTGCTAATACATTACATATGTTATATCTTAATGAAATAAGTTATTTTTTTCTCGGAAATTATGCAGCATTATGTCCTATGTGGAGATCAGTTTTCCTTATACGTTTGCTCAAAAACGTCCTCTATAAAACTGCCCTTATCACCAGTAATGGACACTTAATTTTAAGTAACAAACAAAAACAAGGACCTCCATTATAATAGGTCATTTCCATAGGCTTCTAAGAGCTGAGCAGCATTACAACGAAATGAAAAGTTAATGGCTGGAAATAACGTGCAATCAAATAGCACGCACGAGGCCCATTTTCCTTGCATTCGGTCCTATGGGGTCTGTTATGGGATTATTTAGAGGCTAAGGTACGGCTTTTATCATTTTTTTGGCTTGATAGAATGCTGAAAGGTTTGGCTAAAATATTGATTGTGAGTTACCGTATGTTTGTTTGATTTAGTTCTTTTTTATCAGAACTATAAAATTCTGTTAGAGCTCTAAAAAGAAGTACAGTCAACTACAGGTCAGTAGTAACAGTTTTAAAGGAAAATTGTACTTATTACTATTGAGTTAAGGTGCATGACAGTTACCACTTATGTGCAGTCTACCGTACGTTCGTTGTTCATCTTTTTATTTTATGCGTCTGTATCGGTCTAAGTCATCGGATAAAATGCAAGTACCTCTTACAAGATAATTCTGATGTGCATACCAATTGAATCATAATCTAAATTGAAAAAATCTTAAAAATTGCGACAAATTATCACACCGTATAGCGGATAGCGTTTTTGTCTTTAATTATAGCAATTTTAAAAAAAGCACCGTTATCTAAAACTTGAACAAAAAAGAACAACAAAAGGCGAAAAATGGTCGTCTCCATCAAAACGTCATCGTTCGAAGGGGAGGTAGGGGAGATAATTAACAATTAGTTAATGGAACGCTTGGAATGTTTGCAGACTACTCGTGGCGAGGAGGCCGGGGGAAAATGGAATACCTCATGTTGATGTTGTCTTAAAATGGATTAGTCGTCGAGGGAAGTGCAGTTTTCTATTACAGGGAACTATTGGAAGTGACGCGAAGGAATGGCGATTGTACGTTGTATGCAGTTGAAAGATACAGGTGATTGGCTGTTGGTAACAAGTGAGCGTTAGTCTACAGTTTACGTGAAATTATTTCTCACTTTCTCTCGGTATATCAGGTAAAATAAATATGAGATAAAATACATACATAATAAGAATAATAAAAATACTGACTGCCTCGTTGGTCTAGTGGTCGCAAGCGCGGCTGCTGTGCTCGAGGTCTTGGGTTCGATGCCCGGGTCGGGCCGAAATGGCTTTGTTGGTTTTCTTAAACTTTCACAAAAAGCAGCCCGTAGTCTGGAAGTTGGTGATTGATTCACCCGTGCATCGGAGAGCACGTAAATGTCGGTTCTGCGCCTGATCTCTTTCCGGTCGTGTCGGATTGCCGTCCCATCGGACTATGAGAGTAAAGGAAAAGGGAGTGCATCTGTGTCTGCGCAAATGCTTGTGCACTATAATATGTCCTGCGCAGCTGATCTCCTTAAATGAAAATAGCCGCCGTGGCCGTGGACGCCATTAATAAAAATAAAAAACCGGCCAAGTGCGAGTTGGACTCGCGCACGAAGGGTTCTGTACCAGAGCAAAAATGAGCAATAAAATCACGTTTGTTGTATGGGAGTCCCACAAAATATTTATTTTATTCTAGTTTTCATTAATAGTACTTAGTAGTATTTGTTGTTATAGCGGCAACAGAAATACACCATCTGTGAAAATTTCAACTCTCTAACTATCACGGTTCATGAGATACAGCCTGGTGACAGACGGACGGACGGACGGACAGAGGAGTGAAAACAATAGGGTCCCGTTTTACCCTTTGGGTATGGAACCCTAAGAATCAGTAACATAAAAGTGTCGCCTGTTTACTTTTATTAGAAGTATAGATCATCGAATATTTTTCAGAATTGCCAGTATTCTAAACTACTCATCTCATGTTTCAAATAAACCGCAAATTAAAAAGCAAACTAATCCTAACCATATTTTCAAGTTATTCCGATCACTGAAATAACTTCTTTCTTAATAAAGACCGTATCTTTTGCTCCATTTCGGTGAGTTTCTACAGACGTTGCAAGAACGGTATTCATCTGTCCGTATCGCTCAGATGGGGCTATTTATTCAACGTGGTGCAACGGGAATTGGATTACCGGGGACTTATTGTGCGGGACACGTTCGTGTATTAATTATTGTTTGAAGCAAACAATGTTCTGAATGTGCTCGATGTTTTTGAGTTATTTTTATTAAGTGGAATATTTTTATTAGTATTTGTTGATTATTTTCTGTTGATACTATGATAGAGCTGGAAACTCAATAATAGTTTGTAAGAGGTCGATTTCTCCCCACTTTCCAAATTTTAGAATGGCGTGCTTTTTTTGTGTAAACGATTTAAGATAAAGCATCAAGGTTTATTTAGTGCAACGGTTACCCATTAAACTGTTATATTAAATACCTCATTTATAACGATAGTAAATCCGCATTTTACACCCAAAAATGAAAATGACAGATCTTTTAATTTAATTTATAGCCAAACTATTAAATACAGGCAAACATTATTGAATTCATTGATAATAATATCGATATATTTGCACCGATAAGTACTCAGTGGATGCGGTCAACGGTCTACTTACTCGTTTAATTAACTGTAATATCAGCGGTTTTAAATTATTTTCTTGTAAATTCATATTTTTCGCTGCAATTCGAAATTGGCTTTTTGTTAATTTAAGTACTGATATTTTGTTAGTTTTTGTCGATGTTTAGGGTACTTAAGTTAAATGCAACTCTCCATGAATTGATACGTTCTATCAAATATTTTAGATAAGTAACTCCACACTACAAAAAAACCATATCAACAAACAAAACATCAAAAAAACCATTCAACCTCCTTAGAATTTAATTCAATTTTGTTGCAACGTTCTTATTTATTCGTCGCGACGCGTCGTGGCGGTCGGAATGCACCGTGACGGTTTATTTCAATTTATTGCGTTTACCCAGGTTTGCCGTCGGTATAACGATTTTGTTGTGGCAATATACGAAGGTGCCGGCTTAGTTCACCCGGTTGCTTTCAACAGAAAGTGTTAATGTTAGTTAAATATTTTCACTTGGAACTGAAAATTTTCCGTGCAGTTGTAGCTTCTTGGTGATTTTAGTATGCTTTTTTCTTTAAATTTTAAGACGAACTAGTGAAAAAAGTTTAATGGTGCTTGTTTTACAAACTTTTTGTGAGTACCTACATACACACTGTATGCTGTATAATGCACACAAAATGGTGACACTAGGGATAATGACAGCGAGCTTTGGTGACGTATGAATAACTTATCTTAGATTTATTAATGGGTTTAAGATTTATTAATGGGTTAGCAGTTTACGTTTTAACACTTATACCTACTGTCCTTATCGGGAAAGCTGGTACTTACATTACATTATGCCAAATAGATGAAAAAAAAACAGGAACACTCCGCAATTATCTTTTACCATTGATAAAAAACTTATTTCAGACTTATTTCTTTCAATGCCTAAATGCCTAATATCACTAGATACCGCAACATATCTTCAGGAAAACCGTAATAACATTTTCATGTCCTCATCGCGATTCCGCACGGCTTTCATTCAGCTAAAAGCAAAGGGAATGTGGAATTACGAAATCTTCAAGTTTATATGTTCAGAGGGCATTGACCTCGGTAACCTTTTGGAGACAATAATGAGGGGGCGGTTATCTCATACAGTTTGTATTGCATTGTCTGTGGTACACGAGATTGGAGTGTAGGATGTAAAGGTTTTGAAGAAACAGTCTAAACAATACCTAGTTAGGTGAAAATATTTCAAAGTATATCAAAGTTATTTACTTTTTACTTATTAACTTTTGGATTGATATTGTTTACCTAATTTAATTGAGTAGATATTTTTCATATTTTGAAGGCTGAAGAGTAGTTTCCGTCAATGTCTGACTACCAAACCTCTCAGTCAATATTTTAATTAGGTGTCGCGTGTATAAAACACAAAATAATTTAATTATTTTAATCTATAGATAGGTACGTTCTTTCTTTCAGATGACAATCTTTTATAAAGCCGTACTGTAAGTGGGTACAAAATAAAGGCAAATTTTCCTCAAAGCTAAAAACGAAAGATAAAGAAAAAGCAATAAAAGATAATAAAATATTTATTAAGCCGACGCTATTCTAAAAAGCTAATGGTGAGATGTTAAAATACTTAATCATAAAATATAACGGTCATTATTTACCTCCATTACACTTTTATATTACGGTAAAGAGCAGAAGAATTACCATATACATACTGTATATATGTATGTACTTTCTTAATTCCACAAAAGAATATTTCACATGAATATAAACATGTCTTGCCAGACCGCTAGATTACATAAAAACTACGAGGAAATTTTAAGTAATACCTACATAGGTATGTACATATACTATATATATTATTAGATATATACTATTGGTGAAAAATATGTTTAGAAGTGTACGGTTTATCGCGAACAGATAGACAGACAGACTTTGTTTTATTAGGTACTAGCTTCTGCCAGCGGTTTCACCCGCATCCCGTGGGAACTACTTAACGTACCGGAATAAAAAGTAGCCTATAGCCTTCCTCGATAAATGGGCTATCTAACACTAAAAGAAATTTTCAAATCAGACCAGTAGTTCCTGAGATTAGCGCGTTCAAACAAACAAACAAACTCTTCAGCTTTATAATATTAGTATAGATATGTGTATGATTTTATTTAAGAAATTCGTTGAAATGCCGAAAGTCATGTGACAATTCAATTTTTTCACAGAAGCGTTAATGGAAAAATGTTTGCACTGAAGTCATCAATTAATATGAAATCTACTTTTTTGCTTTTTGACGTAATGTATTGCTATTTGCAATTGAAGTGGAATTACTCGAACGTAATAAGTATTAAACTTTTATTTCCAAGCAGACCTTCTGCATTACTTTATTTAATGACCCATGCGATATCGTTGCAAAAATCGCATTGGAGCCATACTTATAAAGAGGTCACATCTGGTATAGTATTGTCGCTAAAGGATTGGAGTGAAACTCTTTGTGTCTGCAACTGCTAAACTAATTGCGACTGTCAGTTTTTTATGTTCGACCATTACGAAGAAATGAGTGTGTAAATGTTCGATTGTCGAATCATTTTGAAGTTTAAATTGCGTATAGTATGATGTAGCCATGTATTTCGAATGCAAAAAGATGAAAGAATATTGTTTGGTTGTTCATTTTTTTCATAATTTCATATTTTTTTGGAAACTATGTTACCTCTATGTATATAACGGACATAAAACAGTATTACTCAATAAAATAGAAAATTATCGAATTTTGTTACTAAGCTACGCGTCTTGTGCAATACCTTGTACCTTGCATGTGTATTAAAAAATATGTTTAATAGTAAAAACATAATTAAACTTCGGTAACATAAAATGAGAGCAGTCATATGACAATCTCAGTGGTGAGACTCAGCATACGAGGCGAGCTAACACGTTAAAACGACATGCATTTCAACAAAGACAAGTTAATTAAAATCATTTCCCAAAGAATTTTCTATTATACGCCAACTGGAATATTTGTATGCGCAGCGAGATACCGGACAGGACGCGGGTGTCCAAGATTTACGACCTTCGCAGGACAGTCCCGGACAACGGACAGCGTTCGGACAACTCCGGTAAGATTAATTGCATGGCCCCACTATTCGGCGACTGTTGATTTTTAATCCGCATTGGCGAAATTCCGAAATAAAATGTGAGTTTCAATATAGGGTTTCGAGTTTATTACCGTTTTAATTTTCTCCCTGAAACTGTTGGAAACGGAATTTATTGGTTGTTGCTTGTTTTTGGGAAAATGGAAATAAAACACATTGTTTATACCGTGTAGTATTATCACAGTAGGTAAATCAATGATCGAAAGGCTGAATAAAAACGTTCAATAATCCTGTCGATAACTATTATTTATTCACCAAATGGTCTCGGGAATGCATTCCAGTTTGCAGTGTTAACTCTGCTGGTATCTCTCCTTAGTATACCAGAATATGATTTATCATTTTCTTTGCACATTTAACATACACCAAAAACCTTCAACAGTCCACAAAACATTTGCATAAACGCATCGCAATTAACAAATCGTTTGTCTTGAGTGATTTCTGATTGCAGTGCATAAAACTACGACTGGAAACCAACACATGGACGTCGTTAGGGTGTCCAAGATTTACTATGCGACAAATCCGGCCGCAGTCAAGATTAATTTGCCCATTTAGCATAAACACTGTCCGCGCCAGCTGATTCTTAAATCCGTTCGTTTTGCATAATGTCGTCCAAGTTCTTTTTAGGACAAGCTCAGCAGAAATTAGTATATTCCATTGTTTGTTTTAATAGCTTTAATCCGGGACCAGACTTGACTTATTAGTTGAAACTGAATTTAATTCTGGGAATTATGAAAGTGTTTTTCGTAAGCCATTTATTAATTAAAGGGGATTATGTTCGTTCGGTGCTTAAGATTTAGCAGATAAATTGAGTATATTGACATCTCAGATACAGGCAATTTTGTATACTTATTCAGAAGAGTAGGAGTCAAAGAACTAGCTCATCTATATTTATGTTTTCAATTATCATCGTCATCATCTTATCAACCAATTGCTGTCTATTGTTTAAAGTAGTCCATCCTCAACGAACGCCAACCATGGCGGTCATGGGCAATATTTTCTTTTTAATATATATATATTTTTTTATAACCCTGACTATAATTTTTCCAGCTATTAATTTTAGAGCATTATGATATCAATTTCAGCCGCAAGGAACGTTTAACAAAAACTTTATTCGCGTAAACTTCGTGCTAGTTCCCCGTAACCCTCCAATACTGCCTCGTATCACGGCAGAAATCACTTTGTGAAATATTTATGACATCTTGTCCGTCTGTCTGTGTAAATACTTACAGATAAACATCAGAAATATTCCGTGACTGAAAATATTCCCCACTTTATGGAATATTACTTTTTTATTCAAGTTTTTATTGCGTTTTTTAACAAAATGGCCGCTCAATTTGTAAAGCTGTAAACTTTAGCAATTAAAGGGTTATTTATTGATGTCCCTTTTTTAGAGCTACAGCGTGCGTTTTATGTTTTTGGAGTTATTTTTTCAAATGTGGCAATTTATATTCCTATTCCATATAAAAACTATTGTAAAAGTTGAAATTTTTTATCGGCTGAAAAAAGTTTTTTTTTTTTTTCAATTTAGAACAATCTAATCTTTGCTAACATTAAGCCCGGTCGCTCAATTGAATTTAAAGTGCTGTCATTAACACACTTCAACTGCATTGGACATTGAAATCTAAAAAAAAAAGTTTAACACAAATAAGCAAACTCCAATTCCCACTACTAATCCCAACAGCTCGCTTCTAAATTCAAATAAAAACACAGAGGCTTAAATTCAAATCAATAAATTCTAGCAAATAGCGCTTCAATCTAAATCTATGATCCAACGCGATATGTAAAAGTATCAAAAGTGTCACATAATGTAGTATGGAGGGTGGTGACTGCGGAATTTCCAGCGCATTCCAAATTAAATTTGGAACGAATTTGTGGGGGCATTTTGTGGGGGCGAATTCTGATCAGAATTTAAATTTTTCGAACTAGAAACATCATCATTATTTTTTGTCTGCATTTTATCATGAAAATAATAACAATTTTAAGTTTTATAATATTCTTTTTAAGTTACATGTCAATTTAGTGTCAAGTGTCACTTCAGAAAAAGAATTAGTATTTTTTAAGCAATTATTTCTTTACGTAGCAAAACAAAATATACCTACCTAAGCATCTTTTTTCGCTCTTAATGAATTGTATACCCATCCGATTTAATTGAATCTCCTATATAGCAAACCCTGCCGTACCTTCTAACAGGATTCCGGATTGAAAACACCATGATATAGAACGTGGACCCCTCGTAGAATCAATGCGTCGCCGTGTGTATTTTGTACAGCAAAAGGGTTAAAACTGCCAGACAGTGCATTTCGATGGGAGCGGTGAGTGCGTGATTTGCGGGCCGCACCAAATTGAGTTTGATCCTAATATAATTTTCCAAGCAATTGCAGGGGCGAATACTGATCGGGTTCGAGCTGCAGTAAAACGTTATCTAGACTGTTTTTTGAACTTTTTCAAATACATATATTTTAATACGCTGTTTTTGCTTAAAATAAAATTGCTTCGACATAAAAGACTGTAACTAGGTATAGGCTTATAGACTGTTGTGGTAGGTCTGAGTTTCTTGAATGGTAAATAATATTAGATGCTAAGTTTAGCAGCATTTAGTAAAGCATAAAGCTTACGTCCATTGGGGAGTGCGAATACATTGACAATTAAAGTTTTTCCTAAACTACCAATTACTCGTAAAAGCTTTTCTCAGAGACTTTCCTGGTCAATATTTATCTTTCCAACCGATACAAGACTGCGTAATAGATTTCAAACAAACGGTTGCATTTTAGTGGGGCGATGGATGTGCGATTTGCGGCGCGCACCATATTGGTTGGATACGAATTCTCCGGTGTCTGCCGTCGACCGGTGGGGTGGTACTAATGGTTCTAGATGAAATAATAGCTGTTCTTTTGTTTGATAATATATTTTAACATAGTGAACGTGTATTTAAGATAAATAGATTGGGAAAAACGTTTAACTTTCCTGTTTTTTTAAATCTTATCATGTTTTTTACTTGTACCTACCTAGTACCTCTGTGGTTATACTTTATTTTCTTAAAATCTGATTGACTGCAAAGTGGCAACAGCAATTTTTATTGAAGTTAATAATTGCATGTAACTTGCAAACTGTTCATTCATAATTTTTGAAGCTGCCGCTATTCTAAATACGAATTTGAAATTGCAAAGAGAACTTTTCAAAGTTCACATACTACTCCTGTCAAACATTTATTTACTGCACTATTTTAACGAGATCTCGTCTTCGAGAGACCCTTAGTACTCAAGGGTAGAAAGTGAAATTGAAGGGCCGTTACCCGATGACTGGCGTGAAGTCGAAATCCGTCCATGCTAAACCCTGGTAGCTAAACGTACATCGCAGATTGCTCACATATTTCACATACCAAGACCGATTGCCGTTATAGAACCGTGGGGCTTCTAAATTTCACTTCGATTGATTAGTTGAAAATGTTTTCAAGATCTTTTCGTTGATTTTTGGGGTTTTGAAATGAAGTTTTTTTTTGTTTCTTACTGTGTTCTGTTTTTGATAATTTTATTTTCTTACTCATATTAATCAGTACGAATGATCATATCATAATATGTATGTATTATGAATTAAAAATCAATAAAATCAGTAGTGAAGCCTATTGCAGTTTTATAAAATTACATGTAGGCATTTACTTTTAAGGCTTTTAAGTGATTTAGTTCTTTGAAAATATTAGTTTTAGTATGATAAATACTTATAATTTCTATATTACATTACCTACTTTATTTGTTTTTTTCGCTATACAAAACAACTTTATACAAGACTTATGTCGGCTCAGTATCGTGTGATTACATAAGTTGGAAAGCTAATGAATCTCTTATTTAAGATATTGGCTGTCGTATTCCAGACAACGTAGATATAACATAATTCTGGTCTCCAAATAAACTCAGACATTTAATAAAAGTTACGTCAACGATTCTCGGAATAATAAACTGGTATGTAATGAAGATGTCTACAGAGTTAGGTACTATGTTGTAGCAATAAGTACTATGTAGGTATGTATCCGTAGTAATACATGTCTTTATGTTAAACTTTAGTGGGAGAACGGCTGGGTTGATATATAGATGTCACAATCACATACATAGATATATATCTAAACTAGCTTTCGCCCGCGGTTTCACCTGCGTCCCGCAGCCGGACAAAAACTATCCTAAAACCTTCTCCCGGGTCTAAGTTACCTCCCCTCTAATTTTCAGCCAAATCGGTCAGGCCGTTTTCATGTTATGTCGTGACAATGGAAAGCGGGTTTCATTTTTATATATATAGATAGATATAGATTGCAAGCTACATAGCGAAGAAGGGTATTCTTCTTTTAGAAGTAAAACCCAATGGTTTGACCCAATCAAGTTTTACACTATCAGGACATCGATTAGTCTATTTACTAATTGACTGATCGTTAAAGCACTACCAAAATTTAGTTTGGCACGAAATATTCCAACAAGTTCGTAGCATACAATTTTAATAAGGAGGCGGGTGAAACTGTGTGAACCACCTAGTATTAAATAAGATTACTGTAATATTATAACATTGGCGGTTAGTACACGAACGATGGATGACTTTATTAGTTTTCAAGACGTGTTGCTGAACTAAGTCTAGACGAAACATGGCAATTATAGTCTGTGACCCAGACGGAGTCAAGTGCCTCTAGTTTTGTTTTAAACTTAGATTTTGAACACTAGATTGCTGTTTATAGAGTTTAATTAATATGTAAGTTTGATTTGTTTTGGTCTTATCAAGTTTTTAATGGGATATTATTGATAAAGAATTTGTTAATGAAACTTTGGTTTAGTTCAGCAATTATGTAGGTAAATAATTACTTTCAAATATAATTAATGTACCTTCTTGAGTATTTTAAGCAACAAATCATTAGTGGACGATATTTTTTTTGGCATGAAAAATGGAATATCTTGATAACACTTGATTTTATTTTTTCACCCATTTATAACTTCAAATAAGCTATAAATATATCCTCCAAAGCGTCGATAGAAACTTTATTACAAAACTCAAGACCAATCCACGTCTGAAAATGCATCGACAATATTCTAGCACCTTCTATAAAACAAAGAAAAAGCGAGGTGTCATCTCGGCTGCAATCCCGCTATGGTCGTCACCGTTATGAGATTGCCGACATTTGCATGCCATCTGCACGAGACAGCTCCGACGAATAGTCTAGTTAGCTATCTTTCCAGTGGGTTATTTTAGAAAATGTCCCCTCTTTGTACCGTAAGGGATGTTCTAGCAAATTATCTGTGAGATTAGCGAATTGTCCCTCTGGATGGTTCGAGATTGTCGTTACTAGTTTTATGATTCAGATAAAACTTATTGTATTGTCCATATGGGTATTTTGTTTCAACTTCATTAGAAAACGATTACCTACACCAGTTCCAAAGACGTATTCAATAATGAATAAAGAAATGACGTATGAAAGAACGAATAAAGGCGTGAAGACTTTATGTAAGTACTACAAGTGACTCAAAATTAAGGACGTTAATAAAATAATTAGACGATGCAATGAGGCATAGATTACTAATAGCATTATTTACCAGCTCATCAGTCAGCAATTGCGGCATAGCAGAAAATAATTAAGTAGTAGGTAAATAAATAAATTATTTATTACTATTTTTATCTGGGTGTTAGTCGGTAGTTTAGTCGTGGTGGCCTAGTGGGTAAAGAGCCAATCTCTCAAGTATGAGGGTGTGGGTTCAATTCCAGGTCAGGCAAGTACCAATGCAACTTTTCTAAGTTTGTATGTACTTTCTAAGTATGTCTTGGACACCAATGGCTGATTAAAAGGTGAAGGAAAACATCTTGAGGAAACCTGGACTATATAGTCTGAAATCACCAACCCGCATTGAGCAAGCGTGGTGATTAATGCTCAATCCTTCTCCACGTGAGAGGAGGCCTGTGCCCAGCAGTGGGACGATACAAAGGCTGTAACAGTAACAGTAACAGTATCTGGGTGGGTGAAGAAGAACCCAAGAGATGCGGGTGGAAAGCCTGGAAAAAGTGAAGTCTTTATAAGAATAATAATTTATTTAGTCGTTCACTAGTTTTGTGTATGTTATGTACCTAATACTCAAACAAGTAACAGCACAACGAAAATATAGGTGTTGGATGTTGGAATGCTTACTGGGAAATTGTTGGAAGCTCACGTTTCAACATCCGTTGACCAGTAAACCGAAACTGTAACAAAATATATAATTCTCGCAAAACTCGAGGATTTAACTAGAATAACATGTTTTGATCACTGGGCAGTGTAAACACTATGTAAGCAGTACATATTCCCCAGCTTCTGACAGCGGTTTCACCTGTACCCCGTGAGGACTAGCAGCACATACTTTTCCTCGATAAATGAGCTATCTAACACTGATATTTCATTTTTCGAATCAATCAAACAAAATATTCAGCTTTACAATATAAGTTTAGGTAAAACTCTAACAAGCTCCTACACTAACGGTGGAAAAAGTCACACCAGTACACTTCATAGCAGAAATATTGAGGCCATACGAGCACGGTATGTCGGCAGGTAATTTGATAACCTGCAGCCGAGCGCAGTGGATGACGCCAACCAGATTGCGAATGTGATGCAGAGCATATGGCTTGCAATCTGCCAGCTAGTGTAGAGGACAGTGAATGTTTAATTAGGAGAAAGAAGGGTGTTAAAGAGATAGGATAAGGTATACCTGCATTTTAATCAGCTATTAAGTGGTTGCTTCACCTGGAAGGACATCCAAATTGTTTCTCAAGATCAAAAAGAGTGGAAAAGCCTTCTGCTAGCTCTATATTCCTATTGAGTAATAGATAGTAATAGATCCTATAAAGTAATAGATAATGTAGTTTATGAAATGTTATTTATTAAATTGGATCATTTTTTTTACACTGGAATTCGCCTAGCTATGTTTATTTTTCAATTCAATCGTCAAGATGAAGAGTATTGGTGATTCTTATTTGGTTTCGTCATCATCATGATGATCATCTCCTGGTGCCTGTCTTTAATAACATGGCCGCGAAATCAATACTTTCCATCTTACAAATTGACTTATACTTTATAAATATTAATAAGCTTTGACAAGAATAGTATTATTTGACTTGACCCAATAACTGAAGATATTGATAATTCTTCCGCCTACATCAGTCTAACTTACTGTTTATTATTCATGCGTGGGCAGAGAAGGGTTAACTGTATTATTATATTTAGTTCATGACGTAATTATTGACAAGACTTCGACAGAATATTGACTTGATAACTTGAGGCTTTGTAAACTTAAATCAATTACTCGTCGACTTTCATCAAATGAAGTTTCTCTCAAGGGAACAGTAGATGAAACCATTTTACGTCTTCTGGCAGGGTTCAGATTACGTTCAGACGAAAATAAAATATAACTATTGGTTCTAAAGATGTAGGTACAGATCCACTAGTAATATGAGCACAGAGTACATATTATACCCAATTATACCTAAGACTAGCTTCTGCCAGCGGTTTCACCCGCATCCCGTGGGAACTACTTCCCGTACCGGGATAAAAAGTAGCCTATAGCCTTCCTCGATAAATGGGCTATCTAACACTGAAAGAAATTTTCAAATCGGACCAGTAGTTCCTGAGATTAGCGCGTTCAAACAAACAAACAAACAAACTCTTCAGCTTTATTATATTAGTATAGATAAAATATTATACTATCAATTGAATACATGGGTTTAGTGTTCATATGAAAGTTTGCATGGTCTTTTCTATTTTATTTTATACCTGTATAAGTAATCTCATCTGCGAAGCTTTTTCCCAAGCTATGTTGTAAGGTAAGCTTTCAGTCAAACTGGAGCAGACTGAGTACTTACCAGTGTTTTACATGGAGAGACTCCCCATCTGGCTTTTTCAACCTGAACAACCCGATGCTCCTAGACTGGTTGAATTTCTGGCTTACAAAAAATTCAAAAAAAAAAGACGTCACCGAGGAATAAAATGGAGAGAACTTCACAGTTTATTGCTCTCATGATTAAGACGTTTGTTCTAGACAACGACATCACAAATAAAAAGACAAAAGTTTTCGTTAACAAGAACAACATTCTGTGAATTAAAATGTTGGTCCCTTTGTTTCGTTAAAGGGGTATTTCTTTTTTTCATGTCTAGGTAAGTAAATAATAGAATAGTTTGAAGAGTTTACGTAAACTATGTACCTACATAAACAGGCCAAGTGTGAGTCGGAAGAGTTCCGTATAACCACCTATAAAACGAAAAAAAAAACACGTTTGAAATCTCAGGAAATTGGACCCGTTTTACCTTTCGAGTAGGGAATCCAAACACAAAATCTAATATGACTACTTGAATTATAACTACTTTGCAAATAGCAGTATTATAATTTTTGATTGAATTAATCAATAATTCGACCAAATGGTCAAAGACAAAGGAAAACGTGAAAATATGTATCAATTGTTCAGTCACACAATGCCCCTATAAGAATAATCAACCAATTCATGTGTTGAATAAACATTGCTTTAATTTAAATAAGTAGCTAACTTTATTACCTACCTTATTGATGTTGGGTGGTCTACTTTATAGCTAAGGGTGGGTTGCACCACTTAACTAAAACTATAACTAAACCATCAATACCCGTGAATTCGATGAAATCGGCAATGTGACGAAT
Source organism: Helicoverpa assulta (assembly GCA_963856015.1). NCBI lineage: Eukaryota > Metazoa > Arthropoda > Insecta > Lepidoptera > Noctuidae > Helicoverpa > Helicoverpa assulta. Next base: position 11,420,854 of record CAWLCW010000026.1, on the reverse strand, counting down.
GATTGTGGTTTGGTTATCGTTAAACATAGTTAAATGGTGGAACCCACCTTAAGCTATTTCAGTGCTTCAAGATCTGAAACACCATTTAACTCAATGCGTGCAAACTAAGAAGATGACTGCTTTTATTTTTTAATGAAAGTAATATGATAAAACTACATTCATAGCAAATAAATCATTTCATTTTATTACAAAAATTGTTGGTATTTAATTTACATGCTCCTAATCTCATACTAGATACTGCAATATGGCTCAAATACTGGATGTCACAAGTAAACGAAAAACATTACCCTCCTTCTTTGGCAGTCGGGTAAAAATATTAAAACAAAACAAAACCCGACCCGATTACAAAAACGTACCTATCTGAAGATATCACTGATAAGACAGCGAAACAAAACACTATCCCTTTCAACGCAACATAATTACAATAATTATATTTCCCTACTATTATAATGTAAATTAATAGTGTAGGAAAGGAACCATACGGTTGCCTAGCAACGGTAATTGAATGTACGGGACCCCGGGACTTCCTCATTTACTCTGCGCGTTTGTTCTCGAAATGTTAATTCAATAAAGATTATTATAGGCAGGCCATGATGAGCTACTGTCGTTCAAGTACACTTAAAATGTTGTAGGTAATATTTCTCCTTTTTTCACTGTGACTATCTAAATACAGTGAAGAGTGCGTAATCTAGGCCCGAGTGCCTAGTGCGAGTTTTGCAAGTTAATTTTTTCGATGCGAAGATTATCATACCATTGAATCACGTAGCACTTATCTTAGAATTGTTTATTTAATAAAGACTGTCATCAGTACTTGGTCGTATTACACTTGAGCTCACTTTTGCGAGTGTAATCATTATTAACCGGCAAAATGAATGAAGATGTCATATCTAAATCATGTGACGTAGCATACGACTCTTTATTTCAATAGACTTATAAATACGTATCGAGTTGCGAATGCTGTCAAAACTCGGAATCAGCACTCTGGTTAGAAATGTACATGAATGAAAACTATAAATAAGACTGTACCAACTCTCATGGCAGTTATTTGTATTTTATTTCATCCCACGCTTAATTACTTCTTATTTCTAAGTACTGACTTCAACAATATCAGTAATACCGCGAAACACCCACGGAGGTTTTATGCTGTCAACAAAGCGTGAACAAGTTACAGACGTTCTATTTTTAAATAAACATTCAGCCAGTTTTACCTAAACACAGGAACAAATAACTAGCATTATCTATACTAATATTATAAAGAGGCAAACTTTGTTTGTTTGGTTGTAATGAATAGGCTCAAAAACTACTGGACCGTTTTTAAAAATTCTTTCACCATTCGAAAGCTACATTATCCACGAGTAACATAGGCTATATTTTATCCCGGTACGGGCAGTAGTTACCACGGGACGCGGCTAAAGCCGCGTAAAAACGGCTAGTTAATTATAAATATACGTTTTCAAAAAGAAAGAACTGTCTTTTAATTTTAGATAAATATTATTAAAGTGTGAATATTTCGTAACAAAACTACGACTAAGAATATATTTCATCTTAAACTTAACTCAAATTCATAGAATCAAGATTAATGACAGCATTGTCCTGGATTAGGACGACAAGACTCAAGATTCTTTAAAATTAATTCTTTATTTTATTTCTTCCAATCAACCTGTAGAACGTGAACACAATTTCTTAAAACAGCGCCATCTAGTGACACTTTCTGAACAACTGATCGTCGCCATTTTGTCATTAATTAGCAAATTAAATTGTTTCATTTCGGACGGTTGCAAGTAATACGATCAAAGACTAAACAAGGTGTTCATTATTGTTTAAAAGGTGGGGGAATGCGACAATGGGGGAAATGGGGGAAGGGGAGCTTCAGGTGGCTTTTAGTGTAGAAGTCTTACAAAGAAATCCTAGTAAGATTTTTCTGGTTAGTTAGAAGCGTTGTCTTTGAGGCGGTGCCCAATTAGAGAAAAAGATTTTTGAGTTCCCGTGTTTGAGAGCTGGCGTTGCGTTAGTTATTTTTGAAACATAGTTTCGTATCTGAGCGATTGATATATAACTACTGTCCAATTAATTTTGTCCAGTTAATTTAATCAGAATTCTGATGATTAACTGTTGCCATTCATATTTTTCAACAGTATAACAACACTGTTGACAGAGGGATTTTTCAGGATTACAATTAAGTTTCATATAAAATTCAAAAAGAAAATCAACTTTCACTTTTTTTAATCCGCTTACATACAGAATGGGCTTTATTCAGTGTAAAAGCACACTTTAATAAAACAAACACTTAATCCAGTTTAGATTGTTTTACAAAAAGCAAACTGGAGTTGTTAGTGCGATTTACATTTTTAAAAAGTACAATTTTAAAAGTAACTATAACCGATACTATGCTGAGCGAATAAAACCTATTTCGAGCAGCATTTTGTTTCGTAATTTAGGAATGATATATTTATTTCGTACCCAGTTTGAGTCTATACCTGTCTATAATGTTTGTACCTGTGCTTGGGTCCCCGTGTATAACAAATTATACCATCTAATTTCAAATAGGTACAACATTTCCTAAGAACGACTAAGCATAAAAGCTATCATACTAATTCCCATATTTGTAGGGCGTCAGTGGACGCGACTGTACGTATTCAGCGGCAGATTTCCCCAAGGAGGCGGGTACAGTCGCGTACAAACTGCAACAACTTGTCGCCGTATATCCGTGCAGCGGTTTTTCATTGGCGTTCTGTTTGTTTGGATAAGACTCCCTTTTGGAAGTCTTTTTTGTTTTGAGTGTTAGACGTTTTTCTTGGTAATCTTTAATTTTTGATGATTAGTTATCTACGTCTATGATGTGCATCTTCCAGTAATTGCTCCAAGCATCTGAAGCCGACCCCAACATGGTGGGAAAAAGGCTCGGAGGATGATGTTAAGTATGGCATACAGCTGAGTACCATTCTTATACATGGAATGATCTTTTACTGACCTCTTACACGCAGTAGGTACCTGGCAAACAAATAGTCTTGGTTGTCAGAGTTTTTGGTTTCTCACTGCCCGTAAGATTTAACATGCCTTGCGAAAATTGGATAAACATGTTTGAACTTAGATGGTCATCCACGGACCGACCGTGGCGTGCTATGTTTAATCTTTGATGAATTGACCATGTTCGTGTGTCATACTTAGCCACGAGCGACTCCGTACCTACTGTAGCAATATCAAAATCTATCCTTATACATATAAATGAGATTCGCAACTTTCGAGAGAAACTTTCCTGTATACAGTCAACTAATATACACTGTAGTCTGATAAGACTGTCCAATATAACCACATTGTTTCACATGCCGCGGTCCAGACAGGGGTAGATATTGAAGTAATGAACAGAGACGCGTGATACTACAAGCTCATTTATTACAAATGCTGAAGCGCCCAGCGTGTTGCATTAACTGTATCAAAAGGTAGGACTTTACTACAGCAATGTGGGTGGTCAGATAGGTTGTAAAATAGGTATATCTGTGGTAATTCATAGATTTATTATTCACATTCAAATATGGAAAACCTAGCTTTCGCTAGTGATTTCATCTGCGACCTGGGAAACTACTGTGCTCACCCAGATAAAAACGAAGTCTTTGATAAATGGTCTATATAAAACGTTTGGTCCAACAGTTCCTGAGATTAGCGCGTTCTAGCAAACAAACATACAAGCTTTATAATATGTATTAAGTGATGATATATGAAAGCTTTTGAAGTGCACTTTATTTCATTCCATATGCATGAATATGGATGGATGTTTGATTCAAAATTTATTTCTTGAATTATTTATTTTCTTGTACATATAAAAAATTGAAAATGCACCTTCATCGTTGTAGTTGTCAATAATAGGACCTATAGTAAGTAAAAGCTCTGCTTAGTTTTGGGACCAAATAACGTTATGTAAATGTGTGAGTAGCACTATAAATTGTAGCCAAAGTCAATTCAATACCATAATGCCTTAATAGCAACATCATAACATACATGTGTGCTCATAATATTACGTGTCTGTACACATGCATATGTATGTGTAGTGAAAGCTATCTACAATGACAAAGCACGCATAGGATAATTAAGGTCATGGTGTGTTGATTGCAGTCCGGTGCACAACGAATTAACTGTATAATGTATTGGATTGTCTTGTTGTTTATGATAAATGTTAAAGTAATAGTGTTGGATTGTCTCGTTGTAGGTGTAGTGTAACGCTTTGTGCTATTAATAGATAGTTGACAAAGTACTGGAAATAGCCATTCCAGATCCTAAGTTTGGGACTAATTACTGCTTCCTAAATGAAAAACTGTACCGTTTTTGTACTAAATGTACAAATATATATGATATGTGATAAATTGTGTGGTTGAAATCTTCAATTTCTTCAACTATAACCAAAAACCAAACGTTTTTGGTTATAGGTAGTTGTCGTTCCATCTAAAACATTGGTAGGCACTCAGTCGCATCCGGTACAACTGGAAGCCGACGCCAATATAGTTAGGAAAAGGCAAGCTGGATGTTATTTTCATTTCTGTACCAATAAGAATAACTCTTTAAATTATAGTGTTTGCTTCAATAAATATTCAGCAATTTTAATCAACTCGAACTATGTTTAGTATCACAACATGCCCTCTGAACTCACAAACGTCCAATGTCCATTCCAGTCATTATCAATGTACAATGTAATCATTAAACGTGAGCTACTCAAAATAATGCTTTGCGCAATGAACACAAATGAACATTCACAATAAGCCTTTAAAAGCATTGAATTCGAATAAAACAGGGATGGCGAACATTTTGTAGGTGAACGAATGAAAACCAGGCATTAAAAAAGGAGTAAGATTTTTCGGTGAACCTTTGTAGGTGAATTAATAAAAATCTCGATTACCTCAATTGTAAGTTTAATTTTTCGGCGCAATTTCAGTAATTGCAACTTTCATAATTTGAAAGGAATGTGGAAAATTTTAAGATTGTTATTTTCGTTTTATGTGTTCTTCGAAAATGAAAATCGATCTGTTTGTTAGGTTGCTCAGTCAACGGTTTTGAGGAGGTCAAACAGGCCTTATGTAAAATACTGGTAGGTACCCAGCTGCTTCCGGTTAGTCTAGAAGCTGACCCCAACATTGTTCAGAAAAGCCTTGACAGATGATGTAGTCAGTAAATGTTTGATATAATGTCATATTCTAGTTACGTGGTAAGTCATAATTTGATAATTTTCTGAAAAATGACACGTCTAAAATTTTACATGTCCAAATCATTTGTCACTTACCATAGTTCGGTCGATCGACGTTTCCAAATGGTTCGCGCCAGAGTTGGCCATCCCTGGCCTGTACGAATATACATAGTTCGTCCAGGCCCATTGTCGTTTACGTGTAAAAATGTAATGCAAACTCACAATGGTTGTCTGCCCGCCATTATAGTGACCTGCACAGCCTTTGTCCTACGGAATGCTCAGTTATTGTGCTCATAAATTGATTTATTGAATAAAGTCATTAACGTGGCCTTTTGTGAGGGAATCTGGAGTTTAATAAAATTTTGCTGGGGTGGATACAGTAGTTTAATCGTGGGTGTAGATTAATACTTTTTTATATTTCATTCTTTAATTAATGATTTAAGGGGTGTTTTATGGAGCTTAAATAAACCCCTGGCACCTTAGGAGTACCTTAGGAGAGACATTTTCACTAACAAAATCTCTAAAAAGAAACCGTTGGGAAAACGATAATTTGTAAATCAGTATAAGTTCACTTCTTCCTTAAATATCTAGATAGAATTCGAAGACAATACGTGTAGAAAGAATAACAAGTAAATACCATATTTTTTCCACACATAATACAGCACAAATGGTTTTCTTTTTCCTGAGGAAATTAATCTTTCCTCAGAAGCCATATTCCGAACGATTGCGTGGACTTAGATTACGGGTTTTGGTCCATACATCCGACACGTGTCATGTCTGACACAATTATGATTTATCTATTGTGTAAAATGATCGAGAGCCGCCCCATATATTGACGGTTTTCGGTTTTTAGAGAGATGACGCTTGTCGTTGGTCAATAGCAGTTTTTTTGGTAAAAATCGGTGTTTGAAGTGGGTTTTTTTTTAATTGGAGGTTTTTGTGTTTTTGATTAAGTGTTATTGGAATTTTGTTTTAATTACTAGCCCAAATTCATTACATTTAATAAAATTGCATTATTGCAGCAAGGGTTTCATTACCACAAAGGTACTATAACGGTTTTCATCACCAGTCATACCTCAAACAAAAATGATCATATCCAAAAAGTTAGTTAAAAACCCCAATTCACCATACAATAATTCCTACCATACAAAGCGCAAACAAGCTTGTAAAAATTTCGCGCATTTGAACCGAAATGACCTAACTCGCAACTCAGCGCCCGATTACAACGCAAGCTCATAAAAACGGATGAAAACCAAGTATTACGAACATTGTAATTACTTTAGGGACTGAAAAGGGCATAAATTAACATCGAAAAGGCCGAATATCACATGAACCATTTCATTTTCGTTTTGGTCATAGAATTTTGACGCTAGTAATAAAAGCCGGGGCACGTACCGCTTTTTGTATTAATATGTATGAATTTGTGAAACTCGTATTATTTAGTCTGTGGTGACGCGTTCTATGGTTCGGGTTTGTTGTGGATTGCGTTTAGTTTACGGGTGAAAATATTACCGAGTCTGTATTTTTTAACCAAAAATATTTATAGCACATGTGGTTCCTGACCAACGAACCTTTAAATGTAGATTACAATGACTTTTGTTGGCGCTCTTAAAAGAAAGAGTACCAAAAAGGTTTCCTACACTTATTCTAAACTCCAATTAGAAGATGGGCACCACTACAACTCATAAAAGTAGTTAATAAAGCATCTAAAAATATCAAACCTTTTCATTTCGCATAAAATTTCCAACTAATTAAGTTAGCGAACACAAATTAGCCTCATTAAGTAGTAAGTAATTGCTTTCACAGACGTCCCTACTATCATATTTCACAGATTTATTACTACCTTCCATAACACCTGAATATTAGTACGAGCGTTTAAGAATTTACGTGCAATCAAATTAGAGGTACCTTAGAACCTTCGAGAACGTTCCTTTGGTCACAATGGGCGGGTGATAAATTAAACACAATTGCTTCTGGAATGTTCCTGTGACTTGATATAAGTATGCTACGTGATGTGCATTAATTACTTCATTTAGAAAAGAATTTTTAGTGGGAAATCTTGAGCTGAATGAGAATTGAAGATTTTTCTCAACAGTTAGGCGGTAAATGGTGTGCGTTTTGATGTTTCAGTTTAATTTGCAAGATTATAGTTACGGTCGTGTATGTTGTAAAATTTTGTTTTTATGAGTGCAATTAAATGGGACTTAAACAGTTTAACATGTAACTTTAATGTGTAGGTTCTGATAAAATTTTATTCGACCTATGCAACATGTATTATTATTTAAAAAATTTAATCGGATTAAAACACTAATGTTGCTGGACAACACAACACAATTCTACTTTTCATAACACTCCCACAGAATGCAAACTTTTAGTCGGCCGATAGTTTAGTTAGCAGTCTTACACTAAAACACGTCGCTTACACCAATTCTTTTTCTACGAATCCAACATGCAGTTAACCTCTATCGATCTAAACCCTCCTTAAGATATTCCGACAGTTAAGCGAGATAACTGACCGTTCTATCGCAGATCATGAGATATTTATGCCGCGGGGAGCGTCTAACGACCGGTGTCCGAACCTTGCAGTTTGCTTATCAATATTTATTTAGAAGTCGCTTCTTAGTCACTTTGTGAGAAATCAAAGGGTTTTTTAAGTGTTTGCGTTTGGAGATTTTATTTATTAAATTGTAGGGTAGGAGAAAACAATATTATTCTTGTGCAGATGTTAAATAGTTAAAGTCTATTCGAATTTAGGTCTTAGCTCTGTAAGACCCCAAAGCACTCTTTAAACTGTAATTGCTTTATGTGGACTTACATCCTCTTAATATAACTCAATTCCAAAAAAAAACGTTCGTCTTTTCACGACGGTGACGGTGAGATCACCATGTGAGTTGGAGACAAGCGTGAACGCTGACCGGGCAAGGGGTGAGGCAGTAGAAGCTCATTACTCCCGCTGCCTCCCCCCTTGACTATAATATGGTAAATAAAATGGATAGATTTTATCAAGCTAAATGAAATAGCTACCTAAAATGCGAGTCAAACAGAAGGAACTCGCTATGTTAGACAAAAGTAAAAATAATTAGGTACTACTAACAAAGACGGACAGGCGTATAAAAGGCCTTTTAGTTTTAGATAAGGAAAAAGTCGAAATTGACGGCCCGTATCGAATGATCTACTTATAGGCATTGATTAATTAATCTTTTCTTACGAATTGATTGCCTCAATCAAAAGAGACGGATTAATTTAAGCCAATTTGATCTTGTGCCTTTAGGACATAACTATGTAGTATCACGCCTAAATTCTGTTAAGGTTCAGGCAGAAATCTTCAAGACATAGGGAAAGTACCAATTGAATGTGATGAAGTCACCATGCCGTATAATCACAAAGGCTCAGCAGTTTCTGAAAAACCCCATATGACTAAACTAATCACTCGTAAGATACGACTATATAAAGTAGGTATATCTGCTCATAGTGTCTTAACAGAACGATTTATTTATTCAATATGTAAATTATTTTCTTTATGTTTAGCTCTATGACCGTAGCTTTGACCACAATCGATCACGAAAAATTCCCATTCAGCAAACAAACTCACTAAAATAAATCAAATAAATTCTATGCAAATAACATACAGTTTATTGACCAAACAAATAAAATCAACAAACAAATACAAGATACAATCAAAGCACTAAATTAGAATTTCAGAATAATTTCTAGACTGCATACATTATCCTAGAAAAAGGTCGAAATAATTCTAGAACGTTCATAAAAAGTCGGGACTTAAATTGCTGATACAACATATTTTAATAAGAATCAGCATTTTAAAGCAGCACAATAAAATTTTGTGACAGACGTTCTAAGTAAGGGCAAAGTCTTGAAAATAAATTAGTATTAAACCACAGAGGTTTTGAAGATCTAAATCTTCTATAATTAATGTTTTTAAACTTGTAAGCCGAGAACAGTTCTTGATTTGAAAGAGCGATTAAGAAATTTTAATTATTAAAATATATTTTAATTTAATCATGACACCGACTTTAACTTAAGAACTTTGAGAACAATAAATAAATAAACAATGTGCCTGAAAGCTTTTGATGAACTACATTAACATTGTATTGTTGTAAATGAGCTCAGAAATAAAAAAATAAAACAATTAGCACGTTTTTTGGTCGGCGAAATGTGATGTCTATCTCTTTACAGAATTACATCTATGATATTATTATTTTATAGTCTTGTAACCATGTACTTATCATAACTTTCTACACCTTTTTATTAAAAATTAGTTTTTTTACCAATGCAAAATCTTTTTTAATTGAAACCAAAAAGCAAAATTATCACGGGCAGGCTACTAAACTGCGGAAGTGGCATCATGATATTATTTTGCCTATCAATATCATCAAAACTCAAAAAAAATAGGACATCTTTCCTAGCTTATTTACTTACCTTTTGTCTACATTTTGATCGAAGTTAATTTACTGGGCATTTTATTCGTCTTTGGATCTTAGGACCATCCTAGTCGCCTTTTGTATTAAAATCGAATTTCTTTTATTGAATCTGTTGACTTAGTTCTGGTCTTTATTAAATTCGGCAGCATTGCCAGCTTTTTGTTGGAATAAATTCGATCGCGACTGTATTTGAATGGACTGTGGGTTTGTTTTTGGGTTTTATAATTTATTAGGATATAGGGAATATTTTTAAAATATATTTTAAAACGCAGTTATTACGAAAATGTATCAATTTCTTAATACGTTTCTGTTACTTTTATTTAATTAAAATCTTGGATATATTAATGATTACGTGGCAATGTATAATCGAGCTTTTCATATTATTTTCATGTTCGTAATTACTTCAAAAATCAATTCTCAAAAGGTTCACTAGCACGTTGCCATATTATCAAAGGGGAATAAATATTTTGACCACCATAAAATGTTTTGATACCCTTAGTTTTGTAACCAAAAATATCTGCTTAACACCAGAAAAATAAAGTCTAAAAATATAATACTACCAGCTATTTTAGTCACGACTCCACTTTAAATTGTATTCGACCACCAAATTTAGTAAATGATCACCAAACCTTGACGACCAAAATAATGTATTATTTTTTCCTAAATAAATCACTGTGATTGCCATAAAATGTAGGCTTATTATTAAATAAAGTATTATGATGCCATATTAAGTTATGTGTATATAGACTCCACGTAGGTTGTCTTGTTTGCCCTACCCCTAGAGTGCAATTCAAAACCGCGTAGGCGCGGAGGGGCGAGGCGGCCTGCGAGCTGAGGCGCAGGTAGTTTTAAAGCTCGCCGCCGCGGCTGAGGCTGGCCGGCGGAGCCGGCCAGCAAGCCGAAGCTGCGGTGGTGAGCGTGAAAACCATCTGCGACGATAAGCTCGCATGGGACCGCCGGAGCCCCGCAGCGCCGGAGCCGTGACAGAAGCCATGCTTGCTGCATGTTGCATGTTTGCTAACATATATGTATATCAAGTTTGGGATAAAAATGATTTATTTGGACTCATTTTGCTAGAATAGGATAGCAGAATTTAATTTTGGTGATCATTTACTATTTTTGGCTTACTCATGATTTACTTGGAGTAATTTTACTTAAATAGGATAGCAAAGTGTTAAAACTTTGGTTGTAATTTTACATTAAAATGCGAGTTTCATTTTGGTGATCATTTACTATTTTTGTCTGCTATTTGTTACTATATCTGGTGGTCAGTTAAACATAAGCCTTATCAAAGGACAGGTAACGCGACTACTAAGAGACTTTTACACTTGAAACTAAAAAAGCACGCACGCTTCTGTTATCCCATTACCAGCAGCCCAAATAAACATGTAATTCTTTCCTGCGCACCTCTGCATGTCTCACTATCCCTTTCGTACTCCCGGGTCTATCCCGTTCCAGCTCGATTCGGGCTTGGAACACTCGGTCCGAGCTGCTAGTTTGGCCCGCGACCTCGCGGCGTGAGCACGTGTCGATCGGCAACCGGCCTCCCCCCGACACGATACAGGCGTGTTTTCACCGACATATAAATGAAAATTTGATCAAAACTACATTTTGACGCATCGTGTGTTCTTCTCAAGCATAGACTGTGTATGTAATCAAACTTTGTGTGCGAAGGATTTGAGTGTATAATGTAACCGTTGCAGAGACGGTGAGTGCAACGTTTTCAGTGCCAATTTCAGGTAAATTACTCCACTGAAAATTGTCTTTCGTCGCGTGTACGTCGAAGACGATTATGCGGTTCCATTCGTTTTGATTCATTTGCTTCGTATTGTTGTTTTCTGTCATGTAAATACGTTTTTAGTTTTCAGTCGGTTTATTTTTATTCATACTTTAGTATCTACCTGTTGTATGATAACGCTACAGCGTTATCTATATATATACTATATCTATATATATACTACAGTATATCATGATCTCTCATCCTCCACGATATGGAATTCATTTCGTTTTATATGGTGTGATAAAGTTCTATTGTTTGTTTATTTTATTGGATACATAATTTTCATGATTTTAGCTAGAGATAAATTTCAAATTACGTGTTGATTTGAGTAGATTTTTTTCCCTTATCTTTTTGCTTTATAATCTTAACATTGAACACCATTAAAAATTTAAGGAAAATATTTTTTAGTATAGGAAGTATGTTTTGTGTAGTACGTTCGTATTATGAAAGCTTTTTGGTTGGATCTGTGTAAGCCGTATAAATTAAATGGTCCCAAATACTAAGTAATATCAATATGATGATACATGTCATATTGGAACAGGGAAGAAGTGTATTCACCTATTTTAGAATTTGCATTTTAGTGAATGTAGTGTGTAGTAACATATCCTCCATTCCATTTCCATTTATATAGAGGTACATATCTGTTGCTTATTTGGTCATTCATTTATGTCCTTATATTATTTCAAATATATAGTAAGGCTATACATATTTGCATGAATATTACTTAAAGCAAATTCTCTTACGTTGACCTTTGACTATGTCTTCTTTTAAGTTAATTTTAAGGAATAGATGATTCTTTTAAAGAATAAAGACATAAAAACGTTAATCTCACGGCAAACAATTGTCTACGTTCAAATCAACATAACACAACATTAAAACACAACCATTTCCCAAATGATACTCAACATTTCTAACTTTCCTCTCTCAGAACTGAGTTAAAGCCAAAAATCTTCAAAGCACTTTAACAATATAACTTTCTTTCTTCCATATAAATTACATTGTCAAAGGGAACAGACGAAATACAGTTTTATTAAATAACCGGGGCTCACCTACAAAGGCTCTAAGCCTACAAATTTTCGTAGCACTTGTTTATTCTACTACGACGCTACGCCGTAACGCGCTACGCCGAAATCTATTATTATTATAGGCCTCTACCCTTTTCGTATTGTGTCATATCTCACATTGCTACGCTTTATTTCGTTTATATAAGCTCGTTATGTGAATGTGAATAGTATTTCTCGGGATATTGCAAATTGTGTGTGTGTGTCCGCTTTGTGGGCCTTGTAATAAGAATGTGATTGTTGTAATAAATGGTGATATTATTTCTGAGTTGAATGTTATCACTTTGGAGATAAGATTATAATTATCGAAGATATCATTCAAAAATTCTCTTTACTAGAAACCGTTCATTGTTTAGTAAATAATTGAGAGGAAAATCTCCATTAAAAGTACTCATCAAACGGTTTTCATTCATATTGATTTCTGACACTTACGCGAATATTAGACATTTAAATGAAACTTTTTTTAGTCTGCCGGTGACCATGGACGCTGTACAGGATCCGAAACGTCAGGATTAAATAATATTATTATACTTAACCGCGATGAAATACGTAAAAGTGATTTTCAACAATTTTCCTACCTTATTTCCTTACCTATTATTTTTATTAATATTCAAATAATATTTCCTAAAACAAATACGTATATTTTCGGTCTAGTTTAGTGCGGAAGTAAACAAACGAAGTTCACACTCTCGGTGCGGTGTTGCGGTCTACACAGAATATTGTTTAAAACGCTCCCATTTGGTACACCGCTCGTATTTCATTCGCAGTTTTGTTATTATGCCTACTTTCACTTCTGTTTATTAGCTGTAGCTATTTGTGCGTAGGTTTTGTTTCCTAGGTTGAGATGAATAAATCAATATTATGAGGTCTTATTTCACATTCGTTATTCCTATATACGTACAGCTTGTCTTATTTGTGCTATCACATAACTGATATATTCCATTTCTGACATCATCATCCTCTGAGCCTTTTTCCCAATCATATTGGGGTCAGGTTCCAGTAACCGGATTCAGCTGAGTACCAGTGCTTTACAAGAAGCGACTGCCTATCTGACCTCCTCAACCCGGGCAACCCGATACCCCTTGGTTAGACTGCTGTCAGACTTACTGGCTTCTGACTACCCGTAACGACTGCCAAGGATGTTCAATGACAGCCGGGACGTACAGTTTAACGTGCCATCCGAAACATAGTCAATGGTGTCTAAGATACACTTAGAAAGTACACATATATTCCATTTCTGACTTACCATATATATAATCAGTACATACATTACATAGCTACAGTCAGTAAATACGCTCATCACATAAATGTAGAGGAATACTGGGAATTGAACTGGAAACCTTCTATTTGGCAGTCTGATAAGGTGACAATTGCACCAAACGGGAAACAGCAATATAATGTAATTAACTATATTTAATATCATAATTTACCTTAACCAGTATTTAACCGAGAACAGAAATCAAATAATGTGTTTAGGCTATTTGCATAATTAATAACACAAATTAGTTGCAACAACATGTCCAAACCATTATTTACTTAACTAATGTGAAAATCACATTAAATGGCACTCAAACACTTTATCGTTACAACTAAGTATATAAAGCAATTCTGTCTGTCACGCTTTCACCCCAAAACTACTGAACCGATTTCCATGAATGTTTTTTACAAAGATAGTCTAGCCTGAAAAGGGACGAAGGCTACTTCTTATACAGTTGCAAGTAATAGTTCCTTCAGGAAGCAGGTCTGAAATAAAAACGACCATAACAAACAAAAACATTTAAAACGATTCCCAGTAATCAGTGAACACAACGAAATTTAAAAAATGAGTGATAAAAGAACGTACTTTAACCGGCAAGTATCAGCATTACCGGCAAATTGCGCTCTTCCGGACAATTCGCGTAATTGCTACAATTCTCCTTTATTACATTAAATTGTTCGCAGCGCTATAAGCTTTCTTCTTGCGGTTATCTACGTCGTAAATGACATTAAGTTATTTGGCAGCCAGCCTTCGTGTATGTACCGAGATAAGTGTACTACTGTACAAGTGAAATAAGTATAGGATTTGCTGGAATTGGATGAAGTAACTTAACTTTCAATCTTCAAGTTTCTGTTTAAATCGTAAGCTAAAAGATATTCTTCATTTTGCCTGTCAGTTTATTATTTAGAACTGATTAAAAGGGGTATGCAGAAACTATTATTGATGTTACAGACGTCTGTTTTAATTTTGCTTCGGTCAGTTTTAAATAATAAGTAACTAAGTGTTCTTCGCGATTTCGTCGTCGCACCTCTATGCATCGCCTAGATAAAAAATACCCTATTGATTTTTTAAGCTCTAGAACGTCATGTTTGCAGTTAATTTAAAGCGTTTCAGTAGTTTTGCCATTGCGACAGACAGACAGACTTTCGCATTTCTGATATTAGTAAGGAAACTACCATCATCACCCGGATAAATAGGAGCCATATCTGTCACCACAAGTTACTTCATATCAAATATTACCATTCCAGTCGTTTTAGTCTAAAACGGTAAAAAGTAAAGTCTAAAAATAACCAATTAATTTTTGCATTTATAACATTACTAACGCTAGTAAAAACTTCGATATACGCAGACAAAATTGCGAGCAAATACTAGTCTTCAATTCAAGCGATTGATATGTGCTTGATGATCGGACGCAGATGACAAAATTGCATCATTCCGCCATGCATAATCCCCATAGGTTAGCTACAATCCATCGGGTAATTAGGTCGATGGCTAGACCCAAATATCGATAATTCTGCCGTGCGATGTATCGAGTAATCGTATCCCTGGAATTTATTGATTAGCTAATAGAATAAGTTCTAATCACGAAGGTTACGTATCTGCCTGTGTTTTCCGGATGAACTCAGAAACTAATGAACGTATTTTTATGCGATTTTATAAAGAGGTGAAATGTCTTTTTCTATTGGTGAAGTTCTAGAATAATAATCTTGTTAGTTAGAGCTTTCTTGCATTTTATCTCTAAAATAATTTGATTGGTAGAAATAGAATAAGCTAAAGTTAAATGACTAATAAACTTGTGAACTTACGTCTACTCTTAGAAACATTGAGACAGATTCGCCACACATCCAAATACAATCAATTATTAAAATAGAATTTCATACAATATTCAATTTTTTGAGTTATTCAAGTCGTTCACATCGTATGTCATGATAACTCGATCATGTATTATGCATGTATATACGTGAATGTCAATGACACTGATACGATCCAGCCGTTGTTTTAAAATTATCATAGCATTGTGTATTTTAATCATATTCAGGTTCAATTGAATTGGGTTTGTAGTAAATTTTGTATAAAATATAAATGAGTATTTTTGGTTAAAATTATGGGTTGCGTTTGAGCAAAAACTGGATGGATTATGTAAATTGAATTCGGTTGTAGTTTTAAAATGCATAGATAATGATTTTGGATTGATTTAGCAAATATAATGGCAATTACTTATTTGCCTAGGTATCTTTGATTTACTGCAATACTACTTCTAAACCTAATACTATAATGCTGAAGAGTTTGTGTGTTTGAACGTGGTAATCTCAGGGACTACTGGACGGTGGAAATTCTTTCAGTTTAGATAGCCCGTTTATCGAGGGAAGCTAAAGGTTACTTTCTATATAAATATGTGCAGGAAGTACCTCGTTTATACTAATAGGTATAACTAATAATAAAAATTTATACGTGTACCTAGACGACTTTTTAAGAAAAAAATCTTGAAATTCGATTATCTTGAAACGGGTTAACTTTTACCCAGTGTATCCCATGGTCAAATTTGTCCGAATTGACCTATACTATCACCTCATGAACGGATGCGCACTACTTACAAGCAACCCTGTATACTATACGCTATGCACGTTTTGAGTTTGACCCTAAAACGTTGAACGTAGTCGTACCAACTTAGGTATTGATGAAAATTGGTTTCTTAAGAGTAAACCAACCTTTTTGATTCTTGGTTACGCAAATATTAATTAATATAATTTAGTTAATTATTATGTACCTGAATTAATTATAACAAATCTAATTATTTGCCTAGCCCATGTTCTAGGAATCATGTTGGGATTTCAAATGGTAATTATTATAATCGAAAATGCTGTTATAATTTTTTTTCTACTTAACTATTAACATTGTTTTGATTAACTCATGCAAATGTCATGTTGGATTGTGTTATAATTTCTGGGAACACTAAATGTTATGAGTTCTTTCATAATTAATATATTCAAATTAACATGAACTCACGTCGAAAACTACTGCATCAAGTTCATGAGATTCGACACAGTACCTAGTATTTACTTACTGGTAGCTTTTAGTATTTTTTTCCAACTATGATATTTTCTACTATGTACCAGTGTTTTACATGGAGTGACTTTCTATCTGACCTCCTCAACACAGTAACGCGAACAACCCAATACCGCTAGGTAACACTGGTTGTCAGATTTACTGACTTGCAAGCAAATGGCAAATGCAATGGCAATTTGGCAAGTTCAAATGGCAGTCGTATCTAAATATAAAAAAAAACTGCTTATTTTAACATCCTAATCTCCAGAACAAATTGGCAAAATTTTCTCACAGTAAATCCCGGCAGATTGACATGCGACGAAAAAAGGGACGATTCAAAAATGACAATACAAAAACACTTTTCATTTCCGCCATTTTGTCCGCGGATTTATGATGGCGGATTTTTTTCAATTGCCAACAAAATGTTTAAATTCAGCCACTTTCCATTTGCCTCTGGCATACGCCGTGATTTAGGGTTGCCAGCCTTTGAATTATTATCTACGTAATTTTCTTTATGAGAGGAGTGCCGTTGGCGCTAGTCGAGTGGAATTTTATTGTTGGCAGCCCTAGGTTTAATGTCGTGACGTATCAATGGGCGCGATTTATTGGGGCGTTTGGCAAAATATTTGAGTTTTAATTGCTGTAAAGTATATTACGATGTGTGATTAAATTGATCAAATTAGTTAACAATCTATTCCAGAGTTATAACTTAAAAATTTACTGAATACATTTTGTGTGTGTCTTTTATTATTCAAACATTAGCAGTTATCGCTTTTATAATTTGTTAGAATTTTATTCACTCCACCTTCACGTTCAACGATTAAAGTTTCATCTATAACTTCGCGAACTTTTTGCAATTATTCTCAGAGTAACCTTTTAAAAATGGAACACCCTCGTGACGTCAGTAAAATTCAAATCAACTGAACGACGCAAAGGCGTTACCTACGCAATCTAATTTGCTAAAGTCATAAAAAATAAAACGAAAACTTTTACGCCACGTTTACATCTAGGTAACATCTGTCCAAGTAAAAAATTGAAATAACTTGGAAAGATTAAGAATTTTATATTCGCACCTTCAAAGTACTTTAGGCTTTATTATCGCGGGAGCAAAGTTGAGAATCGCGTATGATTAGTAGTAGGAAATCGGTAAAGCTCTCGCGGCTTCTACATAGATACTAGATAGAGACAAGTTGAGGCTTTCTTTCCAGAGGTTTTATGCCCGTCACGCTTCCAGCAAGCTATAAAGCGCTTTACGTTGAAAATTGAAAGTGACTTTAGCTGTAAAACGTACCGGTGAATGTGAAGCGCACGAGGAAAATATCAATTTTAGGTTTCAGCGCTCGACGCGCTTTTATGTACATTCCCTTAAGTTTTTTTGTGAAGGTGTTTGAAGTTATAAGTGGATTCCGATAGTGAGCGTGTAGTTTTGGAGTCGAAATTGAAAAGGTTCCTGTGTTAAGCTGAGACAGGTTTTACATGTTAATAAAAGTTTCTTAGCAAAATACAAAAGTTTTAGTTCTAAAAAATCTCATAAGAATTGTTGCTAAAGTGCAATAATTGAACCTTAAAACCAGCTAGATGAACAAACAAAACTACAGCTTTAACTCCACTCTGAAGCGCTGTTTAATCGCTTTGCACTACAGCTTTCGGATCCTAATTTTAATCGAGTTCCCGAGCAAACGTGATTTGTATTTCCCGGTAGAAAATCTGAATTTCTCAGGAAACCCTCGTGTTTTAATTTGATCCTATATATCGTCGTATAAGGAAAGTTTTTAACGTACAATTTACCATGGAAGATTACAATTACAGTAAATTTTATGGTTTGCTCATTATTAGGTACATAGTTATAGGTACAGTTTTAAACGTGTTTTTATAAGTCCTTTTAGTGTCCCAAGTTTCGGCAATCTGGTCTGTACCTACCTCTAGTTGTCAACATATGTCTGTATTTTATTAAAACGTAGTATATTATGTTCTCTATTTCAATAATGTAATATAACACACAAACTACAAACACGCTACATAAATCCGACGATATTCGCCACAATAACGCTCCAATACATTGGGACCTAAATTTAGAGACCTCTAAGTCCCTTCATGCGACATTTAACAGTCGAACATTATGCCTCTTAATCCCAGAATGTCCTAAAATTCACGTTCCATGAATTCCACGATGGTTGAACGATTTTATTTTCACATAAATAAGGGAACCCTTTTGCTACCTCCACAGTATCTGGCGATCGGAGATGCGATCTTATCTCTGACGTAATGGATTGGATGACCAGAATATTGAATATGTTCACGAAAACCTTCGGCCAATTTGAAAAGATAATCTTTTGTTGATGTACCAATATGTAGTTTGGGTGAATTGTGTTTTGGTAAAAAGTTGATAGCTTGAAATGAAAAATTGGTTTAGGAAAAATATATCACAAGCAATTAAAAACTTCTTATTCTAAAATAATTTAAGTGTATGGCTGAATACGTATTTTAACAGAATGAGATCTTGAAAGCTTTATATTTTGAATTGATATTTAAAATAGGAACCCGTTTTCATTCCCCCATACTCAAAAACATATTTGTATATAAACCAAATACAAAAATAAAAGGAAAGCAATGTATTTGATCTAGTCCAAGGCAAACACAATGTACACAAAACGCCAAATGAACCCTCGCCCTACCCATTGGTCTTTTGACAGCAAATATTTAACTTACTGCCAGTAATTTTTCGCCCCTACGGGTTTTTCCAAGTATTTGATTTATCTGCTGGCCCATGTCGAAACACGAGTGTAGACAGTGAAATTTGTTATGGACCTTACGTACAGATACAAATCTCATCGTGGAAAAGTTTGGTTATGAGAAAAACGAAGATCTTCAGTACCTACATGGAGTAAGTTTGGTAATAGTGTCTCTATTCTGTGCGAGAAGAGGCGTCTATGAAGTAATATGTAGTGTATCAAGTATAAAGTGTACTTTTTACATAGGTTATAATATATTTAGCAGTCCTTATCTAGCCAGTCCTTTTGGGGATGGATCTATGTTCATAAGTAGATGTCTTACAGCTTAGGTGATAATAATAATGATCTGTAACGTAAATATCACCTGGTATTCATCTTGAAGCATTCCACCTACCTATATAGCGGAAGGGGCGTCCTATAATACGTTTACCCAATAACAATCTCCACTCAAAATATTACCAATAAATAAAATAATCTGAAGCCCAAACTTGCTCGTTGATGTGGTCAAAATATATTCCCGCACAAAAAATATCTGTACAATAAATATAAAAATCCAATTACGAGTACTCAGATAGGTCAGGTACACTCAGCGGAAAAAATGTCATGCCAAAACTGCGGTACAGTTGTTAACCTATTTTATTCGCAGTTCATATTTTTTGAGTCGTAACTCAGTACTTAAAGGCCCCTGAAATGTAAATCGTTGACGCTTAACAGAGCGCGCTGTTCACGTAAAAGCGGGATCATGCTATATAGAACGTATAGCAGCATTTCTTTTTGGAGTAGGCGCACACTACCAGCTTTTAGTCGGCCAATAGTTGGTTTGGGCTCATAAATTGGTATGAAGATGAATGGAAGTATACACGTTACAACGATCAGGTATTTGTCCGGTATGAGACCGACTAAAAACTTTGATTGAATTCACGATTTTCTAAAATATATGTTTTTCCAACCATAGGGACTATAGTCGGCCGACTAAAAGTTTGTAGTTTGCGCGTAGACTTAGTGGTAGAATCTTGATCACTTTGACGTCTATGAAGGCTGAGCTCGTTTTTCACGCGTCTGCGCTCGAACCTTTTTCTTTGCTTACTGTACCGTACATTAATTATGTATTTGCAGCTGAAGGGTTCGTTTCATCTTGAGCGTGCATAATTTTTAGGTGAGAGGCAGTCTGGTTTATACATCGGTAAATCTTTAAAGCTGAGTCTACCGTAAATGCTTAGCAGTTGGGGTAAAACTGCTTTATCAAATTGAATACGCACGGTTGTATTTACCAAAGTTTCTTAACCAGCCGTCGCAAATTCAGACGGTGATAATACTTATCAAGTATGGTGCCAAGTACTGTTGCATCTACTAATCTTTAAAGATTTATATGTCAAAATTGCCCGAAGATTGTTTGAAAGTATGTAAAAAAATACCTATAGTTAAAAATAAAATATCTTCCTATCACATAGAACAACAATATAAGTTACAATTTGCAAGACTGTTTTTATTTGCAAACTCATTAAAGCATAGTACCTATTTCACGACCTACATTGGCGTTCTCGACTATCGCTCGGCTGACGCACTTACAGTCTAGTGTTTCAGTCTACGGAACCATTACGTTTTATACAGCAATCGTTAAAGTTAACTTGTTGCTTTTATTTACAACTAGAGCACTCTTTTCTAGTAGGAAGTGCATCAGTAGGAATAAATACTGGTCGGTTATGTTTACAATGTGCATAGGTTGTGATTGTGTTTTGTTTTTGATTAGTATGGAGATTTTTCTATTGTTGCGTCTATGTTGAATTTTGGTAAATGAGTTTAGCATCTCTACTGTCAAAATTAAGCATTACCTATATACTTATTTTATGCATTCCAATCAAGTTTTTAGTTAGTAACAATTTCGTTTTTGGTAACAAGCAATTTCATTTTGATAACAATAATTTTTCACAATTTGATAATAATTATGTATAAACGAAACAATATCTACATAACACAATTTCACATGTTGTGAAATTGTGTTATGTAGATATTGTTTCGTTCTCACCTCAAATCAATGACACACGATTTCAAAAATAGAACACATTCTCCACAGACTAAAAAAATGTCTAAGCATCGCGTGTGTCACCCATCTTTTTGAGGCATAGGAAAATACGCTTACAGCCAAATAATCTGCGCTCGATATTCGTGTCCACACTGAAATAGACTAGAAACCAGGTCATCGAACGTTGACAACCGGCCACCACCGACGCTTTTAAATCTCTAAGATTTTTTTTTTTTTTCAGGTAGTAGATTGGACTTCTGTTTAATGTTTAATTTCTGAATCTAAGGTCGTTTTGGTTGATTGTGTAATTTTTCATTCGATATCGATTCGATAGTCATCGATTTTAAGGACTTTTCGTTCGTGTTTGTTTTATTATTTAATTCAAAAATATGTATTAATCAACAGTTGAGTAAATGCTGTGACAATGTATTTACGGATTTGAGTCACAAAAAAGTGATAGATAGACTGTACGCAGACATAGTGAACGCATTATGTGAGGCGGCATTAGTCGGTCGGGAACGTGGTGTAAAACATGCTAGGAGAGTAGTGGTGGGCTGGAACAAACATGTCGCTGAGGCTCACAGTGAGGCTAGGAAGAAGTTTTTACTGTGGGTTGACTACGGTAAGCCTACATCTGGACATGCGTATAGTGAGATGTGTGAAGCTAGAAGAGTTTTTAAATCTAGGTTAAAATGGTGTCAAGATAATGAGAACCAAATAAGAATGGATATTCTAGCTTCACATCATTCTAAAAATGATTTTTGTGGTTTCTGGAAACACACTAACAAACTTAAGGTTAGGCCGCCAATACCTGTGAGCGTTGGCGGTGTGAGTGAACCAGAACACATAGCAAACCTTTTTAAGGAAAGGTTCTTTGTTTCTTCGCCATTAGGACCATCAAGGTCGGTGCTCGATGTTGAGCCTGGCATGAAAATTGGAGTAACATTTAAGTCTAAAGATGTTGAAAGGACAATAAGATGTATGTCGCGAGGTAAGTCTCCGGGTCATGATGGGCTCAGCATCGAGCACTTGCAATATGCAGGCGTTCACTTGTCTAGAGTCCTCTCAATGTTATATAATATATGTGTAGGACATAGTTACTTACCGGGTGATATGATGCGAACAGTAGTAGTTCCGATTGTGAAAAATAAGACTGGAGATCTAGCAGATAAGGATAACTACAGGCCCATCTCCTTAGCCACTGTAATCTCGAAGGTATTGGACAGCATGCTTAATACCCAGTTAAATAAATATTTATGTCTGTATGACAATCAATTCGGATTTCGTGCAGGATTGTCCACAGAGAGTGCAATTTTGGGTCTTAAGCATGCTGTAAAATACTACACGCAGCGCGGGACATCTGTTTACGCATGTTTTCTCGACCTATCCAGGGCATTTGATTTGGTTTCCTACGACTACTTGTGGAAAAAGTTGAAAAATATCAAAATGCCCACTGAAATAATTAACATCTTCAAGTATTGGTATGGGAACCAGATCAACAATGTTCGATGGGCTGGGGCTTTATCTCTTCCGTATAGGTTGGAGTGCGGGGTGAGACAAGGAGGGTTGAGTTCGCCTACGCTCTTCAACCTGTATGTGAACGAGCTGATTGGCGAGCTCAGCGGGACCAGGGTCGGTTGTTTCATAGACGGGGTTTGTGTTAATAATATCAGTTACGCAGATGACATGGTTCTGTTGAGTGCGTCAATCTGTGGCCTGAGAAAACTCGTGTCTTTGTGTGAGGAGTACGCCAAAACCCATGGGTTGGTGTATAACTGCAAAAAGTCTGAGATCATGGTTTTTGAGACTAGGGGTAGGACACATGATATTTTACCACCTGTAATACTCAACGGAACAGCATTGAGAAGAGTGTACAAATTTAAATATCTTGGTCATGTGTTAACGCCTGGTCTCAAGGACGATGAAGACATTGAGCGAGAGCGGAGAGCGTTGTCAGTTCGAGCAAACATGATAGCTCGCAGGTTTGCACGGTGCTCACTTAAAGTCAAGCTCACTCTCTTTAGAGCTTACTGTACCAACTTTTACACATGTAGCCTGTGGGCAGGATATACGCAAAGAACATACAACGCTCTCCGCATTCAGTATAATAATGCGTTTAGAGTACTGGTGGGGCTGCCACGCTTTTGTAGCGCATCGGGGATGTTTGCAGATGCACAAATAGATTGTTTTTATGCAACAACGCGTAAGAGGTGCGCATCCCTGGTGAACAGAGTGCGGGCCAGCTCCAACAGTATTCTAAGCATGATAGCAAGCAGGCTTGACTGTGTGTATTTGGGTCGCTGCTGTGCCATTTCTCACGGGCTGTTATGGCATACATAGATCTAAGCCCAAAATTTAACTACTAACATAGGTGTAAGTGTTACTAACAATTTTTTGTGTTTTTTGTGTTTTTTGGTATTTTTTGTATATTATGTTTGAGTCAAAGTTACTTGAAATAAATGTTATTAATAATAATAATAAAGCCCCGCAGGGCATCTGAGGCGGATGACGGGGAGTAGCGACCCCGCGGGGCTATATATCCGAGTGCTCCAGGGAGAGTATACTGTCCCCCATCTCCGGCTTGCCGGAGTGAAGCATGACGGGGGATAGGTCTCCCGCCTCTTGGCTTGCCTTCATCGGCCGGTCAGAGTGGAGTCGCTAGAGCAGGGTTAGCAGCCCACTCGGAGGGTAGGTGCCTCGTGGTAAGTGGCGAGTGGGCTGGTGATGCTGGACCCACAGGGAGCGCGTGATCTGCGTTTAAAGTCCGCCGAGGTATCCTCACCCTTCAGCCGCTCATGTACCTGTTGCCCTCTTGTTGCGATTTAGCGACTGATTCCCGGGGGCCCAGTAAGTGAGTTGGCGAGTCTCCACCTGCCATTTTTACGTGTGCAAACATTGTTATCGGCAGGTGCCATAGTTCCCATAGTTATCCCCATCCCCAGTCCATTAGCATCCCATCACAATAGCCCAAGTAGTTTTCATCCATAGTTAGCAATAGTTTAGCACAGAACCGGGGACTGTCCTTGGGTACATTTCTATAGTGTATACAGGGATAGTCGTCGGTTTTGTGTCACCATTTCATTAAAGTTGTCTCAAAAGGGCTTCAGCGTGTTGGCTTCGGCCCCACGTTCGCCTCCCAAAAATCCGGGACTCTATAGTCCCGAGGTCTGGTAGAGACATACAATTTATAATAATAATAAGCCCCGCAGGGCATCTGAGGCGGATGACGGGGAGTAGCGACCCCGCGGGGCTATATATCCGAATGCTCCAGGGAGAGTATACTGTCCCCCATCTCCGGCCGGCCGGAGTGAAGCATGACGGGGGATAGGTCTCCCGCCTCTTGGCTTGCCTTCATCGGCCGGTCAGAGTGGAGTCGCTAGAGCAAGGTTAGTCCTGCTCGGAGGGTAGGTGCCTCGTGGTAAGTGGCGAGTGGGCCGGTGATGCTGGACCCACAGGGAGCGCGTGATCTGCGTTTAAAGTCCGCCGAGGTATCCTCACCCTTCTCAGCCGCTCATGTCCCTGTTGCCCTCTTGTTGCTTTTCAGTGACTGATTTCCGGGGGCCCAGTAAGTGAGTTGGCGAGTCTCCACCTGCCATTTTAACATGTATTTAATACATTGTCATCGGCAGGTGCCATAGTTCCCGTAGTTTCCCCATTCCTAGGCCATTAGCATCCCATCACAATAGCCCAAGTAGTTTTCATCCATAGTTAGCAATAGTTTAGCACAGAACCGGGGATTGTCCTTGGGTACATTTCTATAGTGTATACAGGGATAATCGTCGGTTTTGTGTCTCCATTTCATTAAAGTTGTCTCAAAAGGGCTTCAGCGTGTTGGCTTCGGCCCCACGTTCGCCTCCCAAAAATCCGGGACTCTATAGTCCCGAGGTCTGGAAGAGACATACATAATCTATACATATAATAAATCTGTAGAAAAGTAATTTTTGTACATTGAAGAAATTGACAAAAAAAATAGCCGGCATGTTAAAGGATAACTAACAGAAGCCATTTCCATCATTTTTGTCATTTTTGTCTGTTTGTCTGTTTGTCTGTTTGTCTGTTTGTCTGTTTATCTGTTTGTTTGTTCGGGATTCACGTAAAATCTACGAATTCAATGCAGACAATGCTTATATACAAAAATTCTACGTAACTTGGGGTATTACTTAGTTTTTGTTTCATCGAAATCGATTCACTCTATCAAAAGAAATGATTAATTTTGTGAATTCAAGATGTAAAATATTACGACACGCAATCTGTTTGTCAAAACTGTACATTTGAATGCTGTACTTATATTAGTTGTTCGGCCTATTATTAATCTTTACACAAAAAAACACACCTTTATAAGTAACTTCGGAAGAAAAAAAAATATGAAAATTTTGTTTAGCCAAGGTTAAAGTAGCTCCATCTGTGGTAAAAATACATCAAATTTGTGAAAAGAGCGAGGTGGTAAATGACAATTAATTACCATACATTCTTTATAGAGGATTATTATTTCAACAGATGGAGTTGTGTATTTTCCGTAATTCACCATATTTTAACACGTAGTGTAATTTTTCGATTGTGTTTGTCAGTTTGCCGTGCCACATCAAAATCCAACTATAATTATTACCTTGATGAAAAGAAAATTAATAGTTCTCAGCCAAATTTAAAACGGTGCCATCTAAATTATTTTTTGAACATTATGTCAAAAATGATGACTTTAGTGGAACAATTAATTATCATTTAAAGTTGCAGATGGAGTTCATATCAGGATTTTTCATAAACATAGTTTAGCTTATCTTCCACTAATGTGGTGGCCTTAAAACAAATTACTTTGAGTGAGTAGTATTAAGTAGACCTTAATTATTTTTTCTGATGCAAAATATGTAAACTTAATCCTAGAAGAAATGAGGACCTATCTCTCGCAAGCGCTGCTAAGCGTGAGGTAGGTAATGTAGGATTCTGTAGCTTTAAAAACAAGCCCAGATACAAAGTGCAGATAAGAAATGGGAGCTTTCTCTATTTAATACCATACACACGTAAAATGCTTTATGCGTCTGAAAACGTACAAATTACGCGCCGCATACCAGAGACATGCTTACTTTCAACTTCTGATCGCAAATACACTGTTCACGATTACGAACAGTCTCAGTAAAACCCGAGCCAAGCCTAAAAACCACCTTTTATATAAAACTACGTTTGATGTCATTTAATCACAAAGACAGAATTGTTCTGTGTTGCAAATCCTATCCACCTATATCCTATCCTAATCCAGAATGCATTGCAGGTGTGCATTGCACAAAAACCAATGGTATCCTATTCGAGAAGTCAAAAGGGTTGACCTGCCAACGTCAGCTTCTGCGCTAAGCAAGTGTTCTTAATAGTACCATCAGAATTACATTCATCGTTGAATGAGGTGATTAAATTTTCAGAAACCACAATAACAGTAAGAGCCAAAGCGTATTATCGCTTCATAGAGCTCTGATTGGCCCCAGGTGACCAAGTCAGGTCTGATTTGTTCGTTCATCAGATCTTTGAAAGTGTTTCGGTGGATACTTACTGTCGTCCTATTTACGTGTGACACAAAATATGGTATATAAACGTCCTCCGCAAGAGCGAAATTTTCCCGGTGTGCGGTAGTGACGCACAGTATACAACACTTATGTTTCTTTTGATTTGCTGGCTCCACCAAGAAATGACAAATTGCGAGCGTACATTTTGAAAATCTTGGCAAAACTGCAGGTTTCAAGTACGAACACATGAAGTGGACTCTCACAGATACGTACATTTTGCCTATTCGTGAACTAATGCAAACATTTCGGTGGAGTCCCGGCTTAGGCCACCACATTAGGCGTGCGCGATCCTCGGGCGTGTGAGTAGCGCGGGCGCCGCGCGTGCGTCGCGAGCGCGTTGCGTGAGCGTCGCGTTTTGCTGCCCTGCGGCATTTGCAGCGCGTTCGCGGCGCGCACGCGCCGCTCTCCTTGACGTTTAACTGCTAAGGCGTTTAGCGGGCGGCGGGGATAGCGGGCGAAGGGGTAAGAACGCAACTCGAGCGCCGCGTGCTCGCCGCGAGCGCGTCGCTTGCACTCTTCACACATGCCGCAGGGCAGCAAAACGCGACGTTCACGCAGCGCGCTCGCGACGCCCGCGCTACTCACACGCCCGAGAATCGCGCACGCCTAATGTGGGGTCAGCCTTACCATAGTGAGTAAGTGAAACTATCCTACCCTATGCGCCTGCTGATGATGATGACTCATTTTATCATCCATCCAGCTATTCCCCAATTATGTTGGTGTTGGCTTCCAGTCACCGAATCTGTTTGAGTACCAATATTTTGCTTGGAGCGACTACCTATCTACCTAAGTATCTTCAATCCAGTCAACTACACAAGACGATATCCATGGTAAGACTGACAGACTTTCTGGCTTCTGATTAGTCGCAGCAGCTGCAGAAAATGTACAAATGACAGCTTTGTCAGACTCAAAGCATATAGACATAGATTATAGCTGTTTCCTGTGAAAATTACTTACGCACCATACGTAATAATTTTCCAAATTGGCTGACTAGATCCAGAGATATTCACAACGTCACAAACTTTAGTTCCTTTGTTTAGATAAATGGTCACATCCACAACACAACCCTGATCAATGAATCTATGCGACTGCTAAGTGCTAATCCTAATTATACTGTCACGTGGAAGAATGCACCTACGGGACAAGTAGTATTTTGAGTATTCTATATTGCCCACGCAGACGAAGTTGCGGGCAACAGCTAGTAATAATTAATTAAAATATGTTTGTAGACATATTGCACTGAAGATGTGTATTTTGAATTAATTATGATTTTCTAATTTTAGTAATATTAAATTAAAATATATCAGACTGTATTGGTGAGCCTGCAATTAAAAATAAACTTGATTAAAAATCTTACGTTTTTATCATGTGGTTTAGTTTAAATAATTCTACTACATTAAATTCTAGGTTTTCATGCCTTTTTACCTGAATCCATTAAGCCGTGTCAAATAATGCGCTGTTTGTGTAAAAATAAAACACAAACAAACCAAAACCACTACCCAGCTAACACTGATTAGCGAGTACGTGCGAAAAAAATAACGTTATGTCTTCTAAAGCACGCGTGGAGTTTAAAAATAAATATGGAACCGTAATCCAGCGGTTACGTGGCACGTAATAATTATGTTTTGCCGGGAGATTCTCATCTGAAATACACTGGAGTTTCTGTGTCACTGGGTTAAAACTGTTCAACAAGGTCGCTTGCAAATTTTGGAATATTTTAAAAATGTTTTCGAAAATGTTTATTGTTGTTCCGCTTAAAAAACTCGATGAATATTTTATGGCGCTTTGCATTTGTCCATTTACAACCTTTTTATTTGTGACACTGGCTTAAACACTGAATAATGCATATTTTTCGCTTTTTAATTCTAATCCCACAGTTGTTTTACATTAATTGTCACATACAGTTAAAAAACAAACAAAGACAACATTTTGTATAAAAAAACATAGTCACATAACCTCTATAGGTACATCCAAAAAGTCCTGGCACCTAACAGAACATACGCCATAAAATCACGATCACCCAAAAAAAAGGAAATATCAGCGAAAAAAATCTTGTCATTCAAAAAAAGAATCTCACCGATTTCCACGCATCAATACGGTACTGCCAACGTTTTGTAGCGAACAGTTCAACTGGTGTAATAATTTATTCATGAGACCACTTTCCAGTGAATGAATAGCTCTGAAGCGTGGGTGTGCCCGTGAGTTACGTTTGTAAATAGAACTCTAGTTATATGTGCGCTTGTCTATGTCTGGTTTTGTTTAGGTAGTTTTTTTGTGAAAGTGTGGATGAAATAATTGTTGGTAAAATGTTCCAAGTTTGAAGAAAATGGGTTTTTAACAGAGGACTAATAATAAAAATAGTTTAGAATAATGATGTTAATAGATTACGAATAGTAAACTACATATGTGAAGGAATTCAGTATCAAGTCCTCGTAAAATTACTTTTCACCGAAGTTGACTTCTAGTGACTTCACAATAGTTAGCATGTCCGGACAAAACACAACAGTACTACGGTGACATTAGGGCCAAATAGGGCATTGTTTACTAGAAAAAGTCTCTACTAACACAAGTAAAAAAAAGCTTTTAACGAATTAACCGCCTAATTATACACACGTAATTCGCACGCTAGTCTAATTACTGCAACAAAGGCAAATTAGGTTAGGAACCCAATCTACAAAGCGTTTATTTATTTCTTCTAGTTTTACATTCTATAGCAATTAATGGATTTCTAATACCTAGAAAAAATTACTTAAATCAAGCTCTTATTCCACACAGATTGATTTATTAAGAAATGCCTGTTTTATGTGAAGGAAAATATGAAATGAGTTTTCTATGATTGAGAACACAATATACATTATATAAGTAATTTAAATTGATACGTTTCTGAGAAAATCTAAGTCGGCTTTGCGACAAAGTTTTGTATAACAAATCATTAGACCGAACCAAAGATTTTCCTGGAAGCCTTGAAGTTCCTGCCTTTAGGAGAAGACTACCTAATGTGTTACTAAATGTTCGAAATAACTGGAATTCCCTGAGGTTTTCGGTATTTTTGCTTAGAAATAGTAGCAAAGTAAATTATGTTAATATTATATTTAAGTAAGATTTTAGATTTTAAGTACTACTTACTCCCTACTACTAACTATAGGCACTGAAATACCCGTAAAATATGAATACAAGTCAAGTGTAAAAAAAAAAACTACAATATCAACAGAATTTTAAATCTTAAAGCAATTTCATTCAAGTGGATTTGATCGCATCTATGCGCCGCACATTTCGAAAGACAAAAAAAGTCGTACTTAAAAAGTCATTTATACCGGTGGTTGTCAATTGCTGCTCGTATGGATTCTGCGATACCGTGCGGAAAATCCGCTAGTGTGAAAGCACTTTTATGGTACCTACAGCAAAGAAAGTATTACATCCTCTTAGAACATCTTTTTTACAACATGAAACAAACCCTACATTATTCAAACTAACGCCTCTATTATTTCGCAAACAAAATATATTTATTATGATAAACCTTTCCCATATTTTACCAATCCCTCCTCTAAGTTGAAATATAGGTATTCGTTCATGGTTGTCAATGATCACTACATATTTGATTCGTTCGTTTTTGGAGCGGCATAAATCGATATGTGACACCTCTGTGATATTATCTCTATGCATTGAATATATGTATTCAAATTATCTGTTTGTATATACATATGTTGGAAATAACGGAAACAATTGGATAGTTTCTTTCAATATTTTGGAACAATACATTTAGGAAATTCTGCCATTCAAATATTGTGCTAATAGATACCTAGGTATAAAAGAGCTTGAGGGAATATACGAGACTTTTGAAGGACCAGTAGTTTTATTAATGAATTTATTTAAAAACCATTATTATGTCATATATTTCAGAGACATTATGCATACCCACATCATACCTGCCCACCATATTCGTACCTGTTATTCAAAAACAACCCCTATTGACATTAACATCGTTAGACCAACATAGCTACAATAATGTACGTTCCGTGTAGTGGTTACCATAAAGCTCATTATTGTGTAACGGGGTCACAAGCCGACACGGGTCAGTTTCGGCTGTCATTTTGTTAAGCAATGTCTGTTATGATTATGAACTATGAATTTATTTAATTGGACAGCCAATGCGTTTGCTGTATTCTAATTTTAAATGTGATGGCGAATTTCATTGTTTTTAAATTTCAATAAATCGAACATGTATGATTTTGCCCGCACCTGCTTCCCACAGCCGAACAAAAATGTAGGTAAGTAGTATATTTTTTATCTTGGTGGTGCCTAGGCGTATAACTGCATTTTTTTAATCAAAATGGTTTTTACGTTAGAAGGTAACAACTATTAGGGGAGAGTCGGTTATATCGTACCAATTTTTACTTTCACTTAAATATTTGGACTATGAGAAGACTTACAATAGTTAATTGATATGCAAAATAAAGTTTCATATTTTACCTTGCTAATACAGAGAAATCAGTTCCATACGTTTACTCTAACATCCTTAAAAATGCTTTTTTATAAAGGACTGCCATCGGTACAATTTAGCCGACTCGTCGTACCACCGAGTTTTTAAATCGTACCATAGAAGTTTAAGTCGTACCACTCAGTTAAAGACAGTAAAATTTTCAACCAAATTATTTATTTTTAATTCTTAGGTAATATTGAAACATTATTAACTACCTCTTTGGTAATAAGAACATAATTTTTAACTCTTTGGTGATAAACAAATGTTTTTTACGAATGAATTTCTTATAACAATAAAATTATTGGACTATAGTATTGAGATCAATCAACGTTTAACAATAATAATAAAAAATGTAATATAAACTATATTAATAACGTAACTTAAGAATATAATGATTGTGCATAATTCTTATTGGAAACAATCATCGCAAATGTCTGGATTGGAAGTATATGTTTCATGTAGCCACCGCTGACAGCGAACGCATTGAATCCAATCAACGTTTGGACCTTTTTTGTCATAGTAAGAACGACTGCACTTCCCACATACATTTTCGAGATCATCATCGGTGTCATCATCATCATCTAATCTCTTTCTAGGTCCTCCTTATTCCAATTGTAATATTTAATTTTAGCTTTAGGGTCTGTCATCTATAACAATTTTAACAATATAAATACAGTCCGTAAAATAAAAGTGCATTTAGACTAGTCCGCTAAATCGTACCAGTACAATTTACCCAACTACCAAGTGGTACGATTTAACGAACAAGGCCATTAAAAAAAAAAAAGCAACCGTCTGGCATAACCTCAAACCAAAGCCACGCTATAAAAACCACTAATAATCTAGTATAAAATTGTAGTAGAATAAAGAAAACTGTGTATCTATATCTTACCTTGTTTACGAGTTATACCCTTACGAATTTGCGACAATATTTGCATCAACTTTGACAAAAAAATGTTTTTTTCACTCACGCGCGCAGTTGTCACGTCAATTGCAACTGGCGGGTGGCGGGGGGTTGCGAAGGGCTTCGATTTGGTGTTGCCAGTGTAGAAGAAAATATCCATTAAGTAGGAAATTTAAAAGTGGTACGATTAAAATGGCAGTACGATATAACCAACTCTCCCCTACATTTTTTTATTCTTAAATTTATGATATTACTAGGATTACTTAAATTAAACTCAATATTTGTAAACAATGACACCGTATAATTATCTCAAAGATCGTTATCTTTAGGAAGCGTACCTTTAATGAATATCGACGCTCTTACAGTTAAACCATCAATTCTGAATAAACAAACAGAAGCGACTCGAATAAGTCTTTCATTTAATTATTATTAACATCCAGTTCGTCAACTGTTATGCTAAATAATATTGATAAACTAAATTACGGGTTTAAATAAATTATTCATTGGTAACACGGTCTACCTGACATCCTTGGGAAAATCAAATTACCTTTCTCAAATGTATATGACGTGGCCTTCATCATTGACAGGCAATGTACGAGGATTCTGATTAATCATTTAGATAGGGTGTGTTGATAAATGATTGTATCTGTGTTATTGATTTTTGAAGGTCGGATGTCAGTTTAACAGCGCTCTCACACGAGGGGATTTTCGTCGCGCGTAGCAAAATTGAGATTAACATCGGTGGTGTGAAAACGCTTTAAGTATCTTTGAATATTTCATAGACTTGGCTAACTTAAGAGTTTTGAATAAACATAGGAGAATACTCGATTCGCGTGACATTGAGGAACTCTTACGAAACGCGTTAATTGAAGGCAAAAAATTGTTTACTTACCGACATAAAAAAAGCAGACGGAACTAAATCTAGCTATTCAAACTTTCACTTCCACTTTCCAATATAAATAAACAACCAAAAGCCTACAAAGGAAATTCTTATCGACTCACAATTAACATTTTAAAGAGACCACGACTTGACTCGAGCAAGTTAACAAGCCAACAGTTTTGGAAGACTCTGAATTATTAAAACTTCATTAAGAGTTGGGTGGCTACGTAATTTTGCAGTGTAAGTTTGGCTGGCCTGTGTTATATCTCGATGAGCTCCCTCCCTCCCTTCACCCCTTCAAGTGCCAATGTTGACTTGTTAGTACAAAGTTCCTTAGTTTTAATATTCTGATTTATGTTGAACTTTGCACTAATATATTGCAGTCGGAGTGCTTGGGCGAGGAAGTATTTTACGGGATTTGGCGCAGGTCTTAGGGCTTTCATAAGTTGATTTAGTATGTCTACTGTTAAGGAATGCAGCAGCAAAGTTTGCTTTTAGAATAGGCATAGCCATAACTCGAAAGAAAATATTTATCTAAAACTAAATAGCATGATTGGAAACTTACTAAATTAATAACAGTGGAAGACTTGAAGTAATTAGAGATTTATTGCAACATATCTTAGGCTGTTTGCACACTGAATAAAATAATCATACCTCACCGGCTATCACGTGGAACCGTACAATATCCAGACGATAGGACATAAAACAATAACTTAATCGAATTACAGCCCCCGAGGGCACTGCGCTCTGAAAAACAACAGAGGGGCGAGTTGGGGCGAGTTGTTACAACTTCTACAAGTTAAGGGGACGTTCCCTGAAACGAGATAAATAATAAACTGAGGAATTACTAAAATTGTGTTATTGGATAATGTTGTGCCACGATATCCCGGGATTAGCTCCGGTTATTGTCAAAATTTTCACCGTAATTAAGGATAATTTCTTCAGCAACTTGAGACGGCTTTGAACTTGTAATTACAGTTTGTATTTTGGGAATATCATTGGTCTTTATAAGTTTTGATAAATTGATGAAACTTTTAATGGCATTGTACTAAACAGAAATAGGGTCAGGATTTAGTGTCCCAGCGTAAGAAATAAATGTTCAACGCTCTTGAAAAAATATGAAAAGGCTTTCAAAAATATAACACGGAACAGACATAATGAACCTCCCAAAGAGATTGTTGAGTGATTTAGGAAACAAGCTTGAATACAGTGTCGTTTAAAACGCCACCGAAAAATATAAAAGAAAATATATTTTAAAAGCATTTTCTCCCGACGCGAGGAACGGTGCGAAGTCTACCAACAATCGTCTTAAACGATCTTCAAGTTAATGCTTCTTGGAAAGTTTTCCCCAAAATTATGATAATAGTGTCTTCAACAATATAGAAGTATAATTAAGTATTTAAAATAGGATATTAAAGTTCACAATCTGTATCGCGAAGTGATCAAAGGTTTTGGGCACAAACAAATACTGTTAGGTGGAGTATCAACTGAACTTACTCTGAGAGACTTTATGGAAGGATAAAATAATACTGTTATGTTATTGGGTTTCAGTTATAAACAGTACTTCTATGTTCAAGTACTGTTGGAAATTAGATCGAGAGTAATTGATTAATTGTTTAGGTCTTTAGGTGTTGCGTAATGGATTGAAATGTTACATAATAAATATGTGTAGTTATTTTATTTATAAACGAGGAACCTCGTAACTCCAGTTGATATGAATTCGCAGGCAGTAAAAGATTTCTACCAAAACATACAACGTAGACATAAACATAATGAAGTGTTACGAAGTATTATGCCAAAGTCAATGAACAGACTGAAATGCTAATTAGTATTGAGTTCCAATTAAGAGACACTAACACAGACTAAACTAGGTTAACAATCAATTATTTTAGCAATAGGACTTTCCGAAATAAAGCCTGTCAAATTGAAATACATCGAAAACCTTTTAAGTCATCAGCTATAATGAAGTTTGTGTCTGTTCCTAATTTATCAGAATATCATGTCATTAAATTACGAATTTAAGTTTGTTTGTAATTGTTTGGGTAACGAGATCATAGCGTGAAATATTCATATTCATATTTTTAATCAATAATTGTTCCATACCTCGATAGATGGCGTTGTCGTCGAATTAGATCGCGCTATGGTTTCGTTACAAGCAAATACGTATGTAATTTAGAATAATATTTTTTTTGTGAGATCAAACGCGAGCATTTCAATAGGCATTAATATACTTGTAAATTAATTCAGTATTTTAATTGCCATCCCCTCCCAAGTCGACCCTCGGTCTCGTACATGGTCCTTAGGAGTCGGATGTGGTCGGGAGTGTTTCGTGGTGGTTTCCGGTGGTGGTAAAAATTACCACCCTTCGCTTCGTTACTGGGCAGTGGATCGCTGTCCAGAGCATCCCCTTCAGTGGGTACCAGGTGAGAGGTACCAGGAGCTGGAGGTGGAAGACCGGTTGGCGCAGGGTGCATCCAGTGGAGCGTGGTGCAGCACTACTGGTGGCAGCAGCAACCGGAGGGACGAGGCAAAGGAGGAGAAGAGGTGCAGCTCGTGGCCACGAGAGGGCGCCACTTGTATGGCGCAGACATCACAACGGGGCATCAGCAGTTAGTGTCAGTGAGTGATCAGTGGATAAATCGTGAGTACAATTATTTCCAATTATTATCAGGAAGAATTTAGTTGGAAAATTCCAAAAAAGTGAAAGTTTATTGGAAATTAATTTCCCATCTAAAAATTAACTTAGTAAATTTTTTAGTAGTTTGGACTTGTAATAGTTTTAAGTGAAAAGTGGTTGAGACGGGGAATCCATGCCCGATTTTGGGTTCAGTGAACTTCTGTTTAAAGACTTGTAAAATTTTAAAAATTATAGTTTAGTACTTTGTTGTTCAAATAGTTGTTTACGTTTTATTATTACACTAGCTCCTGCCAGCGGTTTCACCCGCATCCCGTGGGAACTACTTCCCGTACCGGGATAAAAAGTAGCCTATAGCCTTCCTCGATAAATGGGCTATCTAACACTGAAAGAAATTTTCAAATCGGACCAGTAGTTCCTGAGATTAGCGCGTTCAAACAAACAAACAAACAAACAAACAAACTCTTCAGCTTTATAATATTAGTATAGATAATGGAAGCGTTTAGTGATCTGCAAGATGATATTAAAGCCAAAATGTTAAAAGCTAAGGCTAATTTTAAGAAGTCCCCAAAGGAAAGATTAACGACTTCTTATGTGGAAACCAGGCTAGATAATTTAGAGCAACAGTGGTCTCTATTTTCAGACACTCATACTAAAATTATAAGTCAAGTCAAGAGATCAGATTTGTATAGTTCAGACTACCACAAAAATGCAATATATGACGATGTAGAAGAGTTGTACGTAGAATATAAGACTGATTTAAAAGAGATGTTATGTAAATTAAATTCGAATAAACAAAGTGTTGTTGTATCTGGTCAAAGTTCAGTTACACGTTTCAAGTTGCCTGAAATAAAAATTCCTATGTTTTCGGGTAATTATACGGAGTGGCAGACATTTAGGGACTTGTTTTTAGGTCTTGTGCATGAAAACAAGGCTCTAGATGATGCCCAAAGGTTTTACTATCTCCGAGGTCATTTGACAGGAGAAGCCGAACAGCTATTGCGAAATATTAAAATGTCGTCCGATAGTTATCAAATTGCTTGGGAAAAGTTGGACAGTATGTACAATAATAAACGGTTTTTAGCTAACGGCATCTTGAAGCGTTTGTTAAGTCAAAAGAATTTAGTGTCTGAATCGGCTACTGAAATCAAGAAACTTATAAGTACAACGTCAGATTGCTTAGAGTCAATAAAAAATCTAGGTATTGATGTTTCATCCTGGGATATATTGATTATTCATATTATAAGTATCAAATTAGATAAAGATACTCGAAAGGCCTGGGAGTTGAAGGTAGCCTCAGAGCCATCTGATGATTTACCAACTTTTGTTCAGTTCTCGGAGTTCTTAACAGGTCGATTCAGAGGTCTAGAAAATATAGAAACTAAGTTAAATAATAGTGATAAGAAAGTTACCAAGTCTTTTCACGTTGTTAAAAAAAATGCTGACTACACTGCTTCTTGTTTGTATTGTTCGGAAGATCATAAAATATATTTATGTAAAAAGTTCTGTAAAGAAACTAATGATGCCCGTCGTAATTTTGCTCTGGAAAATAAGTTGTGTTTTGTTTGCCTTCTCAATAACCACTCTGCAAAAGCCTGTAGAAACACTCTTAGATGCCAAGTGTGCAAACGCCGCCACCACACGTTATTACACCCAACAGGTGTTTCGGGGTCTGGTGTTGGGGAAACTAATAATAATGCTCGCGAGGAAACCTCATCGTCCGCTGGTAGGTTGGTGAAGGAGGATACAAATAAAAATAGTAGTGAAATAACCGTTCAAGCGGAGGGGTCTAGCAAACCGATAGTGTCATGTCTTTCGACAGGAAGAGGTCAGAAAACTGTCTTATTAACTACAGCTTTGGTTAAAGCTGAGTCGAAAGAAGGGAATTATCAGGTAATTAGGGCTTTGCTAGACCAAGGGTCACAGGGTTCTTTCGTTACGGAGTCCACAGTCCAATATTTAGGATTGAAGAAAAAGCCATCAAGGCACACTGTGTTAGGTGTAGGGGGTGAAAAAAGCGTAACGTCTAAGTTTACTGTTGACATTAAATTGAGGTCAAGAATTGATCCAAATTTCCAAGTAGGGGTTAATGCTTACGTACTGAAGTCGGTCACCGCTCTTCTTCCAGCTACGAGAGTAGCCAGGATAGAATGGATAGATTTGACCGAGGATGATTTGGCTGATCCTGAATACCACAGACCTAATAAAATTGATATTTTATTGGGTGCTGAGGTTTACAGTCAAATTATCCAGGAGGGCATTAAAAGAAATATAACTGGAACTCTATTGGCGCAAGATACCAGTTTTGGATGGATATTATCGGGATCTTGTGAAGTGGATCCTCAGTCAAATGTTCATTCACACATTGCCGTGATGCATTCCAGTGTTCAAGCCGATGACATGTTGAAACGATTTTGGGAGTTGGAAGCTGAACCGTCTGGAACAAAGAAGATACTCACGGAGGATGAAATTAAATGTGAAAAAATATTTACGGCTACCACAAAGCGGAATAGCATGGGCAGATACATTGTAAAACTGCCACTGCGTGATTCTGACCCGGTCAGTAAGGTTGGCGAGTCTAAGTGCATTGCTGAAAAAAGACTGAAGAGTTTAGAGACAAGGTTAAAGAAGAACAGTACATTAAGAGAAGATTATGCTAAGGTTATGCAAGAATATTTAGATTTGAAGCATATGAGAAAGATCACAGAAAAGGAAAAGGATAATAGTAAAGCAATATACTTACCTCATCACGCCGTCATCCGGGAGGATAAGGAAACGACGAAAGTGCGTGTCGTATTTGATGCTTCCTGCAAAGGAACAATGGGAATGTCACTTAATGACAACTTATTAATTGGTCCGACGTTACAAGCTGAACTCCGTCATACGATTATGCGATGGAGAACCCATCCGATATGTCTTGTCAGCGACGTCATCAAAATGTATAGAGCGGTGCTGCTTGATAATTCTGATACAATGTATCAACGGATACTCTGGAGAGACGACCCTGGAAAGGAAATAGAAGAATATGAGTTGATGACCGTCACTTTTGGTACCGCATCAGCACCATACTTAGCGGTTCGTGCATTACATCAAGTTGCGTATGATAAATGTAAGGATAAGCCGCAGGTGGAGAAGATAATTCTTAATGATTTTTACATGGATGATTTGATGACGGGGGCGGATACTACAGAAGAAGGATACAAAATCTACACGGAGATGAACGAAGTTTTAGCTAAAGGTGGCTTCTACTTGCAAAAATGGAGGAGTAATAGCAAGGCATTATTAGATAAAATCAGGGAGGGTAAATGTACTACAGATGACGAACTAAAGATAAAAACTGACGAGGTTACAAAGATACTGGGACTTACCTGGAACTCATGCAATGACGTCTTCCAATATGCCGTAAAACTTCTGCCGCTCACTGCACCTATAACAAAAAGAAAAATTATCGCCGAAATAGCGAGGTTGTTTGACCCATTAGGGTGGCTAGCACCTAGTATTGTATTAGCTAAAATATTTATTCAGAAATTGTGGTTAGCAGGTTTAGAGTGGGATCAAGAAATTCCTAACAATTTAGTACAGGAATGGGCTACTTACCATCGCAACTTACCTTTCTTGGGCGAGGTTAGAATCCCACGATGGCTGCATACTGTCGCTAACGTAAAGCAGGAACTCCATGGCTTTTCTGATGCCTCCAAAATGGCATATGCAGCTGTCATTTATCTCAGAGTGATAGATAACGAGGGAAACATTAACATTTCTCTTGTCACGTCAAAAACAAAGGTGGCACCTATTAGACAAGTGTCTATACCAAGGCTCGAACTATGTGGGGCCGTTCTTCTGGCCAAATTGATGGCTGAAGTAGGAGATGTAATGGGTATCCAGAAGTGTGATTGGCATGCGTGGACAGATAGTGAGGTGGTACTGGCTTGGCTCAATAGTCATCCTAGCCGCTGGAAGACTTTTGTAGCCAATCGTGCTTCAGATATTTTAAACATCGTGGATACTTACCACTGGTCACACGTGTCATCTAAAGAAAATCCTGCAGATTGCGCTTCCCGTGGTGTGTGCCCATCTGAATTAAAATCTACGACTATATGGTGGAATGGTCCGGATCTGTTGCGACAGCAAGTAATTGAATATAAAAGACCGAAGCATCTCGCAACACATTTGGAGGAAGTCAAGGTGCACACGACTGCGTTAGATACAATTACCATCTGGAATAAGTTTTCAAAGTTTTCGAAATTAATAAGAGTCATAGCGTACTGCAAGCGGTTTCTAAATTTGAGGAAACAGGCAACTAATAAACATAGCACAAGAGAATTAACAAAACAGGAGCTGGACGATGCTACAAACACTTGCATTAAGAAATGTCAAGAGGATTTTTCAGAAGAATTAAAGGAATCAAAGAATAGTAAGAAAAAGGGTAATCTGAAGTCGTTAAATAGCTTTATTGATTCTGATGGAATTATAAGAGTTGGAGGAAGACTAGACATGTCTCAATTGGATCAGAATCGCGTACACCCAATCCTCTTGCCAAAAGAATCTTTTTTGAGTCAGCTTCTGGTCGCTGACGCTCATGCAAAAACCATGCATGGGGGCCCGCAGCTTATGGTCACATATTTAAGATCCAAGTACTGGATTATCGGGGTTAAATTGCTAGCCAAAAAATATGTGAGGAACTGTGTTACATGCATTAGGTATGCAGCCAAAACTCGAACTCAACTTATGGGGCAATTACCATCAGCACGTGTAACACCAAATAAACCTTTCTTATGTACAGGAGTGGATTATGCAGGACCCATAAATATAAGAGTATCTAAAGGGCGTGGGAATAAATCATATAAAGGTTACATTGCACTCTTTATATGCATGTCTACTCGAGCAGTACATATAGAAGTGGTTAGCGAGTTGAGTACCAAGGGGTTCTTAGCTGCGTATAAAAGATTTGTGGCTAGACGTGGTCGCTGCGCCGAGT
The DNA here is from genome assembly GCA_963856015.1 of Helicoverpa assulta. Taxonomy (NCBI): domain Eukaryota; kingdom Metazoa; phylum Arthropoda; class Insecta; order Lepidoptera; family Noctuidae; genus Helicoverpa; species Helicoverpa assulta. The sequence goes on along the minus strand of CAWLCW010000026.1, from coordinate 11,379,920 downwards.
TGTACAGCGACAATGGTACAAATTTTGTAGGTGCTGCGCGGGAATTACTTGTTTTATACAATGCCGAAAAATCAAATTTTAACGCAGAATTAGCAGAGTATCTTGCTACAAATGGCACGGAATGGCACTTCATTCCTCCTCATGCACCAAATTTTGGTGGTCTTTGGGAGGCAGGAATAAAGTCCACTAAGTACCACTTAAAGAGGATTATCGGCAACACAACTCTGACGTATGAAGAAATGGCTACGGTGCTGGCCCAGGTTGAAGCGTGCCTCAATTCGAGGCCGTTGTCATATGTCGAAGATGAAGATAAGGTCGATATTTTGACACCTGCTCATTTTCTGATTGGAGAGCGAGTTGTTTTAGTGCCGGACTCGAATTATGAGAAAACTAATGTTAGTAGCTTACAACGCTGGCAACTCCAACAGCGAATGATGCAGGAGTTCTGGCGACGTTGGTCGCATGATTATTTGCATCAGTTTTTGCAAAGACACAAGTGGGCTCACCAAATTCCTGAACCATCTGTTGGAACTGTAGTGTTAGTTAAGGAGGACGACATGCCTCCCGGAAAATGGTTATTGGGAAGGATTGAGCAGAAACATTGTGGACCTGACGGAATTGCGCGGGTAGTAACTTTACGCACGAAGGCCTCAATTATTAAAAGACCTGTTTCTAAGTTATGTGTATTGCCAGTGGCCAAGTAAAGTCAGATATGTTATAAAGTTTAAGTTTGTGTTTTAAGTTAAGGTTTATGTGATTTTTGTATTGTAAGTTTAGTAGTCTGAATCACTGATTAGTCTGTCAACGTCTATTTGCATTTTGTATACCGTTTTATGTTATTATTGGTTTATTTTTTTTTGTCATAACATACCATTGTTGGCATGGTGGGCGGCCAGTAATAAGGACATTTTGCATAATGTCCTTGGTGGGCGGTATGTTTGGGTAACGAGATCATAGCGTGAAATATTCATATTCATATTTTTAATCAATAATTGTTCCATACCTCGATAGATGGCGTTGTCGTCGAATTAGATCGCGCTATGGTTTCGTTACAAGCAAATACGTATGTAATTTAGAATAATATTTTTTTTGTGAGATCAAACGCGAGCATTTCAATAGGCATTAATATACTTGTAAATTAATTCAGTATTTTAATTGCCATCCCCTCCCAAGTCGACCCTCGGTCTCGTACAGTAATGCTTTAACGCTTAAATGACTGATCTGGTTAAAATCTACATCAACACTTATGTATGTAAGTCTGTACATTTGCATCAGTGCCATATTCAAGGACGTAATTATGCTAATGATTCTCGATCCAAATCAACAAAAAAATTGGTACGTATTTTTTTTTATTTTTTTTTTCGGAATTCCGTCAATGTCATCTAGCCGTATTTAAACTTGGCGCGTGTGTTACTGGCCTTAAAACCGTGCTGCGCCCTCACACAAACGCAAACACAAAGCACACGCAACGATCATTCATAATTTTCATTCATAAAATTGAATTACTTCTGAAATACTACTTATGACATTACAATGACAAAAAAAGCAGTGCATATTAGCTATTTCCCGTCTACTGTAATTCCAATCGATTATTTACGTATTTTATGACCTCCTCCTGATATATGGCACAAATGAAAATCAACACCTTGTATTACATCATGAATATTCGATATTTTGAATCTAGTTTCAATTTATCTAACTGGAAACTAAATATCGTCTTCAAATTCAAGCCTAAACTAAATATATTGTAATTTACAACACAATATGGCCGTCACGTATGTAACGGATTCCCTTAGGCTGAATATAATAATAACGTCGCAATATTTCACTTTATAAAAAAAATATCAGTCTGCGAATGTCAGTGTTAGGTCCCTTGCGGACAGAGCCTATCAATATTTTTATATGTCAGCGAGAATTCAATTTGAAAAATACACTTGTATACGATCACACTTTTTGTCGAGGGAATCAAAAAAAGTTGCAAAGAAAAGTGGTTTTTCTATCACAAAAAAATACTGAAAAGTGTGCCATTAAATATTAAACTAACAATTACTTACAAAAAGGGTATATTTACGAATAACAAACTAAAAAGCTTTTAGGCGTCCCTGAAAGTAAACATCCTTGATACTTCCAACTTACCCAACTAAGTCTGAGAGTGTTCCATATTTAACGATCCCCTTTAAAATACTTATAAATAAACACGAAACTACGATCATTATATTCATAAATAAACCCGAGTTTAGTAAGTAAACGGTTTCATTAAATTAAATATAATACCCATAGTTTATGAGCCCCTAATACATTCGGATCACGCGAGTTAATGCCTTTTGAAAGTGTTAACGGCTGTGGAAAAAGGTGCCTTTAAAATGTAGTGACGTGATTACGCTTTATCGATATCGATAAGCTCGGTCCGAGATTTAATTGAAAAGGTTTAATGAACTGAATGTTTGTGTAGTTTCTGTGTGGGACTGGGTTATTTTTCAGTAATGTAAATCGATAAACTTTCTTTTATGTATTATTTAGTATTTGGTTATTACTAAACAATTATTAATAGAACTAACGATACGCATTAGCCATAAAACAATTAATTATAAGTAATTCATATTTTTTGAAACGAAAAATCTATTTCTTTTTTTTTTTTTTGCTTTTAACTTAACAACACACTCTTACATTAGGGACCGACTTTTATTCAAGGTTTACTACAACTTTTTGTCACGAACGTGAAACTCTTTCTACGCAAAAAGTAATATAACCCTACAAATACGTTCCTAGCAGCGTTAACCTGAACATAATCGACAGCTAATAGTATTTCCCTCGTTTCTACTGAATAGTTTGTACCCGACGTCCAATAAAAACTTCTATATATAAACTCTATTGAATTTAATGTTCTATTGAGCGGATTAGGATTAAATTTTGTTCCCTTTATTCTGCACTGAAGTTACTTTTAACGCTTGTTTGTTGATCATTCTTTTTTGTTTTGATTGTGAATAAAGTTTAATTAATGCTTTGTTTTTTAGATAAAATAATTTTAAAATAAAATATAAATATAAGCTCAGGATTATTTTTCAGTGCAATCCATCACTTAAAAAGTTAATTATTAAGTGATCCATAATAATTTGAAGTTGTTTTACAATTTTTTTCTTAGAAAAAGTTAAGTGCGAAGTAAAAAATAGTGGTAGCATTTTAATGTTTTCATGAAATATTAACATTTAAAGTGAGTAATATTAAAACGAACTTATCTTAAAAGGCAATAGGTACTTATTTACTTTGAGATCATTCAGGTTTTCTTCAAGTCAAAATCAATTTTAAGTCCTACATGACGCTTTTAACCCTACAGAGCGTCTGCAGTTAACCCCGAGCCCACAGCGCCAACGTAACCGCTCTTATTTTAAACGTGGAACGCATAACGAATAGCTGTTCGAAATAAAGGGCCGTATGCTGACGCGACGTGACGTCAGCGTACATTCTCTTTTTGAAATATTGGCAAAATATTGGCAAAAAGAGGCTGACACCCTTCACAGACACGGTCCCGCGAGCCAGCGAATATTTATGATCGCTCAATATGATAACTGAGAGGTCGACATTTTTACCCAATTTGGAATATTCTGGGAATGTCATTTGAGGGTTGTTATTGTCCTTTTGTTGGAGCTTGTTATAATGGTGGTAATATGGATCTCAATTTCATTAGAGCAACCACACCACATCAATCTGGTAGTCATCATATGGTAGCAAAACAGACTTTCTAAATGGCAGAATACATTCATAATTCATAAACATGGGTATGAATAAAGTGTCGTATAGGTACATAAGTATGCAGCAATATAGGTATGCATATGTTTGGTAAGCCGATATCAAAGGAAATTATGTCGTGACGTATACCCATCAGTCATATTGGTTACCAGTCCACATACCACATACTCCATAAAAATAAAAGCGAGCTATTAAAATAACCGCATACAATAAAATTTATTAGAGCACCCGTTACCATGGTTACAAAAGCATAGTAAAGCAAAATCCATGTATTTTTTTTTCTTTCCGAACCGGTTCGAACAGCCGTGTTCCATTTTGTTGTGTTTTAAACAAATAAGGTTTTTCATAAAGCTCCCAGTTTGTGGTTTTAACGAGAGAGCTGAAAATACGAGTGCTGAAATATTTATTGAGAGTTAGGTTAATGTGTGGGCGGATATAGAAGTAAGTGGGTTTATTTTTCAAATAAGTCTTAAGTATACATTGGTTTGCCGACAGTTGTGTCGCCTATATTGTTTATTTATAAATTTATAGTAGGTAGGTAGTCTGGGGCTTTGTAGTTTCATTCAGTGAAATACTTTTGACATCCTTTCAATGATTTTTAATAATCTTTACATTTAAACCTTTTAGACACACGCACATCCCCTTTGAAGTTGTAATAAAAACAATAAAGAAAAGTCTAACTTAACACAGTTCTTATTTAACTTACCTTAGCTGTTATCTAACACGATACTCACCCAGAATGTCACTCTTCGAAATATCTTCCATTCTCCCAAAGAAAAATAAGACACCTTTAAGTCAAGTGCCCACTCGGACACGCGTCAAAAGTTCCGCAGAGATTCAGCCGATATTTCACCTCAAAGGGACTGAAATAGGCAAGTCGTTCACCCAGACGGCAACTATTTTACAATACGTTTCATTCATTTGTGAACCATAGGTGAGTTAGGAAGATGGGGAGACATTATTAAAATAGACAGCGTTTTTTATAGGTATAATGTTGTAGCGAGCGATATGCTATTAATTTATATGTTTAATGTGTTTCTATTTCTGATATCTTCAATTTACTATTAGTCAGCAGTGAATATTAATCGTCTCTTAGAAAAAAATTGGGCTCGTTACTATTTTATTTTTTATTGTACCAATATAATTGTAAAAATGTTTCTTTTCAGGTACAAACGCGAAATGTTGTGACATCGACCACTATGCCTTAGTGTTGTGAAAGTACCGATAGCCGATATCGATATGGCGCGGTTGTTACTAGTGTTGTTGCTGCCGGCGCTCGCCGCAGCGGCAGTCGGTGACACTGATGTGTGCAACCCGGATAAAATGACTGTGTACAAAATGGTGCTGCATACGTATTGGACAAGGGAGAAATTCCCGAAACATTACCCGGATTGGAGACCGCCGGCTCAGTGGTCCAAAGTTTATGGTGAGTTACCTTTTATTTCTGTTATAATTAATTATAATACCCTCATTAAGATACCTGCCAATTTAAATCCTTTCATCGTAACTGTAAATCAAAACGAACCTCCATAATATATTTTGCCAATTAGACGCTAATGCTGGTATACTAAATATGTACTACCGTTGATGTTTTAAAGAAAATGGTTGATGAATGAATAGCTGTACATCCTCATTTCTAAATAGGTATAATTTACTCAACCAAATCATAATTAAATTGATTTAGCTGGTATAGGTATACATACAGAGGCTTTATATAGCGAGCTGCTATATATTATAATGATTTAATCAAAGAAAGTGTTTTTTTCACCAATCGCGTACAAGTAAATCGATGAATCAACAATTGTTCTCTTCAGACAGCGTTGTAAGTTTCCAGACGAATAAATTCAAAGCATTGTGCGAGTTAGTACGAAATAACCGGCAATGAATAAATTATGCATTCATAAATTTACATTTTTACCCGACTCAACTAGTTGCGGTAATGGCCAAACTTTTGAGGTACTTACGTTCCAAAAATCCGGGGAACATGTTAAACATTGTTTAGGTAATTCCATAAATTTACGACTTTTCTTTATTCATAGGTTAAAGTTACCTGTTATGTTGTTAACTGCTTCGTTGGTCGAATAGTAGCATAGCGTAACTGCTTAGCATGGGGATTTGGGTTTGAAACCTGGTTCGGGCCAAAATTGCTGTGTGGGTTTTAGAACGAGTCTTGATAAAAACGGCTGAACCGGTTTGGCCGAAAATTGTTGGAGAGGTAGCTTACAACCAGGAAACAGAGATAGTATAGAGTTTTATTGCCATCCTGGTAAAGGAAGTTCCCTCGGGACGTGGATGAAACCGCGGGTGACAGCTAGTTTAATAAACAGTCACATTAAATCAATTGAGCATTCTTTCAATATTAAAAAATGCATCTTCTCTTCAAAATATTCATTCTCTAAACGACCTCTAACAAAACAACACAAGTGCTTCCACAGTTCCTTCAGTTCCGTTTATTATTCGTAATGTTGTTACGTCATTATGGTTCTGAGAACAGCTGACCGCGGGTGATAGCATCATGATTCATGCACTTGATAATGTGCAATAGGTACGGACTGTTAATGCATAAGTTTTGATATTGTGTGCTAATGTAGTATGGCCGGTTTTCCTTCTTTTGTTTTGTTTATGAGAAGTATAATTTATATGTAGTTAGGAGCAATAATGTTATTGGGTCAATTATAAATTTACTTTATTTTACTGTTGTTGTTTATTTTACTGTGAATAAAAAAAACCATGTTAACGCAAAATTGCCTTTTACATGTATAAAAACATTCTATCACAAATGTACACAGATCAAATATAGATTAGTACTAAATAAATAGCACACAAAAACTAATGACACAAACAAATGAACGCGCAGCCTAAAACATGAAATAAAAACACTACGAGTAAAATAAAACAAGCGTACATATTTAATAAACTCACGTGTAAAGCATTTATCATGCCACAACGACATACAAAATTCTAATAAAACCAACCTATATTACTAAACACAGCGCTATAATAAATAATCATACCACAGAAAACTGACAGGAATATATTCAAGTATTTAATTGTCACAAAGACACGTCACAATTCATATAGGTCATTTTTAATGTCATGGAGTGTATTATAAAAGATACAAAGGGCTCATTTATTTTGACACGAAGCTAGCCCAGTTTGGCGCACCGCCAGAAAAACTATCGATAAATGCAGGAAATGTGGTATCGACAACACTATTATATTTCGTCGGGTTATTGAGGGATGCGGAAGACAATGTTTAATAGTTTATTTTGTATGTGGAGTTTAGAGATGTTTGTTTAATTTTGGTGAGTAGATTACATCATGTGGATTATTTTATATGGATTAAATCTCAGATTAAAGAATTTCTTTGATCGGAGGATTAAATAAAGTGAAGAAGCTTGGAAGGCGTCATGGAATTGGGTTTGAGTGTATTTCCTGTTATGTGAACTACCGATAGAAACATTAGGTACTTTTTATGCAAAATTCGACCCTTTTTGTTTTGTTCTAGCCTCATTACTTACTTGCATACCCTTACACCTAAAAAGCCCTTCCTCAATAAATAGACTATCTAACACTGAAAGATTTTTACAAATTGGACTAGTAGTTCCTGTAGATAAGTACATTAATGATGGGTCAAAGACGAACATTCTTCAGATTTATTATATTCTTCTTTATTTAGTTATTAGCCTTTACCGTTGGCCGTGAATTTAAAATAATTGACGTTAATGCCATTAACATTTAATTTTACTTCAACATCAGACTATCTTGTAAGTCTATTAAGAAAATGAAACCTACAGCTGTAAACCCTAATTATTTTGGTACCATATAGGGTAACTTGAACGTAGCTGTAATGTCTTGAGTGTACCAATAACAATTGAGGTTTAAATTCTATTGCTTTTATCACCATTTACTGCGGTAAAGTTAATTTTGTCGGCAAGAGTATTGTGGCTAAGCTATTGGCTGCGTGTCTCAGTTTCATATTGTAGAATGGTGCTTTTGTTTGACTGGGCTCGATTTTGATAACGTATGCTCAATCTATGCCCATAGATAGATAGATATTGACTAAAATTTGACGAGGAACTATTTAGCTGTTAAAATTTCATCTAACATCAATAGGCTCAGCCGTTTGAATGTGAGCGGGTAACAATAAAGTTACTTTAACATTTACATTATCGATGATAATGTGTTATTTATAGCTAGAGGCGACCACGACAAATAGGAAAATCCATTTTTTATTTAAATCAGTTAACTTAATAAAACAATTTTTCTTTGAGGTATGAAAATCTTGTAAAGTATTTAACGCATTTCCAATAACCGAAGCGTTCCTTCAAACTTTTAGCGCATTAATTCATTAAACTAAAATTTAATTAAAATCAAATTAGTGGAATACTTGTTCAAAGTCGCGTTACTCACAACATAAAAGATAAGTCGGCCATTTTGCAGGGGCTCGTAAAATGGCTTTGATGTTCCTGATGAGATCGTCTAATTACTACGGCATTCCTTGTTTTGGTAGGAATACTTACAGCATTTTAATGCAAGGTTTCTATAAAAAGAGTTAAGTTATGGTAGATTTTTGACATAGGCATCTTAGAATACATATGCAGTATGTTGTGGACAGAGGAAACATTTGTGTGCCTCACAGTACCACACGCTGAGTGCATATGTACGTGAAAAGTAAGCCGCCATTTGAAAGAACCGTGGATAGAATTTTGAAAGAGTTCTTCAATAACAAGTTAAGTTTAAGGCCTTTTGAAATTAATATTATGTCGTCTTTCAAAGAAAAGATCAAGGTTCATATTATACTTCTATACCTACACACTTCACTACATCGACCCACACAAAACCGGGACGGGTCACTAGTATTGTTCAAAACCATATTCCCGGCCCATAATTCATCTCCTTTCTATATACAAAACGTATTTCATTTACACGCTCTAAATAATTCATGCTCATATACCCTCACTTATCTATTCTTTTTGTAATTCCCTTCCTTTGGGCTCAAGCATTATTTTATTAAATAAGGCCGGTTGGCCCTAAGCTCTGAAAGCCGCGACCGGCTTCCAGCCTAATAAAATAATTACCACGGCCCACATATGAGGTTTTTGTGTTAATATACCAAATAAGATTTTTATTCGGGATAAAGGGTGCTCTTTAATAATAAATGATAACATTAAATCGTCGTTTGTGACAGTTTTTAAAAATTATTATAATGCTCGTTTTTATCGCTTAATTTGTATGAAGTTATTACCTTTTTGTAAGGTTTTTGGTGAGATTAGAGTGAAATAAAATATGATACTAATTTAGGTAATCTTTTGGACGTTTATTGCTTTGAGATGTTCGCGCTTTAGGTTGTTTTTAAATTAATATGTTTCGTGATTTTATGTGCTTTTAATTTAGTTATTTGCAACACCGCGTCACGGAGATAAATGTCAATTTGTTTATTGCGACTTAATTGTACGCGATATTTGCAAATCATTATCCTTATTTCGGGGCTCCTTTCTTCAAATATTCAACATTGGTTTTCTAATTCATAATTTTATCTTCTCCACTAAATAACAGGAGCGAAAGATAAAATGCGTTAACATTTTCACAGTAATCTGAACAAGGGATGACCAAAATCATTATGTGAAGGAGAAATAAATCGTTCATATTTGATTTATTTCTTTTACGCACAATTTAATGTCCTCCTGTTAAAGGGATGAGATATCGATAGGAAAGTCTCATAATTCTTTAATAAATAAGGTTTTTCCATTTTCATGGAAAATCGCTTCGTGACAACGACGAAGTTTAGCTATTTTTGAATGTCGTAATGTTTTTGTCTAAGAATATTCGGAACCATGTAATCTTTGTATACTTCTACATGTATCTAATATAATACGGAGGAAACGTTTTTTGTTGGTTAAAAAGCTCCGAAACTACTGAACCGATTTGAAAAATAATTTCATTGGTGGGAATCTACCCTAGCTCCCCTAGTGACACATCATAATTGGTCCGGGTACGGGAAGAAGTTTTCCCGGGACGCGGGTGAAGCCGCGGGAAACAGATCGTTCTAAAACACTTTGCACTTTGGTATCGTTAAAGTTAGACACCAAATTCATTAATTTCCAAGCGGTAATCATGGTGATTAAAACAAATATAGCTATCATAAAAGCCAAAATAAACCATAACATTACTAGGTTAAGATCTAATTTCGGTTAATGAACTAGAATCTTCATTATTGCACATTGCTGTGCATTAAAACAGGAATAGCTCACGCATTATTTTGTTCGTGCGCTGAGAGCGATGGAGATCTCTTAGTTATTTGAGAGGTGTCGTAAGGTGCCAGTGACAGCTGCGGGTTGTTCGAAAGAGATACCGCGGCCCTGGTACATAAAAGGCCTATGACGGAACACGACGATTTTAGTCAGTAAGAGTCTGACACTCCCTCACCGCTGCTAACCCACAGCGGGAGGGGTCATTTGATGATTTTACGTCGCTAAAAAAAAAAAAAAAAGGTGCCAGTGACAGCTGAGCTGTGGTATTTCTCGCTTAGTTATGGTACAAAAATAAAAAGACAATCGGGATACTATTAACTTAGTAAGACCACACATAGACATCTAGAGAATTACTACAGGCTCACATCTTACACTCTCTGTTTTCACTAGTTAATCTATACTAATATTATAAAGCTGAAGAGTTTGTTTGTTTGTTTGTTTGAACGCGCTAATCTCAGGAACTACTGGTTCGATTTGAAAATTTCTTTCAGTGTTAGATAGCCCATTTATCGAGGAAGGCTATAGGCTACTTTTTATCCCGGTACGGGAAGCAGTTCCCACGGGATGCGGGTGAAACCGCTGGCAGAAGCTAGTTTATCATAATTAGAATGTTCGAGCAAAACATTTCTAGGCATGAAGCGTTACCTAAGTAGCTGAAAGCTGTTGAAAAATAACTTCATCTATACAATACTAATAAATATCGAATATAACGCCGTTTGTATTTGAGTTAGGCGATCGCTTTCAATAACTTTCAGAATATTGAACAAAATTGAACATGAAGTGGTGAAACATTAATTATATTTCGACAAGCAAACCTAGTTTCCTGAATTTAAAATGCAGCTGTTATGAACTTGTTTTATATCCGCCTAGCTTACAGTGGCACCAAACCCTTTGCGACACTGGATACGTTGATGAATCCCATAGATCAAAGGTTTTAATACTGACGTACCGTAATGGAAAACTGTATTTGTTCCCATAACTTAACTTAATGTTTTAGAAGAAAATTAGACTTTAGAAAAAAATAACACTATTTTGGCATGATTGTTCGATTGTTATTTACATCTTAACGTACCTACTCAGTGAGATGTATCAATTTAGGCTGACATCAAATAATTGGTGAAAGATTTTTTGTCGGAGAAAATAGAACACACTGTTAACACATATAGTATGAACGTCCTACAAAAAATCAGCCTGATTATTATCAGTCCTACAAAAAGTCGGACGTGGGCAGGCAGCCTTAGCATCGAAATATCTATGCTCAATTTAACAACCTGGTAACCTGTTGCAATTACAAACAAAACACTGCCTCCGAAACATTGAACTCGCTTAAAAACTGTAAGTTCAGCCAACTCGCCATTTCTTACAAAATTTTTGGCACTACACCTTGATAGTGCTAAAGTATTTATTCCCCCCACACCCAAAACAACTAGTAGTTTCGTAGTATCGCTAAAATTACATCACATATGACACATTCTGGCGCTATTACTCACTTTGGCACAGTCTCAGGTGACTGTCCGCGGATAATTGAAGTGGATTTCCAAGACAAATTGACAGGCAGGCTTAACGACCAGGTTTCCTATTTCTGTAATGGTTGCAGTAAGCTGCAATACGTTTTGTGTTCCTTTGCGTTTGTATCGGGTTACCGGGTTTTGAGCCACAGCAAAGCGTTTGTTCATCTTTATGTTCGGGATGTCTTAGTTAATTTTGTTGAGGTAATGGTACATTAAAGCAAATTAAGTATTGTACATTTTGTCCGTAAAATGATAACAAACCAGTTTTCTCTGAAATGTTTAGCAGGCGACTAACATTTCAGTAACTAAAAAATATTCACTTCATAGTCTGTTATTGCTCAAGTAAATTACGATTACACTTACACTGCGATTTGGTCATTCAGTACCTAATATTCTAGAGTTTAGAATCTATGAGCATAGAACTGAAGCCTGAATCATATCAATATTGATCGAATACCAACCATCAATGGTCAAATTCGTGTCACTTCACTTTTATTACGTAACAAATTCGTAATATAAAAAGCACCAGTCCAATATACCATCCAATTATATGACCAATCCAAAACCCAATTCCAGCTAATCAAAACAAAACAGAACTCGTCACGATAACCACAAAACGAAGAGACAATAATACTAAAACCTCAAGTAGGCACATTCGTCTTTTTGCCGCCCACCACCCACACATTCGACATTTTGACCGCGCTGACGTCAACCTCTTCTCATTATCTGAATGATGTTTATTTAGGTTAACGTGGTTTATTTTTCGCTTATTATGTTGGTTTCGACTAAGTTGGAAAAATCGTGCAGCTGTTGATTCAGGGAACCCTCGTAGTATTGTAATGTCAATGAATTCGCACCTACATGAAACTTCAACTGCGTGGGCTTGAGAAATGGATATCGACAAAAATTGGTCTTATGGGTTAATTCTGTTTAAGGAAAAATTCTTCAAATCACTTTTTTGGTAGTTTGGAAATAATCGATTGACCATTGGGAAATAATCGATTGCTGTATGTGTAGTGTATGAATGTCGGTTTCTACTGACGACCACTCATTTATGAATATTCTGGAGCCCTTACTCTTTCGACCAATCCAGCAGCCCCGGCAGGCTTTGACCTTAAAGGCCCTGCCAATTTCGAAGGCAGACCTTATTTACCCACCAAGTTTTTCCGGCGGGGTTTCAAGAGTTCGGATTTTTTATTCATCTTGGTAGTTAGCAATATGCTCGTGGCATATTAAATAGAAACATTAGAAGACTTTTTCCTTATAGGTACGTTTGAAATTTATTGAGCTTCATGCGTGGAAAAAATGGAAAATAACATATAATGCTAAACACGTGTAAGTACACAGAACAAATATAATTGGAGCTTAGTGACCCTATTAATGTAATTGGTTTGGTAAATATCTACGTACCTGTAATAAACATAATCTGTAAAGTAAATTACTCTTCGGCTTTGATCGAGTAATTAGGACTTTTATAGGCTGATCCAAGACTTTCAATGAATATTTAATTAATGGGCCTAGACTTCTTCTATTAGATGGAATCAAAGAAAATCTTTGTAAAATTAGGTACTGAACCTTTATTCATACACAATTTAAGTTGTTAGCTGTTCTGTATTTTGTCTTTGTAGCTGCTGTAAAACTTCTAATGACGACCTACTTGATATAATCTAACTAGCTGTTTTTCCGCGGCTTCATCCGCTTGCCGTGGGAACTACTATCTAAGCCGGGATAAAATATAGCCTATTTTACTCGGGAAGAGTGTAGCTTTCATATAGTGAAATTTTTTCAAATCGGTTCAGTAGTTTTGGAGTCTTTAGGATACAAACAAACAAAAAAGAAATGTTTCCTCCTTATTATATTAGTGCAGATACGCATCTTAAGGACATGACCATACTATGCATCTAAATAAACTAAAATATGATGTAATTTCCTTGAACAGTCAAATGTCCCCTCTAAACATTTCACCATCTATTACCACAGGTCGTTGAAGCAAATAGACAGAACTAATCATGATCAAATGGCAGGTGCATTTGTGGTCGTATGTTATTGGGCGCTTATGCATCTGTGCAGTATTAATATAGAGGCCGAATCTACCTGAATATAACTGAATTAATGCCCTGGCATTATGTCTGATGTGTAGTGTTTATTTATCAATTTGTTTGGAGGTATTTGTGAGTGAGTTGCATTGGAAGTGGCATTTCATGGATGTGGGTGTCCAAGACTAAGATTCGACACTCATTTTAAAGAAGAAATAGCTGAAAATGTACAAATTAATTTCAATCGAGATCAAATTAAGTTTAATGAAATTGATTACTACTTGTTAATAGGTACTTGTTTACAACAAGTGACGTATATGTTTTAACTACAGTTCAAAAAATAAAATAAAACAATAATGTCTTCTACTAGTAGTTTGAAAATCTACTTTATATTTCGTTAACCATTTATTTTATCTTTTCTTACTTACAGACTCCAAAGATCTTAATCTTCGTCTACCTAATTAACAAAAGTGTAAATATAGAACTTACAAAAACAACAGTAACGTTTAATACCTTCATATAAAACCTTAATTAACTATAACATTAAATAGCCAGTATTTTTCTAGAATAAAAGAATATTCTATTAGTAGAAAGATCGTAGGGTCAAGCAAAACAAAACCATTAGTTCAAGGTGGGTCTGGCCTTAATGGCGGTCGTTAGCTTGTATGTGATGTTTGTGTGCAAACAGCCTAATGTTTGGAAAACACTAGCTTTTAGTGAACTTTTTGATGGAGAAATTGTATACTCCTTACATGGGTAGTTTTATGAATGACGTCACTTAATTGTCTGCTTGGACATAGTAAAAAAATGCTCGAGGAAAAACATATAAGATTTTTATTTATACAACAATTTTCGAGAAACATAGTTTTAAATCGCAAAACACTTTTATATCTCATAGACAAAAATCAACATTAAAGCTAGTTGTAAATCATAAAATATTTTTTATTTTATGATCGCAAAAAATATATTTTTATCACAATTGTTAATGAAAACTACAATTCCACATCACATCACTATAAAATTCGTAAATCCGGAATACCGTAGTGACTAAGCGCTCAATAGCCCCTAAATACACCTGTCACTATGTCAGAATATACAACGAGATACATAATCATGTATTGCAGTGTTTATCAAACGCTGTGCGTTTGCCAGCTGGCAAGTACTCTACGCTATCTTTGCATGAATCACTCGGGAGCTTTACGATGTGGTTCCGTATTTCTTGTCGTGTGATTTTGTTTTGTTTTTATGCCGGTGTTTAAGACTTTTCTACGAATGGTGTAATGAGTTTGTGCTATGATGATTTTTTATTCATGATTGGTACGCGTTTAGACCACCATTCTACCCGATGTTTATAAAAATAAGTAAATTAAAGACTACCTATTACGATTGTAATAAATGTTGCAAAAATCGTAGATCCTATCTAAACCAACTATTATGTTTCCACTGCTCAGCTTGTGGACTCATCTTTAGTAATGACTTTTCATCTAAGCTCAACACGCAATTGAACATAGAGGATCCATGAGTCCAACATATCGTTTGCATTCTAAAATAGCCATAGTTTGTGATTCCTTCGTGTTTGCATGGAGCTTAGTCTTGACCTGATAGGCTAACGTAGTAAACCAATATAGCGCCCTTTCACACATTCCTCAATAATATTGTGATGATGACTCTGATTTTCCTCTTTCATATCGGCAGGAAATAAATAAAGCTGCATGTCATGGTCATAATATTTGCCAGTCATCAAAGTGACAGCGGTATGGGTGTCAAAGGGTGTGTCGTATGTGCTAATGTACCTCATGAAATTTAATTTTACTCCTTGTAAAGCTAATTTATAAATTAATTAAAATACATTATTAGTATCTGTCTGTAAGTCCGCGTGCACCCGGTTAAAATGCAGGCAACAAAAACAAAAAAATTTGATCGGACCAGTAGTCCTAAGAGCACGTTAAAGTCAGTCTTCAGCTTGGTAATCTAAACTTAATATTATAAAGAGGAAAACTTTGTTTGTTTGGTTGTAATGAATAAACTCAAAAACTACTGGACCGATTTTAAATATTCTTTCACCATTAGAAAGCTATATTATCTGCGAGTAACATAGGCTATATTTTATCCCGGTGCGGGCAGTAGCTCCCACGGGACGCGGGTGAAACCGCGGGAAAACGTCTAGTATTAAATGTGTATATTTGTAAAGTTCATTGAACTGTCACTGAGACAGATCATTAACCCAACCTAGGGGTTAGTAAAGGTACAAAATAGAAAAGTAAAAATATGATTTCTACAGTGTTATCATAACTGAGACAAAATATCAGTCTATTTATAAGGAAATCGATATAATAATTGTCTGTAAATATTTCTGCTAACTTTTCTTTCACACCTTTTCGCGAAGAGTTAATGTTATCATTATAATTCCCGAGAGGAAGCTGTTAGGTTTGCCTTTCAATAAGAGTAGAACTTTCTCCAAGGATAAACGTTCGCACCAATTTCTGTATAAAAGTACCCACCCAAAACAAAAATGTGAAAGACTGCCAAGTTCGATAATATGGGAATGCTTCGCCTATAAAAGAAGTGAGATCTGAATAAGAACCAAGTTCCATACACATACCTCAGTTAAAAATAGTTACTTTTTAATGATGTTACTTGGCAAGTTTTCATACACCTTGTTATAAACCTACTAAACGCAATGAATCAAGTATTTAATTTTCTATTAAATCTTGCCAAGTAACATCATTAAAAAGTAACTATTTTTAACTGAGGTATGTGTATGGAACTTGGTACTTATTCAGATCTCACTTCTTTTATAGGCGAAGCATTCCCATATTATCGAACTTGGCAGTCTTTCACATTTTTGTTTTGGGTGGGATTTCATTTATTTTTGTAAGGTTGTTTATTTTATTTTTTTCTTATGATGAAGTTAGTTAAAGAAATGTCTTATTATACTATCTTTTAGATTTTTTAATATGCACTGTTTCTTAAAAGTCGTGGTGGCCTAGTGGGTAAAGAGCCAACCTCTCAAGTATGAGGGTGTGGGTTCGATTCCAGGTCAGGCAAGTACCAATGCAACTTTTCTAAGTTTGTATGTACTTTCTAAGTATATCTTGGACACCAATGGCTGATTAAAAGGTGAAGGAAAACATCTTGAGGAAACCTGGACTATATAGTCTGAAATCACCAACCCGCATTGAGCAAGCGTGGTGATTAATGCTCAATCCTTCTCCACGTGAGAGGAGGCCTGTGCCCAGCAGTGGGACGATACAAAGGCTGTAACAGTAAACAGTAAACTGTTTCTTACAAAGAAATGAACTAGATTAACTAAATGGACTAGATTTACCAACTGACTGACATGACATGTTATCATAATATTATGTTCGTGGATCAAAGTTAGACATTCGTTATTTTCGAAAGTGATTCACAATTGGCCGTTTTCAGATTTTTACTTTACTTTGACTAAATACAAACCTTTGTACCATTCGAAGATATATTATATAAATATAGATAAATTTAGTTCGTTTTAGTTCCTTAGGGGTATAAATTTACACCGGGTATAAAACACCTTCATTATTTTGAAACCGACTCACACTTGGCCATTTTCAGATTTTTCCCTTTACCTTGACATAAAGACCTACCTCCATGCCAAATTTCAAGTCAATACGACCATTGGAAGTGGTCTAGGTTTTTGATGAGTGAGTCAGTCAGTCAGTCAGTCAGTGAGTGTATAGTAAAAATAGCGATTTTCTGACGTCAATATCTCAAGACCTACAATAGGTATATTAATGAAATTTTGTATTTTAGATAAGTGAGGGGGTCTCAACAGATACTAGAAATTTGATATGCGTAAATAAAATAGATTTTGAGTTACAGGGGGGTCGAATTTGGCCCGAAATGGTTCGTGTAATATAACCCACGGCCGGTGTGTCGCTTTTTTTGCTCGAACTTGGCGGACACACTGCCGTGTGTCGCTGATTGACGCTGTGTTGTCTAGATTAGGAGAATATTCTACTTAGAAAGTACTGGCTATGTCCTGCGGCTCCACCCAGATAGTAACGTAACTTATAACTAACACAAAAAAAGTAACTTATAATTCCTCCTATTTATCTTTCTACCAAATTCCGTCTGAATAGTATAACTTGTTACCTACATCGTAGTGGCGGTAAACAAAAAATCGGACTCTTTCTGCAAATTATAAAGTGGACGGAACCCTAAATTATGATGGCTGATGAACGATAAGATAATAAAAGTGAAATCGTTACGCCACATTTTTATTATTTGTGACAGAATAAATTTAATTTAATTCTAAACATAATTTACCTTAAGTTTATCTACGTAAAAATAACCGGATGATAAAGAATTAAAGAACTTTGCGTTGTACGAACATCTTTACGTACTTAAAATACTACTACTACTTACTTTATTCATTGGGAAAGTAACCCTGTCTGTCCCGTTTTCACGCTAAAACTACTGATAGTTTAGAACCTGAGAAATAAAAAATAGACCATTTTTTACCTGGTTACGGGAAGTGGGTGAAACCGCGGGAAAAGCTGGTGTTATACAGGAATGAATTTTAAGCAGTGCGCAAAAAAAAACTGGTGGTCCAGAATCGTTAATAGAACATATCTGCATCATCAGTAAAAAAAATATTTTCATTCTTTTGTCCGCTCTAAAATCAGCAAAATATGGATACCAACTATTACTTACGCGCGCCGAGCGGAGCTCCGTCAGTAAACCGGTTTCGCGTTGCCGCCGTGCATACTATGACGATTGTGACCGTACTATCGGTTACAAAATAAACATCTTTCGATATCAATAACTTTTCTTTTTTGTACTAAAACACTACAAAAAAAAATATACGTATCTATAAAACTTATTTAACTATGAGTTGACAAAGTTTGTGCACTGGATAAAATTCATTCCTGTATATATTTTTCTAAATCATTATAATCCTACTTGGAATAAGGTGATCCTAGATAAGGTAAAAGTGTATCTACTTCTCATAAAATGGCTGCCGCCAATATTCCTAGAAGTATATTACACTAAGATAAATCGAAAAAAGCGCTGGCGAGTAATCTCTAGAATCTCTATTTCAAAGAATTTTCGATTTTCATTCTAGAAAATGTTAAGTTAAACTTCAATGGCATAAAATAAAATTATCAGCATATAAATTTTTGTCTAAATGAATGTGTCGAGGTCTTTTCGTTTTTATCATATCCTACACTACCTAGGCTGGTACCTAATGTATTTTCAGGTAATGTGTTTCGAATTTCGAAGGAGAGACAAATAAATATTTTTTTAAGTGTTTCCACCTTTAAAATCAGATCAAGGTTATTGTATTGTCGTCTCATTGTTTTTTTTTCACACATTGAGTCATTTTGTGTTGCAATTTTATTTTTGTTTTTTGCGTAAGATCTGTTTAAAGGTACTTGGGATTTAAAACAATTGTCTTCATAATTCTTTTAGAAGGGTGATTAAATACTTGTTTCAGTATATTTATGGGATGTTATTGTCTTATTTGTAGGGTTATAAACAGTTCTCTTAATCACTGTTCGTATGTAGGTATTTTATTGAAGCGTTTCGTCGAAAACAGGAAAATGGCATCGTAGGTGGTTAAGATTTTATCAGAGTTTTTCTTAAGGCTGAACAGCATGAGGACCCGAAAGACATTTTCTTTTGTTTGTTTTGAGCTTTTGTAGAGGTAGTGGCTAAGTAAATTAAAGCTGTTTTTTGTATCAAACTGGTCCACGGTCACGGAAGAAGTTTTCTCTCCAGTTTCCTTGGTCTTCCCCTCGGTCCTAATACCTGCAAAAGTATTAACGAATTTGTTTCACCATATTCCTTCTTATCAGTCTTCCTTATATATAAATAAATATATGAATACAAATATTAAAACAAAACATTATTCGTATAGTGTAGGTATCCATACGCACTATTCTCATTTCCATATAAATATTATTTATTACCAACAATATATTGTATTCCTGTGGCTTTTATACTACCATAATTTAGTGCTAAAATTAATTTTACCTGCCTACGCACAACGCTACTACGCTAACAAGGCAACTATTCTATTAATTAAACTCTCGACTTACTGCTCTAATTCATAATTATAATTACATTATCTTTATCAAAGAACAACACGGTAGGTAAACTTAATTCAATTTATCGCATTCTTGACTCAGGTACCTTGTATTAACAAATTGAATGTCTACGTAAATTAAAATAAATTGGTTTTCGGTGTCTCTGTATTATTAATGTGGAAAAGTACAAGGCCCTTTTTCTTAGCATTGAGTTTTACCATTCATTCCATAAAATAAAGAGTTCATTTTTATTACAAAATGCATACTACTTTCGTACTTTCATCAATTTGGATACCTACTTTTGTAAACTACAAAATCTTTGTTTATGTCAAAAGTTGTAATAAATCTCATAGCTAAAATAACACTGATAATTAAATTAATAGGGATTAATTTATCTTCCCTTTAATTTAACAACAAAGTCAACTATAAGGCTTCCTTAATCATTTCGAGATACGGAACCCTTTACAATCTTGAAGCGATTTCTTAACGAAGCCTCGCTAACTTCAGTATAATATTTTTACAAGGAGCTGTTTTGCAAAGCAATTTGTTACCATTTTTTGTAGCCCTTCGCAGTTTACCCAAGATTTAATAAAACTTCATTAAGTATACCGTTCCGTTAAAAACAAGGCAATCGCGAATATTTCGTAAATACATTTTAATTTTTAATTTGCAACTTTGATGTTTCAATAAACGTGGTTGTTTTTTTTTCTTTCTTGAAGGGTGAATTTTCTTTTTATTTGGTATTATGGAGGTTAAGTTTATTTTCAGTTTAGTAATTGCTTCTCAATTAAACAATAGGTACCTACTTTCTTGTTACTTATATGTGACTCCATGAAGGAAAAGTGGCTTTCCTTTCATTTGTTTTCATTGATAGGTACATAATTATATCGGGTGTGTCGTTCACAATCACATTAAATGAAATGCATTAATATACTGGTTAATATACAGGGTGTGTCGTTCACAATCACATTAAATCCTATAGCATATACTTATATCACACAAAGTATATGTGATAAGATTAAATGTGATTGTGAACGACACACCCTGTATATTTACCTCAATGGGTTTTTCTAACAAAGAGTTTTCATGCGTAGGTACCTACCTATTTGAATGGGCGTAGGAGGTTTGTTGACTTCACGTTAACTTCTAACTATTCATAGAGACAAACTGTTGACATAAATTATATCTTCGGTACTTAAGTAAAGGTCAAGTTTACTGAAGCTAAAATTTGAAAATGTCACCTTTGCGTTACACCTACTATCTTTTATAGTTTCATTCATTATTCATTAGCTTTTACTAAAGATAGACAGAAGATAAGAGCTGAAATTCTAGAGAGTGCCCTTTTTAAATGTGTTTTCAAATGCAGCTAGTAAAACATAATAAATTTCACACGAGCTTACCGACTTTTCCCTAGATTTTCCATAAGTAAAATTCCATACAAAAAGTCTCTCCCAAACCTTTTTCCCCAGACACAATTATTATTCTACTCACAATTTTTTTACTTAATAATCATGTACTATATATTACTAACTTATAAGGCAGTTAAGAATTGCCATCAAGATAATTAACCTACCCCTTTTTTGTCCTCAGGTGTATCACACGACCGATCATACGTGCTCTTCCGACTCGGTCGTCGGGTCTCGGCCCCAGTCCGACAGTTCGCCGAGTCGGGCCGATCAGACGCGCTGGGGTCGGGCCCGGGCACGCTAGATGTGTTCGGCGGGCCCGCAGTTGGGCAAGGCGCGGGAAGGACTGAGGCCGAGTTCTTTGTTGATGGCAATCATTCTAGGGTAAGTTGATTGGTACCTTTATTTTTGTTTTCAAGCTGCATATTTGGTAGAAACTTAAATATTACTCAAGTATATTGATGATCAAAAAAACTACATAAATTGAGCTCCAACGTGGTTAGCAGTTGAGCTTAAAAATTTAGATGGTAGGTTGAAAAAAATGATAATTATAGACACAGTTAGTAGCTACTTACTTTCGAACATAGTTGAAGATAGAAACAACCTTCGTTTTTTTTTAAACCTGAACCTTAAAAGCGTGTCACCATTTAAACCCTACTGGAATTTCAATGCAATACCAACAGAACCGATATATTACAAGAGAAGCAAACCCGTAACCTAATAGCTATTTACTATTCCAATTCGTCTCGATACCGCACTTTTCCCCACGGATAAATTCATCCAAACCAAATCCATACATCATTTTCTTTTTAGTATTACCATTACACAGAACTGAATGTAATTTTGAATGTTCGTGTTTAACATACTTTCATGTACCTGAAACATTCCAACCGTTTTGTTCGAATAATGGAACTTTATTCCGAAAACTGACGATAAAATCTTGTACCATATTCGGCCTGTTCTCTACCTACAATATTGCTATTAAAATGAATATTTCTCGAACATATATAACAATAACAGCGTCATTACAGTTTACAACGTTTTAAATTTCATATTTATGCCGCAAACCAATTAAGTACCGGGTTTATCGAAACAATTTGACACACAAATATGTATAAACGAATCACAGCAAATTGTCTGATTTTATTAGCGCCATTATTTTCGTAGTCCGACTGCAGTAGTAATCGAATGCAATAAAGATGAGGCCTCAATAATTTTGCAATTAAAATCGGCAATGGACAGCGCAATTTTGCGATAAGGGTGCAGTTACACGGTCGTTTTATTCGCCCCGACACGGGACTTTTGGACTGCGATTTATTTATGTGACAAGATCCGAGAATGGATTTCGGTTGACAAGGAAAATTCAATTTATTTTTCGAATATCAGCGCATTACAATCGCTGTCATAAATATTCTTGTTCGCTGATAAATAAAGATTCATCCAATTTTCGACAGGTACTTAATTACTTTATAATTCATGCAAGCGCGCTAAGTATGACTCGTGACAACCGCGATTTCTCTTGGTATGAAAGTAGCAACCATTGTTTTTAAAGCATTTTATACATGAAAGAACACGACCTAATAAAAAACATGATAATGCTTACCAGCTAACAATAGAACAGAGAACACTGAAATGAATAAAACAAAATATAGACGACAATACGTAATACCCGACATATCATATCATGACACAAAGAGTGTCACCTCCCTACGAGTTTTTTGCCCCACAATAATTTTACGAGCGAAGCTGTTTGCGCTACAGAATTGCACTCATAGCCCTCCCAACAAACAATGCCCAAAAATATCGTATTTCATCACTAATTATATATATTGATCCTGGCCGATTTCGGCCACAGCGACTTGGATCTGCGCTTAATTTTGAGAGCTTCGCTGGTGTGCTCTCCAGTGACTGACAAAGCCAATTTTTGCAGTGAATGTCCGTCCACATTCACTGCAAGTCAGCACTCCTCCGATATAGGTGTATTGTATGGCCGCGGGTGGTCGGGCCTTCAGCTCATCTCGCTTAGCGTCGAGCTGTTCTCTCCGCCGGCTCTCAAACTCGCACACCTTGTCCTTAATAGTCCGCCTCCATTTGGTCCTATCTGCCGCCATAGCCTCCCAGTGTGACGGATCTAAGTCACATCTCTTCATGTGGCGTTTCAGCACATCTTTGTACCGCAGACGTTGACCACCCTGCTTACGCTTGCCAGTCTCCAGCTCTGAGTAGAAGACGCGCTTTGCTACTCGGGCATCTGACATCCGGGAGACATGACCAGCCCAGCGCAGCTGTCGACGCATTAGATAGGCCTCAATACCACTGACATTAGCGCGTCTAAGTACTTCCGTGTTACGAACACGGTCCGACCACTGGATGCACATAATGTCACGTAGGCATTTTAGATGGAATCTATCTAATGTCCGAATATGCTCGCGGTATAGACACCAAGTCTCAGAGGCATATAGGAGATTTGGCAGAACTATTGCCATGTACACAGCTACTTTTGTAGAGAGCTTTATGTCATGTGAGCGGAACACCTTGGCACGAAGTCTACCAAAAGCTGCAGCAGCTGCTCCTATTCGGCTGTTGACTTCGTTATCAAGGAGACACCTGGATGTTATGGTGCTGCCAAGATATTTGAATTGGTTTACTTGCTTAAGCGAGACATCTCCGAGTCTAATGTCAACTGGGGCACTGTTCACAGTATCAAGTGCCATGACTTCGGTTTTCTTGACATTTATCTTCAGGCCAAATCTGCTGCATGCCTGCAGTAGTCTCGACATAAGCCTCTGCAGCCCATCTGGGGATTCCGCCACAAAACATAAGTCATCTGCATACATCATCTCAGTGACAGTCGCGCGAGACACTCTTGTGCGAGCCTTGAGTCTATTTAGGTTGAAGACACCACCGCCATCGGTACGAAAACAAATACGGATACCTTCGGACAGAGTCTGCAAGGCTTCCCGAACGACAACTGCAAAGTACAGGGCAAAGAGAGTTGGAGCGAGCACGCAGCCCTGTTTCACACCGCAGCTCACTTTAAAGAACTCCGAGTCCTCGCCCTGCACACTGACACAACAGCGCATGTCATCATGCAGAAGTCGTATCATTCTTATAAACTTGTCCGTGCATCCAAGTTTCGCTAGTACCACCCATAAGGCTTTGCGCGGCACCGAGTCGAAAGCTTTCTCCAAGTCAACAAAGCAAAGAAACAATGGTTGACTCTGCTCACGACTCTTCTCTAGAAGTTGACGGATAGAGAAGATGGCCTCACACGTACCTCGATTCGGCCGGAAGCCAAATTGGGTTTCAGGCAGTATGTCTTCAGACAAGGGCATCAAGCGGTTCAGTAAAATTCGTGCAAAGGTTTTGCCTGGAGAGGTCAGGAGAGAGATACCTCTATAGGAGTTGCAGTCAGATTTGTCGCCTTTGCTCTTGTACAAGGAGCACACCCGAGAGACTCGAAACTCATCAGGTACTCGCTCCTCGTTCCACATCTTTGCAAAGAGTTTCCAAATGGTCTCATGCAACTCCGCACCCCCATATTTCAGCAACTCTCCAGGAACATTATCAATGCCGACCGCTTTTTTGTTCTGTTGTTGTTGAACGGCAACGATGACCTCACGCAGGGTCAGTGGATCATCTAGCTGCTTGACAGTGGGCAGTGATGCCATCGAGCAGATAAACGACATGTCCACAGCTCTATCGACATTGAGCAAGTCGTTGAAATGCTCTGCCCATCTCTTAAGTACGTCCTGCTTGTTGGTCATTAGCTGTGTGCCGTCATGAGATCTTAAGGGTACTCTTGTACGACTGGTTTTACCGACCAGTTTGCGAACCTCATCATAAAACGCACCTAGCTGTTTCGTGTCAGAGAGCCACTGCATACGTTCGGCCTTTTGACGCCACCACTTGTCTTTTATTTCCCGTACATATCTCCGCAACTCGGCTCCACTTTGCTTAACACGCTCCGCTTGTTGATCGTCCCTAAATTGACGTAGTATGGAGCGGTGATTCTGGATAGCTTTTGTTAGTATTTTATCATTTTCATCAAACCAGTCTTCGTGTCTACCAGGTTTGACACCCAGTGTCTGCGAAGCACTAGCGATTAATCCGGTCGAGAGGGTATGCCAGTTAGCTACAGAATCACCATGCTCAACGTCTATTAGCTGGATCGCATCACTAATTGCCTGTATATAGTTGTCGCGCACCTCCAAACTTTGAAATTTTTCCAAATCTAGGCACTTAGGCTTCACTCCATGAGATCTGCGAGGAGGATATAAACGAAGCTTCATCTTGGTGACAACAAGACGGTGGTCCGTGGAGCACATTGCATTAGCATCACGCATAACACGTGTAATCTGTACTTGGGAAATGTCTCTTTGCCGAACGATTATGAAATCAATCAGGTGCCAATGCTTTGATCTCGGATGCATCCAGGTAGTTTTATATTTAGCCGGGAGTCTGAACATGGTGTTGGTGATGGCCAGTTCGAATTCGGCACAGAGAGATAGCAGGAGTTGTCCATTACTATTCATGTTACCGACACCATGTCTTCCCAAGACCTTTGGCCAAGCTTCAAAGTCACGTCCGACTCGCGAATTGAAGTCACCCATCAGAAGTATCTGTTCCCTTTGGGGAATTTTTGATAGGGTTTGCGTAACTTCTTCGTAAAACTTGGCCTTGGTTTCATCATCCTTGTCGAGCGTTGGTGCATAAACACTGATGATATTAAGGTGATTGCCATTATCGAGGTGTAGGCGCAGCGTGGTGACGCGGTCCGAGATGTGGATAGGATACTCCTCTAATTTAGCTGCTATATGGTTGCTGATCGCGAATCCAACCCCGGATCTTCTAGGCTCTGAGGATGGAGTACCTTTCCAAAAGAAAGTATATCCGCCCAAGCGCTCCAATCTCTCCCCCTCGTCTGCCAAGTGAGTCTCACTAAGAGCAGCGATGTGCACACCGTAGCGTCGGAGTTCTCTCGATACGAGAGCGGTTTTACGAGGAGGACACAGGCTACTTTCGCGATCAAGGAGGGTTCGCACATTCCACGCTGCAAAGGTCATATTATTAATTTTAACGGGTTTCCGTCTGAGATTATTATGTATCTTTCGACCACGAGTTATTGATGCAGAGACAGCCGTGGTTACTCTCTCTTTTTATACAGGGTTAAGCCTTTTTTAGGACACCTTTTCTAGTCCCCTCCCCGGATTGGGGGAAGCAGGGCCTCTCTAAATAGAGCTGCTTCGTCACCCAGGGAGCTGCCGAATTGCACTGTTAACCCAATGCAGTGCAAAGCGACCATCTACCCTAGGTCGCCTGCGTGTAGACATCAGACAAAGCCAAGTTGGCATCACAACCGGACCTCTCTACCTCTGCCCATCGCCGCAGGGCTAAATCGGAGTCCATTTGGCAGACCAAGTCAATTGCGCAGGAGATATTAAAGTGCACGAAACGTAGCAACGACAGTGTGTGCGCATACACAGGTGCACTCTTATCTCTACCTCCCTGTATCCAATGGAACGGTAAACCGCCACAATTGGAGAAAGGTAGAGACGTCCCTAGGCGTTAGCATGGCCTCTAACGCGAACCATGAGCCATGAGACGGGCTGTGCCTGGCCGGGATCGCCAGTGGATCTTAGCAGGAGGCATCTGCTTGGAATTTGAGATTGAGGGAGAGGAGGGTAGGATACTGCTGCCACGGAACGGAGAGGAGTGTGACAACAGAAGCTCGAGTAGTCGGGGTCGGGGCGGTAACCGCCGCTCTACTGACGGCGCTCGCCGCCGTGCTCGACACTGTGCACGACATTGTGGCGCCCTCCAGCGGACACGCCAGGTACTGTGGAGAGCCTGCTCTCGCACACGTCCGGCACCGGCGGTGACCGCCGCGCTACTGACCGCGCTCGCCGCCGTGCGACACTGTGCACGACACTGTGGCGCCCTCCAGCGGACACGCCAGGTACTGTGGAGAGCCTGCTCTCGCACACGTCCGGCACCGGCGGTGACCGCCGCGCTACTAGTCATCACTAATTAATGCTTCCACAGCAAACACCAATTACGATACGAACAAATAAAAGAACCGACTCGATCCAGTCATAAAGGGGAGTTTTATCGAATCGAGAATCGTGTTTGTTGTTCTGCCAGTTAAGCCTAATTTCGATTCTTTACTCGTTAATCGGTATGAGTGGGAATCGATTATCGAATTAATTTGTTCGGGGTAATTGTTGTGTGTTATTTAATGAGGGGTTATGTGATTGGTCAGCTGTTTAAGCTTTATTACATCGTACGGATTAAGAACAATTGATTCATTAAAACTTTCAATACGAAAGGTTTTATAGCAATTAATTCCAATGTGGATACACAATCGTGTTATGTCACATAATTAAATCAAAACTATGTATTTTTGAATGGTGATAATTTGAACAATGTGGAATTTAAGAATTATAGAAGCAAATACGAAATTAAGCAAATAATATAACATCAACTAAAACAAAGACGCAATTTGACCTTGAAGCTCACCGTCTCATGAATAATAAATAAATTCACCTCAACCAAAATGTAATACGAAATGATACAATTTAGTTCAGGAAATGAAATGTCTCAGTACATAAGATAATTATGTCATTATAGCTCAGTTCAGACAGAGCGAGTACCAGGCAAGCAGTAAGTAGTAGTAGGTATAGGAAAGTTTAACAGTACAGCTATTACTGAGTGAACTTATAAGCGCAGCGGAGGTAATAGTTATTAAAGTTTTGTTCGTGTATTGCACTTTTGTTCTTCAATGGTTAGTTGGCAATTTAAAGCGAAATAAAATAAGTAGATATTTTGTTTTCTACATACTATAAAGGGTAATGGATTAACTTAATAGTCTTAATAAACAGACCAATTTTTTTAAAGAGAAGTGTGCATAAAAACTTGTTTGATTAACTTTCAAAGTATGTGGTCCTGAGGCCTGCTTCAGTCTCTATTAATAAAGTATCTGTATTGTCTAATTTTTTTTTTTTGGTGTAGGTACCATGATAATCAAAACTCAAACAAAATTATCTTACTTAAATCTAATGGCTAGCTAGTTACTAACACTGTCTAAACAAGACTACACTCAAAGCCACACTAAGAGGGCTCATTAATTAAAAGCACGATGCTCTAAAATAAAACGATGTGACTGCTTCATTATCGACGTGAATATTTTTATGACTTTATTTTTAGATATCCACGGGAACACCTGAAGCCCGGTGACCCAATTTTTTCCCAACTTTCCGTCTATATTCATTAGTATCGGTAATGAGAGTTTTTTAATAAAATCGAGTCTATCAAATGTAGAAGTTTTTCATTAGTGTCACATAGATTTATTAATGGGGTCTATTTCAGGAATCGTTCGTGTTTCTGTTTAACATTATATTGTATTTTTTTTTAATGAGATCTTTCATTTATATTTTTGGTATCATTATAACACGAAGATCAGTTAGGTCAATATACTTTCAAATCTCTTTGAGATAGAAATAAGTTTACTGTTATAAGTAGATTAAGTAGGTAAATCAGAAACCTTCTAACCCATTACGGCGACTGTCTCTAAGGCAAATTAATATGCGGTGTAATTATATGGTTTTAAATTGCCATATTTCGGTTGCAATTTTAATGACTTAAAATTATAAACCTAAAATTAACTAAAACCCTCAAAGAACAAAATTAAACATCTTCCGATACACTGACTTCTCAACTTCGACTTACAATACCAAAATTGTGCTCACAATTCTTCGTTCATTTTATTACAGTTCTCAAGTTAAGTAAGTAAGAATTTCTTAACAAACGAAGCATGGGCTTCAGAACTGTAAGCATACTAGCACACTGCAGACTAAACAGTCGGCCGACAGTTGGCGCGATGGTTATAATCATTTTTCTATCAAAGGAAATCTTGATTTAAATGAAAGTTTTAAGGCGGTTTGAAACCGGCCAAATACCCTGATCGTTGTTATGTGTCTACTAGTTAGTCATACACCAAGACTTACCAAGCGGTATTGGGTTGCCCGGGTAACTGGGTCGAGGAGGTCAGATAAGGCAGTCGCTCCTTGTAAAACACTGGTCTGCACCCGGTGAGACTGGTACCCGACTCCAACATAGTTAGGAAAAGGCTCGTGAGATGATGTTATGTGCGTCCTACCATTTCCAAACTGATTTATGAGCCCCAACAAACTATCGGCCGACTAAAAGTTTGCAGTATGCGCGAGTTCTTAGCTTGTTGGCAGTGCACGACTCGCTGCGTTAGAACTAATTGGTCTGTTAGTCTGTTACCCTTTTACTAACAACTTAGCTGTAATGGCAGCATTCTACAATTTACTTCTCGTTATTTCTTTTGTCGTTTATTTTGTTATTTTTCGAAAATGTTTTAGAATCGTATGTTGTTTTTCTTCTTTGCAGTGTAATGTTAAGACTTACGATACTCGAGTTCTTTGTTCGTTAACAAAGAACTAGAGTGATTCTTTCGCAGAATTTTAGCATTGTTTCTATATTATTTTATAAAGTAAAGTTACATACGTAAAGATCTTTACACCGCTTAAATAAAATATAGGTGTAAAATGATTATCATTCGCTTCTATCTAAAAACCCTCTGAGGTGCTGCGCTAATTGTTTTATACATATACTTAAACCAATTACGTACCAACCTATAGAATGTCTTCATGCTTTCCTAATCGAGTAATAAGAAAATTTCCTTTTAGATTCCGTTGTGTGATAAAAAATGTCTAGTTCTCGCAAGCTCCAAGAGCTAAAAGTGCAGTTTACTGCACTATCCATACGCACTTTAAAAGATTGCACAATCGATTGCATTGTTTACAAGCGTTTATCAATTTATTTACAAATTATTTTTTTCTACCAATAATTTCAATTCAAATAAAACATTGTCGCAACATGATCGGATTTTAAATCATCAATCATACCTCTACAATTTATGACACTCTTAATTCAATTCTCCATCTATTTTCTTCTCTTATCTTTAAAAAGAGAGGCAACATGACCTACATAGGAAGCAGTTATTGCTTTTTGTTGTCATTGTAATTTGAGGCGCAATATTTTGTCGCAGGTGTCAGTAATGGCGCGGATGATCCCATCTCCTGATTGGTTCATTGGAGTGGACAGCTTCGATCTCTGCGTGGATGGGAACTGGCTTGACAGCATCACTATTGAGGTATGTATGACAATGGCTACGGCAAGGCTGTAATTTTATATGAAATGGACAGGAAATAATGTTCGAATGGGATTATCCTAAATATCAAAAATGATAAGATACAATAAATCGAAATTCTTTGAAAAAACACATTCAAGTGCTGAAAACAACGAATGTTCACTTCGATGAACATTCCATATTATGAGAATTAGAACCTTATAAGTATAAAGTAAGAACCTTATTAATACCATTTATTTGTTGTATCGAAACAACACCCATTCGCAATGCCAAAACATTATTTAATAGTTTACATTTCGAACATAACATCCACCTCTTCATTCTCAGGTGGACCCACTAGACGCGGGAACAGACAACGGCTTCACATTCACCGCTCCAAACTGGCCGACCGCTCCACAGGGCGTGGCTTACCGCATCACTTCCAAATACCCCTCGCACCCAGCTGGTTCCTTCTTCTATCCGCATCTCAGGAGATTGCCGCCGATTGCTACGTTTCAGTTTATAAAGGTATGATTAATTAATATTTAACAGTAGGTAATTTTACGAAAGTTCTTTAACAATAAATCTATTTTTAAAAATTTATAAGCTACGGGTATAACCAACATGTCAACCTGGATTTGGATAGCAAAGAATGATGAAGGTTTAATTAATTGAATGTTAAATGAGTTAATATGAGATTCGATGTAAAGAATAAAGAACGTTGGGAAGACCAGTTGGCAAGGTTTAGAAGTAACTCAAAATATAAAATGAGTCTGGAGATTGAACTTAAGAAGACGACGACACGAAAACGGAGTTTCATAGTGCATGGAAACCCGTGGGATTCTTTAATGGAGTTCTTAATATTTCATATTTTTAATTTTATGTTTGCAATGCCGGTACACTGCAAAAACTTATTAGTAATATTTGAAATTACTTTTGAAGCACGAAAGAAAATTATTGAATTGAATAAAAATAAACTTTTTGATTTCATATAAATTTCAAGTAATGAGCTTTTCAGACTTTCCACAAAGTTTTGTTTAGTTAGTCGAGATGTTTTTATAAAATTCAATTTGTTTAAAGGTTATTTCGGCCTGTATTTATTTACGCCTCGCTCATATAATTAGTTTAACACAACAAAGTTTGTTCCAGTAATAAATTCAAAGAGAAATTATTTTATCTTTTAAAATAACTATTTGTGGCTAACTAAACATGACCTTACCGAACTATTTTCTTTGAGCATTTTATAATTGGATATGTTTTTAATTCTATTAAACGCATTTCATTATATATCTACTTTGATCTAGAAATGATAGTAGCCGTGAGTAATGATGATAGTAGTCGTGGTGGCCTAGTGGGCAAAGAACCAACCTCTCAAGTATGAGGACGCAGGTTCGATTCCAGGTCAGGCAAGTACCAATGCAACTTTTCTAAGTTTGTATGTACTTTCTAAGTATATCTTAGACACCAATGACTGTGTTTCGGATGGCACGTTAAACTGTAGGTCCCGGCTATCATTGAACATCTTTGGCAGTCGTTACGGGTAGTCAGAAGCCAGTAAGTCTGACACCAGTCTAACCAAGGGGTATCGGGTTGCCCGGGTAACTGGGTTGAGGAGGTCAGATAGGCAGTCGCTCCTTGTAAAGCACTGGTACTCAGCTGAAGCCGACCCCAAAATAGTTGGGAAAAAGGCTCGGAGGATGATGATGATCTAGAAATGATAGTCACTTGTTTGAATAGAACAAAACTCGTTCAAAATCTTCATTTTATTCATTCTTTTAGAGAGAAAATGACTCCTCACGTTATGGACGCAGGATAGAGGTGTGTCAGACTCTTACTGACAAAAACCCACCATGTTCCTTATGGATCCTTTTTTTACCAGGGTCACGGTAGCTCTTTCGAAAAATCCTTAGTGCCCTATGCACCTTTCACCTACATACACTCAAACCAGCCTTCATTCCAGTTACGCGAATACGAGCTCTCCGAAGTATTTCACCGCAACACCGACGACAGGAGATACGATGTCTTACAACTAGACAA
Source organism: Helicoverpa assulta (assembly GCA_963856015.1). NCBI lineage: Eukaryota > Metazoa > Arthropoda > Insecta > Lepidoptera > Noctuidae > Helicoverpa > Helicoverpa assulta. Next base: position 11,347,704 of record CAWLCW010000026.1, on the reverse strand, counting down.
GATGAACCATAACAACATAGATGTGCTGGATGGAAACAGAGCTCTGTCGATTGCTGAAGAGGTGGAGCGACAAGAACAGGCGCCGAGGATATACTCTGAGGGATCCATGACCACGTCTGATGGGGCTTATTCTTATTATTCTTTGTAAGTAGGAGTACTCATAGTTATGTCACCTACATCTATTTTTGTCACTACCTTAAGAAAATATATTTGATGTAATGGCTATTGCTGGACTATCTACTAGATAAAAAGTATCGTATGTCAAAAAAATCCACGTCACATAAAAAAATCTTGGGTCCTATTTTGCACTAAGAACCTAAAGCTATCCTTGATTTCAGCACTTATATACACTTTAATGCCATTATAATATGGTCTAGTAACACAGACTTATCTACGAACTAATGTTAAAATTCTTAAGTTCTTCTTTTTACCCACGACGGAACGGAGCAGGTATATGCGTTTAGGGTGAGAGATGTGCGTTTGTGTGTTTGTGTGTTTGTGTGTTTGTGTGTTTGTGTGTTTGTGTGTTTGTGTGTTTGTGTGTGCGTTTGTGCAAAGTAATGTTCCCACATATCTTCTATACTAATGATCTGATTTAGATGCGGTTTTCAATAAAGGGTTTGTGTTTGATGAGTTCATGTTCTTAGACAGGTGTCATGGCTGTAACTCACTAGGGGGCGCCACAATATTAGTCCAAACAGCAAAGGAATGTTCCCACCTACCTTCTAAGCTAATGATCCGATTTTGATGCGGTTTTCAATAACGTTTTTGTGTTCAATGAGTTCATGTTCTTAGATAGGTGTCATGGCTGTAACTCACTAGGGGGCGCCACAATATTAGTGCAAAAGAGCAAAGTAATGTTCCCACCTACCTTCTAAACTAATGATCCGATTTTGATGCGGTTTTCAATAAAGGGTTTGTGTTTGATGAGTTCATGTTCTTAGACAGGTGTCATGGCTGTAACTCACTAGGGGGCGCCACAATATTAGTCCAAACAGCAAAGGAATGTTCCCACCTACCTTCTAAGCTAATGATCCGATTTTGATGCGGTTTTCAATAACGTTTTTGTGTTCAATGAGTTCATGTTCTTAGATAGGTGGCATGGCTGTAACTCACTAGGGGGCGCCACAATATTAGTGCAAAAGAGCAAAGTAATGTTCCCACCTACCTTCTAAACTAATGATCCGATTTTGATGCGGTTTTCAATAACGGTTTTGTGTTCGATGAGTTCATGTTCTTAGATAGGTGTCATGGCTATTAATCACTAGGGGGCGCCACAATATTAGTGCCAAACAATGTTACAATATAATCAAAACGTCCGATTACAATTCTGTTTTCATCAGCAATGTGTACGTGCTTAATGCATGTTCCCAAATAATAAAAATTACGCCTGTAACTCACTAGAGGGCGCTACAATATCGGTGCAAAATAATATTGCAATAACATATTATATAGACTATAATTCGTATATGTTCTCTAAAAAGTCTGAAATAAAATTAAGCAAAATTAAAAATTTTGAAAAAACCCCCGACGGTAAAAATCTTATTGAAAAATAATAAAATAACTCAAAACCCCCGACTTAACCCAATTATATAGGAATAACCGTCGGGGGCTGCCTTTTCTATATGAAATTTCAACAATTAATTGAGTGTATTTTATGTCATCGTTAAACATCTACAATTCTTCAATAATTGTATTCACGACACTAGAATCCTTTAGCTGGTTTAATGGCAGCTCCCGACGGATATTCCTATATAATTGGGTTAAGTCGGGGGTTTTGAGTTATTTTATTATTTTTCAATAAGATTTTTACCGTCGGGGGTTTTTTCAAAATTTTTAATTTTGTATATATTTTTTTGGATCCATCACGTCAATTGTCAACTAAGGATTATTCTAGATAGGTAGGTAATATATTAGCTGTCTAGCTCGGTCCACACATGATTTATTACCACTTCGACATCAAGTAAAACGGTATCTAAGTATAACTCAAAATCTTTAATGGAAGTAAAGAGCATGATTGTTTTCAAGCCTCAAGCACGGATAGTGTAAATGAATTGGTACAAAACTTCAAATCACGACACACATTACTCGTACACAGTACAATATAATTCAGTACACTTGGGCACTAACTCAATGATCCAGTTAGCCTACAGTCAAAGTCTGCACGAGTTATTTTGCTAACCACAGCTAAAATAATCGAGAGAATTCCCAACGACTGTCGTTGCACAATTAGTTCTATTTGTATCTATAATGGATTGCAATGTAAAAGTACTTGAATATTTATGTTCAAATGCACAGCTTTTGCAGCCAATCAGATGTTTTAATTATATTTTGATACTTTTAGCAGGTACTTTACGTATTTGCAGCTAGTATTGCTTTTAAAACGATACACTCTACTCTACGAAAGTAATAATTTATTATCATTCAGCAAAATTTCGGCTTCAATGAGAGCACTTTCACCTTAGCGGATTTTGTCGCGTGCAGAAAGACCGAGCGTACACCAGCCAATTTAAGCGTGAAAAAAAAACTATTCCCGGCAGCATCGTTTGAACTACTAGTACACTCGTAAGATCCGCGCATTGCCACACGGAAAACTGAGCAGAAAAACTGCTATAACGCTGCAAAAAATACAGCCAAACTCAAACAACAAAACACAATCCCCTCACAAAGTAAACAACCATTAACTCAACTATCAATTTTTCAAGAAAAATCTAACAGCACTTTTCTTCAGAACGAACGCGACATCGAGTACGACCGAAGAGCCTCGCTCAGCTAACGAGCTCCCGACGTCGGCGCCGGCAGCCAGTGAGAGGTCAGCTCTTCGGAGCCTGGCGAGGAGGTACCGGGCGAGGAGGAGGCGTAAGCTGCGCGCTGATAATACTGATCCCGCTGAGCGGAGGAAGCGGAAAAGAGCTAGTGAGTTGTTTTTGGTGTTAGAGAGTTTTCTAAAGGGAGGTTCTTGATTTTAATGTTAGATTGTTTTTTGTTTGTTCACCATATCTGATGTAATTTTTTTTCGAAAGGGTATACTTTTTTCAGGTTTATTTTGTAGATTAGTAGAAAGAAAGAGATCGTCTTTATTCTATCTACAGCTTATCTTATTTGGGGCTTAGCACGTTTCCTAATTTATGTTGGTCTACTGTCAGACTGCTTGCTTGATGTGTGTTAATTTGCTCGAACATCAATGTATGATCGGACTTTGTCTAGATATTATTTTAAACGTAAATAATAAGCAGCAGCAATAAATAAATATTCTCGTCTTACGAAAGAAGAGAAATAAACTGTTATAGTTACATTATAACAAGAATTCATGTTCCCATTCCTAGCTTTTAGTATTTTATTCTCTGTAAAGTTTTCTGTTTTCGGACGCGAAGGTAATGTAGCTAGCCAGATTTAAGCAGATTTTCTCTGAAGTAACTTAACATTTCCGAGAAATGAAATCAAAAACCTTCCTTTGAAGTAAAGGTTACTTCATTTTTTGCGCTTTATTTAAAATTCACAGGATTCGCCGAATCTGCTTTCGACTATATAAATCTTATTCGACACCTAGTATTTAGCAAGAAAAAATGTTGGCACTAAGTAACATCTATGTCCGCGCATAATCTTCTTAGAGAAACATAAAAGAAAATGAAAGTAGGCTGGTTGGCATTAAACATACGCATCTCGAGTCGACCTTACTTAACCTCAGGTCACTGCCTTCCTAATCCTCTCTCGTTGACTTAATATCATATATTTCCACACAACCTTGACTGTTTCGACGCACATTCAGATCATTTAACTTCTGAAATATGGCAGAGGTCGCTTTCCCTTATAAGCATTTGTAATCCGCAATGAAGCTCGAATTACTTGTCTTCATAAAATATTCTTATTGCGCTAATGGATTTAGAGATGTACGTGTAACTTTATTTATTTTTACTTAGCTTACTCGCGAATTTATTTCGCTGGATTATCATAATTTAATTTTGTTGAATTTATGTATTGGTTTTACAGCCCAAAATTTTAGATATAATTTTCATTTTAAAGCCATGGTTCTACATAGATAGATACATAAACTTCGAACTGTATTTTTAAGTTGCAAAATTGACTGGCAGTGGTAAGTGTCGCTAATTTGAAATGTATTCTCCAGGACTGTTAGACTGCCGGGTATCAGAATGGAGTGAGTGGAGTCCATGCCGCAGCGACGGCGGCTGCGTGGGTTCAGCAATGCGTACGCGCCGAATTATAAGACGACAGCGACCGGGAGGCGCGCCGTGTCCGCCCACGGCGCTGTCACGGTGGTGCGCGACCAACTGCACTGCGCAGCAGACGCACGAAGACTGGCGAAATAATCTCACGTAATTCTCAATTTAAATGATTCTGTTTTCGAATTTTGAATTATTTTCTTTTGTGCCAGGGTTTGGAGGCAGTGTTTGAATTTAGAAGGTTGAATGCTCGCAGTAGAGAAATGTACTGTCTATCTGAGGGATGACGTCAGTTGGCCACCTTTGCACAATTTACTGTTGTATGAATGTTGGTTCAAATATTGGCTCCAAAATCATGAAGTGAGCAAACAAGGCACAACTATTTATTAGTGGCCAGATTCTAATACATATTTTAACTTTCCTTTAATCTATTTATGACGACTGTTTATTATTTAGCATCTGTGTCTGTCCGTCCAAGTATAATTTTGTTTCGAATTCCATTCATTTATTTCGCATTTCAATTTTCTTTCGGATGTAAAGTGCGTGGGGTGTAAAAATATAAAAATGTTGTATAAAATAAAAATAGTAAGAGATGACTGTCAGTGTTGGGAAATAATAGATAGTGTTCGATTCATTAACGCTGTACCTAGTTATGCTTTTTCCGATTTTGTTTGTTGGTCAATTATCGTTAAGAGTGACTAAGATTTAGGATAAGAAAGTCACACGGCGTTACTTCATTACTGAATTTATTTGGAAAAAGCTTCAGCTAATTATAAAAAAAATGTAAACAAAATATTCTTCCAAATTAGATATGTTAGAATAAAGCTTTCCAATCTCTTAGAATCTTACAGAATTATTTTTAAAAACTATAATATGAATTATTACAGATTTTTGCTCTAGTACAAAATGATGTCGTGTCTTATGCTATTAAAAATAAAATAAAGAAAGTAATAGTATTATAATTTGTATTTATCAATAATCAATTTTCCATAACCTTTCACTATAACTACTCATAGATCCCTGACAATACTTTGGGAGTTTATAATAGAAAAAAATACATATCGTTTACTTAAGTGTTTAAACTTTGTGACAGTAATCCAATAAAAGTGTAGCAATTATTTTAGTGTTAAATGGATCCAAAGATGCAGCTTTTATTTTTCATACAAATAAATAATGTAAAAACTTTTAATGAAAAATAAGAATAAACAGATTTATGAAACACCTGGATGGACTTGTTGAAATAAGTCTATGGGTAGAGTGCGAGTTAACAAGGTTAAAATATATTAAAAAAAAAAAACATCAAAATACACCGCAATTGTTCGGTATCCGCGAGTGATTGACTTGGTTTATACGACTAAAAGCAAAAAAAACAACTTGAGTTACACCAAAATTACAACTGGATACTATCTTCCTAATTTGGTGTGGTCATTCACGCAACCACAAAATTCGCACTAACAAGGTCTGTTTATTTTTATTAACCACTAAGTATTAATTAAGTCTGTACTTAGATAAGTATTAAATATATATTCACAAAGCCTTCTGTGAGACTATGAATTTATTTTGTAATTGATTTTCATTAAAAACATTGAAAATACAGTGCTTAGTAGATGTTGTATAGTGCCATTCATAAAAACAAAGTGGTGAGAAAAAGTGTAAAACATTGATTTTTTTTTGGATGAACGGAGAAATGTTCATAATTTTGGATTAACTGCACTTTTTCTTCATAAAAATGCGACTGTAAAAGCATTTCTATTAAACCAAAATAGCGGAGGTTCACATAATTGAAACTCTTTAGCAATTTGCTTTAAATGCCAAAGAACTATGTTATACTTAATTTTGAACTTACAGAAGATTTTCCAAGATCAATTCATACATCAATAACAGATTTTTCAATATTAAATCCGATTTTGTAACTTTGTGAAGATTTTTTAGGTCTGCTCAAACTTAAACAAAACTAAAAAAATGTGTGAGTTGATCTTATAATAAGGCAAAGAAAAAAAATGTTGTCAAAACACCTAGTTAATAAATAAAGCTATAGTTTAACTGTAAAATAGAGCCAAAAAGCTGAAAGTGTTAACCCTAGCGTAATACTCGGAATATGTGTATTTTTTACAATGTAAATTATTCTGATTTCAGTAATAAAACATCTTGAATAAAATATAGTTGTTTTATTTTTATTGTTGCCTTTGACGGGGGGAAAGGCGGGTTTAAATAGGTCAATCTCTTGACTTATGGACTGAAGCTCAAGACTACATTTTTCTGTAGCGAGCTCTCGTAAAATAAATTTCGTTGTTGTGGTTTATCCGAAATAGACAGCGCTGTTTTGTAGTTCTACTCGCCTTTGATCTGGGGAGATTTTTATGGAAATATTTTTGTCTAAGAGTTCTAAAAGATGTATCTGCAACAAAATTTAAAAGTGCAGTTAACATATAAGTCAAATTACCCTGAAGTTATGATACAGATTCCATTAATATTTTAGTGATATACAAATATTTTCTGTCCACTACAATCAATGGATGATGTAGGTATATATTTATATATTTTTATATGATGTAAATATGTAGGGTAGTTTTTTTGAATATTCAAAGCCAACACCAGATAGAGAGAATAACATAAAATTCATATCTTGTAAGGAAAGAGGTACCGTTATATGCACCGGGTGCCGTTAATTCGGTAGGGCGCTTCATTACAGCTTAGACGAGCTATGTACAACTGTAAGTCTTGTCATGCAATAAAAATAATAACTGTATATGTATATCTATACTAATATTATAAAGCTGAAGAGTTTGTTTGTTTGTTTGTTTGAACGCGCTAATCTCAGGAACTACTGTTCCGATTTGAAAATTTCTTTCAGTGTTAGATAGCCCATTTATCGAGGAAGGCTATAGGCTACTTTTTATCCCGGTACGGGAAGTAGTTCCCACGGGATGCGGGTGAAACCGCTGGCAGAAGCTAGTAATACATATATGTATAGTGAGCGTTAGTACTTAGGTACATCTCAAACGGCTACCAAGATTCTCATCTATACTAATATTATAAAGCTGAAGAGTTTGTTTGTTTGTTTGTATGTTTGTTTGTTTGTTTGAACGCGCTAATCTCAGGAACTACTGGTCCGATTTGAAAATTTCTTTCAGTGTTCGATAGCCCATTTATTGAGGAAGGTTATAGGCTACTTTTTATCCCAGTACGGGAAGTAGTTCCCAGGGGATGCGGGTGAAACCGCTGGCAGAAGCTAGTTCAAAAAATAAAACTGAATATACACAGGTATATCTGACTCCAAGTTGTGACCTAAATAAAATAATATTTAGTCAACTAGAATTTGCACATCGACGATCATAAAATAACAGAATGGAATAATATTCTCTGCAAAAGAATCAGGGCATGAATGCACTTTAAAGGAAAGATAGAAATAAGAAAATAAAAATGTCGTTCAGAATATAGGTCAGAACTCAGGTAAGTACGCTTCTAGCTTGTTACTTTCTATTATTACCATTGAAAATGATAAATTGTTATCTTTATAAGATTGTGTATAATTACCAACTTCTGACCATTTCATATACCTACACATCATATCGTACCTAACTCATTCAGTATTCTTAGTGTTTTGTATCTTATTCAGTGCCTGCATACCTACCTAAAATCGAACTTCCATGTAAAATTGGTCCAATATCATGGCTGTGTGAACTATGGGATGTTTAGAAAAGAAAAGTTAGTTTCATAGATTACCTTACGCCTGAGAAAGACTGTTCTATCCGAGTGGAAGAAGTTCCCTCGTGACCTGGTGGAGCCGAGGGTACCAGTCATTAAGTAATAAAGGTAAGCACAGCCGTATTACAGTCGATAAGCGACAAAATTAAGAACCGAGCCCAAATAAAAACAAAACACAATCTGAACAATAATGTAGGTAAGTTTTCCAAGTACAGGAAACTTTGTACATTTTTACAAACGAACTTCACCTGAGTGACACAGTCTACTGAATTACACTCGTTCTTATAAAACGAAACTGGCTCTTTAAAAAAAGTATCTTCATTTGCGAAGGATAATTGCCCCATTCTAACATAACATTAACCTTCCAACTTTTAATAGGCTTTTTACTCTGTGGAATAAAACGTAACGTATTTTTGTTACATTTTTACCAGACTTTTTTTTACTAGAAGGAAAAATTGCTGGCGTTTTTTTTTTATTATGAAAACTTTTTGCATACGTATAGAAATTGTGAGGGAAAGGTTTAATGAGGGTAGAACGAAGTTTGTGATCTACAAGAGAAGTACAGTCAGCATAAAAATTATGTACACAGGGTAAAATTATTAAGAGATTATGTTTTTTTCTTGGTCTGAAAATTGATCCTGTCTAATTTAATAACATTGATCGTATTAGGTACAGATGCAGTTATAAATAAACTTTTACCAAATACATATATGCATATCATTTAAAAACAAGCTTCACGTTAAAAAAAACACACACACTCACATTTTAATAAACTTTTAAAAACAAAAACACCGAAATCCAATTTCACTTTATTAAAATCACATATATGTCAACCCAAATATCTAATTAGCTGAAAGTTGTTGGCATATTTTTCGCAACGGCCGTAGTCCATAAAATTGGGTCGCCTAATTACTTTTCGTGGCAAAACTGAGAGCTCTTCAACGGGTAATTAGGACTACGATAATAATAAACTGACCTTCTGTAAGATAAAATAGTGAAAATATAAAAAACTAGCGACCCGCCCCGGCTTCGCACGGGTGCAATGCTTGCATGTAATGCATATAAACCTTCCGCTTCCATCACTCTATCTATTATAAAAACCGCATCTAAATCCGTTGCTTAGTTTTCAAGATTTAAGCATACATAAGGATATAGGGACAGAAAAAGCGAATTTGTTTTATACTATGTAGTGATGAACACTTTAAAAATAGGTTTGATGGAGGATACTAGTGCGTTGATGTAGATAAAGAACCAACCTCTCGAGTATGAGGGCGTGGGTTCGATTCCAGGTCAGGCAAGTACCAATGCAACTTTTCTAAGTTTGTATGTACTTTCTAAGTATATCTTAGATACCAATGGCTGATATAAGGGTGAAGGAAAACATCTTGAGGAAACCTGGACTTTATAGTCCAAAATTTATATACAACCTTCGCTCCTCTCCCTTATGGAAGCAGCCACATCTTTTAGACAGAATTGACCAAATTATCCGTACTACTCTTACATCTGTTTTTAATTTGGCCTTGGACGACCGAGCGTGGCTTCAAGCCACCCTTCCGATCAGATTCGGTGGCCTCGGCGTCCGCAAAATTTCCAGTTTAAGTCTACCGGCGTTTCTATCTTCGGTCTGCGGCACTAAGGAGTTGACCAGAAAAATTTTAGCCCCTTCACTGGTCGATTCTGAGGTGCCGTGTCTGACTGATGGCATGAACGCCTGGAAAGTGGCTTGCCCAAACACAGCCTTCCCTGAAAACCCGGCTTCCCAGAGACAGTGGGACGAGCCGCTCTGCAGATTGACGAGAAATAAACTAATTGAAACATCTGTCAATACTGCTGAGCGTGCCCGCCTACTGGCTGTGGGAGAGTGGGAGTCAGGGTTATGGCTTCACGCACTGCCGTCACCCAGCGTTGGGACCATGCTGGGTGACACTACATTCCGGCTCGCTACATGCCTACGCCTCGGCGCTCCCACTGCGGCTCCGCATCGCTGCCAGTGCGGTGAATCTGTGGACCGCCTTGGGCACCATGGTCTTTCCTGTAGCAAAAGTGCTGGTCGCATGGCACGACACGCCAGCATAAATGACATTATCCGTCGTGCTCTTGTCACCGCCGGAGTGCCAGCCATTTTAGAACCCAGAGGCTTGGCACGCGACGATGGTAAGAGACCAGACGGGATGTCTATAATGCCTTGGAAGATGGGAAGGTCTTTGGTGTGGGACGCAACCTGCGTCGACACCCTTGCACCTTCCCACCTTCCCAGTACGGCGAGCTGTGTCGGTGCAGCTGCTGCAGCCGCGGAAAACCTCAAGCGGCACAAATATGTAAACCTCACCGGCAATTGCATTTTTGAGCCGTTTGGGGTTGAAACCCTGGGACCATGGGGCCCAAGTGCCCACAGACTCTTTCGAGAAATTAGTAAGCGATTAGTGGAGTCCACTCGTGACCAAAGGGCTGGCCTATACTTCGGTCAAAGGATATGCATTGCCATCCAGCGTGGCAATGCAGCCAGCCTTTTGGGCACGATCCCAGCTGACAGCGATGCGGATGAATATTTTGATACCTAGTTTTAATATTTCCCTATAATAAGATCATTAAATAAACAAATAAATGACTATAAAGTCTGAAATCACCAATCCGCATTGAGCAAGCGTGGTGATTAATGCTCAATGCTTCTCCGTGTGAGAGGAGGCCTGTGCCCAGCAGTGGGACGATAAAAAGGCTGTAACAGTAACAGTAACTAGTGCGTTAAGTATTAAAATTCTATACAAATATTTAGCAAGAATATTTATTGTCTGTTTGTTTGTACCCCAAAAGCTTTGAAATAACTTTACCTTTGTGAAAATCTATTTCACTGTTGGGAAGCTACACTGTCCCCAGGTATATAATATTGATATATTACCTCGGTAGGAACCACAATCATGAGTTAGTTCATGAGGTAGTAGTTAGAGATAAGGAAACATTGAAGATAAGCTATGTCTGCTTATCCCTTTACCTGCTAGCTACGCTTGGTTTAGCCTTTGTCAATCATCATCATCATCATCTCAGCCATAGGACGTCCACTGCTGAACATAGGCCTCCCCCTTAGATCTCCACAGATACCTGTTGGAGGCGACCTGCATCCAGCGTCTTCCGGCCATCCAGCCTTTGTCAATACTGATCTATAATAGCATATACCTCTACACAGATAGCCATACATATAAATTCATCTGTGGCTATTAAATGACTATTACTTAATTATATCTATACTCATATCCCCCCCCCATCAAAATAGAACAATTTTAAGCTGCAAAAGTACACCAACCCACGTAGATTGATACTCTAAGTTTATATCTCGAAGGTAATAGAGTGTGAATCCTAGATAAGTGATAGATTGTAGCAATTGATTCGAGTAGACTCAACGACTCATATCTGAGACAGTGCGACGAACCGGAGTGATTCAAAGATATTGATTGATGCACAGCGTTTGAAACTTGAAAATGGATTTGTTAGGAGATCTTAGGTTGTATTTGAGTGATAAATATTATGAAGATATAGGATAAGTAAGATTAAAAGGTAAGGTCCTAAGGTTTAGTGAGGTTTCCTTTCCTTGGGCAGACTTTAGGTTTGTTGAAACTTTTTTCTTTATATTATTATTTACCTACTTAAACGATTTCAATTAATTAATTTATTAAATTTGAAAGGAACATAAAAGAGTACATACGAGAGTTCATAAGAGAGTACATATGGAAGTACATAAGATGGTTTGTATAAAGGCTACTACACACATGCCGGCGGCTTGCCCGGCGGCCCTGCCGCCGGCGCTGTGTGTAGTAGCCTTAAGAATACAGTGAGCTCGTTCTGCGTGAATCGGATTTTCAATAATCAACAAAATGTAGGGTAGCTGTGTGTAACAAAAATATCAAGACGACCAACACCTTAGTCTGCCCGTGACCATAGGTGCCGTAAGTAAAGGATCCAAAACGTCGGAATTAAGTAATATTAACCGCGATAAAATCCGTATAAGTAGTTTTATCTAGTATTTGTGTCAGTGTCAGAAATCAACAAATTAACTTGTTAATACTTAGTGTAATGTAAAAAGTGTTTGTGAGTGTGAGTGTAGTGTCTAAAAATTTTGAACGTGCAGCAAGACAAAAAAACAAAACAAACAACGAGGCCTGGGTGGAGGCAACATGGCAGAAAAGGTAACTTGAAGACTTTCTTTGATGCATTTTAAAGACACAATCAACCTATCGACTTTAATTTTTCTCGATCACTTTAATAACTATGCCCGAAACACAATAAAAACTATAAGCTATGACCTATTCTAAACTATTTTAAGTAGGATTTCCGTTATTATGAACATCAAAACACTATGAAAAAGCACCATTTCCTTAAAGGAAATAGTCTTAATCTAGGTGAGTAGGCAGCATTAATAGCTCTGTCCAACTTTTTACTAGCAGACGCATTCAAACCATTTTAATATCCAACCCAGAGGAAATTCAACCCTATGTCCTAGGTGTAAGGTTGATATTTCTTCGTAGGAGTACATTTCAAGTTTTGTTCTGTATAATAGTATTTTCAAGAAGAGTTCGTTACGCAGATAGAATCTTTAATTTCCTACGTTAGCGCCAATGTCAGGAGTTTTACAAAAGGTCTCTTGTATCGAATGTCGTGTCGTTAGCAATTGTGAATAAATTAGCTTTGCAAAGGGTTCGGCTTTTGTTTGCAAAGGATTAGATGAAAGGTTTTGGGTGATGACGTGATCTATTGGTGCGATTGAAAGTAGGATTAGGAAATGTTATCATCTATACTAATATTATAAAGCTGAAGAGTTTGTTTGTTTGTTTGTTTGAACGCGCTAATCTCAGGAACTACTGGTCCGATTTGAAAATTTCTTTCAGTGTTAGATAGCCTATTTATCGAGGAAGGCTATAGGCTACTTTTTATCCCGGTACGGGAAGTAGTTCCCACGGGATGCGGGTGAAACCGCTGGCAGAAGCTAGTGAAACAATATAAGATAAGAAAAAAACTATTAGGTACTACTTACTTATTTAGAACTTTATATTTTTTTGTCAAAGCATAATAGTATAGATCCATAATAGTATGGTTATATTTTACGTGGTAATGGTATGCATGCCTTAGCACAAAAAACCCTTTGAACCTGAAATCTTGAAAGACACTTATAAATTGGTCAATCCTTTATATTCATTAAACTTATCATAAACACAGTTTTCTATACTCGATATTGTGACCCCTATCACCAACTATCATATAACGTCCATTCCATATTCAAAAAACAAAAGCAGCCCCCACCACAAAATCGCTCACGGGTTTAAAAATTTCTCGACGATCAAAAGTTCGCCGGTGTTGAATGCAAAAAGATAAGAAAGATACACGGCCGGATGCTACTTCCTGCGACCGTTTGAACATCGAACGTTATTCATGGCCAGAGCCCACAGCGAGAACTCGCATTCACGAGATACATGACGAAACTTCGTAGAAATTGTCAGGACTCTGTAGAGGGCACTTGTGGGCAGTTGTTTTTGGGATAAGTCCTGGTTGTTTCTGATTGAATTGCAAGGTGTGAATTTTAAACATTGTCATTGTACTTAAATAGTTATTTAAAGTCCTTGTTGGATATGGGTGCAGGTGAGACAAAGAATACACATGTATCCTGGACGACTGTTATATTTCGAATAAAAGAATGTACGATTTAAGTGAACATTGAATGACTGAATGTTTGACGAATGATTAAAGTAGCTATGCTTTATATAATCTTGGATATTTGTAAAGGAGGTATTATACGTACATCATGCGTATATTCCAACAGCCCCCCTCAAATGTACAAGCATTTTATACAATCATAAGTCAAAAATCGTTTATTCAAACTTGGCTGCAAAACAGCACCTTTTGAACGTCAGGAATTTATAAAAGACAGCCCCCAAAACGCCCACCTTTCACCACTTCCTATGTGTTTTTGCTGGGAAGAAGAAGTGGCGCAACAAACTCCCCAGCAACACATGTCTGTCTGTAGGTTAGAAGAACCTTAAACATTGTTTGATATATACAGTATAATTCAATTTGTATATTACGGTATAGGACAATATGCTATATTGACATACAATTTATACAATCATAAATAGTACCTGCTGCATATCAAATTTCAATAACTTTTATTAACAGCTTATATTATTTGTTGTAGCCAAAACATAATAGCATTCTAAATAAAATCATTTAACTGAAGTTATTGAAAAGTTTACATTAAGTTCAACTTAATTCTAAAAACTTTGCATCATGTACCATTTTCAAAGTCAAATCATTTACTTCATTTACGCCTTTACAAGCACTTATGAAAGTCAAAAACATAAATAAGTTTGATTCTAGTTGCTCATTCCAACAGTAGCTTCCTATGGAGAAGAAGAGGCAAGTAACTCCATGGTTACTCTTTTTTTTAAAAAAAAAAAAATACATAGTATGGTATTACTGTTTATATGTGTTACAGCCAT